>CM038145.1:228775197-230145678 GCA_021437245.1 Aegilops speltoides
ATATGCCTCCCTCCGAAGACGAAGCAAGCCTCAACGATGACGAATTCGGCGGGCTTGGCCTCAACCTCCTGAAGGGCCTTACGGGCATCGGCCTTGGCGGACTTGGCACTTTCGAGAGCCGAGGCAAGCTCGGACTCTCGAGTCTTGAAGTCATGCTCCATACTCTCATGCTTTTCCATGAGAGCCTGGAGCTCTTGCCGAACTTCCGCCACCCGTGCCTCTTGCTTTTCTCGCTCGGCCCGTTTCGCGGCCGCATTGCGTTTAGCCGCGGACACAGCATCCTTCAGGGCTGCCACCTCGTTAGTGGCCCCTGCAATACACATATTATCCTTGTTAATTTTATTTGCAACCAAAATCCTTTTCTGTAAGGTACTTATTCAAAGCGGTGTTACTCACCTTCTTTTTCCTCGAGCTGCCTCTTGGCATGGCCGAGCTCTTGCTCGGACCGCTCGAGATCCTTCTTCAGCACGTCAACCTCCACCGTTAGTGTGGCAGAGGTCAGCAGCGCAGCCTGCAAACCCATATTGACATATTTTAAGCAACCCTGCGTACATCTTGTTAGATCCTTAGTCGGCTTTTCTTTCCAACACGAACTAAGCATCGAGGCTACTTTCTATGCGGTATTACATTACATAATTTTAACTTCTTACCTTAAAGCCTGTTAGAAGGCTGCTGTGAGGCTTCGGTCGGCCCGCTCTTAGCGAGCTGAACCTTCTCAATCACCGCACTCATGATAGTGCGGTGTTCTTCCTCGATGGAAGCGCCTTTAAGCGCCTCAACAGGTTATCCGGCGCCTCGGTTGGGCGGAGGCCGCCCGGCGTCACGGTCCTGCCCTTCTTTCGAAGGGGCCGCTTGCCGGACTCTGGAAGCACTGCGGGTTCCGATGTAGAGTCCGGCACAAAGTCCGGGAGGCTGCCTGACGGCGCCTCCGGAGCCTCCTCCTGATGGATCCCTCTCTGGGATCCCACCTCGGCGTCCTCGTCGGCGCGTGGGGTGGAGGCGGTCGGGATGGAATTCACATCCGACGAAGCCAATGACCCGCTCGATGAGTCGGGGAGATCATCCTTGGTCGGACTACGGGCAGAATGCGGCGTTAGAAGGATACTACGCGACATAAAAGAAATTACACATCAAGGATCCGGATACTTATGATTTTGCCGGACGTCTGGCCCTTGGAGGCCACTCATCCTCGCCAACGCTGATGTTGGCGAAACTGTCCGGGGGGATAGTTCTCCCCCTCTTGGACCCTTGACCTCCCGATGGGGAAGCCTTCCTTTCTTCTCCCCTCCTCCGGAGAGAGTACTCCTCCTCCTCGTCTTGGGGAGGAGTCCTCGTCGTCATCGACGCCTTTGATTGCGGGAACTCTTCGAGTCCCGGCCACCTTCTTGGCCTTCTTCTCCGGCACCACGTGCGGTGCGGAACCAGCAGCCCTGATGGCGGGCGTCCACTGGGTCTTCTAGCATGGGAGCCCGGCTTATCGGCAGCAGGCCTTCTCCATCCATTCTGTCAAAGGAAGAGGCAGAATGAAACCCCACTAAAATTAATTTAATTATCACAAGTGTCCCGTGATGGGGTTGAATCACTTACCTCGTCGGTTAGATGCTGCATGAGCTGAATCCGCGATCTTCCGTCGCGGATGCGGGAACCAGCGCCCTTGAACAGCACCCTCCAGCGCCTTCAGTATGTTGTATCGAAGAGCCCGCTTAGCGCTGGTGCTGTTCAGTTGAACTCCACAAATTGGCATGGGAGGATCCGCCGGATGAGCATGACTTGGACCACGTCGGCGAGCTGAGCCTATTGCTCACCATCTTCTTGATGCAGGCTCGAGTCCCGTCACCTCCACGGATTGCCCTCTGCAAGCCCTTCTCTTTCGAGAGGTGAGCTGCGTGGGGATACCAGATCTGAACTTCGGGGCCGCCGCCCATGTGGGTTCGCGCGCTCGGTGATGTAGAACCACCCGATTGCCACCCCTTGGCGGAGTCCACGAAGGTCCTTCGAGCCAAGGGACGTTGGGCAATTTGCCCAACATGGCGCCTCCACATTCGCTTGCGTTCCTTCACAACCTTGACTTGCGTTGAAGGTCTTGAGCCACAGGCGAAGTGGGGCTGGATGCGAGAGGAAGGCCTCGCACCGCGGCGATAAGCGCCGAGATGTTGAGGATGAAGTTGGCGCTAGATCGTGGAAATCCAGGCCGTAGTAAAACATGAGCCCTGGACAAATGGATGGGCGGAAAGCCCAGTCCGCGGAGGAAGTGGGGAGGAAGGCGACCCTCTAATGAGGCCGGGGTAGGGATGAGCTGCCCTCGTCGGGCAGCCGATCAAGCAATATCGCGGAAAGGTATCCGGCTGCAAGCAGCTTGGTGATGTCCTCCTCCTTAGCGGTGGAGGCCAACCATTTACCTCCGCTCCGGACATATTCGGAGAAGGTCGGCGAGATCTTGTGAGCTCGGCGTTGGAGCTTGAGTTCAGCGGGATGGATAAGCAAAGGAGGAAGAAGGCGTGGGTGAGAAGGTGAATCCTTATCCCTTATATATAGGCGGACAAAACTATCGTCCCCACCAGCTGGTAAAACTCGCTTATCTCCCAAGCGCCACCATCAATGGCGCGGTTGGGTTACCCACGCACGTATTGATGAGAATCCCGGAATAAGGGAACACGATCTACGCCCGACAAGGCGTGCCAAAAAACCGCTTCGCTAAGCGTCTTTGAGGTGGTATAGTAAAAACGATTCAAACAAAGGCTTGGTTGCGGTGTGATGTCACGCCGCATAATACGTCGGCAGATTGAGCTAAGTGTACATTTTATTCTCTCTCTTGTGGAATGTGGAATTTATTTTGCGAGCGGACACTATCCTGGTGTTCATGATCTTCTCTGGATTATTCAAGGAAGGAACCCGCCTTGCAATGCCGAACATTATCGCGCGCGGACTTATCGTCATTGAAGACTGGTTCAGGGCTCTTGAGGAGTCTGGACTAGGGGTGTCTGGACAACCGGACTATCAATATCCGCGGACTCCAAGACTACGAAGATACAAGATTGAAGACTCGGCTCGTGTCCGGATGGTACTTTCCTTGGCGTGGAAGGCAAGCTTGGCAATACGGATATGTAGATCTCCTACCATTGTAACCGACTGTGTAACCCTAGCCTCCTCCGGTGTCTATATAAACCGGAGGGCTTTAGTCCGTCGGACAACATACATTACAACAATCATACCATAGGCTAGCTTCTAGGGTTTAGCCTCCTTGATCTCGTGGTAGATCTACTCTTATACTACCCATATCATCAATATTAATCAAGCGGGGCGTGAGGGTTTTACCTCCATCGAGAGGGCCTGAACCTGGGTAAAAACATCGTGCCCCTCGTCTCTTGTTACCATCCGCCTAGACGCACAGTTCGGGACCCCCTACCCGAGATCCGCCGGTTTTGACACTGACAGCCTATTTGCGCATTGTTCGCACACACCTGATGTGCTACCCGCACTCATTATACCTGGGGGCTTCCCTAACAGAAGCTTACTTATAAGGGCTTCATGCCCAGCACATGTGTCAAACTTCCACATGTACCTTTTATTCACCAGTATATGCATCGATATGACTTAAGTTTTGGCCAAGCTAGGTTGCCTGGCTCCTGTGCTTACCCCTACATTCCCGATTGTTCGGCTAGGAGGTAAAGGGAGCACCTCTGCGATTGTTACTGCCGGGTCAGCCGGATGTGCACCTCAGGCTGGGTGAAGCTGAAAGCTAGCGTTCTTAAGAGAATATTCGGTCGGTGAATTGAAAGACGATTTTTTAAACATTTATCTATTTGCCCCCAGATGTTTTCCTGCCTTTTTCGCAGTCCGGACATGCACTTTAGGGCATGCCTCCCAGGGAAAGGAACCCTTAACGGAACTATTCTCCCTGGAAGATGTTTCTTACTAACCATGTAATATAACATAACTAGTTGGGCACTTGTCTGATAAAGCACTAATGACCCCTACGCCTAGTCTCCATGCATGCCCCGGTTTTGTCATAACCGAGAAGGTATTCGGACACACTCCGGACTCTAGGGTCCCGAGGTCGAAGCAGAAAGGTCGGCAAAGACAAACGATCTACAATCCGGCTAGAAGGCATTTTACATGTCATAAAAAATACATTGTCAAATTGACTGACTGTACTCCTCCTCAATCCCGTCTAACAGGCTGTCTAATTTACAGTCCCATTGGGAATACTTAGCGGCCAACTCTACTTGGCCGTATACTAAGCTCACAGGGATCTCCTTCCCATCGGGCCCCACAGGTCCGACCTCGGCCATGTGGTTTGGATCCGCCTTCTTGTACCGCGTCTTCACCATGGCCCAGGCCTCCCTGGCACCTTGACGGTAGGCCGATACCTTCCATAAGTGGAAGCGCTGCCGTGCTCCCTGAAGCTTCTCCACAAGCTCTCCAAGGCCCTCGGGTAGGGAGACGGATGGCCATAGGGCCTGGACGACGCCACTCATCGCCTGCCGAACATGTTCGAGCAGTTGCACCAGCTTCGGGAAGTTGGTCACCCGTCAAGCAGGCATTTCCTCCACAGGCGACACTGTGGCGCACCTACAAGACATATTTCTGTCAATAGGCTTCCTCGCCGAACTCTTCTTTTCAAAAGAATTCGCTCAAGCACTTACCATAGATGCAGCGACAAGCCGCTGATTCTCCTTCACGGAGCCAGACAGCTCGGCCCGAACACCTTTCAGCTCTTCCCCAAGCTGGGTGTGGGCATCCCGAGTTTGTTCCTCTCTGCTATACCTTCATAAGCACCCTCTCGCCGGCCTTCAGCTGGCGCAGTAGGTGTTGCTTGTCCGGATCCAGTCCGGCAACATCTGCAATATCATTGTCACTCACACGCACGCCGCACACCGCTTATCTTTTTGAAATAATGTGTTACCAGGAGGGGTCTCTATGTCTCCTCCTGCGGCAGTGAGTGCGGCCTCAAGTTGGGCCTTGCACTCTTGTAGCTCCTAGGACAATTGGGTATTTTTCTCTGTAAGATCCTGCACATTAAAAGATCCTTAAGTCAGTTATTTTAACTACTTTAAGTCTCGGGGGCTACTGGCATATACCGCTATTATAATCCCTCACCCGTATGTCTTTTACATACTGCTCCGTGGCTCTGGTCAAACCATCTTGAGCCGCACGGAGGTGCGCGTCTCCCGCATTAAAGGCATTCAACGCCTCAGGGGAGAGACACGCGTCACGAAAAACTGTCCGGCGGCGCCTATGGTTCATGGCGCTCTCCACCTCAGACCTGGTGGTGGACAGCCTGTCGGCATCCTCCGTTGGAGGAGTATCCGGCTCGCGCCTTGCGCTTGCCTCCCCCTCCGGACCAGGTGGTGGAGCCTGGCTGGCGGAGGCTTGGGCGGCAACCTCGCCGGGCACAGTTCGGCGAGCGCTCTTTCTCCTGAAAAAGTCATGAGCATTAATACACCCCCTAGGAATCTGTTGCGGTGACGTTTCGATTCGCACCGCACTCCTCTTCCGCCTGCGGGGTCGGACTGACCCTTGTTGGTCAGCCGCCGCGGGTTCGGCTTCCCGCCTAGAAGGCACCTCCTGCAAGACACCATTGTATACAGTGGTCAGGAATGCGCAAGGATAAAATAATGGTGTCAGGACTTCGGTCATAAGTACCTGGGAAGCCGGTAACAAGCCGGGGTAGTTAGCCGTAATGGCGTCTAGAGCATTGTCCATGCTGAGTTGGTGGAACACCCCGTCGATTAGCTCCACCTTTACGTCCGGATCCTCTTCGGATGTCGGATCAAGGGATCTTCCTGGATCCTCGGGTTGTGGAGCCGGACTATGTATGCCCTCCACATCCCGACGCAGCTCCTGCGTCGAAATCGTAAAGTAAGGTACTTAAACTTTGAAGGCATGGGTCGGATAAATAAAATGTCCGCTTACCCAGTGCCGGGGGTTATTCATGGAGAACCCATTCAATGGGCTCGTCTGTAGGAAGTCCTCCTTCTCCCCCTTGTACAGGACGGACAAAATCTTCACCAGATCTTCGGCCGATTCTGGCCCTTTGCGGCCATGACGGGTGGCATCATTTTCCCCGTTGAAATCCCACATGGGGTGGCCCCTGTATTCCAGTGGCTGCACCCCCCCGCATTATGCACGTGGCCATGACTCCAATCATGGTCAATCTGGAATGGGCCAGCAACCTTATCCGGCCCATCAAATAATGGACGCCCTTGTCTTCCTCCAGTTGAGGGCTCCGCGGGCGCCAACTTAGGCGTTTCTTCAGAGGAGCCCTACTGAACTCTGGGAGGCCGATCCGAACTGGGTCCGGCAGTGGAGCGTCTTCTACATAGAACCATTCCGAAGGCCAGTCTTCGGACGCCTTCTTTGGGGTTCCGGATGGATATCCGGTCCCGGCGATGCGCCATATTTCGGCACCGCCCACTTGATATATTGACCCCTCGTGAGAACGGGGTACGAGGCAGAATAGCCTCTTCCACAGTGCAAAATGGGGCTCGATGCCCAGGAATAGCTCGCAGAGAGCTACGAAACCCGCGATGTGCATAATAGAGGCGGGCGTGAGGTGATGGAGCTGGAGTCCATAGAACTCCGAAGCCAGCGGAGGAACGGATGTCGGAAATCCAAGCCCCTTATTAGATAGGGGACAAAACACACCCGCTCTCCTTTAGAGGGGCTAGGGGTGGCCTCCGCTTGCTTCCCACCTTTGTAGGTGGCCAGCTCGGCTCGAACCGGGACCATAAAGGCCGGAGGAAGATATCCCTCCGCTTGAAGCTTCACCAGCTCGTTATGCGGAACTGAACATCTCGTTCAATCTCCTGGCGGAGGGCTGGGAGCGCGAGAGGAGGAGCCGCATCGACGGTCCATGATGGAATGGGTTTTAGGTCAGAAGCGCTCCGATGAGTACTCGCGGAAGGAGGATGGTGTGATTTGGATCTGGATTCTTATCTCTCTTATAGGCAGATTATTTGCGCAGCTAGGGGGTAAAACATAAAAGATACCCTGGCTTTTCGCATTCGTGCGACACCTGGAAGAGGGCCATTATTGGGCGTGGAAGCCAAGGAGCGCAAAATTTGTAAGAGAGCCGGACACTATTCGGCAAGCACATGGAATTTGGAGGAGAACCCGTCTTGCAACGCCGAGGACTATATATGCCTTTGGACTGTCGTCATTGAAGCCGGTTAAAGGCTCTTGAGGAGTCTGGACTAGGGGGTGTCCGGATGGCCGGACTATCATCATCGGCCGGACTCCAAGACTATGAAGATACAAGATTGAAGACTTCGTCCCGTGTCCGGATGGGACTTTCCTTGGCGTGGAAGGCAAGCTTGGCGATTAGGATATGTAGATCTCCTACCATTGTAACCGACTCTGTGTAACCCTAGCCCTCTCTAGTGTCTATATCAATCGGAGGGTTTTAGTCCATAGGACGAACAATCATTACAACAATCATACCATAGGCTAGCTTCTAGGGTTTAGCCTCCTTGATCTCGTGGTAGATCCACTCTTGTACTACCCATATCATCAATATCAATCAAGCAGGAGTAGGGTTTTACCTCCATCGAGAGGGCCCAACACAGGTAAAACATCATGTCCCTTGTCTCCTGTTACCATCCGCCTAGGCGCACAGTTCGGGACCCCCTACCCGAGATCCGCCGGTTTTGACACCGACAGGGACACAAGAGATTTCTTGTATTTGATTGCAGGATTGCTTGAGAGAGACTATCTTCATACTATGCCTCTCACGGAATGATAAACCTTAGGTCATCCACTTGAGGGAAAACTGCTACTGTCCTACAGAACTCTGCGCTTGGAGGCCCAACATGTGTCTACAAGAATAAAGTTGCGCAGTAGACATCAAGCTCTTTTCTGGTGCCGTTGCCTGGGAGGTGAGTGCTTGAAGGTATATCTGTAGATCTTGCAATCAAATCTTTTAGTTTCTTGTTTTATCACTAGTTTGGTTTATAAATGAAAACTACAAAAAATGGAGTTGAGGTTGCATCATATTATTGATCATATTTATAATATCTTTCTTGAAAATGATGGTTCGGAAAATTGTGCTCAATTGTTAGAAGAAGAAGTCAATAAAATGTTTGGCACAAAATATTTGAATGATGAGCATGATTGCAATGTTGTTAGTATTAATTCTCTGAATATCCAAAATGCTAATGATGATTGCACTAGCCATGATAATGATGTCTCCTATAAGAATGTCATTTTTTGCAGAATGAATTGGGAGTGCAAAAGCACACCAGAAAGGGAAGATAGATTTTGTAAGAAGCATAAATATTTAGAAACGAAAAAGTTGCAAGAGAGGCTAGATGATTGTGCTGAAAGATTTAATATTTCTCACCATACTTATGAACTTTGCAATGAACGTGGTCATTTAAATCTCCAATACTATTTGCTTCATGATCAAATTGTGTCCAAAAATTGTGATAACTTGATTACCCTTGAGCACCATAAAGAGCTTAGTCTTATTTTGGGGTATGAATAAATGAAACGTATAACTAAGGGTATTCATAAATTTATTCTCAATAGATTTCTTGATTTTGATCTAGAGGAAATTTATATGCTTTGTGCGGTAAATTGCATTGAGAATCCTTATATTGCCAACTATCTAAAGACAAGAAAACAAATGGAGTACGAAAAGAGTACTAATGAAAGGGAAAAATTTCCCAATGCCCTCCTAGTGTTTCTTATGATGAATCAGGTAATGAGGAGGAGATTCCTATCCAATCAATCTCTTCAACAAGAAGCTCTAAAAAATCGATTGAACCCACACATGAGGTGGTGAAGAAGAAAAAGAAAAGAAGAAAAGGTGGAGGTAAAAAGGTAACTCTCCCAAGTAATATTGCTCCTATCACCATTGTGCCAAATGAAAGTGAATCAAATATGTTGATGGAGGATGATGAGATTGAGTATGATTTTGTGATGCCTGATACTTGTTGTAATGATTATGCTTGGGAAGACAATGATGTCTTTATGATCTTGAAAATCTTTTTGGCACTTGCTTGGAAGAACATGATAATAATGTTTGCTATACTATTGGTGCCATTCATGCTATTGATAAGAATGATTATGATGATATGCAAAACCACAAGCTTGGGGATGCTTTGCATAATTAATATGACCCTTTGATTACTTCTACTTTCAATAAGAAAATTTATTATGATGATAGCATGCCTCTTATTTATGATGATTACAATGATGAAAGTGGGTTTGGAAGAGTGTCAACTCTAGGTAGTAGTGATCCTACTATTTTGGAGGGTGTTGAATCTTATTAAAATATGGATGAAAGTGGATTTGGAGAGGTCATGACTTTATTTAGTAATACCTCCACTATTTTGGAAGAGGTTTCAATTGACTATGATGAGAACAAAGTTGCTACTTATGATGATTATTACGATGACATGTATGCCATAAAGAGTAATAAATTTTCTATGCTTTTGGATCATGAAAAGAATGATTTGTGTGATGGTTATATGGATGAATCTATTCATGACGCTACTGAAAATTATTATGACAGAGGAACTTATGATTCATGATGCTCTTGTTATGTTTCAATCTTTATCTTTTATGCGAGCATCATTGAACTCATCATGCCTAGCTAAAAGGCATTAAAGAAAATCGCTTGTTGGGAGACAACCAACACTTTTATCTACTTTTTCGTGTGTTCACATGATTATGCTACTGTAGTAATCATGTTTTATTGTTTTTGTTTCAATAAAGTGCCAAGTAAAGCCTTTGGGATCATGTTGGGTGATAGTTGATTTGATCTTGCTGAAAAACAGAAACTTGTGCGCTCACAAAAATAACTCTCATTTTTAACAGAAGAGTGCTTTTGAGTTGATTTTTTTGCAGAATATTAATATACAAATTTCTCACGTGTTCCTAATTGTTTCATAATTTTTGAGTAGCACAAGTATGGTTTGAGTACAGATTACTACAGACTGTTCTGTTTTTGACAGATTCTGTTTTCAATGCATAGTTTGCTTGTTTCCTTGTTTCTATGGCTTATATTGCTCAATATAAATTGGGGAAATTATATTCTAGAGTATGCATTGTGTGCAAAAAATTATGAATCTTGTCTTTGACAGTACCAAAGTAAAATGGTTTTCTCTTTATCATACTAACCTATCTCACGAAGTTTTGTTAAGTTTTGTGTGATTGAAGTTTTCAAGTTTTGGATGAGATGTCGATATGAGGAGAATAATGAGTGACAAGATCCTAAGCTTGGGGATGCCCAAGGCACCCCAAGGTAATATTCAAGGAAGATACAAGCAACTAAGCTTGGGGATGCGCCGAAAGGCATCCCCTCTTTCGTCTCCAAAATTATCCGTAACCTCACTTGGAGTTATGTTTTCATTCATCATATGATATGTGTTTTGCTTGGAGTGTCAATTTATTTGTTAGGATTTCTCGCTGTTATTTAGAATAATGTTTTGCATCTTTTATTTCAATAAAAGTGGCAATGATAGCCTTTGCCATGCTTTATTTTGCAAGTATACTTGTTGCTGTTTGAAAACAGAAAGTTTACCCCTGTTGCAAAAATTCCATAGAAAAGTCAGAATGTGATAAAGTGTTGAAACTTTTTGCACAATAAGATCTGATAAATTCTCTACAGTTTGGTAGATTTTCATAATATTTTGAGTTTAATAAGTATTGATACTCTTGCATTCTTTACAGACTGTACTGTTTTGGCAGATTGCTGTTATGTTTGCATTGTTTGCATATGTTTGCTTGTTTAATGATTCTATTTGAGGATAGGAGTATTAAATATGCAGATGTATTTAGTATGAAATGTCAAATAATAATTTTAGTGATTTGCTACAGTAGATAATGATAAAGTTTTGCATTGATTTATACTAACTTATCTCACGAGTTCTTGTTGAGTTTTGTGTGGATGAAGTTTTGAGATTTAGAGAAACCGTGATATAAGCGGAATTAAGGAGACACAAAAGCTCAAGCTTGGGATTCCCAAGGCATCCCAAGTTAATATTCAAAGAAGTCTCAAGCATCTAAGCTTGGGGATGCCCTGGTAGGCATCCCACCTTTCTTCAACAACTATCGATTAGTATCGGTTGATCCTAAGTTCTTGCTTCTTCACATCAGTTGTGCTATTCTTGGAAAGTCATTTTGTTTTGTTTTGCTTTATGTTTTAATAAAATACTTACATATGGAAGTTTTAAATAAAATAGAGTCCTCAAATAGCTACCCATTTACATAACTACTCGCTTGATCTTCACTTATATCTTTTTGGAGTAACTTGTCATTTACTCTTGAGCTACACTCCTATCCTATGAGTAAATTGTTGAATGAATTGAATATCATGGAGTTGAAATTACATGTTCATATTGTGATGCCCCCGATTCAATCATACACTAATCATACACGCAAATGTGTACGATCAAGATCAGGGACTCACGGGAAGATATCATAACACAACTCTAAACACAAATAACAGAATACAAGCTTTATATTACAAGCCAGGGGCCTCGAGGGCTCCAATACATAGCTCCATAAACAAGAGTCAGCGGAAGCAACAATATCTGAGAACAGACATAAGTTAAACAAGGATGCATTAATAAGGCTAGCACAAAAGCAACACGATCGACAAGGCAAGGCCTCCTGCCTAGGACCTCCTAACTACTCCTGGTAGTCGGTGGTATCCATGTAGTAGTATCCATCAGCGGTGGCATCTGGCTCCAGGGATCCAACATCTGGTTGCATCAACCGAAAAGAAGACAGAAGGGGGAAAGGGGTAGCAAAGTTCTACCTCTTGAGCTTGCGTTGGTTTTCCCTTGAAGAGGAAAGGGTGATGTGATGACCCACAAGTATAGGGGATCAATTGTAGCTCTTTTCAGTAAGTAAGAGTGTCGAACCCAGCGAGGAGCATAAGGAAATGACAAGTAGTTTTCAGTAAGGTAATGTCTGCAAGTGCTGGAACTGTAAGTAGCGAGTAGTTTGATAGCAAGATAATTTGTAACGAGCAAGTAAGGTAGTAACAATAAGTATGCAGCAAGGTAGCCCAATCCTTTTTATACAAAGGGCAGGCCCAAACGGTCTCTTATAACAAGCAAAGCGTTCTTGAGGGTACACGGGAATTTCATCTAGTTACTTTCGTCATGTTGGTTTGATTTATGTTTGCTACTTTGATAATTTGATATGTGGGTGGACCGGTGCTTAGGTGCTGTTCTTACTTGAACAAACCTCCTACTTATGATTAACCCTCCCGCAAGCATCCGCAACTACGAGAAAAGTATTAAGAATAAATTCTAACCATATCATTAAACTCTAGGATCTAATCGGTCCCTTACGGAATAATGCATAAACTGGGGTTTAAGTTTCTGTCACTCTCGCAACCCACTATCTATTTACTACTCCACAATGCATTCCCCTAGGCCCAAATATGGTGAAGTGTCATGTAGTCGACGTTCACATGACACCACTAAGAGAATGGCAACATACATACCATCAAAATTTTGAACACATATCAAGTTCACATGATTACTTGCAACATGATTTCTCCCGTCAAGAATGAAAGTAACTACTCACAAATGATAAACATGCTAAAGATCAGAGGGGTATTAAATAGCATAATAGATCTGAACATATAATCTTCCACCAAATAAACCATATAGTAATCAACTACAAGATGTAATCAACACTACTAGTCACCCACAGGCACAAACCTATAGTTTTGATACAAAGATTGAACGCAAGAGATGAACTAGGGTTTGAGAGGAGTTGGTGCTGTGAAGATGTTGATGAACATGGCCCTCCCCAAGATGGGAGAGTTGTTGGTGATGATGATGATGATGATTTCCCCCTCTGGGAGGGAAGTTCCCCCGGCAGAATCGCTCCGCCGGAGAGCAAAAGTGCTCGTGCCCAAGTTCCACCTCAAGGCGGTGGTGCTTCGCCCCGAATTTCCTCCTCTTAGTTTTTCTAGGTAAAAATGACTTATATACCAGAAGATGGGCACCGGAGGTGGGACGAGGAGAGCACAACCCACCTGGGCGCGCTTGGGCTCCCTCGCGTGCCCAGGTGGGTTGTGCCACCTGGTGGGCCCCATCTGGTAGTTATTGGCTCCAATATTACTTAAGTATTCCATAAAAATTCTCTGTGAAGGTTCAGCTTGTTTGGAGTTGTGCAGAATAGGTAGCCTGACGTAGCTTTTTCAGGCCCAGATTTCCAGCTGCCAGAATTCTCCCTCTTGGTGTGTCCCTTGCAAATTATGAGAGAAAAGGCATTAGAATTACCCCAAAAAGCATTGTTATGGATAAAAACATTATAAATAACAGTAAGAAAACATGATGTAAAATGGACGTATCAACTCCCCCAAGCTTAGACCTCGCTTGTCCTCAAGCGAAAGCCGAAATCAAAAAATATGTCCACATGCTTTGAGAGAGAGGTGTCGATAGAAACAAAAATACAGACATATAAGCATCATGTTGATTATTATAACAACAACAAAATGAAACATAGGACTTTTATCATTGAACTTGCATCATATACTTCCCATGAACAGGTAACAATTCATCACATAATTGAAGTACAAAGCAAAAACTCTATTAAAAACCAACAAACTATGTTCTCAGTCAACTTTGCAACTACAATTCATCATCTTTTCAGGAAGAGTCACTTGTCGGAGCCTTTTAGCAAGTCCACATACTCAACCATCATATAGTCTTCCATGATTGCTAACACTCACCTTGTGCCCATGAGCAAAATATTTCAACCGGACACCTAGAAAGATAGGGGCTTATAGTTTCGCCTCCCAACATACTCACCTCAAGGGTGATGTCAACAATGATAACTCATGCTATCTATATTCAACTGGACATATGTGCCTAGATCTTTCCTCACCACATGATGCTTGCGAAAAGAGAAAATAGAAAAGAATAGAAGGAAAACTTTGACTCTTTGCATGAAAGTAAATACATAAAAGTAAAAGATAGGCCCTTCGTAGAGGGAAGCAGAGGTTGCCATGCGCTTATTTGTTTGCATGCTCAATCCCTTAGTGCAAGAGAATGTCACGTTGTATTGCCCCTTAAGATGACAACCTTTATTATGCAGTCTGTCACTTTTATTCTTTGTCATATCCAAGTTCGTACAACGCTCAATTTTCTCTTACACTAAATGATCTCACATATTTAGAAGCAATTTTTATTGCCTTTTTGCACCGATGACAACTTACTTGAGGGATCTTGCTAAAACCATAGGTAGGTATGGTGGACACTTGAAGAAGATTTGGGTTAAGGGTTTTGGATGCACAAGTAGTATCTCTACTTGGTGTGGAATTTTTGGCTAGCAAAGATAGGGGGAAAGCATCACATGTTAAAGGATCTATGACAATATGAATTCTATGTGAATATAAATATACATATATCATTAAGTTGTCTTTCTTGTCCAACGTCAACAATTTTGGCATATAATATTTTGATGAGGGCTCACAATAACAAAAGATTTCTAGGATAGTATATTTATGTGTGAATCTTCTCTTCCCTTATTAATTCTTTCATGAGTTGCATCATTGACTAATGCTCTGTTTGTCAATCTCTAATAAAATTTACTACTTATACTTTTCCTTATGTGGTGCTATCACCTACCATAGGATTAGTATATGATCTTATTGATTTATTTCCTTTCTTTTATTTATTTATTTGTTCTACCTTTCTTATTTCTTTTCTTTATTTGCAACATGAAAGTAAAGAAAGCAAAACCTCAAACTAACTTTATTATAAAACTTGCACACGATTACGAGGATAGATTGCTAAGTAGACTCTCAAATAAGAAAGGATCGAACTAACTTTATTTCATCTAAAGAAAAAGATCGAACTAAGATAATTAAAAGCAAAAAGATAGTGGGATGATACGATAACGGGGCACCTCCCCCAAGCTTGGCGGAAGCCAAGGGGAGTGCCCATACCCGATACTCGGTTCTCCTTTGGTGGTGAAGAAGCTTCTTCCTCCTCCTTGGCCAGCAGTGCTTGTGCTGTCACCGAAGATGGATTTACGGTAGCTTCCTTGCTTGATAAATCTGACCATGAACAGCAAGAAAAGAGAACAGAGGATTTCTTCACGATACGGTGGTTAACCAGTTCGAGAAGTATATATAGAATTTCTATCTTACAGGACAAGTGTATAGAAGAAAAACAGAATCCGGAAGGTGCCCCAGGTGGGCACAACCCACCTGGGCGCGCCAGGCATGCCTGCCGCGCCCTGGTGTCTTATGCCCACCAAGAGATGTTTCTTGGGAGTTTCTTTATTTTCAAAATTCTATAATATTCCAAAACTAACAAAAAATACTTTTGCGGATTTTTCGGAGACCGTTTACATACCGTATCACGTACCTACTTATTTTGACGATTCTGGGGTGTTCCGGAAGGACTCTTTTATGTGTTCTTCCGGTGTCAAAGTTTGGATAATATTACTTTCAACATTGATAGGCGTACCTGAGATATAATGTTTTATTCGTTTCCCGTTGACAACCTTCGGGTTGGTGCCTTCAAAATTATTTATTTTGATGGCTCAAGACCGATAAATTTCCTCGATGGCATATGGGCCTTCCCATTTCGAGAGGATCTTTTCTATAATAAATATAAAACGAGAGTTGTACAAAAGAACATATTCTCCGACTTTGAACTCACGCTTTTGGATTCTTTTGTCATGCCATCTTTTAACTTTCTCTTTAAATAATTTGGCATTTTCATAAGCCTGGGTTCTCCATTCATCTAAAGAGCAAATATCAAATAACCTCTTTTCACCGGCAAGTTTGAAATCATAGTTGAGTTCTTTAATTTCCCGGTATGCTTTATGTTCTAACTCAAGGGGCAAATGACAAGCTTTTCCATAAACCATTTTATAGGGAGACATACCCATAGGATTTTTATATGTTGTTCTATAAGCCCAAAGTGCATCATCTAATTTCTTAGACCAATTCTTCCTAGACCTATTGATAGTATTTTGCAAAATTAATTTTATTTCCCTATTGCTAAGTTCAACCTGACCACTAGACTGAGGATGATAAGGTGATGCAATTCTATGGTTAACATCATACTTGGCAAGCATTTTACGAAAAGCACCATGAATAAAGTGTGAACCACCATCAGTCATTAAATATCTAGGGACTCCAAACCTTTGGAAATAACTTCCTTAAGCATTTTAGTAGAGGTGTTGTGATCAACACTACTAGTTGGAATAGCTTCTACCCATTTAGTATCATAATCAATAGCAACCAAAATATGTGTATACCCGTTAGAGGAAGGAAGAGGTCCGATGTAATCAAATCCCCAAACATCAAATGGTTCAACAGAAAGTGAATAATTCATAGGCATTTCTTGATGCTTACCAATATTACCTATTCTTTGGCATTCATCACAAGATGAGACCAACTTACGGGCATCCTTGAAGAGAGTAGGCCAATAAAATCCAGATTGCAATATCTTGTGAGCAGTTCTATCTCCTGCGTGGTGCCCTCCATAAGCTTCGGAGTGACATTTTCGTAGGATTTATCCCTGTTCATGCTCAGGTACACAATGTCTAATAATACCATCTACTCCTTCTTTATAAGGATGTGGGTCATCCCAAAAGTAATGTCTTAAATCACAGAAGAATTTTTTCTTTTGTTGGTATGTAAAGCTAGGAGGTAAATATTTAGCAACAATGTAATTAGCATAATTAGCATACTAAGGAGTACTATTAGCAACATTTATTGCAGCTAACTGCTCATCAGGAAAACTATCATCAATAGGTAGTGGGTCATCAAGCACATTTTCAAGCCTGGACAAGTTATCTGCTACGGGGTTCTCAGCTCCTTTTCTATCCATAATATGTAAATCAAGTTCTGGTAACAAGGGAACCCAACGAATAAGTCTAGGTTTAGCATCTTTCTTTTCCATAAGATTTTTAATAGAAGCATGGTCTGTGTGAACAGTTACTTTGGAATCAACAATGGTCTAAATTTATCACAAGAAAACACCACTGCTAAAATTTTTTTTTCAGTAGTAGCATAATTTCTTTGGGCACTGTCTAGAGTTTTCACTACAAAAAAATACACTTCCGTGATGATACATGTTTGTCACAGTAGGTCACGTTTTTTGTCATGCATGCACATCCATGAAGATTTTATGACAGAATCAAGATAGTCATACATGTGTTGTCGTAGAAGTGTTCCATGACATTACCAAAATTATCATCATGGAAGTGTCCACTTCCATGACGATAAATCGCGCGTCACAGAAGTGCTTTCGTCAAGGGTGACCGACACGTGGCATCCACCGTAACGGAACGCCGTTAAGCTATCGGGTCGGGTTCTGGATCCGATAACCCGTTAACAGCCCCGACCAATGGGGATTTTCCACGTGTAAAATCATCATTGGCTGGAGGAAACACGTCTCGGCCCATCGTTGGGACAGATGTCATCCACTCATTGGACGGAAGGCGCCTATGATACATCGACACGTGGCACGGCCCAACAGAGGCCCATTCCTATGAAAAGGCCGGCCCGTTTGACTTGTCAAAAGATGGCGGGCCGGCCCATGGAAAGCCTGTTAACGGCCTGTTCGCATATAGCCCATTTACAGCCCGCTAACCCAAGAACCGTTACGCCCTATTCAAATTAGGCCCAGTAGCGTCATCTGGGCCATCCAATATGTATGGCCCATGACGTCTTTCGGCCCATATGAGGCCCTATGTAACTCTTGGCCTATTAATGGCCCGTGGTGAAACTGGCCCATAATGAACAGTGTATCACTTTACACCCATTAACGGCCCATGGTGAAACTGGCCCATAAAGAACAGTGTATCACTTTATACCCATTAACGGCCCGTTATTCTGTTGGGCCGTTTCCAGCCATGTTATCTTTAGGCCTTCTCAGGGCCCATTTATTCTTGGGCTCATTTCCAGCATTCGTTTACTTATGGCCCGTTACAGTCATTTTCCGCTTGTGGGCCAAATTCAGCCCGTGGTTACAGTCAGCCCGTTTGTGGTCTGTTAATAGGTTGGGTCATTTTCATAGCGTCATCAAATATGGCCTATTAACGATGGCCCGTTATGGTCGGCTCATGAACGGACGATTCCAACTCTAGCCCGCTTACGGCCAGAATACGGTCTATTTGGCCCATGTTTGGCCAATCGATCATACGGCCCGTATAAGGCCCATTGATGATACGACTCGTAGAAGGCCCATTGTTTCTACGGCCCGTAGAAGGCCCACTGTTTCTACGGCCCGTAGGAGGCCCAATGTCACTACAGTAAATATTAGCCCATGGTTATTGTGGCCTAGTTTTAAAAAATAGGTTATTGCAGCCACTAGCAAACCACGGAAAAAGAACTACACTGACTACAAGCAAACAAATAAACAAGACAATAAGGAAATAAATAAGCAAGCAACTTACACTAGGCTATCACGGCTATTACACATATTACATCCACTGGGCATCAAAGTTCGCCACCAGTACAAATATAGGGAACACATCAACATATAAACGTCGAAGCAAAACAATTCCAGAACTGAAACCACTTCAGAAGAGCTCAAGAAACAATATCCTGGGTACCCATAATGCTGGAAAGATGCTTAGCAAGCTTATTAACTTTCCCTTGTTTGGCGCTTAAGTCCTCCAGCACTTGTTGTTGCACCAGAAAGTATGCATCTGAATTCTGCAGGGACTTCCTCAGTCCTTCGGCTTCCTGTCGCATAACATCTGATCGATGTCTTTCAACTTGAAGTTGAGACTCAAGAAGCCGAACTGATTTAGGCAACGAGTTCGAAGAGCTGGTGCCAGCAGTGGTAGCCAGTAACTCAAACACTACATCAAGACAGGACATTGGGGTTGTCTCAGTGTCTTCAATATAGTTTTTATCAGCTTTCTTGGAGACCAACAAGGATGTCTCACTATCTTGAACCTTATCTGCATTACTTCCTTTACCATTGCATAATAGGGTACTCTTCTCCAATATTTTATCTGCGTTCTAAAAGAGAAACAAACAAACACATCTCAGGTTTACAATGTAGTATATGAAACTCATTTTGGTAAACCAGTTCAGTAGTAAGGTGGACAGGATAACAGCATGAAACAAACATATATCTATGTAGTATGGTCACTGTATGGTCTATATCATTCTAGTTTATGTTGCCAAATCAAGATAGATACAGTTCGAATCATATCTATTTAAGACAAAACAGCATATACAGAATATAAGTGTGGGAAACTACACAACAATAACAACACTTGTAATGTGCATGGCATGAGAACATAACTGTTTATTCAATTGAAACTGAAATCAACATAGAGCAAGTTACAACAGCAAACAGCCAAACACGTTGAAGAAATAGGTTTAAAACATACCTGTTGTGCCATTGGAGTTTCAATTGCATCCTTCAAATTTGAAATTAGTTGGTATCAGTAAATACAGTGATGCAAGAGCAAAGTAGTATGAACCATAGCTATGGAACCTGACCTGAGAACAATTCTTCTTCTGCTTTAAGCGTTGACTTCGGGTTCGGAGTGGTGGTCCTTGTGATTTGGGCACTGCAGTTGCCTTACTAACTGCTCGTGTTTGGGTGCTCTGTGGTGGAGACGGTGCTGTGTCAACGGGAACTGGGTGTCTATCTGCTGGGGTTGGGGTTAGAAGGGGTGTAGCTGGTTCTCTGTCCAACTGGGTAGGGGTACAATCTGCATGAGTGTGGGTTATGTGTGGTGGGGCTGGTTCTTGGGCAAGTACAACCGTGGTTCTATCTGCATAGACAGGTAGCACGATTTTTTCTGAAGACCGTGTTTTTACTCCCACAGATATTGCCATCACTCCCTCCAATTGAAATGGCTGATAAACAAGAAAATTAATTGAATGTACAGACATTGTAAGATAGACATGTGCAATGGATAGTAGGGAAGAAAACAAGGCATGAAATAATTCACATTTATGTTGTCTAAGAAAACAGAATAGCAGGACATAATTTCACATATATGATGGCTAATTAAATAGGATAGCATGACACAATTTCACATGTATGGTGGCTAACTAAACGGGATAGAATGACATACTTCAAAATATGATGACTATGTAAATAGGATGACATGATATAACTATATGATGTGTCTATTAAAGTGGTTGGCATGCCATAAATCACAAACATGCCGTCGATGGAAACATGATGGCATGATATAATTCACGGATAGAATGACATAATTTAAAATATGATGACTATGTAAACAGGATGAGATGATATAACTATATTATGTCTTTAGAAAATGGGTTGATGCCATAATTCAGATACATGCTATCTATGTAAACATCATGGCATGACATAATTCAAATATATGATTTATATACTAAGGAAGTGAGCAGAGGGCAATCGCATATATGATGTGTCAACTAAGGAGATGGCATTTAATATTGTGTATATGATGTAAAAACTAAGCATTGCAATACAACATATGCATTATATGAGTAATATAACCCTGCCAAGTTTGAGCATACACCTCAGGGGGATAATAGGACTGGTCATCTGCCTCTGAATCCTTCTCTGAAGAGCTATCCGTAACCAGCAAGATATCTGCTTCAGCAGGTAGCATTGTCTGCTCTGAAGACATTGTTTTTACTCCAGATTTCTCCATCACTAATTCAAATGGCTGAGGCACAGGAAGAGCAGTCGAATATACAAACATTGTCGACAAAAGCAATGAGAAATACATAAAAAGGACGGCATGATATAATTCACATATATGACGCTTGCCTAAACAGCATGGCATTGCATAATTCATATACATAATGTCCTGCAACAAGATAACATTGCATAATTCACATATATAATGTCTTGCAACAAGATGACATTGCATTATTCACATATATGGTAATTAGACACTAAACAGGTGGCATTCACACAAAGCATGTCTAAACTAAGCAAATGACATAGCAATGCAAGATACCATACGCACGATATGAGCAACATAACCCTGCCAAGTTAGGGCATGCACCTCGGGGGGGGGGGGGAAATATGACTGGTCATCTGTCTCTGAATCCTCCTCTGAGGAGCTATCGGTAACTAGCAAGACATGCGCTTCGTCAGATAGCATTGTCTGCTCTGAAGACCTTGTTTCCACTCCAGATTTTCCCATGACCGTGCCGAATGGCTAATGCACAGGAAGAGTAATTGAATGTACCAAAATTGTTGACAAATTTAACACGTAATAAAAAAATGATGGCATGATATAATTCACATATAAGATGACTGGCTAACCAGGGTGGCATTGTAAAATTCACATATATGATGCCTGGCTAGACAAGATGGCATTGCATGATTCACATATACGATAAAGAAACTAAACAGATGGCATTGACACAAAGCATGTATAAACTAAGCAGATGACAACTTTAATGTATACAGTAAGCAATGCAAGGCACCATATGCATGATATTACCAACATTAGCATGCCAAGTTAGAGCGAAGACCTCATGGGGTAAATAGGAGTGGTCTTCTCCTTCTGAATCCCCCTCAGAACAGTTATCTTCCTCTTGATTACGATCCAAAATGGGTGGAGGGGGGCTGCCTTTGCGCCCACCATGGAACGACATCTGCATGAAATTTTATTGCCACGCAAGGCTCGTCTCTTTTGCTCTACATGATCAGTTCCATTGTGTACAATAACTGACATGCATAGGAATAAAACATAGTGAGATTATGTAAGGAGTGCATGCACAAATCCAGAGTGATGGTAGCAAACGTGGATAGACCAAAACCAATGATATCGAGCGGATAATAGCTTTAGTTAAAAATACAGATAATGGCTCCTTTAATGTTTGTTTGCACCCAACATGAAACTCATAGTAGACACCGGAGATTAACGGATAGTAGACAGATAGTACTTGATTGCTTCCCCAATATGTACCCCACAACCATTTAAAACTCAAGTTTCACATTAGTTTGGACTGACTTGGAGTCTAATAGGTGAACACGACGATAATGTAGCATGTCATCATATTAAGCGATGCATAACGTAAGCAGACACGGAAGAGTGCGACCTCTCTTGCGGACCCGTGTAGTCCTCAAGGTCATATGCTCAGTTGATGATGGTAATGCAGTTGTCGTGGCTGCCTGTGGCGGGGAAGAAGATCTGAGGCGGCGAAACACAGTCCGGAGAGTGGATCCCTGCTGTGGTGAACCCTTCCGTCGTTGGAGCAGCTGAGCTAGGGTGGAACACAGCGCCGCAGGAGCAGGACAAACCACACAAGGCTTTGTTTGACACATATCTGTAACAGAAGTAATTGAGTAAGGGCTTGTTTGAATTTGAGGATTCTAACAATGCAGGGATAGGAAATAGACAGGAATAGGATAGGAATGCACGTGCAAAACAGAGAATTTAAAAACACAGGATTTCTGCCAATCTAGGTGTTTGATTCACAACAATTGGACGATCACATGATGCAAAAAAGCATGGTGAGATTAAGTCAAACCACAAGAAAATGTACGGTTATAATGCTATTATGCTACTATCTCTTAGTCTTTTGCTTGATGAATAGGAATATGAAAAGGAGGAGAAGTGGAAATTATAATTCCTACAATTTTTCTTTCAAGGAGACACTAAAGGAACAAATCCTACAGTTTTCCTTTGTTCCATTCCCTTGCACCAAATTCATGAAAAGTAGTACTATAGGAAACTTTCCAATTCCTATATTTTTCATTCACTTTTCCTTTCAAGCACTGGCGATTCTAGTAGGCAGGCTTGAGCAAGGAAAATCCTACACTAAAAAAATGTTTTTGTGCTACTTCTATTACTTTGGACCCGAGCCACTTTGCCATAGTAGCTCAACTCCTGGGCCCATCGACAAATGCACAGCTCAAACGCGCAGAGATAAATAATGATGGCGTTCAAGAGAGTCCATCATGGATAGCTAAGTTGCCTGGTACCTCACTGCTTGTCATATAGTAGGATAAAATAATCGTATTTCCCGTTACTACGAGTGCTCAGTGGAGAATATCATGTAGAGTAAAAAAGAGATGCAACAAGTGTACAACCTCTTTGGCGAAGCCATGTCGATCTCAGCATGATTGGGTTGGCCGGTGAGGATGCTCCGGCTGACTTGGCTGTCGGAGGAGGGGAAGAAGATCTTAGGCATCTGGAGATGGAGCCCTAGGTACTGCCCGCTGTGATGGAGGGTTTCGTCGTTGGAGCAGCTCAGGTGAGTTGTACGACGCCGAGGCTGGAGCAAGACAAGAGAGACAACGAACAACGTTAACCTGAGTGGAATTCTAATAGCATCTCCAATACATGACGTAAAATACATAACCAGAAAGTGCTAGATGTAAAATACATCAGCCGCTCATCTCGGAACTTAACTGTCAAAACTGAATTTAACTGTCAAAACTGAACTAAACTGTCGAAATTGAACTTATGTCGAAACTGAATTTTGCTGTCGAAACTGAATTTTGCTGTCGAAGCTGAACGCACTAGCAAGGTGAGGCTACATGTCGGTCGACTAAGTTTTTCATCTTTGGTCAGTCGATTTTCCAGCCGTTGGATACGAAATCAAGGGTCTGCGGTTCATCTTCAACCTCCACCCCTCTGAGCCGCCAGCCACCACCGAACAAACAGCAGCCCCCTCGCCACCCGCGGGCGGTGGTGCCCCGCCTCGCCCGCCCCGCCCGCCCCGAAAACACTCCCCACCGCCGGTCCACCGCCGCCCCGGCCATCCCTCTAGCCCCCCCCCCGTGCCGAGCTTTTTCTTCGTTGATCCGCACACCACCGCCCCACCCTGAACCCTAAGATAGATAGTGGGGTACCTCTTGGGCGAGCCCCCTGCCCGCTGCAGCTAGTTCTTCCTTCACCCCGGTGAGCCCCCCACCCCCTGAAAATCGACTGATGCAAAAGTCGATTCAGTCGACTGAAGTGTAGCTAAGTCGGAGCAGCATCGCAAGCAAGAGCAAGAGCGAGAGCAGCAGCGCGAGCAAGAGAAATAGCAAGAGCAGACCAGGCAGGGGACCGAGAGCAAGAGCAGAGCAGCAGCGCGAGCGAGAGCTAAAGGAGCAGCAGCTCCTACTGATGTGGACGTCGCTGCCGAGGGAACGACGCCGTGGAGGAAGTGGCGGGTGACGCCGCCGTAGATGGAGCCGCGCCGTGTTGGCTCGGGACCGAGCACCGACAGCACCGTGAGATCGAATAAAGAAGAAAATGCGGTGATTAGTGTACAACCTCTTTGGTGGCGCCGATTAGGCCGCAGCTTCATCCGAGGAAATGGTGATGATGATGCTCTTCCGGTGGTGCAGGTGAAGATGGCGGTGTGGGAATGGAGGTGGCGTGAAAGACGAGGGGAACATCGGGGCAGCTCCTTGGAGGTGGAGGACGGGGTGGCTGAACCGGCAGGACGACGAGATCGACGATGGATCCTCATCCGGTACGGTGGATGAGGGACGTCGAGGTGTTGTTGTGGACGACATCATCGGGGAAGAGGCTCCGGCTGGGTGGCGTTCGGAGCAGGGTGTGGGGTTTCGTCGCGGGTTTTCGCGGCCTCGGTGTATGAATGGGTGGGCGGATGGGATGGCAGTGGGGAACCATGGCTTAGGGACGCGTGAGGGAGTCCTGGACTAGGGGGTGTCCGGACAGCCGGACTATCATCGTCCGCCGGACTGCAAGACTACGAAGATACAAGATTGAAGACTCCGTCCCGTGTCCGGATGGGACTTTCCTTGGCGTAGAAGGCAAG
The DNA here is from genome assembly GCA_021437245.1 of Aegilops speltoides. NCBI lineage: Eukaryota > Viridiplantae > Streptophyta > Magnoliopsida > Poales > Poaceae > Aegilops > Aegilops speltoides. The sequence goes on from CM038145.1 coordinate 228,799,892, forward strand.
CTTGGCGATACGGATATGTAGATCTCCTACCATTGTAACCGACTCTGTGTAACCCTAGCCTCCTCCGGTGTCTATATAAACCGGAGGGCTTTAGTCCGTAGGACACAACATACATTACAACAATCATACCATAGGCTAGCTTTAGGGTTTAGCCTCCTTGATCTCGTGGTAGATCTACTCTTGTACTACCCATATCATCAATATTAATCAGGCAGGACGTAGGGTTTTACCTCCATCAAGAGGGCCCGAACCTGGGTAAAACATCGTGTCCCTTGTCTCCTGTTACCATCTGCCTAGACGCACAGTTCGGGACCCCCTACACGAGATCCGCCGGTTTTGACACCGAATTGGTGCTTTCATTGAGAGTTCCTCTGTGCCATCACCGATAGGCTCGATGGCATCTTCGGTCAACAACGCTGTCCAGGGTGAGACTTTTCTCCCCGGACAGATCTTCGTATTCAGCGGCTTCGCACTGCGGGCTAATTCCCTTGGCCATCTGGAGCAGATCGAAAGCTACACCCCTGGCCATCAGGTCAGATTCGGAAGCCTAAACTTCACGGCCGACATCTGCGGGGACTTGATCTTCGACGGGCTCGAGCCAAAGCCAAGCGCGCCGCACTGTTGCGATGGGCATGATCTAGCTCTGCCGCCGAACAGTGCCTTGGTGGCCGCACACGAATCCGCTTCGGCCTTTAGTCCGGAGTCGACCGCCCAGATCGAGGATCGGTGGATGGACGCCACCTCGGGGGCTTCAACTTCCACGGCGATGGAGCCGAACGATAATCTTGTCCCTCGCGAAACTCGTGATTCTAAGGTGCCGGACTCCTTGCCGGACTCCGGACCTCCCACGCCCCTACCAGTCGAATCGAACTGGGCGCCGGTTATGGAATTCACCGCCGCGGACATCTTCCAATACTCGCCCTTTGGCGACATCCTAAATTCGCTAAAGCATCTCTCGTTATCGGGAGAGTCCTGGCCGGACTATGGCCAGGATGGTTGGGATACGGACGACGAAGAAATTCAGAGCCCACCCACCACCCACTTTGTAGCCACTGTCGATGATCTAACCGACATGCTAGACTACGACTCCGAAGACATCGACGCTATGGACGACGATGCCGGAGACGAATAGGAACCAGCGCCTACAGGGCACTGGAAGACCACCTCGTCATACGACATATACATGGTGGACACCCCAAAAGACGGGGACGGCGAAGAAACAGCGGAGGCAGATTATTTAAAGAAACAGCCCAAGCGCCGGGCGTCGTGGCGCCGCTCTAAATCCCGCCACAAAGCAAGAATGGAGATTCCGGCACAGGAGATAATAATACCCCAGAGAGTGCCGAAGATAACCCCCTCCAACAAGACTCAGCGCAGGAGGATGCAGAAGCAAGCCCTCACGAGAGGGCGACACACGAAGAGGTTGAGTATTATAACTATATGCCTCCCTCCGAAGACGAGGCAAGCCTCAACGACGACGAATTCGTCGTGCCCGAGGATCCCGTCGAACAAGAGCATTTTAAACGCAGGCTTATCGCCATGGCAAACAGCCTAAAAAAGCAGCAGCAGCTTCAAGCTGATCAGGACCTGCTGGCCGATCGATGGACCGAGGTCCTCGCGGCCGAAGAGTATAAACTCGAATGCCCCTCCAAAAGCTACCCAAGACGCAAGTTGCTTCCCCAATTAGAGGAGGAAGCATACATACCTCCGTCACCAGCGCACGATACGGCTGACCGACCACCCCGTGGTCGTGACAGAGAGGCATCCAGGCCCACAACCAAGACCATACCCCGTCATCTCTCCAAAAGTACGAAGCCAAGAGGGAACGCGCCGGACTTGCGAGATATATTGGAGGACAAAGCAAGGCAATCCAGATCCATCTACGGATCACGTGGGCACCCCACGACCCATGACGAATACTGTCGCGCCGGATACAATAACCCCGGCCGGGCCGAACACAGCAGACAACTCTCTCTCGAGCTACGTCGTGATATTGCTCAATATAGAGGCGCCGCACACCTGCTATGCTTCACTGACGAAGTAATGGATCATCAAATCCTCAAGGGTTTAAACCGTAAACATTGAATCCTACGATGGCACAACAGACCCCGCGGTTTGGATCGAAGATTATCTTCTCCACATCCATATGGCCCGCGGCGACGATCTCCATGCCATCAAGTATCTCCCACTCAAGCTTAAAGGACCAGCTCGGCATTGGCTCAACAGCTTGCCCGCAGAGTCAATTGGGTGTTGGGAAGACCTGGAAGCCGCATTCCTCGACAACTTCCAGGGCACGTATGTGCGACCACCAGATGCCGATGACCTAAGCCACATCATTCAGCAGCCAGACGAATCGGCGGACAATTACGGACACGGTTCTTGACAAAGAAAAACCAAATCGTCGATTGTCCGGATGCGAGGCCCTTGCAGCCTTCAAACATAACATCCGCGACGAATGGCTAGCCCGGCACAGGGGCAGAAAAGCGAAATCCATGGCAGCCCTCACATCATTAATGACCGCTTTTGCGGGAGAGGATAGCTGGCTAGCTCGCAGCAATAATCTCCGTAAAATTATGGCAGTCCGGATACTAAGGACAACAACGGCGGTCACGTCGAAACAAAACAAACGCCGCGTGCGGCGGCGATAAGGAGTATCGGCTGTCAACGCCGGACTCCGAGGCTCTAAACCCGGTCAACGGAAGAAGCCATTCAAAAGAACCACTCCGGGTCCGTCCAATTTGGACCGAATACTCGACCGCTTATGCCAGATGCATAGCACCCCTGAAAAGCCAGCTAATCACACCAACAGAGACTGCTGGGTGTTCAAGCAGGCAGGTAAGTTGATTGCCGAAAACAATGACAAGGGGCTAAACAGCGACGATGAGGAAGAGACCCGACCGCCGAACAATAGAGGACAGAAGGGTTTCCCCCCACAAGTGCGGACGGTGAACATGATTTACGCAACCCATATACCCAAGAGGGAGAGGAAGCGCGCACTAAGGGACGTCTATGCGATGGATCCAGTCGCCCCGAAGTTCAATCCATGGTCCTCTTGTCCGATCACTTTCGATCGAAGAGACCATCCGACCAGCATACGCCATGGCGGATTCGCCGCATTGGTTTTAGACCCAATCGTCGATGGATTTCACCTCTCGAGAGTCCTGATGGACGGCGGTAGTAGCCTGAACCTGCTTTACCAGGATACAGTGCGCAAGATGGGCATAGACCCCTCAAGGATTAAACCCACAAAGAAAACCTTTAAAGGTGTCATACCAGCGTGGAAGCCAATCATGCAGCTCGATCACACTGAAGTGGTCTTGGATCCCGGACAATTTCGGGCGAGGAGTTAATCTTGACATAGTCCCGTTTCGCGATGGCTATCATGCTCTGCTTTCGACGAACGCGTTTACAAAATTCAACACGGTGCCGCATTATGCATACCTCAAGCTCAAGATGCGAGCCCTCGTGGAGTCATCACGGTCAGCGGAATACGGAACGCTCCTCCGAATGGAGGAACATACAGCTGCTCACACGGCGAAATCTGAGCAGCCTTTTAAGGCAATTCTCGAGTCCGGCCGTCAAGCGGCGGATCTGACAAAACGCGCTGAAGCAATACCAACCAAGACCACCTGGCGCGATCGAGCATCGCAGCGTAGCAATGCGGCCCCAACCCCTGCCCTCGCATGATTGCAAGAACAACCCTCCGCGTACATCATTACGCTTTGGAGATACCATGGGTGCAGGGGAAGGGGAACGATCACAATGGACCCAGAGTGCGGCTCGACCACACCAGGGGCTCGCAAGTGTGCCCCCTTTTTTATCATTTTCCTTCTTTGTGTACACAGGACTCCGTTAACCAGAGGCACTGTCCGGCGGTGAACCTGCCGAACTCACGATGCAACAGCCAGGGAAGATAGAAGGCTACGACGAACACTCAGGTGGTCTCAATTACGAGCATTAAATTCAATTATATACACCAAGTCCGCAGCTCACCCCTGGAGGGGGACATGTTTAATTAGTCCAAATCCCTTGCTTACCGCACTAATTGTATCAGTCCGCATTCATAGCAGACTTTCTCTAATATATAATGCAGCACTTTTCGACGGCAATTGCAATACTTTATATATATATATATATATATATATATATATATATATATATATATATATATATATATATATATATATGTTCATTACATGACATCTTGCACCCGTATATTTTGGTACGGCCGAATACACCGGGGTTTATGTTCCCCACATTATGGTGTGATAAGTCCGAACACTTTCATAAGTCGGCACCCGAACTTATAGCATTATATGAATCGGCTCAATCATGTCTTGGGTCAATAGTTGGGTTTGCCGGCTCCCACGCTTTGGTGCCTTACGTTCCGTTCAGCCGGCTAAGGTGGCACTAGGAGAACCACTGCGATTGCACCCGGTTGAGCAGGCGGCGCCTCGGAGAAAGCTAAAACGACCGGCATGATAAGGCGAGAGACTGGTCGCTGTTCGAGAGGTTTTTTGGGTCATAAAGACTCACGCCGCTTGACGAGTTCCGGACAATGTCCGACGAGGGCGTGGATAGCGCCCCGGATTCGGTCTTCCGAATACCAGGGGCTTCGCCAAAATTTTAAATTATAGAATTCTATGGCTAAGTGAGAGTGTTCAAGCATTATAAGTCCGGTTGCCTTGTTCGTTGTGTTGAGCACCTCCCTAGATGGACCCAAAAATGGGAACAAGAGTGCTCAAGTTTATCCCGAACACCCCAGCACTCGCGGCTTGGGGGCTGAAGCCAACGACTTGCCATCTCTCAGATTTTATTAACGGCCGCACAAAAGATGATATTTTAAATTAAAACAAGCGTTGCTCAAGGCGCATATGAACGAAGTTTTCAGCGCACAGGATAATACATAGCGAGTTTACTCAAAGATTACATTTCTGGGGCACTCATTCGCAATATCGCGGGCTCCCTTCAGGACAGTTTTATAATACATTTCGGGCATGCGATACTCCTTGCCCGGTGGCGGTGGGTCCGTGAGAAGCTTCTCCACATCAACCTGCCCCAATGCACCTTTAATGCGAGCAAGGGCCCGACGAGCACCTTCAATACAAAGCGGCGCTTGATGACCTCCACCCGAGGGCACGCATCCACCAGCCGCTGCGAGGCCAAAGTAGCTCCTGGCATGGCCTGTCCAGCCACACCGGACTATAAGGCCCTCATGGCCTCCTCGGCTACCTTGTGGAGTTCAACCAGCTGTTTCACTGGTCGCTCGAGGCACCGGATGGCCGCCTCAACGTCTTGAGACCGAAGACCTTCTCCGTTGAGCTCCCTCCTCGCCACGATAGAATGCGGCGGCATCGGACGCCTCTGGCGGCAGATCTGCAAACGCCTCGAGAGCTCGAATGCGGGTAAGTGTCAGGTAGTTTACATTAACATGCTTGCTTTGCATGAAAAATGCCTTACTCGCCGCTATCTTCTTTAAATCTTCAACCTCCTGAAGGGCCTTACGGGCCTCGGCCTTGGCGGACTTGGCACTTTCGAGAGCCGAGGCAAGCTCGGACTCTCGAGTCTTGGAGTCACGCTCCAAGCTCTCATGCTTCTCCATGAGAGCCTGGAGCTCTTGCCGTACTTCCGCCGCCTGTGCCTCCTGCCTTTCTCACTCTACCCGTTCCACGGCTGCACTGCGTTCGGCCGCGGACACAGCCTCCTTCAGGGCGGCTACCTCGTTCGTGGCCCCTACAATACCCATATTATCCTTGTTAATTTTATTGCAACCAAAATCCTTTTCTGTAAGGTAACTATGCAAAGTGGTGTTACTCACCTTCCTTGTCCTCGAGCTGCTTCTTGGCATGGCCGAGCTCTTGCTCGGACCGCTCGAGATCCTGCTTCAACAAACCGACCTCCGTAGTCAGTGCGGCAGAGGTCAGCAGCGCAGCCTGCAAACCCATATTGACATATTTTAATCAACCCTGCGTATATCTTGTTAGATCCTCAGTCCGGCTTTTCTTTCCGAACACCGAACGAGCATCGAAACTCTTGTCTATCTTGGTATTACATTACATAATTTTAACTTCTTACCTCAAAGCCTGTTAGAAGGCTGCTGCAGGCTTCGGTCAGCCCGCTCTTGGCAAGCTGAACCTTCTGAATCACCACACTCATGATAGTGCGGTGTTCTTCCTCGATGGAAGCACCTTTAAGCGCCTCCAACAAGTTATCCGGCGCCTCCGGATTGGACGAAGGCCGCCGGTGTCACGGTCTTGCCCTTCTTTCGAAGGGGCCGCCTGTCGGATTCTTGGAACCACTGCGGGTTCCAATGTAGAGTCCGGCGCAAAGTCCGAGAGGATGCCTGATGGCGCCTCTGGAGCCTCCTCCTGATGGGTCCCTCTTTGGGATCCCGCCTCGGCGTCCTCGTCGGTGCGGGGGGTAGAGGCAGTCGGAAGTGAATCCAGATCCGACGGGGCCAACGACCAGCTCGATGAAGCGGGGAGATCATCATCGGCCGGACTACGGACAGAAGGCGGCATTAGAAGGACACTACACGACACGAAAGAAATTGCATATCAGGGATCCAGATACTTACGATCTTGCGGGACGCTTTGGCCCTTAAAGGCCCTCCTCCTCGCCAACGGTGGTGTTGGCGAAACTGTCCGGGGATAGTTCTCCCCTCTTGGACCCTTCGCCTCCCCTATTGGGGAAGCCTTCCTCTTCTTCTCTCCTCCTCCGGAGAGAGTCTTCTTCCTCCTCCTCGTCTTGGGGAGGAGTCCGCCTCGTTGTCGACGCTTTGATTGCGGGAACTCTTTGAGTCCCCGCGCCACCTTCTTGGCCTTCTTCTCGGCACCACGTGCGGTGCGGAACCAGCAACCCCGCTAGACGGGCGTTCACCGGGTCCTCTGGCATGGGAGCCGGGCTGATGAGCTGCTCGGCCTTCTCCATCCATTCCTGTCAAAGGAAAAGAGAGATTGAAACCCTTTTAGAATCAATTTGATTACCACAAGTGTTCCGTAAAGGGGTTGAATCACTTACCTCGTCAGTCGGATGCTGCGAGCAAAATCCGCGATCTTCTGTCGCGGATGCGGGGGCTTCGGCGCCCTTGAACAGCACCCTCCAGGCGCCTTCATATGTCGTATCGAAGAGCCCGCTTAGCGCCTGGTGCTGTTCCGGATTGAACTCCCACAGATTGAATGCCCGTTCTTGGCATGGGAGAATCCGGCAGACGAGCATGACTTGGACCACGTCGACGAGCCTGAGCTTATTGCTCACCAGCTTCTGGATGCAGGCTCGGAGTCCCGTTAGCTCCTTCGGATTGCCCCACAGCAAGCCCTTCTCTTTCCAAGAGGTGAGCTGCGTGGGGATGCCAGATCTAAACTTGGGGGCCGCCGCCCATGTGGGCTTGCGCGGCTCGGTGATGTAGAACCACCCCGATTGCCACCCCTTGACGGAGTCCACGAAGGCCCCTTCGAGCCAAAGGACGTTGGGCAACTTACCCAACATGGCGCCTCCGCATTCGCTTGCGTGCCCTTCACAACCTTCGCTTGCGTTGAAGGTCTTGAGCCACAGTCAAGTGGGGCGGATGCGAGAGGAAGGCCTCGCACACGACGATAAACACCGAGATGTTGAGGATGAAGTTGGCGCCAGATCGTGGAAATCCAGCCGTAGTAAAACATGAGCCCCTAGACGAATGGGTGGAGTGGAAAGCCCAGTCCATGGAGGAAGCGGGAAGAAAGACGACCCTCGTGGGGCCTGGGTAGGGGATGAGCTGCCCCTCGTCGGGCGGCCGATCGCGATATCGCCGGAGAGGTATTCGCGCGCAGCAGCTTGGTGATGTGCTCCTCCTTAACGATGGAAGCCAACCATTTGCCTCCCGCTCCGGACATATTCGGAGAAGGTCGGCGAGATCTTGCGACTTAGGCGTTGGAGCTTGAGTCTTGCGCGAGATGGATAAGCAAAGGAGGAAGAAGGCGTGGTGAGAAGGTAAATCCTTATCCCTTATATATAGGCGGACGAAGACTATCGTCCCCACCGCCTGGTAAAACTCGCTTATCCCCAAGCGCCACCATCAATGGCGCGTTGGGTTACCCACGTCCGTATTGATGAGAATCCGGAATAAGGGAACACGATCTCGCTCGACAAGGCGTGCGAAATCGCTTCGCTAAACGTCTTTGAGGTGGTATAATAAAAACTATTCAAGTAAAAGCCCGGTAGCGGTGTGATGTCATGCCGCATAATACGTCGCCAGATTGGACTTGTGTACATTTTATTCTCTCTACGGTGGAATGTGGAATTTATTTTGCGAGCGGACACTATCCCGGTGTTCATGATCTTCTCTGGATTATTCAAGGAGGAACCCGCCTTGCAATGCCGAACATTATGCGCCCGGACTTATCGTAATTGAAGCCTGGTTCAGGGGCAACCGAGGAGTCTGGACTAGGGGTGTCCGGACAGCGGACTATCATCGTCCGCGGACTCCAAGACTACGAAGATACAAGATTGAAGACTCCGTCCCGTGTCCAGATGGGACTTTCCTTGGCGTAGAAGGCAAGCTTGGCGTCTGGATATGTAGAACTCCTACCATTGTAACCGACTCTGTGTAACCCTAGCCTCCTCCGGTGTCTATATAAACCGGAGGGCTTTAGTCCGTAGGACACAACATACATTACAACAATCATACCATAGGCTAGCTTTAGGGTTTAGCCTCCTTGATCTCGTGGTAGATCTACTCTTGTACTACCCATATCATCAATATTAATCAAGCAGGACGTAGGGTTTTACCTCCATCAAGAGGGCCCGAACCTGGGTAAAACATCGTGTCCCTTGTCTCCTGTTACCATCCGCCTAGACGCACAGTTCGGGACCCCCTACCCGAGATCCGTCGGTTTTGACACCGACAACGCGCTTGTCCGAAATTTGGGGTAAGTTACAAAAGTACCCCCACCAATTTGAGGTGGTTCTTTCGGTTCAGGGGTATCACGGGCATTTCGCGTGTCAGGATTTCACAGGAGGTGGGAGTTTTCGCGCGCGTTGTAATTTCGGAAGTTGTCGGAGCACAATGAGACAAAGATATATCTTAAATATTTTGGGCTAACAAGGCGTGGGTTGAAGAGGCGGGAGTTTCGCAGCACGATAGACAGAGACGCCAGCTTGAATTTTCGGCATAACAAGGCGCGGCTTGAAATTTCGGAAGAACAAGCTTAACGTGTACCGAAAAGAAGAAAATTTGCACCTCAACACGCACAACACACACGCAAACACCATTTAGACTAGAGTAAGGTACACGTGCATTGCACGCATGAGATTTGGCAACCCATCATCTCCAATTAGAATATGGGATGCGAAAGCCACCCATCATCTCGAATTAGAATAGTGTGTCCATGCACGGATGCGACGTGGCGAAATGATGTCTGCCATCGGTATCTCAAATTCAAATCAGTCTGACCTTGTTCAATGTGTATACATTGCAACATGCTTGTTTCCAAACCACACCGTGCAGATCTCCGTTATATTAATGCATGCATGGGTTTCAAACATCAGGATCTCTTATTCAAATATTTGAATTCAACTTTACATTGATTATGACCTCACCTAGTCTTTTACACCCACACAGTTGTCTTCTCTTTACAATTGTACCACTAACTTTCTCTCGTGCATGCGTGCACACACACTACCAGTCGGGATTATCCATCGCACACATGCAATCTTTTTCTTCAGGTCGGTCTCCCATGAAGGCACACACCCACACACACATCCCACTCTCCATCATATCGATAATTCTTTATCTCTCACGCGTGCATGCGCAACGATCGATGTTCCTCTATGTATGTGTGTATATAGCTAGGTCTTTCATAGTTTTCCACACAAACCAGTCAATCGATATATCAAGTGAGGTCTCACCCTCTTTCCCACGTCCACATCGATCAATCTATACCTCTCTATATAGGATTAACATATATAGCTAATACACCCGCATTAATTATATATCTAACATCCCCCTCTCATCATCCATGCCTTCCGCTTCATCTCTCAGACGCGTGCACAATGGCAAAGACAGGGGGCAGTAAGGGCCCTGCCCCCCCCCCTAACATCACTATATATCGAGGCTAATATGAATGTGATCATCAGACAATTGCTGCTTAAAAGGGTTGAAGTTCATGAACTGACCCTCCTCGTAAAGGATTAGCAATGCTTGGCCCCCTAGCTCATTTATTTTTCATGGCTCCGCCACTGCGTGCAACAGCGCACGTTCTCGCCCCCTCTCTCTAAATATCGATCTCGCACTTGTGCATTCCTTCATAGTCTCCCTCCACTCGGCCCCTCGCACCATCTTCTAGCCCCCACCGGTTTTTGCCACATGTACAATCTAGCAGACTCCATGGTTGAACTTAAGCACAGTGCACAAATCTCAAAACAACAGTGATTCTCTTTTGTTCTAGAATCTTACGTATCATAACTGCCCAAACATTTTTTCTAGTTGAATTGCCATTATTTGTTTTTACTTTATGCTTTACAACGCACAATTCCATGAACATAAAATAGATTAAGGGCTTCTTTGATTCAAAGGATTCTCAAAGGAATTTTGGAGGATTCTAATCATTAGGAATTTTTCCTATCTTGGTTGTTTGATTCGTAGGATTGTAAACCATAGGAATTTTTCTATATGATTCATTTGCACTAGATTTCATAGGAAACATCCCATCCACTCAAACCTCTTTGAAAGAATTCTGCGTTTTTTCTATGCACAATCAAACACTCGTACAATCCTGTAGGATTCAAGACGACATTCCACTATAATCCCATGTTTTTCCTATTCCCGCGTTCTTAGCTTTTTTATAAAAACTAATTGATTTTGAATGAGATGAACTATAAGAATTAAACGAAGGGCTACATCAGGCATATATGACTCAGAGCTTACATGCTAAGTGTGGTATTTATTCATAATTTGGTTGCAAAATCTGATGCGTGCAATGCACGTGTACCTTACTAGTACTTCGAGTATGTGCAAAACACGTACACTAGAATACCAATGGCACACTACACAGTGTCTCTCTTATAGTTCATGAAGCCATGTGGCACATGTGGAGGCGTTGTCGCGACCTCCTTGCTTGGATTGATCACAGTGACGTGTTGCCAGTTCCTCCCTGAGCCATACTGGCGGTACATGCACGAAGCAAAGATGTGCACGCATGCCACGCATGCACTCATTCCCTCGCACGCACAAGCGGGTACATGGACAGACGCAATTTTGTACCAACATCCACCCCATGTGATAATTTGACGCGTGTAAAGTCGTTCACTTCATTGATGGTCAATTAATACAGCGCATGCAAATTGAGTGGACGTGAGGGCGGAAGAAAGACATTATTGCTCCACTGCGCGCATGCGAGTAGTTAAATCGTAGGTTGCTAGTAGTACTTCCATTGGTCTCCTTCTTATTTTGTGCCAATTTTTGGCAGTGAGCTCTAGGTCGAGAACTACACATAACAAGGGAGCGGCAACCAAGGGTGCAGAAAAAAAGAGGGCTCGCCACCACGTAGAGACCTCGAAATATCTCTCATGGGCAGGCGGTGGCTCCCAGGAGCACCCTAGCCGTGGAGGCGAACATGCCGAGCCGGCGGAGCTGGAGTTGTTATCCCTAGATGGCATGCCCGATCAGCTCAATAAGCACCTCAATAAGCAGAAGGAGTTCATCCAAGGCTTGATGGAGTTGCTGAAGGAGAGCCTCGACGACATGCCCGCTGAGCTCAATAAGCAGGGGGAGTTGACCGCCGGCTTGGTGATGCTGCTGAAGAAGAGCATTGCCTCGGAGAAGAAGGCGACTGGCAAAATCCTGCGACTTCGGGAGGACAAGGCGAAGCTCTACCACGAGATCGACCTATTGAAGGAGAAGAACGCCGGCTGGAAGAAGCTGCATGAGAATAGTAGTTCCTCAATGAAGATGCTGCAAGCCCTCGTCATGGAACAGAAGGAGGAGTTGGCGAAGCTCCGCATTGAGCACCCGGCTGCTGTCAAAGTACGTAATGTGGCCGTGGAACAGATGATGAAGGCTCGCGTCGAGAAATCTCGCGTCATGGACAGAATGAAGAAGATGGCGGAGGAGACGTGCAAGGAGATGGAGGTCGTGGAGGCGATGAAGAAGCAGTTACTACTCCGCGGCGAATTAGATCATTTGGGGTGATAATCTTCCTTCTTCTTTTGCTCCTGTGTTTCATCTTTTGCTTCGGGTGTTTCGCCGCACGTGTCACATTCTCTGTGAGGCATGAATAGAACAATGCTTTTTTTGAGGGAATGAATAGAACAATGCTAACAATGAGATGACTAGCAAATTAGATAATTTTTTATCGCCATATGGCACTGGGCTGCCGTGTTTCGTGCTCCTCCGTCGCAGTACTACTCCAGTGGAAAACTTGAGTATACAGCACGGTTCTTTGCTCCTCCTCAGGTCGTCGGCGCATTTATACAAGCAGTCAAATCACAAGGCCCCGCCTTCCAGCAGTAATGAGCCGTCAAATCACAAAGGCCCTCACCTTTCGTGAAACCGACCAAGCTAGACTGCCCCACCCTCTAGCCTTTTAAAAAATGTATACTTTTATACAACGGTAGTATCGATGGATTGCGCCATGGAGCAAAACTTGAAATTAAAAAAAAGGTGGTACATATAGAGAGTGCTTGTCGCCAAATTATGCATATAGTACTATTAAAAAGGCTAGTCACAATAATGGTGTCCAGTACAACCCACCCCTCAAATAAAACTAAGCATGCTGGAATTCTTTGACAAAACTAAGCACCCTGAAATTCTTTGACAACTAAACTACTGGCTATATGATGTTGGCCATATATATTGTACATATATAATATGAAGAAATGAGTGGTAGTACTATACCAACTAAAAGATGAAATGTAAGAAATACTAGTATGTACGTACTGAAGAGTTAAAGTAACGAGAAGAAACATAACATAGTTCTGCTTGGGGCTCAGCACAACACACCCCTCAAATTAAATTAAGCACACCTGAAATTAAACTTTGCAACTATTCCGGTAGACACTGCATTAGAACCACCATGATCAATGACATTGCCACCTTACTCGGAGTCCTCGTCCACGTCCTCGACTTCGTCCTTGTCCCTCTTCCTCTTTGCCGATACTTCTTTGCTTGAACCGCATACTTGGCTATTGCTCTTCATCCAACCCTTGTAGATATTGAAGAAAAGGTAGCCATCCATTGCAGTGTAGTGGATGTGGTTCATATCTAGTACATACCGCTGCCATGCATGACGATGAAACGTGTATGAAGGTTTCTCCAGTTTACCGTATGAAGGATGAACCATGGCTCCTGCCAGGGTCAACATTGAAGGCTGACGAGAGGACACCAGCCGATTCTTCTGGAGGTCGAAGGTGTTGCCTACAACGAGGCCTATCCGACCCAGGACTTCTTTGTCGTTACCAAAGTCTACCGTAACGAATTTGACTAGGTTGCTCTCGAGGAAGTCCTTAAAATCCAGGCACTCAACGTCGGCATGGCATATGTGGTAAACCAAGCATAAGTCATGCACGCAAACCTGGATCACAGCGGGCTTCTTCCTCTCTTCATCCTTTAGATCCTTCTCTCGTCCCAGGACTGTGGTGTACTCAACATCTAGCCCAACGACCCACTCATCATCTGAGTCTTAGAACATGCGTCCGAAGCGAGAAAGGCATCCTTTCAACGTCACGGAAGAACGGGTGTAGATGACGTCGAACTCATCGCCGGTGATGGTTCTAACCTTGTACTCACCGCCAATCATGGAGATTTGGGACGCCATGGATCTGGGAGGAGGGTTAGGATTAGTGGAACTGCCATAATGTGAAAGGACGGGACGACTAGGAGCGAACCGCCATAGTATTAAAGGACGTGCGGGGAAGAGTAGGAGCAAACAGCCAGCGTGCGAACGGCAGGGTAGTGGATTTCCATTCTCCCATGATACGGGCTTCCAAGAGCCCTTGGATCTGAGATCGAACAGTTGCATGGCGTGATTCTAGACCTATCGGTGAATATCCTATCCTGGAGGGTTATTCTGCAAATTTTCAGCAACTTAGCATGCGACCGTTTGATCTCAGGTCCAAGGGCTACCAGCAGCCCGTATCATGGTCGCTTCTACCACGACCATCGCGTCGCACGCGCGGTCGCGCCCTTGGAGATTTAACACGGTGCGTTAGGCTATCTGATGTTGGCATGTCATACATAGTCATCACTTAGTCACTCATACTACAACAAGGTTTTGTCTATAAGGTTGGCTATAAGTGTATTTTTTACTTCTCTCTATCTCTTTCTTCGTACTCCCTCCGTCCCATAATATAAGAACGTTTTTGACACTAGTGTAGTGTCAAAAACGTTCTTATATTATGGGACGCAGGGAGTACTAGTATTTATTGCATTTGCCAAGGAGTGACCTCTTCCAATGAAATGGTGTCTCTAAGTTTGTTTCATTTAATTAGCTATAGACTCAAAATTGTCTTTTCACCTAGGTACACGCGCTTAGCACCGTTTCTTCCTTGGGTCACCAAATTAGTCTCTCTCTTCTTGATTAACTTGCCACATAAGACTTTATGCCTATGTGGCTAGCTTAGCACCTGTAGGAGCAAGTAAGTACAATAGTGCGCTTTACATGGCATTTTTGCATATGTGGAGGAAAGAGAGGCAAGGAAAAAGTGGAGAAGTGGGCTCTCATGCAAGAGCCAGCCTCTACTACATGATGGAGCATTAGGAGAGGCACCTGTATGGAGGTGGTCAGGAATCGGGAGACTCACGCCGGTCGTAGCGCCACAGTTAAATTGATAATGGCAAGTCAAATCACGGGGCCCCACCTGTCTAGCAGTAACTCGCTTTCAAATCACACAACCCTACGTTTGCAGCAGCCTACTCCCTCGTCTTCTCGCGTCTCTGTCGAACCGACTAGGCGGAACTGCCCCGCCGCCTACCGCGCAGGAAAAGCCCCGCCCTCGACTTTTAAATAGTATACAGTATACTAATTTTGTATCCATGGATTGCGCCCGCGCCATGGAGCAAAGCGTCTAGAAAATGGCGGTACACATGTACGGAGTATGCAGCATGCCTGTGGCATTCGCGTCGCACCCCAGACAGTCGGTCGGTCTGGCACGCTGCTCTCCGATTGGAACACGCGTCATATTGCATTTGCACCCACATGTGGGACGGCAATTGAGAACCGACCATAGGCACACTCCCCGGCCCCGCAAGTCGGGTGACTTAATAGAAGAGGGAGACGAGCGATAGTAATAAAGAAGTTTTGTACTGCGTTGGTGCCTGGACGATCCCTGCAAGACACGGAAGATCAATTTGTACATACATGTGACCAGACTCCAGCAGACACGCCTGGATTGGCTATCGTCTACATATCGTGCAGGCTGTGTTGTACATGGCTGTAGTTGTGGTGAGAAATCTAAAAACTGTCATCTCGCAAAATTAGGTGTCATGTGCTTCGGATCACTGTGAGGGTTAAACAGCGACAACTGAGTTGGGCTAGTCATTGGGGGCACATGCACGAAGACTACTCGGCTGCCATCTAGGTCAAGCCGGCTATGTTAAGTAGGACATCTATCGACGGACCCCTTTTCTATGAGTTTATCTTTAATTTGAGCTTTGTTCCTCGTCTAGTTTGTCCGTCGGGATTCATGTTGTCTCCTTTGGGCAGTGAGGTTATGATTTCTTTTCATGTGGCATTTTTTCGTGTTATATGTTATAATCCGGCGCTTCATATCAAAATGACGACAACTACGCCTCCGAGCCACGTGCATGAAGACTTCTCGACAGTCATTGATGAGGTCAAGCCGGCTCCGGTAGACAAAAGAAAACTAGTACTACTCCACTATATAGGCAGGAGCCTCCGTGCTTGCTTGCTAGTGTTGCTCTCTTCACACTGTCTCGGCCTCTCCAGATCTAAAAACGACATCGGTGGCCACACTCTCTCTCTCTCTGCTCACCGCTGGTCACAGATCCAGCTGGATCCTCTCCGCCGGGGAAGGTGAGAAGGTGCAACGTTCACGCGGTTGTCCTCGGCGACGGCTCTTACCCACTACTGGGCGCGTCTCGGTCAGCCTGCCTTGCCGTTCTCTTCCAAGCACCACTGGCGAGGGAGGGCCTCTGACCCCTTCTTCCTCACTGCCATAGTGTGGGCAGATCCGGCCTCCCGCCGCCCACCTAGCGACATCCCGACGACCATCAGGTATAACTTCCTTCGAAACCGGACTTGCTCTACTTCCCGAGCTCCTAACGTCGCTGCATTTGTATCTTTTACTATTTCTCAGGCCCCCTCATAGATAGGATCGATCGGCTATTCGAAAACCACCTAATTTTTTTACGTTTAAGAGGTAAAACTAGTTCATGCACTCGAATCTAGTACTACTTGGTTCAAACAAGGAAGAAAGGGGTGGGGGTGGGGGGATTTGTTACTGAATCTAGGACTTGGTGAAAGAGGAAATAATGGGGCGAAAAGTAGCGAGACCTGCTATCCAACTGGTCTCTAGATCTAATAGGAAATAAGGGAAGCGCAGACAAACTCAATATAAACCCGATCTATTGGTTGAAAAAGGAAAGAAAGTGGGGACGGGGACAAGTCAATGAGTAAGTCCAGCACTAGATTTGCTAGCCTCACACAAAGATAAGGTGGCTATACTAGAACAAAAATGGGACCAACCCGGATATCTTGTTCTGATGTTTGTTGCCCCGAGCCACTCTTATGTAATGCCACTGGTAAAATGTAGCAGTCGCACTATTAAAAGTAAGGACACATTAAATCAATTTTGTTTTCAATGTAATGCCTCCAGTAATATGAATCAATGGCACTTCTTTACATGGCCTGCTAAAATTTCCCATTAAGATAAGTTGGTTCTTTTTGTTAGAAATGCAACTGTCCTGGTCCGCCTACTCTCCCGTGCCCAAAGTAATGTCGTATTTAACGGTTGTCATAGTTAATCGTAATGCCCACACTAATATCTAGCAATGCCACTGCTTTAGAAATTGCTACTATCCTTGTAGGATTGCCATTCAGATAAGGAACATGCTTATTTTCATTTGATGCATGTTTCATCACTTGTTAGTCACTCTCCTTTCCACCTTTTTTGTGCAAACAGAGATATACATTTCACGCTTGATCTTAGTTGAACTGCACAAATGATATCCAAATTATAGTTGAGCATTCCAGGAGCTTCACAACCAACCTTGATGTTGCTCAATTTTATTGCAACTAATGAAGAAGAAGCTCTGTGGGTTTCGTTTTCTGATGGAAATGGAACCGGGGCTGGAGCCCTTTTCTTAAAAAAAATGAAGAAAAAGCTGCTAGCTCATGGGACATTGCTTCATTTTAGGTGAACTACACCAAAAGGTCCCATGAATTGAATCATCCATGTTGGTGACTGAAAGAGCCAGCTTCAGCATCCCAGTCTAAGCACCCCCGGCCTCCATCCTTGCGATGCACGGTACACCTTGTTTGCCACCTGCTCGACCCTAGTGTCAGTGATAAAATGAAGTAATAATACAGTTAAAATAGAGCGAATGTCATCTCTATCATTTCATTTCCAATGTAGATAAAGAAAGTGCTTCTCTTTGTTAATGTATGTTTCATCAACTAGTCCCATTGTTAATGTTTAAGTGTTTCTGCAAACTGGGGTGCTTAATTTTAGTTGATATGTACAAAAATAGAGATTTGAATGTCTCAAGGCGCCTCCTTGTACTACTGCTGTACACTGATGTTCCTCACTGGCATAAGGTGTATCTGGGAGACTTGGGACGATGTCCAGTATGAGGCGTATCGTATGAGGCGTCGCAGGGCCCATCTCGCCCTCGCAGCATGGCATACTATGATACTATCACAATATTTTCTTCTATTTATTTTGTGTGTTTCATAGACTAGTGCCACTATAATGTAATCATGCTTTTTCATTATCTGTGCAAACAGGGTTATTCCGCTACATTTTGGTGGAACTGCACAAATGTACGTATGGAACCGGCATATATGCAGAGTGCGAGGTGTTCCAAGTAAAAATTACTGACACCAACCATGCTGCATGCACGCATTGCATCCACCACCACTAGTGGGATGTGTGGCGCTCTCTGTGGACGGATCTTTCTCGGCAGCAAATCCTCTAACCAAATACTAGTAGCTTATATTGGCAGTTTTCTAGGGAGTACTCTTTTCTGAAAGAAGCACCAATCTATTTTTCTTTATATGTACACTGGGTCACAACTTTGACCGAAAGGTCCAGAGCTATTTTAGGGTGATTGGCATAGTACTCGGAGACTGATTGTAATTATGATTTTCATTAGCTGTCACACTGATTGTAAGCATGAGCAGGTGGAAGATTAGGTTAGTGCGAAGCTTACCTTAAACCCTGCCGCCACCGTTGACACGAGGCGAGCGTCGAGGGAACCGTGGAGAACGGCGGGGAATCGACATCGCGCCATCCGGCCTCCTCTTACGGTGGGAGAACGAATACTCATGTGGCTCAGGCTGGCTCTGCACCCTCACGAACGGCACACCATACTCGATCGATTCGTTATGCTCTGGGTGCTCGACCTTCGACCTGTACGCCCACCACCTCCGCCTGACTGTCGCCTCGGGCAAATCTGACTGCTCCATCGCCCAGAGGAGATACTCGATGAACTCGGAGGACTGCGGCGTGACTGCCGCCGAGGAGTACATGTACATCGACGCCCTCATCGTCGCCGTCTCGCTCTTTCGCATACATTGCCACATGGCCCGCACCGTCCTCGAAATCTCCCACTCATTGTGAAACCAACTAAGCATCTCCTTCAACCTGGCTAACTTTGCCTGGTCGCCGCCGGCGATCTGCCTGATTCGCTGCTACATCCTATCCATAGATGTCCTTCTGAGTGGTCTGGTGCTAGCTTTGGAAGATGGGAGGAGATACGGTGGTCTTGCAATATAGAAGAGGGAGAGGCGAGACAGTGGTTTTTGAATGGAGATAATGGAGAGAAGAGGAGGTGGTTTTGCAATGGAGAAGATCAGAAGAGGGAGAGGCGAGACGGTGGTTTTGGAATGGAGATGATGGAGAGGAGAGGAGGTGGTTCTGCAATGGAGAACATTAGAAGAGGGAGAGGTGAGACGGTGGTTTTGGAATGGAGACGATGGAGAGGAGAGGAGGTGGTTTTGCAATGGAGAAGATCAGAAGAGGGAGAGGCGAGACGGTGGTTTTGGAATGGAGATGATGGAGACGAGAGGAGGTGCTTTTGCAATGGAGAAGAGGGAGAGGAGCGTGCGGTAGCGATTTAGGATTGGACGAGAGGGCCGGGGCGCTGTGACTGGATCAAAATCAAAATCAATTTACCCTTCAATTAAGAAAGCGACCCCACATTAACTAGTCTCCGTTTTATTCTGGGTCATAATTGACCATGATTTTTGCACATAAAATATATGTTATATGTTGCAAAAATAATATAATTTGAAAGTACATTCAGATACGAACCAAACGATACAATTTTGGTGACATGCATTCGCATTTTGCTTGTCAAATCAATGCGTGGTCAAACTTTGACCCAAAATCATAAAACAACAAAAAAATACTTCCAAGACCAGCGCCGCTCTTCCGCTCTTCTCCTCTTAAACCACCGCCGCTCCTCTCCTGTTCCAATCTAAATCTAGCGCCGCTCCTCTCCTCTTCCATTTCAAAACCACCGCCCCTCCTCTCCTGTTCCAGTCCAAAACCAGCGTCGCTCCTCTCCCGTTCTAATCCAAAACCAGCGCTGCTCCTCTCCTCTTCCATTCAAAAACCACCGCCAGCGAGTGAAGGTGTTGTGGAGAAGTAGATCGATGGAGGAGTACAACCGATACGTGAGGATCGCAGACGGCGACCCTGTGAAGCTAGCTAGGATGTTGGAGATACAGTCTTGGTTTGACAACAAGGACCAACTAGCGGCGACGGCGACATCCATGGCCACATATCTGCAATAGAGCAAAAAGCCGGCGATACTCCCGGAGGGAGTCGCGCCGGAGCACATAGAGCTGCTCCTCTGGGCCATGGAGCAAACAGATTCACCTAATCCAATTGTGAGGGAGCGGTGGTGGGAGTATCGATCCCAGATGGAGCATCCACCAGAGATTGAAGGATCGAGCATCTACATGGTGCCGTTTGTGAGGGTGTCCTGCCAGAGCAAGCCGGTGGAGTCTTCGTGGACCAAACCCAACTGCAAGAGGAGAAAAGCAGTTGGCCTGATGATGCTTCCTCGCCATCATCTCCCTCGTCGTTCACATCGTCTCACGGGGCGGCTATTTGCTGCCGAGGAATAGGAGGGGACTGCCGCCCCCCCCCCAGCCCAATAGTTGGGCAGGTTGTGAATTGTCAAGAGGAGCTTAGGGTTGTCAGTATTTGCAGGTTGTGAATTGTGTTTTGTGTTGTGTATTTTGAGAGTACTTTCAGATATGAATGTCTTTTGAATTTCAGATTTGCAGTATTGAGCATATGAAGTATTTTATGAATTCTAGAGATCTATTTTAGCACTTCAAAATGTAGTTTCATAGGAGTATAAAAGTGCATAATGTGATTCTCGAGAGAAGAAATTGCAAGTTTCAGAGATAATAAACGCAAGTTCGATTCGAGATAAGCGCAACTTTCGAGGCGAGCATTTATATTAACACGGCCTTTTCAAATAGGGTTAACATCATGTTGGAAGTTTTATTCATGGTCGAAAATGGAACTACCAGCCAGTTAACATCATGCTGATCAACGTTCATGCATAGCACATCTTCATATGATGCACAGTCAAAATGCCCACACAATGTCGAGTGTGCGAAACACAGAGACAACGAGGGACAAAGTTTTGGCAAGTGTTGGACGTGGTTTTGGGCTACCCCGTCTAGGATTTCATTTTTAACATGCGTAGCCCACGACCTCGGATGGGAGGTCCATAGGCCTATTTGTATTTTCTTAGGGCCGTCATGTATCGACCGGCCTATGGACCTCCCATCCGAGGTTTTATTTTTGGCAGCCCAATTTATGTATTTTTTTGAAGAAAACGTAGAGGTCTGTTCTATTTTTCTATATGGGAATAGGAACGCCAGGTCCAACTTATGTTTTCCTTCTAACTATATTATATATATTTAAATTATTTTATATGTTATTATATATTATTTTATTGTCATCATATATTTAACAGATACTTACATATATAAGAAAACAATATCCCACATCTTATTAACTTATAAAAATAATTTCTTAACAAATAAATCCTGGATTGTTTTGGCATGAAAATCCTAGTGATTGTGTACAAAATCTTGGTAAGACTTAAGGACAAATGTAATAATATCACTTATTATTAAAATACATTTATAACAGAATGCTCACCCCCTTTTTATTTTTTGATAACATTGCTGGCCCAGCCCAACATTATAATTAGAATCAGCCCAGCAAAATCGTGTATTTCGAGAAAGTGCAAATGGCCTGTAATTTTTTAGGAAATAAAATAAATGGGCCGCATGGACGCTACATTATTTGTTCACCCAGCCCAGCTAATGGCTGTAATTCAAAAAAAGATTAAATTGACTGTAAATTCTACCGCGCAAAAAAAGACTATAAATTCTGAAAAATGGGTTGAATATGTGCCACATTTTTGGAGGCTGAAATGTGGGCCAATAGGTCGAAGCCAACGCAAGTCGTTGTCAATTTAGTCAACAAATGATTCTGACATGTTAGCCGTTGGATTTACATCCAATGACCGACATCCATCTTCAATCTCTCATCTTCTTCCTCCAGCGCCGCCGGGACCACCTCCCGCCTCTTGCTACTAGCAGCTCTGCTTAGCACGCTTCGCTATGAAGCACTACTCCGCCATTGGCCAGGCCATCCCTCCACCCCTCCACACCTCATGTTCTTCTCCACCGACTGCCAAACCACACCATACTAGAACCAGTTAACCCTCGTACACCTCTCCGTCTGCGACTCTACTCCCGCGTCTTCCCATCTCCGGCTCGTTGCTGTCCGGGGCCTCGCCGTCGTCCACCACCTTGGATGCGCTCGGCGCGGCGTGGTCAACATGGTCAACGAATGACACCATCGGAAGTAGACTGTGTGTGGACAGGCTGATAGCTGGGTCCACAGCCGCACACAAGGAAATGCCTCCTTATTACGTGCAAAATAATGATTCCTCCACCTGACATTTAGGACCCACCGGTTGGGCCTCTGTATTTCGCAAAAAAACGTGCCCCCCGCTGACATGTCGGACCAACCAACTATCTTCACACGCAAGGAAGTGCCTCCTTATTACGCACAAAAAAATGAATACTCCCCCTGCTAGCTGGAACCCAGCATAGTGGGAGGCTAACTTGTGGGCCTATCAAGTTGACGGGGACGGAGGGCTTTGTCAACTTATTCAATATGAACGATTCTAGCTCCTGTTACCGTACGATGTTCATCCAACAGCTGTAGTGCTTCTTCAACCTCTGGTCTTCTTGCTCCAGCCGCCCAAACAAGCACCGGTCGTGCCGCGTGCTCCTGCCTCCCGTGGCCGGCTGTGATGCCGCAGAGGCCTCACCGCCCCCTACTACTCCCACCGCTGGCCAGGCCATCCCTCTACTCACCCACACCCCCTGTTATTCTGCGGTGACAGCAGCCTCACACCGCAACCTAACCAGTGAACCCTCGTACTCCTCTTCGCGTGGGCATCCACTGCTGCGTCTTCCCCGGCTCCGAGTCGTCCCCTTCCTAGGCCTCGCCGTCGTCCACCGCCGTGGTGCTCTCGGCGCAGCGTGGTCAACGTGGTCAAGGAACGACTTCCATCGGACGTGGACTGTACGTGGAGAGGCTGACAGCTGGGTCCACGGTCGCAGCAAGGAAGTGCCTCCTTATTACGCGGAAAATAATGATTCCTCTACCTGACAGCGGGGACCCACCGGACGGGCCACCGTATTTCGTGAAAAAACATTTCCCCCTGACTGCTGGGACCCACCAGCTACATCTTCGCACGCAAGGAAGTGCGTTCGGGCAAAAAAATGATTCGCCCCCCTGACTGCTGGGACCCACCAGCTACATCTTCGCATGCAAGGAAGTGCGTTCGGGCAAAAAAAACAATTCGCCCCCCTGATTGCTGGGACCCACCAGCTACATCTTCGCACGCAAGGAAGTGCGTCCGGGAAAAAAATATGATTCGCCCCCCTGACTGCTGGGACCCACCAGCTACATCTTCGCACGCAAGAAAGTGCCTGACAGTCAGGACCCACCTGGTCGAAGCGTACGTAGCGTTGTCATTCTTGTCGCGAACGTGTACGTACATACTGGTCGATGTAGAGGCGCGCAAGTGTCATAGTAGAGGCGCGCAGGTGTCATAGTAGAGGCGTGCATGTAGCATGTACACGTACGTACAACGACCAGGGTGCAAGAAAGAAAATACGGCCACGTACGTACATACGGGCGAGGTCTCGAACGCCTTCTCGCGCATACGTACGGCCAGGGCTCGTGTGCATGGCTGGGTCAGAACGGAGAAACAACGTCGTCGTCGTGTTCATGGGGAGGCAACGGAATGCGTTGTGTTCATGGGGAGGCACCGGAATGCATCGTGTTCATGGGGAGGCAACGGAATGCGTCGTATTCATCGGGAGGCAACGGAACGTGTGGGAACCAACCGGCTGGGTCGGCACGGAATGCGTGGTCGTCTCCATCGGGAGGGCTTGGACGAAACAGGCGATGGAAACGAGGCCTGGCGTACCGTAGAATGGAGGAAACGGCCTTGTGTTCGACCGGCCACGTTCGAAACGGCGGTCCTGTTGATCGGGAGGGGTCTGGCGTACCGCAAAACGGAGGAAACGGACCTCCTACGGTCGAAACGGGGGTCCTGTTGATCGAGAGGGGTGTGGCGTACCGCAAAACGGAGAAGCGGACCTCCTACGGTCGAAACGAGGGTCTGTTGATCGGGAGGGTGTGGCGTCGCAAAATGGGCCAAACGGACTTGTGTTGGGCCTTCACGAAATAGGGGTCTGTTGATCGGGAGGGTGTGGCGTACCGCAAAATGGGACTCCATGGGATACTGTTCATCTCCACCGTCGACCTCCTCCGGCCTCCACGGGCTACCGTCGACCTCCTCCACCTCCACGGTCTCCTGTTCATCCAGCCTCCACCGCGTGCTACTCCACCGCTCTTGCTCAACCACCACTCCACGGGCACCCTCCACCGCTCATCGCTCATCCAGCCCTCCACACCACGGGTCGTGTTCATCCGAGGCAACACCACCGCTCACCGTTCATCCACACCCCCATAGCGCTCCTTTGTTCATCCAATCACTCGGCTTCGCTTAGCGGCGATGGCGAAGAATCACTGATCGGGTTTAGTTAACAGCCATCGATCGATCGCTCGGGTTCGATGAAGCGTAGCTGCGGTCAATCGCCGGGTTGATTAGAACCCAACGCCTCGCTTCGGGTTCGATTAGAGCTAACGCCTACGCACACGCAGCAGCGTCGTGTACGAGAGAAACGCACATTGCTCGGCCCTCGACCTCCCATCGTAACCGGGAACTCCCCGAAATTTTCCTCGCCCTCGCTTCTACCACGGCTTTTTCCGTCATGGATGGCCCAAAGAATGTCATGCAGCTGCGTCTCCGGCCCGCCCAGGACAAAAAGCCCATTTTCTGTCATGATTTTTTGTCATAGAAGTAGGAGCCCACCACATCTATGATGATACCGGGTTTTGTCACAATTATCGTCATAGAAGTGTCATATGTATGACAGAAAAAAAATTCATTCGGCCCAAAATGTCATGGATGTGTCTTTTTTTGTAGTGTTTACTAGCATAATGAATAACATTCAATTTCTTATCAACTCTTTGTCCTAGAATAGCACCAACAGCATAATCACTAACATCACACATAATTTCAAAAGGCAAGTTCCAATCAGGTGGTTGAATAATAGGTGCAAAAATTAAGGCTTTCTTGAGTGTTTCAAAGGCTTCTAAACAATCATCATCAAAAACAAAAGGAACATCCTTTTGCAAAAGACTATTGAGAGGCCTAGAAATTTTAGAGAAGTCTTTAATAAATCTCCTATTGAAACCAGCATGACCTAGGAAACTATGAATACCTTTGATGTCCTTAGGAAATGGCATTTTCTCAATTGCATCAACCTTAGCTTGGTCCACTTTAATACCTCTTTCAGGAATTTTATGACCCAAGACAATGCCCTCATTAAACATAAAGTGGCACTTCTCCCAATTCAAGACAAGATTTGTTTGTTCACATCTCTGCAAAACTCGCTCAAGATTACTTAAACAATCATCAAAGGACTTCCCATAAACAGAAAAGTCATCCATGAAAACCTCAACAATCTTTTCACAAAAGTCAGAGAATATAGCAGTCATACATCTTTGAAAGGTAGCAGGTGCATTACATAAACTGAAAGACATACGTCTATAAGCAAATGTTCCAAAAGGACAAGTAAAAGTGGTCTTTTCTTGATCAGATTGTAAAACAAGTATTTGTGAAAAGCTAGAGTATCCATCAAGGAAGAAAAAAATGTGTGTGCTTAGACAACCTTTCTAACATTTGATCAATAAAAGGTAGAGGGTAATGATCTTTTCTAGTAGCTTTATTTAATTCTATAATCAATTACCATTCAATAGCCCCTGACAATTCTTTGTGGAATAAGGTCATTCTTATCATTAGGAACAACAATAATACCTCCCTTCTTAGGGACACAATGAATAGGACTTACCCATTTACTATCAGCTATAGGATAGATTATACCTGCTTCTAGAAGTTTTAATATTTCTGTTCTTACCACTTCTTTCATCTTCGGATTTAACCGACGTTGATGATCAACAACTGGTTTAGCATCAGGTTCCATATTAATTTTGTGCTGACATAGAGTGGGACTAATGCCCTTTAAATCATCAAGAGTATATCCATAGCAGCTCGGTGCTTCCTTAGAACTTTCAATAATCTTTCTTCTTCATGTTCTGAAAGGTTAGCACTGATAATAACATGATATATCTTCTTTTCATCAAGATAAGCATATTTCAATGTGTCGGGCAACTGTTTTAATTCAAACACAGGGTCACCCTTAGGTTGAGGAGGACCTTCAAGTGTTTCAATAGGCAAATTGTGTTTAAGCAGAGGACGTTGTTCAACGAAGATCTTATCTATTTCAGTTCTTTCATGCATATGTAAATCATTCACATGGTCTAGCAAGTATTGCTCCAAAGGATCAGTAGGTGGCACAACAATAGGAGCAATACCAATTAATTCATCCTTACTAGGCAATTCTTTTTCATGATGATTTCTACTAAACTTGGAAAAAATAAACTCATGAGACTCATCACCAAAGCTAACACCCACAATTTATTTCTTGCAATCTATCTTAACATTGACGGTCTTCAAGAAAGGTCTACCAAATATAATGGGGCAAAATTTATCTTGTGGGGTGGTAAGAACAAGAAAATCAGTAGGTATTTTATCTTCCCACACAAGACTTCAACATCTCTAAGAATCCCAATTGGTGATATAGTATTTCTATTAGCAAGTTTAATAGTAACATCTATGTATTCTATTTCAGCATGTGCTATTTCATCTCTAATTTCTTCATATAATGAGTGGGGAATATCACTCACACTAGCACCCATGTCACATAAACGATGATAACAATGATCTCCTATTTTAACTGAAATAACAGGCATGCCAACAACAGGTCTATGTTTATCTTTTCCATCAGGTTTAGCAATTCTAGCAACTTCTTCACAGAAGTAAATAACATGCCCATCCATATCTTCTTCCAAGAGATATTTAACCATAGCAATGCTAGGTTCTACTTTAATTTGTTCATCAGGTTTAGGTGTTCTAACAAAGCTTTTGTTAACCACTGCTGAAACTTTAGCATGTTCTTTTATCCTAACAGGGAAAGGTGGTTTCTCAATATAAGCAGAAGGAACAACTGGATCAACATTATAAAGTATAGTTTCTTTTTAACCGGTACTGGTTCTTTAATTTCATCTTTAATAGGTGGGTGATATTTAACCCACTTCTCTTTAGGATGTTCAACATGAGTAGCAAATGATTCACAAAAGGAGGCTACTATATCAGAGTCAAGTCCATATATAGTGCTAAACTTTTGGAAAACATCGGTATCCATAAAAGATTTAACACAATCATACTTAAGCTTTATACCCGACTCTTTACCTTCGTCAAGTTCCCAATCTTCAGAGTTGTGTTTACTTCTTTCCAAAAGATCCCACCAGAATTCAATGGTCTTCATCATAAAGGAACCAGTACAAGAAGTATCGAGCATGGTTTGATCATTACGAGAAAGCCAAGCATAAAAATTCTGAATAATAATTTCTCTTGAAAGCTCATGATTGGGGCATGAATATAACACCGACTTAAGCCTCCCCCAAGCTAGAGTGATACTTTCTCCTTCACGAGGCCAAAAACTATATATATAATTCCGATCACGATGAACTAGATGCATAGGATAAATTTTTTGATGGAACTCCAATTTCAAACGATTCCAATTCCATGATCTAGTAGCATCGCATAGCCTATACCATGCCAATGCTTTTCCCTTCAAGATAAAGGGAAAACCATTTTCATCACTTCATCCCTAGGTAAACCTGCAAGCTTAAACAATCCTCAAATTTGTTCCACATGTATAAGGTGCATATCAGGATGTTCAGTTCCGTCTCCTGCATAAGGATTAGCTAGCAGTTGTTCTATAATACCAAAAGGAATTTCATATTCAATATTTTCAGTAGGTGTAGTAGGTTGAGGGGTAACTGAAAGGCTCGATATAGTTGACTAGAGGGGGGTGAATAGGCAACTAACAATTTTTAGCTTTTCTTTACCAAATTAAACTTTGCATCAAAGTAGGTTGTCTAGATATGCTACTAGGTGAACAACCTATATGATGCGACAACAACAAGCAGACGAGCAAGTAAGGGAAACAACACAAGTAAGCTTGCAAAATTAAAGGCGCGAGATAACTAAGAGTGGAGCCGGTGGAGACGAGGATGTGTTACCGAAGTTCCTTCCTTTTGAGGGGAAGTACGTCTCCATTGGAGCGGTGTGGAGGCACAATGCTCCCCAAGAAGCCACTAGGGCCACCGTATTCTCCTCACGCCCTCACACAATGTGAGATGACATGATTCCACTATTGGTGCCCTTGAAGGCGGCGACCGAACCTTTACAAACAAGGTTGGGGCAAACTCCACAACAATTGGAGGCTCCCAACAACACCACGAAGCTTCACCACAATGGGGTATGGCTTCGAGGTGACCTCAACCGTCTAGGGTGCTCAAACACCCAAGAGTAACAAGATCCGCTAGGGATAAGTGGGGGGAATCAAATCTCTCTTGGTGGAAGTGTAGATCGAGGCCTTCTCAACTAATCCCGAGAAAATCAACAAGTTTGATTGGCTAGGGAGAGAGATCGGGCAAAAATGGAGCTTGGAGCAACAATGGAGCTTAGAGGTGGAAGAGGTAATCAACTAGAGGTAGGAGACGCCCCTTTTATAGTCATGGAAGAGATCCAACCGTTATCCACATGTTCAACCTGCGACATGCGGTACTACCGCTCCAGGAGCGCCGTACTACCGCAAGGCCACGCGGTACTACCGTGGTGGACCACGGTACTTCCGTGGCAGCAGTAGAGGCTGGGACTTGCCTGACTGAGAGCAGTACTTCCGCTAGCCCGGTACTACCGCTCACCCTTGCGGTACTACCGCAAGGCAGGAAAGTCCTAGCCTACGAAGAGCGCGGATGAATAAAAATACATCCGTGCCTACTTCCGCTGAAAACGAAACAGTGCAAAAATCCGACGCGGTACTACCACTAAGACGCGGTACTACCGTAACCTAGCTGAGCCAGGCCGCGCGCGGTACTACCGCGCACGAGACGCGGTACTACCGTTGAGGCACGGATGTAAAAAATGACATCCGCTCCTACTAACACGACGCAGCGGTACTAGGTATGAGGGCCACGGTACTACGACTCCAGGGGAGCAGTACTATCGTGGGCTCCCGCGGTACTACGGCGCTGGACATGCGGTACTACCGTGTGGGCGCGGATGTAAAAAAATACATCCGCCCCTACTACCATACCGGAGCAGCTCTAGGCCTGGGAACCACGGTACTAAGGCTCCAGAGGAGCGGTACTACCGTGAACCCCAGCGGTACTACCGCAGGTGCTTGCGGTACTACTGCTCCATAGAGCAGTACTACCGCAAGTACAACAGTAGGCGTAAGAGCAAGCACAAAGAGGATATTGGAGGAAAGCTGCAAAGTGCAAGGGAAAGGTGGAGGCAAGGAAGGAAACATGTATGTGATGATTCCACCCGAACCTTTCCGACGCGGACCCCCTCTTAATAGTACGGCTCTCCTACGACTCAAATCCACCAAAAAGAAACGTAGAACAACACCATCTTCAATAGTCTTGGAGGGGCACCGAATCGTCTCGTGCCTAGTGATGAAGCGTCTGAGAAACTCAAGGCACACGATTAGTCCGTAAAAGCATTGTCATCAATCACCAAAACACCTAAGGGATAAATATGCCCTTACAATCTCCACCTTTTTAGTGGATTGATGACAATACAGGATTTGCACATAGATGAGATAATATTGAGCAAAGGCAAACCCCTCCTCTCTAAAATATAGACAGGCTCCCCCTAGATGTGTGCACTCTAGATGGATGCTTTGGACTGCATAGCACACAAACTAGGAACAACACTCCCCCTATATTTTAGAGACAAAGGCATGATAACTAACATCTAAGCAGAGCATAGCACAAAGGTAGCACAATATATCACAAGCTCGCTAAGATAGATAGAGTGCATGTGTCTTACACCATATGAAGTAAAGCAACCCAAAGCAACTAAAACAAGGTTCAAACGAGAAAGCAGCAAACACACCGAACACGAACGACGACACACGACTTGCAAATCCCTACACTCTCTCCCCCTTTGGCATCGAGACACCAAAAAGGCAGAGAGGACACCTACACACAAGGGGTGGCTCAAGCAGGGAACTCATCCCAACGCTCCTTGTCAGACTCCTCGGCGGCAACGATGGTCTCCTCAACGTCCTCCTCAAAATCGGTCCACCTGTAGCCTTGCTTCTCCATCCACTCGGCCTCTGGAGTGATGCGATCCTTAGAACCGCCAGACACTTCCTCGCCATACAGCTGCAAGATCTTCTTGTCCCGGCGGCGACTCTCCTTAGATGCCACGTTAGTCCTATACTGCCCCTTGGCTTGCATGCAGAAAAGAGTCTTCATCTTGTCCTTCAGCTTCTTGGCCCACGAGGGCATAGAGGAACTCTGGGAAGATCTAGCAGCACGGCCCTCAGCAACATACTCTGTGCCAGCATCCTCCTCATCAATAGCAGCCCTAGCAGCAGACGCCTCAGCACGAGTAGTAGTGTTGGCCCAGTTGGGCTTGACACAGAGACAAATGGGATCATGTCGAATCCAGTCTGGAGCAAGGAACTCATCACCAAGGAACATCTTCTCCCAAGTCTTCGAAATCAGCAGAAACAGATATGGCCCATAGATAGGCACCTTGCGGTTGAACACCGCAAACCGAAGCTCACACCACATGATGTGTGAGACATCAAGTGGCTGAGTCTGAGACACACGAGACTCCTCGCACAGGAGCATCATATCCACCATATAGGCATGAACCTTGTCCTTGTCACCAATGCGGGGAAACAATGAGTTGCGGAAGATGCGATACATGATATCCATAAAGGAGTTGAGCACCCACGCCAACTTGCCATTTGCATGTGCCTTCTCAACGAAGTATGGCTGAAGCTTGTCCTTGTTAGCAGACTCAGAATTAGCATGGGGGCGGACACCCACGGGAGTGGCGAGCCCATCATCAGGAACATGGAGCAGATCCATGAATTCCTTCCAAGTAGCAGTCAACTTACAGCCATTGGTCATCCAGGTCATCCTCCGCTCCTCATCAGGGTGAAAGTATACTGAGGCAAAGAACTGACAGATAAGCTCAGGGTCATAGTCAAGGTGAAAAGAGATAACATGTTCAATACCAAACTGCTCCACCAAGTCCAGAGCTCCTCCAAAGTACTCACGATGCTTTTCCTTCCTCAGGTGATGCATTTCTATCCATTTGACATCCACATAGGTATTCTGCTTGTTCTTGATGACATCCAGATAAGTGAGAGTCTGTTGCTTGTTCCAAAACAGCTCATAACCTCTGACAGTAGCACGAGGGTTCATATACGGGTTGAGCTGTCTGAGATGGACGAACTCAGATTGGGGCATCTCGTCCATGCCCTTAGTGGGCTCCTTGTGCTTGCTAGCAGATGTCTTGACATGGCGCTTGGGGGCAGTGGAGCCCTCTCGTGCTTCACCTGGATTGCGCACACGCTTGGAGCCAGTGTCACGACTAGGATTGGAACAGTGAGAGCCACCACCTGAGACACAAAGCAAAACATCCATGAAACGCAAAAAGGATCAATGCAAAGACCACGGCAAAGCACAAGAAACACATAGAAAGTATACGTGAAAGTTGCCATGAGATAGATGTGATCCACGGTAGTACTGCCAGAGCCTGCGGTACTAAAATTTTAGTACTGCTCCAAGTCGCGGTAGTACCGTGCGAGGTCACGGTAGTACCATGGTGGGAGCGGTAGTAAAACTTTAGCGCTGCAGCGAGTGCGGTAGTACCGCGCCAGACAGGCGGTAGTACCGGACTAGCGGTAGTACCGCGCCAGACGGGCGGTAGTACCGCACCGCGTCAGATCCAAACAACAGTTTGAATCTGAAAAGAACCGCGAAACCACGGCGGTGCTACGGTAATCAAATCTAGCACAGGACTAAAGACAAGTGTAATTCCTACACAATACTACTCTCCTTCATCCTACTCTTGCATAGATTTAGCCTAAGAATCTCTCGAACACACAAGTCTCCCCCAAAAACTTAGAGGCAAAGAACACAACAAAAACGTGAGGGAGTTGGGGAAAGACCTTGGTCCATGGCAAGAGCACGTGGTGGGGAACGATCCCACTGGATGGAATCACGGGAGGGCAGCCGGAGGCGGAGATTCGGCGACGGACGCGGCCCCATTCTTGAGCGTGGGAGAGAGAGAGAGAGAGAGACGATGTGGGGGAACTGACGAATGGGTATGGGGGAGTTAGAACTCTCCCTGCCCGTCCTTATCCTCACACATCTATGACGGCGCGGTAGTACCGCTTGGGCGGAAGTACCGCACCGAAGCGGTAGTACCGCTCTCCCAGGCGGCAGTAAAAAATTACTGCCGCGTGGGGGCGGTAGTACCGTGCTCCCCACACGCGGTAGTACCGTAGCTAGCCGCGGTAGTACCGTGAGCTCAAGAAAAAGCAGGTTTCAACAAAAGAAGAAGATCTTTGCACAGAAACTTTTAGCACAAAGGACACCACAAGAACACGCACAACCTAAAGGCAGAAAGACAACAAGAAACCGCCATGCGACACAACCTCTCAGAAGGAGAGGGCGGTGGCTGGAGCCACCTATATTTGAGTTAGTTGGTATGGCACCGCGAAGAATTATCCTTGGGCCCATGACCAAAACTCGTGTTTGAAGCACAAGTACCATCAAAAATGGCTAATGTGAAAGATTTGATCTATTTATGCATAATGGGGGGAGGGAGAGTTCATTGAGAGAACAACACTCCCCCTATGTCCATGCCTACACCTAAACTAGACAACAAGTTGAGTGTGGTGGGGGGTGCAAGGGTTCAAGTCACATTGCACGAATCAATGATATTTAGCTCATGCCTTAACTCACGAAATCTTGCTTCATCCAAGGGCTTCGTGAAAATATCTGCAAGGTTATCATGAGTGTTGACATACTTGAGCTTGATCTCCCCTCGCCTAATGTGATCCCGGATGAAGTGATACCGAACCTCAATACGCTTCGTCTTGAAGTGTTGCACCGGGTTGAGAGAAATCTTGATGGCACTTTCATTATCACACCAAAGAGGCACTTTGTCGCAAATGACACCGTACTCCTTTAAAGTTTGCCTCATCCATAAGAGTTGAGCACAACTACTACCGGTCGCCACATATTCCGCTTCGGTGGACGAGAGACACACAAATTTGCTTCTTGGAAGACCAACTCACCAAAGAGCAACCAATAAATTGGCACCCTCCGGAGGTGGACTTCCTATCCACTTTGTCTCCCGCCCAATCGGAATCCGTATATCCTTCAAGCTCGAAGTTTGTCCCTCTTGGGTACCATAAGCCAAAGTTTAGGGTATGAGCCAAATATCGAAAGATTCGCTTGACCGCCACATAGTGACTTTCCTTCGGTGCGGCTTGAAACCGTGCACACATTCCCACACTCAACATGATATCCGGTCTAGATGCAAAAAGGTAAAGCAAGGAGCCAATCATGGAGCGATATACCTTTTGATCCACCTCTTTACCATTGGGATCAATGTCAAGTTGGCACTTGGTAGGCATTGGAGTAGAAGCCGGCTTGACATCACTTAGCTTG
Source organism: Aegilops speltoides (assembly GCA_021437245.1). NCBI lineage: Eukaryota > Viridiplantae > Streptophyta > Magnoliopsida > Poales > Poaceae > Aegilops > Aegilops speltoides. Next base: position 228,833,351 of record CM038145.1, read on the forward strand.
AATCTTTTTAGCATGTCGAGTATATTTGGCTTGGTTGATGAAGGCTCCTTCTCTTCTTTGTTTGATATCAAAACCAAGGAAGAACTTCAACTCTCCCATTGAAGACATCTTGAACTTGGAGGTCATGAGAGCGGCAAATTCCTCATTGAAAGCTTTGTTAGGGGAACCAAAGATAATATCATCAACATATAGTTGGCATACAAACAACTCCCCTTTGACCTTCTTAGTAAAAAGACTGGGATCGATTTGCCCCACCTCAAATCCACGATCTTGTAGCAACTCGGTAAGGTGATCATACCACGCACGTGGGGCTTGTTTAAGGCCATAGAGTGCCTTATCGAGTTGATACACATGATCCGGGAAGTATGGATCCTCGAACCCGGGGGGTTGCTTGACATAGACGAACTCATTAATAGGACCATTAAGAAAAGCACTTTTCACATCCATTTTTTGCAACTTAAAGTTGTGATGGGAAGCATAAGCAATCAACAAACGAATGGATTCAAGGCGAGCAATGGGAGCAAAGGTTTCACCGTAGTCGATACCCTCGACTTGGGAGTAGCCTTGTGCTACCAATCTTGCCTTGTTGCGAATGATGTACCCATGAGCATCTTGCTTGTTCTTGAAAATCCACTTGGTTCCAATGACGTTGTGGCTCCCCGATGGCCTTGGCACCAATCTCCACACCTTGTTGTACTCGAAGTTGTTGAGTTCTTCATGCATGGCATTGAGCCAATCCGAGTCTTCGAGCGCCTCATAGACCTTTTGGGGTTCAACACAAGAGACAAACGCGTGATGTTCACAATAGTTTGCTAATTGTCTACGAGTTCTTACCCCCTTTCTTAGGCTTCCAACCACATTGTCCATGAGATGGCCTTTGGTGGTGAGTTTGGAAGCAATCTTCGCGGCACGATGCTCTAATTCCTCCTCGGATGTGGAAGGAGGAGGGTTAACTTGATTATCTTGAGCTTGTTCTTGATCTTGATCTTGCTCATGATCTTGAACTTGCTCGAGGGGGAGAACTTGACCTTGGGCATCATCTGGAGGTTCACCACCATCTTGAGATTGATCTTGCCCTTGGTCTTGTTCACGAGGTTGAGGGCCTTCACTTTGTTCTTCGGAAGCATGTGGGTCTTGAGGAGGTGAAGGCTCCACTTGAGTGGAGCATTGTCCTTCTCCTTCGGCCAAAAGGGGTTCCTCAATGGGTAGAATATGAACAATACCCATTCTTCTTATGGCTTGGGGAGGAATTTCATCACCTACATCACAAGTACCACTTTGCTCCACTTGGGAGCCGTTATTTTCGTCGAACTCCACTTTACACGTCTCCTCAATGAGTCCGGTGGACTTGTTGAGAACACGGTAAGCATGAGAGTTTGTAGCATAACCAACAATTATGCCCTCATAAGCTCTAGCCTCAAATTTAGACAAACGAACACCTTTCTTGAGAATGAAACACATACACCCAAACACCCGGAAGTACTTGAGATTGGGCTTGTTGCCGGTGAGTATCTCAAAGGAGTCTTGTTCAAGCCTTTGCGGAGATAGAGCCAATTGGATGCATGACATGCGGTGTTGATGGTTTCGGCCCAAAAGTTGTATGGGGACTTGAGCTCCGCCATCATGGTCCTTGCCGCATCCATCAACGTCCGGTTCTTCCTCTCCACAACACCATTTTTTTGAGGGGTATATGGTGCAGCATATTGATGCTTGATCCCCTCATCACTAAGAAACTCATCCAAGGTGTAGTTCTTGAACTCGGTGCCGTTGTCACTTCTTATTGTCAAGATCTTTGCATTATGTTGACGTTGAGCTCCATTTGCAAAGTCGATGATGGTTTGTTGAGTCTCACTCTTCCTCTTGAAGAAGTATACCCAAGTGTATCTTGAATAATCATCCACAATCACCAAGCAATACTTTCTACCTCCAAGACTATCAAATGATGGGGGCCCAAAGAGATCCATATGAAGGAGCTCCAAGGGTCTCTTCGAGTAGATGATGGTCGTGGGAGGGTGAGCCTTCTCATGAAGCTTTCCTTCAATACAAGCACTGCAAGCACGGTCTTTGGCAAAACTAACATTTGTTAGTCCACAGACATGGTCCCCCTTGAGAAGACTTTGCAAAGGTCTCATACTGACGTGGGCTAAACGGCGATGCCAAAGCCATCCCACGTCAACTTTAGCCATTAGGCATGTCACGGTCTTAGTGGGTCGTTCCGAAAAGTTTATCACATAGAGACCGTTCTCGACATGCCCAACAAAGGCTACTTTAAGAGTCTTGCTCCACAAGAGGGCCACGGTATCAATGTCAAAGAAAGTGGCAAAGCCCATGAGTGCAAGTTGACGAACGGAAAGTAAATTGTATGCAAGGGACTCAAAAAGCATGACTTTCTCGATCGTTAGATCATGAGAAATGACAACCTTGCCAAGACCCAATACCTTAGAATGTGAGGCATCACCCCACTCGACATTGGTGGGCATAGATGGAATCTTTTGCACGTCCACCACAAAGTCCTTGCTCCCGGTCATATGATTTGTTGCTCCACTATCGAGCAACCATGATCCCCCACCGGAAGCAAACACCTACAAGAGATCAATGCTTGGTTTTAGGTACCCATTTAGTAATGGGTCCTTTGATGTTAGTAACAAGGGTCTTAGGAACCCAAATAGACCATTCAATGTACACATAAGGAGAACCAACAAATTTAGCATAAACATGTCCATCACTAGAACGGCACAACACATATGACGGGTTAAAGTCGCCGGCTTTGTTGGAGGAAATGGTTTTGCCCTTTTTGACATCAACGCCCTTCACTTTTTCCTTCTTCTCCTTAGGAGCACCCTCTCCCTCTTTCACAAAAGTTTGCTTGAGAGGAGGAGGACGTTTGGTCTTGTCGTTCTTCTTCTTACTCTTGGACTTGGGTGCAAACCCAATTCCCTTCTTGGCCACAACTTCCTTTCGATTGCTCAAAAGGTTGTTGAGGTTCTTCTCACCATGAATGCAAGTCACAAGGCCTTTCTCAAGTTGATCCTTCAACTTGGCATTCTCCTCCACAAGATGCACATGCTCACAACACGGGTTAGTAGCATATGCATTATCAATTAATACCATATGGGGGAAGGTGGCCTTTTCCTTGGTTAGCTTAACTTGGAGTTGAGCATGAGACTCCTTGAGGTTAGCGTGAGCACCCTTCAAGACCTTATGGGCCTTGTCAAGTACCTCAAACTCCTCTGTGATTCTAGCATGATCAACCCCAAGTTTAGCCTTCTCGGAAGTTAGCACACGAGACACGACAAGGGCATGATCAAGATCTTTCTTTAACTTAGCATGGTCATCATTGTATGACTCCTCAAGAGTCAAACGATGCCCACGCTCTTCCTCAAGAGCATTAAAAAGATCCGATATCTCATCGGCATAGTCACGACTATGACCTTCCATCTTAGAGATGGTTTCTTCATGAGCCTCGATCATGTCATTGGCCTCACCAAGTTGTTCCAAGAGAGCAACAAAGTGCTTCTTGGATTTGCTCTTGAGCTTACTCATAAAAGACTCAAATTCATTCACTTCCTCATTAGACCCATCATGTTCATCAATGCAGTCCTCCAAGGAGGGATTAGTAATGATGGTGGTTTTGATGTTGGGGGTTACCTTGTTGGAAGCTTTAGCCATGAGGCACTTGGCGGTGATGTTCTCGTTGGGTGAATCAAAGAGAGACACCCGGGGAGTGGTAGAAATGGCAACGGACGCCATGGCCATTGCTTCTCCATTTTCATCATCATCGTCATCCTCATGGTATTCTTCTTGAACCACCAACCCACGAGTAGGAGTCTTCTTGGTGAAGTTGTTCTTGTTGGGGAAGGACTTGGCTTTGTCTTTTCGGATGAACTTACCACCATTGTCTTCCCGCTTCTCGTAAGGACAATCCGCAACGAAATGGCTCACGTTGCCACATTTGAAGCAAGTTCTAACTCGTTGCTTTCCCTTGAAGCCACTTGAGTTGTTCTTGTTGAGGTTGGGTCTTTTATTCTTCTTGACCCAAAATTGTCTTGAAGCAAGAGACAATGCTCATGATAATCATATTTGGTATCTTCGGGGTTGCTCTCCTCATCTTCCTCTTCTTCCTCTTCTTCCACACTAACGTTGGCCTTCAAGGCAAGGTTGGGCTTCTTTGCCCTTTGAGAACGGAGCACCGCATTGTCGGCGGTCTTGTCCAAGATGGTCATTGCAACGAACTCATCCAACACTTCACTTGAGGTCATGGAGTGGAAGTCCGGTCTTTGACGGATGACGGAGGACATGGCCTTGTTGTAGGGCATCATGGCCTTGAGGAACGCTTGATCCAATTGTCATCCATGTCCTTGCTCCCATGATCTCGGAGTGAGACCGCGAGTTTGGTCACTCTTCGAAAGAGCTCACGAGGTTCTTCATCTTCTTTCATTGCAAACTCATCGGCTTCATCTTGTACCACTTCATAGTTGGAGCGTTGAATGCTAGCACTTCCTCGATAGAGAGACACAACACATTGCCATGCGTCTTTGGCCATGGCATGAGGTCGAAGATGAGGGAGATCTTCGGGAAGGATTACATCTTGGATGATGAAGAGAGCACTCTCATTGAATTAATTATCCACCACTTCTCTCGGGGTGAAGTTGCTTCGGTCATGTGGATAGAAACCTTCCTCAATGATTCTCCAAATATTAGTATTCACATGATTTAAATGAAGCTTGAAGCGATACACCCAAGAATCAAAATCCTCATTTTTCACAATCTTAGGAGGAGGGCCGGCATGATTTAAATGAGTAGAGGGAATCGGTCCTCCATAAATTGGAGGTTCCACTTGGGCAAAGATGCCGGTGCCATTTCTAACACTAGTAGAAGGACTCTTTTCACTGTTAGCTTCCCCATTGTCGGAGGTAGAATCCGTCACCTTGTTAGTGGGATCGCCCACTTTCATCGGCAAGGTGGACAGTTTAAGTCCTTCAAGAAATTTAGTAAACATGCTTTCAACCTTGGTCGTCATGGAGTCTTTCAATGTGTCTAGAGCCACATTGAATTCCTCACGAGAGACCGAGGTTCCCCCATCGGCCGTAGACGAGATAGGATTCACACTGGAGTGCTCCTCCGCACCATCTATGGTGTCAACCATACTCTTCGGATGGAAAAGTCCTTAATAAAGAGATAAGGCTCTGATACCAATTGAAAGGATCGATATAGTTGACTAGAGGGGGGGTGAATAGGCAACTAACAATTTTTAGCTTTTCTTTACCAAATTAAACTTTCCATCAAAGTAGGTTGTCTAGATATGCAACTAGGTGAACAACCTATATGATGCGACAACAACAAGCACACGAGCAAGTAAGGAAACAACACAAGTAAGCTTGCAAAAGTAAAGGCGCGAGATAACCAAGAGTGGAGCGGTGGAGACGAGGATGTGTTACCAAGTTCCTTCCTTTTGAGGGGAATACGTCTCCGTTGGAGCGGTGTGGAGGCACAATGCTCCCCAAGAAGCCACTAGGGCCATCAGATTCTCCTCACGCCCTCACACAATGCGAGATGTCGTGATTCCACTATTGGTGCCTTTGAAGGCGGCGACCGAACCTTTACAAACAAGGTTGGGGCAATCTCCACAACAATTGGAGGCTCCCAACAACACCACGAAGCTTCACCACAATGGAGTATGGCTTCGAGGTGACCTCAACCGTCTAGGGTGCTCAAACACCCAAGAGTAACAAGATCCGCTAGGGATAAGTGGGGGGAATCAAATCTCTCTTGGTGGAAGTGTAGATCGAGGTCTTCTCAACTAATCCCGAGCAAACCAACAAGTTTGATTGGCTAGGGAGAGAGATCGGGCGAAAATGGAGCTTGGAGCAACAATGGAGCTTAGAGGTGGAAGAGGTAGTCAACTAGAGGTAGGAGACGCCCCTTTTATAGTCATGGAAGAGATCCAACCGTTATCCACATGTTCAGCCTGCGACATGCGGTACTACCGCTCCAGGAGCGTGGTACTACTGCAAGGCCACACGGTACTACCGTGGTGGACCATGGTACTTCCGCGGTAGCAGCAGAGGCTGGGACTTGCCTGACTGAGAGCAGTACTTCCGCTAGCGCGGTACTACCGCTCCCCCTTGCGGTACTACCGCAAAGCGCAGATGAATAAAAATACATCCGTGCCTACTTCCGCTGAAAATGAAACAGTGCAAAAATCCAACGCGGTACTACCCGTAAGACGCGGTACTACCGTAACCTAGCTGAGCCAGGCCGTGCGCGGTACTACCGCGCATGAGACGCGGTACTACCATTGAGGCGCGGATGTAAAAAATTACATCCGCTCCTACTACCGCGACACAGCGGTACTAGGTATGAGGGCCACGGTACTACGACTCCAGGGGAGCAGTACTACCATGGGCTCCCGCGGTACTACCGGGCTGGACGTGCGGTACTACCGTGTGGGCGCGGATGTAAAAAAATGCATCCGCCCCTACTACCGTACGGGAGCAGCACTAGGCCTGGAGCCACGGTACTAAGGCTCCAGAGGAGCGGTACTACCTGAACCCCAGCGGTACTACCGCAGGTGCTTGCGGTACTACCGCTCCATAGAGCAGTACTACCGCAAGTACAGCAGTAGCTGTCAGAGCAAGCACAAAGAGGATAACGGAGGAAACCTCCAAAGTGCAAGGGAAAGGTGGAGGCAAGGAAGGAAACGTGTACGTGATGATTCCACCCGAACCTTTCCGACGTGGACCCCCTCTTAATAGTACGGCTCTCCTACGACTCAAATCCACCAAAAAGAAACATAGAACAACGCCGTCTTCAATAGTCTTCGAGGGGCACCGAATCGTCTCGTGCCTAGTGATGAGGCATCTAAGAAACTCAAGGCACACGATTAGTCCGCAAAAGCATTGTCATCAATCACCAAAACACCTAAGGGATAAATATGCCCTTACAGTAACTAATTGCGGTTCCGGGCGAGGTGAAGATACCCCGAACAAAACTCTCAAAGGATTGTTTTCCATAGTGACAAGTGACAATAAATTTCAGCACACTATATAAATGTTTCCTTACCGAATTCCACTTACCAAAGGCGCTTCACTCCCAGGCAACGGCACCAGAAAATAGCCTTGATGACCCACAAGTATAGGGGATCAATTGTAGCTCTTGTTGATAAGTAAGAGTGTCGAACCCAACGAGGAGCAGAAGGAAATGACAAGTAGTTTTCAGTAAGGTAATGTCTGCAAGTGCTGAAACTGTAAGTAGCAAGTAGTTTGATAGCAAGATAATTTGTAACGAGCAAGTAACGATAGTAAAAAAAGTACGCAGCAAGGTAGCCCAATCCTTTTTATACAAAGGGCAGGCCAAAACGGTCTCTTATAACAAGCAAAGCGTTCTTGAGGGTACACGGGAATTTCATCTAGTTACTTTCGTCATGTTGGTTTGATTTATGTTCGCTACTTTGATAATTTGATATGTGGGTGGACCGGTGCTTAGGTGCTTTTCTTACTTGAAAAAACCTCCTACTTATGATTAACCCTCCCGCAAGCATCTGCAACTACGAGAAAAGTATTAAGAATAAATTCTAACCATAGCATTAAACTCTTGGATCCAATCGGTCCCTTACGAAATAGTGCATAAACAGGAGTTTATGTTTCTGTCACCCTCGCAACCCACTATCTATTTACTACTCCACAATGCATTCCCTTAGGCCCAAATATGGTGAAGTGTCATGTAGTCGATGTTCACATGACACCATGATGTCTACTACACAACGTTCTTCTTGTAGACGTTGTTGGGCCTCCAAGTGCAGAGGTTTGTAGGACAGTAGAAAATTTCCCTCAAGTGGATGACCTAAGGTTTATCAATCCGTGGGAGGCGTAGGATGAAGATGGTCTCTCTCAAACAACCCTGCAACCAAATAACAAAGAGTCTCTTCTGTCCTCAACACATCCAATACAATGGTACATTGTATAGGTGCACTAGTCCGACGAAGAGATGGTGATAAAAGTGCAATATATATGATAGATATGAGTATTTGTAATCTGAAAATATAAAAACAGCAAGATAACTAATGACAAAAGTGAGCGTAAACGGTATTGCAATGCTAGGAAACAAGGCCTGAGGTTCATACTTTCACTAGTGCAAGTTCTCTCAACAATAATAACATAACTGGATCATATAACTATCCCTCAACATGCAACAAAGAGTCACTCTAAAGTCACTAATAGCGGAGAACAAACGAAGAGATTATGGTAGGGTACAAAACCACCTCAAAGTTATCCTTTCTGCTCGATAGATTCAAGAGTCCGTAGTAAAATAACACGAAGCTATTCTTTCCGTTCAATCTATCATAGAGTTCGTACTAGAATAACTCCTTAAGACACAAATCAACCAAAACCCTAATGTTACCTAGATACTCCAATGTCACCTCAAGTATCCGTGGGCATGATTATACGATATGCATCACACAATCTCATATTCATCTATTCAACCAATACAAAGAACTTCAAAGAGTGGCCCAAAGTTTCTACCGGAGAGTCAAGACGAAAACGTGTGCCAACCCCTATGCATAAGTTCATTGAACCGCAAGTTGATCACCAAAACATACATCAAGTGTTCTCAAATCCTTAAAGACTCAATCCGACAAGACAATTTCAAGGGGAAAACTCAATTCATCACAAGAGAGTAGAGGGGGAGAAACATCATAAGATCCAACTATAATAGCAAAGCTCGCGATACATTAAGATCGTATCACCTCAAGAACACGAGAGAGAGAGAGAGAGAGATCAAACACATAGCTACTAGTACATAACCTCAGCCTGAGGGTGAACTACTCCCTCCTCATCATGGAGAGCACCGGGATGATGAAGATGGCCATCGGTGATGGATTCCCCCTCCGGCAGGGTGCCGGAACAAGGTCACGAGAGGTTTTTGGTGGCCACAGAGGCTTGTAGCGGCGGAACTCCCGATCTATTGTGTTCTCTGATGTTTTTAGGGTATATGGACATATATAGGCAAAAGAAGTCGGTCAGGGGAGCCACGAGGGGCCCACAAGGGTGTGGGGTGCGCCTCCCTACCTTGTGGCCACCTCGAAGCTTCCCTTACGTGCACTCCAAGTCCCCTGGATTGCTTTTGTTCCAAAAATAACTTTCCCGAAGGTTTCATTCCGTTTGGACTCCATTTGATATTCCTTTTCTTCGAAACACTGAAATAGGCAAGAAAACAGCAATTTGGGCCGGGCCTCCGGTTAATAGGTTAGTCCCAAAAGTAATATAAAAGTGTAAAGTAAAGCCCCAAAACATCCAAAACGGTTAATATAATAACATGGAACAATCAAAGATTATAGATACGTTGGAGACGTATCAAGCATACCCAAGCTTAATTCCTGCTGGTCCTCGAGTAGGTAAATGAAAAAAACAGAATTTTTGATGTGGAATGCTACCTAGCGTAATTCACAATGTAATTTTATTTATTGTGGCATGAATGTTCAGATCCAAATGATTCAAGATAAAAGTTCATATTGATATGAAAACAATAATACTTCAAGCATACTAACAAAGTAATCATATCTTCTCAAAATAACATGGCTAAAGAAAGCTATCCCTACAAAATCATATAGTCTGGCTATGCTCTATCTTCATCACACAAATTATTTAATCATGCACAACCCCGATGACAAGCCAAGCAATTGTTTCATACTTTAGTATTCTCAAACTTTTTCAATTTTCACGCAATACATGAGCATGAGCCATGGACATAACACTATATGTGGAATAGAATGGTGGTTGTGGAGAAGACAAAAAGGGAGAAGATAGTCTCACGTCAACTAGGTGTATCAACAGGCTATGGAGATGCCCATTAATAGATATCGATGTGAGTGAGTAGGGATTGCCATGCAATGGACGCACTAGAGCTATAAGTGTATGAAAGCTCAAAAAGAAACTAAGTGGGTGTGCATCCAACTTGCTTGCTCACGAAGACCTAGGGCATTTTGAGGCCCATCATTGGAATATACAAGCCATGTTCTATAATGTAAAATTCCAGAATATGAAAGTGACAACATAGGAGACTCTCTATCATGAAGATCATGGTGCTACTTTGAAGCACAAGTGTGGAAAGAGGATATTAGCATTGTCCCTTCTCTCTTTTTCTCTCATTTTTTTGGGCTTCCTTTTTTATTGTCTTTCTCTTTTTTAGAGCCTTTCTCTTTTTTATGGCCTTTCTATAACACCCGTTTGTTACTTAAGGATAATTAAAATGCGTCGACTATCATTTAGAATTAAATTTTGCTTAACTATCATTTTTCTAATAACTCAGGCATGCTAGTATTTATAAATAATTTTGGAGATAAATACCTTAAGACTAATAGGTGCATGCCAATCATTAGTAGATTTTCTTTGTATTAGAAAATGGTGGAGTATTACATTTGCTTGAGCAATCCACGTACACTTACATGCATGCATCAATGCATGGCATGCACCACATCCATGGTCTGTACTCGACGCACTGCATGCATGTAGCATCCATCTAGTCACCCAGTTGCCGTAATGCACATACATAACCTGCCAACTAGCTCAGTAATGTTAGCTGCGTTTTCTTCTCACAGGCCAGCTAGCTCTTAGATTACACTGTACCACCGTCTAGGGCAGTAGATATTTTTGCATGCAATGATGAGAAGGCTTGTTGCATGGCTATGTGTCTTTTCCTAGGGAGATAGAATGTACGTGTCATTCACTCTGGTTAGAAACATATGCATGCATGAGCTAGTAGGTGCATCAAACCAGCCATTAGGTGAAGCAAAGGGGCACTAGCTTATCCTTTGGAGCGAGCAGGAGTTACGGCTATTGCTGGACAATGATTAATGCGTTCACAATGAGCTACTCACTTTTTACCAGTATATAAGGCGACCAGGTGATGTAGCGTAGGGCCATCGACACACTAGTCAGAGTCATCTGCTGGAAGAAGAAGTTGGAGCTCTCGCTGGTGTTGTTCCTAGCGACCGCGTGGTAGACGGGTACTGCTGTCAGGCAAGTAGCAGTTCCTCTGTTCATATTTCGTTACTGTGCTAGGTCATGTGACTTGCACACTATTACACTGATCTAGAGATATACTACTGCTAGTATTTCTTTTGCTAGCCATTGTACCGTGATATATGAGTTCTTCTGCAACTGTCCTCGTTTCGTTGGCCACGGTAATGTTGAAGAGAAACATGTTCCGGTGAGCAAGTAATCATCATGATTATTAGGGCTTACGCGGAGACGTGTGGATTACTACATAAGTTTCATCATACCACTGACCTCCTTATTTCCATATTCACATATTGTCTATGTTGGTGTCACGACCGCAAACATATTGTACCGGTCACGGTTCAGGTATGGGACTGTCTGAGTTCTCCGCTGGGGGCGACACTTGTTCCGAACAAGGTATCGGTGATGGATCCTTGGGAATGACCCATACTAGTAAGTCAAGTTGCCGTGCCTTAGGGGATCAAAGGGCTCTGCTCTTCTGGAACCCACGTGGTTCTAGTCGAGGCTGTCGATGTCGGAGTACCCCTCTTAAGAGTGTAAAAGTGTGAATATTCACCCCTGTGAGTCCCGGGTAGGGAACCTTGCTGGTCACGTGTGATACCAATATTTTCCCTATACACCGCTATAAATATTTCCAGTATTTCAGTTGAACTCTGTTTAATATTATCTTTTAATTCAGCCTTTTGCACTACTTTATTTTCCGCCGCTAAATTTTTCCATTGATGTCGTATCATTTCCTTGAAACTGAATTACACCGTTGTGATATCCATAACACTTTCTCCTTTTGTACCCTTGAATAAATGCTACTTGCTGGGTATGAATCATCATACTCACCCTTGCTTAATTTCTTTTTTTTTGCAGCCCAAAGCAGTAATAATCCTTAGCATGGCTTTGAGCAGTAGGCGTAGCACGCGCCGGGAGGGAATAAATTAAAGTAATTTAGGGTTTATTTTCAGCAAGAGCTTTGTATCCCCAAAATAAAGAATACATGCTATATATGTGTATTATTGTGAAATGTCTTAGTTTAGGCCTCACACATTTATAAGCTTTTGTTTATAAACGCGTGGCAGCTGTGATGTCCGAACCATGTCTTGGGGCGTGACAGTTGAAGTGGTTATCAGAGCTTAGGTTAAATAAAATTAAAAAGTGATGCAACTAATGGGGAATAACCAGGGTATTATTTTTGTGCGCGTAAGTTAGAAACGCTCTTTTTCTGCTTATTTTATGTGAAGCTAACATTTACGTGGCTCATTTGATTATATGTCCTGTCATGAAATTTAGTATTTCACTTCTTATGCATGCATTTTGTTAGTGCTAATATATGTGGTTGGAATCAGGGATGGATGGCCCAACCATCTTCCATCTTAACTTTGTGCAAATCCTCGACGAGGTAGCCGATCATTTTCACCTACAGCCTCCAATGATATCTACTAGTGCTCTTTCGGATCGAGGAATCCAGGGAGCTGTGCACGTGCAGGTCACCCCGCATGACCCCGGTGCATACACTACCTTCTATGGCTATGGCGAGGATGATCATGAAGCTGGGTGCTCGGCGGCTCGTGAAGCGCTTAAATCTCTCTACTTTAGTCTGAACTTTGGCCTAGTGGACTTGCACAGCTATGAGTACTGGGAGACTTTGCTGGACTTGGCACGTTCTGAGTAGCAACATCAGGAGGAGATTGCACAACTCCAGCAGTACCATGAGGTTCGTAGGAAGCAAGAGCTAGACGAGTTAGAGCAAGAGCATCAGGCCCAATTTTATGAAATAAAGCATGACCATGAAATAGAGGTGGAGGACCGCGATTGTCGGATCGAGGAGGAGGGACACAAGACCAAGAAACTAAAGCAAGAAAGAGATGAGCTGGAAGACGTCAACAACAAACAGGATAGTGAGATGATGGATTTGAAGACAGAGAACTGGTGCCTCTGTCAGCAGCTTGCAGCAATGAAGGATGAGAAATGAAAGAAAAGGGCATGCAACGTACTAGCTAGCAGGCGATAGTACTACTTGAGTGGTCGTACGTACTAGCTTAAATAAAGTGGTAGAGCTACTAGTATCTAGTGTGTAATGGTGTGACCTATCCAGTTTGCATGTGATGTTTGCCTCCTGTAGCAACCCTAGTAGTAGTAGGTTGCTTCCACTTTTACTAGCCTTTGCATGTAGCTTGATGTTGACACTAGCACTCCTGTCAGGTGAGGCTGTGCAAATTTTGGTTCTACGTGTCAACCCCTCTTATATAGTAAAATCAACTTTTATGTACTAATGCATGCTATGAAGTGTGGCGGATTATTTATTTATTTTGCTCTCCATCCTTCATAATTGTATAGATGGCTAACCACGATCATGGAGATTTCTCTACCACTCACGCTGGAGGTAGTGGTGGATCTCAAAGAACCGCAGAAGATCAACTTCCTCCAAGTAATTTGCTCTTGGAGATTTTGAACCGCCAGGAACAAACTCAAATGTGACAGACTGTAATCTTGGAGCAGTTAGTACAACAGTCACCCCGAGGAGAGAACTCTCATGAGGGTGGGACACAGGACAGCTTGCGCCAATTCCTGCGACTGAAGCCGCCTGCCTTTCTTGGCAGTGCTAATCCTATGGACGCAGATGGCTGGTTAACTGAGATAGAAAAAATATTTGAAGCAAGGCATTGTCCAGAGCAAGAGAAGGTGACACTAGCTATGTTTATGTTACAAGGTGGAGCTTTTGATTGGTGGAATGTGCACAAGAAGAAATATCCAGAAAATTATTTGGTTACTTGGGCGATATTTAAGCAAGAATTTCAGAGAAAATATTTTCCTGAAAGTGTTCAGAGGAAAATGGAGCTTGAATTTCTACAGCTAAAGCAAGGTGATAAAAGCGTGGCAGAGTATGAAATTAATTTTTCTAGACTTGCCAATTATGCCATGGTGTATGTTGAAAATGATGAAGTAAAGGCGTGAAGGTTTGCTCAAGGCTTACGTCAACCCATCAAGAAGCGCGTGGAGGTATTTGAATTAAAATCATTTCGTGACATAGCTAACAAGGCTCTTACAGTGGAACAAGCATACCTTGAAGAACGTGCTGAAGTTGAGAAACCAAACAAAAAGATGAGGTTCGATGACCGTGGTCAAGGAAACATGCAAAGGAAGGCACATCAAAATTGGCGCCCAAATAATCGAGCAACATATCAGCCCATAGTTAATAAATGTGTTATTTGTCATGGAGATCATATGGCTTCCCAGTGTGAGCAGCGACAGGGAAAATGCTTCGGATGCGGCAAGGATGGACATGTTATCAGTCAGTGCCGGAACAAGAATTCTACTCCTAATCAGTCATTTTCTTTGCCAGCACCAAAAACACCATTGTACCTACCTGCACTGCCTCCTAAGGCGAATATTGCTCCTCGGTACACGAACAATCCTGGAAGGAATCAACAGCCTGTTCGTGCCAAAGTAAATCATTTGACCCAAAATGAGGTGGACAATGATAGCAATGTGGTTACAGGTACATTCTGAGTATGTTCTCATAATGCGGTTGTTTTGTTTGACTCTGGTGCTACCCACTCTTTTATATCTTCTAAATTTATTGGTACCCATGGAATAGAAAGTACACCTATAAAGAAGAAAATCGTGGTAGAGTCTCCAATGGCTGAGATGATAACTAGAAGGGTATGCACTAATTGTCCGGTTATTATAAGGGGACATGAACTTCGAGCAGATTTGATAGTACTAGATATGCATGATTTTGATATAATACTAGGCATGGATTTGTTGATTGAAAATCATGCAATTATTGATTGCCATGGGAAGAAAGTGATACTTCAAGGACCTGGTCAACACAAAATAGTGTACAAGGGAGCCACAAGAAAACAAGGTACGCACAAGTTAGAAACTTGGAAATAAAGGAGAAATGTATAGAGGATATTCCTGTAGTTAGAGAATTTCCTGATGTGTTTCCTAAAGAGTTACCTGGAATTCCACCGGACCGAGAGATTGAGTTCAGCATAAACCTAGTCCTTGGTACTAATCCTATTTCAAAGACCCCGTACAAAATGGCTCCAGTAGAACTAAAGGAACTCAAGCAACAGATCAAAGAGTTAGAAGAAAAGGGATTTATTCGTCCAAGCATGTCACCATGGGGCGCTCCAGTATTATTTGTAAACAAGAAAGATGGCAGTTGGCAATTATGCATTGATTATCGGTAGCTGAATAAGGTAACTATTAAGAATAAATATCCCTTGCCCAGGATCGATGATTTATTTGATCAGCTACAAGGTTCGCGGGTATTTTCAAAGATAGATTTGCAATCAGGATATCATCAGCTAAAAATTAAAGAAGGGGATATTCCAAAGACAGCTTTTCGCACCAGATATGGTCACTACGAATATATAGTCATGCCGTTTGGATTAACAAATGCACCCGCAGTTTTATGGATTCAATGAATCGTGTATTCAGACCATTCATGGACCAGTTTGTTGTGGTATTTATTGATGATATTTTAATATATTCAAAGACAGAAGAGGAACACGCCGAACATTTGAGAGCAGTACATCAAACATTGAGGGAACACCGGTTATACGCTAAACTCAAGAAGTGTGACTTTTGGTTTGACAAAGTATCATTCCTAGGCCACATTATTTCTGGAGAGGGTATATCGGCAGACCCAACAAAAGTTCAAGCAGTGTTGGACTGGAACAGACCAACCACGATTACTGAGATAAGAAGTTTTCTTGGGTTAGCCGGATATTACCGGAGATTTATTGAAGGTTTTGCTCAGCTTGCAGCGCCATTAACCCAACTTACCCGCAAAGGGGTAAAATTTGACTGGACAGAGAAGTGCGAAGAAAATTTTCAAGAATTAAAATGTCGACTAGTGTCTGCTCCAGTTCTAGCAGTTCCAGTAAATGGGATTGGATTTACTATTTTCTGTGATGCTTCAAAAATTGGTTTTGGTTGTGTCCTCATGCAGAACAACAAGGTAATCGCATATGCCTCTCGACAACTTAGACCATATGAGAAAAATTATCCAACACACGATCTGGAATTAGGTGCTATAATCTTTGCTCTAAAAATATGGAGACATTTTTTGTATGGAGAACACTGTGAGATTTTTACTGACCACAAGAGTTTAAAATATATCTTCACACAAAAGGAATTAAATATGCGGCAGAGAAGATGGATCGAGCTATTTAAAGACTATGATGTCAATATCAATTACCATCCGGGTAAAGCAAATACAGTAGCTGTCGCGCTAAGCAGAAAAGCTGATTGCAATGTGGCATCTTTAATCACCTCACAAAGGAAGATTTTGGAGGTCTTAGACAAGATGGGAATAGAGGTGCATGTACGTGACTCATCGATCACTATTATGGCACTATAGGTCAAACCTGATCTTCAAGAAAGAATTAGGATAAAGCAACTGGAAGATCCTTTTCTTGTCAGTCTCCGAGAAAGCATAGAGCAAGGAAAGCCATCAGAATTTCACATACGGATGGATGGATTTATATGGTTGAAAGAATGTATTTGTGTACCTAAAAATGCAGAGTTGAAATTGGAGATCATGCAAGAAGCCCACACCACTCCATACACTATACAACCTGGTAGCACAAAGATGTATCGGGATATTAAAGTAAATTTTTGGTGGCCAAATATGAAGAGAGAAATAGCAAGATTTGTTCTGGAATGTCCAATATGTCAGCAGGTAAAAGTGACCATCAAAAGGCAGCAGGCCTCCTGCAACCACTAAGAATTTCCAGTTGGAAGTGGGAAGATATCAGTATGGATTTTGTTACAGGATTACCGAAAACTTCTGTAGGATATGATTCTATATGGGTCATAGTGGACAGATTGACCAAGGTGGCACAATTCATACCAGTCAAGAAAACAATGACCCTTGAAAAATTAACAAGATTATATATTAGGGAGATAGTTGCAAACTATGGTGTCCCTGCAAATATTTCTTCAGACCGGGATCCAAGGTTCGTTTCAAGATTTTGGAGAAGTTTACATAAGACCTTGGGAACGAAATTGAATTTCAGTACAGCCTATCATCCCCAGTATGATGGACAAATAGAGCGAGTTATACAAATACTGAAAGATATGCTTCGAGCAAGCACGTTGGACTTCAAAGAAAAGTGGGATGAGTCCCTTCCTCTAGTCAAATTTGCATACAACAGCAGTTATCAATCCAGTATAAAGATGGCTCCATATGATGCTTTTTATGGTAAGAGATGTCGTTCTCCTATATGCTGGGAAGAAATTGGTGAGAGGAAATATATAGGCCCAGAATTAGTTCAACAGGCAGAGGAAAAACTACGAGTAATTCAGGAGCATTTAACGGCGGCACAGAACCATCAAAAGAAACAAGCAGACACCAAATGGAGGGAAGTTGAATTTCAAGAGGGAGATCTAGTATACCTAAAAGTTTCACCTCGAAAAGGTACGAGACGTTTTGGTTTGAAAGGAAAGTTGAGTCCAAGGTATGTAGGACCTTTTTAGATTATTGCCAGAGTTGGACCAGTAGCCTACCAATTAGAGCTGCCTCCAAATTTATCAGGGGTACATAATGTTTTTCATGTATCCACACTGAAGAAATGCGAGGCACTGCCAGAAGCAACAAAACTACCAATCGTGGAACTAAGACCAGACCTATCATATGAGGAGTACCCCCTAAGAATACTAGATGTCAAAGATCGAGTAATGAGAAAAAGTACTATTCGATTTGTCAAAGTCCAGTGGAGCAACCACAGTGAGGACGAGGTGACATGGGAAAAAGAAGACGAATTTCACAAAAACTTTCAGCATCTTCTATTGACCGGTAATTAAATTTCGAGGACGAAATTTTTATAAGGCGGGGAGGATGTAACACCCGTTTGTTACTTAAGGATAATTAAAATGCGTCGATTATCATTTAGAATTAAATTTTGCTTAACTATCTTTTTTTAATAACTCAGGCATGCTAGTATTTATAAATAATTCTCGAGATAAATACCTTAAGACTAATAGGTGCATGCCAATCATTATTAGATTTTCTTTGTATTAGAAGATGGTGGAGTATTACATTTGCTTGAGCAATCCACGTACACTTACATGCACGCATCAATGCATGGCATGCACCACATCCATGGTCTGTACTCGACGCACTGCATGCATGTAGCATCCATCTAGTCACCCAGTTGCCGTAATGCATGTACGTAGCCTGCCGACTAGCTCAGTAACGTTCGCTGCATTTTCTTCTCACAGGCCAGCTAGCTCTTAGATTACACTGTACCACCGTCTAGGGCAGTAGATATTTTTGCATGCAGTGATGAGAAGGCTTGTTGCATGGCTACGTGTCTTTTCCTTGGGAGATACAATGTGCGTGTCATTCGCTCTGGTTAGAAACATATGCATGCATGAGCTAGTAGGTGCATCGAACCAGCCATTGGGTAAAGCAAAGGGGCACTAGCTTATCCTTTGGAGCGAGCAGGAGTTAAGGCGGCAGCTGGACGATGATTAATGCGTTCACAAGGAGCTACTCACTTTTTACCAGTATATAAGGCGACCAGGTGTTGTAGCGTAGGTCCATCGACACACTAGTCAGAGTCGTCTGCTGGAAGAAGAAGTTGGAGCTCTCGCTGGTGTTGTTCCTAGCGACCGCGTGGTAGACGGGTACGGCTGTCAGGCAAGTAGTAGTTCCTATATTCATATTTTGTTACTGTGCTTGGTCCTGTGACTTGCACACTATTACACTGATCTAGAGATATACTGCTGCTAGTATTTCTTTTGCTAGCCACTGTACCATGATATATGAGTTCTTCTGCGACTGTCCTCGTTTCGTTGGCCACGGTAATGTTGAAGAGAAACATTTCCCGGTGAGCAAGTAATCATCATGATTATTAGGGCTTACGCGGAGACGTGAGGATTACTACATAAGTTTCATCATACCACTGACCTCCTTATTTCCATATTCACATATTGTCTATGTTGGTGTCACGACCGCAAACATATTGTACCGGTCACGGTTCAGGTATGGGACTGTCTGAGTTCTCCGCTGGGGGCGACACTTGTTCCGAATAGGGTATCGGTGATGGATCCTTGGGAACGACCCATACTAGTAAGTCAAGTTGTAGTGCCTCAGGGGATCAAAGGGCTCTACTCTTCTGGAACCCACGTTGTTCTGGTCGAGGCTGTCAATGTCGGAGTACCCCTCTTAAGAGTGTAAAAGTGTGAATATTCACCCCTGTGAGTCCCGGGTAGGGAACCTTGCTGGTCACGTGTGATACCAATATTTTCCCTATACACCACTATAAATATTTCCAGTATTTCAGTTGAACTCTGTTTAATATTATCTTTTAATTCAGCCTTTTTCACTACTTTATTTTCCACCGCTAAATTTGTCCATTGATGTCGTATCATTTCCTTGAAACTGAACTACACCGTTGTGATATCCATAACACTTTCTCCATTTGTTCCCTTGAATAAATGCTACTTGCTGGGTATGAATCATCATACTCACCCTTGCTTCATTTCTTTTTTCTGCAGCCCAAAGCGGTAATGATACTGAGCATGGCTTTGAGCGAGAGGCGAGTACGCCACGGAGGAATAAATTAAAGTAATTTAGGGTTTATTTTCAGCAATAGCTTTGTATCCCCAGAATAAAGAATACATGTTATATATGTGTATTATTGTGAAATGTCTTAGTTTAGGCCTCACACGTTTATAAGCTTTTGTTTATAATCACGTGGCGGCTGTGACGTCCGAACCATGTCTTGGGGCGTGACACTTTCTCTCTCTTTTTTTTAGTCCGAAGTCTTATCCCGACTTGTGGGTGAATCATAGTCTCCATCATCCTTTTCTCACTTGGGACAATGCTCTAATAATGAAGATCATCACACTTTTATTTACTTAGAACTCAAGATTGCAACTCGATACTTAGAACAAAATATGACTCTATATGAATGCCTCCGGTGGTGTACCGGGATATGCAATGAATAAAGAGTGACATGTATGGAAGAATTATGAAGGTGGCTTTGCCACAAATACGATGTCAACTACATGATCATGCAAAAGCAATATGACAATGATGATGCGTGTCATAATAAACGAAATGGTGGAAATTTGCATGGCAATATATCTTGGAATGGCTATGGAAATGCCATAATAGGTAGGTATGGTGGCTGTTTTGAGGAAGGTATATGGTGGGTGTATGGTACCGGCGAAAGTTGCGCAGCACAAGAGAGGCTAGCATGGTGGAACGGTGAGAGTGCGTATAATCCACGGACTCAACATTAGTCATAAAGAACTCATATACTTATTGCAAAAAATCTACAGTCTTTAAAAACAAAGTACTACACGCATGCTCCTAGGAAGACAATCGCTCATCCCCGACCGCCACTCATAAGGAAGACAATAAATAAATAAATCATGCTCCAACTTCATCACAAAGCAGTTCACCATACGTGCATGCTACGGGAATCACAAACTTCAACACAAGTATTCCTCAAATTCCTAATTACCGCACTAGCATGACTCTAATATCACCATCCTCATATCTCAAAACAATTATTAATCATCAAATTAATCATAGCATCGAATTCACTTTCTATGATAGTTTTTATTCTACCCAACTTGGATGCCCATCATTCTAGGACCAATTTTTATACCCATAGCAAATACCATGCTGTTCTAAAAGACTCTAAAAATAATAATAGTGAAGCATGAGAGATCTACAATTTCTACAAAATATAACCACCGTCGTGCTCTAAAAAGATATAAGTGAGGTACTAGAGCAAATGACAAACTACTCCGAAAGATATAAGTGAAGATCAATGAGTAGTCGAGTAATTATGCAACTATGTGAAGACTCTCAAACATTTAAGAATTTCTGATCTTGGTATTTTATTCAAACATCAAGCAAAACAAAACAAAAGAAAATGACGCTCCAAGCAAAACACATATCATGTGGTGAATAAAAATATAGCTCCAAGTAAAGTTACCGATGAACGAAGACGAAAGAGGGGATGCCTTCCGGGGAATCCCCAAGCTAAAGCTCTTGGTTGTTCTTGAATATTACCTTGGGGTGCCTTGGTAATCCCCAAGCTTAGGCTCTTGCCACTCCTTATTCCATAGTCCATCGAATCTTTACCCAAAACCTGAAAACTTCACAACACAAAACTCAACAAAAAACTCGTAAGCTCTGTTAGTATAAGAAAATAAAACCACCACTTAGGTACTGTTGTTAAATCATTATAAATTCATATTTGTGTAATAGCTACTGTATTCCAACTTCTCTATGGTTCATACCCTCTGATACTACTCATAGATTCATCGAAATAAGCAAACAACACATAGAAAACAGAATCTGTCAAAAACAGAACAGTCTGTAGTAATCTGTAACTCTCGAATACTTATTTAACTCTAAAAACCCAAAAAATTAGGGAAACCTGAGTAATTTGTGTATCAATCTAACGCAAAAAGAGTCAGATCAAAATCAAGTTCCCTTGAATTATAAAAACTAATTTATTGGGTGCATAAGTTTCTGATTTTCAGCAGGATCAACACAACTATCACCGTAAGCAATCCTAAAGGTCTTACTTGGCACTTTATTCAAACAAAAACTATAAAACATGATTACTACAGTAGCATAATCATGTGAACAGACGAAAACAGTAAGGGTAAATATTGGGTTGTCTCCCAACAACCGCTTTTCTTTAATGCCTTTCTAGCTAGGCATGATGATGACAATGATGCTCGCATAAAAGATAAAAATTGAAACATAACGGGAGCATCATGAAGCATATGACTAGCACATTTAAGCCTAACCCACTTCCTATGCATAAGGATTTTGTGAGCAAACAACTTATGGGAACAATAATCAACTAGCATAGGAAGGTAAAACAAGCATAGCTTCAACATTTTTAACACATAGAGAGGAAACTTGACATTATTGCAATTCTTACAAGCATATGTTCCTCCCTAATAATAATTTTCAGTAGCATCATGAATGAATTCAACAATATAACCAGAACCTAAAGCATTCTTTTCATGATCTACTTGCATAGAAAATTTACTACTCTCCACATAAGCAAAATTCTTCTTATTCGGAATAGTGGGAGTATCATAAGAGACTCGAATACTATAAATTGTTTCCACATTAAAAGAGTAATGTTCAAAAAAAGGGTAATCATATTCATGACAAGTTTTATAAATATAATCATCACTACTTTTTATAGCATAAGTTTCATCACAATAATCATCATAAGTGGCAACTTTGTTCTCATCATACTCAATTGAGACCTCTTCCAAGATAGTGGAATCATCACTAAATAAAGTCATGACCTCTCCAAATCCACTTTCATATTCATCACAATAATATTCAACATCCTCCAAAATAGTGGGATCACTACTTCCTAAAGTTGACACTCTTCCAAACCCACTTTCATCAATATAATCATCATAAGTAGGAGGCATGCTATCATCATAAGAAATTTACATATCATAACTTGGGAGGTTATAAATATCATCTTCATTAAACATAGCATCCCCAAGCTTGGGACAAACATTAATTGCAGCAAATATATTCTCAAATAAGTCATTCTCATCAAACATAGCATCCCCAAGCTTGGGCCTTTTCATATCATAAGCATAATCACTCTCATCATTAATAGTATGGATAGCACCAATAGTATAACAATTATCATCATCACAATGAGTAGTAGGAGCAACATCATTTGGGAAGGATACTTTTTTACCTTTGCTTCTCCGTCTTTTCTTTTTCTTCTTCACATTATGTGTGGGTTCAACCATCTTCTTTGAGCTCCTTATTGATGAGATTGGATGAATAGAAAGCTCCTCCTCGTTACCTGATTCATCATAAGAAATAGTAGGAGGATATTGGGAAGTCTCTTTCCTTTCATTATTATTCTCTTCATCTTCTATTTACTTTCTTTTCTTTATGTAATTGGCAATATAAGGATTTTCAGTGCAATTCACCGCACAATACATATAAATTTTCTCTAGATCAGAATCAAGAAATCTATCAATATTAAATTTTGGAATACCCTCAGTTATACGTTTCATTTCTTCATACCCCAAAAGAAGACTAAGCTCCTTATGATGCTCAAGGGTAATCAAGTTATCACAATTTTTGGACACAATTTGATCATGAAACAAATAGCATTGGAGCTTTAAATGACCATGTTCATTGCAAAGTTCACAAGGATGGCGAAAAATATTGAATCTTTCAGCACAAGCATCTAGCCTATCTTGCAACAATTTAGTTTCTCAATACTTATGCCTCTTGCAATATCTATCTTTCTTATTTGGTGTGTACTTGCAAACCCAATACACTCCACATAAATCGACATGCTTATAAGAGATATTTTCGTCATAACTAGTGCAATCATCATTAGTACTATGGATATTCAAGGAGTTCATACTAACAACATTGCAATCATGCTCATCATTCAAAGATTTAGTACCAAACATTTTATAGACTTCTTCTTCTAGCACTTGAGCACAATTTTCCTTTTCATCATACTTACGAAAGATATTAAAAAGATGAAGCGTATGAGACAAACTCAATTCCATTTTTTTGTAATTTTCTTTCATAAACTAAACTAGTGAAAAAACAAGAAACAAAAAGATTCGATTGCAAGATCTAAAGATTTAGCTTCAAGCACTCACCTCCCCGGCAACGGCGCCAGAAAAGAGATTGATATCTACTACATAACCTTCTTCTTGTAGACGTTGTTGGGCCTCCAAGTGCAGAGGTTCGTAGGACAGTAGCAAATTCCCTTCAAGTGGATGACCTAAGGTTTATCAAACTGTGGGAGGTGTAGGATGAAGATGGTCTTTCTCAAACAACCCTGCAACCAAATAACAAAGAGTCTCTTGTGTCCCTAACACACCCAATACAATGGTAAATTGTATAGGTGCACTAGTTCGGCGAAGAGATAGTGATACAAGTGCAATATAGAAGATAGATATGAGTATTTGTAATCTGAAAATATAAAATAGCAAGATAACTAATGACAAAAGTGAAACTAATGACAAAAGTGAGCGTAAACGGTATTTCAATGCTAGGAAACAAGGCCTAAGGTTCATACTTTCACTAGTGCAAGTTCTCTCAACAATAATAACATAACTGGATCATATAACTATCCCTCAACATGCAACAAAGAGTCACTCCAAAGTCACTAATAGCGGAGAACAAACGAAGAGATTATGGTAGGGTACGAAACCACCTATAAGTTATCCTTTCTGCTCGATCTATTCAAGAGTCCATAGTAAAATAACATGAAGCTATTCTTTCCGTTCAATCTTTCATAGAGTTTGTACTAGAATAACACCTTAAGACACAAATCAACCAAAACCCTAATGTCACCTAGATACTCCAATGTTACCTCAAGTATCCGTGGGCATGATTATACGATATGCATCACACAATCTCAGATTCATCTACTCAACCAACACAAAGTACTTCAAAGAGTGCCCCAAAGTGTCTACCGGAGAGTCAAGACAAAAATGTGTGCCAACCCCTATGCATAAGTTCATTGAACCCGCAAGTTGATCACCAAAACATACATCAAGTGTTCTCAAATCCTTAAAGACTCAATCCGACAAGACAACTTCAAGGGGAAAACTCAATTCATCACAAGAGAGTAGAGGGGGAGAAACATCATAAGATCCAACTATAATAGTAAAGCTCATGATACATCAAGATCGTATCACCTCAAGAACACGAGAGAGAGAGAGATCAAACACATAGCTACTGGTACATACCCTCAGCCCCGAGGGTGAACTATTCCCTCCTCATCATGGAGAGCGCCGGGATGATGAAGATGGCCACCGGTGATGGATTCCCCCTCCGGCAGGGTGCCGGAACGGGCTCCCGAGAGGTTTTTGGTTGCTACAGAGGCTTGCGGCGGTGGAACTCCCGATCTATTGTGTTCTCCGATGTTTTTAGGGTATATGGACATATATAGGCGAAAGAAGTCGGTTAGGGGAGCCACGAGGGGCCCACGAGGGTGGGAGGGCTCGCCCAGGGGGGAGGGCGCGCCTGCCTGCCTCGTGGCCACCTCAAAGCTTCCCTTACGTGCACTCCAAGTCCCCGGATTGCTTTCGTTCCAAAAAATAACTTTCCCGAAGGTTTCATTCTGTTTGGACTCCATTTGATATTCCTTTTCTTCGAAACACTAAAATAGGCAAGAAAACAACAATTTGGGTTGGGCCTCTGGTTAATAGGTTAGTCCCAAAAGTAATATAAAAGTGTAAAGTAAAGCCCATAAATATCCAAAATGGGTAATATAATAGCATGGAACAATCAAAAATTATAGATACGTTGGAGACGTATCACACCACTAAGAGAATGGCAACATACATAACATCAAAATATCGAACACATATCAAGTTCACATGATTACTTGCAACATGATTTCCCCCGTGACCTTAAGAACAAAAGTAACTACTCACAAATGATAAACATGCTCAAGATCAGAGGGGTATTAAATAGCATAATGGATCTGAACATATAATCTTCCACCAAATAAACCATATAGTAATCAACTACAAGATGTAATCAACACTACTAGTCACCCACGGGCACCAATCTATAGTTTTGATACAAAGATTGAACGCAAGAGATGAACTAGGGTTTGAGAGGAGTTGGTGTTGTGAAGATGTTGATGAGGATGGCCCTCCCCAAGATGGGAGAGTTGTTGGTGATGATGATGACGATGATTTCCCCCTTCGGGAGGGAAGTTCCCCCGGCAGAATTGCTCCGCCGGAGAGCAAAAGTACTCCTGCCCAAGTTCCGCCTCAAGGCGGCGGCGCTTCATCCCGAATGTCCTCCTCTTATTTTTTTCTAGGTCAAAATGACTTATATACCAGAAAATGGGCACCGGAGGTGGGCTGAGGAGGGCACAACCCACCAGGGCGCGCTTGGGCTCCCTGGCGCGCCCAGGTGGGTTGTGCTCACCTGGTGGGCCCCCTCTAGTAGTTATTTGCTCCAATATTCCTTAAATATTCCATAAAAATTCTCCGTGAAGGTTCAGCTTGTTTGGAGTTGTGCAGAATAGGTAGCCTGACATAGCTTTTTCATGTCCAGATTTCCAGCTGCCAGAATTCTCCCTCTTGGTGTGTGCCTTGCAAATTATGAGAGAAAAGGCATTAGAATTACCCCAAAAAGCATTATTATGGATAAAAACATTATAAATAATAGTAAGAAAACATGATGCAAAATGGACGTATCATGATGCAGCAAAGTAGCATAAGTATTTCCCTCAGTTTTGAGAACCAAGGTATCAATCCAGTAGGAGACGATGCACAAGTCACCGAATACCTGCACAAACAATCATGAACTTGCAACCAACGCGATAAAGGGGTTGTCAATCTCTTCACGGTCACTCGCAAAAGTGAGATTTGATAGAGATAATAAAGTAATATTTTTGGTTTTTTGATGTATATATTGGAAAGTAAAAATTGCAAAATAATAGATCGGAAACTAGCAAGATGTAAACGAGATTCAATAATATGGAAAAGAGACCCGGGGGCCATAGGTTTCACTAGTGGCTTTTCTCGAGATAGCGTGTATTACGGTGAGTGAACAAATTATTGCCGAGTAATTGATAGAAAAGCGCATAATTATGATGACATCTAAGGCAATGATCATGAACATAGGCATCACGTCCGTGTCAAGTAGACGGACTCCTGCCTGCATCTACTACTATTACTCCACACATCGACCGCCATCCAGCATGCATCTAGAGTATTAAGTTCATAAAGAACGGAGTAAAGCATTAAGCAATATGACATGATGTAGAGGAATTAACTCAAGCAATATGATGAAAACCCCATCTTTTGATCCTTGATGGCAACAATACAATACATGCCTTGCTCCCCTACTGTCACTAGGAAAGGACACCGCAAGATTGAACCCAAAGCTAAGCACTTCTCTCATGGCAAGGAAGATCAATCTAGTAGGCCAAACTAAACCGATAATTCGAAGAGACTTGCAAAGATATCTAATCATGCGGTTAAGAATTCAGAGAAGAACCACATAATATTCATAGATAATCTTGATCATAAATCCACAATTCATCGGATCTCGGTAAACACACCACAAAAGAATATTACATCAAATAGATCTCCAAGAACATCAAGGAGAACTTTGTATTGAGAATCAAAGAGAGAGAAGAAGCCATCTAGCTAATAACTATGGATCCCGAAGGTGTGTAGTAAGCTACTCACGCTTCCTCGGTGAGGTAATGATGTTGATGTAGAAGCCCTCCGTGATCGAATCCCCCTCCGACGGATCATCGAAAAAGGCCCCAAGATGGGATCTCACGGGTATAGAAGGTTGTGGCGGTGGAAAAGTGGTTTCGTGGCTCCCCCTGATGTTTTTAGGGGATAAGAGTATATATATATATATAGGCGAAAGAACTAGGTTGGTGGAGTTACGAGGGGCCCACGAGGGTGGGGGCGCACCTACCGCCTTGGGCGCGCCCTCCTGCCTCGTGGCCTCCTCGTTACGTCTCCGACTTCATCTCCAAGTCTTTTGGTTTGCTTTCGGTCCAAGAAAGATCATCGCGAAGGTTTCATTCCGTTTGAACTCCGTTTGGTATTCGTTTTCTGCAAAACTCTAAAATAGACAAAAAAAATAGAAACTGGCACTAGGCCTTCGATTAATAGGTTAGTCCCAAAAATAATATAAAATAGCATATTAATGCCCATTAAACATCCAAGACAGATAATATAATAGCATGGAACAATCAAAAATTATAGGTACGTTGGACGTATCAAGCATCCCCAAGCTTAATTCTTGCTCATTGTCGAGTAGGTAAATGATAAAAACAGATTTTTTTTATGTGGAATGCTACCTAACATATTTATTAATGTAATTTTCTTTATTGTGGCATAAAAGATCTGAAAGATTCAAGAGAAAAGTTTAATATTGACATAAAAACAATAATACTGCAAGCATACTAACACAACAATCATGTCTTCTCAAAATAACATGGCTAAAGAAAGCTATCCCTACAAAATCATATAGTTTGGTTATGATCTATCTTCATCACACAAAGTATTTAATCATGCACGACCCCAATGACAAGTCAAGCAATTGTTTCATACTTTTGATGTTCTCAAAAAATTTCAAACTTCACGCAATACATGAGCATGATCCATGGACATGGCACTATAGGTGGAATAGAATGGTGGTTGTGGAGAAGACAAAAAGGAAAAGATAGTCTGACATCAACTAGGCGTATCAACGGGCTATGGAGATGCCTATCAATAGATATCAATGTGAGTGAGTAGGGATTGTCATGCAACGGATGCACTAGAGCTATAAGTGAATGAAAGCTCAAAAAGAAACTAAGTGGGTGTGCATCCAACTTGCTTGCTCGTGAAGACCTAGGGCACTTTTGAGGAAGCCCATCATTGGAATATACAAGACAAGTCTATAATGAAAAATTCCCACTAGTATATGAAAGTGACAACATAGGAGACTCTCTATCATGAAGATCATGGTGCTAATTTGAAGCACAAGTGTGGAAAAGGATAGTAGCATTGCCCCTTCTCTCTTTTTCTCTCATTTTTTTATTTGGGCCTTTTCTCTTTTTTTATGGCCTCTTTTATTATTATTATTATTATTATTTGTCCGGAGTCTCATCCCGACTTGTGGGGGATCCATAGTCTCCATCATCCTTTCCTCACTGGGACAATGGTCTAATAATGAATCATCACACTTTTATTTACTTACAACTCAAGAATTACAACTCGATACTTAGAACAAAATATGACTCTATGTGAATGCCTCCGGCGATGTACCGGGATGTGCAATGATTCAAGAGTTACATGTATGAAAATTGTGAACGGTGGATTTGCCACAAATACGATGTCAACTACATGATCATGCAAAGCAATATGAATATGATGGAGCGTGTCATAATAAACGGAATGGTGGAAAGTTGCATGGCAATATATCTCGGAATGGCTATGGCAATGCCATAATAGGTACGTATGGTGGCTGTTTTGAGGAAGGTGTATGGTACCCGCAAAAGTTGTGCGGTACTAGAGACGCTAGCAATGGTGGAAGGGTGAGAGTGTGTATAATCCATGGACTCAACATTAGTCATAAAGAACTCACATGCTTATTGCAAAAATCTATTATTTATCAAAACGAAGTACTACACGCATGCTCCTAGGGGGATAGATTGGTAGGAAGAGACCATCGCTCGTCCCCGACCGCCACTCATAAGGAAGACAATCAATAAATAAAGCATGCTCCAACTTCATCACATAACGATTCACCATACGTGCATGCTACGGGAATCACAAACTTTAGCACAAGTATCTCTCAAACTCACAGCTACTCTACTAGCATGACTCTAATATCACGATCTTCATATCTCAAAACAATCATAAAGAATCAAACTTCTCATAGTATTCAATGCACTTTATATAAAAGTTTTTATTATACCCATCCTGGATGCCCATCATATTAGGACTAATTTTATAACCAAAGAAAATTACCAAGCTATTTTAAAAGACTCTCAAAATAATATAAGTGAAGCATGAGAGATCAACAATTTCTATAAAATAAAACCATCGCCGTGCTCTAAAAAGATATAAGTGAACCACTAGAGTAATATTGTCTAGCTCAAAAGATATAAGTGAAGCACATAGAGTATTCTAATATATCACGATTCATGCGTGTCTCTCCCAAAAGGTGTGTACAACAAGGATGATTGTGGTAAACTAAAAAGCAAAGACTCAAATCATACAAGACGCTCCAAGCAAAACACATGTCATGTGGTGGATAAAAAATATGCCTTCCAGGGCATCCCCAAGCTTAGGCTTTTGGTTGTCCTTGAATTTTACCTTGAGGTGCCTTGGGCAGCCCCAATCTTAGGCTCTTTCCACTCCTTATTCCAAAATCCATCAAATCTTTACCCAAAACTTGAAAACTTCACAACACAAAACTTCAACAGAAAATCTCATGAGCTCCATTAGTATAAGAAAATAAACCACCACTTTAAGGTACTGTAATGAACTCATTATTTATTTATATTGGTGTTAAACCTGCTGTATTCCAACTTATCTATGGCTCATACCCCCCGATACTACTCATAGATTCATCAAAATAAGCAAACAACACACGAAAAACAGAATCCGTCAAAAACAGAACAGTCTGTAGTAATATGTAACTTTCGAATACTTCTGTAACTCCAAAAAATCTGACGTAAAGTGGTGGACGTGAGGAATTTTGCTATTAATCTTCGGCAAAAAGAATCAACCTAAAATCACTCTTCTGTAAATAATGACAGCTACTCTCGTGAGCACAAAACTTTTTGTTTTTTACAGCAAGATCGCAAAGACTTCACCCAAGTCTTTCCAAAGGTTCTACTTGGCACAAACACTAACTAAAACATAAAACCACATCGAAACATAAGCTAGATAAAATATTTGTTACTAAACATAAGTAAAAATCAAAGAACAAAAATAAAATTGGGTTGCCTCCCAACAAGCACTATCGTTTAACGCCCCTAGCTAGGCATTGGGATTTCAATGATGCTCACACGGACGACAAGAATTGAAGCACAAAGAGAGCATCTTTAAACACGTTACAAACACTTCTAAGTCTAACATACTTCCTATGCATAGGCATCTTATAGGCAAACAAATTATCATAGCAAGCAAAAACTAGCATATGCAAGGAAGCAGAAAGAAACAATAGCAATCTCATCATAACGAGAGTTAATTTAGTAACATGAAAATTTATACAACCATATTTTTCTCTCTCATAATAATTACATGTGGGATCATAAGTAAATTCAACAAAATACCTATCACATAAAATATTTTCAACACGATCCACATGCATGCGAAGTTGACACTCTTCCAAAATAGTGGGATTAATATTAACTAAAGTCATGACCTCTCCAAACCCACTTTTACCAAAACTTTCATAAGGTTGAACATTCTCCAAATATGTGGGATCAAAAGTTGACACTCTTCCAAACCCACTTTCAATAATATTGCAAACACTATTATCAATCTCATATTCATCATGGGGCTTAAATAAGTTTTCAAGATCATAAAAAGAATCACCCCAATCATGATCATTGCAACAAATAGTAGACATAGCAAAACTAGCATACCCAAGCTTAGATTTTTGCATATTACCAGCACAATTGACATTAATAGAATTTATAATAACATCATTGCAATCATGCTTTTCATCGAAGGAACTATCAAGTATGGGTGCAATAGCAACAATCTCGTGTTTAACTAAGGGACTATAGCAAATTCATCTCCAGAAATATTGGCATCGTGGCCACAAGAATAGCAAGCATCAATCAAATCATCGGAATCATAATTATCTATAGATTCATGCATATCATTAATTTCTTCCAAAGCAATGGTCATTCTTTCAATAAATTCTTTGACATAGACATTATGAGCATAGTTTTCATAGCAATATTTAAGTATGTGAAAATTTTCAGATTCGTAGAGAGTAATATCATACTTTTCAATCAAAGAAGCAACTTCATAAGCACCTTTAAAAGCAACAAATTCTTCAATTTGTTCAATATCATATTAACTATAAACACCCTTTGCATAAGAAGATAAGATTTCATTATCATTAAACTCACATAGGTAGGGAAGGTGTTTTTTAGGGTTCTTAGAGCAACAAGTAAAATCATAAATTTCACAAAGATTCCAAGCATAATACAACAATCTATTTATTTGATCCCATAAGATTCTCCCTTTTTCAGACAAACGGTGACGCACAAAATGAGCATGCTCATCTAAATATTTCCCATCAACTAGGCTAGTTGGGGTTTGAGCACGAGCGCATAAGGATCGAAGATGGTCCAAGTAGAACACTTTAAGTGGATCCATATCAATAGATTTTTAGCAAGCAAAGATGCAAGCAAATAGAAGGCACATGGAAACACAAGCCAAAAGACATACAGGAAGAAGGCAAAGAAAAGGCAAAGGTTTTCGAAAATTAGTTTAGAAGTGGGGGAGAGGAAAATGAGAGGCGAATGGCAAATAATGTAATGCAAGGGAGAAGAGTTTATGATGGGTACTTGGTATGGCTTGACTTGTCGAAGATCTCCCCAGCAACGGCGTCAGAAATTGGCAAGTTGACAGGAGATCAAATCTTGACTTGACTTGGCGTAGGTCTCCTGGCAACGGCGCCAGAAATCCTTCTTGCTACCTCTTGAGCTTACATTGGTTTTCCCTTGAAGAGGAAAGGGTGATGCAGCAAAGTAGCGTAAGAATTTCCCTCAATTTTGAGAATCAAGGTATCAATCCAGTAGGAGACGACGCACAAGTGACCGAATATCTGCACAAACAATCAAGAACTTGCAACCAACGTGATAAAGGGGTTGTCAATCCCTTCACGGTCACTCGCAGAAGTGAGATCTAATAGAGATAATAAAGTAATATTTTTGGTATTTTTGATGTATAGATTGGAAAGTAAAGATTGCAAATAATAGATCGGAAACTAGCAAGATGTAAACGGGATTCAATAATATGGAAAAGAGACCCGGGGCCATAGGTTTCACTAGTGGCTTCTCTCGAGATAGCATGTATTACGGTGGGTGAACAAATTACTGCCGAGCAATTGATAGAAAAGCGCATAATTATGATGACATCTAAGGCAATGATCATGAACATAGGCATCACGTCCGTGTCATGTAGACCGACTCCTACCTGCATCTACTACTATTACTCCACACATCGACCGCTATCCAGCATGCATCTAGAGCGTTAAGTTCATAAAGAACGGAGTAACGCATTAAGCAAGATGACATGATGTAGAGGAATTAACTCAAGCAATATGATGAAAACCCCATCTTTTTATCCTCGATGGCAACAATGCAATACGTGCCTTGCTGCCCCTACTATCACAGAGAAAGGACAGTGCAAGATTGAACCCAAAGCTAAGCACTTCTCTCATGGCAAGAAAGATCAATCTAGTAGGCCAAACTAAACAGATAATTCAAAAAGACTTGCAAAGATACCAAATCATGCATATAAGAATTCAGAGAAGAACCAAATAATATTCATAGATAATCTTGATCATAAATCCACAATTCATTGGATCTTGGCAAACACACCACAAAAGAATATTACATCGAATAGATCTCCAAGAACATCGAGGAGAACTTTGTATTGAGAATCAAAGAGAGAGAAGAAGCCATCTAGATAATAACTATGGACCCGAAGGTCTGTGATAAACTACTCACGCTTCATCAGAGAGGTAATGGTGTTGATGTAGAAGCCCTCCGCGATCGAATCCCCCTCCGGTAGATCGCCAGAAAAGGCCCCAAGATGGGATCTCACGGGTACAATAGGCTACGGCAATGGAAAAGTGGTTTCATGGCTCCCCTGATGTTTTTAAGGTATAACAGTGTATATAGGCGAAAGAACTAGGTCGATGGAGCTACGAGGGGCCCACGAGGGTGGGGGCGCAACTACCCCCCTGGGCGCGCCCTCCTGTCTCGTGGCCTCCTCGTTACGTCTCCAACTTCATCTCCAAGTCTTCTGGTTTGCTTTCGGTCCAAGAAAGATCATCGTGAAGGTTTCATTCCGTTTGGACTTCGTTTGGTATTCTTTTTCTGCAAAACTCTAAAATTGGCAAAAAAACATAAACTGGCACTACGCCTTCGGTTAATAGGTTAGTCCCAAAAAATAATATAAAAGAGCATATTAAAGCCCATTAAACATACAAAACAGATAATATAATAGCATGGAACAATAAAAAATTACAGATACATTGGAGACGTATCACAAAGCAACCATGAGTACTCACCCAAAGTACTCGCAAGCATCAGATCTCTACTAAGTATGCATTGGTATCAAATGGAAGGGTTGTATCTGCGGACTGAACTGCAGAATGCCAGAAAAGAGGGAAAAACCTAGCGATCAAAGACTAGCATCTTCAAGTAGCTCCAAACATGTTGCAGCGTGTAGAAGAGTAAAGAATAGCATTTTAATATTTAGTAAACATGTTGTAGAAACAACGCCCAGAGATCCTTCCTCGAGACCCTGCGAGAAAGCAATCCCGGAGCCACATATCCATCACATATCTCAAGTATCCATTTCTAGTTATATTAGATGGGGATACAAGTCTGAGCGTCCATTACCATGGACACGGTATTTGAATATATAACTTCCCTGCAAGGGTGCACCACGCTACCCAACACGCTTGATTACTCTGGCCGGACACACCTTTCTGGGTTAATGTCCGGCCTCGAAAGATCAACATGTCACAGCCCTACCTAAGCTCATCAGAGAGGTCCCCGCCGGTCTACAGCCTAAGCACTCCAGGGTCTTGGGCCCATTGCCCGTTGCACTCCAGGTCGTTGTGTGCAGGGTGGATACCAGCACCGCCTCGGATGGCTAGCACGATCCGACCATGGCACAATGCTGAACTGGACGTTTGACAAAGCTTTGGCTGATACTGCGACGTCGAGGCCCATAACTATTCTCGCATGGTGGTTAGTGCGTAAAGGCCAGAGGCCAACTCAAAACAAATACCCAAACCTGTTAGTGCATTGGGGGCTCACGGAGACAAGCAGAGACTCATGATAATGTGACCCCGTCGCCCCGTCTCGTGGACTTACAAGGGCCCAGACTACCCGGTCGTGCCATGTGGAAAACTCGCGGGTGCTCTCCGGGCCCGCCCGACTTTCACATCAACTCGCGGGTACCTCTCAGGGCCGACCCGACTTCAACAATGGTCTCAAGTAAAGTCAATGTAACCGCGTGTCCAAACATCAAGGGGGAAAACCCGAGGAATCACCCTCGGTGGATTCCACTTGATGTAATCATCAAGGTGAACGTGGGAGGAATCACCCTCGAGGTCCACACTTGAGAGGTTGCATGACAAAGTCGTATTGGGAGTGGTAAAGGAGGAATCACCCTCGATGACCATGACCGAGTAGCTACACTACAGAGTTATCATCAGGAGTGTGTTACGAGGTATCAACCTCGGCACTCGATAGTATCTCTGCAGAGTCGAGCAACAAAGGGGGTGTGATGTGAGGTAAGGTGTCAGGCTCTGGTCGTCGATCATGTTGATCGAGTCATCGATGATGAAGCAGGGGCAACAAGGACAAGGTGGGGGTCACTTATGGATCACTAACCAACCTATACTAAGCAGTTTAGGATAAGCAGGTAAGGTACAACAGCAGGTACAAAAGAAGGCTATGCATCAGAATAGGAACAATCAATTACAGTAGCAAAATCTAATGGAAGCATGAGAGAATGGAATGGGCGATATCGAGATGATCAAAGGGGGGGCTTGCGTGGAAGCTCCACTGAAAGGGAAGAAGTGTCGTCGGTGACGTAGTCGATCACAGGGGCATCAACAACGGTCTCGGGGTCTACCGGAGAGAAGAGGGGGGGAAAACAGTAAATACACGCAAACATATGCATAATAAGACAATAAGCGGTGCTAGAGGTGTCCTAACGCAGTGCTAGGCGATACTGACGAAGGGGGAACGGGAATGTTTTCCCGGTTCCGGACGTCCGTCAGACAAATGAACCGGATGGGAATGGTTTGATGTTTTCTATGATAGGGACATGTGACAGATGAACGGATGGCGTATTCGTATTTATCTCAAAATTCTGAGCAACTTTTATGTATAAAACTTTTTCATTCGAGCTATAGATTATTTTCTATGTCCGAAGTTTAAACAATATTCGGGAATTATTATGAATTCAAAATAAAAGGTGAAATTGCTATGTGCACCCAGCAGAGTGCACACGGCAGGGCCACCGGAGGCTGACAGTGGGTCTAGGGGGTCCTAGTTGACTCAGTCAACAGTCAACTGTTTGACTATTGACTGGTCAAAACTGCAGAAGGGGCCCAGGTGTCATTCACACATATTTTGCATTTTCTTTTTAAGTGGATATTTAGAGAGGTCCACCTGTCATTTACACTATACCTAACCATTAATTATAGATTAACTAATAGGAGTACTAATTAGTTAACTGAGAGACGGCCGGCCACCACACACACTACACACAACACACGCTGCACACACACACCACGGCCATGGCCATCAACGGCAGCAAGTGGAGCAGCGGCAGGGCCAGCCCGGCAGCAGCTTGAGCATCGGCACGCAGAGCAGCAGCAACTAGCAAGTAGCATCAGCAGCGACGGCGCTTAGCAGCAGAACAGGAGCAGCAGGCAGAGCAGCTTAGAGCAGCACGTAGCACTCAGGGGCACGGCCACGCGCGCGAAGCAGCAGCGCAGCAAGCAGAGGGCAGCAGTGGCTGCGGGCGCGCCGCGCACGTAGAGGCGAGGCCAGGGGCGGGGCGAGCGCTGGAAGGTGGCAGCGAGTGGCTGCGAGGCAGCAGCGGCGGTTCAGCAGCGACGACGCAGCAGAGAACCGGCATGCGAGCGCCGGGCAAGCGGGTCAGCGGGCAGCGGGGGCGCGTGCGGCAGCGGAGCAAGAACGCAGAGCAGGGGGCGTGGCCCTGGGCAGACGCAGACGCGCGAGGGGGCGAACTGGGGTGGCCGTAGACGCGGGGGGCACGGCCACGACGAGCTCGTGGCCATGGCGGACGACGGCTTCGGGCTGGAACAGAGCGACGAATACGACGGCGGATCAGCACGGGAAGGAGAGGGGAATTGTTGGGAGCCTCACCGCGGAGGCACACGATGGCCTGTTGGTGGCTTAGGAGCAGCAGAACGGCGACAATCGTCGCGGACGCGCCGATGACCGAAGGTTGAAGACGACGACGAATCCGGCGATGTAGGGGCTGTTAGAGTAATCTTGATGGATTAGTTGTGTCCTACGCGTCCTAGTTGGAGTTAGCTTTTTTTTTTAGGGGTAATCGCAACTTTATTGAATTAAAAGTGGTCCGGGACCTCGTCCGCTACAACATGTAAAATGCAATCAGGGGGGAAATCTGGAAAATAAACTGAAGTCTTGTTGCTAACGACCCTTCTTAGCTAAACCATGCGCCGCTCTATTTGCCTCGCGACGTACCCAAGTTACTTTGAACTCCTGCCGTGTCCGGAGCAGCTCCTTCGTCTCCTCGACCAGTTGGCCCATAATCGAGAGGTTCTTACCTTCCCCATTTAGCATGGCCACCACCTCCTGACAGTCTAACTCAACGTGAAGACGCGGGATGTTCATACTCAGCGCCAGTTGCATGGCGCTCCTCGTCGCTAGCATCTCAGCTAGTTGGGAGTTGACGGTACCCGGGAAGAAAACCGAAGCTCCTCCTCTATAAGCACCATGGTGATCCCGTAGGACCACGCCGCCCCCGCCTACATCCTGTATCTTGGTTGCTGCTCCATCTGCGTTGGCTTTAACCCAACCCAGTTCCGGTGGCATCCACCTCTCTAATCTCCTTGGCTCTCTGATCATTTGCTCCCTCGAGTGTACCAGCTGCCATTCCCGAATGTGTTCATGAACTCTTTCTGTCAGCTCCCTCGCATCCTGGATTCGCTTGCCATCTCTCGTTTCATTCCTCGCGCACCACAAGCCGTACAGGGAGTGGATCATTGTCTCTCGTTCTTCCGCCCCCGCATTAGCGAGCCACTCCTTAAACCAAGCAGCAAGAGCTTGCAGCGATCCGTCCATCGCTGGCGGAAGGACCACGGGCTCAGCCTTCTCTTCACATAATGTTCTCCAGAATAACACTGAGTGAGGACACATCCAGAATCTGTGGTAGGTTGTTTCTTCCCGTCCGCACGCACAACAGAACACCCCGGGTTTGATCCTACGCCGGTGCAATTCTGTACCGACTGCGAGGCCATTTCTTAGCAGACGCCAAACATGAATTTTAGCCTTGGCAGGTGCGTTGGTCTCCCACAAAGCAAGCCATGCCTTGTGCTCCTTACTAGGCATCGAGGAGCTCGGCTGTCCGGCCCCCGTGCCTTTGAGCTGCATGCAAAGGTGATACGCGGATCTGACAGTAAACTGTCCGTTCCTAGTGAAGTTCCATGCAAGATAGTCCTGCCTGCCTTGACCACCCACCAATATTTGCTGGATATCCTCAACATCACCAGGCGTGAACATCTGTTGTAATTTGGTCATGTCCCACTCCTTTCCTTCCTGATCCAGAAGATGTCTAACATGAGTTACCCCAGGTACATATTGCTGCCCAAGCGGTTGCAAGCTTCCTTGACGTGGTATCCAATTATCATGATGGATCTTTACAGAAGTGCCATCACCAATTCTCCAAACACACCCAGCTCTCAACAGCTCACGCCCATGGATGATGCTCCTAAAAGTGAATGAGCCCCCATTTGGGCAAGTGGCGTTCATGATCGATCCATCCGGAAAATACCTGGCCTTGAGCGCACACAGAGAAGATGGGAGCACTAGGATACGCCAAGCCTGTTTTGCTAGTAATGCTTGGTTGAACGCTTCGGGGTCCCTAAACTCCATTCCCCCCTCTCGCTTGGCCTTGCACATTTTTGCCCATGCCAACCAGTGCACCTTATGCTCCCCATTCGCTTCTCCCCACCAGAAGTTAAACGAGATTGATGTCAGGTTCCGGCACATTTTCTTGGTGAGTTGGAAGCAGCTCATGGTGAGAGTTGGTGTAGCTTGTAGTCCAGACTTAACCAGCACCTCTCTTGCCGCCTTGGACAACCCTTGTCCCTTCCATCCTGAGACCTTACCTGCTGAGCTCTCTTTCACATATTTAAAAGTTCCATCTTTTGATTTACCAACCAGTGTCGGTAGACCCAAATACCTTTCATTAAGAGCTTCAGTAGTAATCCCAATAGCAGTTAGAAGTTCAGCTTTCCTTCCCTCTCCACATCCCTTACCAAAAAACACTGAAGATTTCTGTAAGTTTACCTTCTGTCCTGAAGCTTCTTCATAAACCCTCAGAATGTCTCTCAGAGCTTCAAAATTATCACGATTGCCTTCCAGAAACACAATGCTGTCATCGGCAAAAAGGAGGTGAGTGATATGAGGGCCAGTGCCCCCAAACGATACACCCCTCAGTCTATTTTCTTGTTGTGCCGCCCTGAGCAACGCAGAGAAACCCTCTACACAAAATAAGAATAGATAGGGCGAAAGTGGATCACCCTGTCGTAATCCTCTGGAAAGGAGGAAGCACCTTGAGAAACCACCATTAAGTTTGACAGAGAACCTTGCAGAAGTCGCACACCTCATAATCATTTGGATCCAGACATTATTGAAACCAAGCCTAATAAGCACCTGTTCTAGGAAGATCCACTCCACACGGTCATACGCCTTCATCATATCCAGCTTCACCACACAAAGCGGTGTCTTCCTCTTCCTCATCCTAATGGCGTGAGTGCACTCATAAGCCACCAGCACATTATCTGTCATCAATCGCCCCGGTACAAAGGCACTCTGCTCTTCAGAGATTAATAACGGAAGGATCACCTAGAGTCTATTCGCAAGTACCTTTGTAGCAATCTTGTATAGCACGTTACACAAGCTAATGGGCCTAAACTGAGATAGCAACTCCGGAGCGTTTATTTTTGGGATCATCACAATAACAGTGTCGTTGAAAGACTCCAGAGTATTCTCTCCCGCCAAGAAACCACGAACCACCGCACACACATCAGATTTTATCAAAGACCAGTGTCTAACCCATCCGGTCCTGGCGCCTTCGTTGGCCCCATTTGAAACAGGGCCCTCTCGATCTCCTCATCCGTTATGGGAGCCATTAAATTGTCATTCATGTCCTCCGTGATCGCCGGGATGAAATGTTGCAAGAGCTCCTCCGCATTGACAGATCCTTCCGGAGTAAACAACCTCTCATAGTAGGTTGCTGCCAACTCTCTCATTCCCTCGTCATCAACACACCTAGTCCCATTCTCACGGACGAGAGCCTTAACCGTGTTTTTCCTCTTCCTATGCGAAGCCCGGTTCTGAAAGTATTGCGTGTTCCGGTCCCCCGCTTTCAGCCAATCCACACGAGATCTCTGTCTTTGCATGATTTCCTCCCTTTCAAAAATCTCTCTGAGCTGGCTCTCGACGTCTCTAACCTCGGTCGTTAATCCAGCGATCAACGACCTTTGTTTCGCATCAAGTAGCTGTTTTTTCAGAAGGTGGACTTGCTTACGTACCGATCCAAAAACTGACCTCCCCCACCTTTGCATCTCTCTTGTCATTTCATGCAACCGCTCACAAACAGCCCCTGGCGACTTTTGCTGTCCTTGTACCTGTCCCCATACTCTCTGAAACATTGCATCATAGTCATTATGTCTCAACCACATCTCTTCAAACCTAAAGGGGCGGTCCCCTTCGGTTTTCCTGTCTCCAAGTCCTTCACTCTCACTATCAACGCCATGTGGTCGGACTTCTCCGTAATAATGTTCTCAACCTCCGTCCCTGGGAACAGGCCCATGAAATCACCAGTGCACGTTGCACGATCGAGCCGTACTTGAGCGTTGTCACCGTCATCCTGTCGATTATCCCAAGTGTATTGGTTCCCCGAGAAGCCCAAATCAGCCAGACCGCAGTCGGTTAGGCACTCATTGAAGGCTTGCATTTGTGCGAAGTTCCTTTGGTTACCACCTAGTTGCTCCGATCTAGCCAGACACTCATTAAAGTCGCCAACACACAGCCATGGGAGATCATCCTGAGCTTTGAGATATCGGATGGCGTCCCACGTTTTCTTCCTCAACTCGGTCTTGGGATCCCCGTAGATTCTAGTGAATCTCCAGGTAATTCCATCAGCACATATTTCAACATCAATGTAATATTGGCACCATGGCCTCACTATCACATGTACATGGTCTCTCCACCATAAAGCAAGTCCACCACTTCTCCCACTACAACTCACTGCCACTCCATTTCTAAAACCCAATCTCCACTTAAGCTTCTCCATAGCCCTATCATTCTTCTTTGTCTCCGACAAAAAAACCACCGCTGGGTTGTAAGACCTTATCAAGTCACGAAGTTCGCCTACTGTCGAGTCCAACCCAGTCCCCGACAGTTCCAGGCCAAGCAATTCATTGGTCCCGGCGGCCCCGCCCAGCAGGGTCCGCCAATGCACTTGGTTCTTCGATGCGTTCAAACACTGAGGAAGTTTTCTGCCTCGTATCGCGAATAAACGTATCATGATTAACTTGCCTATCGTTATCACCTTTTGCCACCCAAACTTGCTTCGGGGGCCGCTTCCTCCCCGATTCCTTCTCCCGGTACTCCTGTTGGTTGCCTCCCCCATGGTCACTTTGTGACCTAGGCCTCCTGACATACCTACCTTTGGTTCGGCCAAAACCCCGCGTAGAATCTGCATAAACCTCCCTCCGGCCAGCATGGTTAGCCCAAGGGCCATTACGTGCTGATGCCCAGCGGCCACCCTCAGCCTCATGATCTGCATGTGGCATCTCCCCGCGATACGGGCCTGCATGGCATCGCTCTCCTCCACCAACAGAATCAGTTTGTTGTCTCTGCTCCAAACGTTATCCTGCATGGCGTTCCGCTGCATGGCTCTGATCCCGACGCAAGTCCCTACTCCTATCCGCTTCCTGCCTCCTATTTAATTCTGCCCGAAGGTCCTTTTCTCTTTTCTGCTCCAGCTGTGTTCGGAGATCCTGATTCTGTCGCTCTGACCCATTAGTCTTTCCCCTGGACGGGCTGTTAACTTCTTTCTGCGCGTCCCTAGACCCCTTGCCAGTGCGAGAATTGGCCGTGAACGAAAAATCTCGGTTCAAGTTCCTTTTGACCGGTTGGTCCCTGACCCTGGGGTGCTCGGCATACTTATTTGCAGTCTCACCAGTGTGAGAGCTGCCACCCCTAGTTAGCTTGTCGTACGTGTGTGCTAGCTGTATCAAGTGCTAGTTTGTACGAGTGCTAGTAGATTTAAGTTTAAATGATAGGAGAGTTGTACTAGTCCGGTTAGGAGTTGTATTCCGGTGCGTCACAACGTGTAAGTCTAGGTTTGCTACAGGTCTTAGACTGGCTGCATATATATATGTAGCACCTACGTGAGTTTTATTGAACCGAGAAGAAAAGGAGAAAAAGAAAAAGGAATAAAAAGAAGGGGCACGACACGTGCCCTTGGCCAAACTTTTCGTGTGCGCGCGTTCGTCCTGATTTGATGTGATCGATCCTATAGGCAGAATTCCAACAATTGGTATCAGAGCAAGGTTTAGGAGTCGATCGCTTGCCCCAGGGTTGCGACCCGAGTAGCGCCTTGGGGCGGGCTAGAAAGTTGTTGGGTGGTGCAGCGACATGGAGGATCAAGAGATTGTCGGTCGGCGGAGCGACATGGAGGGAGGCGACAGGCTGTCGTTGGCAAGGTGATGGAAGAAGATCGATGACGGGAGTGGTGGTGCCGCGGTGCAGTGCCGGAAAGTCGTCAAAATCGTCATCCGGGAGTTAGAGTCAAGGAGTCGTGCGGGTTAGCACGGCCAGTCGGTCGGTCGTCATCATGTCCAAGTGGTCGTCTCTGTGAGGAGGCGTTGAAGATGAAGTGCCTAGGTCGTCTATGTGTCTCGATGAGAGGATCAAGTTCAACTATGGGGGCGGTAAACCAGTGAAGGCGAGTCTCTTAAATGAGGACATGTGTCTACATGAGGCTGGAGTGGGCGGTGTAGTCCACAGGATGGTGTGATCCACAAGGAGCCGGCATGTATCTTGCTAGGGTGGATGGTGAAGTCCACCGAGTGGTGTTTTCCACAGGTTACTAGCAAGGCTGGGTAGTCCAAG
Source organism: Aegilops speltoides (assembly GCA_021437245.1). Taxonomy (NCBI): domain Eukaryota; kingdom Viridiplantae; phylum Streptophyta; class Magnoliopsida; order Poales; family Poaceae; genus Aegilops; species Aegilops speltoides. The sequence continues at coordinate 228,876,021 of CM038145.1, forward strand.
GCATATTTAAGATGGTTCGTAAATTCGTCAAGTTGAAATTGAGAAGAGATTGTTGCGATCAATGAAGTCCATCAATTTAACTTGTCATGATGCGAGATGGATGAGTCGACAAAGGGTGATCTACAACGAGCCAAGACAGACGAAGACAAAGTGTCAAGATTAGGGAGAGATTGTTAGAGTAATCTTGATGGATTAGTTGTGTCCTACGAGTCCTAGTTGGAGTTAGCTTGTCATAGTGTGTGCTAGCTGTATCAAGTGCTAGTTTGTACTCCCTCCGTCCGGAAATACTTGTCATCAAAATGGTTGAAAATGGATGTATCTAGAACTAAAATACATCTACATACATCTATTTCAATGACAAGTATTTTCGGACGGGGGGAGTACGAGTGCTAGTAGATTTAGGTTTAAACGATAGGAGAGTTGTACTAATCCGGTTAGGAGTTGTATTCCGGTGCGTCACAACGCGTAAGTCTAGATTTTCTACAGGTCGGTTAGGTTTAGATTGGTTGCATATATATATATGTAGCACCTGCGTGAGTTTTATTGTACCGAGAAGAAAAGGAGAAAACAGTAAAAGGAATAAAAAGAAGGGGCACGACACGTGCCCTTGGCCAAAATTTTCGTGTGCGCGCGTTCGTCCTGATTTGATGTGATCGATCCTGTGGGCAGAATTCCAACATGGGCTCCCACCAAGGACTCGAGGGTGTGTATGACGCAGCTGGCGATGATGCAGCTGATGGTCCAGCTCCTAGGCGCCAGGGTCGACGGTGGCCGCATGGACGAGTCGAGGCATGGCAATGGCGGAGCGGTTGTGAGCGGAGAGAGAGGAGGGCGACGCGAGGGGAAACGGAGGGGGCTAGGGTTTCAAGGGGGCGATCGGCGCACAAATAGGTAGGAGGAGGGCGCTGATGGCCGGCACGTGGCCACGGCCGGTGGATGGCCGCCACAGCTACTCCCTGCCTCCACTGTAGCGAGAGGAAGGGGATGAGCGTGGGGGTGTGGGCTGGCCTTTCACATTTGCTAGATGGGCCATGGTGCTCTGTAGATTAGGTCCCCCTCTTTTCTTTCTACTAGTAATTCTCCATTTTCTTTTCTTTATTTATTTAGCTATTGTTTTGTACTTCTTTTTGCATTAAAATACTTTTTTAGAATGTAAAACCTTGCCATATAATTACTATGCATTATTTTGCACTGCCACAAAAATTTGGGTTCAAAGTAATTTATTAAGTTTAAGTTTATATTTAACTGGGATAAAAAGGTGTTGTTGGTCCATTGTCTTAATATCCAGAGCAATTTTATATTTTAAAAAATGTTAATTCTTTCATGACAAATTGTTAGTGAATATTTCCAACCCACCGAACCTTTTTGTTTTACCATTTGAAGAAAAATAATTTGACTTTATTTTAAATTTGAATATGAACTGGATTCGAACCAACGCAAGTTTAACAACAGTAATGGCGATGACCTGGCGCCATTAACATAGGATTACTGTAGCTTAAATATCCGGGCGTCACACATATCATGCCTAGTAGTGGCTTCACATTGGGTTTAGAAAGTGCAAGCGCTTTTGAAGCTTGACAATCACAATATTGGTCATACAAGCAATTCACGAATAATTAGTATAAGGAAGAAAACTTTCAAATGCAAATACACTATCTTGGAAATCTTTTCTGATTGTGAGGCCCCATCAAAATATTATATTCCAAAATTGTTGACGTTTGACAAGGAAGACAACGTAATGATTTATGTTTGTTTGCTGTCATAGATCCTTCAACATGTGGTACTTGCCCCCCATCTTTGCTAGCCAAAAATTCCGCACTAAGTAGAGATACTACTTGTGCATCCAAAAACCCTTAAACCCAAATCTTGTTCTGAGAGTCGACCATACCTACCTATGGATTGAGCAAGATCCTTCAAGTAAGTTGTCATCGGTGCAATAAGGCAATAAAAATTGCTTCTAAAAGTGTTAGATCAATGAGTGTAAGAGAAAATTGAGCATTGTACGAACTTGTGATGGCAAAGTATAAAAGCGATAGACTGCATAATAAAGGTTGCTATCATAAGGGGCAATATACCGTGACGTTCTTATGCACTAAGGGGTTGAGCATACAAACAAATAAGTGCATGGCAACCTCTGCCTCCCTTTGCGAAGGGTCTATCTTTTACTTTTATGTATTTACTTTCATGCAAGAGTCAAAGTCTTTTTCTTTATTCCTTTTTATTTTCTCTTTTGGCAAGCATCATGTGGTGAGGAAAGATCTAGACACATATACCCAGTTGGATATGGATATATTATTGTTGACGTCACCCTTGAGGTGAATACGTTGGGAGGCGAAATTATAAGCCCCTATCTTTCTATGTGTCCGGTTGAAACGTTTTGCTCATGTGTATGCAGTGAGTGTTAGCAATCATAGAAGACTATATGATGGTTGAGTATGTGGAGCTCTTTCTTAGACTCTGTTGAATAAGTGGAATTACAATTGCTTGGTGACTGAGAACATAGGTTGTTGAGTTTCAAGAGAATTCATTGTTTGAACCTTAACATGTGAATTGGTTGCTACTATAACATGAGAAGTTTTATAAGAAAGAATTGTTGATATGATGCTAGGAAAAGTGATTGAAATTATCATTGATCAAACTTGTGCACTTTGCTAGAATTCACACTTTATAAAAATATTTCTTTTATCATTTACCTACTTGAGGACGAGTAGGAATTAAGCTTGGGGATGCTAATACGTCTCCAACGTATCTATACTTTATGACGTATTCATGCCATGTTTACAATAACTTTATATGGTTTTGGTATGATTTGTATAGAACTAACTCTTGACGAACGTAGTAATTTCAAAAAAAAAACTTACGATCACGCAAGATCTATCTATGTGATGCATAGCAATGAGAGGGGAGAGTGTTGTCTACGTACCCTCATAGACCAAAAGCGGAAGCGTTATGACAACACGGTTGACGTAGTTGTACGTCTTCACGATCCGACCGATCCTAGCACCGAAGATACGGCACCTCCGTGATCTGCACACGTTCAGCTCGGTGACGTCCCACGAACTCTAGGTCCAGTTGAGGTTGAGGGAGAGTTTCGTCAGCACAACGGCGTGATGACGGTGATGATGAAGTTACCGGCGCAAGGCTTCGCGTAAGCACTATGACGATATGACCGAGGTGGAAATCTGTGGAGGGGCACCGCACACGGCTAAAATATCAACTTGATCAACTTGTGTGTCCATGGGGTGCCCCCTCCCCCGTATATAAAGGAGAGGAGGAGGGGGAGGGTCGGCCCTCTATGGCACGCCCAAGGGGGGAGTCCTACTCCCAGTAGGAGTAGGTTTCCCCCTTCCCTAGTTGGAGTAGGAGATGAAGGAAGAGCGAGAGGGAGAGGGAGAGGAGGAAAGGGGGGCCGGCCCCTCCCAATTCGGATTGGGCTTAGGGGGAATGCCCCCACCTTGGCCACCTCCTCCTCTCTTCCACCATGGCCCATTAAGGCCCATTAACTCCCCGGGGGGTTCCGGTAACCTCCCGATACAACGGAAATATGCCCGAACCACTCGGAACCTTTTCGGTGTCCAAACATAGCCTTCCAATATATCAACCTTTATGTCTCGACCATTTCGAGACTCCTTGCCATGTCCGTGATCACACCCGGGACTCCAAAACAACCATTTGTACATCAAAACACATAAACTCATAATACCGATCATCATCGAATGTTAAGTGTGCGGACCCTACGGGTTCAAGAACTATGTAGACATGACCGAGACTCACTTCCGGTCAATTACCAATAGTGGAACCTGGATGCTTATATTGGTTCCTACATATTCTACGAAGATCTTTATCGGTCAAACCGCATAACAACATACTTTGTTCCCTTTGTCATCGGTATGTTACTTGCCCGAGATTCGATCGTGGTATCATCATACCTAGTTCAATCTCGTTACTGGCAAGTCTCTTTACTCGTTCCATAATATTTCATCCTGCAACTAACTCATTAGTTACAATGCTTGCAAGGCTTATAGTGATGAGTATTACCGAGAGGACCCAGAGATACCTCTCCGAAACACGGAGTGACAAATCCTAATCTCGATATATGCCAACCCAACAAACACCTTTGGAGACACCTGTAGAGCACCTTTATAATCACCCTTTTACGTTGTGATGTTTGGTAGCACACAAGGTGTTCCTCTAGTATTCGGGAGTTGCATAATCTCATAGTCTGAAGAACTTGTATAAGTCATGAAGAAAGTAGTAGCAATGAAACTGACACGATCATAATGCTAAGCTAACGCATGGATCATGTCCATCACATCATTCTCCTAATGATATGATCCCGTTCATCAAATGAGAACACATGTCTATGGTTAGGAAACATAACCATCTTTGATTAACGAGCTAGTCAAGTAGAGGCATACTAGGGACTATATATTTTGTCTATATATTCACACATGTACTAAGTTTCCGGTTAATACAATTCTATCATGAATAATAAACATTTATCATGAATTAAGGAAATAAATAATAATTTTATTATTGCCTCTAGGGAATATTTCGTTCAGTCTCCCACATGCGCTAGAGTCAATAATCTAGATTACATAGTAATGATTCTAACACCCATGGAGCTTTGGTGCTGATCATGTTTTTCTCGTGGAAGAGGCTTAGTCAACGGGTCTGCAACATTCAGATCCGTGTGTATCTTGCAAATCTCTATGTCCCCCTCCGACACTTGATGATGGATGGAATTGAAGCGTATCTTGATGTGCTTGCTTCTCTTGTGAAATCTGGATTCCTTTGCCAAGGCAATTGCACCAGTATTGTCACAAAAGATTTTCATTGGACCCGATGCACTAGGTATGACACCTAGATCGGATATGAACTCCTTCATCCAAACTCCTTCATTTGTTGCTTCCACAGCAGCAATGTACTCCGCTTCACATGTAGATCCCGCCACGACGCTCTGGTTGGAACTGCACCAACTGATAGCTCCTCCATTCAATAAAAATATGTATCTGGTTTGCGACTTAGAGTCATCTGGATCAATGTCAAAGCATGCATCGATGTAACAGTTTACGACGAGCTCCTTTTAACCTCCATAAATGAGAAACATATCCTTAGTCCTTTTTAGGTATTTCAGGATGTTCTTGATCGCTATCCAATGCTCCACTCCGGGATTACTTTGGTATCTCCCTGCTTATAGCAAGACATACATCAGGTCTGGTACACAACACTGCATACATGATAGAACCTATGGCTGAAGCATAGGGAATGACTTTCATTTTGTCTGTATCTTCTGCAGTGGTCGGGCATTGAGTCTGACTCAACTTCACACCTTGTAACACAGGTAAGAACCCTTTCTTTGACTAATCCATTTGGAACTTCTTCAAAACTTTATCAAGATATGTGCTTTGTGAAAGTCCAATTAAGCGTCTTGATCTATCTCTATAGATCTTGATGCCCAATATGTAAGTAGCTTCTCCGAGGTCTTTCATAGAAAAAATCTTATTCAGGTATCCCTTTATGCTATCCAGAAATATTATATCATTTCCAATCAACAATATGTCATCTACATATAAGATTAGAAATGCTACAGAGCTCCCACTCACTTTCTTGTAAATACAGACTTCTCCAAAAGTCTGTATAAAACTATATGCTTTGAGGACACTAACAAAGTGTTTATTCCAACTCCGAGAGGCTTGCACAAGTCCATAAATGGAACAATGGAGCTTGCACACTTTGTTAGCACCCTTTGGATCAACAAAACCTTCTGGTTGCATCATATAAAACTCTTTCTTCCAGAAATCCATTTAGGAATGCAGTTTTGACATCCATTTGCCAAATTTCACAATCATAAAATGCAGCAATTGCTAACATGATTTGGACAGACTTAAGCATCGCTATGGGTGAGAAAGTCTCATCGTAGTCAACTCCTTGAACTTGTCGAAAACCTTCCGCAACAAGTCAAGCTTTGTAAATAGTAACATTACCGTCTGCGTCGGTCTTCTTCTTAAAGATCCATTTATTTTATATGGCTTGCCGATCATCGGGCAAGTCCACCAAAGTCCAAACTTTGTTCTCATACATGGATCCCACCTCAGATTTCATGGCCTCAAACCATTTCACGGAATCTGGGCTCATCATCGCTTCCTCATAGTTCGTAGGTTTATCATGGTCTAGTAACATGACTTACAGAACAGGATTACCGTACCACTCTGGTGTGGATCTTACTCTCTAAGACCTACGAAGTTAGGCAGTAATTTGATCTGAAGTTTCATGATCATCATCATTAGCTTCCTCACTAATTGGTGTAGGAATCACTAGAACTGATTTCTGTGATGAACTACTTTCCAATAATGGAGAAGGTACAATTACCTCATCAAGTTCTGCTTTCCTCCCACTCACTTCTTTCGAGAGAAACTCCTTCTCTAAAAAGGATCCATTTATAGCAACAAAAATTTTGCCTTCGGATCTGTGATAGAAGGTGTACCCAACAGTTTCCTTTGGGTATCCTATGAAGACGCACTTCTCCAATTTGGGTTCGAGCATATCAGGTTGAAGCTTTTTCACATAAGCATCCCAGCCCCAAACTTTAAGAAACGACAACTTTGGTTTCTTGCCAAACCACAGTTCATAAGGTGGTGTCTCAACGGATTTCGATGGTGCCCTATTTAAAGTGAATGCAACCGTCTCTAAAGCATAACCCCAAAATGATTGTGGTAAATCAGTAAGAGACATCATAGATCGCACCATATCCAATAAAGTACGGTTATGACATTCGGACACACCATTTCGCTGTGGTGTTCCAGGTGGCGTTAATTGTGAAACTATCCCATGTTGTTCCAAATGAAGACCAAACTCGTAACTCAAATATTCTCCTCCACGATTAGATCATAGAAACTTTATTTTCTTGTTATGATGATTTTCCACTTCACTCTGAAATTCTTTGAACTTTTCAAATGTTTCAGACTTATGTTTCATCAAGTAGATATAACCATATCTGCTCAAATCATCTGTGAAGGTAAGAAAATAACGATACCTGCCACGAGCCTCAACACTCGTTGGACTGCATACATTAGTATGTATTATTTCCAATAAGTCAGTAGCTCGTTCCATTATTCCGGAGAACGGAGTTTTAGTCATCTTTCCCATGAGGCATAGTTCGCAAGCACCAAGTGATTCATAATCAAGTGATTCCAAAAGTCCATCAGCATGGAGTTTGATGTAGGGCGGAATCCTATGGGGCCGATCTTTCACGTTTGGAGTGGATCCTATGGGGAAACACGAAGAACGCGCGGAAGAACACAAGGGAAATCACGGGGAGAAACGAGAGAAACACTCAACCGAGAATTAGTTGATCACACAAGGGCTAGATCACCGAAAGCATAAGGTAGCACAAGATCCAAAGTCAACAAAGGAAAGATACATGAGTAACCGTTCTTCTCCATGAGGAGGTCTTGATTGTCTTCTCCGGATGGAGGCCTTGAATCCGAATGGATCTTCTCCGAAGAGGAACGGTCCCTCACGTGCAGTAGATCCGGTATGGATGAGCAATGCTCTATCTCAAATGAGCTATCACAATGCTAACCCTAGCTAGGAGGTGGGAGAGACCTATTTATAGTCGTAGTGCAAATGGGGGTCAAAGTGAAGGGGTACAAGGGCATCAGCCCAAGGCGGCGGTCACTCAGGCGTCGGTCGTCCGGAGCTTCGGGACGGTCTGGACGTCCGTAGATCGTCGGACTTCCGTAGATTTGGCTCGGGTGCTGGTCGTCCGGTCGTCCGGTGGCTTCTGTTAATTTCCTCTCGGGTGCCCAGTTGCCGGACGTCCGGAGGGCGTTGGTCGTCCGGGGCTTGGGAGTCGTCGGACGTTCGGGCGGGGCCGGTTGTCCATGGCCTATAGCGCTGGCCTGCCTTCCTTCTCTCGGCTGTAGCATCCTCCAGGGCTCGGACGTCCGGGCCCGGCCGATCGTCCAGTGCATGTAGCTTCTCAAGTACCTCTTCTTCTTGCTGTTCATGCTTGGTGTCCTTGCCACCTTGGACATTGGGTGTAGCTGTCCCGTGGCTCTCCTCCAAGTACCTGATCACACACAGAGTGTCCGTATGAGGTAGTAGCCAAGTCTTGTGAGTAGAGAGAGGGAGTTCAGAGAGGAGCGAGTTCACCTTATCTTCAATAGCGTTTGCTCTAGCTCTTGTCATTGGTCCAAGTGATGTTGAGGGAGATGTAGGTACGTCCATGGGGATGAAGGAGGGATGCTCCGCATCATCTCCCCCCCCCCCTTGGGAGAGATCCGACCTCGGATCAAAAGCTTCATCTCCATGGTATGGCGCGAGGTCCTTGACGTTGAAGATGTCGCTCACATTGTACTTGCCTCGTGGGAGGTCTATCTTGTAGGCGTTGTCATTGTAGCGTGCTAGCACCTTGAAGGGTCCGTCGGCTCGAGGGAGAAGTTTGGACTTGCGTTCGTTGGGGAAGCGGTCCTTGCGAAGGTGTAGCCACACGAGATTGCCAATGTTGAAGATCATGGGTTGCTTGTTGACGTTGAGCTTGGTCGCTAGTCGTTGTACTTGGCGCTCGATGGTGTGCCTTGTATCCTCATGCATCTTCTTGATGTAGCTTGCCCGTGCACTCGCATCCATGTTGGTGTGCTCTTGTAGAGGAAGAGGTAGAATGTCCAATGGTGACAACTGGTTGAAGCCATAGACGACCTCGATGCGGGACTTGCCGGTAGTCGAATGTCTTGCACGGTTGTAGGCGTACTCGGCGATGGGTATACATGCTTCCCACTCCTTGATGTTCTTCTTGATCAACACGCGAAGTAGAGTGGAGAGTGTCCGGTTCGTCACCTCCGTTTGGCCGTCGGTTTGAGGATGGTATGCGGATGAGAACAAGAGCTTGATTCCGAGCTTGGCGCATAGGGTCTTCCAAAAGTAACTCAAGAACTTGACGTCACGATCGGAGACAATTATCTTTGGTACTCCATGGAGTCGCAAGATTTCCCTACAAAAGAGATTTGCAATGTGTGAAGCATCGTCTATGTTGTTGCAAGGAATGAAATGTGCCATCTTAGAAAATTGGTCCACATCAACAAACACGGAATCCTTTCCATTTTTAGTTCTAGGCAAACCAAGTACAAAATCCATGCTAAGGTCTTCCCAAGGTTGATAAGGAATAGGAAGAGGCATGTAAAGACCATGTGATTGATCTTTAGACTTAGCTTTGCGACATGTAGAGCATCGGTTGGTGAAGCGTGAGATGTCGCGGAACATCTTGGGCCAAAATTAGTTCTTGGAGAGCGTGGCAAATGTCTTGTCGCGTCCAAAATGTCCCATGAGTCCGCCTCCATGAGCTTCTTGCAAAAGGAGCAAATGAAGAGAAGACTCGGAAATGCATAGTTTGTTAGCTCTCATAAGATAACCGTCCTTGATGTAATATTGTTCCCAAGATGTATGCGTCAAACATTTAGCATAAGGAGTAGCAAAATATGGATCATTAGCGTACAAGTCTTTTATGTGCTCAAAGCCAATAACATTCAACTCATGTTTAGTGACAAGCGTGCATATGCGTGAAAGTGCATCCGCAACTACATTTTGCTTACCCTTAATGTACTTGATGACATAGGGGAAAGATTCAATAAATTCACTCCATGACGCTTGTTCAACTTAGTTTGACCTTTTAAGTACTTAAGCGTTTCATGATCGGTATGTATGACAAACTCATGAGGTCTAAGATAATGTTCCCAAACATGTAGCACACGCACTAAAGCATACAATTCTTTGTCATAGATGGGGTAGTTAAGTTGAGCACCGGAGAGTTTTTCACTAAAATATGCAATGGCTCGTTTTTCTTGCATCAAAACTCCGCCAATTCTGGTACCGCTTGCATCACAATGAACCTCAAAAGTTTTGTCAAAATTGGGCAAAGCAAGAATCGGAGCATGAGTAAGCAAAGACTTGAGCTCATCAAAAGCGGTGGATTGCAAAGATCCCCAAACAAAAGGAGCATTCTTATTACTCAAGGCATGCAAAGGAGCGGCAATAGTGCTAAAATGTTTCACAAAGCGGCGATAAAAACCCGCAAGACCAAGAAAGCTATGCACTTGTTGCAAATTGGTGGGTTGGGGCCAAGTTTTAATTGCTTCAATTTTATATTCATCAACATGGACACCCTTGGAAGAGACAACAAAACCCAAGAAAACCAGTTTTTCAACACCAAATGTGCACTTTTTCATGTTGGCATAAAGATGCTCCTTGCGAAGCGTTTGCAAAACAGCCCTAACATGCTTAAGATGCTCTTGCATGGTTTTTCCAAACACTAGAATATCATCAAAGTAAACCACAACAAAGACTCCAATGTAAGGGCGAAGCACATATTGCATAAGACACATGAAAGTACCGGGAGCTTCCGATAAACCCATAGGCATAACCAACCACTCGTACAAGCCAAATTTGGTTTTGAAAGCAGTTTTCCATTCATCACCCTCTTGTATGCGGATTTGATAATAGCCACTTTTAAGATCAATTTTTGAGAAAAAGGTGGCTCTGCTAAGTTCATCAAGCATATCATCTAGGCAAGGAATGGGATGCCTATAGCGAACGGTGATAGCATTTATAGGTCTACAATCCGAACACATGCGCAAACTTCCATCTTGCTAAGCTTTCACGTACATGACTGTTGTCGATTAGTTGTTGTACTTGCCGTTGGATCTCCTTAGTTTCTTAGGGGTTGACGCGGTATGGAGTTTTGTTTGGGAGAGGCGCTCCGGGATGAGGTCGATTCGATGCTCAATGCCTCGTAGAGGAGGTAGAGCCAGAGGTAGCTCATCGGGGAAAACATCTTGGAATTTATGCAAAAGAGATTGAAACACTAAAGGTAGCTCATGAGAGGTGTTAGTTTTTGGTTCCGCATCCTTGCACACAAGGACAAAGTGCATCACATGCGATGGGTTCTCACACACTTCTCTCATCTCACTTTTTGTGGCAAATAGTATGAGGTTTTTCTCTCCAGGCGAAGAGGCGCTCAAATTTGGCTTGTGGCTCTCACTCACTTTTTGGTGGATCACTTTCTCACTCTTCTTTCCATGATGGGTGGCTTGCTTGTCGGCTATCACTTGACTAGGAGACATAGGTCGTAGCACATACCCCTTCCCTTTCATCTTGAATCTATAGTGATTGGTACGCCCATTGTGGATGACACCACGGTCGAATTGCCATGGTCGACCAATAAGGAGGGTGAAAACAGTCATTGGGACCACATCACACTCCAAAATGTCCTCATACAAACCAATTTTGAAGGAGACTTGGACCGTATGCTCAACTCGCATAGTGCCGGAGTCACTTAGCCATTGAACCTTCTAGGGGTGCTGGTGCTTCCTCTTGACCAATTGAAGCTTGGTGCATAGTTCTTCAATTGCCAAGTTGTGGCAACTACCTCCATCGATGATGACCTTGACGGACCTTCCATTGATGTCGGCCTTTGTGTGGAAGATGTGGCATCGTTGGTCTTCTTCTTATTGATGTTGGAGAGTCAAGACCTTGGAGACAACGAGATCAGGGCTCGTATCTTCATCACAGAAGACTTGATCATCTTCATCCTCGTTCACTCGTCGGTGCATGGCCACTTGCTCAAGGGCTTCCATCTCCTCATCACTCATGGAGTCATAGGTGCCATCGTCGTTGAGGATCATGGTGCGCTTGTTTGTGCGTTCATATGACTTGTGGCCTCGGCCGCCGCAAGTGAAACACTTGAAGGAGCTTGTCTTGATGGTCTCATCGGTCAGAGTAGATGATGAAGCATGCGGCTTGAAGTTGCTTGTAGCAGGAGGAAGACGACTTGAACTTGAAGAAGTTTTCTTATAACTTGGCTTGTCGTCATTGCTTGGAGAAGGCTTGGTTGATGTAGAGGTTGGAGGAGTTGTTGAAGCTTGGTTGTTGGAAAAGCCGTAGGTCTTGGACGAGTACTTGGCGTACTTGAAGTCATCTTGCACTTGATGTTCCGCCTTTGTAGCTTGATGTACGAGCTCAATGAGGTTGGAGTAGGGTTGGAAGTCGGCGATCTTCTTGATGGGATGATTAAGTCCATTCAAGAATCGTGCCATTGTTTGCTCATCATCTTCCGTGACATTGGCTAGAATCATGGCTATCTCCATTTCCTTGTAGTATTCTTCAACACTCTTTGTTCCTTGCTTGAGGAGTTGTAGCTTCTTGAAAAGATCACGGTTGTAGTAGGTTGGCACAAAACGTGCTCTCATGACTTCCTTCATTTGAGCCCAAGTGGTGATAGGTGGTTCACCTCTTGCTTCTCGGCGCTCAAGGACTTGTTCCCACCATATGAGCACATAGTCTTGGAACTCAAGTGATGCCATAGCGATCTTCTTCTCTTCCTCATAGTTGTGCAAACAAAAGATTTTGTCGACCTTCAATTCCCATGAAAGGTACTCTTCGGGATCATTGCTTCCATTGAACTTGGGCATTGTGAATTTGAGCTTGCCATAGCATTGCTCTTCATTGTGTTGTTGGCGATGGTGATGATGACGCCCTTGATGTGGAGGGTAATCATCCTCATGTTGCTCTTGGCATGGAGGAAATCCATGATCAACTTGCTCTTGTTGAACTTGAGGTTGAGGTGGAGCTTGACGAGCTTGTGAAGGAGCTTGAGGAACTTGACGTTGCACGCGCGGTTGGTAGTTCCTCTCTTGGATTTCTTCTCAAGGGATTCCTCTTGATTGCGCTTTGCGATTGCGGTTGGTGATGGCTCGACTTGATTCTTGAAGGACACGTTGCGCCTCAAGAGCTGGTACTTCACGTAGTTGTTGTTGAAGACGTTGGGCCTAGGCGTCTTGTTGCTCTTGGTGTAGACGCGCTCGTTCTTACTCTTGGCGTCGTAGTCGTTGTCGTTCTTAAGCTGAGCAAAAGCGACTTGGTTTGAGTGAGGACGAAGGACTTGCTCTTGTGAATGCTTGTCGTGTAGCGGGTTGCGAGATGCATGACGGTCTTGACATGCGGCTCGTCGAAGAGTGTTCGTTGACGGTGTACTTGAGCCGGAGAAGGAGTCGTCGGAGTGTCGACTTGAGTAGCTCCGTCTTGAGTATGAAGAAGTTGAAGGAGGACGGTTCACCAACAAGGCGCGGATCTCGTCCATCCTTGCATAGATCTCTTGCTTGTGCGCGTCGAGCTTGTTGTCGAAGTAGTCCTTGGTACGTTGCTCGGAGAGTCACAAGTCGGTAGCGAGGTTGTCGATGCGTTCGTTCATAGCTTGTTGCTCTTTATGTAACGCCCGTTGTGCACCAAAGAGGTGGCTCTTGGTGACATATGATGACATGTCATCGTCTTGCTCGATGAAGAGTGGGTTGGTAGAAGTACTCGGCCTATCCATCATTCCAAGCAAAATGTGAGTGGTAGAAAGAGAAGAACTTATACCAATGTACCTTGACCGATGTTGACGATGAATCAAGTTCACTCAAATGTGGACAATGAAATAGCACTATTGGTACCAATCCTTGTCGGTTCTCACACCTACACAAGTAAAAGCTTATGGTGGGGCTTGGTTAGGATGGTGGCACAAAATTTGATGCAATAGTAAGTGAGCTTCAATAATGTTGGAAATGATTCACAAATTTGCAAATGCAACAAGTAGACCAAGAAAGTAGGGTTACACGGAAACACACACGCAAATAGATAAATGGGATTGTGCAAACCAAAAGTGAGCAAAAATGTGGAATCCACGAAAATGCTCTTGTTGCACAATACACGAGAGACGCTAGCACGATTGCAAAATAGGCGGATACAGAACTTGTGCACAACCTACTAGGCAAAAATGCAACGATCTCGATCCTAAGTATGCTATATGTATGGTATTTCTGTGCTATGATCCAAGATGATCCGATATGACAATCTTAATGTAGTAAGATGCTATGGTTCTTGTTCATAAGCTCTTTGCTTATCTTTCCTCTTTGCTTAACAGCTTGGGTGGCTCTTTCACTTTTGAGCTCTTTTCTCATGCAAAACTTCACGAACCAAGATAGCAAGTCTGTATGCGATGACAACTTTGTGACACACAAGTTGATGCCAAGATATGCACCACTATGGTATGGTATGTATGCTATGGAGTATGATCACTATTGTGCACAAGTCACGTTGCCGGCAATACTCAATGGCTAGTCTCGATGGGTAAGCTATGTAAATGTAAGGCCATGTGGGTATCAATGCAATTGCAAGGTATGACAAAGATGTCATCGATGTTACCGTCCTTGGCGATGATGAGACCCTTTCGAAGATGAGACATGGTGATGATGATGTCGAACCGTACCTATATAGCCGAAACACAATAGGACACGGAAGCCACAACTCAAAATCTCAAAGACCAAAACGTGTCAAAATCGTCATAGGAGGTATTGGGGATGATGGTGGTGTATGTGGGTTTGGAAGATGTGGTGGAAGGTGGGGTTGTGGTGGTGGCCGACCTGAACCAGATTCAGTTTCATCAGAGTTACACGGACGTCTGGGTAGTCACGGTCGTCCGGTCGTTGGACGTCTGGCAGGGTCCGGTCATCCGTAACCTGGGTGAAAATCGGGCACGGGATGAATAGCACGATTTTGGGGAGGAAGAAGATGGTGATGTTGAAATCGAACGGATTTGTGGATGGAAAAGGGTGGGGAAAGCTAGATTCAAACGTGGCAAGACAAATCCATGGACCAAATCCAACAAAATTTCAACTCACCAACAAATCATAAAAAATGGGGGCTATTTTTGGTGGGGAATTTTTGGATTTAGGAAGAAAACAACAAAATCAAGCTAGAAAACACGGGCGAGGCAGTCCTGGACTAGGGGGTGTCCGGACAGCCGGACTATCATCGTCAGCCGGACTCCAAGACTATGAAGATACAAGATTGAAGACTTCGTCCCGTGTCCGGATAGGACTTTCCTTGGCGTGGAAGGCAAGCTTGGCGATACGGATATGTAGATCTCCTACCATTGTAACCGACTCTGTGTAACCCTAGCCCTCTCCGATGTCTATATAAACCGGAGGGTTTTAGTCCGTAAGACAACACAACCATTACAACAATCACACCATAGGCTAGCTTCTAGGGTTTAGCCTCCTTGATCTCGTGGTAGATCCACTTTGTACTACCCATATCATCAATATCAATCAAGTAGGAGTAGGGTTTTACCTCCATCGAGAGGGCCCGAACCTGGGTAAAAACATCGTGTCCCTTGTCTCCTGTTACCATCCGCCTAGACGCACAGTTCGGGACCCCCTACCCGAGATCCGCCGGTTTTGGCACCGACATTGGTGCTTTCATTGAGAGTTCCTCTGTGTCGTCACCGATAGGCTTGATGGCTTCTTCAATCAATAACGATGCCGTCCAGGGTGAGACATTTCTCCCCGGACTGATCTTCGTGTTCGGCGGCTTTGCACTGCGGGCCAATTCATTTGGCCATCTAGAGCAGACCGAAAGCTACGCCCCTGGTCATCAGATCAGGTTCGGAAGCCTAAACTTCACGGCCAACATCCGCGGAGACATGATCTTCGATGGATTCGAGCCACAGCCGAGCGTGCCGCGCTGTCACAATGGGCATGATTTAGCTCTGCCGCCGGATAGTGCCCTGGAGGCCGCAAACGAGTCCGCTCTGACCCATAGTCCGGAGCATACCGCGCAGATCGAGGACAGGTGGCTGGACACCGCCTCGGTAGCTGCAACTTCAACGGCGATGGATCCGAATACCGACCTTGTCCCTTATAAATCCCGTGACTCTGAGACGCCAGACTCCTTGCCGGACTCCGAACCTCCTGCGCCCCTGCCAATCGAATCCGATTGGGCGCCGATCATGGAGTTCACCGCCGCGGACATCTTTCAGCACTCACCCTTTGGCGACATCCTAAATTCACTAAAGCATCTCTCATTATCAGGAGAACCCTGGCCGGACTACGGTCAGGATGGTTGGGATGCGGACGACGAAGAAATTCAAAACCCACCCACCACCCATCTTGTAGCCACTGTCGATGATCTAACCGACATGCTAGACTACGGCTCCGAAGACATCGCCGGTATGGACGACGATGCCGGAGACGATCAAGAACCAGCGCCTACGGGGCACTGGAAGACCACCTCGTCATACGACATATACATGGTGGACACCCCAAAGGATTGGGACGGCGAAGAAGCAGCGGCGGCGATTCTTCTAAGAAACAGCCAAGCGCCCGATGTCGTGGCGCCGCTCTAAATCCGCCACAGCAAGAATGGAGATTCCGGCACCGGAGATAACAACACCCCAGAGAGTGCCGAAGACAACCCCCTCCAGCAAGATTCAGCACAAGAGGAAGGGGAAGCCAGCCCTCGAGAGAGAGCGGCAGACGAGGAGGATGAAAACTACATGCCTCCCTCCGGAGACAAAGAAAGCCTCAACGACAGCCAATTAAATGCGTGCGGAGAATCCTTCAACAAGAGCGTTTTAAATGCAGGCTTATCGCCACGGCAAATAGCCTGAAGAAAAAGCAGCAACAGCTTCAAGCTGATCAAGACCTGCTGGCCGACAGATGGACTGAGGTCCTCGCGGCCGAAGAGTATGAACTCGAACGCCCCTCCAAGAGCTACCCAAAATGCAAGTTGCTCCCCTGACTAGAGGAGGAAGCATACAAACCTTTATCACCAGCGCACAATACGACAGACCGACCACCCCGTGGTCGCGACAGAGAGGCATCTAGGCCCTCCAAGGCACCGCTTGAAAAGTACGAAGCCACAAGGGAATGCGCCGGACTTGCGAGACATATTGGAGGACAAGGCAAGACAATCCAGATCTATCTATGGATCACGTGGGCGCCCCACGACCCACGACGACTACCGTCGCGCCGGACACAGCAACTCTGGCCGGGCCGAACACAGCAGACAACGCTCTCTTGAGCTGCGTCGTGATATTGCTCAATATAGAGGCGCCGCACACCCACTATGCTTCACTGACAAAGTAATGGATCATCAAATCCCTGAAGGGTTTAAACCCGTGAACATTGAATCCTACGATGGCACAACAGACCCCGCGGTTTGGATCGAAGATTATCTCCTTCATATCCATATGGCCCGCGGCAACGATCTCCACGCCATCAAGTATCTCCCACTCAAGCTTAAAGGACCAGCTCGGCATTGGCTTAACAGCTTGCCCGCAGAGTCAATTGGGTGTTGGGAGGACCTGGAAGCCGCATTCTCGACAACTTCTAGGGCACATACGTGCAACCACCCGACGCCGATGACCTAAGCCACATAATTCAGCAGCGAGATTTATCCGCCCGACGATTACGGACACGGTTCTTAACAAAGAAAAATCAAATTGTCATTGTCCGGGTGCGAGGCCCTCGCAGCCTTCAAACATAACATCATGACGAGTGGCTGGCCCGGCACCTAGGACAGGAAAAGCCGAAATCCATGGCAGCCCTCACATCACTCATGACCCGCTTCTGTGCGGGAGAGGACAGCTGGCTAGCTCGCAGCAACAACCTTAGCAAAAACGTTGGCAGTCCGGATACTAAGGACCACAATGGCAGGTCACGTCGGAACAAGAACAAACGCCGCGTTAACGGCGATAACAATGAGGATCTGGCGGTCAACGCGGATTCGAGCTCTAAACCGGTCGTGGAAGAAGCCATTCAAAGAACTACCCGGGTCCGTCCAATTTGGACCGAATACTCGACCGCTCTTGCCAGATACATGGCACCCCCGAAAAGCCAACTAATCACACCAACAGAGATTGTTGGGTATTCAAACAGGCAGGCAAATTAATTGCCGAAAACAATGACAAGGGGCTGCATAGCGACGACGAGGAAGAGACTCGGTCGCTGAACGGTAGAGGACAGAAGGGTTTCCCCCCACAAGTGCGGACGGTAAACATGATATACGCAACCCACATACCCAAGAGGGAGCGGAAGCGTGCACTTAGGGATGTGTATGCGATGGAGCCAGTCGCCCCAAAGTTCAACCCATGGTCCTCTTGCCCGATCATTTTCGATAGAAGGGACCACCCTACCAGTATCCGTCACGGTGGATTCGCCGCATTGGTTTTAGACCCAATCGTCGATGGATTTCACCTCACTAGAGTCCTGATGGACGGCGGCAGCAGCCTGAACCTGCTTTATCAGGATACGTTGCGCAAGATGGGCATAGAGCCCTCAAGGATTAAACCTACAAAGACGACCTTCAAAGGCGTCATACCAGGTGTTGAGGCCAATTGTATAGGCTCAGTCACACTGGAAGTGGTCTTCGGATCCCCGGATAACTTCCGAAGCGAGGAGTTAATCTTCGACATAGTCCCGTTCCGTAGCGGCTATCACGCTCTGCTAGGACGAACCGCGTTTGCAAAGTTCAACGCGGTGCCGCATTATGCATACCTCAAGATCAAGATGCGAGGACCTCGTGGAGTCATCACGGTCAACGGAAATATCAACACTCCTCGAGCGGAGGAACACACAATGCTCTCGCGGCGGCGGTGAGCAGCCTTTTAAGGCAATTTTCGAGTCCGGCCGTTAAACGACCGGACATGGCCAAACGCGCCCGGAGTAACATCAATCAAGACCACCTGGCACGTTCCGAGCATGCGTAGCAATGCGGCCCCAACCCCAGCCCTTGCATGATTGCAAGACCAGCTCTTTGCGTACATCATTACGCTCTGGAGATACCATGGGCATAGGGGGAGGGGCACAACCACGATAGGCCCAGAGTGCGGCTTAACCACACCAGGGGCTCCCAAGTGTGCCACTCCTTTTTTCTTCCTTTTTTATTTTCTCACAGGACTCCGTTCACCAGAGGCCCTGTCCGGCAGTAGATCTGCCGAACTCACGATGCAACAGCCAGGGAGGGACAAAGGCTACGACGAACACTCAGGTGGTCTCCATTATGAGCATTAAATTTGTTAAATACACCAGTCCGCAGCCCCACCCCTGGAGGGGGACATGTTTAATTAGTCCAATCCCTTGCTTACCAACTATTTGTATCGTTCGCACTCATAGCGTAATTCCTTGAATAAACAATGCAACACTTTTTGCCTATAATTGCATTACTTTTTTACATATATGTTCATTAATGACATTTTGCACCAGTACATTTTGGTGCGGCCGAATACACCAGGGGCTTATGTTCCCGCATTATGGTGTGATAAGTCCAACACTTTCACAAGTGCGGCACCCGAACTTATAGCATTATATGCATCGGCTCGAATCATGTCTTGGGTCAATAGTTGGGTTTGCCCGGCTCCCATGTTTTGGTACCTTACGTTCCGTTCAGCCGGCTAAGGTAGCACTGGAGAACCATCGCGATTGCGCCCGGTTGAGCTGGGCGGCGCCTCGATGGAAAAGCTAAAACTGAATTTCATGATAAGGCGAGAGACTGGTCGCTGTTCGAGAGGTCTTTTCGAGTCCCTAAAGACTTATGCCGCTTCGAGCGAGGAACCGGCTGTGTCCGGCCCAGGCGTGGATAGCGCCCCGAACTCGGTCTTCCGAATAATAGGGGCTTTGCCGAAATTTAAAATTATAGAATTCTATGGCTAAGTGAGAGTGTTCAAGCATTATAAGTCTGGTTGCCTTGTTCGTTGTGTTGAGCGCCTCCCTAGATGGACCCAAAAATGGGAACAAGAGTGCTCAAGTTTATCCTGAACACCCCAACACTCGTGGCATGGGGGCTGAAGCCGATGACTTGCCATCTCTCAGATTTAATAAACGGCTGCACAGAAGGTAATATTTTAAATCATTAAGCGTTGCTTAGCGCACATGAACAAAGTTTTCAGCGCACAGGATAACCCATGGCGAGTTTACTCAATAATTACATCTTTGGGGCACTCATCCGCAATCTTGCGGGCACCCTTCAGGACACTCTTATAGTACATTTCGGGCGTACGATACTCCTTGCCCGCTGGCGGCGCGTCCGTGATAAGCTTCTCAACATCCAGCCTGCCCCAATGCACCTTTGTGCGGGCAAGGGCCCGACGGGCACCTTCAATACAGGCGGAGCGCTTGATGACTTCCACCCAGGGGCACGCATCCACCAGCCGCCACACAAGGCCAAAGTAGCTCCCAGGCATATCCCCTCCAGGCCACAGCCGGATTATGAGGCCCTTCATGGCCTGCTCGGCTACCTTGTGGAGCTCGACCAGCTGCTTCAGCTGGTCGCTAGGGGGCACCGGGTGTCCGGCCTCGGCTATCTTGAGACCAAGACCTTCTCCGTTGAGCTCCCTCCTCGGCCCGGTAGAATCTTGGCGGCATCGGACACGCTGCGAGGCAGATCTGCAGCACGCCTCGAGAGCTCCGAATTGGGTAAATGTAATGTAATTTACATTTACATGCTTGCTTTGCATGAAAAATGCCTTACCCACCGCTATTTTCTTCACCTCCTCAATCTCCTGGAGGGCCTTATGGGCCTCGGCCTTACCGTCTTTGGCACTTTCAAGAGCCGAGGCAAGCTCGGACTCTCGAGTCTTCGAGTCGCGCTCCAAACTCTCATGCTTCTCCATGAGAGCCTGGAGCTCTTGCCGCACCTCCGCCACCCGCGCCTCCTGCTTCTCTTGCTCCGCTCGTTCCGCGGCCGCATTGCGTTCGGCCACGGACACGGCCTCCTTCAGTGTTGCCACCTCGTTCGTGGCCCCTGCAGTACACACGTTATCCTTATTATTTCTATTGCAACCAAAATCCTTTTCTGTAACGTACAAATTTTAAAGTGGTGTTACTCACCTTCTTTGTCCTCGAGCTGCTTCTTGGCAAGGCCGAGCTCTCGCTCGGACCGCTCGAGGTCCTACTTGAAAGAACCGACCTCCGCAGTCAGTGCGGCAGAGGTCAGCAGCGCAGCCTGCAAACCCATGTTGACATAATTTTTAGCACTCCTGCGTATATCTTTTTTAGATACTCAATCCCGTTTTTCTTTCCGAACACCGAACCGAGCATCAGGGGCTATTGTCTATGCGGTATTACATTACATATTTTAAACTTCTTACCTCAAAGCCTGTTAGAAGGCTACTGCAGGCTTCGGTCAGCCCGCTCTTGGCGAGCTGAACCTTCTGAATCACCGCACTCATGATAGTGCGGTGTTCTTCCTCGATGGAAGCGCCATTAAGCGCCTCCAACAAGTTGTCCGGCGCCTCCGGTTGGACAGAGTCTGCCGGCGTCACGGTCTTGCCCTTCTTACGAAGGGGCCGCCGGCTGGGCTCCGGAACCACTGCGGGTTCCGTCATGGAGTCCGGCGCAGAGTCCGGGAGGCTGCCTTGCGGCACCTCCGGAGCCTCCTCCTGGTGGGTCCCCTCCTGGGATCCCACCTCGGCGTCATTAGCGCGAGGGGTGGAGGTGGTCGGAACGGAATCCACGTCCGACGGAGCTAAGGACCCGCTCGACGAAGCGGGAAGATCATCATCGGCCGGACTACAGGAAGTGTGCGGCATTAGAAGGACACTATGTGACACAAAGGAGATATTATTAACCATTCAGGAATCCGGATACTTACGATCTTGCCGGAGGCCTGGCCCTTGAGGGCCACTCTTCGTCGCCAACGTTGGCGTTGGCGGAGCTGTCCGGAGGAAGGGTCCTTCCCCTCTTGGACCCTTCGGCCTCCCCCGTTGGGGAAGCCTTCCTCTTCCTCTCTCCCTCCTCCGGGAGAGAGTCCTCTTTCTCCTCCTCGTCTTCGGGGGAGGAGTCCGCCTCGGAGCCATCGGACGATGAGTCCGATACCACCTGGCGCCGGGAACTTCTTCGAGTTCCCGTGGCCTTCTTCTTGGCCCTCTTCTCCGGCACCACATAGAGTGCCGGGACTAGCAGCCCCGTTAAACGGGCGTCCGCTGGGTCTTCGGGAAGGGGCCGGACACTACTGTCCGGGCGTCCTCTGCCAGTCCTGTCAAAGGCATTGGGAGTTTTAGATCCCACACAGAGTCAAACTATGATAGAAAATAAGTGTCCCATAGAGGATAACAAAGCTTACTTCGCCGGCCGAGCGCGTGGTGCTGAATCTGCGGTCTTCCGTCGCAGATGCGGGGGCTTCTCCGCCCTTGAACAGCACCCTCCAAGCAGCTTCGTACGTCGCGTCGAAGAGCCCACTCAGGGTCCGGTGCTGTGCCGGATTGAAATCCCACAGGTTGAAGACCCGTTGTTGGCAGGGGAGAATCCTGTGGACGAGCATGACCTGGATCACATTGACAAGCCTAAGCTTCTTGTTCACCAAGGTATGGAGACAGGACTGGAGTCTTGTCAGCTCCTCCGAACTGCCCCATAGCAAGCCCTTCTTTTTCCAGGAGGTGAGCTGCATAGGGGCACCAGATCTGAACTCGGGGGCCGCTGCCCATTTAGGGTCCCGCGGCTCGGTGATATAGAACCACCCCGATTGCCACCCTTTGATGGTTTCCACAAAGGCGCCCTCGAGCCAGAGGACGTTGGGCATCTTGCCCACCATGGCGCCTCCGCACTCCGCTTGGACGCCCTTCACTACCTTCGGCTTCACGTTGAAGGTCTTGAGCCACAAGCTGAAGTGGGGCCGGATGCAGAGAAAGGCCTCGCACACGACGATAAACGCCAAAATGTTGAGGATGAAGTTCGGCGCCAGATCGTGGAAATCCAGGCCGTAGTAGTACATGAGCCCTCGGACGAAGGGATGAAGTGGGAAGCCCAGTCCGCGGAGGAAGTGGGGAAGGAATA
Source organism: Aegilops speltoides (assembly GCA_021437245.1). Classification (NCBI taxonomy): domain Eukaryota; kingdom Viridiplantae; phylum Streptophyta; class Magnoliopsida; order Poales; family Poaceae; genus Aegilops; species Aegilops speltoides. Next base: position 228,898,667 of record CM038145.1, read on the forward strand.
CGACCCTCTCATGGGGCTTGGGGGTGGGGATGAGCTGCCCCTCGTCGGGCAGCCGGTGCACGATGTCGCTAGAAAGGTATCCGGCACCGCGCAACTTTGCGATGTGCTCCTCCGTAACGGAGGAGGCCAACCACTTGCCTCCCGCTCCGGACATGACTGGAGGAGGTTGAGACGAGATGTGCGGACTTGGGCGCTGGAGCTCGAGTCTTGAGATGGATAAGCAAAGGAGGAAGAAGGCGTGGGTGAAAAGGTGGATCCTTATCCCTTATATATAGGCGGACGAAGACTATCGTCCCCACCGCCCGGTAAAACTCGCTTATCTCCCAAGCGCCACCATCAATGGCGCGGTTGGGTTACCCACTTCGTATTGATGGGAATCCGGAATAAGGGAACACGATGTCCGCTTCGACAAGACGTTCCAAGAAACCGCCGCTAAACGCTACCGAGGTGGTATAATAAAAAGATTCAAGTAAAGGCTTGGTAGTGGCGTGACGTCATGCCACGAAATACGTCAGCAGATTGAGCTTGTGTACATATTATTCTCTCTACGGTGGAATGTGGAAATTATTTTGCAGAGCCGGACACTATCCTGGTGTTCACAATCTTCTATGAATTATTCGGAGGAGGAACCCGCCTTGCAATGCCGAACAATATGCGCGCCGGACTCATCGTCATTGAAGCCTGGTTTAGGGGCTACTGAGGGAGTCCTGGACTAGGGGGTGTCCGGACAGCCGGACTATCATCGTCAGCCGGACTCCAAGACTATGAAGATACAAGATTGAAGACTTCGTCCCGTGTCCGGATGGGACTTTCCTTGGCGTGGAAGGCAAGCTTGGCGACTGGATATGTAGATCTCCTACCATTGTAACCGACTCTGTGTAACCCTATCCCTCTCCGGTGTCTATATAAACCGGAGGGTTTTAGTCCGTAGGACAACACAACCATTACAACAATCATACCATAGGCTAGCTTCTAGGGTTTAGCCTCCTTGATCTCGTGGTAGATCCACTCTTGTACTACCCATATCATCAATATCAATCAAGCAGGAGTAGGGTTTTACCTCCATCGAGAGGGCCCGAACCTGGGTAAAAACATCGTGTCCCTTGTCTCCTGTTACCATCCGCCTAGACGCACAGTTCGGGACCCCCTACCCGAGATCCGCTGGTTTTGACACCGACAACGGGGTAGGGGCTCCAAAAATGTGATCAACGTGGCTCATGATACCAAGATGATGTAGGGCGGAACCCTATAGGGCCGATCTTTCACGTTTGGAGTGGATCCTACGGGGAAACACGAAGAACGCGCGGAAGAACACAAGGGAAATCACGGGGAGAAACGAGAGAAACACTCAACCGAGAAGTAATTGATCACACAAGGGCTAGATCACCGAAAGCATAAGGTAGCACAAGATCCAAAGTCAAGAAAGGGAAGATACATGAGTAATTGTTCTTCTCCGTGAGGAGATCTTGATTGTCTTCTCCGGATGGAGGCCTTGAATCCGAATGGATCTTCTCCAAAGAGGCACGGTCCCTCACGTGGAGTAGATCCGTTACGGATGAGCAATGCTCTATCTCAAATGAGCTATCACAATGCTAACCCTAGATAGGAGGTGGGAGAGACCTATTTATAGTCGTAGTGCAAATGGAGGTCAAAGTGAAGGGGTACAAGGGCATCAGCCCGAGGCGGTGGTCACTCAGGCGTCGGACGTCCGGAGCTTCGGGACGGTCCGGACGTCCGTAGATCGTCGGACTTCCGTAGGTTCGGCTCGGGTGCTGGTCGTCCGGTCGTCCGGTGGCTTCCGTCTTCCGTTAATTTCCTCTCGGGTGCCCAGTTGACGGACATCAGGAGGGTGTCGGTCGTCCGGGGCCTGGGAGTCGTCGGACATCCGGGCGGGGCTGGTCATCCGTGGCCTGTAACATTGGCCTGCCTTCCTTCTCTCGGCTGTAGCATCCTCCAAGGCTCGAACGTCCGGGCCCAGCCGGTCATCCGGTGCCTGTAGCTTCTCAAGTAGCTCTTCTTGTTGATGTTCATGCTTGGTGTCCTTGCCACCTTGGACATTGGGTGTAGCTGTCCCGTGGATCTCCTCCAAGTACCTGATCACACACAGAGTGTCCGTGTGAGGTAGTAGCCAAGTCTCGTGAGTAGAGAGAGGGAGTTCGAAGAGGAGTGAGTTCACCTTATCTTCAATAGCCTTTGCTCTAGCTCTTGTCATTGGTCCAAGTGATGTTGAGGGAGATGTAGGTACGTCCATGGGGATGAAGGAGGGATGCTCCGCATCAGAGTTTCTTCATGTGCTTTATACCGATATGACCCAAACGGCAGTGCCACAAATAAGTTGCACTATCATTATTAACTTTGCATCTTTTGTCTTCAATACTATGAATATGTGTATCATCACTATCGAGATTGAACAAAAATAGACCACTCAGTAAGGGTGCATGACCATAAAAGATATTACTCATATAAATAGAACAACCATTATTCTTTGATTTAAATGAATAACCGTCTTGCATCAAACAAGATCTAGATATAATGTTCATCCTCAACGCTAGCACCAAATAACAATTATTCAGGTCTAAAACTAATCCCGATGGTAGATGTAGAGGTAGCGTGCCGACGGTGATCACATCGACCTTGGAACCATTTCCCACGTGCATCATCACCTCGTACTTAGCCAATCTTCGCTTAATCCGTAGCCCTTGTTTCGAGTTGCAAATATGAGCAACAGAACCAGTATCAAATACCTAGGCGCTATTGCGAGCATTAGTTAAGTACACATCAATAGCATGTATATCAAATATACCTTTGACTTTGCCATCCTTCTTATCCGTCAAATACTTGGGGCAGTTCCGCTTCCAGTGACCAGTCCCTTTGCAGTAGAAGCACTCAATTTCAGGCTTAGGTCAAGACATGGGTTTCTTCTCGTGAGCAACAACCTTTTTGTTGTTCTTCTTGAAGTTCCCCTTCTTTCCTTTGCCCTTTTTCTTGAAACTAGTGGTCTTATTGACCTTCAACACTTGATGCTCCTTTTTGATTTCTACCTTTGCAGCCTTTAGCATTGTGAAGAGCTCGGGAATAGTCTTGTTCATCCCTTGCATATTATAGTTCATCATGAAGCCTTTATAGCTTGGTGGCAGTGATTGAAGAACTCTGTCAATGACACAATCAACTGGAAGATCAAGTCCCAGCTGAGTCAAGTGGTTATGGTACCCAGACATTCTGAGTATGTGTTCACTAACAGAACTATTCTCCTCCATTTTGCAGCTGTAGAACTTGTTGGAGACTTCATATCTCTCAACTGGGCATTCGCTTGAAATATTAACTTCAACTCTTGGAACATCTCATATGCTTCATGACATTCAAAACGTCTTTGAAGTCCTGATTCTAAGCCGTAAAGCATGGCACACTGAACTATCAAGTAGTCATCAGCTTTGTTCTGGCAGACGTTCTTAAGTCATCAGTAGCATCTGCAGCAGGCCTGGAACCTAGTGGTGCTTCCAGGACGTAATTCTTCTGTGCAGCAATGAGGATAATCCTCAAGTTACGGACCCAGTCCGTGTAGTTGTTGTCATCATCTTTCGACTTAGCTTTCTCTAGGAACGCATTAAAATTCAAAGGAACGGTAGCACGAGCCGTTGATCTACAATAACATAGACATCCAAAATACTATCAGGTACTAAGTTCATGATAAATTAAAGTTCAATTAATCATATTACTTAAGAACTCCCACTTAGATAGACATCCCTCTAATCATCTAAGTGATCACGTGACCCAAATCAACTAAACCATGTTCGATCATCATGTGAGATGGAGTAGTTTTCAATGGTGAACATCACTATGTTGATCATATCTACTATATGATTCACGTTCGACCTTTCGGTCTTAATGTTCCGAGGCCATATCTACATATGCTAGGCTCGTCAAGTTTAACCCGAGTATTCTGCGTGTGCAAAACTAGCTTGCACCTGTTGTATGTGAACGTAGAGCTTATCACACCCGATCATCACATGGTGTCTTGGAGCGATGAACTGTAGCAACGGTGCATACTCATGAAGAACACTTGTACCTTGAAATTTAGTAAGGGATTATCTTATAATGCTACCGACGTTCTAAGCAAAATAAGATGCATAAAAGATAAACATCACATGCAATCAAAATATGTGACATGATATGACCATCGTCATCTTGTGCTCATGATATCCATCACCGAAAGCATCGTCATGATCTCCATCGTCACCGGCGCAACCCCTTGATCTCCATCATAGCATCATTTTCATCTCGCCAACTATTGTTACTACGACTATCGCTACCGCTTAGTGATAAAGTAAAACAATTACATGGCGATTGCATTGCATACAATAAAGCGACAACCATATGGCTCCTGCTAGTTGCCGATAACTTTGTTACAAAACATGATCATCTCATACAACAATTTATATCACATCATGCCTTGACCATATCACATCACACCAAGCCCTGCAAAAACAAGTTAGACGTCCTCTACTTTGTTGCTGCAAGTTTTACGTGGCTGCTACGGGCTTCTAGCTAGAACCATTCTTACCTACGCATCAAAAACACAATGATTTTTTGTCAAATGTGTTGTTTTAACCTTCAACAAGGACCGGGCGTAGCCACACTCGATTCAACTAAAGTTGGAGAAACAGACACTCACTAGCCACCTGTGTGCGAAGCACGTCGGTAGAACTAGTCTCGCATGAGCGTACGCGTAATGTCGGTCTGAGCAGCTTCATCCAACAATACCGCCGAATCAAAGTATGACATGCTGGTAAGCAGTATGACTATTAATGCCCACAACTCTTTGTGTTCTACTCGTGCTTATAACATCTACACATAGACCTGGCTCGGATGCCACTGTTGAGGAACGTAGTAATTTCAAAAAAAATCCTACGATCACGCAAGATCTATCTATGTGATGCATAGCAACGAGAGGGGAGAGTGTTATCTATGTACCCTCGTAGACCGAAAGCAGAAGCATTATGACAATGCGGTTGATGTAGTCATACGTCTTCACGATCCGACCGATCCTAGCACCGAAGATACGTCACCTCCGCAATCTGCACACGTTCAGCTCGGTGACGTCCCACGAACTCTAGATACAGCTGAGGTCGAGGGAGAGTTTCGTCAGCACGATGGCGTGATGACGGTGATGATGAAGTTACCAGCGCAGGGCTTCGCCTAAGCACTACGACGATATGACCGAGGTGGAAAACTGTGGAGGGGGGCACCACACACGGCTAAAAGATCAACTTGATCAACTTGTGTGTCCATGGGGTGCCCCCCTCCCCCGTATATAAAGGAGTGGGGGAGGGGAGGGTTGTCCCTCTATGGTGCGCCCAAGGGGGAGTCCTACTCCCAGTAGGAGTAGGTTTCCCCCTTCCCTAGTTGGGGTAGGAGAAGAAGGAAGATGGAGAGGGGGAGAAGGAAAGGGGGCCGTGCCCCCTCCCAATTCGGATTGGGCTTGGGGGGCGCCCCCACCTTGGCCGCCTCCTCCTCTCTTCCACCATGGCCCATTAAGGCCCATTAACTCCCCGGGGGGTTCCGATAACCTCCCAGTACTCCGGAAAAATGCCCGAACCACTCGGAACCTTTTCAGTGTCCAAACATAGCCTTCCAATATATCATTCTTTATGTCTCAACCATTTCGAGACTCCTAGTCATGTCCGTCATCACATCTAGGACTCTGAACAACCTTCAGTACATCAAAACACATAAACTCAAATACCGATCGTCATCGAACATTAAGCCTGCGGACCCTATGGGTTCGAGAACTATGTAGACATGACTGAGACTCACTTCCGGTCAATTACCAATAGCGGAACCCGGATGCTCATATTGGATTCTATGAAGATCTTTATCGGTCAAACCGCATAACAACATACTTTTTCCCTTTGTCATCGGTATGTTACTTGCCCGAGATTCGATCGTCGGTATCATCATACCTAGTTCAATCTCATTACCGGCAAGTCTCTTTACTCATTCTGTAATACTTCATCCTGCAACTAACTCATTAGTTACAATGCTTGCAAGGCTTATAGTCATGAGTATTACCGAGAGGGCCCAGAGATACCTCTTCGAAACACAGAGTGACAAATCCTAATCTTGATATATGCCAACCCAACAAACACCTTCGGAGACACCTGTAGAGCACCTTTATAATCACCCTTTTACGTTGTGATGTTTGGTAGCACACAAAGTGTTCCTCCACTATTCGGTAGTTGCATAATCTCATAGTCTGAGGAACTTGTATAAGTCATGAAGAAAGCAGTAGCAATGAAACTGACACGATCATAATGCTAAGCTAACGGATGGATCATGTCCATGTCTATGGTTAGTAAAGATAACCATCTTTGATTAACGAGCTAGTCAAGTAGAGGCATATGAGGGACTATATGTCTTGTCTATATGTTCACACATGTACTAAGTTTCCGGTTAATACAATTCTAGAATGAATAATAAACATTTCTCATGAACTAAGGAAATAAATAATAACTTTATTATTGCCTCTAGGGCATATTTCCTTCACTAACCCGGACTAACATTGTTTTCAGCAGAACTACCCTGGTGTTGTTTTTTGTGCAGAAATAAAAGTTCTCCAAACACCGCGAAAATTTTTGTGGATTTTTTATGGACCAGAAGACTACCAATGGGACAGAGCAGTACCGGGGGGTGCCCCAAGCGGGGCACAACCCACCAGGGCGCGCCTGGGCCCCCAGGTGCGCCCAATGGATTGTGTCCACCTCGGTGGCCTCCCGCACCCCCTCTTCGCCTTATAAATTCCCAAATATTCCAAAAACCTTCACGGAGAACCTAGATCAAAAGTTCTGCAGCGGCAAGCCTCTGTAGCCACTGAAAACCAATCAGGACCCTGTTCCGACACCTTGCCAGAGGAGGGAATCATCACTGGTGGCCATCTTAATCATCCCGGCGGCCACCATGATGAGGAGGGAGTAGTCCACCCTCGGGGCTGAGGGTTTGCACCAGTAGCTATGTGTTTAATCTCTCTCTCTCGTGATCTAGAGATGTCATGATCTTGATATATCATGGGCTTTGTTAGATGGATCATATGATGTTTATCCCCTCTCTACTCTTGTTGTGATGAATTGAATCTTTACCCTTTGAAGTTTTGTCTTGTCAGATTGAATGTTTAGATCTGAGAACACATGATGTACGTCTTGCGGCATGAATACTTGAGGTGACAATGGGCTATTATTTTGATTCACTTGATATATGTTATGGCACTCATCTTGCAGATTCCCGAGGTGACTTTGGGGTAATCTATGCATAGGGGTTGGTGCATGTTTTTATTATCTTTTCTCTGATAGAAACTTTGGGGTCCCTTGTAGTTCTTTGTGTGGATTGAGTATTACGAATCTGAAATTGTTTGATACATATCGTATAATTAACTCACGGGTACTCACGGTGACATTGAGGTATCTAGGTGACATTAGAGTTGGTTGATATGTATCATATGGTGTTATTTTAGTACGAACTCTTGATTAGATTGATTGGAAAGAATGGCTTGTTGTTATTTTAGTATGAACTCTAGGATAGATTGATCGGAATTAATAGCTTTGAGGTGGTTTCGTACCCTACAAGCAATTTCTATCTTTTGTTCTCCGCCAATAGGAACTCGGGAGTGATTCCTTATTGCACATTGAGGGATAATCATATGATCCAACTATGTTAGCATTGTTGAGAGATTGCACTAGTGAAAGTATGCACCCTAGGCCTCATTCTCCATTATTGCAATACCATTTGTACTCCGTTTTATCATCTACTACCGAGCTGTTTTTTTATTGATCGCACTACAAAAACTCATATCTACTATCCATACTACACTTTTATCACCATCTCTTCGCTGAACTAGTGCACCTATACAATTTTCTATTGTATTGGGTGTGTTGGGGACACAAGAGATTTCTTGTATTTGATTGCAGGGTTTCTTGAGAGAGACTATCTTCATCCTATGCCTCCCACGGATTGATAAACCTTAGGTCATCCACTTGAGGGAAAATTTCTACTTTCCTACAAAACTCTGCGCTTGGAGGCCCAACACGTGTCTACAATAATAAAGTTGCGTAGTAGACATCAACCTCCTTCATGATGATTTGGGCAAGTTCATGCTAGATGTGATAGAACCCATCCTGGAGTCGATGATCCTGGACCTCTCCTAGTTTCTTTGCCCATTGCAGAATATTGGCATCGCCGGATCTAGGTGACATGCGAAGGTTCTAGTGATCCCATCTGTACTCCAGCATGTGTTGGAGGACATAGAATCCATCATTGAGAGTACCACTCGGTTGCTGGATGCAGCATAAGTCGGTCTTATGGCCGAAGGTGGGCGCGTAGTTCCTTGTCTTCTTGAGCGTGATCTCCCCACCCTGCAAGTCGTAGCTTAAGATAGCACTGTCGAGAACAGACTTAACGTGGGTGTGATCCTTTCCCTTCATGCTCTTTGACGAGTCCAAGTAAAGAGCTTGGGAGAATCAGGGGTAAAGGATGATGAGGACGGCGCCCCGCCGCTGTGCAAAATAAGTACACCTCAAATTAGCCTCCACGCATGCAAATGAATGATTGAAATCGAAGGAAGGATATCCGCGGATGACTTACATGGGATGATAAGGCACGAGAATTGTCTCCTTGTCCTTATTGTCAACCATGAAATCGGCGATGTAGTTACTCGCATATTCACGGTGCTTTGGGCAGACTACCAAGAAACCCTCGTGCATGAAGTACGGGTCAACGACACAGATATAAGGCATTTGCTCAAACTTTATGATGTAGTTCATGTACAAGGCAAAAGACGAACAAACGTAAAATCTAGCTTTTTCAAGTGAAACATGTCGAACATGTAATCAATCGAAGGAAGAACTTTTCCACGGGGAATGTGTCAACGTACAACCTTTACTGTGGCACGTTAACCACGTAGAGTGGGTATCCTGGATTTTTTGAGGCAATCAAGCTTTTCTCTCTCAGAACCACATCATCATGAAGTCTCCTTAGATCGCCATATATGACCTGTACCGCTGCCTTAGGTAGGATGTGGTCACCGGGAATATGGTACTTTTCCGCACCTATGATAAGTATACGGTCTTCAACCCGAGGCTGTAGAGGCGGCTGGCTCATAGAAGCAGCTTTGCCTTTCTTCAGTCTCTTCCTATGCTTCTTTGCTACTGGAAATGAGCCTATTGTACGTTCATCCTCCAGCAATTCAGACACAAACTCATCACGCTCAAACCCTGAGTACTCATACTGCCGAACCATCAATCCTCTGTCATCATAGGCGCCGGTATTGAGATACTATAAAGGGTCATCGTCATCCTCGTTGATGGCATCATGCATTGCTTCTTCGACGGCGGCGACATCATCACCACTAATGGAGCCTCTTCCTCACGCTATTCGCTATCACCCGGCATGACAGGTGACGCGAATTGGGTAGGTGGGGTGTTAGTGTTCATACCCTGCTGAGGCTGCTTAGTTGTGGGTGTGCTCCCGGCCACCTCCAGACGAAACACTCTTTGGCCACAACAGGACCCAACTCTTGCAATCGCCAAGCCGCCGTGGGGTCTCATCATCATCTCCCCCTAGTGCTACTGGAGGAGCCAAATTCTCGTGGCCCGGTTTGACACTGGCCACAGAAACCTTGAAGACGTCATGGGGGATCGGTCGGCTGTGGAGCAATTCTACCTTCGGCTTCACTATCGTCGCCTTTCCACGTCCACCTTCTGGCCATTGATGCTGTACAGTATGGTGCACGGTTATCTGTTGCCCTGCAAAGACATGTCTGCAACGTGAGACATCCGAAAGGTAACGGAAACGGGAGATTATACATATATTGAAGAGGGCCGGTGTGTCAGGTACTGTGAGGGCGTCGATCTCAACCAAAGACGAAGCCCCGCCGAGCATGCCAGAGACGGAGGACGGGCTGCTATGAGTAGGTGCAGGAGCAGGTGCAGGAGGAGGTGCAATTGCATGAGCAGGTGCTGGTGCAATGCTAAACGAGCTGGTCCCGAAGAAGTTGGAAAGGGGAAAGTCCGCTACCTCTTTATTTGGATTTTTCTTGCTCTAAATGACGATAGCTGGAATCAAGACACTAAACGAAGCTGCCATTTCCTCTCTTGAGGCAGCTACCGCTGCTTTGACTGTCTCGGTTGATTTCTTATCCTCCTTCTTGTTGATGTTTTCTTCGTTTAACCTCCGTCTTTCCTTTCTCTCCTCGGTGGTCTCACAGTAGTACTTCTTCCACATGGCGCCGTCTCCGACACAGTGCATGCGTCCATACGATGGCCGACTATCCACCAGGAGTCCTTTCAATATGTTCAAGGCCCGGTTGAATGGGGTGTCCCACTTGGGCCTCGCCAATGCCTCAGACGGCGAGTCGCTTTCGGCCACAATCCTATGCTGCTCTTCCTGCAAAAGGAATCTGGATCATTTACAAATGTGACTAAATGTGCACCCTAGATGGTTGAGGTCGCATCGGAGCCACATTCCATTGTGGTGAAGCTCTGTGGTATGTTGGGAGCCTCCAATCAAGTTGTGGAGATTGCCCCAACCTTGTTTGTAAAGGTTCGGTCGCCGCCTTCAAGGGCACCACTAGTGGAATCACGGCATCTCACATTGTGTGAGGGCGTGAGGAGAATACGGTGGCCCTAGTGGCTTCTTGGGGAGCATTGTGCCTCCACACCACTCCAACGGAGACGTACTTCCCTAAAAGGGGAGGAACTTTGGTAACACATCCTCGTCTCCACCGGCTCCACTTGTGGTTATATCCTCCCTTTACTTTGTGCAAGCTATTATTGTGTTGAACCCTTCGCACTTGTTATTGTTGTTAGCATCATATAGGTTGCTTACTAGTTGCACATCTAGACAACCTATTTGTTACTTAACCTAATTTGTTAAGAAAAGCTAAAGTTTGGTAGTTGCCTATTCACACCCCCCCCCCCTCTAGTCAACCATATCAATCCTTTCAATTGGTATCAGAGCCTCGTCTCTTTATTAAGGGTTTCACTACCCGCAGAGTATGGTTGACACCGAGGAGGTTGCTCTCGAGGCCGGGGAGTTGACTTCAGTCACTCGAGACGACTTAAATGAAGCTATGGCTTCACTTAAGATGTCTATGACGGTCGAAGTCAAGTCAATGCTCAAAGAATTACTTGAGGGGATGAAATCCACTCCCGATCCCTTGCTTGTGGTTAATCCCACGACATCGGAGTTGGAGGCCAATTCCGCCAAGGGGCTAAAGGTACTCATGTTCCTTCCCCTCATGACAATAATGGGACGGGAACCTTTGCATTGGTTCCCCCTCCCCCGGTCTATGGAGGACCGGTCCCCACATCTCGCATTAATATTCATGGTCCTCCTCCCAAGCTTATTAAGGGCGATTTTGCTAATTGGTTCTTTTGCATAATTCTCATTTGAATCATTGCTCCACTAACCTTTGGAGAATTATTGAGCAAGGTTTCTACCCGCCTGATCCAAACAATTTCGCCCCAAGAGAAGAAGTGGACAATCAATACAATCACTCTGCATTGTTCATTCTTCAAGAAGTGGTCCCTCCCGAAGATCTATCGCACCTACAACCTTTCACTCGTGCAAAGGATTGTTGGGAGCACATTGTTTCTATGTACAAGGGGACCTCAAGCATCCAACAGTCCGACTTTGAAGTAGTCCTTGATGAGGCCAATGAATTTGTGATGCTTGAAGATGAGGATCCACATGATCTTTACCCGAGGGTGACAACTCTTGCAATTGCTCTCCAAGACCATGGAAGCAAGGATACGGATGACACTTGGATCAAGTGCAAGTTTCTCAAGGCCATCATGCCATTCAACAAGGCCATGTCTTCCATGATTCATCAAAGGCCGAACTTGCACACCTTAACCTCAAGTGAAGTGTTGGATGAGTTTATCGCCATGAACATCATGAACAAGACTGCTGACAATGCTCTTGCTCGTGTCCGTTCAAAGAAGAGCACTCCCACCCTTGCTTTGAAGTCCAAGGCCATTCCGGAAGAAGAAGAGGAGTGTGGCCCCGAGGACACCAAATATGCTTACAATGAGCACATGGCTCTTGCGTCAAGGCAATTCTGGAGCAACAATAGGAATTCAAGGCCCAACTTCAACAAGAAAAACTCAAGTGGGTCAAAGAACAAGCAGCGTGTAAGAACTTGCTACAATTTTGGCAATGTGAGTCACTTTGTAGTGGATTGCCCTTACGAGAAGAGCAAAGACAATGGTGGCAAACTCATTCGTAAAGATAAAGCCAAGTCCTTCCCTAGCAAGAACAACTTCACCAAGAAGACACCTCCAAAGGGCTTGGTGGCACATGAAGAGTACCCCTCTGATGATGGGAGGAAGATACAAGTGGAGAAGGAATGGTAACGACAACCATTGCCATTCCCACATCTTCTCCCTCCAAGGTGTCTCTCTTCGGCACCCCCAACGAAAACACCATTGCCAAGTGTCTCATGGCCAAAGGTATCAACAAGGCAACTCCTAACATCAAAACCACCATCATTACTACTCCTTCATTGTTAGATTGTGTTGATGATAGTGAGGTGGAGAAAGTTGATGAGAATGAGTTCACCAAGTTTGTGGGCAAGCTCAAGGGTGAGTCCAAGAAGCACTTTGGTGCTCTCTTGGAACAACTTGGTGAGGCCAATGATATCATTGAGTCTCATGACGATACTATCTCCAAGTTGGAGGGTCATAGTCGTGACTATGCTGATGAGATTGTGGATCTTTCCATTGCTCTAAAGGAAGAGCAAGATCTTCATTTGACTCTTGATCAGTCACAGAACATTGATCATGCTAAATTGCTAAAAGATCTTGATCATGCTATTGTTCTTACTCGTGTGCTTAAATCCGAGAAAGCCGAACTTGGGGTTGGCCATGCTAGACTCAAGGAAGAGTTTGATATACTTGAAAAGGCTCACAAGGTCTTGAAGGGTGTTCATGCCTCCCTCAAAGAGTCTCATGATCAACTCCAAGTGAAGCTAACCAAGGAGATTTCTACTTGTCCTCCTTTCGTTCTAATTGATAATGCCCCTTGTTGTGAGCATGTGCATCTTGTGGAGGAAAATGCTAAATTGAAACTGCAAATTGAGAAGGGCCTTGTGACTTGCATACAAGGCGAGAAGAAACTCAACAACCTTTTGAGCAATCAAAAGGAAGTTGTAGGAAAGGAAGGACTTGGGTTTGTACCCAAGTCAAAGAAGATGAAAAAGAACAAGACCAAGCAATCTCTCCCACTAAAGGAGACCTTTGTCAAGGCGGGTGAGAGTACTCATGAGAAGAAAAAGAACAGGGAAGTGGGTGGTAATGCCAAGAAGGGCAAAATTTCCCCTGTCAACAAAGCCGGCGACTTTAACCCTTCCTATGTTTTGTGATGTGCTAGTGACTGATAAGTCTCCAACATATCTATAATTTTGTATTGTTCCGTGTTGTTATATTATCATTCTTGGATGTTTTACAATAATTTTATAATCATTTTATATCATTTTTGGTACAAATATATTAACATAGTGCCTAGTGCCAGTTGTTGTTTTCTGCTTGTTTTTTAGTTGCAGGAAATCAATACCAAACGGAGTCCAAATGCAGTGAAACTTTTTGTGGATTTTTTCTGGACCAGAAGACAGCTGTTGGGTCAAAGAAGTACCAGAGGGGTGCTCCGAGGGGAGCACAACCCACCAAGGTGCGCCTGGGGCCCAGGTGGGTTGTGCCCACCTCGGTGGCCTCCCGCACCGCCTCTTTGCTCTATAAATACCCCAATATTCCAAAAACCTTAGGGGAGTCAATGAAAATCAATTCCAGCCAACACAAGTTCCAAAAACACCAAATCCAATCTACACACCATCACGGAGGGGTTCATCATGTCCATTGGTTCCTCTTCGATGATGCGTGAGTAGTTCATTGTAGACCTATGGGTCCGTAGTTAGTAGCTAGATGGCTCTCTCTCTCTCTCTCTTCTCTCTCTCTCTCTCTCTCTCTCTCTCTCTCTCTCTCTCTCTCATTCTCAATACAATGGTCTCTTGGATATCCATATGATGTAAGTCTTTTTGTGGTATGTTTTTTGGGGTTCGATGAACTTTGAGTTTATGATCAGATCTATGTTTTTATCCATGAAAGTTATTTGAGTCTTATTTTGATCTCTTATATGCATGATTGATTATAGCCTCGTATTTCTTCTCCGATATTTTTGTTTTGTTTGGCCAACTTGATCTATTTATCTTGCAATGGGAAGAGGTGCTTTGTGTGATGGGTTTGATCTTACGGTGCTTGATCCCAGTGACAGAAGGGGAAACGACACGTATGTATCATTTCTATTAAGGATAACAAGATGGGGTCTATTTCTACATAAATATATCTTGTCTACATCATGTCGTCGTTCTTATTGCATTACTCCGTTTTTCCATGAACTTCATACAGTAGATGCATGCTGGATAACGGTCGATGTGTGGAGTAATAGTAGTAGATGCAGTGTCACGTCCCTAGCCTTGCTATGCACTTGGACTAGCTTGTTGCTGCATCATGTTTAAAATTTCATTTAAACCTGAAATGGGGATGTCCAAACCCTAGTACCAAATGGAATTCAAATAGGTTCAACCTAAAAATATTTTCAGTGAATCCAAATGGCTTTCAAAAATGTTCATCATTTCTGGAAAATGCTTGAAACCATAACCAGAGGTGTTGCACATTTTTCCATGACATATTTGGTCACTGAATTAAATCATATGTACTTTGCATTTGGGCATTTAAATGCTATTAAATATTTTAAATGCTCAAATAATCATAAACTAAAATGTTTACTGTGGTATATATCCTAAACAGTAGCCATTATTAGTTTCATGATTTTTGGATCTATTTCAGTATTTTAAATAAAGCCCTAAAGACTGAAGAATAACAGAAAACAGAACAAAAATAGAAATAAGAGAGAGAGAGAGAAGCCACTTGGGCCAGCTTACCTGGCACAGCCACCTGGCCCGGCACTTTGGCTAAGGCCCAGCCCAACTCCCCACCGTCTTCAACCTCTGCCAGTAGGCAGAGGCGTGTCGACGCGCCCGCGCCCAAGCTCCACCTCCTGCTTCCACCTGGGGCCCCGATCCTTCCCTCGTTGCCGCTCTGGACCCCTCTCGGCCTCTCCCTCACTCGCTGCTCTCCCTCCTCTCCTCAGCTCCTTCTCCCCCGCCCGGACCGAACGCGTCTGTTGCCGCCGTTCGAAACCACCACGGCCACAGCCACCTCCTTGCCTCTCCGAGCTATCCCCGAGGTCTGTCGTGACGCCCTCTTCCTCATCGCCGAGTCACATGACGCAGGGAGCCCCATGACGTCGTCCTTGAGCTTGCCATCGCCCTCTACATCCGACAGCCGCTGTCCTCGATTCACCGTCGTCAGCACCTCCCCTGAGCCGCTGAGCCTACCCGTCGACCCTCCGTGAGCTCCTGGTCCGAACCCCTCCCTTCCCCGTGTCTATTTCGTCCCCTAACTAGCTTTCCCACCATGGCCGAGCGCCGCCGTCCGCCATGGCTGGCAACTTCTGCACTCCCGAGCTCTATCGCTCGCAGCCAAGCACATCAACGCACTCAGTGCGTTTGCAGGATCCCAAAACACCCAACCGCCGCTCCTCCAGTGCTTTGTGGCGTCGTTTTGGTCGATGCCCGAACTCCGGCAGCCGCCGCGGGCTCCACCCCGGCGAGCTCCGGCCACCCCGCGCCCTCCCGTGTGCCTCCCTGGATGCGCGTGAGCAAGGGCAACCCTCTGGTGCCTTTGGCTTGGCCCAACACCACCCATAGCGCCACTCCAGCGAGCTCCCGCCGCGGTTTTGGTTGTCGCCGGCCGAACTCCGGCGAAATTGACGTGTCCGGCTTAATTAGCCACTAACCACCCTGTTTAGTTTAACACTAGACACTAACATGTGGGCCCCGCGCATAATTAGGTTAGTCTAATTTTCTGTTAAGATTAGTACTAATACGTGTGGACCCCACGTGTCAGCTTTGACTTTGGTCAAGTCAACATTGACCGGTCCGACCTGTCATCCACGCAAACCAGCCCGAGACACTGACATGTGGGTCCCACAGGTCAGGTTTGACCTGGCCGGCCCAGTTGACCAGCTGACGTCACAATGACACAGTGCTGACGCATTAATTCAATTACTGGAATTTTCTTATACAGGAAATTCCATAAAATAGTACAAACTTCTAAAATTCATAGAAATTAATCTGTAACTCCAAATGCAAAGATTTATATATGAAAAATGATCAGAAAAATCCAATCTATCCATCTGTACCATTTGCATGCATGTTTGAACAACCTAGGGTTGCTGTACAGGGCAATTTGCATAAATGACATTTAAATAAGCACATATGGAGTTTGAATTTGAACCCTTGGTTCAAACCAACTTCAATTAACATGGTTGCTAGTTGCATTAGCTCAATCAACAGCATATTGCCATGACATTATCATGCATCATAATTGTTGCATTGCATTGATTGTGTTCCTCTTGTTTGCCGGTATTGTTCCCCCCTCGATAGACGTGGTTTCGACGATGATTTCTATGACACCGATGAAGAGCTATATTATCTTCAGAAGTGTTAGGCAAGCAAAACCCCCTTGTTCATTCCGATACAATCCCACTCTATCGCTCCTGCTCTCTTTTACTGCATTAGGACAACACCGTTTCAACTGTTACATGCTGCGGTAGCTGAACCCCTTTCCTCTGCATGACCTGTCATTGCCACAGAAAATAGATGAAACCCACTAGCATGAGTAGGAGTTGTTTGAGCCCTGATGTGCCTACTCATTCATGCTTGTTTGTCATGCCTGCTATTGCTTAGAGTTGTGTCAGTCCGATTCATCGTGGATGAATTGGAGGTGTGTGAACATGTCCTCTGTGTGTGAGCTAAGTGTGTGAACACGATTTGGTAAAGGTAGCGGTGAGAGGCCATGTAGGAGTACATGGTGGGTTGTCTCATTGCAGCCGCCCTTAGGAACCGAGTTCGTGTTTGTGATCCATGAACAGCTACTACCACGCATTGGAATGCTTAAGTGCCCCTGCCGACTTATTAATCAACCTCGATCTCTGCCCGTGAGTTGCAACTAGTTTCGTGTTTGTAGGTAGTGTTAGTAGTCTACCAAGTGGCACCCTGCATGTGGGCTTGGGACAGACTAGGCACAATGGTCTCTTGTACCAAGTGGCACCGGATGGTGGACTTGGGAACCCCGCACACATCGCTTGGGGCCGTGAGCGACACCCCTGCTGGATCTCCTTGCGGATGGAACCCAATAGGCGATAAACCCGACGAGAGACTTGTGTGGTTAGTCGTCGTGGCCGACTCCCTCGCTCGCTTCCGCTTGAAGGTTGCCGAGGTACATGACGGTACAGAGGCGATAAGTGGCGAGAGCATGTGTGAAGAAGTACACCCCTGCAGGGTTATCATTATCTATTCGAATAGCCGGATTCCTCGGATATGGAAACTTGGACCCCTTGCATAGTTCGTAGATAAGTGAAAGTGGATACTCTAAAACTCGCAAGATAAGCGTGAGTGCTATGGATGGCGTTCTCGTAGGGAGACGGGTGCGGATCCATAGTGGTGTATTGATATGGTGAATATGTGGACTCGTGTGCGCCACCTCAAAGAGTTGCTTGCAGTCGTAGTTCAGGTTAGCCACAGAGTCAAAGCTGGCTTGCTGCAGTCAAACTCCACCATCCCTTTGTTGATAATGATGCATATGTAGTTAGTTCTGATGTAAGTCTTGATGGGTACATTTGCACTCACGTTGCTTAAATCATGTTTTTGCAGAGAGACTTCAGTATCGCTAGTAGTTCCACATGGACTTCGACGTTTAGCTTGTTACTGTAACGCCCCGGATCTGATGCGCCAGGTGTCCGCCAGTTATTCGCCGTCGTTGCCATGTCATTTGCTTGCGTGTTGCACTTTGTCATGTCATCATGTGCATTTCATTTGGCATACATGTTCGTCTCATGCATCCGAGCATTTTCCCCGTTATCCGTTTTGCAATCCGGCACTCCTATGTCCTCCGGCGTCCCCCTTTTGCCTCTTCTCTTGTGCGGGTGTTAAACGTTCTCGGAATGGACCGAGGTTTGACAAGCGGCCTTGGTATAGCACCGGTAGACCGCCTGTCAAGTTTCGTGCCATTTGGAGGTCGTTTGATACTCCAACGGTTAACCGGGTAACCGTAAAGCCCTCTTTGAGTTGCAGCCCAACACCCCTTCCAAAGTGGCCCAAAACCCATCTAACTCCCCTCCATGCTCTCGGTCGTTCGATCACGATCGCGTGGCCGAAAACCGCACCTCATTTGGACTCTCCTAGCTCCCTCTACCTATAAAACTAGACCTCCCCCCGATTTTTCGCGCAGTCCAAACCCCTAGCCTTGTTCCTCTCGGCCACGGACATTTCCCCACGGACATGTCCGCCACACCTCCGTCCAATGGGACGCCGCCACCTCAGCGCGCGCCTCCGTAGCTAACGGAGCGCGCCACGTGGCGCCGCCAGCTCCCGCGCCCAGCAGTTCGCCCAAGCCAAGCAGCAGCCCAGCTGGGCCCGTCCTCGCGCCGCCGCCTCCCGACCGCGCCTCGCTCCGTCGCGGACTTCCGCCCGCCGCCGCCCCCCACCGGCATCCGCTGACGCCGCGCTGCTGCCCGCCCAGCCGCCAGCCTGCGCACGCGCGCGCCCGCCCATGCCATGCCATGGCGCGCCGCCCGCTCCTCTCTCGGGCTCCACGCCGAGCCCGACTCCCTGCCGCCTCCGCCGCCGCTCCGGCCCGGCGCCGTCGCCGCCAGCGAGCCGCAGAGTTCCCGCCTCGCTCCGCTGTCCGGCGCCGCCCGCCCCAAGGCCGCCGTCCCGACCTCTCCGGCGCCCCCAAGCCCCGGATCCGCCATCTCCGGCCATCTCCGGCCGCCATCCCCGTCGTCTCCGGCGAGATCCGCCTCCTGCCTCGAAATCCGTGCCAATCACGAGGTTGACCCCGAATCCACTGAGTCCCAGAATTATTGCATAATCATGCCATATTCATTGCATCACATCTCTGCATCCGTAGCTCCGTTTCGTGCGTATAATATGTCAAATTGTTCGTCTCGACGAGTAGATCATTTCGTTCCATTGCATCAATTTCATTTGAGTTCATCTTGATGCCTGAAATGCTGTTGGAAGAGTGCATGTTGATGTTAATCTGCTGAAACTGTTATAACTTGCTGTTTTATCATTTTTGCCATGATTGATGTGTGCATCCTATGAGGTTCATGTCTTCATGAATGTTGATCTATGCCATGCCATCTTTCCAGGGGTGCCAACCATGTATTTTTGTGAGTTGTGTGCTGAGTGCATCAAGCTTGTTAAGTAGGGTAGTTGTTGTTGCTGTTTTCCTGACAGATTCTGTTATATTTTGTTGCTATGTTAACATGCTTCTACTATCATTCTATGCATAATCTGGAGATGTTCTATAAACATGTTTTGATCTACATGTCATGCTCTATCCATTCATGCCCTTGGTTGCAATTATAGCCTGCTGGAACATGTTGTAATCTTGCTCTAAAATTGCTTGAAAATGTTGCTGTCAGCCTATTAACATTAAGTTCACTTGTTCCCATGTGT
This sequence comes from Aegilops speltoides, assembly GCA_021437245.1. Lineage (NCBI taxonomy): Eukaryota > Viridiplantae > Streptophyta > Magnoliopsida > Poales > Poaceae > Aegilops > Aegilops speltoides. The sequence continues at coordinate 228,918,297 of CM038145.1, forward strand.
TTTCCTAGTGATACATGTACCCTATGACCTTGCTATTGCCATGCTTAGCTTCACAAACATGCCTTCTTACTGTTGGTTGCCTTGCCATGCCATGTATTGCTCTGTGGTGAGTGGTTCGAGCTCACGAACATGCCTACTTATTGTTTTTTTCTGCCATGTATGAATCTGTAATATAACTTGCCATGTTTACATGGGTGCCATCATATTTTCTATGCCTTTTTGGCTCATGGTCAGTAAGGGACTTTTGATCTATGCTATTAGTAGATTCATGCCATGCCTTTGTTTGCCATGATAAGTTCCTGTAACATGTTGTTTGAATGCTCTAAACATTGCAACCTGATGTCATTTCTGCTAAAGTCTGAAACTGTTATTATTTGCCATATCTCCATGTCTTTTTGAGCATGATCCATTGATTTCTGGAGATAGCTCAGTGTTCATGTTTTGTTATGCTTTACCAGTACTTCATGCCCATGCCTTTTGTTATTATGTTGGGGTGCTGTAGCTTGTTGTTTTGATGCTTGCAAGATGCCTAGTTGCTGTTATGGACAGATTATTGTTATGCCTTGTATAGTGTGTGTGTGTGTTGCACAGTTGCTCCGTTTTGAGTGTGCTCTATATGAAACTTGCTTGATTTTGCATGTAGCTTCATATTATCATGTTGCATCCTTTTTTTGGTGTGTTTGCTTGATGTTTGGGTGCATTTTGCATCAATGCCATGTTTTACTTGTTTTGCTCATATCTTCTAGGTCGTAGCTCCGAATCTAATGAACTTTATATGGAACTTGACTAGAATTTCGTGTAGATCATCTTGGTGCATCTTAACTTGCTGTTTAACAACATGAACATAATGTTTATTCAGTTCTGGAACAATTTCGAAATTTGCATATGAGGACTTACCGGAATTGTTATATGTTGTTCCCGGCCTCATTTAAACTTGCCTTGATGTGTGTTCTTGTTTGTATCATCTTTTGCCATGAGTAGCTTCATGTAGCTTGGTCATGCATCATGCTTGTTGTGCATCATGTCTTGTTCATGTGTGGTGTGTTTACCTTGTTGTGTGCTTCTTCTCGATAGTTCCCGCTTCGCTATGCGATCGTGAGGATTCGCTCGCTCACGTGTGGTTCGTCTTCTTCATGGACTCGTTCTTCTTCCTTGCGGGATTTCAGGCAAGATGACCGCTACCCTGGATCTCACTACTATCATTGTTATGCTAGTTGCTTCGTTCTATCGCTATGCTGTGCTACCTATTACCTGTTTATCAAGCCATCCTATATTGCCATGAACCCCTAACCTTTGACACCTTTCCTATGCAAACCGTTGTTTGGCTATGTTACCGCTTTGCTCAGCCCCTCTTATAGCGTTGCTAGTTGCAGGTGAAGTTGAAGATTGCTCCTTGGTGGACAGGGTTTATGTTGGGATATCACAATATCTCTTATATTATTAATGCATCTATATACTTGGTAAAGGGTGGAAGGCTCGGCCTTATGCCTGGTGTTTTGTTCCACTCTTGCCGCCCTAGTTTCCGTCATACCGGTGTTATGTTCCCGGATTTTGCGTTCCTAACGCGGTCGGGTGATTTATGGGACCCCCCTGACAGTTCGCTTTGAATAAAACTTGTTCAGCAAGGCCCAACATTGACTTTTACCATTTGCCTCACCACCACCTACTTTTCCCTTAGGAGTCGCTCTCTCGAGGGTCATCTTTATTATAGCCCCCCCGGGACAGTGCTTGTCTAAGCGTTGGTCCAAACTAGAGCACCATGCGGGACCATCCCTTGGCAACTTGGGTTACGTCGGTACATGTACGCTTAGCTTATCCGGTGTTGCCCTGAGAACGAGATATGTGCAGCTCCTATCGGGATTGTCGGCGCATCGGGCGGTCTTGCTGGTCTTGTTTTACCATTGTCCAAATGTCTTGTAAACCGGGATTCCGAGACTGATCGGGTCTTAATGGGAGAAGGTCTATTCCTTCGTTGATCGCGAGAGCTTGTCATGGGCTAAGTTGGGACACCCCTGCAGGGTTTAAACTTTCGAGAGCCGTGCCCGCGGTTATGTGGCAGATGGGAATTTGTTAATGTCCGATTGTAGACAACTTGACACCAGATCCGAATTAAAACGCATCAACCGTGTGTGTAGCCGTGATGGTCTCTTCTCGGCGGAGTCCGGGAAGTGAACACGGTTTCTGTGTTATCTTTGACGTAAGTAGGTGTTCAGGATCACCTCTTGGTCATTGCTAGCTTCACGACCGTTCCGCTTGCTCTCTTCCCGCTCTTCTTTGCGTATGTTAGCCACCATATTATGCTTAGTCGTTGCTGCAACCTCACCACTTTACCCCTTCCTTTCCCATTAAGCTTTGCTAGTCTTGATACCCATGGTAATGGGATTGCTGAGTCCTCGTGGCTCACCAGATACTTCCAAAACCAGTTTGCGGTGCCTATGTTATCGAAAGCAGGTGACGCAACCAAGCTCAAGGAGGAGCTCGATGAAGATCTTGCCCTTTGTGTTGTTTCGCTCTAGTTGATCTCAGTAGTGGAGCCCAGCCAATGATCGGGACCTTTTTGTCGATTTGGGGTTCTTCTTTTATTTTTGTTCCGTAGTCGGACCTTGATTGTATCTGGATGATGTAATACTTTATTCATGTAATTGTGTGAAGTGGCGATTGTAAGCCAACTATGTATCTCTTTCCCTTATGTATTACATGGGTTGTGTGAAGATTACCTCACTTGTGACATTGCTTTCAATGCGGTTATGCCTCTAAGTCGTGCTTCGACACGTGGGAGATATAGCCGCATTGAGGGCGTTACAGTTACCTCAGCTACGATCTTGTGCCCTAGGCATGATCTGGTAGATACTCAGGCTTTTCAGCCATTTTCATTTATAGATGTCTGTACTCAGACATGATAAGCTTCCGCATGTGCTTGATATGTATGCTCTGAATTATGGGTCATGAGACCCATGCTTGTAATATCTCGCTCCTCGGAGCCTATTGAATAAAATACTTGAGTCGTAGTGTCATGTTGTGATGCCATGTTGTATTTGCACATATCGAGCATATTGTGTGTATGTTATTGAAATGCTTGGTATGTGTGGGATCTGACTATCTAGTTGTTTATCTTTAGTAGCCTCTCTTACCGGGAAATGTCTCCTAGTGTTTCCACCGAGCCATGGTAGCTTGCTACTTTGCTCCGGAACACTTAGGCTGGCCGGCATGTGTCCTTCTTCGTTCACGTATGTTCTCGCGGGAAATGTCACGCGATGGATACCGGAGTCCTGTTAGCCGCTACAGCCCGGTTCACGGAGTCTGCTAGCCCAGTGCTACACTGGATTCACTTTCGATGACCGACACGCTCGATCTTTGGGTCATGGATGCCCGTCCTGTAAGTTTGTGCCACTTTTGGTTTACAACTAGCCATGTCAGCCGGGCTCCTTATCATATGGATGCTAACGACACTATCATATACGTGTGCCAAAAGGCATAAACGGTCCCGCAAAGGTAAGGCGACACCCGTGGGGATACCGTGCGTGAGGCCGCAAAGTGATATGAGGTGTTACATGCTAGATCGATGTGACATTGAGTCGGGGTCCTGACAGCTTTGGTATCAGAGCTTGACTGCCTGTAGGATTACCAAGCCAAACTGGTCGAAGTTGAGTCTAGAAATGCTTTAGTTATATAAGGGAATTGATTGTGGTTTGGAACGTAAGGCTCTTTTTACTCCTTATACCTTATGCCTTCTGATCCGAGTCATCTTATCTTTCCTACGGGGTTAAGGAACTAGGCTATCTCTTCTTTCTATTAGGATCACGTGTTTCTAATCCATAGACTTATAGAATTGTTGGATTCAAGCCTCAGTTCAGTTCCTATTATTTCCGTGTATTCATAGTTGATCTCAGAACCTTGATATTATGATAATCGAGTGGCCATGCCACCATTTTGCATGATGTCTCAAATCTTTTTGAGCATTTACAGCCGTTATGTTGTCCGAGTCATCCCAGGTTTCTAAACAGTCTAATGCATTTGCAAATTCCTTCCTCCCATTCCTGATGTCCTTTTAGGCCAGGTTAATCACACTAATTGCTGAGTTGATGTACTCTATTGCCTCGACATATATGTTGGAGTTATTATTATGACCCTAGGTGTCTTAGGGGATCATCTAGTAATCTAGCCATGATTTATGTCCCAGTGTGATGATTTTGGCCTTTATTCTCGAAAGCATCCCGTGATGCAACTTAGTAGTAGGTATTCTACTCCTGGGTTTCTGAACCCGAGATTTCCCTACTTACTTCATGTTGTTAGTGTTGCTCGTACCTTTAGGATATTAGTAAACTTTGCTATAGTCCTCGAAGTCCGTGGTATTTCCTTCTTCCAAATGCTATGAACCACTTGTGGCAGAAGTTTGTTGGATCAAAAGATCACAACTAGAGTATTTATGATGAGTTCTCCATTCATAATTGTGAATCTGCCAGTTCTACCCTTTCCGCATGGGTTATCCGGAAGAAATGTTGAGCTACGCTCGACATACTAATCTATGCATCCACAACTCAGAAAGTTATATGTTCCTTTGAGTTGTTCTCTTTAGTTGTGTCCTGACCCTCGTCTATCAATTGATAGTCAGGAGTGGTTGTGCATTCGTGTTCATCGATGCCTTTTACTCTTGTGGTCCGTCAAGCCATTCTATTTCAGAATGACTAGGAGAAACAAACTCCAGTACCCTTTTCCATCCAGGATTGGGTCAAAGCAGTTGTGTTCCACAGATCAAAATGCCAATCCAGCTTCTGGTCTGTTCTACCTTGAAGTATTACCTTCTTTATGTCAGGATTGTCATGAGAATTGCACCACCTCTTATGAATTCTTGACGTAGTGATACTTCTCGCCATCATTTTCATTTCTCGGTCCCCGTGTTGTTGCAACCGGAATACCGACAAGTGAATCGTGATGTGTGAAACCAATACTCCTAGCAACCTTGTTGCTTGGTAGTTAAAGGACAATAATTTCATTCTTAGTGTGTTGGTTCTTGAATCATCATTCTAAGATAGATTGTGCTACCTAGTCCTTATTTCTGGTGCACTCTTCGATCAATGCGTTAGGATTATTTCAAACCTTCGCTCTATTGATCATATCGTCTTGCCCTGAAAAGCAAGATTGTTCTCGAGCTTAGTAACATATCGGTGGTTCGTGATTTCCCGAATATCTTCTCGGAAGTATTACCAGGTTGTCACCTGACCGCTATGTTGAGTTCGTGATCAAGATGGTTTCTTGTAAACCACCCCTTCTCCAAGAATCTGTGTGGGATACCCCTGAGCTAGTTGGTCAAGCTAAACAACAACTTGGAGAGTTGGAAGATAAAAGCTTGTCTGACTTAGTTCATATTAAGGGTTATCTTGTATGTGTGTTGAAGAAAGATGATATCTTCATCGATTGATCCTCGTGACCAGTTGTTGGAGCTATTGTCTTGCCAAAACTTTGATTTGAGTATGGGCTATCCTCAAATCAAATCAGAATCAACGATGTTCGTAATGTTGTCTTACTCGTGGATTTTCCTCGAGCATACACCATTATGTCTTTTGGGTCTAACCAATACTATCACCTTGTTCACATAGTTATGGAATTCCATTTCCATGGGATTCTGGATGAAATGTTGTTGAGCCCATCAACAATATCCTTACCTTCTCCATGAATTGTGTTGAACATCCAGCTAGTATTGGAAACTTTTATAAGAATTATCTTCATGACCCGCCCATGAAGCATATGCTCGAATGTAAGAAGTGACTTCTTCTAATTCATGTGCATTTGATGCAAGTTGCCGCTGTGAATTTGAGAAAGCAAGATTTTTTTACTTCCTCTGGAACCATCCCAAGTCGGTCATGCATGTGCGAAGTATTCTATGGTCTGTTAGACTGATCATCTTCATTCCATATGAATTCCCTAGCACACCAAGCCACTAATTGATTTGTTCAAGGAGAAGAAGTTCCTTCTTAAGAGCATGCCTTCAGTAAGGACTTCGATATCCTCGTTGATGGTTCCCCTTCTGAACTCGGTAGTGTTTCGTTGTAAGACTACCATGTGGTCATGCTTGTCTGGGACAACATGTTCACATTTTTGTAGCAGAACCAGCTCATGTTTTGGAGCTTACTACCATAGTCCATTACCTGAGAATCTCGCAACGCCATCTCGTGGATTTGTGTTGCAAACTTTCATTTTTATTCCTAGACTTGATGAGTCTGGAATATCCTTACACCAACCAGATCTAAATCTTAGGCAGATATGATGGTTGGAGCATTTTCCAAGAACTATAATATTGGTCTCTCGATAACCGGTAAAGTGGATGTCGTGGCCAACACACCCAACCGGAAGACCTATTATTGCAGTATCTTGATTGAAGAAGTTGGCCACCTCCCCATGAGGATTTCGTAGGATTTACCTCCATAGTTAATCCTTACGGATTCTTGTGCTCCCGAAGTCCGACCTTTACTTGATGGCCATGTTGATGCTTTTAAGCATTGACTGTGGTACCTAGTACATCAAGGAGAACATTAGAAGCGGAGTGCTAAATGTCTCTCGGTCGATCGTCCAGATTTTGTTTCCTTGGCGTCGTCAAGGTAAAATCTGAGAAAGTGTTATCTTTCCTTTGCATCTACATCCTCCACCGGTATTCATCATGGTAGTACGTTGTGTTGCCAGGATCCTTGACACGGATATTGGTAAAACCTTGATGAATATGGAAATGCTCAAGTTCTTGAGAGCACGCACAAGCGCTAGGTGTTATCACCGGCTCTAACTGGGATTGCTCCCAGTTTTCCTCAGTTATGCTATAACTTTTCAAACAGTGGACTCACTCTCTACTGTTGAGCTTCTTCCCAGTTACTAAAATCATTCCTTGTGTTGTTTTCAACAAGGTAATCCACATCACCCATTCTAGTCTGAGTATGTCATTCTACTGAACTCCTTCAAATGATCGATTGTGATTTGCCTTAGGCTGGTATAGAGAGTTTCAATGATCTCTGAATCAAAAGTAACTCTTTTTGCCACTTAAGGGATATTCCTACAAGTAACCTTCCCTAAGGTGCCCCGTTATGGTATCATGGCAATTCAACTCCTCGCTACGTTGACAACCGATCACCGCATTCATAAGTCTGGAATTGATGTCTACCTAACGAGCCCTCGTCATCTGTCTCACTCCATTTCCTCAGATGTATGCTTCGTGTCTCAGCTCAAGAGATGTGACAATGTCTCGTCCCATGAGTTGATCCTGAGTTGTTCGGTCTTCAAGGAGATAGATTCTTCCAGAGCTTTCCTTTCCTCTTCTCGTCATGTTAGTTGGAGTTCTCAGAGCAAGACGTCGAGACAAGATGAAGATAGAATCAAGGTTCTTATGAAGTGCAATTGGATCATGAAGAGCTTGTTACCTTTGTGTTCCCTCTGTCTACTTACCTCACGTCTTGAATCTCAGGTCGAGATTCTTGTTTAGTGGGGGTGAGTTGTCACGTCCCTAGCCTTGCTATGCACTTGGACTAGCTTGTTGCTGCATCATGTTTAAAATTTCATTTAAACCTGAAATGGGGATGTCCAAACCCTAGTACCAAATGGAATTCAAATAGGTTCAACCTAAAAATATTTTCAGCTTGAAAAATGTTCATCATTTCTGGAAAATGCTTGAAACCATAACCAGAGGTGTTGCACATTTTTCCATGACATATTTGGTCACTGAATTAAATCATATGTACTTTACATTTGGGCATTTAAGTGCTATTAAATATTTTAAATGCTCAAATAATCATAAACTAAAATGTTTACTGTGGTATATATCCTAAACAGTAGCCATTATTAGTTTCATGATTTTTGGATCTATTTCAGTATTTTAAATAAAGCCCTAAAGACTGAAGAATAACAGAAAACAGAACAAAAATAGAAATAAGAGAGAGAGAGAAGCCACTTGGGCCAGCTTACCTGGCACAGCCACCTGGCCCGGCACTTTGGCTGAGGCCCAGCCCAACTCCCCACCGTCTTCAACCTCTGCCAGTAGGCAGAGGCGTGTCGACGCGCCCGCGCCCGAGCTCCACCTCCTGCTTCCACCTGGGGCCCCGATCCTTCCCTCGTTGCCGCTCTGGACCCCTCTCGGCCTCTCCCTCACTCGCTGCTCTCCCTCCTCTCCTCAGCTCCTTCTCCCCCGCCCGGACCGAACGCGTATGTTGCCGCCGTCCGAAACCACCATGGCCACAGCCACCTCCTTGCCTCTCCGAGCTATCCCCGAGGTCTGCCGTGACGCCCTCTTCCTCATCGCCGAGTCACATGACGCAGGGAGCCCCATGACGTCGTCCTCGAGCTTGCCATCGCCCTCTGCATCCGACAGCCGCCGTCCTCGATTCACCGTCGTCAGGACCTCCCCCGAGCCGCTGAGCCTACCCGTCGACCCTCCGTGAGCTCCTGGTCCGAACCCCTCCCTTCCCCGTGTCTATTTCGTCCCCTAACTAGCTTTCCCACCATGGCCGAGCGCCGCCGTCCGCCATGGCTGGCAAGTTCTGCGCTCCCGAGCTCTACCGCTCAGGCCTGAAGCACATCAACGCACTTTTCGGTCGCTTGCGGATCCCAAAACACCCAACCGCCGCTCCTCCGGTGCTTTGTGGCGTCGTTTTGGTCGATGCCCGAACTCCGCAGCCGCCGCTGCTCCACCCAGCGAGCTCCGCCACCCCGCGCCCTCCCATGTGCCTCCTCGATACGCGTGAGCAAGGGCAACCTCGGTGCCTTTGGCTTGGCCCAACACCACCCATAGCGCCTCCGGCGAGCTCCGCCATGTTTTGGTCGTCGCCGCCGAACTCCAAATAAATTGACGTGTCCGGCTTAATTAGCCACTAACCACCCTGTTTAGTTTAACACTAGACACTAACATGTGGGCCCCGCGCATAATTAGGTTAGTCTAATTTTCTGTTAAGATTAGTACTAATACGTGTGGACCCCACGTGTCAGCTTTGACTTTGGTCAAGTCAACGTTGACCGGTCCCACCTGTCATCCACGCAAACCAGCCCGAGACACTGACATGTGGGTCCCACAGGTCAGGTTTGACCTGGCCGGCCTAGTTGATCAGCTGACGTCACAATGACACAGTGCTGACGCATTAATTCAATTACTGGAATTTCTTATACAGGAAATTCCATAAAATAGTAAAAACTTCTAAAATTCATAGAAATTAATCTGTAACTCCAAATGCAAAGATTTATATATGAAAAATGATCAGAAAAATCCAATCTATCCATCTGTACCATTTGCATGCATGTTTGAACAACCTAGGGTTGCTGTACAGGGCAATTTGCATAAATGACATTTAAATAAGCACATATGGAGTTTGAATTTGAACCCTTGGTTCAAACCAACTTCAATTAACATGGTTGCTAGTTGCATTAGCTCAATCAACAGCATATTGCCATGACATTATCATGCATCATAATTGTTGCATTGCATTGATTGTGTTCCTCTTGTTTGCCGGTATTGTTCCCCCCTCGATAGACGTGGTTTCGACGATGAGTTCGATGACACCGATGAAGAGCTATATTATCTTCAGAAGTGCCAGGCAAGCAAAACCCCCCTTGTTCATTCTGATACACTCCCACTCTCTCGCTCCTGCTCTCTTTTACTGCATTAGGACAACACCGTTTCAACTGTTACATGCTGCGGTTGCTGAACCCCTTTCCTCTGCATGACCTGTCATTGCCACAGTAAATAAATGAAACCCACTAGCATGAGTAGGAGTTGTTTGAGCCCTGATGTGCCTACTCATTCATGCTTGTTTGTCATGCCTGCTATTGCTTAGAGTTGTGTCAGTCCGATTCATCGTGGATGAATTGGAGGTGTGTGAACATGTCCTCTGTGTGTGAGCTAAGTGTGTGAACACGATTTGGTAAAGGTAGCGGTGAGAGGCCATGTAGGAGTACATGGTGGGTTGTCTCATTGCAGCCGCCCTCGGGAACTGAAGTTCGTGTTTGTGATCCATGAACAGCTACTAGCACGCATTGGAATGCTTAAGTGCCCTCTCGACTTATTAATCAACCCGATCTCTGCCCGTGAGTTGCAACTAGTTTCGGTGTTTGTAGGTAGTGTTAGTAGTCTACCAAGTGGCACCCGTGCATGTGGGCTCGGGACAGACTAGGCACATGGGTCTGTACCAAGTGGCACCGGATGGTGGACTTGGGAACCCTGCACACATTGTTTGGGGCCGTGAGCGACACCCCGGCCGGATCTCCTTGCGGATGGAACCCGAATAGGCGATAAACCTGGACGAGAGACTTGTGTGGTTTGTCAGGTCATGGCCGACTCCCTCGCCCGGCTTCCGCTTGAAGGTTGCCGAGGTACATGACGTGTACAGGGCGATAAGTGGCGAGAGCATGTGTGAAGAAGTACACCCCTGCAGGGTTATCATTATCTATTCGAATAGCCGGATTCCTCGGATATGGAAACTTGGACCCCTTGCATAGTTCATAGATAAGTGAAAGTGGATACTCTAAAACTCGCAAGATAAGCGTGAGTGCTATGGATGGCGTTCTCGTAGGGAGATGGGAGCGGATCCATAGTGGTGTATTGATATGGTGAATATGTGGACTCGTGTGCGCCACCTCAAAGAGTTGCTTGTAGTCGTAGTTCAGGTTAGCCACAGAGTCAAAGCTGGCTTGCTGCAGTCAAACTCCACCGTCCCTTTGTTGATAATGATGCATACGTAGTTAGTTCTGATGTAAGTCTTGCTGGGTACATTTGTACTCACGTTGCTTAATTTATGTTTTTGCAGAGAGACTTCAGTCTCGCTAGTAGTTCCACGTGGACTTCGACGTTTAGCTTGTTACCTCAGCTACGATCTTGTGCCCTCGGCAGGATCTGGTAGATAGTCAGGCTTTTCAGCCATTTTCATTTATAGATGTCTGTACTCAGACATGATAAGCTTCCGCATGTGCTTGATCTGTATGCTCTGAATGTTGGGTCATGAGACCCATGCTTGTAATATCTCGCTCCTCGGAGCCTATCGAATAAAATACTTGAGTCGTAGAGTCATGTTGTGATGCCATGTTGTATTTGCACATATCGAGCATATTGTGTGTATGTTATTGAAATGCTTGGTATGTGTGGGATCCGACTATCTAGTTGTTTATCTTTAGTAGCCTCTCTTACGGAAATGTCTCCTAGTGTTTCCACCGAGCCATGGTAGCTTGCTACCGCTCAGAACACTTAGGCTGGCCGCATGTGTCCTTCTTCGTTCTCGTATGTCCCTTCGGGAAATGTCACGCGATGGATACCGGAGTCCTGTTAGCCGCTTCTGCCGGTTCACCGGAGTCTGCTAGCCCAAAGCTACAGCCTGGATTCACTCGGCGATGACCGACACGCTCGATGTCGGGTCATGGATGCCTGTCCCTATAAGTTTGTGCCACTTTTGGTTTACAACTAGCCATGTCAGCCCGGGCTCCTTATCATATGGATGCTAGCGACACTATCATATACGTGTGCCAAAAGGCGCAAACGGTCCCGGGCAAAGGTAAGGCGACACCCGTGGGGATACCGTGCGTGAGGCCGCAAAGTGATATGAGGTGTTACATGCTAGATCGATGTGACATTGAGTCGGGGTCCTGACATGCAGGCAGGAGTCGGTCTACTAATCTTGGAAGTGATGCCTATATAATGATCATTGATTGGATATCTTCATGATTATTTGAAGTTCTATCAATTTCCCAACAGTAATTGTTTTCCCACCGTTTGCTATTTTTCTTTAGAGAAGCCACTAGTGAAACCTACGGCCCCCGGGTCCCTTCTTTAATATATTTGCCTTTGCGATCTATGTTATTTTGCTTTTATTTTCAGGTCTAGCTATTAAACCAAAAATACAAAAAAAAAACTTTGTTGCACTTTATTTTATTTGCAATCTATTTATCTAATCTATTACAACTTTCTCCCGTCCATGTGCCAATTTCTAGCGTCATTACCCAAAAGGGATTGACAACCCCTTTAACACGTCAAGTTGCGAGTATTTGTTATTTGTGTGCAGGAGCGGTTTACGTTGTGTTGCGTGGTTCTCCTACTGGTTCGATAACCTTGGTCTCATCACTGAGGGAAATACCTATTGTTGCTGTGCTGCATCATCCCTTCATCTTTGGGGAAATACCGACGTAGTTCAATCAAACATCAAAAGGAATTTCTCGCGCCGTTGCCGGGGAGAGATCATCAACATCAATCAGGTTCATAATCAGAAATCTCATCTCCTCGCAATTCACATTATTTGCCTTTTGCCTCTCACTTTCCTCTCCCCCACTTCACAAAAAAATTGTCGTTTTATTTGCCCTCTTTTTCGTTCGTCGTTTTCTCGTCAAATCTATCTTTTCGCTTGCAATCATGAGTGATTTTGGTATGGCGGAAACAGATGATGGCCTAACTCCTAAAATGGAGCGTACGAGTAATCTGGATGCCAACACTTTTGTATTGGGGCAATTGAATTTTATGGGAAAAGAACATATCCAAGAATTTTTCAATTGTGTTGGAAAATTAAGTCTTTATGACGCTCCTATACTTAAAAAGACTAAATCTTATGCAGAAGTATTTCAGCACTAGTCCTGAAACTTGAAACTAAATTTGTTCGTACTCATCCTACCTTGCAAAGATTGTTCTATGAGTTACCCGTTATAAAGAATCCTAAAGCTAAAACATTAGCCACTCTTGTTCTCATGAATGAATTTGACTACATAGTACGGGAAGCTAGGGAAATCTTTGATTTTTATGGTATGAATCGTGAAAACCCTGTGATTGATGAAATTATTTATAATAGTGATTATGCATTGAGTCATTTGCTTGGGGATAACCAAATCTTTGATGAGAATCTTAAAAAGCAAGTCCCTATTTTAGACATGATCCAACAAGTTTTCAATTATGTTAATCAACACTATTCTTGGATTGCTGCCGGAAATCAAAAGGGTTATGATAAAAAGCAACTCGATAGTGCTAAGGTGTACATGGATAATGCATTTTATTTTTTATTTGCAAAACCTCCTGACAAAAATGATTCCAAGGAAAATGAGGCTAAAGATGACAACACGTAGATCCTATGCATTATGCCTAGCTAGGGGCGTAAAATGATAGCGCTCGTTGGGAGGCAACCCAACTTGTATCTTTTTGCTTTTGGGTTTTCTTGCTGTTTTCAATAAAATAACCAATTATGCCTCTGATTAGATGTGTTTTTTTGTTTTAAATTAGTGTTTGTGCCAAGCAAGGCCTTTGGGATGATTTGGGTGAGAGTTGATTTGATCTTGCTGAAAAACAGAAACTTTTGCACTCACAAAAATAATTTTCATTTATAATATAAGAGGGATTTTGAGTTGGTTCTTTTAGCAGAATATTAATAAACAAATTATTCACGTCTTCCTAATTTTTCAGAATTTTTGGAGTTACAAAAGTATTCGAATTAGTCAGATTGCTACAGACCGTTCTGTTTTTGACAGATTCTGTTTTCTTTGCGTTGTGTGCTTGTTTTGATGATTCTATGGTTTTCTTTGAAGAGTTTTTGCCATAGAAAAGTTGTAATACAATAGATATAATGCAAAATAAAATATGAATGGGTTTGCAACAGTACTTATAGTAGTGGTTTGCTTTCTTATACTAATGGATCTCGCGAAGGTTTTGTTGAGTTTTGTGTGATTGAAGTTTTCAAGTTTTGGGTGATATTACGATGGATGAAGGATAAGGATTAGCAAAAGGCTAAGCTTGATGATGCCTGAGGCACCCCAAGATAATATTCAAGAAGTAGCAAGCAACTAAGCTTGGGGATGCCCCTGAGTGGCATCCCCTCTTTCTTCTAACAACCATCGGTATTTCACTTGGAACTATATTTTTATTCGTCACATATTATGAGTTTTTCTTGGAGAGTCTTGTACGATATGAGTCTTTGCTTGTTTTGCTTTCTGTTTTAAGTCTTGAATCCTTGCTGGACACACCTTTTTGAGAGATCCAAAAATTATGTTATGCTTTCTCCTATGCTTCACTTAAATTTTTAGAGCCATGGAATTGCTCTAGTGCTTCACTTAAATTTTTGAGCACGGTGTGCTTTGTTATTTTTGAAGAAATGCTCTCATGCTTCACTTAGATTTATTTGGGAGTTAGTAAAAAATTTAAGAAATTCTCTCTTGCTTCACTTAGATTATTTTGAGAGAAAGAAATATTATGCTCATGTTCTTCGCTTAAATTTGTTTGATCTTATTAAAAGCAACATATGAAACTAGTCCCAAAGTGATAGATATCCAAGGAGGATATAATAAAAACTTTCATGAAGATCATTGGACAAAATAAACTTGATTATTAGTAATGGTTTTGAGATATGACGATATGATATGTGAGTCATGTTGATGAGTAATTATGATTTAGTAAGAATATTGGTGTTAAGGTTTGTGGTTCCCTATACAAGCACGAAAGTCAATAGTTATGCAATGAAATTACATCCTACTTGTGGTGCATTATTCGGTGTTACTTATGCTTAATGCTTGGGTACGAGATTTTTCGTTTCTTGGTTGACGCTTCTCAATCTTTTTGCTAGCCTTCATTTTGCACTAAGTATGATCACTACTTGTGCATCCAAAACCCTTTAAACCAGTTTTGCCATATGAGTCCACTATACCTACCTATATGCAGTATTTCCATGCCGTTCTAAGCAAATTTGCATGTCCCATCTCTAATTTTCAAAAAAATCTCTTTTGTGTGCTCGTACCGCTCGCGAGGCGGTGAGGGGTGGCCGATGTTTTCCATGATAGATGTGTTATTCTCACGATGAGCGTTTATTCACTTGTCATCGCACGAGAGCATGGCAAAGGTATTAGGGATGCCCAGTCCCAAAATGAAAAATGAATTTACTTTATGTTATCAAATAATAAATTCCTTGAAAAGTGTTGGTATGGAGGGCACCCGTGGATCTCTCTAAATTTTTGCTTTGAGCTCTGGCGCCTCTACAAATCCCTACTTCCCTCCATGAAGGGCCTTTCGTTTACTTTATGCAATTTTTATTTTGAACTTGAGTCTCCATCTTCTCTTATAAAGCACCAACTAAGGGACACTATGATCGTATTTGAGCATTGGGTGTAGCTAATATTCGAGTGTGTTTCATGAATGGATCAATGATTGAGCATCATGGGCTCGGGATAACTTGCTTTAGCGTTGATATTTTGAAAGACATGGTTGTTTGTTGATATACTTGAGTATTAAAGGCTTCATGTCAAAACTAGACTATTGCTTTGAACCATATAAAAGTCCAAATTTCCATGCTACAAAGAAAATAATATGTGATGAACATGATAGGCAGCATTCCACATCAAAAAATCTGTTTTTATCATTTACCTACTCAAGGACGAGCAGGAATTAAGCTTGGGATGCTGATACGTCTCCAACGTATCTATTATTTTTTATTGTTCCATGCTGTTATATTATCATTCTTGGATGTTTTACAATCATTTTATAAGCATTTTGTATCATTTTTTGGTACTAACCTATTGGCATAGTGCCCAGTGCCAGTTGATGTTTTCTGCATGTTTTTTACATTGCAGGAAATCAATACCAAAAGGAGTCCAAATGCATCGAAACTTTTTGTGGATTTTTTCTGGACCAGAAGACACCTGTTGGGCCAAAGAAGTGTGAGAGGGGTGCTCCGAGGGGAGCACAACCCACCAGGGTGCCGCCTCCCACACCGCCTCTTTGCTCTATAAATACCCCAATATTCCAGAAACCCTAGGGAAGTCGACAAAAATCAATTCTAGCCGCCGCAAGTTCCAGAAACGCCAGATCCAATCTAGACACCATCACGGAGGGGTTCATCATGTCCATTGGTGCCTCTCCAATGATGCGTGACTAGTTCATTGTAGACCTACAGGTTCATAGTTAGTAGCTAGATGGCTTCCTCTCTCACTCTTGATTCGCAATACAATGGTCTCTTGGAGATCCATATGATGTAAGTCTTTTTGTGGTGTGTTTGTTGGGATCTGATGAACTTTGAGTTTATGATCAGATCTATGTTTTTATCCATGAAATTTATTTGAGTCTTCTTTTGATCTCTTATATGAATGATTGATTATAGCCTCATATTTCTTCTCTGATATTTTGGTTTTGTTTGGCCAACTTGATCAATTTATCTTGCAATGGGAAGAGGTGCTTTGTGATGGGTTCGATCTTACGGTGCTTGATTAACGACATGTATGTATCATTGCTATTAAGGATAACAAGATGGGGTCTATTTCTACATAAATAGATCTTGTCTACATCATGTCATCGTTCTTATTGCATTACTCCGTTTTTCCATGAACTTAATACACTAGATGCATGATGGATAGCGGTCGATGTGTGGAGTAATAGTAGTATATGCAGGAAGGAGTCGGTCTACTAATCTTGGACGTGATGCCTATATAATTATTTGAAGTTCTATCAATTTCCCAATAGTAATTGGTTTCCCACCGTTTGCTATTTTTCTCGAGAGAAGCCACTAGTGAAACCTACGACCCCTGGATCTCTTTTTTTATATATTTGCCTTTGCGATCTATTTTCTTTTGCTTTTATTTTCAGATCTATTAAACCAAAAATACAAAATACTTTGCTACACTTTATTTTATTTGTGATCTATTTATCCAATCTATTACAACTTTCTCCCGTCCACGTGCCAATTTCTGGCGCCTTTACCCGAAAGGGGTTGACAACCCCTTTAACACGTGGGGTTGAGAGTATTTGTTATTTGTGTGCAGGAGCTGTTTACATTGTGTTGGATGGTTCTCCTACTAGTTCAATAACCTTGGTCTCATCACTAAGGAAAATACCTACCGTTGTTGTCCTGCATCATCCCTTCCTCTTTGGGGAAATACCGACGTAGTTCAAGCAAACATCAGGGATGGGCATGTTTATGCTAAATTTGTTGGTTCTTACTATGAGTACATTCAAAGGTCTATTTGGCTTCCTAACACCCTAGGTACTAACCTCAAAGGACCCATTCAAGAACGGGTACCTAAATCCAAGCATTGATCTCTTGTAGGAGTTTGCTTCCGGTGGAGTGTCATGGTTGCTTGATAGTGGAGCAACAAATCATATGACCGGAAGCAAGGACTTGGTAGTGGATGTGCATCAAATTCCATCTATGCCCACCCATGTCCAATTTGGTGATGCCTCAACTTCTAAGGTATTGGGACTTGGCAAGGTTGTTGTCTCTCAAGATTTATCTATTGAGAAGGTCATGCTTGTTGAGTCCCTTGCATACTATTTACTTTTTGTTCGTCAACTTGCACTTATGGGCTTTGCAACATTCTTCGATCTTGATATCATGGCCCTTTTGTGGAGCAAGACTCTTAAAGTAGCCTTGGTTGGGCATGTCGAGAACGGGCTCTATGTGGTGAAATTTTTGGAATGGCCCACTAAGACCGCGACTTGCCTATTGGCTAAAGTTGATGTGGGTTGGCTTTCGCATCGCTAACTAGCCCATGTCAATATGAGATCTCTGCAAAGTATCCTGATGCGGAGTATCCCACATTCATCCCCATGTACACTCCGGCTACTCTCCAAACCCCAAGAGGACATATGACGAGACCTCGAACATACGGCATTGGACACAAGGTGAACTCGCTCCTCTCCAAAACCTTCACTTTATACATGTGAGACATGGCTACTACCTCCAACGTGTGTGCTATGCATGATTTGGTACTTAGAGTAAAGCCAAGGAGCCACCACATCCAACGGAAGAGCTAGCAAGGACGCCAAGTACAAGGACCAAGAGAAGGAGCTGCCCGAAGCTACACCCACTGAACGACCGGTCCAGCCCGGACGTCCGGCCCCTGAAGGTCATGCCAGCCCAAGGAAACTAGGCCAACGCACGCTACAGCGGCCGGACGTCCGACCAGGACCGGACGTCCGATACACTCCAGGCCCCGGACGACCGAAAGCACCCCATTTAATCAACCTCGCAATGGCTAATTTACGGAAATTCAAAGAACTACGGACGTCCGGACCCCCGCGAGCCTCCAGATGACCGGCGCCTCACGGACGCCCGGACCCTGTCTGCGCACAGTGTATTGGGCCGAGCCCATGTACCCCTTTGCCCTCACTTACCCCTTCGTGGCTCTAGACTATATATACTCATCCACCTCCTCCTAGTTAGGGTTAGCAAAGGATTAGCTCATTTGAGATAGAGCTTTGCTCATCCATACGGATCTCCTCCTCGTGAGAGACCGCGACCTCTTCGGAGAAAGATCCACCTGGATTCAAGACCCCTTTACGGGAAGATCCCTCGTGGATTCAAGACCTCCTCTCGGAGATGAGCTACGGCCACTTGTATCGTCCTTTGTTGGATTTCGACCGTGAATCTCTTTGTGCTCCTTGGATCTAGCACATGTGTGATGATATTCGTGTTGATTGAGTGTTTTCTCTTGTGTTCCCCCGTGATTTCCCTCGTTTCCTTCTGCGCGTTCTTCGTGTTCCTTGTAGGGATCCTCTCCAAACGTGAAAGATCGCCCCCTAGGGTTCCGTCCTACATCATCTTGGATCAGAGCAAGGTTGATCATGTTTTTGGAGCCCCTACTCCTCTTTTTCTAGCTTGATTTTGTTGTGTTCTTCCCAAAATTCGAAAATCCCCACCAAAAATAGCCCCAAAATTTTTTGTGATTTGTTGGTTTGATGATGTTTTGTTGATTTTGATCCATGGATTTGCTTGGTTTTGAGTGGATCTAGCATCTCCTCAAGTTTTCCCATCTTCCATCGACGAAATCTCATCAATTTTGACCCCGAAATCTCCATTTTCCGCCTAAAATCGCGCCCCCGAACTCGCATCTCGCGTTGACCCCAACCCCCGGACGACCGGCGTTTTACGGACGTCCGGACCCCCCTCGAAGCCCCGGATATCCGCAACTCTCCGGACGACCGGAACCACCATTCCAGAACAGTTTTTACGGGTTTCCGAGCCTTCCCGGACGTCCGACAATCGGACATCCGACCTTTCCCGGACGTCTGTAACCTGTAGTTTCAGACTTCGGCTGATTTTTATTTTGTCCATAACTAATTCATCCGAACTCCAATTTTGACGTTCATTAGCTCGTTTTGAAGCTATTGACATCCCCCATCCCACAAAAATACCACCAACATCATTTCACTCCATCAAAGTTTCGAAAATTTGGCAAGTTTGCCTAGGCCTTCCACCTCCGCATAGCCACCACCGACTTCCGCAACCTAACCAATTTTGATTCCCATAGCATTAGTGGTTGCTTGAGTAGTGATTCGAGTCTCCTAAGGTGTTTCGGCTACTTAGGGACGGTTGTTTCTTCATCAACCACCACCACCACTTCCGCATAGGCTTACCCACCATATACTTCCGACAACCCAACTTAACCCAATTTTGTTTGAGCTTGTTTGAGTTGAGGCTTGTGTCTCCTAAGGTGTTTTGGCTACTTAGGGATGACAACTTCAACTCCGACACATGTATAGCTCATCATTCCACTTCTGCATTGCCTAGTGCAAAACCACCACTGCTTTCCGCTACCACCATTTGTCATTTGTCATTTGAGATTTGGAGTTTGCGGCTTTTCCGTTTCCTAAGGTGTTTCGGCTACTTAGGGATGAGTCTCCATCATCTTGATATCTACATCAAGAACACCGCCACTCATCATCGCAAATGACGGTAACCTCGACGACACCATTGTACATTCCCCTTGCAATTGCATTGATAACCTCTAGCCCATTTTGTGTTACTTGCCTATCGAGACTAGCCATTTGAGTATTGCCGGCAACGTGACTTGTGCACATTAGTGATCATACTTCCCATAGCATACATACCATATCATCGTGGTGCATATCTTGATATCATACCTTGTGTCACAAGTTTGCTCCCGCATATACACAATTGCTATCTTGGTTTGTGCATTTTCTAAAATTGGTCATACAAAAAAAAGAGAATAAGCTTTTAAGCAAAATAAAGAGAGCAAAGAGCTTGTAAGCAAGTGCCAGAGCATCATACCACATTGCATATAAGATTGTCATATCCGATCAACTTGGATCATCTTGAGAGAAACACCGGGAACTATACATACATAGCATACTTGGGATAGAAAGTTTATCCATTTTGCATCTTATAGGTTGTGCACAAGTGTCGTACTCACCTATTGAGCAATCGTGCTAGCGTCTCTCTTGAGTTGTGCAACACGAGCGTTTTCCGTGGATTCCACATTTTGTGCTCACTCCTTGGTTGCACGACCCCATTTATCTATCTGTGTGTGTGTTTCCGTGTGCCATTCATTGCTATTGGTCCATTTGTTTCACTTGCGAATTTGTGTATCTCTTTCAACATTATTGACTCTTGCTAACATTTTGCATCAAATTTTTTGTGCCACTATCCTCACCGAGCTCCACCATAATCTTTACTTGTGTAGGTGTGAAAACCGACAAGAATACCAATTGTGTTATTTCCTTGTTACACATTTGAGTGATCATTGATCCATCTTCAACATTGGTCAAGGTACATTTGGTATACTTCTTCTCTTTCTCCCACTCATATTTGCTCGAGTCTTGTGATGGATAGGCAAGGCATTTCCTCTCCGGTCTATGACAACAACAACAACAACAACAACGGCGTGAACAACTACATCTCCAAAGCATCCATCTTCGATCTACAACGACAAATGCAAGGCGCACAATCAAGATTGCGAGAGTGCATTGAGAACATCTCCATCGACATTCTTCACTCCGAAGCAAGGAAAAGGGACTACATCGACAAGAAGCTTTCCACACATAAAGAGGAGCAAGATGCAAGGATGAAGGAGATTAGAGCCTTGATCAAGTCTTCTTCCCCTTCGTCATCTTCAAGGCGGCGACATTGAAGCCACAAGTCTTCAGAGCGCGAAAACGATGCAAGTGCAAATCGTCCTCGTCAACATCTACATGGTGACCACCATCACGTTCGTGATCAACATCGTCATGAAGGGAAAGTCACCTCCAAGCAACATGTGCACGACAACGAATGACATCTACTATTAGCTCAAGCACGACAACGACATCATCATCATGAAGATGCTCCACAAGCGCAAATGCACAAATCCCAACAAGCCCTACTTCACGCCAAGTCAAAGCTTCATGAGCATAAAAGAAGACCGCGAGACGACCACCACCAAGAGGGTGCTACGGCTACAACAATCACTTCGGCATATTCGCCAAGTGCTATCAAGGCATCTTCGCCTTTGGACGTACGGCATATTCGCCTACTTCCCATGAGTACGCCTACAACGACTTCATCAAGTCCAAGGCGACCACCTACAAGCGAGGGCGACACTTCCATCTTCGCAAGCCCCTCAAGGAAGATGGACAAGCATGGTAAATTCCCTTCGGTCATGGAGACGAGCTATAAGGTGCCACATCCTATGGGCCTCCCACACCAATACGGTGACAAGATGGTCGAGCAAGGGCCATCCCCTTCGACTACGGCGACAAGCGCGAACCTCTTCAACAACATGAAGACGACGCCCATATTGGACTGATACTCCGAGTCAAGCTACGCGGCCGCACATGGAGACATTTGCACCAACATCTCTCCGACACCCACATATGTTGAGATGCCCCATTTGTCATGTGAGCAGAGCCACCACCCCATGAGTGAGATGAGTGACTCCACCATATATGACATTGAGAGCATTTCCTATGAGAGGATGAGTGTGACCACCACTAGCCCCACATATGAGAGCATGCCACACATCCTATGTGAGGTTGAGCGCCATTTGAGTGACTCCACCAACAATATGAGTGAGAGCATCTTTGAGGGAGTGAGTGAGCCACAACACTTAGAGAGTGAGGTAGTTGACATGGCATGTGAGGCCACTATGATTTCTAACGACTTAAGCTCTACTCCTAGTGTGTTTTCTTCTTTGGTGCTAGGTCTCCTACGTGACGACATGCCTACCCTCGATGAGTCCTTCCCTCCAATGGGAAAATCGATGGCCATGGTGGACGATGATACACCCCCCACATGGTTCCATAAAGATGAAGATGACAACGATCGGATCTTCAACACCTCACCTACAACACATGAGCGATGCTTCAAAGGTAACATAGGTGATGGTGTTTCTCTTGTCCCACTAGTGGACTCTCTTGACAATGATTGCTCCCATGATGTTGACCGACCTATTCCCATGCTTCATGCTAGTGAGACTTCTTCATGCCTTGACTTACCTATTTATGATGAATATGCTGATGAGCATATTGAGTTGCCTAGTTGTGATGCTATGCTCCATAGGATATCATGTGAAAATTCTATTGATCACATCATGTTTGACAATCCATTGAATTTGTCATATGCTATGAGTGAGATCTCCAATATTGCATCTTTACAATCTTAACATAGTAACTATGCATGCCCCATTCAAATAAATCCCATTTGCACTTATGGCATAGATAACGATATGATGGTCATTGGCTTTTGTTTTTCATGTGATGATATTGCCATGCTTCCTTTACATGATTTGCGTAATTCATCTACTATGACATGCCATGATCACATTGTTCCACATATGCATTGTTTTGGATGTTGTCAATATTCTCCATGTGATGTTCCTACTAATGCTCATGAGGAGACCCCCATAGTTTCCTCATACATAGGAGATTTTGATGCATCCCATACTTTTCATGATTCCCATAATTGCGTGCACCATATGCATTCCATGAATAACAATGCTCTAGATATTTCTCATGATGCATTACAACCTTTGAGTCTCCATTATGTCATACATAATAACAAACCTCTCATGATGGATGACATGTTTCTGTATCACGCATCTCATTTATTTGAGCATTGGCTATTTTGTGCTAACCGACACATGCTTGTGAGCATCATGATAGATGATGTGTACATATACCATGCACACACAATTATTCCTTTTCTTTGTTTTGTGTAGGTACTCATGTATACTCGTCAAGCTCTCAATCCCAAGAGTTGATGAAACGAGCTCTTGAGAGCAATGATGCTTTGGGATCACGTGAATTGTCCTTACCACCATTCCCTTCGCACAAGGACTACGCGCATCTCTTTTACTTGTCTCTCACATGGCTATGGGCTATTTACCACTTGTCACCTTATGCTCATTTTCCTGTGTTTACTTTGCATGTTATCCTTGCTTCTATGCCTTTGCCATGCAATTGTGACCCTTGTTTGCATCTACCCATGATTCACCATTATGCTACTTCTATGTGTATTTGCATGCTTGGTGGAGATCCTAGTAGCTATTGCCATGATTTCTTTGTGCCCCATGCTATTGATGCTTGTTGCGTTGGGAGAGTCATGATACCCCATTGCTATTTACATATGGCCTCTCGCCAATACATTGATGATATTTTGCTCATATCTTGCTTTCATGCTTGTGCTATGTCATGTGAATTATTCATGCACACTATTTGCACCAATGACATGCTTGCCATGATTCCTCCTAGTATGTTGCATCTTCGCACTACTAGCTTGCTTGACTTGATTGCTATGATTGCTTGCTTGGTTGCATCACCCATGTTCCACTCTTACTCGCTTTCTTGGGTTGATGACATATATGTTCATGCCTCTCACATGATATATCTTGATCATTGTCTCTTGTGTCCATTAGTTGCCTCTTTCATATCCACTTGTATTGAGTGCAACCATACTATGCTTATTGATCTTGGAGACTTTGACACCTTACTTGTGATGCATTCTTGTTTACTTGGACCTATTGTATTTGGTTGTTCCCACATCATATGCCTCCATACTATGCAATACTCCCTTGTCCTTTCTTATGATGAGCAAGATGCATACACTTGTTTGGTATCTTACCACACGAATGATAGGTTTTTCCCTTTTGCTAACCTCATTTGTTTTTCTGAGTGTTTGTCATGTTCTTTCGTTTTGAAGGATTCACAAGGCGGTACCATGACGAGACAACTTCGTCATGCGAAGGCGTACAAGATGAGCGACACCAACATTTTCGACATTCTCATAAAGGTGAACTCCTTCTCTTTGAGCCATCCTCAAATACGCATATTGGATGGGTCACTCTTTCATTGTTGTTTCCTTCTTGTTGTCTACATTTTATATCTATTGGATGGAGGAGCGACATTGGAGATTGGCTCTATGGACCTTCACATTGAGGAGCGCTCGCACTTATTGGATGCACCTTCGAACCTCCATTCATGCCCCGACATCGAGCATTGGTATACCACCACCTCCACTTTTGTTGATTGTGCTCACACATGTCATGATCGATGGACTTATCATACTCACCACAAGTTTGCACCCTATGCATGGATTGACTCACATTATGATTGCCTTGTTGCATCTTGTATTCCCATGTCATCCATGATATTTGAGCTTGTGCACTTCCTTAGCAAATTTGTTGTGATCTTCCTTGATGGCATATTCATACATCATGATCATATTGCCTACCATTAATTGCATGATTACATACACATGTTGAGCATCCATTGCCATATTCATGCTATTGATAAACCGTCTCACTATGACATCATTTTGCACCATGGTTGCATTGATCATATTCACAACACATTTGTGTGCACAATGATTGCATTTCCTCCCATGAATGCTTGCATATCATTCTAGATCATCTTGATAAGCTTCATGCGCTTTGTCACGTACAATCTTGCCCATCGGACTCATTCTTACATGATGGACATTTTGTGTGCGCTAACCATTGTATTTCCGAGTGTCGCTTGTGTTTGCTCTTTTTGCATGTCTATCACTCCAGCGACACCTTGGACTACTTGGATTGCGCCATGTCTTCAACTTCGTCCAACTACAAGTCCGTCCATGACAACCATTTCCATGGTGATGAGGATCACGATCTGAGGTCGGATCTTTCCCAAGGGGGGGAGATGATGTGGAGCATCCCACGTTCATCCCACGTACACTCCGGCTACTCTCCAAACCCCAAGAGGACATATGACGAGACCTCGAACATACGCCATTGGACACAAGGTGAATTCGCTCCTCTTCGAACCTTCACTTTCTACATGTGAGACATGGCTACTACCTCCAACGTGTGTGGTATGCATGATCAGGTACTTAGAGGAAAGCCAAGGAGCCACCACATCCAACGGAAGAGCTAGCAAGGACGCCAAGTGCAAGGACCAAGAGAAGGAGCTGCCTGAAGCTACAGCCACCGGACGACCGGCCCAGCCCGGACGTCCGGCCCCTGAAGGTCACGCCAGCCCAAGGAAACCAGGCCAACGCATGCTACAGTGGCCAGACGTCCGACCAGGACTGGACGTCTGATACACTCCAGGCCCCGGACGATCGAGCACCCCCGGACGACCGAACCCTCGGCAACAGAAGCTGATTTACGGAAATCCGAAGAACTACGGACGTCCAGACCCCTGCGAGCCTCCGGACGACCGGCGCCTCACAGAAGTCCGGACCCTATCTGCGCACCGTGTATTGGGCCGAGCCCATGTACCCCTTCGCCATCACTTACCCCTTCGTGGCTCTAGACTATATATACTCCTCCACCTCCTCCTAGTTAGGGTTAGCAAAGGATTAGCTCATTTGAGATAGAGCTTTTCTCATCCATATGGATATTTTCCTCGTGAGAGACCATGGCCTCTTCGGAGAAGTCCACCTGAATTCAAGACCCCTTTATAGGAAGATCCCTCATGGATTCAAGACCTCCTCTCGGAGATGAGCTACCGCCACTTGTATCGTCCTTTGTTTGATTTGGACTATGAATCTCTTTGTGTTCCTTGGATCTAGCACATGTGTGATCATATTCGTGTTGGTTGAGTGTTTTCTCTTGTGTTCCCCCGTGATTTCCCTCGTTTCCTTCCGCGTGTTCTTCGTGTTCCTCATAGGGATCCTCTCCAAACGTGAAAGATCGGCCCCTAGGGTTCCGCCCTACATCATCTCCTCAAAGGTGACCACGTGCGTGGACTAACAAATGTGAGTTTTGCCGAATACCGTACTTGCAATGCTTGTATCGAAGCAAAGCTTCATGAAACGGCTCACCATCCATCGACTATCATCTACTCAAAGAGGCCCTTCAAGCTCCTTCACATGGTCTTTTTGGTCTTCCATCCTTTGATAGTCTTGGTGGAAGAAAGTATTGCTTGGTGATTGTGGATGACTACTCAAGATACACATGGGTATACTTCTTCAAGAGGAAGAGTGAGACTCAACAAACCATCATCAACTTTGCAAATGAAGCTCAACGTCAACATGAAGCAAAGATCTTGATGATTAGAAGTGACAACGGCACTGAGTTGAAGAACTGCACCTTGGATGAGTTTCTTAGTGCCGAGGGGATCAAGCACCAATATGCCGCACCCTATACCCCTCAACAAAATGGTGTGGTGGAGAGGAAGAATCAAACCTTGATGGATGCGGCAAGGACCATGGCAGAATTCAAGTCTCTGTACAACTTTTGGGCCAAAGCCATCAACACTGCATGTCATGCATCCAATAGGCTCTACCTTCGCAAAGGCTTGAACAAGACTCCATATGAGATACTTATTGGCAACAAGCCCAACCTCTAGTACTTCCGGGTGTTCAATTGTAAGTGTTTTATTCTCAAGAAAGGTTTTCGTTTGTCTAAATTCGAACCTAGAGCTCAAGAGGGCATATTTTTTGGTTATGCCACAAACTCTCATGCTTACCGTGTTCTCAACAAGTCCACCAGACTCACTGAGGAGACACGTAACGTGGAGCCTTATGAAAATAATTGCTCCCAGGTGGAGCAAAGTGGTCTTTGTGATGTAGGTAATGAAATTCCTCCCCAAGACATAAGAAGAATGGGGATTGGTCAAATACTCCCCATTGAGGAACCCCTTGTGGCCTAAGGAGAAGGACAATGCTCTACTCAAGTGGAGCCATCACCTATGCTAGACCCACATGCTTCCGAAGAACAAAATGAAGGCCCTCAAACCAATGAGCAATATCAAGGGCAAGATCAACTCCATGGAGACGATGATGATGCACCAAATGATGCCCAAGATCAAGTTCATGCCTCCAAGATCGCTCAAGACCAAGATCAAGCTCAAGGTCAAGAGCAAGCTCAAGACGGTGCTTAACATCAAGAGCAAACTCAAGAGGGTGCTCAAGATATGCAAGATGATCCTCAAATGCCCATCAAGGAACTTTTGGAGTGGCGTGCCGCTAAAGTAGCTTCTAAGCTCGAGCATCAACAACATGTCATGGAGAATGTGCTTGGAAGCTTGAGAAAAGGGGTAACTACTCGTAAACAATTGTCAAACTTTTGTGAGCATCACGCGTTTGTTTCGTGTGTAACCCCAAAAGGTACATGAGGCGCTCGATGATGGGGATTGGCTTGAAGCAATGCACGATGAACTCAACAACTTCGAGCGCAATCAAGTTTGGGAGTTAGTGCCAAGACCAATAGAGGAACATAATTTCATTGGAACCAAATGGACCTTCAAGAACAAGCAAGATGAAAATAGTGTGGTTGTTCGAAACAAGGCGAGATTGGTGACACAAGGCTACTCCCAAGTTGAGGGTATCGACTATGGTGAAACCTTTGCTCCCGTTGCTCGTCTTGAATCTTTTTGCATGTTGCTTGCTTATGCATCTCATCATGACTTTAAATTGCAACAAATGGATGTGAAAAGTGCATTTCTTAATGGTCCTTTGGATGAGTTGGTGCATGTCAAACAACCTCCAGGATTCGAGGATACCAAATTCCCCACTCATGTATACAAACTCAATAAGGCGCTATATGGCCTTAAACAAGCCCCACGTGCGTGGTATGAGCACCTTACCGAGTTGTTGCAAGATCGTGGGTTTGAAATTGGGAAAATCGACCCCACTCTTTTTACTAAGAGGGTCAAAGGGGATTTGTTCATATGTCAACTATATGTTGATGATATTATCTTTGGTTCTCCAAACAAATCTTTCAATGATGGGTTTGCCGCACTAATGACCGAGAAGTTTGAGATGTCTATGATGGGAGAGTTGAAGTTCTTTCTCGGGTTTGAAGTCAAGAAAAGAGAAGGAACATTCATCAACCAAGCCAAGTATACCCAAGACATGCTCAAGATATTCAATTCAGATGATGTCAAGCCAGTCAAGTTCTCAATGCCAACCAAATGCAGGCTTGACAGTGATCCCAATGGTAAAGTGGTGGATCAAAAGGTATATCGTTCCATGATTGGATCATTGCTTTACCTTTGTGCATCTAGACCGGATATCATGTTGAGTGTGGGAATTTGTGCATGGTTTCAAACCGCATCTAAGGAAAGCCACTATGTGGTGGTCAAGCGAATCTTTTGATATTTGGCTCATACCCCAAACTTTGGCTTATGGTACCCCAAAGGAGCAAACTTTGATCTCATTGGTTACTCGGATTCGGATTGGGCGGGAGATTGTGTGGATAGGAAGTCAACTTCTGGAGGGTGCCAATTCCTTGGCCGCTCTTTGGTGAGTTGGTTTTCGAGGAAGCAAAATTGTGTGTGTCTCTCATCCACAAAGGCCGGATATGTAGCCGCCGCAAGTTGTTGCGCACAATTACTATGGATGAGGCAAACTTTAAAGGATTACAGTGTCCCTTGTGACAAAGTGCCTCTTCTATGTGACAATGAAAGTGCTATCAAAATCTCTCACAACCTGGTGCAACATAGAAAGACAAAGCATATTGAGATACATCATCACTTTATTCTGGATCACATCAAGCGGGGAGATATTGATATCATCTACATCAACACTCAAGAGCAACTAGCGGATATTTTTACCAAGCCTCTAGATGAAGAAAGATTTCGCGAGTTAAGGCATGAGCAATGTGGCTTGAATCTAGGCAGTTCCCACTGCACTCATCATCATATCTTGTTCCAGATGTAGGCATGGACATAGGGGGAGTGTTGTTCTCTCAATGAACTCTTACTCCCCCCATTATGCATAAATCGATCAAGTCTTTCACATTAGTCATTTTTTATGGTACTTGTGCTTCAAAGATGAGTTTTGGTCATGGGCCCAAGGTTAAAATCTTCACAGTGCCATACCATTAGACTCGAACATAGGTGGCCTCGGCCACCACCCTCTCCTTGAGAGGTGTGTGGTTTGTCCTTTTTCTCTAGTTGATTTGTTTTGTGTTTTAGGTGTGTTGTGTTTCTTGTCTCTCCTTGGGTGCCTCTCTGGCTCTTTGTTGTGTTTTTCTTCTTGAGTTGCACTCTCGTCTTGTCTCGTGTTTCATTTTGTGTGATCTAAGCCTGTCTTTGTGTCTGCTCCTTCGAGTTTGCTGGCTGGGCGGTACTACCACTGAGGACGGGCGGTACAACCACCCGCCCGAGCGGTACTACCGCTGTAAGGCGGGACTGGGGGGTTATGTTGGGCAGGGTGAGTTTCTTTTCTCCCCCATACCCATTTGACTCGTCCCGCTCGTCTCCTTTGTGCTCCAGTGACGAACTTGCCGCGGGAGGCCACCACCGGGCCGTCGTCTCCGGGCTATCCTTCACCTTTCCCTCCGATGGAATCGATGCCCACCCCTTCCTCTTGCCATGGATGCTAGTATTGCCCACGTTCTTCTTTTCTTTGTTTCTAGGTTTCAGATCTAGGCTTTAGGGGCAATAGTCTTTGCATTTATTGATTTTTGGCCAAATCGAGGCTTGAGCGGGTTGTTGAAGGATGCTAGACTAGTTGGGTTGATATTTGGTAGGAGTATTTTTTAATTTGGCACCCCTGGTAGTACCAGATTTGGTCGCGGATGTAGTCAAACCGCCGTCCTCCGCCTCGAGCGGTACTACCACTCCTCAGGAGCGGTACTACTGCTTGAAGACAGTAGGCAGTACTACCGCTACCAAGTAGCGGCACTACTGTTGGGTGCCAGCCTCCACTTTATTCATACCAAATGACAATTTGTGTTGCTTTTTCTGCTGGCTTATGCTTGTTTTTCTCCTTTTTCTCATGTTCTTGTGCTGGTTCCAGGTGATGTCCCTTCGGAGCACCCTATCCATCGTGTCAACCTTGGGCGTTCTGGTTCAAAATGCTATGGCACTTCTGAGGCAGCGGCTGCTTCCTTAAGTGTTCCTCCACCGTAGCCCAAGAAGCAAATTGCGAGCAAGCCCAAGCCAAGGGCCAACTCTGTGACTAAGATGACTGCCAAGGAGTTATGGGAGAGGTGTCGACGTAACCCATATGAGCAAGATCAAGAACCCACTCATGTCAACTGCCCGTTCTGGACCGATTTCAGTGGGCTATCTTCTTTGATGTGCTCAAGGCAAAGAATAATCTCTATGTTTGTGTCCACTCCATCAACATTGCCCATTTGGGGAAATATCTTGCCTACTTTGGCGAAGCACTGCAGATGTGTACTCAGTTGAATATTCTCAAGATCATGGAATTAAACAAGGAGTTTGATGCAGATTTGGTGGCTCGGTTTTATGCCACGGTCCATCTTGGCACTGATGAGGAAAGAACCTTGACTTGGATGAAAAATGGCAAACTTCTCTCCGTCAAATGGAAGGCGTTCATGAAATTTTGGGGGATTTAAGATCAAGGACTTGAGAACCCGGTTGGCATTCGTCCTCATCGGAATGCAACTTCTACTCACAAGCAATCTCTCTGGGCTTTACTGCACATTGAAGATTAACCCCGAGACACAGAAGGAGACTTACGACCTGCCTCATTTTCTAGACATCCTTCATCGCATCTTCAGGGAGACTCCTTTCCCTCGCATTGGAAACTTGGATATGGTTCATTCGTTCCTCATGGACATGTTACTTCTCTACCAGCATGAGAAGGAAGAAAACACAGGAGATTCCTTGGATATTTCTCATGTCATGTGGTTTGAGCTCGTCTCCGCCATCTCTAAGCACAAGTGCCCCATCTATGCTCTCTTTCTCATGTTACTTATTGAGAAGGCATGGGGCACACTTATCCTGGTGTAGTGCTGGAGACTGGTGAGTTGGTCTCTCACAAGGTCAAGCGTCTGAGAAAGAAGGAGCTCTAGGGCACTCCTATTCCGAAGTTTGGGATTTCGTCAGGTGCTGACAAGGTTGAGGCAAAGGCTGATGCTGATGAGGAGGAGGATTATGTGCCCTTTGGAGCGAAGCACTCATGGGCCAAGAAGCTCAAGTGCAAGATGAAGAAACTTTTCTGCATGGAGTCTCACGGGCAGTATATGGCTCACGTGTCTGAGAAGAAGGCCAAGAGTCGTCACAAGGATCTCATGCGTCAGTTTGGGGCTACAGTTAACAATGGATTTGGGGGCAAGATCACTAATGAGGAGGAGTGGATTCAGCAGCACCGCCCTTGGACAAACTCAGACACCGAGCAGCCCTCTGCCGATGACGGAGGCATAGGAGACCACGCGGGGATTTGATGATGGAGATCTTCAGCTTTGCTATCACATGTGACCGTAGAGTACTCTTTGCCCTTTTGGTGTCTCGATGCCAAAGGGGGAGAGAGTTTAGGGATTTGTCGAGTTGCGAGTGTGTCTTATTTTCCTTGTCTTTCTCTCTCACAAACTCTTTTGTCGTCATTTGCCTTGCTTTGGTTTGTGCTCGTGAGACCTGGTTACCCTATCATATGGTGTGAGACATATGCTACCCTATCTAATTATCTATGTATGTCGAGTACTTCAGTAGTATGTGACTTGCATGCTTATCGCTTGTTTCTACTTTGCTCACTTACTACTCCCTTGCATCCTAGCTTATATCTCTCTATGTATAGATGCAAGTGTTGTCAGGCTATAAAATATAGGGGCAGTGTTGATCCTAATGTGTGTACTTTGCATTCCAAAGGCACTTCTAAATAAGGGCACACATCTAGGGGGTGCCCGTCTATATTTTGTAGTCTCTGGGGATTCGCTTATTCTCTTATCATTTATTTATGAAAATCCCGTGTTGTCATCAATCCACCAAAAAGGGGGAGATTGTTAGGGCACGTCTCTTGATACGTCTCCAACGTATCTCTAATTTTTGATTGTTCCATGCTATTATATTACCCGTTTTGGATGTTTATGGGCTTTACTTTACACATTTATATCATTTTTGGGACTAACCTACTAACCGGAGGCCTGATAACCCACAAGTGTAGGGGATCGCAACAGCTTTCGAGGGTAGAGTATTCAACCCAAATTTATTGATTCGACACAAGGGGAGCCAAAGAATATTCTTAAGTATTAGCAGTTGAGTTTTCAATTCAACCACACCTGGATAACTTAGTATCTGCAGAAAAGTATTTACTAGCAAAGTAGTATGATAGTAATGGTAACAGTGGAAAAGTAAAGATAGCAGTTTTGTAGTAGTTATAACAGTAGCAACGGAAAAGTAAATAAGCGAAGCACAATATGTGAAAAGCTCGTAGGCATTGGATCAGTGATGGATAATTATGTCGGATGCGATTCCTCATGTAATAGCTATAACATAGGGTGACACGGAACTAGCTCCAGTTCATCAATGTAATATAGGCATGTATTCCGAATATAGTCATACGTTCTTATGGAAAAGAACTTGCATGACATCTTTTGTCCTACCCTTCCGTGGCAGCGGGGTCCTAGTGGAAACTAAGGGATATTAAGGACTCCTTTTAATAGAGAACCAGAACAAAGCATTAGCACATAGTGAATACATGAACTCCTCAAACTACGATCATCACCGAGAAGTACCCGATTATTGTCACTTCGGGGTTGTCGGATCATAACACATAATAGGTGACTATAGACTTGCAAGATAGGATCAATAACACACATATATTCATGAAAACATAATAGGTTCATATCTGAAATCATGGCACTCGGGCCCTGGTGACAAGCATTAAGCATAGCAACATCAATCTCAGAACATAGTGGATACTAGGGATCAAACCCTAACAAAACTAACTTGATTACATGGTAAATCTACTCCAACCCATCACCGTCTAGAAAGCCTACGATGGAATAACTGACGCACGGCAGTGAGCATCATGAAATTGGTGATGGAGGTTGGTTGATGATGACGACGGCGATGAATCCCCCTCTCCGGAGCCCCGAACAAAGTCCAGATTAGCCCTCCCGAGAGAGATTAGGGCTTGCCGGCGGCTCCGTATCGTAAAACGCGATGAAACTTTCTCTCTAATTTTTTTCTCCACGAAACGGAATATATGGAGTTGGAGTTGAGGTTGGTGGAGCGTCAGGAGGCCCACGAGACAGGGGGAGCACCCAGGGGGAGGGCGCGCCCCCCACCCTCGTGGACAGGGTGTGGGCCCCTGGCCTTGATTCTTTTGCCAGTATTTTTTGTATTTTCCAAAACTTATCTCCGTGGATTTTCAGGTCATTCCGAGAACTTTTGTTTTCTGCACAATAAACAACATCATGGCAGTTCTGCTGAAAACAGCGTCAGTCTGGGTTAGTTTCATTCAAATCATGCAAGTTAGAGTCCAAAACAAGGGCAAAAGTGTTTGGAAAAGTAGATACGTTGGAGACGTATCAACTCCCCCAAGCTTAAACCTTTGCTTGTCCTCAAGCAATTCAGTTGATAAACTGAAAGTGATAGAGAAAAACTTTTACAAACTCTATTTGCTCTTGTTGTTGTAAATATGTAAAGCTAGCACTCAAGTTTTCAGCAAGTATTATGAACTAACCATACTCACAATAACACTCAGGTCTCACAATTACTCATATCAATGGCATAATCAGCTAGCGAGCCATAATAATAAAACTCAGATGACAACACTTTCTCAAAACAATCATAATATGATATAACAAAATGGTATCTCGATAGCACTTTCTGAGACCGCAAAACATAAATGCAGAGCACCTTTAAAGATCAAGGACTGACTAAACATTGTAATTCATGGTAAAAGAGATCCAGTCAAGTCATACCCAATATAAACCAATAGTAATGAATGCAAATGACAGTGTGCTCTCCAGAGGGTGCTTTTCAATAAGAGGATGATGACTCAACATAAAAGTAAATAGATAGGCCCTTCGCAGAGGGAAGCAGGGATTTGTAGAGGTGCCAGAGCTCGATTTTAAAATAGACAGGAATAACATTTTGAGCGGCATACTTTCACTGTCAACGCAACAACTATGAGATTGCGATATCTTCCATACTACATGCATTATAGGCGGTTCCCAAATAGAATGGTAAAAGTTTATACTCCCCCACCACCAACAAGCATCAATCCATGGCTTGCTCGAAACAACGAGTGCCTCCAACTAACAACAGCCCTGGGGGAGTTTTGTTTAATTATATTGATTTGTTTTGATCTTTTGGATCATGGGACTGGGCATCCCAGTTACCAGCCCTTTCTCGTGAATGAGGAGCGGAGTCCACTCCTCTTGAGAATAACCCACCTAGCATGGAAGATACGAATAGCCCTAGTTGAAACATGAGCTGCTCGAGCATACAAAATAGAATTTCATTTGAAGGTTTGGAGTTTGGCACATACAAATTTACTTGGAACGGCAGGTAGATACCGCATATAGGAAGGTATGGTGGACTCATATGAAACAACTTTGGGGTTTATGGAGTTTGGATGAACAAGCAGTATTCCCGCTTAGTACAGGTGAAGGCTAGCAAAAGACTGGGAAGTGACCAACTGAGAGAGTGACAACAGTCATGAACATGCATTAAAATTAATTCACATCGAGTACAAGCATGAGTAGGATATAATCCACCATTAACATAAATATCATGAAGGTTATGTTGATTTGTTTCAACTACATGCGTGAACATGTGCCAAGTCGAGTCGCTCAATTCATTCAAAGGAGGATACCATCCCATCATACCACATCATAATCACTTTAATAGCATGTTGGCACGCAAGGTAAACCATTATAACTCATAGCTAATCAAGCATGGAACAAGCAACTATTATCTCTAAATGTCATTGCAAATATGTTTACTTCATAATAAGCTAAATCAGGAACGATGAACTCATCATATTTACAAAAACAAGAGAGGTCGAGTTCATACCAGCTTCTCTCATCTCAATCAGTCCATCATATATTGTCATTATTGCCTTTCACTTGCACGACCAAACGATGTGTATAATAATAATAGTGCACGTGCATTGGACTAAGCTGGAAATCTGCAAGCATTCAACTCAAGAGAGAAGACAAATAATATGGGCTCTAAGTTAAATAAACAATCATGCATATGAGAGCCACTAAACATTTTAAATATGGTCTTCTACTCTCGACTCCCAAAGAAAACATAAAATAAAACTATTTACACGGGAAAGCTCCCAACAAGTAAAAAGAAGAACGAGAAATCTTTTTTGGGTTTTCATTTTAATTACTACTACAAGCATGGAAATTAAACTAACTAATTTTTTTGATTTTTCTAAAGGTTTATCAAACACACAAGAAGAAAGCTAGAAAAAGAAAATTAAACTAACATGGATAATACAGTGAAAGAGTATGAGCACCGACAGCTAGAATAGTGTGTGAACATGAATGTAAAGTCGGTGAGAAATACGTACTCCCCCAAGCTTAGGCTTTTGTCCTAAGTTGGTCTACTGCCAAGGACCGCGGCTACTCTCCCCGGTGTACTGAGGGGTGTAATCAGGATACTACTGGCTGGCCATCTCCTCCGGATCCCACTGGTAGGATGATGCATGATAAGGGTCCAGTGAAGGTTCCAGCTCAGGATCAGGCTCTGGAGTGGATGCTTGGCCTCGATGCACGTACACCACTTCCGGCGTGACAAGATAATTAACTGCAGTCAAATCAAACAACAGAGGCGCAGGCAGAATAATAGTCTCATTGTGTTTCTTATTAAATCTCAAGTTATACAGGAGCATCTTATCATCAATATGAACAATAAACTCACGTGCTACCATGCTCCTGTAATCTAAAATGTAAGGAGGCAATATTGTCTCCTCTTTCTCATGGTGCCTAATAGGTATCTTAAAATGTTTAGCAAGATGTGCAGCATAGATACCTCCAAAGATGGGGCCTTTTGTTCGGTTCAGGCTTAGCCGTTTAGCAATGACGGCACCCATACTAAAACTATTATCACCAAACATGGCATGGAATAGAATAATAATATCAGGAACATTGAAGTTTCCACTATTTCCACGGTCAATTAAGCATCGACTAGCAAATAAGGCAAAGTACCGTAAAACAGGAAAGTGTATGCTAGAGATTCTCGCATCGGAACCCTTCTTTGGATCCCCTACAGTAATGGTGTTAACAAAGCCATCCACATCTTTACGATGTGGTTCATCTAATTTACCCTCGAAGGGTATTTTACATACCGCACAAAAATTACGTAAAGACAATTCCTCGAATTCATCATATAAATGAAATGATACTGAAGGCGGTGACTTCTTAGGATAATAATAAAAGTTTTGCACGAAAGTATTGCTAAGTAAGAGATACTGCTCGATTCGGTCGTGGAGGAAGTCGGTGAGGCCAGCATTCTCGATCAAAGTATAAAAGTCTTCATAGATTCCGGCTTCTCTCAAGAAATCGTCACAGGGCCATTCACACGGCCGTACTTCCGCTATGCGAGGAAGATTATACTTGGCATTTTCCTTCTCTTTAGCTTGTTTTTCCTCGGAGCCTTGGCTAGAAGAGCCCCTCAAAAATCTCCTTAACATTTTATGAAAACTTCTGAAATTTTTAGTAACTTCAAAATAAAAGTAAATAAAACTAAACAAGATTGGTAGCAACTACTCCTACAAGTGCCTAGATCCTATATCATGCATTAGAATTACTTGGGACCTCATAAATTTGACATGCAAGCTCAAGAACAGGGTCACCTATGCAGCAAAAATTTGCAATGAATAAAGCACTAGAACAAAAAATAATTGGACCAATGGAGGAGTCACATACCAAGCAACAATCTCCCAACGCAGTTTTGTGAATGGAGCTTTGAGCAAGGAGATCGAAAATCACAGGAAAATGAGCTAGAACTCGTGCTTGAGCTGGATGGGGATTTTTTGGGAAGAAGATGGAGTGTGTGGGTGCAGGAATAAGTGGAGGGGGGCCATCCTGGGCCCACGAGACAAGGGGGCACGCCCAGGGGGTGTGGGCGCGCCCTCCACCCTTGTGGCCAGGTGCTTGCCCCTCCTGCAGTGGTTTCAGTGCCTAAAATCCTTAAATATTCCATAAAAAATCATACTAAATTTGCAGGGCATTTGGAGCACTTTATTTTCAGGATATTTTTTATTGCACGGATAATTTAGAAAACAAATAGATAATACTATTTTTGCTTTATTTATTCTAAATAACAGAAAGTAAAAAGAAGGTGCGGAAGGTTGTGCCTTCTAGTTTCATCCATCTCATGATCATCAAAATGAATCCATTAACAAGGTTGATCAAGTCTTGTTAACAAACTCATTCCGAATAACACGGAACCGGAAAATTTTTGAATAACACTAAGTTACCTCAACGGGGATATGAACATCCCCAACAATAAGAATATCATACTTTTTCTTGACAGTAGGAAGAGGAAATTCAAAACCTCCAATAATGATAGTTGGACTTTTTCCAGTAGAATTGATGCTATGAACTTGAGGTTGTTTCCTCGGAAAGTGTACCGTATGCTCATTACCATTAACATGAAAAGTGGCATTGCCCTTGTTGCAATCAATAACAGCCCCTGCAGTATTCAAAAAGGATCTACCAAGGATAATCGACATACTATCGTCCTCGGGAATATCAAGAATAACAAAGTCCGTTAAGATAGTGACATTTGCAACCACAACAGGCACATCCTCGCAAATACCGACAGGTATAGCAGTTGATTTATCAGCCATTTGCAAAGATATTTCAGTAGGTGTCAACTTATTCAATTCAAGTCTACGATATAAAGAGAGGGGCATAACACTAACACCGGCTCCAAGATCACATAAAGCAGTTTTAACATAATTTCTTTTAATGGAGCATGGTATAGTTGGTACCCATGGATCTCCAAGTTTCTTTGGTATTCCACCCTTAAAAGTGTAATTAGCAAGCATGGTGGAAATTTCAGCTTCCGGTATTTTCCTTTTATTTGTAATGATATCCTTCATGTACTTAGCGTAAGGATTTACTTTAAGCATATCAGTTAAGCGCATACGTAAGAAGATAGGTCTAATCATTTCAGCAAAGCGCTCAAAATCCTCATCATCCTTTGTCTTGGATGGTTTAGGAAGAAAGGGCACGGGTTTTTGAACCCATGGTTCTCTTTCTCTACCGTGCTTCCTAGCAACAAAATCTCTCTTATCATAACGTTGATTCTTTGATTGTGGGTTATCAAGATCAACAGCGGGTTCAATCTCTACATCATTATTTTTGCTAGGGGTTGAGCATCAACATGAACATTATCATTAACATTGGCACTAGGTTCATGTACATCACCTGATTGTCTTTCGGCATCAGAAATAGAGATATCATTGGGATTCTCATGTGTGTCTACAACAGGTTCACTAGAAGCATGCAAAGTCCTATCGTTTTTCTTTTTCTTCTTTTTGGAAGAACTAGGTGCCTCTAAATTATTTCTCTGAGAATCTTGCTCGATTCTCTTAGGGTGGCCTTCAGGATACAAAGGTTCCTGAGTCATTCTACCAGTTCTAGTAGCCACTCTAACAACAAAGTCATATTTATTATTTAATTCATCAAGCAAATCACTTTGAGCTTTAAGTACTTGCTCAGCTTGAGTGGTAACCATAGAAGCATATTTGCTAATGAGTTTAAGTTCACCTTTAACTCTAGCCATATAATCACTCAAGCGTCCTATTTAGAAAGCATTATTCTTTAATTCTCTACCAACATAAGCATTAAAACTTTCTTGTCTAGCCATAAAGTCATAAATTCATCTAAGCATGGGCTATGAAATTTAGTAGAGGGAATTTCAACTTTATCATATCTATAGATAGAATTTACCTTTACTACCTGTGTGATTTATCAAGACAATGTGTTTCTTCAACAGGCGGTATATTAAGACCATGTATTTCTTCAATAGGTGGTAAATTCTTAACATCTTCAACTTTAATACCTTTTTCTTTCATTGATTTCTTTGCCTCTTGCATATCTTCAGGACTGAGAAATAAAACACCTCGCTTCTTTGGAGTGGGTTTAGGAATAGGCTCGGGAGTTGGCTCAATTGATTCAGGAATTGCCTCAGGAATTGGCTCAGGAAGAGTCCAACTATTTTCATTAGTCAACATATTATTCAATAGTAATTCAGCTTGGTCGACTGTTCTTTCCCTAAAAACACAACTAGTACAACTATCCAAGTAGTCCTTGGAAGCATCGGTTAGTCCATTATAAAAGATATCAAGTATTTCATTTTTCTTAAGAGGATGATCAGGAAAAGCATTAAGTAATCGGAGAAGCCTCCCCCAAGCTTGTGGGAGACTCTCTTCTTCGATTTGCACAAAATTATATATTTCCCGCAAGGCAGCTTGTTTCTTATGAGCAGGGAAATATTTAGCAAAGAAGTAATAAATCATATCCTGGGGACTATGCACATGACCAGGATCAAGAGAATTAAACCAAGTCTTAGCATCACCCTTTAATGAGAACGGAAATATCTTAAGGATATAATAATAGCGAGACTTCTCATCATTAGTAAATAGGGTGGCTATATCATTCAACTTGGTAAGATGTGCCACAACAGTTTCAGATTCAAGGCCATAGAAAGGATCAGATTCAACCAAAGTAATTATTTCAGGATCAACAGAGAATTCATAATCCTTATCAGTAACACAAATAGGTGAAGTAGCAAAAGCAGGGTCAGGTTTCATTCTAGCATTAAGAGATTGCTGCTTCCATTTAGCTAATAACTTTTTAAGATCATATCTATCTTTGCAAGCAAAGATAGCTCTAGCAGCTTCCTCATTCATAACATAACCCTCAGGAACAACAGGTAATTCATAATCACGGGGAGAACTTTCATCATCACTATCATCAATAATAGCATCTTCAATAATTTCATTCTCTCTAACCCTAGCAAGTTGTTCATCAAGAAATTCACCTAATGGCAAAGTAGTATCACGCACAGAAGTAGTTTCATCATAAGTATCATGCATAGCAGAAGTGGCATCATCAATAACATGTGACATATCAGAATTCATAGCAATAGCAGGTTTAGGTGTCGCAAGCTTACTAATAACAGAAGGAGAATCTAGTGCGGAGCTAGATGGCAGTTCCTTACCTCCCCTCATAGTTGAGGGCAAAATCTTAGTTCTTTCGTCTTTCAAGTTCCTCATAGTGATCAACAGATATAAATCCCAAGTGACTCAAAGAATAGAGCTATGCTCCCCAGCAACGGCGCCAGAAATTAGTCTTGATAACCCACAAGTGTAGGGGATCGCAACAGCTTTCGAGGGTAGAGTATTCAACCCAAATTTATTGATTCGACACAAGGGGAGCAAAAGAATATTCTTAAGTATTAGCGGTTGAGTTGTCAATTCAACCACACCTGGATAACTTAGTGTCTGTAGCAAAGTGTTTAGTAGCAAAGAAGTATGATAGTAATGGTAACAGTGGCAAAAGTAAAGATAGCAGTTTTGTAGTAGTTGTAACAGTAGCAACGGAAAAGTAAATAAGTGAAGCACAATATGTGAAAAAGCTCGTAGGCATTGGATCAGTGATGGATAATTATGTCAGATGTGATTCCTCATGTAATAGCTATAACATAGGGTGACACAGAACTAGCTCCAGTTCATCAATGTAATGTAGGCATGTATTCCGAATATAGTCATACGTGCTTATGGAAAAGAACTTGCATGACAACTTTTGTCCTACCCTCCCGTGGCAGAGGGGTCCTAGTGGAAACTAAGGGATATTAAGGCCTCCTTTTAATAGAGAACCGTAACAAAGCATTAGCACATAGTGAATACATGAACTCCTCAAACTACGATCATCACCGAG
The DNA here is from genome assembly GCA_021437245.1 of Aegilops speltoides. Lineage (NCBI taxonomy): Eukaryota > Viridiplantae > Streptophyta > Magnoliopsida > Poales > Poaceae > Aegilops > Aegilops speltoides. The sequence continues at coordinate 228,959,073 of CM038145.1, forward strand.
AAGTATCCCGATTATTGTCACTTCGGGGTTGTCGGATCATAACACATAATAGGTGACTATAGACTTGCAAGATAGGATCAATAACACACATATATTCATGAAAACATAATAGGTTCATATCTGAAATCATGGCACTCGGGCCCTAGTGACAAGCATTAAGCATAGCAAAGTCATAGCAACATCAATCTCAGAACATAGTGGATACTAGGGATCAAACCCTAACAAAACTAACTTGATTACATGGTAAATCTCATCCAACCCATCATCGTCCAGCAAGCCTATGATGGAATTACTCATGCACGGCGGTGAGCATCATGAAATTAGTGATGGAGGATGGTTGATGATGACGACGGTGATGAATTCCCCTCTCCGGAGCCCCGAACGGACTCCAGATCAGCCCTCCCAAGAGAGATTAGGGCTTGGCGGCGGCTCTGTATCGTAAAACGCGATGAAACTTTCTCTCTGATTTTTTTCTCCAAGAAACGAAATATATGGAGTTGGAGTTAAGGTCGGTGGAGCATTAGGGGGCCCACGAGATAGGGGGCGCGCCCAGGGGGGAGGGCACGCCCCCCACCCTCGTCGACAGGGTGTGGGCCCCTGGCCTTGATTCTTTCGCCAGTATTTTTTATATTTTCCAAAACTTATCTCCGTGGATTTTCAGGTCATTCCGAGAACTTTTGTTTTCTGCACAATAAACAACATCATGGCAGTTCTGCTGAAAACAGCGTCAGTCTAGGTTAGTTTCATTCAAATCATGCAAATTCGAGTCCAAAACAAGGACAAAAGTGTTTGGAAAAGTAGATACATTGGAGACGTATCAAGGCCCAGCCAGTATTGCCTTTTTTTGCCTATTTCAGTGTTTCGAAGAAAAGGAATATCAAACGGAGTCCAAACGGAATGAAACCTTCGGGAGCGTGATATTTGGAACAAATGTGATCCAGAGGACTTGGAGTGCAAGTCAAGAAGCAGCCGAGGCGGCCACAAGGGTGGAGGGCGCGACCCCTATCTCGTGGGCCCCTTGGGCGGCCACCGATGTACTTCTTCCTCCTATATATACCCACGTACCCCGAAAACATCAGGACAGCCAACGAAAAACTATTTCCACCGTTGTAACCTTCTGTATTCGCGAGATCCCATCTTGGAGCCTTCATCGGCGCTTCGCCGGAGGGGGAATCGACCATGGAGGGCTTCTACATCAACACCATATCCTCTCCGATGAGTTGTGAGTAGTTTACCACAGACCTTCGGGTCCATAGTTCTTAGCTAGATGGCTTCTTCTCTCTTTTTGGATCTCAATACCATGTCCACCTCAATCTTCTTGGAGATCTATTCGATGTAACTCTTTTTGCGGTGTGTTTTATTGAGATCCAATGAATTGTGGGTTTATGATCAAGTTTATCTATGAGAAATATTTGAATCTCCTCTGAATTCTTTTATGTATGATTGAGTTATCTTTGCAAGTCTCTTCGAATTATCAGTTTGGTTTGGCCTACTAGATTGATCTTTCTTGCAATGGGAGAAGTGCTTAGCTTTGGGTTCAATCTTGCGGTGTCCTTTCCCAGTGACAGCAGGCGCAGCAAGGCACGTATGGTATTGTTGCCATCGAGGATAAAAAGATAGGGTTTATATCATATTGCATGAGTTTATCCCTCTACATCATATCATATTTCTTAATGCGTTACTCTGTTCTTTATGAACTTAATACTCTAGATGCATGCTGGATAGCAGTCGATGTGTGGAGTAATAGTAGTAGATGTAGGCAGGAGTCGGTCTACTTCTCGCGGACATGATGCCTATATACATGATCATGCCTATATGATCTCATAATTATTCGCTTTTCTATCAATTGCTCGACAGTAATTTGTTTACCCACCGTAATACTTATGCTATCTTGAGAGAAGCCACTAGTGAAACCTATGGCCCCCGGGTCTATCTTTTATCTTATAAGCTTTCAATCTACTTTTATTTGCATCTTTACTTTTTCAATCTATATTATAAAATACCATAAATATATTTATCTTATAATACTATCTCTATCAGATCTCACTTTCGCAAGTGGCCGTGAAGGGATTGACAACCCCTTTATTGTGTTGCTTGCGAGTTCTTTGTTTGTTTGTGTAGGTGCGTGGGACTTTTGAGGAGCCTCCTACTGGATTGATACCTTGTTTTTCAGAAACTGAGGGAAATACTTACGCTACTATTGCTGCATCACCCTTTCCTCTTCAAGGAAAACCAACGCAAGCTCAAGATGTAGCAAGAAGGATTTCTGGCACCGTTGCCGGGGTGGTCTTTGCTCAAGTCAAGACATACCAAGTAACCATCACAAACTCATCTCCCTCGCATTTACATTATTTGCTATTTACCTCTCGTTTTCCTCTCCCCCACTTCACCCTTGCCGTTTTATTCGCCCTCTCTTTCCCAATCTCCTCTCTCTTTGGTTTGCCTTTTTCTGTTTGCTTGTGTGTTGGATTACTTGTCGCGATGGCGCAAGATAATACCAAATTGTGTGATTTCTCCAATACCAATAATAATGATTTCCTTAGTACTCCGATTTCTCCTCTTAATGATGTTGAGTCTTGTGAAATCAATACTGCTTTGCTGAATCTTGTTATGAAAGATCAGTTCACCGGCCTTCCTAGTGAAGATGCCGCTACTCATCTAAACAACTTTGTTGATTTGTGTGATATGCAAAAGAAGAAGGATACGGATAATGATATTGTTAAATTGAAGTTATTTCCATTTTCACTTAGAGATCGTGCTAAAGTTTGGTTTTTGTCTTTGCCTAAAAATAGCATTGATTCTTGGAACAAGTGCAAAGATGCTTTTATCTCTAAATATTTTCCTCACACTAAGATCATCACTCTTAGGAACGATATTATGAGTTTTAAACAACTTGATCATGAGCATGTTGCCCAATCTTGGGAAAGAATGAAATTGATGATTCGCAATTGCCCTACTCATGCCGGATTGAATTTTGCTTCTAGAAATCTTTTACATTCGGCCGCGGGAGGCACGTTTATGGAAATCACTTTAGGAGATGCTACAAAACTCCATGATAATATTATGGATAACTATTCTCAATGTCACACCGAAAGATCTACTAGTAAAAAAGTGCATGCTATAGAAGAAACTAATGTTTTGAGTGGAAAGATGGATGAACTTATGAGATTGTTTGCTACTAAGAATACTCCTCTTGATCCCAATGATATGCCTTTATCTACTTTGATTGAGAATAATAATGAATCTATGGATGTGAATTTTGTTGGTAAGAATAGTTTCGGAAACAATGCTTATAGAGGAAACATTAATCCTAGACCGTTCCCTAGTAATTCCTCTAATAATTATGGAAATTCCTACAATAATTCTTATGGTAATTTTAATAAGATGCCCTCTGATTTTGAGAATACTGTAAAATAATTTATGATCTCTCAAAAGAATTTTAATGCCTTGCTTGAAGAAAAATTGCTCAAAGTTGATGATTTGGCTAGGAACGTTGATAGACTCTCGCTTGATGTTGATTCTTTGAAACTTAGATCTACTTCTCCTAAGCATGATATCAATGAGTCTCTCAAGGCAATGAGAATTTCCATCGATGAGTGCAAAGAAAGAACTGCTAGATTGCGTGCTAAGAAAGATTGCTTTATAAAGGCGTGTTCTTCTAGTTTCCATGAAAATAATGATGAAGATCTTAAAGTTATTGATGTGTCCCCTATTATATCTTTGTTTTGCAATATGAATCTTAATAATGATGGGCCTGGAGATGAGTCAACTTTAGATAAAAGGCGTCCCAATGATTCGGAGTTTTTAGATCTTGATACTAAATTTGGTAAAAGTAGGATTGCAGAGGTCAAGACTTTAAATAGCATTGAACCCACTATCTTGGATTTCAAGGATTTTGATTATGATAATTGTTCTTTAGAAGGTTGTATTTCCTTGTTGCAACTCGTTGTGAATTCTCCTCATGCTTATAGTCAAAATAAAGCTTTTACCAAACATATTGTTGATGCCTTGATGCAATCTTTTGATGAAAAACTTAATTTGGAAGTTTCTATACCTAGAAAACCTTATGATGAGTGGGAACCTACTATAAAGATTAAAATTAAAGATCATGAGTGTTATGCTTTGTGTGATTTGGGTGCTAGTGTTTCCACGATTCCGAAAACTTTATGTGATATAAAGATTAAAATTAAAGATCATGAGTGTTATGCTTTATGTGATTTGGGTGCTAGTGTTTCCACGATTCCAAAAACTTAATGTGATATTCTAGGTTTCCGTGATCTTGATGATTGCTCTTTAAATTTGCACATTGCGGATTCCACCATTAAAAAGCCAATGGGAAGGATCAATGATGTTCTCATTGTTGCAAATAGAAATTTGGTGCCCGTAGATTTTATCGTTCTTGATATAGATTTCAATCTTTCTTGTCCTATTATTCTTGGTAGACCTTTCCTTAGAACGATTGGCGCGATTATTGATATGAAGGAAGGGAATATTAGATTCCAATTCCCATTAAGGAAAGGCATGGAGCACTTTCCAAGAAAGAAAATTAAATTACCTTATGAATCTATCATGCGAGCTACTTATGAATTAAGTGCCAAAGATGGCACTACTTAGATTTATCCTCACTTTTATGCCTAGCTAGGGGCGTTAAACGATAGCACTAGTTGGAAGGAAACCCAATTTTATTTATGTTTTTTGTTTTTGTTTCTGTTTAGTAACAAATTTTGCATCTACCTACTGTTTAGATGTGTTTTTATGTTTTAATTAGTGTTTGTTCCAAGTAGAACCTATAGGATAACCTATGGTGATAGTTAATTTGATTCTACTGAAAAACAGAAACTTTGCACGCACGAAATTAGTTTTGTTAAATCACAGAAACGTGATTTTGAGTTGATTCTTTTTGCTGTATATCAATAGACAAATTTTCCAGGACTTAATATTTTGGTAGGATTTTTAGAGTTCGAGAAGTATTCGTGGGTTACAGATTGCTACAGACTGTTCTGTTTTTGACAGACTCTGCCTTTCGTGTGTTGTTTGCTTATTTTGAAGCATCTATGGCTAGTATTAAGTGGTATGAACCATAGAGAACTTGACATAAAGTAGGTTTAACACCAATATAAATAAAGAATGGGTTCATTACAGTACCTTATGTGGTGGTTTTGCTTTGTTTCACTAAAGGAGCTTATGAGATTTCCTGTTGAGTTTTGTGTTCTGAAGTTTTCAAGTTTTGGGTAAAGATTTGATGGACTATGGAATAAGGAGTGGCAAGAGCCTAAGCTTGGGGATTCCCATGGCACCCCAAGATATTCAAGAATAGCCAAAAGCCTAAGCTTGGGGATGCCCCGGGAAGGCATCCCCTCTTTCGTCTTTGTTCATTGGTAACTTTACTTGGAGCTATATTTTTATTCGCCACATGGTATGTGTTTTGCTTGGAGCGTCTTGTATGATATTAGTCTTTGCTTTTTAGTTTACCACAATCATCCTTGCTGTACACACCTTTTGGGAGAATCCCACTTGATTAGAATTTACTAGAATACTCTATGTGCTTCACTTATATCTTTTGAGCTAGATAGTTTTTGCTCTAGTGCTTCACTTATATCTTTTAGAGCACGACGGTGGCTTAATTTTGAAGAAAATGTTGATCTCTCATGCTTCACCTATATTATTTTGAGAGTCTTTTAGAACATCATGGTATTTGCTATGGTTATAAATTTGGTCCTAGAATGATGAGCATCCAAGTTGGGTATAATAAAAACTATCATAGAAAGTGCATAAAACACTAGGATCAATTTGATGCTTGATAATTGTTTTGAAATATAGAGGTGGTAATGTTAGAGTCATGCTAGTGGGTAATTATGAAATTGAGAAATACTTGTGTTGAAGTTGGCAAGTCCCGTAGCATGCACGTATGGTAAAAGTTGTGTGACAAATTTGTTGCATGAGGTGCTCTTTTAATTGTCTTCCTTATGAGTGGAGGTCGGGATCGCGCGATGGTTAACTCCTACAAACCCTTCCCCTAGGAGCATGCATAGTAGTACTTTGATTCGAGGGCAAGTAGACTTTTTCAATAAATATATGAGTTCTTTATGACTAATGTGAGTCCATGGATATACGCACACTTACCCTTCCACTTTGCTAGCCTCTATTATACCGCGCAACTTTCGCCGGTATCATGCACCCATTATTTACCTTCCTCAAGACAGCCACCATACCTACCTATTATGGCATTTCCATAGCCATTCTGAGATATATTGCCACGCAACTTTCCACGATTCCATTATTATGACACGCTCCATCATTGTCATATTGCTCTTTGCATGATCATGTAGTTGACATCGTATTTGTGGCAAAGCCACCTTCAAATTTTCATACATGTCTCTCTTGATTCATTGCATATCCCGGTACACCGCCGGATGCATTCATATAGAGTCATATCTTGTTCTAGTTTTGAGTTGTAATTCTTGAGTTGTAAATCAATAGAGGTTTGATGATCTTCATTATTAGAGCATTGTCCCAGTGAGGAAAGGATGATGAAGACTATGATTCCCCCACAAGTCGAGATGAGACTTCGGACTTTAAAAAAAGAGAAAAAAGAGAGAAAGGCCAAAGAAAAAAAGAAGGAGAAAGAAAAAAAGAAAATAATAATAAAATGAGAGAAAAAGAGAGAAGGGACAATGCTACTATCCTTTTTACCACACTTGTGCTTCAAAGCAGCACCATGACCTTCATGATAGAGAGTCTCCTATGTTGTCACTTTCATATACTAAGTGGGAATTTTTCATTATAGAACTTGGCTTGTATATTCCAATGATGGGCTTCCTCAAAATGCCCTAGGTCTTCGTGAGCAAGCAAGTTGGATGCACACCCACTTAGTTTCTTTCGTTGAGCTATCATATATTTATAGCTCTAGTGCATCCGTTGCATGGCAATCCCTACTCACTCACATTGATATCTATTGATGGGCATCTCCATAGCCCGTTGATACGCCTAGTTGATGTGAGACTATCTTCTCCCTTTTTATCCTCACAACCACCACCATATACCACCATAGTGCTATGTCCATGGCTTGCGCTCATGTATTGCGTAAGAGTTGAAAAGCTGAAGCGCGTTAAAAAGTATGAACCAATTGCTTGGCTGAAATCGGGGTTGTGCATGATGGGAGTATTTTGTGTAATGAAAATGAAGCATGGCCTAGCTATATGATTTTGTAGGGATAAGCTTTCTTTGGCTATGCTATTTTGATAGGACATGATTATTTGTTAGTATGCTTCGAAGCATTATTATTTTTTATGTTTTATATGCTTTTATCTTGAATCATTTGGATCTGAACAATCGTGCCACAATAATGAAAATTACATTGAGAATTATGCTAGGTAGCATTCCACATCAAAAATTCTGTTTTTATCATTTACCTACTCAAGGACGAGCAGGAATTAAGCTTGGGGATGCTTGATACGTCTCCAACGTATCTATAATTTTTTTATTGTCCCATGCTATTATATTACCCGTTTTGGATATTTATGGGCTTTACTTCACACATTTATATCATTTTTGGAACTAACCTACTAACCGGAGGCCCAGCCCGTATTGCTGTTTTTTTTGCCTATTTTAGTGTTTCGAAGAAAAGGAATATCAAACAGAGTCCAAACGAAATGAAATCTTCGGGAGCGTGATTTTTGGAACAAACGTGATCCAGAGGACTTGGAGTGCAAGTCAAGAAGCAGCCGAGGCGGCCACGAGGGTGGAGGGCGCGCCCACCCCTACAGAGCGCGCCCCCCTATCTTGTGGGCCCCTCGGGCGGCCACCGACGTACTTCTTCCTCCTATATATACTCACGTACCCAGAAAACATCAAGGGAGCCAACGAAAAACTATTTCCACCGCCATAACCTTCTGTATCCGCGAGATCCCATCTTGGAGCCTTCGTCGGCGCTCCGCCGGAGGGGGAATCGACCATGGAGAGCTTCTACATCAACACCACAGCCCCTCCGATGAGTTGTGAGTAGTTTACCACAGACCTTCGGGTCCATAGTTATTAGCTAGATGGCTTCTTCTCTCTTTTTGGATCTCAATACCATGTTCTCCTCAATCTTCTTGGAGATCTATTCGATGTAACTCTTTTTGTGGTGTGTTTGTCGAGATCCGATGAATTTTGTGTTTATGATCAAGTTTATCTATGAGAAATATTTTAATCTCCTTTGAATTCTTTTATGTATGATTGAGTTATCTTTGCAAGTCTCTTCGAATTATCAGTTTGGTTTGGCCTACTAGATTGATCTTTCTTGCAATGGGTGAAGTGCTTAGCTTTGGGTTCAATCTTGCGGTGTCCTTTCCCAAAGGATGTTAGGGCAGCAAGGCACGTATTGTATTGTTGCCATCGAGGATAAAAAGATGGGGTTTATATCATATTGCATGAGTTTATCCCTCTACATCATGTCATCTTTCTTAATGCGTTACTCTGTTCTTTATGAACTTAATACTCTAGATGCATGCTGGATAGCGATTGATGTGTGGAGTAATAGTAGTAGATGCAGGCAGGAGTCGGTCTACTTGTCGCGGACGTGATGCCTATATACATGATCATGCCTAGATAATCTCATAATTATTCGCTTTTCTATCAATTGCTCGACAGTAATTTGTTCACCCACCGTAATACTTATGCTATCTTGAGAGAAGCCACTAGTGAAACCTATGGCCCCCAGGTCTATCTTTTATCATATAAGCTTTCAATATACTTCTATTTGCATCTTTACTTTTCCAATTTATATTATAAAATACCAAAAATATATTTATCTTATCATACTATCTCTATCAGAGCTCACTTTCGCAAGTGGTCGTGAAGGGATTGACAACCCCTTTATCGCGTTGGTTGCGAGTTCTTTGTTTGTTTGTGTAGGTGCGTGGGACTTTTGAGGAGCCTCCTACTGGATTGATACCTTGGTTCTCAAAAACTGAGGGAAATACTTATGCTACTATTGCGGCATCACCCTTTCCTCTTCAAGGAAAACCAACGCAAGCTCAAGACGTAACATCTCTCTCTAAGTGGTTTTGGTGATTGATGACAATGCATTTGCGGACTAAGTGTGTGCATTGAGTATTTCAGAGATCCATTCATTGGCACGAGATGATTCATTCCCCTCTGAGCTCAAAGTGAAGACGGTGTAGTCTCTTCCGGTTAGGTTTTTGTGGACTTGAGTCGTAGGAGACACCGTACTATCAAGAGGGGGCCCGCATCAGAAAGGCTAGGGTGGAATCAACACGTACACTTCATTTTTGCACCCCCAGCTCCTTTCCTCTTCTTGGAGTTTACTGTTATCTCAGAAGTGGGGCTTGTGAGGAGCCAGTGGTAGTACTGCCAAACCAGAGAGGTAGTACCGCTTATGGCCCTCAAGCGGTAGTACCGCTGTTCATAGCAGTAGTACCGCTCGTGGCCATAAGCGGCAGTACTGCTCCTATTATGTGCTTGTACTACCTCAATTCGAAGGTGTCACCTCTCGTGTCGGGTTGGGCGGTAGTAGGAGCGGCAGTAGGCACGAGTGGTACTACCGCTCGGGGGCCTCTTCCCTCCTTGCCCCTTCCTTCCAGCCTCTATGTAAAGCTCTTGCGATACTACCGCGGGGCCTAGCGGTAGTACCACTGCTAGGTGCGGTAGTACCGCTCCCTTGAGCGGTAGTACCGCCCTCTGCGGGCTGAGATGTGGGATAACAGTTGGATTGGTCTCCCTGCTATAAAAGGAGGTCTTCTTCCTCAAGAAGACCTACCTATTTTCCCCCAAGCTCCATTGTTTCTCCAAAGCTCATATTCGCCCGATCTCTCTCCCTATCCAATCAAACTTGTCAATTTTCTAGGGATTGGTTGAGGAGGCCCGGATCTACACTTCCACCAAGATAAATTTGATTCCCCCCACTAATCCCTTGCGGATCTTGTTACTCTTGGGTGTTTGAGCACCCTAGACGGTTGAGGTCACCTTGGAGCCACATTCCATTGTGGTGAAGCTCTGTGGTATCGTTGGGAGCCTCCAATCAAGTTATGGAGATTGCACCAACCTTGTTTGTAATGGTTCGGTCGCCGCCTTCAAGGGAAACACTAGTGGAATCACGGCATATTGCATTGTGTGAGGGCGTGAGGAGAATACGGTGGCCCTAGTGGCTTCTTGGGGAGCATTGTGCCTCCACACCGCTCCAACAGAGATGTACTTACCCAAAAGGGAAGGAACTTCGGTAACACATCCTCGTCTCCAACGGCTCCACTTGTGGTTATCTCCTCCCTTTACTTTGTGCAAGCTATTATGGTGTTGTATCCTTTGCTTGCACTTGTTGTTGTTGTTGTTGTTGTTGTTGTTGTTGTTGTTGTTGTTGTTATTGTTGTTGTTGTTGTTAGCATCATATAGGTTTCTCACCTAGTTGCACATCTAGACAACCTATTTGTTGCTTAACCTAATTTGTTAAGAAAAGCTAAAAATTGGTAGTTGCCTATTCACCCCACCCCCCTCTAGTCAACCATATCGATCCTTTCGCCTCTTCCCCGCGTAACCACGGCTTCCGAGGTGGTGGCACCCCATGTTCCTCTCTTGAAGCCCTTTCATGTACTCCGACTTTTCTTTGGCAGCTTCAGCAACGCAAGCCTTCTTGAATATTTTAAACTGATTTTCCATAATTGTCGGATTATCCTTTACAATCTCGGAGTAGGGTTCCTCTTTGACGATGATCCCATGTTTCACCCTTACTTTCTAGGTGGACAATGCGCCGCTAAACTTTCCCATGGCGTGTTTGTTTATCTTCTTCATTGTCGGGTCTTGCCACGGTCGAGTATATTTGATATCATCCCAGCACGGGAACAAGAATACCTGGTGCAGCTTCCTTAGGAGGGACTGCTCCATATTTGGTATCTTATTTAATTTCTCATCGTTGGTGGTGGTAGTTGCCCGTAGGATGCAGCCTATTTGATTTCCGGTGCGCGCTTCTGCAGGCTCTTTTGGCTCAACATTGCCAGAGTCCACCTCCGTGACCACCAGTCTAGTAGTGTTCAGCTGGTTTGGGCGTCGTATCCTCTTCTGTTTCGGTTCTATACCGGCTTCGCCAGTCTCGGTGTCGGTCTTGGCGCCGGTCTCGATGTTGGTCTCAGTCTCGGATGTCACAGGTGGGCACTGCAACAACCATTGCTCCTCAAGAAGGTTCAAATAGGCGTATGTCGCCTCATAGACATTCCAATCACCAGAACCCTGTCCTTCATCGTTGCTAGCCATGTTTGCTACGATTAAATCTAGTCAATTAATTCTAGACCTAATAAAATGAATAATGACATAAAAAGGCCTATGTTTTGCAGGAATGTTGATTCATTCCCATTGCGGCAAATCCCCAGGCACTGATATGTCCTAGTTTGTAGCACAAGTCATGCCGAAATTCACGAAAAATTTCGGCATGACCTTTGCTACAAAGTGGACAAATCGAGCGCCTGAAATTTGCCAGAACGGAAATGAATCAACATTCTGGCAAAACACAGGGCACTCGGAATCATTCCTTGCAAACAACAAAAGGTCACTTGGGCACAATCGGACCACTTCAATGTTGCATATAATAGTACCACTTAAGAACATGTACATGAGCAACTACAACAATAGATATACATGAGCAAACACTATTGAGGAATTTGCATATAACATGACCACTTCAAATTTGCATCTCCTAGTGTTTGACACTTCAAGAAAATCTACACAAATCTCATGCTCTCTAAAACTCAATTAAAAACCAAATGTAAATGGATGGACCCTAGAAACATAAAACCTTTACACATTTCTGTCCTAATAAAAATTATGTACCCTAGAACTCAATTTCTGTCCTAAATTCCAAATTATGAACCCTAGAACTCAACTCAAATTATGTCCTAAATTTCTATCATAATAAAAAATCAGTAAAATTTAAGAACCTATTGGACTTGCAGCACTAATAGAAACTTTATTTTTATATTGATTTTTTCTCTAAACTAAACCCTACTGCCCTAATTAACATCTAGTTAAACCTTACTGCCCTAGAACTTAAGCATCTACAGGTACTAGCTAATTAGATGAACCCTAACTAGCTACTTAAGCATCTACAACTACTTAAGCACCCATTGATGAACCCTAGGAATTATACAACTACTTAAGCACCCATTCATGAACCCTAGGACTAATACAACTACTTAAGCATACATTGGGTGCAGAACAACTATACAAGTACTTAAGCAACTATACATCCCTAAAATATATTTAGTTAACTACTTAAGCATATACAAATTTGTCCTAAAAATTATATTTAGTTAACTACTTAAGCATATACAAATTTGTCCTAAAAATTATATTTAGTTAACTACATTGGGTGCACAACAACTATACAACTAGTTAAGCATCTACAAGTAGTAGCTAATTAATTTGGTGAACCCTAACTAATTAGATGAACCCTAGCTAATTTGATAAACCCTAGGAACCCTAGCTAGGAAGAGGTAGGGGAGGAGGAGGAGGTGTATGTGTGCTCACATCGGGTGCCGGTGGAGTTAGGGAGCAGGAGGAGGCAGAGCGGCCGAGGAAGGGGGCGCGGCATCAGGGATCGGGCACGCCACGGAGGGCAGGCACCAGACGGCCACCCGATGGCACCAGACGGCATGCGGAGGGCGACGGGAGGGCACACGGAGGCCGACGGTGATGTAGGGCAATGGCGGAAGCGATAGCAGAGGGGGATTTTGGGGGAAGTGGCCGGGGGGAGAAAAACCGCGCAGGGGTGAAGTCAAAAATAGCGGTAGCGCTGGCCCGGAAAAGCGCTATAGCTAACTTAGCTATAGTGTTGGCTGCCAAAATGCGCTACTGCTATAGGCAATAGCAATTTATTTTTCATTTTCCTTTTCCTTTTCCTTTTTTATTTACTTTTATTTTTCCTTTCTCCTTTATTTAAGGAACTTATCTATAGCGGGGGTACAAGGAACGCGCTACTGCTACATTAGCTATAGTGCTTGTTCTTAAAGTATGCTACTGCTATGCCTTTCTCCTTTATTTTTATTTTTCTTCTATTTTCCTTTACATTTTCTTTTTTCCTTTCTCCTTTTTTCTATTTCTTTCATTTTCATTTACTTTACTATTTGTTTTTCATTTTCTCTTATTTTCAATAGCAGTAGCGCTTTCCACAGAAAACGCGTTGCTACAACCAACTTAGCAGTAGCGCATTTTACTTAAACTCGCTACTACTATTCCTAGCCTGCTGAGAACAGTGTGGGAATTGTAGTAGTAGCGCTTTTTCTTGCAGAGGTGCTACTGCTACCACCTTAACTGTAGCACATTTTGTGACCATAGCGCTTTTTTACCAGCGCTACTGATAATCCTGTGTGTATAAGGTTTTCCCTAGTAGTGACCCTAGATGATGATCTCTTTGTATCAAGAATGGGCCGTAGACCGTTCAAAAACGCCGGCGGAGTCGCCAAAAAGTGTGTTCGCACGCGAATATGTCACCGTGTACCCTCTACGCCGGGGGTGATACACCGTAACTCATGTCGAAGGAGACCTGTCCGGAAGCGTGGTACGCAAGCAATCCGGCGGCCCCACATGTCCGGGAGGGACCCCGTCAAGGCGCGACTGCTATGGGTTGTCCTAGGTCGACCTGACCGCCCCTAGGGCCTCGAGGTACGTCGCCCTGCAACAAGAAGAACAAACAAAGAACGAGGAGGAAGAAAACAAGGGGGGTAAAAATAAAGGTAAAAGTGGTAGATTGATTTTTCCATTGTGTGTTGTTCAACCAGCCATCACCTCTTACCTATTTACGAGGCGGTTGGACTTCCCATACAAGAAAAGGGCTCCAAATCCTTCCAATATTAACAGAACTCATATTAGTTATGTCTGAGACAACAGTTTGGTTTTTGTGTTTCACGGGCCAAATTCAAGCACCCTAAAGAAAATTTAACTGTTTTGACGAGACAAACAATTTTCGTGTTGAACGTTTTTCGATTTGACGCCATCTTGAAGCAGTTTCGGGATATTTTCTAAGGTTTGTAGCGGGAAAATTGTTTGAGTCCGGACTCCAATCCGGATGATTGCCTGGATCATCCGAGACCTATCCCAGATCATCGGTTTCGGCTTCAACTTTCTGCTGCCTTCCTGAATGATAGCCCATACACCCAGGACATTCGTCTGGTCATTGGTTGGATGAGCCAGTCATGTACTGCAGCATTGCACATTTTTTACTGCAACTTTCGCATACGATCTCGGATTAAGACAATTTTTATATCAAAATCATCTATCTTTTGGCGAGACGAAGAACTTTCATGTTGAAACTTTTTCCATCAAGGCAATCTTAATTTGGTTTCATGACATTCTTTAATCTGATGTCAACATAAGCATCTTTAAGATTATCATAACTTTTGCATCCGAGCTCCGGTTTGGACCATCTCTATATCTATTTAGATCAGCTTGAAGAGAGCCATCCAATGGTGACATTAAATCATAAATTTTACCTCATCTTGCGACAGCCTCAAGTCACTCTTGCGATCATGCCATTTTTGAGCGTCAACAGCCGCCCCCGGAGATATCCTCCTGGTCGTTGTGGTTGTCGGCCTCTAGTTCGGGGTGGCGGGCGTCGTCCTCGAGCCGGGGAGGACCTCATCCACAATGAAGAACCCGAACAGGAGTGCCATCCGCGCCTCCAAGAGCTCCAACACGCCATAGCGCCAGACAACCCCCCAAACGATTTGCATCGTGATTTGCCTCTCCCTCCCCCCATCAATCATCAACGGCGACAGCGCCGAGCACCACGACCTTTGCTACCATCCTGCACTCTTGACGCCAACGCCACGTTGAAAGTGCAACTATCCCTAGGTGGTTTTGGTAATTCATAACAACATATAGCTCATTGAGCTAATGCTATTCCAAGACTATTATTTCAGGAAAGCTCAATGAATGGCATGGCATGGATGATGAAAGTGGATCCGTCAAAATATAAAGGATAAAGGATTGGCTCAAGCTCAAAAGCTCAAGACTCTTCATTTTACATTTTAGTGATCCAAGATCACATTGAGTCTATAGGAAAAGCCAATACTATCAAGGAGGGATGAGGTGTTGCTTAATGAGCCTCTTGCTTCAAGTGCTTAGTGATATGCTCCAAATACCCTCAACTACTTTCTCACATCCTCATATGAGCTAAACCCAAAGTCAAAATCGGTCACACCGATTCTTTCTATCCGGCGCCACCGAGTTCAAATGTCATAGCCACTGCCACAAACCCTAGGCAAATCGGTCTCACCGATAGGGATCTCGGTCTCACCGAGATGGGATTGTAATCTCTCTGTTTCCCTTCGTAATGTTTCAGTTTAACCGAAGTGAGCGATCGGTCCCACCGAGATTGCAATGTAAACTCCCTGTTTCCCTTTCATAACATTTTGGTCTCACCGAAATGAGCGAATCGGTCCCACCGAGTTTACCTGACCAACACTCTGGAAAGCTTATTACCAAAATCGGTCTCACCGAGTTTGTGTAATCGGTCTTACCGAGATTACGTTATGCCCTAACCCTAACCATATCGGTCCTACCGAGTTGCGTGTCGGTCCCACCGAAAATCCTAACGGTCACTAGGTTTACTAAATCGGTCCGACGGAGTCTGTTGAATCAGTCCCACCGAGTTTGGTAAATTGTATGTAACGGTTAGATTTTGTGTGGAGGCTATATATACCCCTCCACCTCCTCTTCATTCGTGGAGAGAGCCATCAGAAAAAACCTACACTTCCAACTTACCATTTCTGAGAGAGAACCACCTACTCATGTGTTGAGGCCAAGATATTCCATTCCTACCATATGAATCTTGATCTCTAGCCTTCCCCAAGTTGCTTTCCACTCAAATCCTCTTTCCACCAGATCCAAATCCTATGAGAGAGAGTTGAGTGTTGGTGAGACTATCATTTCAAGCACAAGAGCAAGGAGTTCATCATCAACGCACCATTTGTTACTTCTTGGAGAGTGGTGTCTCCTAGATTGGCTAGGTGTCACTTGGGAGCCTCCGACAAGATTGTGGAGTTGAACCAAGGAGTTTGTAAGTGCAAGGAGATCGCCTACTTCGTGAAGATCTACCGCTAGTGAGGCAAGTCCTTCGTGGGCGACGGCCATGGTGGGATAGACAAGGTTGCTTCTTCGTGGACCCTTCGTGGGTGGAGCCCTCCGTGGACTCGCGCAACCGTTACCCTTCGTGGGTTGAAGTCTCCATCAACGTGGATGTACGATAGCACCACCTATCGGAACCATGCGAAAAACATCCATGTCTCCAATTGCGTTTGAATCCTCCAAACCCTTCCCTTTACTTTCTTGCAAGTTGCATGCTTTAATTTCCGCTGCTCATATACTCTTTGCATGCTTGCTTGAATTGTGTGATGATTGCTTGACTTGTCCAAAGATTGCTAAAATCTGCCAAACTCTGAAATTGGGAAAAGGTTAAGTTTTTAATTGGTCAAGTAGTCTAATCACCCCCCCTCTAGACATACTTCAAGGTCCTACAAGTGGTATGAGAGCTTTGGTCTCCATTTGCTTTGATTTCCATAGCTTTTGGTGGTCATAGCCTTGGATTCACAACCTAGGAGAGTATGGCGTCTAGCGAGGGAAATTATCACCATAGAGGTCCTTGCTTTGATGGTACTAATTTTGCTAGTTGGAAGCATAAGATGAAAATGCATATTCTTGGACATAACCCCGCCGTTTGGGCTATTGTGTGTATTGGCTTGCAAGGTGAATTATTTGATGGGAGAGAACCAAACCGTGAAGCTAGCGCGGATGAATTGAAGATGTTGCAATACAACGCTCAAGCTTGTGATATCCTCTTCAATGGACTGTGCCCCGAAGAATTCAACAAAATCAGCCGTCTTGAGAATGCAAAGGAAATTTGGGATACTTTGATTGATATGCATGAAGGTACTGACTCCATCAAGGAATCCAAGTTGGATGTGCTCCAAAGTCAGCTTGACAAGTTCAAAATGAAGGATGGTGAAGGTGTCGCTGAAATGTACTCTAGGCTTGCTCTTATCACAAATGAGATTGCTGGCTTAGGGAGTGAAGAGATGACCGACAGATTCATCATCAAGAAGATCCTAAGAGCACTGGATGGAAAGTATGATACTGTGTGCACATTGATCCAAATGATGCCAAACTACAAAGATCTCAAGCCAACAGAAGTCATTGGAAGAATTGTTGCTCATGAGATGTCACTCAAGGATAAGGAGGAACTTCACAACAAGTCAAGTGGTGCTTACAAAGCCTCATGTGAAGCCCCCACATCATCAAGTGAGAAACAAACCTTCAATGAAGAATTGAGCTTAACGGTGAAGAACTTCAACAAATTCTACAAGAGTAGAAGCAAAGAAAGAAGATCTAAGTCAAGGTCCTACAATGACAAAAGATCTTCTAGTCGAGAGCGCAATTGCTACAATTGTGGGAGACCCGGACACTATTCCAATGAGTGTACGGCACCCTACAAAAGAAGAGAAGATTCTCCAAAAAGAAGAAGCAAAAGAGAAGAATCACCACCAAGAGAGAGGAGGAGTAGAGATGATCATTATGAACGAAGACCCTCACGGAGAAGCAAGGATTCAGAAAGGAAGGACAAGTCATCAAGGAGCTACACAAAACGAAGACATCAAGCTCATGTTGGTGAATGGGTATCCGGCTCCGACTCCGACAATCACTTCGAGAGAAGCTATCACTCCGACTCCGAATATACTCAAGATGAAGGTGTTGCCGGTCTAGCACTTGTGTCAACCAACTCCTACGACATATTTGACTCACCAAATGAAGGAATTGGAAGATGCTTCATGGACAAAGGTCCAAAGGTAACACATCCCGAGTATGTTGATTTCAATAGTGATGAAGATGACTTGCTAGGTCACGATGATTTACTTGTTGACAACTCTAGTGATGAATACTATGATGAAACGTCAATTAATCATGCTAATCAAGATAAAATGAATGACAATGATAAGGAGAATATTGAGCTTCTAACTAAAGAACTAAACACTCTTAAGTTAGCTCATGAAACTATCTTCGAAGATCATCGAGAACTTTTAAGGGCTCATGAGAAGTTACGCTTTGAAAAGCTCAATCTTGAGCAAGAACATGAGTTCTTAAAAGCAATCAATGATGATCTCCATAAGAAAAGTTCTTCTTACATTGCCAAGCGTTTGCTCTTATCTACTTACATGCCTCAAGTCAAGTCTAGTAACAAGTACAAGAAAGATCCTTCCTCTAGTAGTAAAAATAATAATGCCAAATCCAATATTGTTGCTTCTATAGTTCTCTTGATTCCACTAATGATTCTCTTAGCCAAGTTACACTTGAGCAAGAAAATAGCTTATTAAAGGGAATTATAGAGAAAGGTGTATACAAGAGCCTTGCCGGGAGTAAGCAATTCAAGGAAATTGTACGGAAGCAAGGAAGGCACCGGAAGAATCAAGGTGTTGGTCTTGAACGAAAGTTCAATGCCAATGGAGTTGAGTGGGAAGAAGATCAATACCCCAAGACGAAGTTTGTTCCTCAACAAGAGAAGTATGATCCTACTTCCTTCAAGGGAACACAAGCACAAGATGATCTTCCACCACAAGACCACAAGAACAAAGGCAAGGACAAGCTTCAAGAGGAGATTGATGCATTTGAAGAAGCACCCAAGGCCTTGGTCAAGTGGGTTCCCAAGACTACGTCAAGTTCTACTTCATCAAGTACAACTACAACTCCAAGGATTCCCATCAAGATGATGTGGATCCCAAAGAAGAAGAACTAGAGAGTTCTTGAGGGTGACTCCGCCAACATTCTTCACTCATATCATTATGGCAAGGACAAGTGCAATCAACTTCCACATCTTGCACTAGTTCAAGGAGCCACAAACCCTCATGTTGGTAAGGCAAGGGACAAGGTAACCTAATGATTTCATGGACATCATCTTGTGTGTGCATCACTCTATGTCTATGGATATTCTTGTTTGTTCCTTGTGGGACTAACCCATGTAGGTATGTTGAAAGTGCAACTCACTCCAAAGGATTGCTCCAAATGATCTACATCAACATTGAGCATCCACATCTTCAACACCTACATGAAGTCATCATCTACAAAACCCAAGGTTAGTTTATCCCTCTAAAAGGGGATCTCACATCTAGGGGGAGCTTAACTCTAAGAATTGAGTCAAAGCAACTCTAATGGTGTGAACACATCAATGCATTATGTAAAAGTGGTAACCCCACTTGAGCTTAAACGATGAGTATGACCTATGATCAAATGTTCTCATTTGACTCCTAAGTCAATATACTCATATATAGATGACCTAGTCATCGCCAATTGTTTGACAGATGCTAGAATTGGTTGTGCATGCTTTGCCACATATTTCATTTGCCATTTTATTGTGTGAGCATGTTGGTTGCATACTGTACTCATTCGAGGACATCCACTTGTTGTTTTGATTGATTGGCTTCTTTTTTTTCTTTTTGCCAAGTGGATGGACAAGAATGCCTAAGAACCTTCTCTAGCTATCTATGCTTTTCTCGTCTCAAACTCTATTCATGCTACATCACAAAATTTGATCAAGTCAGATTCGAACCACTCTGTGTGAGGAGCACTCAGAGTCCCCGATTCGTCATAGACTTCAACTTCCAAAACTTCTTTGTGATTCTCGGTCTGACCGAGCCTCCATTTCGGTCCTACCGAGATCACTAAGTCGATCTAGGTTTTCAATCTCGGTGCAACCGATTTGAACTTTTCGGTCACACCGAGTTGTTGTAGCTGTATACAGTTATGCATCTCGGTGCCACTGAGTTGTTCCACTCGGTCACACCGACAGGGTCGGGCTATATATACTCATGGGCAAAAATTTGGAAAATTTCTCAAAACCCCTTCGCCCGCGCATAGCTCGCTCTGCCTCCAGGGTCTCCGGATCGTCTCCTTGTCGCCAGCCGCCTCCTGTCGCTGGTCTCCGCCGCCGTCAACGGAGTTCACCCCGGCCGTTGCCGCCATAGCGAGTTCATCGCCAAGCTAGGGTATGGACTCGATCACAGTGCTATCCTCGTCCGATTCCTAGCACATTGTGTTCATTATGATTCTTGCCACGATTGAAACACTCCTATCCAGTCAATACAATCCTTAGAATAGATGCGATTTGAAAATTTAGGGTTAGGTTTCCGCCGAAACCATCTCGGACCCACCAAGTTGAAAAACTTGGTCCCACCAATTTGGCTAATGCCATTGCACTAGTAACTCTCGGTCTGACCGAGAATTGCTAATCGGTGTGACCGATTTTAGAACTTTGTGAAACCCTAGCAGTCTCGGTGCCACCGAACTATGACTCGGTCCTACCGAGTTCACCAGTTTAGGTTCCAAAACTGCTTCGGTATCACCAAGTTTGAAAATCGGTTGATCCGAAATGCTTTCTGTGGAAAACTAAAACTGAGTTTTTGAATCATTCTTTTGCAAAAATCTCTGCATTTTGTGATGCTCATCCATTCTATCTCATCTATAACTATTCACAAGGTCAGCAGTCAGTGATTTGCAACATGTCAGACCAAAGTGATAGTCAGAACAAGTCAGAAGAGCACAATCACATGAGTGAGGGCACTAGTCCCTCTAGCACTTCAGATGATGGCAGCAGGAGCACCCCAAGCAATCGCCTAAAGCTGCCACCGTGACAAGGAAGAAGAGAACCTCGAAATCGAGGATGAGGATTATATGGCGAAGAAGATGAGGCTACTTCCAAGAAGGTAGTGCTCAAAAGGAGTATGCCTCAAAGAAAGAACACAAAGCCCGGACTCAATAGGAAGGTCCCCGCCAAGAGGACACCTATGTCAAGGTCGAGGATCAACTCAAGTGCTGAAAAGACTGATCCCAAAGAGGCACTGCAAGAAGAGTCACAACTTCCAAACCCAAGAAAGTTCCCACCGGAGAAACTATGAAGTTTACCATTGAATCGGAAGATGAAGTCACTGGTCAAGATAAGAAGAAGAAGAGAGCCGAACCACTACTGCCTGTGTTCTTGGAAATCCTCTATGAGGAGAGACTCTGAAGAGGAAGAAGAGGTTGCTGCACCAGCACCCAAGGCACAAAAGCTAATGGGTGATGCTATAAAGTCCGGGGCTGCAACATCAAAGCCCAAAGAAGCACCTAAAGCTGCCCCCAAGCCCAAGATTGCACCAAATAGGAATACCAGGAGTATTCCAGCTGCTAAGAAGAACAAGGCCCCAGTGCCTGAAGTTGCTGATGAGGAAGATTATGAAGGACAAGTCCTGAGGAAGCTAAAGCCCAAGATTCTAGACCACAATGATGCTCATCCTGTGGCTGAGAACATGAAGTTGAGAAAGGATGCAGGACTCGGATTGTGGAGGCTGCCCAGATCCATATGCTATCAGGAGAAGAACTGTTGTTGATTACAGGTTCCACACTAAGGAACAGCAGGACTTCTATGAGACAGTGTTGTTGGACAAGAAACCAATAGTGTGTGATATGAGGTGGGTCAACTGGACCTACATGAAGGAAAATGAGGAACACTATCCTGGAGTGCAAGACAGTTTTGTTGCTCGTGGAGTTGCAGACTTTGTTGGGCAGAAGCTCACAAAGTGGAATGATGAGCTCATTATGCAATTCTACCCCACAGCACACTTCTATCCAGATGGCGGATAGTTTGATGTCCAAGGTACAAGGTACCACCAACAATAGAGGAATGGGAAAATCTGATCAATGCCCCAAAGGAGAGTAAAGATGACTTGGATGTCTATGCCAAGAAGAAGATGGACCACAATACCATGGCTCACATGTACAAGGAAATTCCTGATGCTGCAGTTGAGACACATAAGTTTGGGTCAGTTCACTTCCTTCTATTAGGGCTGCCAACAATCAACTGGATCCTAAGGCACACTCTATTTCCCAAGTCAGGTGACCACAACATGATTAGAGGGCATGCTATCAACTTGCTACACTTGTTTGATGTGCCACAAAAATTCAAGGTCATGAGCCTCATTGTTGAGACCATTAAGAGGACAAAGAAGAGATCAGAAGAGAAGTTGTGGGTATGCCCCACAGATTCAGGAGTTGATTAACTCAAAGATGGGCACAGGAACATACTTGCTGGATAAGGAACATTTTGCTATCTATCCAGACTTTGAGGACAATCAAGTTGTAATGAATGAGAATGAACCATCTTTAGTGCAAGCTCAAGAGAAGAAGGAGAAAGCAAAGAGAGAGAAGGCTGCCAAGATGCCAACTCAAGAGGAGGCATCTGAGTATTTTTTGAAGAACAAGCAGGAGCAGCTTGGTTACTTGATAGCATCAACACTGAGGATTGAGAAGGGGTTGGCCACCCTAACTCAAAACTAGGAGAGCCTGGAAAGAATCATGGAACAAAAATTTTATGATCTAGATGTCAAAGTAACTGAGATTCAGTCAGTTGTGGAGCAGCTCCAGGATGACATGCAGGAGAGGAAGGGCAAGACAACCACTGATGCATTTGCCAGAGTGCCTAGAGATTAAAGGTCAGCTGCAGTGCCTGTGACAGACACCAGAGCCACATCATTTGCACCAGCTACAGCTCCTACAGCTCCAGTGCAACCAGCTCCAGCACCGACTCCTCCAGCTCCATCCACATCAACTGAAGCCTTCATCCAAGGATCCATCTCTACACCACCACCTGAAGATCAAGCCTGAACGATGATCTAGCACTATACATTTTCTATGAACTTTTTGGTAACTTGTTGCCAAAGGGGGAGAAAAATGTATAGATCATAGGCTTCGAGAGAGTGTGTGTGTTGCTTTTGTTGTTCTCTCTTGCTTTGGTGGTTAAACTTTGTTTGCTTTTGATTGCTTGAGATACTATGATATTATCTGTGAGACATTGATGATCACGTGTTTGATCATAAGCTACACTTATTATCTTACCTATCCTTATATGATCATTCACTTTGCTTGGTGATGAGTGCATGTATTCAACCTTTATTATTTTGAGCGCTCCACCAAGATGTATGTGACATGGAAGAGTAACCCATGAGCCTAATTCCTTGTGCATTTGCAGTCCAAAGCAAATTTTAAACTATGCACAAATTTAGGGGGAGCTCTTGCTTATCACATACTTCTCAAAGCGACGATGTTTTCCAATCTTATTATCATTTGTCGAAGCTTTGATCTATATGTTGTCATCAATTACCAAAAGGGGGAGATTGAAAGTGCAACTATCCCTAGGTGGTTTTGGTAATTCATAACAACATATAGCTCATTGAGCTAATGCTATTCCAAGACTATTATTTCAGGAAAGCTCAATGAATGGCATGGCATGATGATGAAAGTGGATCCCTCAAAATATCAAGGATAAAGGATTGGCTCAAGCTCAAAAGCTCAAGACTCTTCATTTTACATTTTAGTGATCCAAGATCACATTGAGTCTATAGGAAAAGCCAATACTATCAAGGAGGTATGAGGTGTTGCTTAATGAGCCTCTTGCTTCAAGTGCTTAGTGATATGCTCCAAATACCCTCAACTACTTTCTCACATCCTCATATGACCTAAACCCAAAGTCAAAATCGGTCACACCGATTTTTTCTATCCGGCGCCACCGAGTTCAAATGTCATAGCCACTGCCACAAACCCTAGGCAAATCGGTCTCACCGATAGGGATCGCGGTCTCACCAAGATGGGATTGTAATTTCTCTGTTCCCTTCGTAACATTGCACTCTAGCCGAAGTGAGCGATCGGTCCCACCGAGATTGCAATGTAAACTCCCTGCTTCCCTTTCGTAACATTTCGGTCTCACCGAAATGAGCGAATCGGTCCCACCGAGTTTACCTGACCAACACTCTGGAAAGCTTATTACCAAAATTGGTCTCACCGAGTTTGTGTAATCGGTCTTACCGAGACTATGTTATGCCCTAACCCTAACCATATCGGTCCTACCGAGTTGCATGTCGGTCCCACCAAAAATCCTAACGGTCACTAGGTTTACTAAATCGGTCCGACCGAGTCTGTTGAATCGGTCCCACCGAGTTTGGTAAATTGTGTGTAACGGTTAGATTTTGTGTGGAGGCTATATATACCCCTCCACCTCCTCTTCATTCGTGGAGAGAGCCATCAGAAAAAACCTACACTTCCAACTTACCATTTCTGAGAGAGAACCACCTACTCATGTGTTGAGGCCAAGATATTCCATTCTTACCATATGAATCTTGATCTCTAGCCTTCCCCAAGTTGCTTTCCACTCAAATCTTCTTTCCACCAGATCCAAATCCTATGAGAGAGAGTTGAGTGTTGGGGAGACTATCATTTGAAGCACAAGAGCAAGGAGTTCATCATCAACGCACCATTTATTACTTCTTAGAGAGTGGTGTCTCCTAGATTGGCTAGGTGTCACTTGGGAGCCTCCGACAAGATTGTGGAGTTGAACCAAGGAGTTTGTAAGGGCAAGGAGATCGCCTACTTCGTGAAGATCTACCGCTAGTGAGGCAAGTCCTTCGTGGGCGACGGCCATGGTGGGATAGACAAGGTTGCTTCTTCGTGGACCCTTCGTGGGTGGAGCCTCCGTGGACTCACAGAACTGCTACCCTTCGTGGGTTGAAGTCTCCATCAACATGGATGTACGATAGCACCACCTATCGGAACCACGCCAAAAACATCTGTGTCTCCAATTGCGTTTGAATCCTCCAAACCCTTCCCTTTACTTTCTTGCAAGTTGCATGCTTTAATTTCCGCTGCTCATATACTCTTTGCATGCTTGCTTGGATTGTGTGATGATTGCTTGACTTGTCCAAAGATTGCTAAAATCTGCCAAACTCTAAAATTGGAAAAGGTTAAGTTTTTAATTGGTCAAGTAGTCTAAACACCCCCCCTCTAGACATACTTCAAGGTCCTACACACGTCTTCGATGTCGCTACCACCAGGACGATGTCCGGATCTAGCCGGCCTCAGCACCATCTCGAGTCCCATTCTGCCTCACCCGACACCAAACAATCTGAGGAAAAATCGTCGGGAACTGGCCGGGATTCGTGCAGCGAGTTGTGTCGGCCGCTCCATCTCGCCAGCAATTCATCGAGCGGAGTTTGTGTTGGTTGACTCACGAGGATTGAGGGGAATGAGAGAATGGGTGAGGTGAGTGGGGACTGATGGCTGTCGGCGAGGGGAAGGAAAATATATATTCATTCAGTTCCCACTTCCCATCGAACGGCCCCAGGAGCTGACGTGGAGCTAACTTCGCGTTAAGATCCGTGCTTAAAATCCAACGGGAGTCAACGCGTTCGGCGGGAACCCTTAAAAATCTGACGTTCGATGGTTATCTTTTTCGTTTTTCTTTGTGCGGGGAAGAAATTCAAGGGAGAGAAGGTGTGCTATGGGTGCGGGCGACAGTGGGGTGCCGTGACATTCTGCGTAGGAAAGGGAAAAAGGAACCCGAGTCACGTGGGATGACGCGCACTGCACGAACGACACGATTGGGGTGCGAGACTAGGTGCTCTTGAAGACGTGCGCTTTTTCGCTAAGTGCCAGTTTTTTTTGGGCGGCTTGAAAAATAAGCCGCCTCTTCCCAGCTTAAAAAATAAGCCGTCTCTAATTTTGTTGAGATTTCTAAATCAGTTCTCTCATAACTACTCCCTCCGTTCCTAAATAATTATCTTTCTAGAGATTTCAACAAGTGACTACATACAGAGCAAAATGAATGAATCTACACTCTAAAATATGTCTACATACATCCGTATGTGGTAGTTAATTTGAGATGGCTAGAAAGACAATTATTTTGGAACGGAGGGAGTAGTTTACAAGCCTCAGTGAGTAAGAGAGGCGGCTTGTTAGGAAAGGGAGAGGAGGCAGCTTTTTTTTAAGCTGGCAAAAGAACTGGCCCTAACGGGCACTGTTTGCTCGTTAAACGTGTCCGTGTTTCTTCTAAATGATCAGGAACAGCCGACATGGATCCATTTAATTGGTTCAGGTTTCAGTCCCCGGTACAAAATCAAATATATACTGTACATAGATACTACTTCCTCCGTTCCAAAATAGATGACTCAGCTTTGCATTCAAGTTAGTACAAATTTGAGGTCATCTATTTTGGAAACGGAGGGAGTAGTTCCGTGTTGTGTTATGTATACGTACTCTCGCGTAAGCAGCTGTGTGGTTGCACCCGCAGGGGTATATATGTACACACGACCGACACAAGAATTAATCACCACACACTGACACACCTGCATATGCTACTACGTACAGTACAGTACACACCGCCGATCGAGCAAAGTAATCTGCTCAGAACATGAAGAACTGGTGCTTGTCCTTGCCACTTCTCCGGCCGCGCTGGTCGCCCCCGCGCGACGACGACACCGTCGCCGACGAGGACGAGGGCCCGCCGCCGTAGCCGGGGATGCGGCGGAAGCCGATGTTCTCGACCGCGCCGACGGTGTTGAAGAACATGCGCTTGTTGAGCTCCTCCACAAGTGTCCGGTGCAGCAGCTGGCTCCGCACGTCCACCATCGACCGGTTCCTCGTCATGCGGCCCTGCTGCCTCCGCGGCCGCCCCTCGTCGCCGCCGGCGTCGGGACTCCCGCGGTGGTGCCGCGGCCGGCCGGCGCGCGACGACGACACGTCGTGTCCTGCTGTGCCGCCGTCTCCTGGGCCGAATCTGGTGGCCTTCACCTGGCCCGTCTTGGAGACGCCAGGCTTCTCTTCGGGCTGGGCCTCTTCGGAGGAGTAGTGCAGAGCAGAGCGCGTGGAGCTCGTCTCGTCGTCGTCGCTGCTCACAGCGTAATCTACACCAACCACAAGAGGACACGTGTCATGGCTCAACGAAGGGCAGCAAAACGACCACAAAATTGCAACTAGTCAAAGATAGGGAAATATGTGCTCCATTATGCTGTCCTTTGGCCTTCATCAAGGATGACTATGATATATCCCATTTCCACATGCTAGGACGTGACATAAAATATGTGCTTTTTATCATGTCAGATGGAATGCTAGCAAATGAGCATATGTAGACAGCGACAACCGCGTAACGAGTATATGCATGCCAACACCACATGCAACAGCCATACAAACCACAAGGAGCCACAATGGCCACAGCCGCTGATGCATAGCCATAGCCCATAGGTACATAAATTTCAATATGTCTTAGACACTGATAGGGTCTTTGATATGCATGCCAATCATCTGTCTGGTAAAAGCGTATTACTGAAAAAAAATGAATTTTATATTACGGAAAAATCGTTACAGACCTAATCGGTACTCTTTTGATTTATTAAGCTAAATAAATGTTTTTGTATCTATTAGTTGCCACGAGTTTCACTCCGCACTTCCTAAAAAGTGTAACATGTAGTTTCAGAAAAAGTGTAAGCATGTAAGAGCAAGCGCAATGCTTGGTCCTTGTGTGGACGCTTGCAGTTGAAAAATATATCAAAATTTCATGTTAGTGCCCTCTCTTTCAACGCTAGCAGCTAATATAGCTAATACATGCACTAATAAGCTCCATAACCTGTGGTCATGGCCCCTAAGTATTTTACCTCCTAATGCAAAGGAAAAAGGCCGACGATGGGCTCCATCTTTTGTGATGATGCCACACCAATTGCAGAATTTCTTGACACAATTGTTGATTGGATGGGAATTTCATCGTAGCGCCTTCTGCTAGCCCTATGCGTTGGGCAATCCCTAATAAAGGTCTAGTGGAGTGGTCGCATGATACTTACTTTCCCTTTTTTTTTCTAAGCAGAATATAGAAAGATCAAATTTGCACTATGGTTGTCATTTCTTAAAACTTCTCCACTATGTGCCTTGATCGCTTCTTAAATCTAAATGAATTTTTCAGTCCATTATATCATCATCTAACTATCACATACCTGACGTTTATATACCACATGGCACACATGGTGAGAAATCTAGAAAACAATAATTATATGTTTTCACATAATAGTTCTTGAAATAAATCTAACTACATCCTCTTCTAAATAAAGTGTGATCTTTTCCTCAAAAAAATAAAAATAAAGTGTGATCTATTCCAAATAGTTACTGTGCATTGCCCTATATTATATTACTCCGTCCTAAAATTCTTATCATAGATTTGTCTAGATACAGGTGTATCTAACACTAAAATATGACTAGATACATCTGTATCTAGACTAATCTAAGACAAGACTAATCTAAAACAAGAATTTCGGGACGGAGTTTGACATATTGCTTTGCATGATCTTCAAATATGCAACTTAAGACATTAGACATTACATGTGTCTAAGCAAAACTTTAAACAAATGTGAAACTATTAATCATGACATATCTAATTAATAATATTATTAAGGGTGACTTCTTATTATAAACAGTTAGTCGCCAAACATAGTGCTTTAGCTAAATCGTTGTATCTATGTTCTTAATTTCCTGTCATATCCATTTCGCAAACAAAAAAACTATCATATCCCTCTAAAAACTTCTTATCGCACCACCATTTCAATTGTAAACGGACCTTCTAATTACTTTTTTTTAAAGGGGACATTAATTAACCCCGACCTGATGCAATCGGTCCTCTAACTACTGATCAAAGGGGCTGACATATGATCACAAGTCAAAAAGACTGGTGTTAAAATTACGCACCTTGGAACCAGCCACCGTGGCCGCCACCTGATGCTGTCGGCCCTATGCCACAATGAGACCCGTTTGAAGAGGTCGGGGAAGAGGAGAGGTAGTAGAATGGAGGCTGCTCCTCATTGTCGTCATTATCCGCGTACGTATAGTACTCCTGCTGATCATCACAGCCACCGCTGACCCAGTCCGGTACCAGCCTCATGATCTCCTCCTCGATCATGGCGGCGATCTCTGAGGGGTCCCGGTCCGTGATGTCCAGCTCCTTCACCATCTCCCTCGCCACCTCTGTCGCTGTGTCGCCGGCGATGTCGAACGGGAAGTAGATGTTCCTCGAATGGCCTGATCAGATGAACAAATAACCTTGTCACGTTGTCAGGCCAAGATTTCCATGTACGGAGTACGTACGTACTTGTCTGGGAAATACTGCAACGGCTAAAAGTGTACCTGCTTCGTCGACGATCTGCACTTTGAGGAATATGGTGTCGTCGTCGGTGTTGAGCTTGCCGGTGATGGTCATGTCAGTCCTTGCTGCCACCGGCTCTGCCTCCTCCGGATTGTCCTTCCGGTCACCGGAGGTGGGCAAGGCAGGCAGCAATGGCGGCGGTGACAGCGTCATGGTGGTGTCCTGCGTGGAGAGGAAAGGGTCGAGCAGGAGCTCCTGGGCGGAGGGGCGGTGGGAGGAGGGGACGAGACACCTCCCGATGAACCTGCGCGCGTCAGCGTCATCGACCCGGTAGAAGGCGTCGGGCAGCTTGCCGGAGGTGACCTTCTTGTAGATCTGCGCCGGGTTGGAGCACTCGGCGTAGGGGTACTCGACGGTGAGCATCTCGAGCATGCACATGCCGAAGGAGTAGACGTCGACGAGCTCGTCGTAGTCCTCGTCGTACATCTCGGGCGCCATGAACTCGGGCGTGCCGATGACGCTGTGGGCGGCCTGGGCGCCGCGGAGCACGGCGGCGAGGCCGAGGTCACCGATCTTGACAGTTCCCTGGTTGCCGTTGACGAACACGTTGTCGCACTTGAGGTCGCGGTGGATGACGGGGGGGTCGTGGGCGTGGAGGTAGGCGAGGCCCCGGAGGATCTGGCGCGCCCAGCCGCGGACGGCGCGGAGGCTGACGCGCGGGTATCGGAGGCGGTACGCGCGGAGGGTGCCGGAGGAGAAGAGCTCGGTGATGAAGTTGAAGGTGCGGCGTGGGGCGCCGCCGGTGCAGCCGCCGCGCGGGGAGGGGGAGGAGACGGAGACCCACGAGGCGTGGAAGGCGATGATGGCGTCGTGGCGGAGCGTGCTGAGGAGGTGGACCTCGGAGTACATGCGCTGCAGCGCGTCGGGGGTGCGGAGGACGTCGGCGAGGTTGGCCTGGTTCCACGCCACCTCCACGCCGCGCACCTCGTCGAACCCCCTGTACACCGACTTCATCGCCCCCTTGCCCAGGAGCTCGTCAAACTGCATGCATGCATCACATTTCCAACACAGATCAACCTTCCCATCCATCAGCCCCAAGAACAACACTTACCAAAATAAATGTTCTAAAGTTGTATTAAAGCTGCGACAAGTAATATGGATCCGAGCGTGTAATATTTCCGTGTGTGTTTTCAGGTAGTATAAATTACATTCACAATGCTTGTTGCACGTAATATGACTGTTAGTGCTTCGATATGCCAATTTCATGTTAACAAGGAAATACTAGGATTAAAAGAAAAACCAATACGTAGACTAACAATACAACTACTGTACACAACTGTGGAGAGAGCACTGAAAGGACAAACATGAGTGACCGCTACAACTTCATCCACTGAGAAATAAAGGTGAAGGATATCTTTGGGGGATACTGACAGGGCATATTATCCCGTTGAAGCTTTCAAAGCATCTCATTATTGGCATATTGACACATGGAACAATCCTCGCCACCAATCCATCACTCGGCAACCAAACCCAACTTAGTCCTAACCTAACTAGGGGTCTCCAACCAAACACAAACTCTTCCCTGATATAACTTGGATTAATTAGATTAGAAGAGAAATCACAATGAAATTCTCACCTTCCAAAACTAATGGTCCACCTTCCTCAACTATTTGACCAGGTATAAAAATACCATATCGATGATGTATTTCAATGCAACAATTTCTATGATTGTTTGCATGCATTAGGATATGCTAGCTCCCTCCATTCACAAATATGAGATGTTTTGCATATTTTAATATAAACTAGTACATACGGATTAAAATGAGTGAACAAACACACTAAAATGCGTCTATATACATCCGAATCAAAAAAAAAAGAATATCTTATATTTGTGAATGGAGGGGGTTAGCATTTAATTAATATTCAACTGGCCAGTTCATATCCGGACGGTTTCAGGCCTGCTACCACACAAAGAAAAATTGGATGTAAACATCTCGTACGTGGTCGCCAACGGGCAGCAGGTGAAATTCATCAATCAATCTTGCATATATACTCCAATTGAAAAGCACTTAGTTTGCAAATTAGTGGACATGTACGTACGTAGTTAGCCACTGAATTGCACACGTAGTTTGACTGTAAACAAATATAGAAGATGTGCAGCTAACCTAGCTAGCCCTAGCAAGACAACAAGAGCCAAATGGACATGTAAAGAAAGGAAAAAGGCACAATAATTGTGGCCTTGTTTAGGGTAGCTCCCATGTACACATCAACACGGCATCCATCCTTGATAATTGAGTTAAGCATTTGAAAGCCCACAATCCTATTCAGTTCATGGTGTAGTTGTAAGCATGTTTGACTCGAATCTAATCTAATCCAATCACAAGAACATGCTCCTAACAAACAGAAGAAGAAGAAAAACCAGGAACATGAAGCTTGAGAAATTGAATGTAAGCATGCTGCTAATTGGTTATTCTGGCTGATTTAGGTTGCGCGATAAACTTAGCTGAAGCGATGGGATGGAAGAGGCAGCAGAGATGGAGAGCTTACCCGGCCGTAGCGACCAGTGGGGTCGGTCTCGACGTATCCATTGTCGTTGTTCCTCGCCGCCGGTGACATCTCCGGCCGCCGTGGGCTCGACATGGCTTAACTACTGCTGCTCTACTAGCTAGTACTAGGCTCGCTGCGGCTGTGTGGATGGATCAGTGGGTGATCCTGCTGGCGGCTAGCTTGCCGCCGTCATAGGTGAAGAAGACGCCAGAGAGGAGGCGCGAGTCGTCGGTCCGCCGCAGCATGATCCGCGCCGCCGCAGACGACGAGGAGGTGGAGGAGGAGGATGACGCCCCCGCAGCCGCAGCGTCGTCGAACCACGACCGCGCGCTGCTCATCTGACGCTGACAAGGACGGGGCGGTAGTAATAGGAGGAGGTGGCGAGCAGGGGCAGGGCAGGGCAGGTTGAGTGCTGGAATTGGATGCCTCCAATCTAGCACGCGCCGGATCAATCATGCACGCATGTCATGTCATGTCAGGTCCAGAATAATCGTCATGGCAGGCAGGCAGGCAGGAGGAGGAAGAAGAAAAGGCGGAATTTTTCTGGCTTGTGGTCTGGACACTGCCTGAGAAGGAAGATTATTTGGGGCTACAAGGATCTGAACTTGAAGAATCCATGCCTTGAAAGCTCCATCTGTGGACAGATGACAGGAGCAATTCGGAACTTTGATGATGATGAGGACGAGACAGATAGCGGAGGATCGTAGACGGTTTGGAGGCTTCTGTTACTCTGCTTTTGGAGTGGGCTGGGGCTTGTAGTTGCTGCTTCGTACTACAGATAAATCTGTTGTAGGTAGGTACTCCCTCCGTTCCGAAATAGATGACCCACCACCGCTTTGCAAAGGGTTCCTCAGACTTTTGGTCGCCTCGCGTGGCGACTGGGAAACCCTAGCCGCCGCGCCGGACTCCAAGATCTCCTCCATCCTCGCTTGCCGCCAAGAAGGCCACGGGCGGTTGCCGGCAGGGCGGCGGCGGGCTCTTCCTTCCTCGAATGGGCTGGCGGGACGGCCGTTCGAAAGGAGGCGCCAGATTTTTGCGGGTGCGGCGGCGCCGCAGATGGATCTCGCCGCGACGCACCGCGCGCGGCGGTTGGGTTCGTGCTTTCATGGCGCGCGCGCGCATTGGATCTCGTGGTCGCGGCGCTGCCGGTCTTGGGTCCGATCCTTCGATCTGGTGCTCGATAGCCGCCGGCCGGCACAGATGGTGGCTTTCGTCGCCGACTGTGTCGGGTCTTCCTTGATCCGGCGCCGGATGGATCTACGCCGAGGTGTTGAGCCTTATGGTGCTTCCTCTCGAGTTTTGGGTCTTGGCTGCCGCGATCCAAAGCAGATGGAGATTGGTGGTACAGAAGAGGACCGGAGGAAACTTTGGTCGGCTAGCTTGGCGGCATCGGCGACGGCTTTGACGTCGTTACCCATCTTGATGGCGAAGTCGAGGTCCTCCTATCCACCTCCGTCCGTTCGGACGAAAGTCCAAAATCCGTCTTGGATTGACGGCGGCGCGCCTTTGCGCCATAACCTCCATGGGGCGCCGCCTTGGGAGGCTTGGGCGTCGGGAGTTGCTATGGGTGAAGGGCTTCGTGTGTCGGTTCCAAAGCAGCAGCAATGGTGTGGAGGTTGGCGGGGAGCGGCGTTCTAACCGCGTCGATGCGCCTCGTAAGAGATGTCAAGTCATGCTCGCCCGACAGTGCTCTGTTGAGTCATGCCTAGTCGGCAGTGCTACGCACGACAGATCTTTCAGAGTGTCCGCGTCGGGATGGACGAGCGCAGAGCGGTGGAGCTGTCTGGCGTCGTGGTGGCGTCGACGGTAGCTAGACCGTGCAAGGTAGATGCAACAAGACAGCTCAAGATGGTTTGGTGGCGGTGGGCTGCGGCGGCCTCATACCCGCAGCGCCCCGGTTGAGGAGTGCGCCGGATCGGTAGGTACCCCATACCCGGCAGCCGTCCTGGTTGGGACCTCAGGTCTTAGATGTTTAGGTTTGGCTGCGATGTCTGTTTGGTATTAGGCTCAGACTATCAGCGCCCCTTCATCGATTGGATAGGTGTAGCGACAGTTGTTGCTGAGAAAGTGGCTTTAGTCTTGCTGTTGTATGTCTTTGTAAGGTCTTGTGAGAATAATTAATAAAGTGGCCTTATGCATCGCCCAGATGCAGAGGCCGGGGGTCATCCTTCTTTTCTAAAAAACTTTGTACTAAAGTTAGCACAAAGTTGAGTCATCTATTTTGGAACGGAGGGAGTAGGTTGGAAGAGCAGAGGATCCAAGCTCTAATGAACAAAATGTGTCTACATGGTTATTAGTTGACTTTTCATTGAGAAAAACAACAGACCTATTACAAAAGTTAACAGAAAATAGAAAGCATCTTAAACATAATAAAAACTACATCAAGATTCTGAGACCACCTAATGACCACTACTGCGAGCCGTTGTTGCCGCTCCCCTACCGGAGCTGGCTTTACTTTGTCGATGACACCTCGAACGTCTCCGTGCACGTGCCCCTAAGGTTCTTAGTTGACTTCTACATGAATTATATGTATGAAAGTTTAGCAGCATATTCCCTTTTTGGTTCCATTTTTTGGACGAAGAGAATTAGCACGACATGTAAACTTCTTGTGTGGCATCTAAACAAAGGAAAACTCTATTATTTACGATTTGACTGAGACCAAACTTAGCTTTTAGCTCCACTTTATTGCAGTGGTAGGGTCTTCGAGTTTGCGGAATTATTCGTTAGACCAATAAGCTGTTTGTCAGACCAACACTAGACCATTTGGTTTTCCCCTCTCATTATTTCAGGACTCTAAAGAGTCATTTTCTTGCACAACATCCCAAACCTGGGCCTGCAAACGCTTTCTCCACTTCTCCTACGACAGCGACCTACTTAACTGAATGCTTAAGGGTGATCACCTTCGGACTACGTTTTAAGTTATATACATAATCTATAATTAGGATAAGCTATGATTCTCTAAGAACATACGCTAAATTTGGCTCGTGAATACTACCACGCAACTGTTGAATATGGATTAACTGTGGCAGGCAAGTAAGAGTACTTATTTACCAGAGCGGGTGCAAAATACAAACATCTCTTTCACGTTCGACATTGGTTTCTTTTTCTTATGCAACTTTTTGGCGCGTTTGGGGGAAGAGGGAGAGGACTCAGACACTGATCCTGATGCAACTTCTATTTTAACTGGTGCTTGGTTTTTGACCATTCGAGCTATCGAAAAGGTTATATGAGGAGCCAAGTTTCTTAGAGAGGATACTAAAACCAACACCAAATCGCGTCAATCAAACTAAGCTCTAGAGAGAGAGAGAGAGAGAGAGAGAGAGAGAGAGAGAGAGAGAGAGAGAGAGAGAGAGAGAGAGAGAGAGAAACGTTGGAAGGATAGACTCCAATAATTGAGCTACCAAACTTTATTCTACATGTAAGCACTTGTACTTCACCCACCAAAAGAGCATATAAAAAGGGGCATAATTGGGAGTTCAAAACAGCCAGAATTCAAGGTATGATCTCATCATTCTGCAAAAATAATTGTCATCCGCATGGAAATACATATTAAAAATAACATTATTGAGAGAAAGATAGTCGTTTTATTTTTGACCGACTACACGATTGAACATATCGTTGCATCCTATTCAAACATGTGACTACATGACTCGGATTCTAGTTGCATTTTGACTTTACGCTTGAAAGTGACATGATATAACCACACATTTCTGCCCTACGCGCTTTTTTGGATGCAAAATCACAAGCAAATCATACTCAACATCACACCGCCTTTTCCAACATGAAACAGAGCTAACAGTTGAGCATAATGATGTTACAAATCTAAAATAATTAACAAATCTAAAACAATTAACAACAATGATAAGGCAAGGCACAATACGAGCAAAATTTCTTTCCATGTGAAAGATACAGAACGCTGACAGAATGTATTAACTGTAACTCCAAAATCTCATATGCAACGCCTATCCATTTCTAGGCAGCTAATGTTACTTCAGGCAAGGGGTCTTTCAGTTGCAAGTCAAGACCCAGACAGATTTAACACTACAACGGCGAGCTCCCGAGCAATCCTCGAATGCTCACAGGGTAAAAACAGAATGTCTAAACTATCTCTTTTCCTATCCATCTTTGCATCCTGTTCCCCACTTAAGGGGAACGCCAAAACTTTAAAGAAAACGAAAGGAAATATATTTTTTGCCCCCAAGTATCTACAGTTCTACATGGCACAAAATGTCCTGTTTTCCAGGAGGGGTAGGGGCTGAAACTTCGGTTACTGCAGGGCAAACTTGCATTGTCGCCGCCGCATAAGGTGAATCTGACGACTGGAGAACCAAGTTAGGATGTACATGATGATGCTTGACTAGAAGAGAAACCCTCTGCTATGGCTGCACTGAGTGTGCGCCACACATCAGTATCTTCCGGTTGAATCAGAAAAAACAACAGCTCTGCTATGCAGTAAGCCATATATGGCGTCAACTGGATAGTGGTGGGAAATCACCATTGTCCTTGAGATGATATGGCTTAGTATTCCTGCAAATTGTGTAGTGTAGGATTATTAAGAACTGTAAATGTTGAAAACACACATAATAAATGAGTGAGGTCACACAGTGAATGTGGTAAAACCAGAGAAAAGGAATGCATTTTCAAGCTGAATAGATGTGATTCAAGGTTACACTAACAAAATGGACGGTTTCCATATTACAAATTAGTGTTCTAGTGTGGGTTTCGCGTGGCCATATCAATATTTTTTGCTGAAGCTACAACCTAACACTGACCTTAATTTCTGTTTAAGAAACTAATAATTGTGGTGTGCCTCAATAGTCATTGCTGTAAAATAGTAAAGAAATAGGAATTAGCTACACGTCCCTCTATGAAACAGTTGACTTTATTGCTTTTGATTACTAAAAGGATGCATCTTACTTACCTCATTACATTAGATTTATAACCCGTTCCAGGATTTTGTCCAGGAGAGTTCGATCTCAGGGTTGCAGAAGGTTTACTGTCAGAAGCAGAATATGGTCTGTTAGCTTGATTTTGGGAAGCATTCCTAACTTCCATGTGCAATGCCCCCAAGGTCCCAAACTCAAGTTTGCTGTCATGTGGATGAATAAAGCCCCTTCCATGAATATTATCCTGTGTAGAATGGGATGATGGTGTTGGTATCTTCAACGGAGAGGGAATTCCTTTATCATTTGCAACAGGAACATAAATCGGCAATGGTGGCTGTTGCCTCAATTCCTCAGAACGTGTCATATCTGCAGGCATGTCCACCCTACCATAACGATGATGCTTTTGATAATTATTCCGAGGGAAATAATTCTTTCTTTCCCCTCGTCCAGTGGGTGGTGCCTCCATGCACAAATTCTACAATATCCATCAAGCCAGACAACTCAGATAAAAAACAAGACAGAGCAGCACAAACAGCACAAATACAGTGCCTAGCCTTGAGAAAATAAAACTGTTCTGTAACAGAAACATAAAACTAACAGGGATATGTTCATGAATATGTATTTACAAAAGATATGGCAGCTCCAGTATCACTTTAATTCAAGCGCAGGAGCATTAGTAAATTATTCTTGCAAGCATTTACATGCATGATACATGGAATAAAAAGGCATTTAGGTTAATACAAAATTCAGTTTACTCGAAATGCACTTTCAAGTTGTACAAGCAGAACAATGGACAAAAAAAAGGGAACATACTGGGTTGGGGAAGTAGGTGACTGCTCCATGAGGTTGCATAGGATCCTCAGTGCGATAAAACGGCTTTAAGACGAAGTAGCCAGGTGAATAAGGACCAGGGGCCATTCTGTTTGCACTGGGATATCCATAAGCATTTTTTCTGTTATGACCATTCAGTGAGTGTTTGTTCTGATAGTGTACAGGTGGTGGGGCAAGCATTGGATAGTATGGATGAACTGGATAGTCTTGGTGGCAACTCTGTGAATAGAGGAGATTGTTAAAATTTGTTCTGTAATCCCCTGTGAGATCTGATAAATTGTCAGTGGTGGCACCCCGATCACCATCCGCCTCTTTGTACACCTTTGTTGACATCCCATTGCTCACACTAACTAAAGAACTAGTTACAAGATGTGAAGCAGATTTCATTTCCTGGTGCTCACCGCTAGAGCTATGTTCCTCCTGCTTCAGAAATCCGTGATTATCTGAAATGTTGATACTACTAAGCTGATAAGATAGATCCTCACAGGGATTACTGTATAAAGGTGGATAACCCTTGTTGTCTCTTTCAATGTTCAAGTTCACTGCAGTGCCTTGCACATCTGGGCGTACCCTGCCGAGGTTTCTCTTCAGTGTGCTCCTGAAGAACTGATTGACTTCATCCACGATAGAATTGGCAGGAACTTGAAGGATCTTTCCAAGCTTCCGGGCACCAAGATCAAAAGCACTGCGTATTCTGTAAAAGTTACCTGGGCATTCAGCAGTCGAGTTAGGCCCAGGAAATAAAATCAAACTAAAGACTATGTCCATGAAGTGGTTTGGTGCACATACGAAGAAAGTTACGCGTGTTGATCAAAACAAGACCACAAGTACACACACAACAGACAGCCATTCAACAGCACATTTGCAAGTGAGCTTAGTGGAACTGCATGATAAAATGGCAAAGAGTTTCCTTGTACACAAACCATAAAATGAAATCCGATAGCCGATAGAAGCCAATTGCATGCAACAGCAAGCAGTGGGAAAAGCAAGACAGTCAAAACAGCACTAGTTGCAGTAAATCAGTTAGTAGTGAACTATAAGAGGAATTAGCTCGGAAAAGGTCGATGGAAGAACAAAAAATTGGGACAAGCACGTATTAACCGTAACTCTGGACGTGGGAAGCCCATTTCAGCCAGTCATTATGCGAACTAAACTATCTGTGATGCAAGTACATAAATTAGGGGAAAAGAAGTCAAGCAACACTTTCCTTTGAGTAGCAGTGTCAATCATGAAAATATGACATGAATATGAAATCAAAAACAATTTCGCATCACAATAACCAAGTTAACACGTCAGCTTTTCCTAAATTCCCTATAGTTGTGACATAGTTGAAAGCACAATCATCCTTTCTACCACCAAAATAAATGATCTGGAGGCAGAAAACAGACCTTTGCTGACACTGCGCCCAAGATTGTTACTCTGCTTCAATGGATCCACTATGTTGAGAAATTTTCGAGGGAACGGGCGTGTATTTCTCTCATAGTTCCTAGGGGGGGCAGTAAACATTTGAGCACATTCTCTTAGAAACTCCTCCCGCTCAAGAAAACAATCATTATGAATGCCTGGTGGGTCAGCTGTGCAAGGAAAGCTATGTGATTAGCAATTATAACACAAAACACTCAATCATACACAAAGATCAGGCTGTGTACACTTACTAGCTAGCTCAGGTAGGGAAGATAAGGAAATAGGACCATGTAAGCTTATACCCCTGTTATCCCAGTCAAACTTGCTATAATAGTCCAGAAACCTATAGAGTACCTGCGGAAGAGCAGATAGTGATGTCACCAATGTGAGTCTGTGCATCCTAAAGGAGCTTAGAAATGTGACAAACACAATCTTTACAAATGTGGCACACAAAAATTAAGTCAGAACTTACAGCTAATGGACCATCCAAAGACTCATGGAAGAGATGGAAGATATATAGCACTAATGTCTCCAAGGCATAGGTAGAAATTAGACCATGGTGGGCTCCAAGGATGCGGCTTTCATAATAACACCAGGCTTTTATAAGCACTATACTTCTCTTGAAAAGGTGGGTTTTTTCAAATCTTTGATTCACCTACAAAATATGGTGGTTACAAATATGCCTGGTAACGAGCAGACTGATAACAAGGAAGTTCTTTTCCCAAGTCCTACCTCAGAAGGAAGGGAAAGGGAATGATAGATGATAGATCTGCGGTTTCAAGAAAGCAACCAAGTAACTTGTGGCAACTTTGAAATATTACCTGCTCTAGAAAACAAAGCGTATATAGTCCACCAATCTGATTAAATGAGATGTCGACAACAATATTTTGGACAAAGCATTTGACTAGCTTGACCTGACATCAGAAAGGCACATCAGTTGAAACATCCTGATGATAAAATACTAACAATATGCGGCAACATGTACAACAACAAAATTTGTTCATAACCATGACATGAGATAAGACCGCTGATATGATTCCCCATTATCTCTTAATTAGGTTCCATTTGTTAGGCAAGTTAGGCCCAGGAACGAGGTTAGTTGTGTAAGTTGACTATATTGTCTAGCCAATAGTATGAATAAAGCATGCAAAGATTAATTTAGTATCTCATCCCAGTTCTACACTTGTTCCCGCTACCCAATCAGGGGGCTATTTAGCATCACGGCTAGTCAACCCAGAAGACCATCTCCCACAGCTACCCGCTCCAGGTCAATCCACCGCCAAGCATCCCACCACACGACATGATCACAGTAAACAATTCCTTTTTATCAATATGAATCATATATAAGATAATGACATGTCTCATTGGTTTCATATGAAAAGATGAATACTTCTGTTGTTCTTCCCCCAATTTATGGTAGGACAAGAATGATATCAACAGTTTGGTTAAATCACAGGAATGTCATTACCCAGCCTTATATAATATACTTCAAAATGAGCATTCATAAGAAGATGGCAGCTGTGAATAGACAATTAGTACCCCCAAAAAAGAAAACTAAAACAGAGAGCAATTCGAAGGCGCACCTCAGCATTTATATACTGGACATCTTTGATTTCAAATTCAGCATCTTTGCGCCGCTCTTCTGATTCCAGAATGGCACGTACCTCATTTGCTAGGCTTTCATCAGAACATGTATAACCGAAAGCAGCCAAGTCAATATCTCCATCAGGAAGATATGTTTTCAGTGGAACGGATCCAAATGGAAAGACCTAGATTGAAAAAGGGAAAAGGTTAATTTTGTACTTCTATAGGCTGTCGAATTATTCAGGATAACCAAATAAAAAAGATCAATCTCAGTACAGGAATAAAAGCACAAGCAATAATTATTTTCCAACTTTGGTACACATTACAAAAAAAAAGTGTTTTTATGGTTTTTCTCTAGTGCCATGTCCAGAAGTGACAGTATTATTACTTTTTCAACATGTGAAATACTCCCTCCGTTCCAAAATAGATGACCCAACTTTATAGCAACTTTATACTAAAGTTTGTATAAAGTTGAGTCATCTATTTTGGAACGGAGGGAGTAGTATGAAGTGTAAAGCATATTGAGCATACCAAGAAAACTTCCATTACATTTCACTGATTTCCATGCAGAACTTCAATTATCCCTACGCGCCAAGTAGACTATTTATAGCAAATTCTAACTACATTAGCCAGATATCCAGGGAACAATGATCCAAGACAACCTAACTAACTAATTGTGTAACAAACATGTACATAACCCTTCCTCGAATACAACTAACTATATGCAGAAACATGGTTTTATTGCACGCACAAATATAGTAAGATAAGGGCATTTATCCAAAAGGATCATACTAACACGAACAAGATATGGAGGCCAAAATGGTCACTAAGTTAAGTTATACCCAATCCTCCGACCCAAGACTGACAAGTCATCGATCAATCTGCACTTGTCGTAAATAGATAGTCAAGCAATATGATGATGAAACTCGAGTGCATGCCCGACAAGGGGCAATGAAACATTCATGGCCGATAAAACCTCGACATATGAATAATGTCAGGATTCCAAATATAGCAACAAGTATATCTCTTTGATGGCATTGGCAGCGCTAGCACGATCACACTGGGGCCAGAATACACCTAAAACGAAACTGCAAGCATGGTAACCATGAAATGAGTTGTAGCAATATGCATCACAGGTTATCCTGGCAACAATTCCATGACCTAAAGGATAAGAGAACTGTGAGGAATCCTCCTAAAGGGCTCCCAGGCATATAACAGGGATGATCTCAAAGTTGTCACGCTGCGAATAGATTCGCAACTACACACCTGCGCGCCTTGCACATGTCCGCCATGCGCAAAGCAAAGGAATTGTAGAGTTTGTCGTGCAACGGGACAGTAAGGAAAGCATATCGAGTAAAAATTGGAGCATGCCGGAAATGGAGAAACCGGTACCGAGCAGCCGACGGAACACTTGACGAGGCGTTGGATGTAGTCGACAACGGCCGCACGGCGCCCCTCCGAGGCGACGGTTGGCTGGATCCGGCACATGACACCGAGCGCGGCGGCCTCGAAAGGCGCCCATGCGTCCGGGGGGATAGAGGAGGGGTCCGGGTTCGCCAGCGCATGCTCGAGCTCGGGCACGAGTGCCACCGAGCACTGGTCGATGTCGACCATGGACGCTGGAAGCCCCCCGCACCCACGACTTCGCCGGAGGCGCGGAGCGAGCGCCGCTGGAGAAGAAGACGGAAGCTTGGGGCGACGAGGGAGAACCGCTGGAGACGGCAAGGGAAGGACAGCCCCGACAAGCAACTTAAAGTGGATGCTAGGGTTCGACAGAGGTGATCGTCGACGAGGGTGCAGTCGCGATCTGCGCGCCGCCGGCGAGGGGAGGGGATAGGGAGAACCGGGGTAGAGGGAAAACAAAATTAGGGATTTCTATATCATTTTTATATGTGATGAAGGAAAACAAAGGTCAGCCTTTTTTTTTTCCTCCCTCCCTGACACCTCACACCTCTCCCCTCAAGATGTAATCTTCTCCCTCTCCTTTGGGGTGAGTGTGCTTTGAGCTCTCGTTTCATCCAATGACCTTGTTGAGATTTAGTTTAGGGTTTATGACACAACCTTCCAAGCGCACGAACCGCAACCTCGCTCTTTCAAATCTTTATTGAGCGCGAAGCCTTGCCCTATGTCGGTATTGTCCCTGGTGATTGTGTGGTGTTGGGGCAATGCCAAGGAAGTGGTGAGGGCGTTGAGGCGGTAACGGCAAAGGGCAGGTGGATGAATGAAAGAATCTTTCCATATGGAACCGACGACACACGCTACATGATTCAACATCTACAAGGTAGGGGAATGAAGGGAGGGAGAAATCAGGTCTTATAAAGTACTAGGCACTAAAGGGGGGAGAGTGAAAAGAAGGCGCGAAATAGGTAACCGCTCACATGCCTAGCAACCGGATGGAACTAGATGCAACGAAGAGCGTGGTCACTTTTCTCTGCCAGCCATCATCAAACCACCGCCATGCTAGCCAAGGTGAGTGTATTGTAGTGGTGCGGTTGAGCAGCAGCGCAACGAAGAAAAGAGCGCATCTGCAAGAGAGCAGCAGCAGAAGGAGGAAGAAGAAGTGGGGAGGCATGAGCGTAACCTCTCCCCCTCTCCGTCCATTCCCCTTTATAGGCGGACAAGACGCGATACGGCAGTAGCCAATCCCCGTCGCGTGGCATGCAAATCCCCTCGTATCCCAATATTGCCCGTGGGAATTGAGGGGACCGCCATTATTGCCTGCAGGAATCGAGGCACACGCCTTCAGGCGGTGGGATGTGGCCTAGGTGGCATGTGCCCACTCCTACATGTCACTACCGACAGGTCAGGTCTGACACGTAGTCCGGCTTGACTAGTTGAAGGGACCGGTCTGGTCTGACTGACATGACTGGACTAGCGAATTTGACAACTGTTGCGCAGGAATTCGACCCGTGAAGGCCGGTTGTGCGGGGAATTTCTCTTTGCGTGGGTCGGCTATCTTCATCAACAATTCAAGACTGAAGTGGTTCATCTGACTTCAAAATCAATACGGCCATAGGAGGTCGGTGACGAACATTTGTTGTTAAGGGAGCTTCAAAGAACCAGTTTCAACCTCGGCGGGTGAAATACGATGTTGTAGTTTGGTACTAGTCGGGGTGCTGCCGAGCTTGAAGATCAGTCCAGGGACTACTGGCGGTGGTATTGAAAGTTTAGAAAAGCGCAGATCCCTCAGTAGGGTAGTGAGCGTAACCGAAAGTACAAGAGGGGAGTTCGCACTGGGAGTTCGCCCAGGTTCGGGCCCTCCTGGTGAAGTAATATCCTACGTCCTGCTTTGTTTTGTATCGATGTGGGAGCAGCTCGTGCAAGGGGGTAGAAGAGGATGATGAATATATTTACTGGTGACCCACAAGTATAGGGGGTCGCAACAGTCTTCGAGGGTAGTATTTCACCCAAAATTATTGATTCGACACAGGGGGAGCCAAAGAATATCTATAAGCCTTACCGGTTGAGTTGTCAATTCAACCACACCATAGAATCACTTTCTTGCAACAATTTATTAGTAGCACAGTAAAATGATAGTAGTGAGAGCAATGTAACAGTAGCAGTAACAACAGATTTTAACCAGTAGAGTGGTAGTAACCTGAGCAAAGGCAATAGTATTAAAGCGTATGCATGGAGTATCTATGGATATTTAGATGATATTCAGTGTGTAACAGTCACAAACTAGAGCGACACACAATAGCTCCAATTCATCAATCATGTGTAGGCATGTATTCCGTATATAGTCATATGTGCTTGCGGTAAGAACTTGCATAACATCTTTTGTCCTACCCTCCCGTGGCAGCGAGGTCCTAATGGAAACTAATGGTAATTAAGGCGCTCCTTTTAATATAGAACCAGACCAAAGCATTAACACATTGTGAATACATGAACTCAAGTTAAAGTCATCCCCGTTGATATCCCAATCATTGTCTGTGATGACCCCGTCCTGGTATGGGCCCGAATCTCTGGGCTTCATTTGCTAATCCCTAGATCAATTGCTGGCACGCACAGTTCATGATGAAATACCAGGAAATAACACATGTCATAGCATTACATCGCAGATCCAGTCTTTCACAATATAAACCTGCTTAGCTCATGGGCTAGCATTAAACTCAATCATGC
This sequence comes from Aegilops speltoides, assembly GCA_021437245.1. NCBI lineage: Eukaryota > Viridiplantae > Streptophyta > Magnoliopsida > Poales > Poaceae > Aegilops > Aegilops speltoides. The sequence continues at coordinate 229,003,401 of CM038145.1, forward strand.
AGCAGAAATAATATTCTAGTCTTGTGGCGTCCACCCACTCACAGACAAAGTTGAGTATAGCTACTTCGTATCTCTCCCTCGACACAAAATCCTGCAATATGATACGTTGCAGCTGCTACTTATGAGCTGGGTTGGGATTTCATCAAAGAGGAGAGGATGAAGCAGTATGGTAGAGATAAGTATTTCCCTCAGTTAAGAACCTAGGTTATCAATCCAGTAGGAGAACTACACAAAACCTCGTTAGCAGCACCTGTTGGGGAATGTAGTAATTTCAAAAAAATTCCTACGCACACGCAAGATCATGGTGATGGCATAGCAACGAGAGGGGAGAGTATTGTCCACGTACCCTCGTAGACCGTAAGTGGAAGCGTTATGACAACGCGGTTGATGTAGTCGTACGTCTTCACGATCCGACCGATCCAAGTACCGAACGTCACGGCACCTCCGAGTTCAAAGACACGCTCACTCGATGACGATCCCGGACTCGATCCAAAGAAAGTGTCGGGATGAGTTCCACAAGACGATGGCATGGTGACGATGATGATGCTCTATCGGCGCAGGGCTTCGCCTAAATTCCGCGACGATATGACCGAGGTGGAATATGGTGGAGGGGACACCGCACGGCTAAGGAATGATCGTAGATCAACTTGTGTGTCCGGGTGCCCCTACCCCGTATATAAAGGAGCAAGGCGGAGGAGGCCGGCCCTAGGAGGGGCGCCAGTGTGGAGTCCTACTAGGACTCCCTAGTCCTAGTAGGATTCCACCTCCCTTGTTGGAGGAGAAGGGAAAGAGGGGAGAGGAAGAAGGAAGGGGCTGCGCCTTGTCCACCCGACCGGAGGGGGCGCAGCCTCCTTCCTTTGGCCTCTCTCCTCTATTCCCGTATGGCCCAATAAGGCCCATATACTCACCGGCGAATTCCGTAACTCTCCCAGACTCAAAAATACCCGAATCACTCGGAACCTTCCGAACTCGAATATAGTTGCCCAATATATCGATCTTTACGTCTCGACCATTTCGAGACTCCTCGTCATGTCCCCGGTCTCATCCGGACTCAACTCCTTCGGTACATCAAAACTCATAAACTCATAATATAACTGTCATCGAAACCTTAAGCGTGCGGACCCTACGGGTTCGAGAACTATGTAGACATGACCTAGAACTATTCTCGGTCAATAACCAATAGCGAAACCTGGATGCCCATATTGGCTCCTACATATTCTAAGAAGATCTTTATCGGTCAAACCGCATAACAACATACGTTGTTCCCTTTGTCATCGGTATGTTACTTGTCCGAGATTCGATCGTCGATATCCAATACCTAGTTAAATCTCGTTACCGGCAAGTCTCTTTACTCGTTACGTAATGCATCATCCCGCAACTAACTCATTAGTCACATTGCTTGCAAGGCTTATAGTGATGTGCATTACCGAGAGGGCCCAGAGATACCTCTCCGACAATCGGAGTGACAAAACCTAATCTCGAAATACGCCAACCCAACATGTACCTTTGGAGACACCTTTAGTACTCCTTTATAATCACCCAGTTACGTTGTGACGTTTGGTAGCACCCAAAGTGTTCCTCCGGTAAACGGAAGTTGCATAATCTCATAGTTACAGGAACATTTATAAGTCATGAAGAAAGCAATAGCAACATACTAAACGATCAAGTGCTAGGCTAACGGAATGGGTCATGTCAATCACATCATTCTCCTAATGATGTGATCCCATTAATCAAATGTCAACACATGTCTATGGTTAGGAAACATAACCATCTTTGATTAATGAGCTAGTCAAGTAGAGGCATACTAGTGACACTCTGTTTGTCTATGTATTCACACATGTATTATGTTTCCGGTTAATACAATTCTAGCATGAATAATAAATATTTATCATGATATGAGGAAATAAATAATAACTTTATTCTTGCCTCTAGGGCATATTTCCTTCAGTCTCCCACTTGCACTAGAGTCAATAATCTAGTTCACATCACCATGTGATTTAACACCAATATACACATCTGTATGTGATTAATATCAATAGTTCATATCGTCATGTGATCAACACCCAAAGGGTTTTACTAGAGTCAATAATCTAGTTCACATCGCTATGTGATTAACACCCAAAGAGTACTAAGGTGTGATCATGTTTTGCTCATGAGAGAAGCTTAGTCAACGGGTCTGTCATATTCAGAGCCGTATGTATTTTGCAAATATACTATGTCTACAATGCTCTGCACGGAGCTACTATAGCTAATTGCTCCCACTTTCAATACGTATCCAGATTAAGACTTAGAGTCATCTAGATCAGTGCCAAAACTTGTATCGACGTAACCCTTTACGATGAACCTTTTTGTCACCTCCATAATCGAGAAACATATCCTTATTCCACTAAGGATAATTTTGACCAATGGCCAGTGATCTACTCCTAGATCACTATTGTACTCCCTTGCCAAACCAGGGCAGAGTATACATAGGTCTGGTCCATAGCATGGCATACTTTTATAGAACCTATGACTGAGGCATAGGGAATGACTTTTCATTCTCTTTTCTATTTTCTGCCATGGTCGGGATTTGAGTCTTACTCTTTCACACCTTGCAACACATGCAAGAACTCCTTCTTTGACTGTTCCATTTTGAACTATTTCAAAAATTTATCAAGGTATGTACTCATTGAAAATCTTATCAAGCGTCTTGATCTATCTCAATAGATCTTGATGCTCAATATGTAAGTAGCTTTATCAAGTCTTTCTTTTAAAGAACTTCTTTCAAACACTCCTTTATGCTTTGCGTATAATTCTACATTATTTCCGATCAACAATATGTCATTCACATATACTTATCGAAAAGGCAGAGTGCTCCCATTCACTTTCTTGTAAATACAGCCTTTCCAAAAGTCTCAGATAAAACCATATGCTTTGATCCACTCATCAAAGCGTATATTCCAACTCCGAGATGCTTGCACCAGTCCATTGATGGATTGCTGGAGCTTGCACACTTTGTTAGCATCTTCAGGATTGACAAAACCTTCTGATTGCATCATATGCAACTCTTACAAAATCTTCAGGATTGACAAATCCATTAAGGAATGCAGTTTTGACATCCATTTGCCAGATTTCATAAAATGTGGCAATTGCTAACATGATTCGGACAGACTTAAGCATCGATACGAGTGAGAAAATCTCATCGTATTCAACCCCTTGAACTTGTTGAAAACCTCTTGCAACAAGTCGAGCTTAGTGGATAGTAACACTACTATTAGTGTCCGTCTTCCTCTTGAAGATCCATTTATTTAACATGGCTTGCTGATCATCGAGCAAGTCAATCAAAGTCCATACTTTGTTCTCATACATGGATCATATCTCGATTTTATGGCCTCAAGCCATTTCGCGAATCTGGGCTCATCATCGCTTCCTCATAGTTCGTAGGTTCATCATGGTCTAGTAACATGACTTCCGAGCAGTATTACCGTACTACTCAGTGCGGACTGTACTTTGTAAGACCTACGAGGTTTTGTAGTAAATTAATCTGAAGTTTCATGATCATCATCATTAGCTTCCTCACTAATTGGTGTAGGAATCACTGGAACTGATTTCCGTGATGAACTACTTTCCAATTCGGGAGAAGGTACAAATTACCTTATCAAGCTCTACTTTCCTCCCACTCACTTCTTTCGAGAGAAACTCCTTCTCTAGAAAGGATCCGAATTTAGCAACAAAAATCTTGCCCTCAGATCTGTGATAGAAGGTGTACCCAACAGTTTCCTTTGGGTATTCTATGAAGACGCACTTCTCCGATTTGGGTTCGAGCTTATCAGGTTGAAAACCTTTTTCACATAAGCATCGCAACTCCAAACTTTAAGAAACGACAACTTGGGTTTCTTACTAAACCACAGTTCATATGGTGTCATCTCAACGGATTTAGATGGTGCCCTTTTAACGTGAATGCAGTTGTCTCTAATGCATAACCCCAAAACAATAGTGGTAAATTAGGAAGAGACATCATAGATCGCACCATATCCAATAAAGTGCGGTTATGACGTTCGGACACACCATAACGTTGTGGTGTTCTAGGTGGCGTGAGCTGTGAAACTATTCCACATTATTTTAATTGAAGACCAAACTCGTAACTCAAATATTTGTCTCCGCGATCAGATCGCAGAAATTTTATTTTCTTGTTATGATGATTTTTTCCACTTCACTCTGAAATTCTTTGAACCTTTCAACTATTTCAGACTTATGTTTCATCAAGTAGATATATCCATATCTGCTCAAATCATCTTGTGAAGGTTAGAAAATAACGTTACTTGCCACGAGCATCAACACTCATTGGATCACATACATCAGTATGTATTATTTCCAATAAGTCAGTAGCTTGTTCCATTGTTCCGGAGAACGGAGTTTTAGTCATCTTGCCCAAAAGGTACGGTTCGCAAGCATCAAATGATTCATAACCAAGTGATTCCAAAAATCCATCTTTATGGAGTTTCTTCATGCGCTTTACACCGATATGACCCAAACGGCAGTGCCACAAATAAATTGCACTATCATTATTAACTTTGCATCTTTTGGAATCAATATTATGAATATGTGTATCACTACGATCGAGATCCAACAAACTATTTTCATTGGGTGTATGACCATCGAAGGCTTTATTCATGTAAACAGAATAACAATTATTCTCTGACTTTAAATGAATAACCGTATTGCAATAAACATGATCAAATCATATTCATGCTCAACGCAAACGCCAAATAACATTTATTTAGGTTCAACACTAATCTCTAAAGTATAGGGAGTGTGCGATGATGATCATATCATTCTTGGAACTACTTCCAACACTCATCGTCACTTCCCCTTTAACTAGTCTCTGTTTATTCTCAGAACTCTGTTTCGAGTTACTAATCTTAGCAACCGAACAAGTATCAAATACTCAGGGGCTACTATAAACACTAGTGAGGTACACATCAATAACCTGTATATCAAATATACCCTTGTTCACTTTGCCATCCTTCTTATCCACCAAATATTCAGGGTATTCCCGTGTCCAGTGACCATTTCCTTTGCAGTGTAAGAACTCAGTTTCAGGCTTTGGTTCAGCTTTGAGCTTCTTCGTGTGAGTGACAACTTGCTTGTCATTCTAGTTGAAGTTCCCATTCTTTCCCTTTGCCCTTTTCTTGAAACTAGTGGTCTTGTCAATCATCAACACTTGATGCTCTTTATTGATTTCTACCTTCGTCGATTTCAACATCACAAAGAGCTCGGGAATCGTTTTCGTCATCCCTTGCATACTATAGTTCATCACGAAGTTCTAGTAACTTAGTGATGCTTGACTAGAGAATTCATCAATCACTATCTTATCCTAAGATTAACTCCCACTTGATTCAAGCGATTGAAGTACCTGCATAATCGAGCACATGCTCACTAGTTGAGCGATTCTCCTCCATCTTTTAGCTATAGAACTTGTTGGAGACTTCATATCTCTCAACTCGGTATTTGCTTGAAATATTAACTTCAATTCTGGAACATCTCATATGGTCCATGATGTTCAAAACGCCTTTGAAGTCCCGATTCTAAGCCGTTAAGCATGGTGCACTAAACTATCAAGTAGTCATCATATTGAGCTAGCATAAACGCTCATAACATCTCGCATCTCCGCTCCTGCAATAGGTCCGCACCTAGCGGTGCATTAAGGACATAATTCTTACAGGCAAGAATGAGGATAAACCTCGGATCACGGATCCAATCCGCATCATTGCTACTAACATCATTCAACACAATTTTCTCTAGGAACATATCAAAATAAACATATGAAAGCAACAACGCGAGCTATTGATCTATAAAAAAATTTGCAAAATACTACCAGGACTAAGTTCATGATAAATTTAAGTTCAATTAATCATATTACTTAAGAACTCCCACTTAGACAGACATCTCTCTAGTCATCTAAGTGATCACGTGATCCAAATCAACTAAACCATAACCGATCATCACGTGAGATGGAGTAGTTCAATGGTGAACATCACTATGTTGATCATATCTACTATATGATTCATGCTCGACCTTTCGGTCTCCGTGTTTCGAGGCCATATCTGCATATGCTAGGCTCGTCAAGTTTAACCTGAGTATTCTGCGTGTGCAAAACTGGCTTGCACCCATTGTAGATGGACGTAGAGCTTATCACGCCCGATCATCACGTGGTGTCTGGGCACGCCGAACTTTGGCAACGGTGCATACTCAGGGAGAACACATCTTGATAAATTTTTTTAGTGAGATAAAATGCTACCGTCAATCAAAGCAAGATAAGATGCATAAAGGATAAACATCGCATGCAATCAATATAAGTGATATGATATGGCCATCATCATCTTGTGCTTGTGATCTCCATCTCCGGCAATCGCCGTGATCACCATCGCCACCGGCGCGACACCTTGATCTCCATCGTAGCATCGTTGTCGTTTATGCCATCTATTGCTTCTCGACTATCGCTACCGCTTAGTGATAAAGTAAAGCAATTACTGTATGCGTTGCATTTCATACAATAAAACGACAACCATATGGCTCTGCCATTGCCGATAACTTCGGTTACAAAACATGATCATCTCATACAATAAAATATAGCATCACGTCTTGACCATATCACATCACAACATGCCCTGCAAAAACAAGTTAGACGTCCTCTACTTTGTTGTTGCAAGTTTTACGTGGCTGCTACGGGCTTAGCAAGAACCGTTCTTACCTATGCATCAAAACCACAACGATAGTTCGTCAAGTTAGTGTTGTTTTAACCTTCGCAAGGACCGGGCGTAGCCACACTCGATTCAGCTAAAGTGAGAGAGACAGACACCCGCCAGCCACCTTTAAGCACGAGTGCTCGTAACGGTGAAACCAGTCTCGCGTAAGCGTCTGGCGTAATGTCGGTCCGGGCGCTTCATCTCACAATACCGCCGAGCCAAAGTATGACATGCTGGTAAGCAGTATGACTTGTATCGCCCACAACTCACTTGTGTTCTACTCGTGCATATGACATCTACGCATAAAACCTGGCTCTGGTACCATTGTTGGGGAACATAGTAATTTCAAAAAAATTCCTACGCACACGCAAGATCATGGTGATGGCATAGCAACGAGAGGGGAGAGTATTATCTATGTACCCTCGTAGACCGTAAGCGGAAGCGTTATGACAACGCGGTTGATGTAGTCGTACGTCTTCACGATCCGACCGATCCAAGTACCGAACGTATGGCACCTCCGAGTTCAGACACGCTCAGCTCAATGACGATCCCCGGACTCGATCCAAAGAAAGTGTCGGGATGAGTTTCACAAGACGACGGTGTGGTGACGATGATGATGCTATATCGGCGCAGGCTTCGCCTAAATTCATGACGATATGACCGAGGTGGAATATGGTGGAGGGGGCACCGACACGGCTAAGGAATGATCCGTAGATCAACTTGTGTGTCTGGGGTGCCCCGTGCCCCGTATATAAAGGAGCAAGGGTAGGAGGCCGGCCCTAGGAGGCGCGCCCAAGTGTGGAGTCCTACTAGGACTCCCTAGTCCTAGTAGGATTCCACCTCCTTGTTGGAGGAGAAGGGAAAGAGGGGAGAGGAAGAAGGAAAGGGGCTGCCCTTGTCCAATTCAGACCCGGAGGGGGCGCAGCCTCCTTCCTTTGGCCTCTCTCCTCTATTCCCGTATGGCCCAATAAGTCCCATATACTCCCGGCGAATTCCGTAACTCTCCGGTACTCCAAAAATACCGAATCACTCGGAACCTTTTCGAACTCCGAATATAGTCGTCCAATATATCGATCTTTACGTCTCGACCATTTCGAGACTCCTCGTCATGTCCCCGATCTCATCCGGGACTCCAAACTCCTTCGGTACATCAAAACTCATAAACTCATAATATAACTGTCATCGAAACCTTAAGCGTGCGGACCCTACGGGTTCGAGAACTATGTAGACATGACCTAGAACTATTCTCGGTCAAGAACCAATAGCGGAACCTGGATGCCCATATTGGCTCCTACATATTCTAAGAAGATCTTTATCGGTCAAACCGCATAACAACATACGTTGTTCCCTTTGTCATCGGTATGCTACTTGTCCGAGATTCGATCGTCGGTATCCAATATCTAGTTCAATCTCGTTACCGGCAAGTCTCTTTACTCGTTATGTAATGCATCATCCCGCAACTAACTCATTAGTCACATTGCTTGCAAGGCTTATAGTGATGTGCATTACCGAGAGGGCCCAGAGATACCTCTCCGACAATCGGAGTGACAAAACCTAATCTCGAAATACGCCAACCCAACATGTACCTTTGGAGACACCTTTAGTACTCCTTTATAATCACCCGATTACGTTGTGACGCTTGGTAGCACCAAAGTGTTCCTCCGTAAACGGAGTTGAGGAGTCTGGACTAGGGGTGTCCGGACAATGGACTATCATCGTCCCACGGACTCCAAGACTACGAAGATACAAGATTGAAGACTCCGTCCGTGTCCGGATGGAACTTTCCTTGGCGTGGAAGGCAAGCTTGGCGATATGGATATGTAGATCTCCTACCATTGTAACCGACTCTGTGTAACCCTAGCCCTCTCCGGTGTCTATATAAACCGGAGGGTTTTAGTCCGTAGGACACGACATCGATTACAACAATCATACCATAGGCTAGCTTCTAGGGTTTATCCTCCTTGATCTCGTGGTAGATCCACTCTTGTAATACACATCATCAATATTAATCAAGTAGGACGTAGGGTTTTACCTCCATCAAGAGGACCCGAACCTGGGTAAAACATCGTGTCCCTTGTCTCCTGTTACCATCCGCCTAGACGCACAGTTCGGGACCCCCTACCCGAGATCCGCCGGTTTTGACACCGACAGGAGTTGCATAATCTCATAGTTACAGGAACATGTATAAGTCATGAAGAAAGCAATAGCAACATACTAAACGATCAAGTGCTAGGCTAACGGAATGGGTCATGTCAATCACATCATTCTCCTAATGATGTGATCCCATTAATCAAATGTCAACACATGTCTATGGTTAGGAAACATAACCATCTTTGATTAATGAGATAGTCAAGTAGAGGCATACTAGTGACACTCTGTTTGTCTATGTATTCACACATATATTATGTTTCCGGTTAATACAATTCTAGCATGAATAATAAACATTTATCATGATATGAGGAAATAAATAATAACTTTATTATTGCCTCTAGGGCATATTTCCTTCAGCACCTGCACACGCAAAAGTAAATACTTGCACCCAATGCAAACAAGAGGGTTGTTAATGTTGGAAATATGCCCTAGAGGCAATAATAAAATGGTTATTATTATATTTCCTTGTTCATGATAATTGTCTATTGTTCATGCTATAATTGTATTAACCGGAAACCGTAATACATGTGTGAATACATAGACCACAACATGTCCCTAGTGAGCCTCTAGTTGACTAGCTCGTTGATCAATAGATGGTTATGGTTTCCTGACCATGGACATTGGAGGTCATTGATAACGGGATCACATCATTAGGAGAATGATGTGATGGACAAGACCCAATCCTAAGCTTAGCACAAGATCGTAGTTCGCTTGCTAAAAGCTTTTCTAATGTCAAGTATCATTTCCTTAGACCACGAGATTGTGCAACTCCCGGATACCGTAGGAATGCTTTGGGTGTGCCAAACGTCACAACGTGAATCGGGTGTCTATAAAGGTGCATCGCGGGTATCTCCGAAAGTGTCTGCGGGTTGGCACGAATCGAGATCGGATTTGTCACTCCGTGTGACGGAGAGGTATCTCTGGCCCCACTCGGTAATGCATCATCATAATGAGCTCAATGTGACTAAGTAGTTAGTCACGGGATCATGCATTACGGAATGAGTAAAGTGACTTGCCGGTAACGAGATTGAACGAGGTATAGGGATACCGACGATCGAATCTCGGGCAAGTAACGTACCGATTGATAAAGGGAATTGTATAAGGGATTGCTTGAATCCTTGACATCACGGTTCATCCGATGAGATCATCATGGAACATGTGGGAGCCAACATGGGTATCCAGATCCCGCTATTGGTTATTGGCCAGAGAGCTGTCTCGGTCATGTCTGCATGATTCCCGAACCCGTAGGGTCTACACACTTAAGGTTCGATGACGCTAGAGTTGTTATGGGAATTAGTGTGCAGTTACTGAATGTTGTTCGTAGTCCCGGATGAGATCCCGGACGTCACGAGGAGTTCCGGAATGGTCTGGAGGTAAAGATTTATATATGGGAAGTCCTATTTTGGCCACCGGAAAATGTTCAAGATTTTTCGGTATTGTACCGGGAAGGTTCTAGAAGGTTCCGGAATGGGACCCACCTGCATGGGGGGACCCACATGAACGTGGGTAGTGGGGGAAAGGCCCCACACCCCTGGTCAAGGCGCACCAAGATCCCCCCTTAGAAGGAATAAGATCATATCCCAAGGATAAGATCAAGATCCTAAAGGGGATAAGAATCGTGGGGAAGGAAATGATGGGATTTCTTTCCTCCCACCTTTGCCAACGCCCCAATGGACTTGGAGGGCAAGAAACCAGCCCCCTCCACCCCTATATATAGTGGGGAGGCGCATGGGAGCTTCACCCTTCCCCTGGCGCAGCCCTCTCCTCCCCAACACCTCCTCCTCCGTAGTGCTTGGCGAAGCTCGCCGAGAACGCAAGCTCCACCACCACGCATCGTGCTACGAGCTCTCCTCAACTTCTCCTCTCCCTTGCTGGATCAAGAAGGAGGATCGTCCCCGGCCGTCACGTGTGTTGAGCGCGAGGCACCGTTGTTCGGTGTTTAGATCGGATTCGGCCGCGATCTGAATCGCTTAGTGAACGACTCCACCGACCGCGTTCTTGCAACGCTTCCGCATCGCGATCTTCAAGGGTACGAAGATGCACTCCCCTCTCTCTCGTTGCTAGTCTCTCCATAGATTGATCTTGGTGATGCGTAGAAAATTTTGAATTTCTGCTACGTTCCCCAACAGTGGCATCATGAGCTAGGTCTGTTGCGTAGATTCTATGCACGAGTAGAACACAAGTAGTTGTGGGTGTTGGTTTGTTCAATTTGCTTACCGTTACTAGTTCTATCTTGATTCGGCGGCATCGTGGGATGAAGCAGCCCAGACGACCTTACAAGTACGCTTACGTGAGACAGGTTCCACCGACTGACATGCATTTGTTGCATAAAGGTGGCTAGTGGGTGCCAGTCTCTCACACTTTAATCGGATCGGATTCGATGAAAAGGGTCCTTATGAAGGGTAAATAGCAATTGGCATATCACCATTATGGCTTTTGCGTAGGTAAGAAACGTTCAACAGCCACGTAAAACATGCAACAACAATTAGAGGACGTCTAACTTGTTTTTGCAGGGTATGCTATGTGATGTGATATGGCCAAAAGAATGTGATGAATGATATATGTGATGTATGAGATTGATCATGTTCTTGTAATAGGAATCACGACTTGCATGTCGATGAGTATGACAAACGGCAGGAGCCATAGGAGTTGTCTTAATTTATTGTATGACCTGCGTGTCATTGAAAACGCCATGTAATTACTTTACTTTATTGCTAAACCGTTAGCCATAGTAGTAGAAGTAATAGTTGGCGAGACAACTTCATGAAGACACGATGATGGAGATCATGGTGTCATGCCGGTGACGAAGGTGATCATGTCGTGCCTCAAGATGGAGATCAAAGGCGCAAGATGATATTGGCCATATCATGTCACTTTATGATTTGCATGTGATGTTTGTCATGTTTACATCTTATTTGCTTAGAACGACGGTAGCATAAATAAGATGATCCCTCATTAAAATTTCAAGAAAGTGTTCCCCCTAACTGTGCACCATTGCGAAAGTTCGTTGTTTCAAAGCACCACGTGATGATCGGGTGTGATAGATTCTAACGTTCATATACAATGGGTGTAAGCCAGATTTACACACGCAAAACACTTAGGTTGACTTGACAAGCCTAACATGTACAGACATGGCCTCGGAACACAAGAGACTGAAAGGTCGAACATGAGTTGTATAGTAGATACGATCAACATGGAGATGTTCACCGATGATGACTAGTCCGTCTCACGTGATGATCAGACACGGCCTAGTTGACTCGGATCATGTATCACTTAGATGACTAGAGGGATGTCTATCTGAGTGGGAGTTCATTAGATGAACTTAATTATCATGAACATGGTCAAAAGGACTTTGCAAATTATGTCGTATCTTGCGCTTTAGTTCTATTGTTTAAGATATGTTCCTAGAGAAAATTTTAGTTGAAAGTTGATAGTAGCAATTATGCGTACTGGGTCCATATACTAAGGATTGTCCTCATTGCTGCACAGAAGGCTTATGTCCTTAATGCACCGCTCGGTGTGCTGAACCTCGAGCATCGTTTGTGGATGTTGCGAACATCTGACATACACGTTTTGATGACTACGTGATAGTTCAGTGCGTAGTGTTAAACGGTTTAGAATTGAGGCAGCGAAGACATTTTTTGAAACGTCGCAGAACATATGAGATGTTCCAAGAGCTGAAATTAGGATTTCGGGCTCGTGCCCACGTCAAGAGGTATGAGACCTCCGACAAGTTTCTTAACCTGCAAACTAAGGGAGAAAAGCTCAATCATTGAGCATGTGCTCAGATTTTCTGAGTACTACAATCACTTGAATCGAGTGGGAGTTAATCTTCCAGATGAGATAGTGATGGTTCTCCATAGTCACTGCCACCAAGCTATTAGAGCTTCGTGATGAACTATAACATATCGAGGATAGACATGATGATCCTTGAGCAATTCACGATGTTTGACACATAAAAGTAGAAATCGAGTAGGAGCATCAATTGTTGATGGTTAGTAAAACCACTAGTTTCAAGAAGGGCAAGGGCAAGAAGGGATACTTCATGAGACAAAAAATCGATTCTTTGCTCTAGTGAAGAAACCGTGGTTGAACCCAAACCCGAGACTAAGTGCTTCGTAATGAGGAACGGTCATTTGAAGCGTAACTACCCTAGATACTTGGTAGATGAGAAGGCCGACAAGGTTGACAGAAGTATATTGGATATACATTGTATTAAATGTGTACTTTACTAGTACTCCTAGTAGCACCAGGGTATTAAGATACCGGTTCAGTTGCTAAGTGCTAGTAACTCGAAATAAAAGAGCTACGGAATAAACGGAGACTAGCTAAAGGTGAGATGACGATGTGTGTTGGAAGTGTTTCCAAGGTTGATGTGATCAAGCATCGCCTGCTCCCTCTACCATCGAGATTGGTGTTAAACCTAAATAATTGTTATTTGGTGTTTGCGTTGAGCATAAACATGTTTGGATTATGTTTATCTCAATACAATTATTCATTTAAGGAGAATAATGGTTACTCTGTTTATTTGAATAATACCTTCAACGGTCTTGCACCTAAAATGAATGGTTTATTTAATCTCGATCATAGTGATACACATGTTCGTGCCAAAAAGATATAAGATAGTAATGATAGTACCACATATTTGTGGCACTGCCACTTAAGTCATATTGGTATAAAACGCATGAAGAAGCTCCATATTGATGGATCTTTGGACTCACTCGTTTTTGAAAAGATTGAGACATGAGAACCACGTCTATTGGTATATACGCATGAAGAAACTCCATGCAGATGGATCGTTTGGACTCACTTGTTTTTGAATCACTTGAGACATGCAAATCATACCACATGGGCAAGATGACTGAAAGGCCTTGTTTTTAGTGAGATGGAACAAGAGAGCAACTTGTTGGAAGTAATACATTTGATGTGTGCAATCCAATGAGTGCCGAGGCACGCAGTGAATATCGTTATGCTCTTACTTCACAGATGATTTTTAGTAGATTCTTAGTATATTTACTTGATGAAACACAAATCTGAATTATTGAAAGGTTCAAATAATTTCATAGTGAAGTTGAAGATCGTCGTGACAAGAGGATAAAATGTCTATGATATGATCATAGAGATAAATACCTGAGTTACGAGTTTGGCACACAATTAAGACATTGTGGAAATTGTTTCACAACTAATACCGCCTGGAACACCATTGTGTGATGGTGTGTCCGAACATCGTAACTGCACCCTATTGGATATGGTGCATACCATGATGTCTCTTATTGAATTAACACTATCGTTTATGGGTTAGGCATTAGACACAACCGCATTCACTTTAATAGGGCACCACACAATTCCATTAAGATGACACCGTATGAACTATGGTTTAGAGAAACCTAAGCTGTCATTTCTTATAAAGTTTGGGGCTGCGACGCTTATGTGAAAAAGTTTGAGGCTGATAAGCTCGAACCCAAAGCGGATAAATGCATCTTCATAGGACACCCGAAAATAGTTGGGTATACCTCCTGTCTCGGATCCGGAAGCAAAATGGATTGTTTCTAGAATCGAGTCCTTTCTAGAGGAAAAGTTTCTCTCAAAAGAATTGAGTGGGAGGATGGTGGAGACTTGATGAGGTTATTGAACCGTCACTTCAACTAGTGTGTAGTGGGGCACAGGAAGTTGTTCTTGTGGCGCCTACACCAGTTGAAGTGGAAGCTGATGATAGTGATCATGAAACTTCGGATCAAGTCACTACCAAACCTCGTAGGTCGACAAGGATGCGTACTGCTTCAGAGTGGTGCGGTAATCCTGTCTTGAAGGTCATGTTTCTAGACAACAATGAACCTACGAGCTATGGAGAAGCGATGGTGGGCCCGGATTCCGATGAATGGCTCGAGGCCATAAAATCCGAGAGAGGATCCATGTATGAAACCAAAGTATAGACCTTGGAAGAACTATATGATGGTTGTAAGGCTGTTGGGTACAGATTGATTTTAAAAGGAAGACAGACAATGATGGTAAGTATCACCATTAAGAAAGCTCGACTTGTCATTAAGATGTTTTCCGACAAGTTCAAGGAGTTGACTATGATGAGACTTTCTCACTCGTAGCGATGCTAAGAGTCTGTTGAAATTATATTAGCAGTTCCTGCATTATTTATGAAATCTTGCAGATAGGATGTCAAAACATTGTTTCCTCAACGATTTTCTTGAGGAAAGGTTGTATGTGATACAACCAGAAGGTTTTGTCAATCCTAAAAGATGCTAACAAGTATGCAAAGCTCTAGCAATCCTTCTAAGGACTGGAGTAAGCATCTCGGAGTTGGAATATATGCTTTGATGAGATGATCAAAGATTTTGGGTTTATACGAAGTTTATTGGAAACTTGTATTTCCAAAGAAGTGAGTGGGAGCACTATAGCATTTCTGATGAGTATATGTTGTTGACATATTGTTGATGGGAAATGATGTAGAATTTCTGTAAAGCATATAGGGTTATTTGAAAAGTGTTTTTCAATGGAAAACCTGGATTAAGATACTTGAACATTGAGCATCAAGATCTATAAGGTTAGATCAAAAATCGCTTGATAGTACTTTCAAATGAATACGCACCGTGACAAGATTTTGAAGGAGTTCAAAATAGATCGGCAAAGAAGGAGTTCTTGGCTGTGTTATAAGGTGTGAGTGTTGAGTAATACTCAAGACCTGACCACGGCTGAAGAGAGAGAAAGGACGATGGTCGTCCCCTATGCTTTAGACGTAGGCTCTACAATATGCTATGCTGTGTACTGCACCTAAAGTGTGCCTTGCCATGAGTTAGTCAAGGGATACAAGAGTGATCCAGAAATGGATCACAGGACAACGGTCAAAGTTATCCTTAGTGACTAGTGGACTAAGGAATTTTTCTCAATTATGGAGGTGGTAAAATAGTTCGTCGTAAAGGGTTACGTCTATGCAAACTTTGACACTAATCTGGATGACTCTGAATAGTAAACCAGATTCATATAGTAGAACAGTTATTTGGAATAGTTCCAAATAGTGTGTGGTAGCTGCATCTACAAGATGACGTAGAGATTTGTAAAACACACATGGATCTGAAAGGTTCAGACCCATTGACTAATAACCTCTCTCACAAGCGAGATATGATCAAACCCCATGGGTGTTGGATTCATCACGATCACATAGTGATGTGAACTAGATTATTGACTCTGGTGCAAGTGGGAGACTGTTGGAAATATGCCCTAGAGGCAATAATAAAATGGTTATTATTATATTTCCTTGTTCATGATAATTGTCTATTGTTCATGCTATAATTGTATTAACCGGAAACCGTAATACATGGGTGAATACATAGACCACAACATGTCCCTAGTGAGCCTCTAGTTGACTAGCTCGTTGATCAATAGATGGTTATGGTTTCCTGACCATGGACGTTGGATGTCATTGATAACGGGATCACATCATTAGGAGAATGATGTGATGGACAAGACCCAATCCTAAGCTTAGCACAAGATCGTGTAGTTCGTTTGCTAAAAGCTTTTCTAATGTCAAGTATCATTTCCTTAGACCATGAGATTGTGCAACTCCTGGATACCGTAGGAATGCTTTGGGTGTGCCAAACGTCACAACGTAACTGGGTGGCTATAAAGGTGCACTACGGGTATCTCCCAAAGTGTCTGTTGGGTTGGCACGAATCGAGACTGGGATTTGTCACTCCGTGTGACAGAGAGGTATCTCTGGCCCCACTCGGTAATGCATCATCATAATGAGCTCAATGTGACTAAGTAGTTAGTCATGGGATCATGCATTACGGAACGAGTAAAGTGACTTGCCGGTAACGAGATTGAACAAGGTATTGGGATACCGACGATCCAATCTCGGGCAAGTAACGTACCGATTGACAAAGGGAATTGTATACGGGATTGCTTGAATCCTTGACATCATGGTTCATCCGATGAGATCATCGTGGAACATGTGGGAGCCAACATGGGTATCCAGATCTTGCTGTTGGTTATTGGCCAGAGAGTTGTCTCGGTCATGTCTGCATGATTCCCGAACCCGTAGGGTCCACACACTTAAGGTTTGGTGACGGTAGGGTTGTTATGGGAATTAGTGTGCAGTTACCGAATGTTGTTCGGAGTCCCGGATGAGATCCCGGACATCACGAGGAGTTCTGGAATGATCCGGAGGTAAAGATTTATATATGGGAAGTCCTATTTTGGCCACCGAAAAATGTTCGGGATTTTTCGGTATTGTACCGGGAAGGTTCTAGAAGGTTCCGGAGTGGGGCCCACCTGCATGGGGGGACCCACATGAACATGGGTAGTGGGGGCAAGGCCCCACACCCCTGGTCAAGGCACACCAAGATCCCCCCTTAGAAGGAATAAGATCATATCCCGAAGGGATAAGATCAAGATCCCTAAAAAGGGGGATAACAATCGGTGGGGAAGGAAATGATGGGATTTTCTTTCCTCCCACCTTTGCCAACGCCCCAATGGACTTGGAGGGCAAGAAACCAGCCCCCTCCACCCCTATATATAGTGGGGAGGCGCATGGGAGCTTCACCCTTCCCCTGGCGCAGCCCTCTCCCTCCCCAACACCTCCTCCTCCGTAGTAGTGCTTGGCGAAGCTCTGCCGAACTGCAAGCTCCACCACCACGCCGTCGTGCTGCCGGATCTCTCCCTCAACTTCTCCTCTCCCTTTGCTGGATCAAGAAGGAGGATACGTCCCCGGGATGTACGTGTGTTGAACGCGGAGGCACTGTTGTTCGGTGCTTAGATCGGATTCGGCCGCGATCCAGATAAACAGTGAACGACTCCACCGACCGCGTTCTTGCAACGCTTCCGCATCGCGATCTTCAAGGGTATGAAGATGCACTCCCCTCTCTCTCGTTGCTAGTCTTTCCATAGATTGATCTTGGTGATGCGTAGAAAATTTTGAATTTCTGCTACGTTCCCCAATAGTTAATCCTCTTGGCAGTTATTTGCAAGGATCAAATCTCGTAGTGGTAGATAGATAAAATAAATGCAAAATAAAATAAAATAGAAAAAGTGCAGCAAGGTATTTTTTGGATTCTATATATGATAAAGTAGAGCCGGGGGCCATAGTTTTCACAAGAGTCTTCTCTCTCGAACACATAGCATACGGTGGGTAAACAGATTATTGTTGGGCAATTGATAGAAAAGAACATAGTTATGAAAAAATTCAAGGCAATGATCATGTATATAGGCATCATGCCCGAGACAAGTAGACTGACTCCTGCCTGCATCTACTGCTATTCCTACACCCATCGACCGCTATCCAGCGTGCATCTAGGGTATTAAGTTAATAAAAACAGAGTAACGCCTTAAGCAAGATGACATGATTTAGAAAAAGTAAACTCAAGCAATATGAATAAACCCCATCATTTTAATCCTTAATGGCAACAATACAAACACGTGTACGTTCCCTTTCTGTCACTGGGATGGAGCACCGCAAGACTGAACCATCACAAAGCACCTCTCCCATTGCAAGATAAATCAATCTAGTTGGCCAAACCAAACAGAAAGATCGAAGAGAAATAAAAAGTTATAACAATCATGCATAAGAGAGTTCAAAGAAGACTCAGTTAATATTCACAAATACTCAGATCATAAACCCACAATTCATCAGATCCCAACAAACACACCGCAAAACAAGATTACATGGGATAGAACTCCAAGAAGATCGAGAAGAACATGGTATTGAAGATCAAAGAGAGATATGAAGCCATATAGTTATTAACTATGGACCCATAGGTCTGTGGTAAACTACTCACGCATCATCGGTAGGGCAACAAGGATGATGTACAAGCCCTCTGTGATCGATTCCCCCTCCAGCAGAGTACGGGAAAATCCCTCCAGGTGGGATCACGGAAGAACAGAAGTTTGGGGCGGCGGAAAAAGTGTTTCGGGTGGCTCTCTAATACATTGGGAAAATTTGAGAATTTATAGAGGTGGAATTATGTCAATATGTGCCACGAGGGGCCCACAAGCTTAGGGGTGCTCGCCCTGGGGCGTGCCTAGTGAGCTTGTCGCTTGTCGCTTGATTGCTTATAATTTGCGTTGGTAGGATGATGCAACATGACAAAGGTAAGTATTTCCCTCAGTTATGAAACCAAGGTTATCAATCCAGTAGGAGAACCAAACAACACAATGTAAACAACACCTGCACACAAACAACAAATACTTGCAACCCAACGCGTGAAGGGGTTGTCAATCCCTCAACGGTATTGAGATAGATTAAATTGTATGAGATTTGATAAATAGATCTAACTAAAACACGCAATAAGTAAATAAATAAATAAAATTGCAGCAAGGTATTTTTGGTTTTAATATGATAGGAAATAGACCCCGGGCCCATAGTTTTCACTGGAGGCTTCTCTCAAGAAAATAACATACGGTGGGTAAACAAATTACTGTTAGGCAATTGATAGAAAAGCGAATAATCATGACGATATCCAAGGCAATGATCATGTATATAGGAATCACATCCAAGATTAGTAGACCGAAACGGTTCTGCATCTACAACTATTACTCCACACATCGACCGCTATCCATCATGCATCTAGTGTATTAAGTTCATGGAAAAATTGAGTAATGCAATAAGAACGATGACATGATGTAGATAAGATAAACTCACCTATGAATAAACCCCATCTTGTTACCCTTAACAACAACGATACATGCGTGTCATGTCTCTTTCTGTCACTGAGATTGGTCACCGCAAGATCAAACCCATCACAAAGCACCTCTTCCCATGGCAAGATAAATCAATATAGTTGGACAAACCAAACCAATGAATCGGTGAAGAAATACGAGGCTATAACAATCATGCATAAAAGAGTTCAGCAAAGACTCAAATAATATTCATGGATAGAACTGATCGTAAACTTCATCGCATCCCAACAAACACACTGCAAAAAATTGTTACATCAAATAGATCTCCACGAACATCATGGAGAACATTGTATTGAAGATCAAAAAGAGAGAAGAAGCCGTCTAGCTACTAAGTACAGACCCGTAGGTCTGTGGTAAACTACTCACGCATCATCGGAGGGGCAACAAGGATGATGAAGAAACCCTTCGTGATCGTTGCCCCCTCCGGCAAAGTGCCGAAAAAGGCCTCTAGATTGGATCTTGTGGTTCTGGAACTTGCGGTGGCGAAAAAAGTATTTCGTCGACTCCCCTAGGGTTTTTGGGATTTTAGAGTATTTATAGAGGTGGAGGTAGGTCAAGTCGGTGCCCGAGGGCTCTACTACCCACTGGGGCGCGCATGGGCCCTCTGGCGCGCCCTGGTGCCTAGTGGGCCCCTCGGGCCTCTTCTCGTGGCCTCCAGAAGCTTCCAGGGTCTCTTTCTGCCGGAAAAAAATCTCCAAAAAGTTTCGTGACATTTGAACTTTGTTTGGTATTGATATTCTGCAAAGTAAAAAACAAGAAAAAAACATCAACTGGCACTGGGCACTATGTCAATAGGTTAGTCCCCAAAAATGATATAAAGTTACTAGTAAATGTATATAAAACATCCAAGATTGATTATATAAAAACATGGAATGATAAAAAATTATAGATACATTGGAGACGTATCAACATCCCCAAGCTTAATTCCTACTTGTCCTCGAGTATGTAAATGATAAGAACAGATTTTTTGATGTGGAATGTTGCCTATCATATTCATCACATATTCTTTTCTTTTGTAGCATGGGCATTTGGACTTTAGATGATTCAAAGCAATAGTCTATAATTGATATGAGGACATCAATACTCAGGCATATCAACAAGCAACCATGTATTTCAAAATATCAACACTAAAGAAAGCTATCCCTAGCCCATTATGCTCAATCATTGATCCATTCATGAAACACACTCAACTATTAGCTACATCCAATGCACAAGTATGATAATAGTGTTCCCTAGTTGGTGCTTTGTAAGAGAAGATGGAGACTCAATTAACATAAAAATTTCATAAAAGTAAATAGATAGGCCCTTCGCAGAGGGAAGCATAGATTTGTAGAGGTGCCACAACTTGAAGCTTAAATTGAGAGATAAAAATTGTTTTGAGAGGCATGCTTTTCCTGTCAACGAAAACGATCGAGAATTCTCAATATCCTCCATTCTAGGTAAATCATAGGCGGTTCCCAAACATAAAATAAAGTTTATTCCTTTTTCACCATTCTTTCACAATCCATGGCTAGTTGTATCCACGGGTGCCTTCCATACCAACACTTTCCAAGGAATTTATTATCATACTAGTTTTCATTTCAGGACTGGGCATCCCTATTACCTGCCACACTCTCGTGCAATGGCAAGTGAATAAACACTCATCTTGAGAATAACCTACCTAGCATGAAAAATATTGGCCAGCCCCTGCTGCTTCATGAGTGATACGGGCACACAAAAAGGAAATTCATTTTGAAAATTAGAGTTGGCACATACAAATTTACTTGGAACGACATGGAAATACTGCATATAGGTAGGTATGGTGGACTCATTTGGCACAACTTTGGGTTTAAGGATTTGGATGCACAAGCAGTATTCACGCTTAGTACAAATGAAGGCTAGCAAATAGATTGAGAAGCAACCAACCAAGAAACAAAAATGATCATAAACGAGCATTAAACATAACTAACACAGAATAATGCACCACAAGTAGGATGTAACGTCGTTGCATAACTATTGACTTTTGTGCTTGCATAGGGAATCACAAACCTTAACACCAACATTCTTACTAGAGCATAATTACTCACCAACATGACTCACATATTACTATCTCCATATCTCAAAACTATTGCAAGGAATCAAGTTTATAATATCCAATGATCTTATGAAAGTTTGGGACCAATTTCATATTTTAAGGAAATTACCATTGCTAATAACAAACACTCAAATAAATTTAACTGAAGAACAAGAGCATAAATATTTCTTCAAAATTCTCATCTCTCAAAATAATCTAAGTGAAGCATGAGAGGATATTTCTTTAAATTTTACTAACTCTCAAAGTGATATAAGTGAAGCATGGGAGCATATTTCTTCAAAATGTACTAACTCTCAAAATGATCTAAGTGAAGCATCGGAGTATTTCTTCAAAAAAAAATAGACCACCACCGTGCTCAAAAAGATATAAGTGAAGTAGTTGAGCAATTCCATAGCTCAAAAAATTTAAGTGAAGCACACAGAGCAATTCTAACAAATCATAGAATCATTATGGCTCTCTCAAATAGGTATGTCCAGCAAGGATCATTGTGACAAACTAAAAAGAAAAACAAGAAAATACTCGTATAATACAAGATGCTCCAAACAAAACTCATGATATGTGACGAATAAAAATATAGCTCCAAGTAAAATTACCGATGGTCGTTGGAAGAAAGAGGGGATGTCTTCGGGGGCATCCCCAAGCTTAGTTGCTTGGTACTCCTTGAATATTACCTTGGGGTGTGCCATGGGCATCTCCAAGCTTAGGCTCTTTTCACTCCTTATTCCTTCATCCATCGTGATCTCACCCAAAACTAAAAACTTTCAATCACACAAAACTTAACAAAACCTTCGTGAGATCTGTTAGTATAATAAAGCAAATCACCACTTTAAGTATTGTTGCAAACCCATTCATATTTTATTATTGCATTATACCTACTGTATTCTAACTTTACCATGGCTTATACCCCCCCGATACAATTCATAGATTCGTCAAAATAATCACACAATGCAAAGAAAACAGAATCTGTCAAAAATAGAACAGTCTGTAGTAATATGTACTTTCACCATACTTCCATTTTTTGACAAAGGGAATATATTAATATCGCGAAGATATCAATTACACCCAGCCTCTGCACCAACAAGATGTCCAAAAACAACAAGGATGCACACAGCCAAAATAAAAATAAAAAGAGAGAAATAGAAAACAAAGACCCCATCGCGATGAGGAATCATTCGCAACAACACTCTAACCACCACTGAAGACAACACCCGGATCGCACAAGAGATTCTCCAAAAACGACTCCTGTAGGAAGGATACAAAGCACAAGCGTTGTCGTCGCCCGATCGAAGATCTTGAATTTTCACCCTAAAGAAAGTCCGAGTTCACAAAACAATGCCTTCAGCAAGGCCATTGCTAGGCACAACCAGCGAAGGCCAGACCTTAGGTTTTCATCCTGGAATTCGTGACTCGGTACTGAAGGAGCACCACCAAAAATGCAGTCCACCTGTTCTGCCACCCCCTCTTACCAAGGTTGTTGATGCAAGTGACCAACACCCGACACATAGGAAAAACCAGTGCCGCCATTCTTCATCGCCACCAAAACACCTCTCCACCATGACAAACCTCCGATCGCAGTCACCATGACCTTCTCCACCTCTGTCAATACCATGGAAATCTATATCTAGACATGTCCCATGGTATCGTCAAGATAGCGAAGCTTCACGTCACTCCCTCATGAAGCCTCATTGTCCGAATATAAGGGAGTGCAAGACCAGATCAATTCCAATCTAGATATCCAGCGACACCATGTGTCAAACGGCAGAATCACCGAGAGGAAGACCGGAACTTGTCGGCGTCTTGATCGAGGAGGCTTGTATGAAGCACATCAATGACATGGCGCTCGAAAAACAACAAGGACAAACCACGTTTATTCAGGTCGAGCCCGCAACCCCCATGCTGCCGGCCGGCAGCAAAGGAGGATACGAACGCCGCTGACTCGCTGGTCTTCCGGCATAGATTGGTCGCACGATCAAACCCGGTCCGAGAAGCATAACCATACTTCTGTAACTCCAAAAATTCTGAAAAATTAGGATAACGTAGGTAATTTGTATATAACTCATGTGTAAACAATTCAGAATTTTATCGCGCTCCAGAGAATTTTAACAATTCTTCTACTGAACGCAAAAGTTTATGTTTTCCAACAGGATCAAATCAACTATCACCCAACATGATCCTAAAGGATTAACTTGGCGCAAACACTAATTAAAACATAAAACAAAATCATAACAGTAGCATAATTTTGTAAATACACAAGAACAAAAGAGTGAAAAATTTATTTTATTCATTGGGTTGCCTCCCAACAAGCGTTATTGTTTTATGCCCCTAGCTAGGCATAATGCATAGATTCATTTATTGTCATCTTTAGTTTTTGCTCCATAGGTTGCCCTCATGATTGATTCATATGGTAGCTTAATTCTAGTTCTAGGGAAGTGTCCATACCCTTTCTTAATGGAAACTGAAATTTAATATTCCCTTCTTTCATATCAACCACGACACCTATATTTCGTCAAAATGATCTACAAAGTATTATGGGACAAGACGGATTGCAACCAATATCAAGCACAATAAAATCTATGGGCACATAATTCCTATTTGCAAGAATAAGAACATCTTTGATTTTTCCCAAAGGCTTTTCAATAGTAGAATCCGCCAAGTACAAATTAAGAGAACATTCTTCCATATTGGTAAAACCTAGAACATCACATAGAGATTTCGGAATTGTGGAAACGCTAGCACCCAAATCACATAAAGCATTGCACTCATAATTTTTGATCTTGACTTGAATGGTGGGTTCCCATTCATCGTATAATTTTCTAGGAATTGAAATCTCTAATTTTAACTTTTCTTCTAAAGCTTTCATCATTGCTTCAACAATATGTTTAGTAAAAGCTTTATTTTGTTCATATGCATTGGGTGAATTTAGCATGGATTGCAACAAAGAAATACATTCAATCAAAGAAAAACTATCAAAATTAAAATCTTTGTAATCCAAAAGAGTGGGCACATCACTAGTTAAAGTTTTTACCTCTCCAAACCCACCTTTATGAAATTTTTCAATAAGATTTTCACCCTCCGAATTATGGGGATGACTAAAGTTGACTCTTCAGTCCACCTATCATCAATTTTCATATTAATAAACAAGGAATCAATAGAAGAAACACCAATCATCTTAACATCTTCATCATTACTATGAAAGCAATCAGGCGAAAATGCTCTTTCTAAAAATTCTCTTTTAGCTTGAAGCATAGCGGTTCTTTTCTTACTTTCATCCATGGAAACATATAAAGTTTTATTTGATTCATTGACATCAACCTTGGGTGGAAAATTTTTAATCTTGAGATTTTCTACATCATGAGTAATTCCATCAATGCTCCTAGATGTATCATCAATCTTATTCAATTTTCCTTCCATCGTAGTGTTGAATTTTTTTGAGCATTGATAAATTCTTTAATATACTCTTCAGATCAGAGGGCATCATATTATAAGAATTACCATAGGAATTGCCATAATTATTACAGAAATTTCCAGGAAACAACCTAGGATTAAAATTACCCCTATAAGCATTACTACTAAAATTGTTTCGCGAGACAAAATTCACATCTACGGGATCACTATTTTTCTCAATAAAAGTAGACAAAGGCACATCATGCATGTCAAATAATATTAACGATACATGACATGAATAAACCCCATCTTGTTACCCTTAATATCAACGATACATGCGTGTCATGTCTCTTTCTGTCACTGATATTGAGCACCGCAAGATCGAACCCACCACAAAGCACCTCTTCCCATGGCAAGATAAATCAATCTAGTTGGCCAAACCAAACCAATAAATCGGAGAAGAAATACAAGGCTATAACAATCATGCATAAAAGAGCTCAGCAGGGACTCAAATAATATTCATGGATATAACGAATCATAAACTCACAATTCATCGGACCCCAACAAACGCACTGCAAAAAAGAGTTACAACAAGTAGATCTCCATGAACACGAACATCGTGGAGAACATTGTATTGAAGATCAAAAAGAGAGAAGCAGCCATCTAGCTACTAACTACGGACCCATAGGTCTATGGTAAACTACTCACACATCATCGGAGGGGCAACAAGGATGATGAAGAACCCCTCCGTGATTGTTGCCCTCTCCGGCAGAGTGCCGGAAAAGGCCTCTAGATTGGATCTCGAGGTTCTGGAACTTACGGCGACGGAAAAAGTAATTCGTCGGCTCCCCTAGGGTTTTGGGGATTTTTGAGTATTTATAGAGGTGGAGGTAGGCCAAGTTGGTGCCCGAGGGCTCCACCACACACTAGGGCGTGCCTGGGCCCTCTGGCAGGCCTTGGTGCCTAGTGGGCCACTCGGGCCTTTTCTCAAGGCCTCAGAAGCTTCCAGGGTCTTTTTCTGCTAGAAAAAAATCTCCCAAAAAATTTGTGGCATTTGGAGTTCGTTTGGTATTGATATTCTGCAAAGTAAAAAACAAGCAAAAAACAACAACTATCACTGGGCACTATGTCAATAGGTTAGTCCCAAAAAATGATATAAAGTTGCTAGTAAATGTATATAAAAAATCCAAGATTGATCATATAACAACATGGAACAATAAAATTTTATAGATACGTTCATAACCCACAAGTATAGGGGATCGCAACAGTTTTCTAGGGTAGAGTATTCAATCCAAATTTATAGATTCGACACAAGGGGAGCCAAAGAATATTTGTAAGTATTAGCAGGTGAGTTGTCAATTGAATGACACCTGTAGATTAAATATCTGCAATGAAGTGATCAGTAGCATGGTAGTATGATAATTTTGATAGCAGTGGTCACAGTAACATCAGCAACAGTTTGTAGCAGTTGTAACAGTAGCAATAGCGATAGTAACTTAGCAAGAACAACATGTGGAAAACTCGTAGGCATTGGATCGGTGCATTCGTTAGATGATATTCATCATATAACAGTCATAACCTAGGGCGATACAGAACTAGCTCCAGTTCATAAATATAATATACGCATGTATTCCGTAAATAGTCATACATGCTTATGGAAAAGAACTTGCATGACATCTTTTGTCCTACCCTCCCGTGGCGGAAGGGTCCATAAGGAAACTAAGGGATATTAAGGCCTCCTTTTAGTAGAGAACCGGAACAAAGCATTAACACATAGTGAATACATGAACTCCTCAAACTACGGTCATCACCGAAAAGTATCCCAATTGCTGTCACACTGGGGTTTATGGATCATAACATGTAATAGTTGAATATGACTTGCAAGATTGGATCTAGAACATAGATATAATGGTGAAAACATAAACGGTTAGATCTAAAATCATGGCACTCGGGCCCTAGTGACATGCATTAAGCATAGCAAAGTCATAGCAACATCAATCTCAGAACATAGTGGATACTAGGGATCAAGCCCTAATAAAACTAACTTAATTACATGATGAATCTCATCAACCTCCTCACCGACCAGTGAGCCTTCCAAGAAATTACTCATTCCCGATGGGGAGCATCATGGAATTGGTGATGGAGGATTGGTGATGATGAAGACCGAAGATTCCCCTCTCTGGAGCCCCAAACGGGCTCCAGATCTGGCCTCCCGATGAAGAACAGGAGGTGGCGGCGGCTCCGTATTATAAATCACGATGAAACTTCCTCTCCAATTTTTATCCAAAAATAGGTATTTATGGAGTTGGAATTAGGGCCAGGGGGCCACGAGGGCCCCACAACCCACCAGGGCGCGCCTAGAGGGTGTGGTGCGCCCTGGTGTATCGTGGCCAGCCCCCTCCGGTGGTTCTTGGTTCTAGTATTTTTTTAATGGAAATTTTTTGTTTTTGCCACTCTCACTACAAAAAATACACTTCCGTGATGATACGTGTTTGTCACAGTAGGTCACATTTTCTGTCATGCATGTACATCCATGACGATTTTATGACAGAATCAAGATAGTCATACTTGTGCTGTCGTAGAAGTGTTCCATGACATTACCAAAATTATCATCACGGAAGTGTCCACTTCCATGACGATAAATCGCACATCATAGAAGTGCTTTCATCAAGGGTGACCGACATGTGGCATCCACCGTAACGGGTCGCCGTTAAGCTATCGGGTTCTGGTTTGGATCTGATAACCCGTTAACAGCCCCGACCAATGGGGATTTTCCACGTGTAAAATCATCATTGGTTGGAGGAAACACGTGTCGGCTCACCGTTGGGACAAATGTCATCCACTCATTGGACCGAAGGCGCCTATGATACATTGACATGTGCCACGACCCAACAGAGGCCCATTCTTGTGAAAAGGCCGGCCCATTTGACTTGGTCAAAAGGTAGCGGGCTGGCAAACGGAAAGCCTGTTAACGGCCTATTCGCATATAGCCCATTTACAACCCGCTAACCCAGGGCCCGTTACGGCCTATCCGAATGAGGGCCAGTAGCGCCATCTGGGCCATCTAGTATGATTCCAGTCCTTTTTAACTTCTGGCCCATGTATGGCCCATGACGTCTTTCGGCCCATTGTAACTCTTGGCCCATTAACGGCCCGTGGTGAAACTGGCCCGTAATGAACAATATACCCATTAATGGCCCATTATTCCATTGGGCCGTTTCCAGCCCATGTTATCTTTCAGCCTTCTTAGGGCCCATTTCTTCTTGGGCTCATTTCCAGCATTCAGTTACTTACGGCCCGTTACTGTCCCTTTCTGCTTGCGGGCAAAATTTAGCCCATGGTTACAGTCGGCCCGTTTGTGGCCCGTTAATCCTTTGGGCCATTTTCATAGCATCATCAAATACGATCGATTAACGACGGCCCATTATGGTCGGCCCATGAACGGACGATTCCAACTATAGCTCGTTTACGGCCCATAATGCGGTCTGTTATTGGCCCATAATGTGGTATATTATTGGCCCATGTTTGGCCAATCGATCATACGGCCCGTAGAAGGCCCATTGATGATACGGCCCGTAGAAGGCCCATTGTTTCTATGGCCCATAGAAGGCCCATTGTTTCTACGACCCGTAGACGACCCATTGTTTCTACGGCCCATAGGACGCCCGGGGTCACTTTAGTAAATATGTAGCCCATCGTTATTGTGGCCTAGTTTTTAAAAATAGGTTACTGCGGCCACTAGCAAACCACGGAAAAAGAACTGCACTGACTACAAGCAAAAAAAATAAACTAGACAACAAGGAAATAAATAAGCAAGCAACTTATGCTACGCTATCACGACTATTACACATATTACATCCACTGGGAATCAAAGTTTGCCACCCGTGCAAATATAGGGAACAAAGCAGCATATCACATACACTGGTTGTCAAAGTTGACGACCAGTGCAAATAAACGCCGTAGCAAAACAAGTCCAGAACTGAAACCACTTCAGAAGAGCTCAAGAAACAATATCCTGGGTACCCATAATGCTGGCAAGATGCTTAGCAAGCTTATTAACTTTCTCTTGTTTGGCGCTTAAATCCTCCAGCACTTGCTGTTGCACCAGAAAGTATGCATCTGAATTCTGCAGGGACATCCTCAATCCTTCGGCTTCCTATTGCATAACATCTGATCGATGTCTCTCAACTTGAAGTTGATACTCAAGAAGCCGAACTGATTCAGGCAGCGAGTTCGAAGAGCTGGTGCCAGCAGTAGTAGTCAGTAACTCGAACACTACATCAAGACAGGACTTTGGGGTTGTATCAGTGTCTTCAATATAGTTTTTGTTAGCTTTGTTGGAGACCAACAGGGATGTCTCTCTATCTTGAACCTTATCTGCGTTACTTCCTTTACCATTGCATAATGGGGTACTCTTCTCCAATATTTTATACGCATTATAAAAGAGAAACAAACAGACACATCACAGGTTTACCATGTTGTATATGAAACTCATTTTGGTAAACCAGTTCAGTAGTAAGGTGGACAGGATAACAACATGAAACAAACATATATCTATGTAGTATGGTCACTGTATGGTCTATATCATTCTAGTTTATGTTGCCAAATCAAGATAGAGACATTTCAAATCATATCTATTTAATACAAAGCAGCATAGGCAGAATATAAGTGTGGGAAACTACACAACAATAATAACACTTGTATTGTGCATGGCATGAGAACATAACTGTTTATTCAATGGAAACTGAAATCAACATAGAGCAAGTTACAACAACAAACACGTTAAGAAACATGTTTAAAACATACCTGTTGTGCCATTGGAGTTTCAATTGCATCCTTCAAATTTGAAATTAGTTGGTATGAGTAAATATAGTGATGCAAGAGCAAAGGAGTATGAACCATAGCTACAGAACCTGACCTGAGAACAATTCTTCTTCTGCTTTAAGCGTTGACTTGGGGTTCAGAGTTGTGGTCCTCGTGCTTTGGGCACTGCAGTTGCCTTACTAACTGCTCGTGTTTGGGTGCTCTGTGGTCGAGACGGTGCTGTGTCAACTGGAACTGGATTACTATCTGCTGGGGTTGGGGTTAGAAGGGGTGTAGTTGGTTCTCTGTCCAACTGGGTAGGGGTACAATCTACGTGAGTCTGGGTTATGTGTGGTGGGGCTGGTTCTTGGGCAAGCACAACCGTGGTTCTATCTGCATCGACCGGTAGCACAATCTTTTCTGAAGACCGTGTTTTTACTCCCACAGATACTGACATCACCCCCTCCAATTCAAATGGCTGATAAATAAAAAAAGTAATTGAATGTACATATATTGTAAGATAGACAGGTGCAATGGATAGTAGGGAAGAAAACAGGGCATGAAATAATTCACATTTATGTTGCCTAACCGAATAGAATAGCATGACATAATTTCACATATATGATGGCTAATTAAATAGGATATGATGACACAATTTCACATGTATGATGGCTAACTAAACAGGATAGAATGACATACTTCAAAATATGATGACTATGTAAACAGGATGACATGATATAACTATACTATGTGTCTATTAAAGTGGTTGGCATGCCATAAGTCACAAACATGCCGTCGATGGAAACATGATGGCATGATATAATTCACGGATAGAATGACATAATTCAAAATATGATGACTATGTAAACAGGATGAGATGATATAACTATATTATGTCTTTAGAAAATGGGTTGGCATGCCATAATTGGATACATCTTGTCTATGTAAACATCATGGCATGATATAATTCAAATATATGATTTATATACTAAGCAAGTGAGCAGAGGGCAATCGCATATATGATGTGTCAACTAAGGAGATGTCATTCAATATTGTGTATTTGTGTATATGATGTAAAAACTAAGCATTGCAATACAACATATGCATGATATGAGTAACATAACCCTGCCAAGTTTGAGCATACACCTCAGGGGGATAATAGGACTGGTCATCTACCTCTGAATCCTCCTCTGAGGAGCTATTTGTAACCAACAAGATATCTGCTTTAGTAGGTAGCATTGTTTGCTCTGAAGACCTTGTTTTCACTCCAGATTTCTCCATCACCAATTCAAATAGCTGATGCACAGGAAGAGCAGTTGAATTTACAAACATTGTCGACAAATGCAATGAGAAATACAAAAAAAGGATGACATGATATGATTCACATATATGACGCTTGGCTAAACAGCATGGCATTGCATAATTCACATATATAATGCCCTCTAATAGGATAGCATTGCATAATTCACATATATAATGTCTTGCAACAAGATGGCATTGCATAATTCACATATATGGTAATTAGACACTAAACAGATGGCATTCACACAAAGCATGTCTAAACTAAGCAAATGACATAGCAATGCAAGACACCATACGCACGATATGAGCAACATAACCCTGCCAAGTTAGAGCATGCACCTCAGGGGGGGATAGGGCTGGTCATCTGTCTATGGATCCTCCTCTGAGGAGCTATCCATAACTAGCAAGACATGCGCTTCGTCAGATAGCATTGTCTGCTCTGAAGACCTTGTTTCCACTCCAGATTTTTCCATGACCGTGTCGAATGGTTGGTCCACAGGAAGAGTAATTGAATTTACTAAAATTGTTGACAAATTTAATACGTAATATTAAAATGATGGCATGATATAATTCACATATAAGATGCCTGGCTAACCAGGGTGGCATTGCAAAATTCACATATATGATGCCTGGCTAAACAAGATGGCATTGCATGATTCACATATATGATAAAGAAACTAAACATAAGGCATTCACTCAAAGCATGTCTAAACTAAGCAGATGACATATTTGATGTATAAAGTAGGCAATGCAAAAAAAGTAAGCAATGCAAGGCACCATATGCATGATATTACCAACATCAGCATGCCAAGTTAGAGCGAAGACCTCAGGGGGTAAATAGGAGTGGTCTTCTCCTTCTGAATCCCCCTCAGAACAGTTATCTTGCTCTTCATTACAATCCGAAATGGGTGGAGGGGGGCTGCCTTTGCACCCACCATGGAGCGACGTTTGCATGAAATATTATTGCCACGCAAGGCTCGTCTCTTTTGCTCTACATGTTCAGTTCCATTGTGTACAATAACTGACATGCATAGGAATAAAACATAGTGAGATTATGTAAGGAGTGCATGCACAAATCCAAAGTGATGATAGCAAACTATGGATAGACCCAAAACAAATGATAGCAGGCAAATAATAGCTTTAGTTAAAAAATACAGATAATGGCTCCTTTAATGTTTGTTTGCACCCAACATGAAACTCATAGTAGACACCCGAGATTAACCAGATAGTAGACAGATAATACCGATTGCTACCTCAATATGTACCCCACAACCATTTGAAAACTCAAGTTTCAGCATTAGTTTGGACCTGACTCGTAGTCTAATAGGTGAACAGGATGATAAGTAGCATGTCATCATATTAAGCGATGCATAACGTAAGCATACGCGGAAGAGTGGGACCTCTCTTGCGGATCCGTGTAGTCCTCAAGGTCATCTGCTCAGTTGATGATGGTAATGCAGTTGTCATGGCTGTCGGCGGCGGGGAAGAAGATCTGAGGCAGCGAGAGATAGTCTGGAGAGCGGATCCTTGCTATGGTGAACCCTTCTGTCGTTGGAGCAGCTGAGCTGGGGTGGAACACAATGCAGCAGGAGCGGAACAAACCATACAAGGTTTTCTTTGACACATATCTGTAACATAAGTAATCGTGTAAGGGCTTGTTTGAATTGAGGATTCTAACAATGCAGGGATAGGAAATATACAGGAATAGGATAGGAATGCACACACAAAATAGAGAATTTAAAAAACACATGATTTCTGCCAATCTGGGTGTTTGGTTCACAAGAATTGGAAGATCACAGGATGCAAAGAAGCATGGTGAGATTAAGTCAAACCACAAGAAAATGTACGGTTATAATGCTATTATATTACTATCTCTTAGTCTTGTGCTTCATGAATAGGAATTTGAAAAGGAGGATAAGTGGATATTAAAATTCCTACGGTTTTTATTTCAAGGAGACACTAAAGGAACAAATCCTACAGTTTTCCTTTGCTCCATTCCTTTGAACCAAATGCATGAATAGTAGTACCATAGGAAACTTTCCAATTCCTATGTTTTCCCTTCACTTCTTCTTTCAAGCACTGGCGATTCAAGTAGGTAGGCTTGAGCAGGGAAAAGCCTACACACAAAAAATGTTTTTGTGCTACTTCTACTACTTTGGAACCAGGCCACCGCCCTACTAGCTAACTCCCAGGCCCATCTACAAATGCACAGCTCAAACGCGCAAAGATAAATAATGATGGCATTCAAGAGAGTCCATCACGGATAGCTAAGTTGCCTGATATCTCATTGCTTGTCATATAGTAGGAGAAACCAATTGTATTTCAGGTTACTACGTGTGCTCAGTGGACAATATATATAACATGTAGAGTAAAAAAGAGATGCAACTAGTGTACACCCTCTTTGGCGAAGCCATGTCGATCTCAGCGTGATTGGGTTGGTCTATGAGGATGCTCCGGCTGATTTGGCTGTCGGAGGAGGGGAAGAAGATCTTAGGCGTCTGGAAATGGAGCCCAGGTATTGCTCCGCTGTGATGGAGGGTTTCGTTGTTGGAGCAGCTCTGGTGAGTTGTACGACGGCGAGGATGAAGCAGGGGAGAGACAATGTTAACCTGAGTGGAATTCTAATAGCATCTCCAATAGATGACGTAAAATACATAACCACAAAGTGCTAGATGTAAAATACATCAGCTGCTCATCTCTGAACTTAACTGTCGAAACTGAATTTTGCTGTCAAAACTGAATTTTACTGTCGAAACTGAACGCATTAGTAGCAGCAGCGCCAGGAGCAGCAACGCGTGTGAGAGCCGGGGCAGCTGGTCGTGTAGCAGCATCTCGGGTAGCGGGTGAGGCTACACGTCAGTCGACTAACTTTTTCATATCTAGGCAGTCGATTTTCCAGCGTTGGATACAAAATCAAGGGCCTGCAGTTCAACTTGAACCTCCCCCTGCACTGCCAGCCACCACCGGCCAAACCGCCGGCCCCACCGCCCACGGCCGGCGGTGCTTTCGTACCGCCTCGCCACCCAGAAACAACTCCCCACCGCCGGTCTGCCGCCGCCCCGGCCATCCCTCTTGCCCCCCCCCGCGTCGAGCTTTTTCTCCGGTGATCCCCATGCGACCGCCCCGCCACTACCGGCGACCACCGCCCCCACCCTGAACCCTAAGATAGATAGTGGGGTACCTCTCCGTCGAGCCCACCTCCCCACTGCGGCTAGTTCTTCCTTAACTCCGGTGAGCCCCCCACCCCCCTGAAAATCGACTGACCCAAAAATCGATTCAGTCGACTGAAGTGTAGCTAAATTAGAGCAGTGATGTCTACTACAAAACCTTCTTCTTGTAGATGTTGTTGGGCCTCCAAGTGCAGAGGTTTGTAGGACAGTAGCAAATTTCCCTCAAGTGGATGACCTAAGGTTTATCAATCCGTGGGAGGCCTAGGATGAAGATGGTCTCTCTCAAACAACCCTGCAACCAAATAACAAAAAGCTCTTGTGTCCCCAACACACCCAGTACAATGGTAAATTGTATAGGTGCACTAGTTCGGCGAAGAGATGGTGATATAAGTGCAATATGGATGGTAATATAGGTTTTTGTAATCTGAAAATATAAAAACATCAAGGTAACTAATGATAAAAGTGAGCGTAAACGGTATTGCAATGCTAGGAAACAAGGCCTAAGGTTCATACTTTCACTAGTGCAAGTTCTCCCAACAATAATAACATAACTGGATCATATAACTATCCCTCAACATGCAACAAAGAGTCACTCCAAAGTCACTAATAGCGGAGAACAAACGAAGAGATTATTGTAGGGTACAAAACCACATCAAAGTTATCCTTTCTAATCGATCTATTCAAGAGTCCGTAGTAAAATAACACGAAGCTATTCTTTCCGTTCAATCTATCATAGAGTTCGTACTAGAATAACACCTTAAGACACACATCAACC
Source organism: Aegilops speltoides (assembly GCA_021437245.1). Taxonomy (NCBI): domain Eukaryota; kingdom Viridiplantae; phylum Streptophyta; class Magnoliopsida; order Poales; family Poaceae; genus Aegilops; species Aegilops speltoides. The sequence continues at coordinate 229,038,474 of CM038145.1, forward strand.
AAAACCCTAATGTCACCTAGATACTCCCTTGTCACCTCAAGTATCCGTGGGCATGATTATACGATATGCATCACACAATCTCAGATTCATCTATTCAACCAACACAAAGAACTTCAAGAGTGCCCCAAAGTTTCTACCGGAGAGTCAAGATGAAAATGTGTGCCAACCTCCATGCATAAGTTCACAAGGTGAACCCGCAAGTTGATCACCAAAACATACATCAAGTAAATCATGTGAATATCCCATTGTCACCACAGATAAGCACGGCAAGACATACATCAAGTATTCTCAAATCCTTAAAGACTCAATCCGACAAGACAATTTCAAGGGGAAAACTCAATTCATCACAAGAGAGTAGAGGGGGAGAAACATCATAAGATCCAACTATAATATCAAAGCTCACGATACATCAAGATCGTATCACCTCATGAACACGAGAGAGAGAGAGATCAAACACATAGCTACTGGTACATACCCTCAGCCCCGAAGGTGAACTACTCCCTCCTCGTCATGGAGAGCGCCGGGATGATGAAGATCGCCACTGGTGAGGGATCCCCCCTCCGGCAGGGTGCCGGAACAGGCTCCCGAGAGGTTCTTGGTGGCTACAGAGGCTTGCGGCGACGGAACTCCCGATCTATGGTGCTCCTCAATGTTTTCGGGGTATATGGGTATATATAGGTGAAAGAAGTCGGTCAAGGGAGCCACGAGGGGCCCACGAGGGTGGGGGCGCGCCCAGAGGGGTAGGGCGCGCCTCCCTGCCTCGTGGCTTCCTCGAAGCTTCCCTGACGTCTACTCCAAGTCTCCTGGATTGCTTCTGTTCCAAAAATAACTCTCCTGAAGGTTTCATTCCGTTTGGACTCCGTTTGATATTCCTTTTCTTTGAAACACTGAAATACACTACAAAAAGAAGACACATCCGTGACATTTTGGGCCGAACAAACTTTTTTTTTCTATCATACATATGACACTTCTATGACGATAATTGTGACAAAACCCGGTATCATCATAGATGTGGTGGGATCCTACTTCTATGACAAAAAATCATGACAGAAAATGGGCTTTTCGTCTGGCGGGCGAAGACGCAGCTGCATGACATTCTTTGGGCCGTCCATGACGGAAAAACCGTGGTAGAAGCGAGGGGAGGAAAATTTCGAGGAGTTGCGATTCACGGTGGGAGGTCGGGGCGGAGCGATGCGCGTTTCTCTCATACGTACGCGCGTGTGTGCGAGGTGTTGGCTCTAACTGAAGCCGAGCGAGGCATTGGGCTCTAATCAACCCGGCGATTACATCGCGAGCTACGCGTTCTTGACCCGAGCGATCGATCGATGGTGTTAATCGAACCCGATGGAGCGATTCCTTCACTCTGTTGCTAATCAAGCCGATCGATCTTGCCTCGGGGATGAGCGAAGGCGTTGCGGGTGGGGGGGTTGGATGAGCGATGGCGGTGGCGTTGCCTCTGGATGAACAGAACCCGTGGTGTGGAGGGCTGGATGAGCGATGAGCGGTGGAGGGGTGGCCGTGGAGGGTGGTTGAATAGGACCCGTGGTGTGGAGGGCTGGATGAGCAGAGACGGTGGAGGGTGATCGTGGAGGGGTGGTTGAACAGTAGCCGGTGGAGTAGCGCGCGGTGGAGGCTGGATGAACTGGAGCCCGTGGAGGCTGGAGGAGGTCGACGGTAGCCCATGGAGGCTGGAGGAGGTCGACGGTGGAGATGAACAGTATCCCATGGAGTCCCGTTTTGAGGTACGCCACACCCTCCCCTGCTTTCGATTTGTGGCGCTCCGGCAAGTCCGTTTCGTCCGTTTTGCGGTACGCCACACCCCTCCCGATCGACAGGACCCCCGTTTCGACCGTAGGAGGTCCGTTTCCTCCGTTTTGTGGTACGCCACACCGCTCCCGATCAAAAGGACCCCCGTTTCGATCGTAGGAGGTCCGTTTCCTCCATTTTGCGGTACGCCACACCCCTCCCGATCAACAGGACCCCCGTTTCGACCGTAGGAGGTCCGTTTCCTCCGTTCTGCGGTACGCCAGGCCTCGTTTCCATCGCCTGTTCCGTCCAAGCCAGTTGGCTCCCACGCGTTCCGTTGCCTCCCAATGAACACGACGCATTCCGTTGCCTCCCCATGAACACGACGCATTTCGTTGCCTCCCCATGAACACGACGCATTCCGTTGCCTCCCCATGAACACGAGCCCTCGCCAGTGCGTTATCTTGCGACTAGGCGTTCGAGACCCCGCCCGTATGTACACATACGTGGCCGTATTTTCTTTCTTGCACCCTGGCCGCTGTACATATGTGTACATGCTACGTGCACGCCCGCCTCTACAATGACCAGTATGTACGTACACATTCGCGACCAGAATGACAACGCTACATACGCTTCGACCAGGTGGGTCCCGACTGTCAGGCAGTTCCTTGCGTGCAAAAATGTAGCTGGTGGGTCCCAGCAGTCAGAGGGGAGAATCATTTTTGTTTGCCCGGACACACTTCCTTTGCGTGCGAAGATGTAGCTGGTGGGTCCCAGCAGTCAGGGGGCGAATCTCTTTTTTTTGCTCGGGCACACTTCCTTGCGTGCGAAGATGTAACTGGTGGGTCCCAGCAGTCAGGGGGCGAATCATTTTTTTTTTGACAGGACGCACTTCCTTGCGTGCGAAGGTGTAGCTGGTGGGTCCCAGCAGTCAGGGGGAAACGTTTTTTTCGCTAAATATGGTGGCCCGTCGGTGGGTCCCTGCTGTCAAGTGGAGGAATAATTATTTTGCGCGTAATAAGGAGGCACTTCCTTCCTGCGGCCATGGACCCAGCTATTAGCCTCTCCACGTACAGTCCACGTCCGATGGAAGCCGTTCCTTGACCACGTTGACCACGCCGCACCGAGAGCACCAGGGCGATGGACGACGGCGAGGCCTAGGAAGGGGACGCCGGGGAGCCGGGGAAGACGCGGCAGTGGATGCCCACGCGTAGAGGAGTACGAGGGTTCACTGGTTCGCTGCGGTGTGAGGCTGCCATCGCCGCAGAATAACAGGGGGTGTGGGTGAGTAGAGGGATGGCCTGGCCAGCGGTGGGAATAGTATGGGGCGGTGGCCCTCCACCGCATTGCAGCCGGCCACGGGAGGCAGGAGCACGAGTGAAAGTGCAACTAATCCCCGGGTGGTTTTGGTAATTAATAACAACATATATATCATTGAACTAATAGTTACTTGAGAATCATTTCAGAAAGTTCAGTGATATGGGTATGACAAGGATCAAGAAGTGGACCCTCAAAATGCTAAGGCAAGCATTGGCAAAAGCTCAAGACTCCATTTTTGGTTTAGTGATCCAAGATCACATTGAGTCCATAGGAAAGCCAATACTATTAAAAGGGATGATGTTATGATGATGATCTGGTTGCTCAAGTGCTTAGTGATACATCTCCTAAACTATCGGCAACTTTCACCGCCATATACACTCATAAGTAATCTCGGTCCCACCGATATTCCAAACTCAGTCACACCGAGATGAACCACCTCACCATAAAGCCAAACCCTAGAAAACTCGGATTTTCCGATTCGAACTCGGTCTCACGAAACTTGAGTTGCCAAGCTTCAGAACATTCGTCATCAAATCGGTGTCACCGAGATGATGAAGTCGGTCCCACCGAGATTGGCAAGCTCTTGTCTTTGCACGAATCGGACTAACCGAGATTGTATTTTCGGTCCCACGAAAATCCCAACGTTCACATGATTTGAACTTTCGGTCTCACCGAGTTGTCAACTTCGTCCCACCGAGATTGGTCAAATGTGTGTAGCGGTTGGATTTTGTGTGGAGGCTATAAATACCCTCCACCCCTCTTCATTCGTGGAGAGAGCCATCGAAAGAACTACCACTCCTACCTTACATTTCGAGAAGAGAACTACCTACCCTTGTGTTGAGATCAAGTTGCTCCACTCCCACCATATGAAGCTTGATCTCTAGCCTTCCCAAGTTGCTTTCCACTCAATCCTTTCTTCCACCACAGCCAAATCGGTGAGGAGAGTTGAGTGTTGGGGAGATTATCATTTGAAGCACAAGAGCAAGGAGTTCATCATCATCAACACCATCTATTACCTTTTGGAGGTGGTGCCTCCTAGATTGGTTAGGTGTCGCTTGGGAGCCTCCGTCGAGATGTGGAGTTGAACCAAGAAGTTTGTAAGGGCAAGGAGATCGCCTACTTTGTGAAGATCTACCCGAGTAAGGCTAGCCCTCCGTGGGCGTGGCCATGATGGCATAGACAAGGTTGCTTCTTCGTGGACCCTTCGTGGGTGGAGCCCTCCGTGGACTCTCGCAGCCATTACCCTCCGTGGGTTGAAGTCTCCATCAGCGTGGAAGTGCGATAGCACCACCTATCGGAACCACGAGAAAAATCACCGCGTCTCCAAAATTGCGTTTGCTCTTCTCCACCTCTCTTTACTACATGTGCAATTTACTTTCCGCTGCCTATACTCTAGAATTGCATGTGTAGGGTGATGCTTGACTTGATCATAATTGTGAACCTACCAAAAACTGTTCTTTGTCAAAAGGCATAATTTTTATATTGTCAAGTAGTCTAATCACCCCCCTCTAGACATACTTTCGATCCTACAAGTGGTATCAGAGCTTTGGTCTCCATTGTATTGGTCTCCATTGCATTGGACTCCATAAGCTTGGTTTCACAACCTAGGAGAGTATGGCGTCTAGTGAGGGTAATTTTCGTAGAGGTCCTTACTTTGATGGTACAAATTTTGCTAGTTGGAAGCATAAAATGAAAATGCATATTCTTGGCCATAACCCAGCCGCATGGGGCATTATTTGTGTTGGTATGCAAGGTGAATTCTTGAGGAAGGAAAAGTTCGGATCGCGGCTTCTAGCGGAAGAATTGCGGATGTTGCAAAACAATGCTCAAGCTTGTGACATTCTCTTCAATGCCTTGTGTCCCGAGGAGTTCAACAAAATCAGTCGTCTTGAGAATGCAAAAGAGATTTGGGATACTTTGGTTGAAATGCACGAAGGTACCGAGTCCGTGAAGGAATCAAAGCTAGATGTTCTTCAAGGTCAACTTGACAAGTTCAAGATGAAGGAAGGTGAAGGAGTCGCTGAAATGTACTCTAGGCTTGCTCTCATCACAAATGAGATTGCCGGCTTAGGAAGCGAAGAAATGACCGACCGATTCATCATCAAGAAGATTCTCAGAGCTTTGGATGGAAAGTATGACACCGTGTGCACTTTGATCCAAATGATGCCAAACTACAAGAATCTCAAGCCAACCAAGTCATTGGAAGAATTGTTGCTCATGAGATGACACTTAAAGATAAGGAAGAGCTTCACAACAAGTCAAGTGGTGCTTACAAAGCTACAAGTGATGCTCCCACAACCTCAAGTGACAAGTTAGTTTCCAATGAAGAGATAAGCCTAATGGTCAAGAACTTCAACAAATTCTACAAGAGTAGAAGCAAAGAGAGAAGCTCAAAGTCTAGATCATATGATGAAAAGAGATCTTCTAGTCGTGATCGAAGCTGCTACAATTGTGGAAGACCGGACACTACTCAAATGAGTGTTCGGCTCCCACAAGAGAAGAAAAGAATCTCTAAGAAGAAGAAGCTCAAGAGATGAGTCACCTCGGAAGAGAGAAGGAGTAGAGATGATCGTTATGAGCGAAGACCCTCTCGGAGAAGCAAGGATTCAGAGAGGAAAGACAAGTCATCAAGGAGCTACACAAGAAGAAAACATCAAGCTCATGTAGGTGAATGGGTCTCCGCTCCGACTCAGACAATCAATCCGAAAGAAGCTATCACTCCAACTCCGACTACGATCAAGATGAAGGTGTTGCGGTCTTGCTCTGGTATCCTCCAACTCCAACTCCTATGACTTATTTGATTCACCAAATGAGGGAATTGGAAGATGCTTCATGGCTAAAGGCCCCAAGGTATCACACCACAATTTATTGACTTTGATAGTGATGAGGATGAATTGCTTGGTGAAGATGAGCTCTTGCTTGATAAATCCAATGAGCCTAGAAATGATGAACATGCTAGTAGTCTTTATAGTCAAGAAGAGTCGAATGACAATGCTATGAAGGAGATTGAGCGTCTAACTAAAGAACTAAACACTCTTAAGTTAGCTCATGAAACAACTCAAGAAGATCATAGAGAGCTCCTAAGATCTCATGAGAAGCTACGCTTCGAGAAGCTCACTCTAGAGCAAGAACATGAGTTTCTAAAAGCAATCAATGACGATCTTGAAAGAAGAGTTCTTCATATCTTGCCAAGCGACTTCTCTTGTCTAATTTCTTGCCACCCATTAAAACTAAGCATGACAAGCATAAGAAAAATTCTTTCTCTAGTAGTAACAATAACCATGCTAAATCCAATGTTGTTGCTTCTAGTAGTTCTCTTGATTCCACTAACAATGTTTCAAGCCAAGTTACACTTGAGCAAGAAAATAGTTTATTGAAAGGGATTATAGAAAAGGTGTCTACAAGAGCCTTGCCGAAGCAAGAACTTTGAGAAATTGTTACGCAAGCAAGGAAGGCACGGAAGAATCAAGGAATTGGTTTTGAGCGAAAGTTCAACGCCGAGGGTGTTGAATGGGAAGAAGGTCAATATCCCACTCCACAGTTTGTTTCTCAAAAGGAGAAGTATGATCCTACTTCTTCCAATGTGGAACAAGCTCAAGATGACCTTCCACCACAAGACCACAAGCTAAAAGGCAAGGACAAGCTTCAAGAGGAGATTGATGCATTTATTGAAGCACCTCAAGCCATGGTCAAGTGGGTTCCCAAGGAAGCGTCAAGTTCTACTTCGTCAAGCTCAACTACAACCCCAAGGATTCCCATCAAGATGATGTGGATCCCGAAGAAGAAGAACTAGAGAGTTCTTGAGGGTGACTCCGCCAACATACTTCACTCACACTCTTTTTGGCAAAAACTTGTGCAATCAACTTCCACATTGTGCACTAGTTCATGGAGTCACAAACCCTCTTGTTGGTAAGACAAGGGACAAGGTAATTATTGCGTTCATGGACATCATCTATTGTGTACTTAAATCTATGTCCATGGATATCCTTATTTGTTCCTTGTGGGACTAACCCATGTAGGTACTGAAAGTGCCCGAATCCAAAGGATAGCTCCCAACTCTTGATGATCTTCATCAACATTGAGCATCCACATCTTCAACATCTACATGAAGTCTTCTCGACAACCCAAGGTTAGTTTGACCCTTTAAAGGGGTTCTCACATCTAGGGGAGCTTTGCTCTAAAGAATTGAGCTAAAGCATCTTCAAATGATGTGAACACATCAATGCTTTATGTAAAAGTGGTAACCCCACTTGTGCTTAAGCGATGAGTATGACCTATGATCAAATGTTCTCATTTGGCTCCTAAGTCAATATACTCATATAAAGATGACCTAGTCATCGACAAATTGTGTGTTAGTTGCTAGAGTTTTGATTGTGCATGTTTGACACATATTTCATTTGCTATCTTATTGTGTGAGCATGTTGGATGCATGATTTTATCCATTCGAGGACATCCATTTGTTGTTTTGGTCGTTTTGATTTTTCTAACCAAATGGATGGACAAGAATGCCTAAATACCTCCCTAGCTATCTATGCTTTCTTGTCTCAAACTCTATTCATGCTTACATCACAAATTTTGAACAAGTCATTTTGGACCCTCCGGTGAGGAGCACTCTGAGCCACCGATCCGACAAGGGCTAACTTCCAAAACCTTCTAAGTGATTTCGGTCGGACCAACTCACTCAAACTCGGTCGAACCGAAAGCATTTAGACTGATCTAGGTTTTCACCTCGGTGAAACCGAGTTGTGATTTTCGGCGTGACGAAGTGCATAATCGCCAAGATGTTATTCATCTCGGTGCCACCGAGTTTTACAACTCGGTCCCACCGACAACAAAGGGGTATATATACTCGAGGGCAGCGTTGATTTCTCCTTCAAACGTTTAGCCCCACACCCTTTGCCGCCGTCGCCTCGTCTCCGGATCGTCGCCGTAAATGCTTTGTCGCCCTCGCCTCGAGTCTCCGTCGCCGTCAACGGACATCTTCTCCGCGCCGTTGCCGCCGTGAAAAACTCCACCAAGTTAGGGTGAGTTTTGATCCCACTCGTGCTCCTTCTCCGATTCAATGCACGTTTGGTTTGTCTAGAATCTTGCCACGATTGAAATCTTCCGTACACCCGATTAGTTCGTTTGGACTAGATTCGAGTAAAAGTTTTAGGGTTAGGTTTCGCCGAACACATCTCGGTGAGACCGATTTTAGATTTTCGGTAAGACCGATTTGGCCTATGGCCATTGCAGATCGCACCCTTCGGTCCAACCGAGTTGTGCAAATCGGTGTGACCGAAATGGCGATTCTGTGAAACCCTAGTGTTTTCGGCGGGACGAAACCCACTTCGTCAAACCGAAAGTGGTGTGCCATGCTCTGTTGAACACTTCGGATTCACGAATTTTAAACTCGGTCGACGAAATGTCTTCTGTGAAAACCTAATACTAGAATTTGAACTCATTTTTTGCAAAACTTCGCATTTGTGATGACTCTTCTTCTCTGCCTACACCTTATCTATTCACAGGTTGTCACCATGTCGATGCCGTGTGATCGAGTAACAGTCGAGACACCCATTGCAGATATTCCGAGGCGGGCACTAGTCCCGATCCCAGCAGCTCATCGATGATGGTGAGAGGAGTACACCAAGTGGCTTACCTCCTGCAGCCACCAGAGCCAGAAAGAAGAGGAGCTCAGATGATGAAGACTCAGATTTTGTTGTTGAGGAAGAGGTCACCTCAAAGCCCAAGAGGAAGGTTGTTGCCAAAGAGCCACAAGGTCAGCAAACTAAGAAGGGCACCAGGAAAGTTAAGCAATCAACTGTTGCTAAGAAGCTGAATTTGGAAGAGGCAACTGCAAGCAAAGTGAAGAAAACATCCAAGAGAAAGAGATTAGTGCATGATGCAGCAGAGGAAGATGAGGATGAGGAAGCACCCCAGCCTCCTCAGAAGCCTAAGTTCATGGGTGATGCCATTAAGGCTGGAGCCACTTCAAAGCCCAAGCAATCTGCTCCAGGCTAAGGCAGCTCCAAAGAAAGCCTGCCAAGCCCAAGAAGACGATCGAGAACATTCCAAGATATGAAAAGAACAAGGATGATGTGCCACCAGTGTGTCGATGATGAAGGACCAGTTTTTTGAAACTTCGTCCAAAACTGCCACTACATAATGATGCTCATCTCAAGCTGAGAATATGAAGGAAAGGAAAGATAGAGGTCTCGTGCTATGGAGACAATCGACCCATATGCCGTGAGGAGAAGAACTGCTGTTGATCCCAGATTTCATACCGTAGAGCAGCAGGACTTCTATGAGACCGTCTTGATGGACAAGAAGCCCATAGTGGCAGACACAAGATATGTTGATTGGAAAGTACATTGACAGTGAAGAGCACAGAGATTTCTTTCCACATGTGCATGAAAGCTTCACCGCATGTGGTGTTGCAGACTTTGTAGGTCGAAGTTGACCAATTGGAGCGATGAGATGATTATGCAATTCTATGCCACACTCACTTCTACCCGATGGAAAGATTGTATGGATGATGAAGGCCAAAGATTTTCTTCATCTGTTGAAGAATGGGCAGAACTTCTGAATGCTCCAGTGCAAAGAGAGGATGATATTGATGTATATGGTATTCCAAAGAAGAATCATGAATCCATGAAGAACATGTACAAAGAGGTTCCAGCTAAGGATTTGGGAATCTGGAAGCTCGGCTTAGTGTACTATCTCCAGGCAGGTCTACCTACCACTAATACTATTCTGAGGCATACCTTGATGCCCAAGTCTGGAGATCATCGCATGATTAGAGGATACTCTATCAACATGCTGCATATACTTGATGAGAAAGCACCTTTCAAGGTGATGGACTTGATGGTTGAGACCATTAAGAGAACTGCAATGACGAGAAAGGTCGTGTGGATTTGCCCGCATATTCAGATGCTTATCAATGCCAAGTTTGGCACGGGCACATTCTTGTTGGATAGAGAACACTTACCACTGCAGCTGAGCATGAGGACAATGTTGTTGTGATGGATGAGGAGGATCCAACATCGCTTGAAGGTCAAGCCAAGATTGAAGCTGCCAAGAAAGCCAAAGTCGACAAGGAAGCAAAGGCGGCAGCAGCAGCTAAACCAAAGAGTGTCGGAGAGCAGCTTCTTGAAGCTACCCAAAGGATTGAACAACGCTGGCCAGCATTATGCAGTCTCGGGAGAGCCTAGAGAGGATTGTTGAAGACAAGATCCACGCTCTGGATGTGAAGTCGATCAAGTGCAAGTGCTCACAACAAGCTTGAGGCGGACATTGAGGAAGCAAAGAGGAGAAGGAAGAGCTTATCGTGAGATGCGGATGACTTAGTCCAGATGCTTATCAGCAGATCTCCGGTTCCCACAGGACCCGATCACCGCTATTCGATGGATGACACGGGACTACAGCTTCAAAGCACCTCCCACAGTTCCATCAGTTGCTCCAACTCCAGCTCCAAAGACCACTCCTCCAAAGACACATCACCAAGTCTTCGCCGATCTTTGTCATATCAACTCCAACATCAACCAGGCAGGAGCCGCCAAAGAGTCCCCAAAGCAACTTAGCTCTATGTTTTGAACTTTTGGTAACTTGTTGCCAAAGGGAGAAATGTATAGATCATAGGACTTCGAGAGAGAGTCTGTTGTCGCTTTTGCTCTTTCGTTCATTTGCGGTTTCTTTGAGATACTTTTGGTTTTGAAACATTCAAGTGTTTGATACTCGTTTCCTTTACCTTAATGAGTGCTTGGTCGTACTATGCTTTAATGTGTGCTTAATGCTTATCATATGCTATTCCTATCTTGTATGACCATTTACTCATGCCTTGGTGATTGGGTGCATGCTATTCATTCTTATCATTTTGTGCGCTCCACCAAGATGTATGTGACATGGAAGAGTGACCCATGATCCTAATTGATTGTGCATTTGCATTCAAGCATAAATCTTAAATAATGCACAAATTTAGGGGAGCTCTTACTTATCACATACTTCTCAAAGCGACGATATTATTCATTGATTATAGCCTTTGTCGAAGCTTTGATCTATATGTTGTCATCAATTACCAAAAGGGGAGATTGAAAGTGCAACTAATCCCGGGTGGTTTTGGTAATTAATAACAACATATATATCATTGAACTAATAGTTACTTGAGAATCATTTCGAAAGTTCAATGATATGGGTATGGCAAGGATGAAGAAGTGGACCCCTCAAAATGCTAAGGCAAGCATTGGCAAAAGCTCAAGACTCCATTTTGGTTTAGTGATCCAAGATCACATTGAGTCCATAGGAAAGCCAATACTATTAAAGGGGATGAGGTTATGATGATGATCCGGTTGCTCAAGTGCTTAGTGATACATCTCCTAAACTATCGGCAACTTTCACCGCCATATACACTCATAAGTAATCTCGGTCCCACCGATATTCCAAACTTCACCACACCGAGATGAACCACCTCAGCCATAAAGCCAAACCCTAGAAAACTCGGATTTTCCGATTCTCAACTCGGTCTCACGAAACTTGAGTTGCCAAGCTTCAGAATCCTTCATCATCAAATCGGTGTTACCGAGATGATGAAGTCGGTCCCACCGAGATTGGCAAGCTCTTGTCTTTGCACGAATCGGACTAACCGAGATTGTATTTTCGGTCCCACCGAAAATCCCAACGTTCACATGATTTGAACTTTCGGTCTCACCGAGTTGTCAACTTCGGTCCCACCGAGATTGGTCAAATGTGTGTAACGGTTGGATTTTGTGTGGAGGCTATAAATACCCTCCACCCCTTCTTCATTAGTGGAGAGAGCCATCGAAAGAACTACCACTCCTACCTTACATTTACGAAGAGAACTACCTACCCTTGTGTTGAGATCAAGTTGCTCCACTCCCACCATATGAAGCTTGATCTCTAGCCTTCCCAAGTTGCTTTCCACTCAATCCTTTCTTCCACCACAGCCAAATCGGTGAGGAGAGTTGAGTGTTGGGGAGATTATCATTTGAAGCACAAGAGCAAGGAGTTCATCATCATCAACACCATCTATTACCTTTTGGAGGTGGTGCCTCCTAGATTGGTTAGGTGTCGCTTGGGAGCCTCCGTCGAGATGTGGAGTTGAACCAAGAAGTTTGTAAGGGCAAGGAGATCGCCTACTTCGTGAAGATCTACCCCAGTAAGGCTAGCCCTCCGTGGGCGTGAGCCATGATGGCATAGACAAGGTTGCTTCTTCGTGGACCCTTCGTGGGTGGAGCCCTCCGTGGACTCTCGCAGGCCGTTACCCTCGTGGGTTGAAGTCTCCATCAACGTGGAAATGCGATAGCACCACCTATCGGAACCACGAGAAAAATCACCGCGTCTCCAAAATTGCGTTTGCTCTTCTCCACCTCTCTTTACTACATGTGCAATTTACTTTCCGCTGCCTATACTCTAGAATTGCATGTGTAGGGTGATGCTTGACTTGATCATAATTGTGAACCTACCAAAAACTGTTCTTTGTCAAAAGGCATAATTTTTATATTGTCAAGTAGTCAAATCACCCCCCCTCTAGACATACTTTCGATCCTACAACGAGGCACGACCGGCGCTGGTTTGGGCGGCTGGAGCAAGAAGACCAGAGGTTGAAGAAGCACTACGGCCGTTGGATGGACATCGTACGGTCACTGGAGCTAGATTCGTGCATATTGACTAAGTTGACAAAGCCCTCCGTCCCCATCAACTTAGTAGGCCCACAAGTCAGCCTCCCACCAAGGTGGGTCCCAGCTAGCTGGGGGTATTCATTTTTTTGTGCGTAATAAGGAGGCACTTCCGGTGGGTCCGAGCTGACAGCAGGGGGAACATTTTTTTCGCGAAATATGGTGGCCCGTCGGGTGGGTCCCAGCAGTCAGGGGCAAACGTTTTTTCGTGAAATACTGGTGGCCCATCCAGTGGGTCCCTGCTGTCAGGTGGAGGAATAATTATTTTCCGCGTAATAAGGAGGCACTTCCTTGCGGTATCGTGTGAACCCAGTGTCGGCCTCTCCACGTCTGATATTCTTGATGGAATTTGGTCGTTGACCACATTGACCACGCCACGCCGAGAGCACCACGGTGGTGGATGACGGCGAGGCCTAGGAAGGGACGACGCGAGCCGGGAAGACGCGGCGATGGATGCCCACGCGAGAGGAGTCTGAGGTTCACTGGTTCGTCTTCTTCGTCGCCGCCGCCGAGAATAACAGGGGTGTGGGTAAGTGTAGTGGAGGGATGGTCCGCCAGCGGTGGGAGTAGTATGGGGTGATGAGGCCTCATGGAAGCACATCCGCCTCGGAGGCGGGAGCGAAGCGACACGACCGGTCTTTGCTTTGGGCGGCTGGAGCAGGAAGATCAGAGATTGAAGAAGCACGACGGCCGTTGGATGGACATCCAACAGTCACTACTGTGTGTTGACTAAGTTGACAAAGCCTTGCGTACACGTTAAAAAAATTAGGTCAACGTCATCGTCAACCTAGTAGGCCCAGAAGTCAGCCTCCAAATCTGTGGAAAATAGCATACAACCCATTAGCCATTATTTTCAATAATTTACAGCCCATTTGCTAATTCTTAAGGATATTTGAAGCTCATATTCTTTTTATTAGCATTACGCACCATATATTACAGGCAATCGCTAAAAAATTCAACGAAATTTTGCATATTTCAGTGGGGTTCGAACTCTTTTAATCACGAAATTTCGAGTCACGTTAAAAATAGTTTTCAAAAAGTTATATCAAAATAAAATTAAAAAAATTCTCCATAAAAATGAATGAAATTTAGAATCTTCACTAGCAAGATGCCCGCTCGTTGCGGAACATGAAGATGCATTTGTATGAGTAGTTTATCTTGTGGGTGAAAAGATGATATTTTAATGTAATTGCCATTGGCTTTGGTTTTTATAAGAGTAGAGTAGAAATCCTGAAAAAAAAGATATTTTAATGCAATTGCCGGTTGGCTTTGGTTTAAAAATTTACAGCCCATTTCTTACAACTTATAGCCCGTTTTCTAGGGAAGCCCATTTCTTATCCCTCCTCGTCTTGCAAGATTTATAGCCCAGTAGGGCTGAGAAAAGCAAGTAAGCCTCGGTTTTGGTATTCTCCAAAAAAAGAGCTGGGCTAGCCAATTTCAGAAAGAAAAAAAATATCAACTGGGCTCGTCATGTGCTTAATAAAAGCGTAAGCGTGGGCTAGACAGACACACCCCCCACAACGCGCAGATTGAGCTCCGTCTCTGGCCTGAAAAACAAGCTGGCGAGCTCTTTGGGTCCCTCGTGTTATCCGCTCGTTGTGTAATTTTCTCTTTTATTGACTACATTGACAATGTCGTGGAACCTAGTTGTCAAACAATTAGGAGGAAGTATTGTTTTGGCTTGTAATAACGAGGCACTGCTTGAGAAATGCAATGACCTGGTGGGTCCCTCTTGTCGACCTCTCCACGTCAAATCATCTCTGATTCCTCTTGGTTGTTGACCATGTTGACAACACCGACGGCACGGCAAGCACAGCGAGCTAACCAAAGGCGGAGAACGACGGCAAGGCCTCGGACGGGAACGAACAGCAGCCATGAAAGATGCGGCGGTGTAGTGGCGGTCGAGGGGATACGAGGGCAACAACATGCAAGTCAAGCATACAAATGGTACAAAAGCCCAAGGATTAATTGTTCATCAAATTTTATACAAAACCCAGATTGAACATGATAGTAACATCTAAGCCAACCACTCTTTTTGCAGTCACAAACAAATGGATCGGTCGATCCATAAAATCAACATCTGTGCAAAAAAATTATTTCGGGATGTCTACAACTTATTGTAAATATAAGCCGAAACACGTTTAGAAGCCCATTTGTCCACAGAGACTTCTTTTTTGCTGTTCAACATGTTCGTCCGTGAGAAATCTCTTGCTGTAAAAATTAAGCCTCATGGACAATAGTAACCTCGCGTTCAACAGGAAGAATGTGACAAAGCTTCTGTTTGCCTGGTTGGATGCATATCGTTCCATCGTTATTGTCCTCAAACGAATGTCATGAGAATTGAGAAAATCCTTGTGCTTATTACGCCAACGATTGGTTATATGTTTTTCCATGTGGTTCTCCCTAAGTAGACATGAAGATTGAAAACAGATAAGGTCCGAAAAAAAGAGTATGTCGAAAGAACGACAATTGAGCAGTTAATTCTAGTACAATATATCACGGGCTTTCAATGTGCATGAAATCATCACCTCTATGTATAAATTCTCCGGAGATCGAAAGCATCGCAGCAAGCCAATAATTATGTCCAGATCAAAACTATACATTCGATATATATGATCTTGTGAGAATCCAGCAGCATTGATAGGTTATCAATGGACGAACTCTTCATTGAGCATATAACATAATATTAGTACCCAAAGTGTACTCCAAGATGATATAAAACTTATGCGCACAAATGAAAAATGCAGCATATGATGACAAATGTGTAGATGAAAATATACGGTATCTAAAAAAGTGAGGAGCCAAACACCAACTCCTTGTGATTATTAAACGAGTCACGAATTACACCCAAGGTCTCCAGTTTGGGCGCAGAGACGATAGTTATTTCTGAAGGTGTGTAACAACTATGAAGGAGCAACCTTTCAAGTGAAGGGGCATCTTCGATGATGAGCTGCTGTCCTTTAAAACAAATTCCAATGCTTTTAAGGTGAGGCGACTTTATTTGGAGACAACTGATACCGATTTCTATTCCCAAAACAATCAGCAGTTGCTCCAGGGCAGGGCAACTGGAGTGGATGATGCTGTGCAATGAGGCCTCCGACAGATAAACCACCACAAGCGAAAGTTTTTTTAGCAGTGGGAGTCGAAGCATTTGTACCAGATCGTCTGGTAGATGGCGCCGGGCGAAGGTGGCGGTGTGGAGAGAGGAGGAGAACCGCGAGATGGACAACGGTGGTGTGGGCACAAATTCTTGGTATGTTCGTGGTATGAAACTTTCGTGGTAATGGTAGAACTCAAACTGCTGGAGTTTTCCGAATTCTAGGGATGTCAGCCAAGCGTCCACCTTGCCGGGTATGGACAGCGGGTAGCTTGTCGGGATCTTGAGAGACATTGAGCAGGGCCTGCTGGTGAGAAGAGACGATGGCTCGATGAGATCAAATTCAGGAAGGACGGATATCGGACGACGGCGAGATTGAGGCGCGGTGCGCCATAAAGGGCGCCACCGAGTTGAGAGGACTTGTGTCTGGCAGCAATCCTTGGTGGGGAGAAGCGAGATGATCTCCTCAAGGATGACGTCCGGAGATCGCTGATCGGTCCACGGAGATTCTACCGTTCCTCGGATCTGGGTGGGGGGCTCACGCTTCTCCCAGCTCTACAGGTCTTGGGATCTACAACCAAGGCCGCCCTTGGCGGGAGCCTCATCTTCTTAGCTGGGGCCAGCCGACTCCATTTTCCTTGTGGGCGTCGCGCCGAGCTCACGGGTTTGAGCGAGTAGCCGAGACGAGCCTAGTGGCATTGCAGTGGGGAAGGAGGGCTAGGGATTTACAGTAGGAGTGGAAGAAGAGGAGCAGGCGTTTTACATGAGTGAGGAAGAAGGTGGCGGGGTTTTACGGGCGAGTGAGGAAGATTGGGGAGCGGGGGGTGGGTGGGGAGGCAGGCGGAGAGCGAGCTGTTCATGTTTATAAGGCATGCTACACTAATTACTCGCTTTTCCCAAGAACCGCTCTCTTCTTTTGCGTTCTTTGCATGATGGCCATGCATGCAGGATGCATGTGCCCGCCGCCATTGCATGCGCTGGTTTGTTACTAGGCCTATTTAATAGGGTAGTTATGGAGTAAATTAAGGAGATTTATTTTCTCTGTGTGCATCCACCAAATTAGAGGATGCGGTCTCGATCTGAACACTCACATTAAACTAACATTCGAAGAACAAAAGTTCAGCATGTCTATGCATCTCAATAATTCACCATACTATAACCAATATACAAAACTGTGAGAAGGTGTGGAAATAAAGAAAATTGGTCGATGCTTCTCTGAGCAAAGGGCCTCCTAGCACGCATTAATTTCTGGCATGCTTGTTTCTTCTCAATGTTGCGAGCACTTTGAGCATGTTGGCAACTCCACAGCTATCTAGCTGCCTCATCTTGCAATTGATGCTGACACATTTGCAGCAAACACATGAGGCAATAGAGATGACTCAACATGGGTCCATATTGTGCAGTTCCCCTGATATCCTATTCATTGTCCTGAATCTGAAAAGATAGGAAAACAGTAGCTATACTTAAACGGTGTTGCAAAACAGTAGCACATATCAATAGATCGGCATGACAAAACACGATCATCTGGATGAAGGGGATACTGACCTACCTGAGGAAGATTACATATAATTTCATAAGTCCTTGGTTGATTTCCACCTTCACTTTCTGCTTGTTTGCTCCTCCGGACATGACAGATCGTTCCAAGACTTGCATTCACAAAGTCAACGTATGAATAAGCTAATTTCATCTTGCGGTGGTCATTGTACCTAGTTACGAATGTAGGAATACCTGGAGCACCATGAGGTTAGCTGACAGCAGGTAGATACAGCCATATAAATTTTGTGCGGTGCTACCAAAATTGAGGTTTGTATCCCTTCCCGTTATGAGAATTCTTCTTGAAGTTGGTAGAATGTGACGGCTTGTTCTTTGCATCAAACTTGCCTTTCCCCTGAGATTTGTTCTTGTTGTTTTGGGGCTGGTTGGGCTGGAAGTTCTCGTGTACCATGTGGGCACTAGAAGCTCCCTCGGCGACCCGAGCACGTGTGTCTTTTGCTCTCGCCTTCTCCTCAAAATCAAGAGTGCTAATGAGATCCAAAACAAAAAAACTCATGTCTCTTGTTTTTCAGAGAAGTAGCAAAATCGTTCCACGAAGGTGGAAGCTTGGCAATGATGGTCCCAGCAACAAATTTGTCCGACAACACACACTTAAAGTAATCAAGTTCCTTAGAGAGTGATCAGATCTCATGAGTCTGCTTGAACAACAGAGCGCTCATCACCATCTTGTAGTCACATAATTGCTCCATGACGCACAACTTCGTTGCGGTGCCACCGAGGGCCCAAACGTGGCCTCGAGCGCAGCCCACATGTATTTGCCGCTGTCAAACAACATATACGAATCCACAATGGAATCGTCAAGAACACTCAACAGGGTGGCTTTGAAGAGGGTATCCATGTTCTGAAAAGCTTCCTGCTGTGTAGGATTAAGATCGCCCTCAGGCTTACCCTTAGTGGCGTCATAGCAGCACATGATCTGAAACCAATATACTGCTCTTGTGCGCCACCTTTTATATTGCACCCCCTTAAAAGTAGGCGGCTTCAAAAGCGCAGCAAAACAACTCGGAGTAAATTTCCCGTGATCAGGTTTTTGGATTGGATTGTTGAATATATGAGCAATTTAGTATGAGAATTAATCCGGATCGGCAGTAAATAGACCATGACGACAATTGCAAACATCAAAGTAATGATGCGGACTAAACCAGGAGGACAGAATCACATACTGTATAGCGGGAGCAGAACCGATATGGTTGATGTTGTCACTCATGTCATTGATGAAGAGGTTACCGAGGTCGGGGAAGAAGGCTGTCGTTGAGGAAGTCGTCGCTGGCAGCAGTCACAGGAGTGTGCTCCCCAAAAACCTGATTGCCCCTCTCCGTCTGTGATCACGAAGGCGGGTTCGGAGGACTGCTGTCCCTTCTCGCGGTGCACGCCGGAAGGAGGGCTGGAGAAGAATTGCGTGGCGGCGCTAAGATCTGGAATGGTGCGAAACCATATGATACAGAGGCAGCTAGGGTAGAGCATGTCAGGTCGGAGTATAATAGTAGGCCTTTGGCCCCCAAACCCCACGTCCAAGTCAATAATAGTTCAAAAAAAGTCAATAATAGCCCCACCAAGGTTTGTCTAAAAAAAGGAGTAATTAAGGCATCCGTTAGTCCCTTTAGTATAAATACAATATCATTAATAATGGCCCCACCTTTTGTCTCACAAAGTAGAGTATGTTGGAGTACAACCGGCTACACGTTTACAATCTGCTTCTCTTCTCTCTCCTCTTCTCTCTCCTTCAACTAAGCACAAATACTATATTTAAATCCTTATAACCTGCTTATGTCATCTAATTATAGTAGTACTTGCTCTAAAAGTTACTATCCACTGTGTAGTCTGAAATGTCGGGCGTGCAGCGGGCGGTGCCCTCGGTCGGCGCACCGCTTCAACGGCAGAAGCAGTGAGAGGTAGTGTCATACGACTTGCTATCAATGTGGAGCAGCGGGCTCACCGGTGCTTGGGAAGAGCGCCAGGGGGGGAGGGGTTTTGTTGGGCCAAGAAGGTGAGAAGCCAACTTGGGATTGGTCCGGACGGGGAAATATCATGTGCTCCCATACTCTGCATATGACACTAGTGTATGTTACTACTCCTCCTTTCCGGTTTATAGAGATGTTTAGAGTAACATAGTAATATGTTACAAGACATATTACTCCCCACTATGACCAGCCTTGGCCTCTCCCAAGTGCTCCACCATGTATAGTCTGCTAAGCACCCACGTAGGCATAAAATATGATGTGGCACCAATAAACTAAGCACCTATGCATTGAACACTTGAGTTACTAAGCCATTTAATGCACTTAGCACCTCATCTAAAGAGCATTAATAGTATAGCCACTGCTGGCTATAAGCCTACAGCCCATCTTATGGTCAACATGTACTACAAAGTGCCTAGGAGCACGTGCTAGAGCTGGCTCTTCACGAAGAGCCCGCTTACCTTCTCTCTCCTCTTCTCTTTCCTCCAACTAAGCAGAAATATACTACTATTTATTCCTTATAGCCCGCTGACTCAGCTCTACTGTACTTGCTCTAAGCACATCTAAGCACTTGCTAGCACCCCCTTGACCGTGGACCTTGACGGTGTATGTCACCTTATGTCTCATAATTTTCCTCGTCATCATCTGAGTCCTAGAAGATCTCACCCACATCATCATTAGCATGCAGCCGCCTTGATAGACAACGTCTTGTGAGAAGGAGTAGAGGCGATCGGGGGCCTTCCACCACCACGTCGTGGGCACTCCGTATGTGCTCGTGTGCGTGCAGCGTGCGTGTTTTTCCTGTTGGAAATATACCCTAGAGGCAATAATAAAATGGTTATTATTATATTTCTTTATTCATGATAATTGTCTATTGTTCATGCTATAATCGTATTATCCAGAAATCATAATACGTGTGTGAATACATAGACCACAACAAGTCCCTAGTAAGCCTCTAGTTGACTAGCTCGTTTATCAACAGATAGTCATGGTTTCCTGACTATGGACATTGGATGTCATTGATAACGGGATCACATCATTAGGAGAATGATGTGATGGACAAGACCCAATCCTAAGCATAGCACAAAGATCGTGTAGTTCGTTTGCTAAAAGCTTTTGTTATGTCAAGTATCATTTCCTTAGACCATGAGATTGTGCAACTCCCGGATACCGTAGGAGTGCTTTGGGTGTGCCAAACGTCACAACGAAACTGGGTGGCTATAAAGGTGCACTACGGGTATCTCCGAAAGTGTCTGTTGGGTTGGCACGAATCGAGACTGGGATTTCTCACTCCGTATGACGGAGAGGTATCTCTGGGCCCACTCGGTAATGCATCATCATAATGACCTCAATGTGACCAAGTGTCTGGTCACGGGTCATGCATTACTGATCTGAGTAAAGTGACTTGCCGATAACGAGACTGAGCGAGGTATTGGGATACTGACAATCGAGTCTCGGGCAAGTAACGTACCAATTGACAAAGGGAATTGTATACGGGATTGATTGAATCCTCGACATCGTGGTTCATCCGATGAGATCATCGAGGAGCATGTGGGAGCCAACATGGGTATCCAGATCCCGCTGTTGGTTATTGACCGGAGAGGCGTCTCGGTCATGTCTGCATGTCTCCCGAACCCGTAGGGATATGAATATGCAGTAACCCGAAAGTTGTTCGGAGTCCTGAATGAGATCCTGGACGTCACGAGGAGTTCTGGAATGGTCCGGAGGTGAAGAATTATATATAGGAAGTGCAATTTCGGCCATCGGGAAAGTTTTGGGGGTCATCGGTATTGTACCGGGACCACCGGAAGGGTCCCGGGGGTCCACCTATCCCGGAGGGCCCCGTGGGCTGAAGTGGGAAGGGGACCAGCCCCTGGTGTGCTGGTGCGCCCCCCCTTGGGCCCCCCTGCGCCTAGGGTTGGAAACCCTAGGGTGGGGGGGGGGCGCCTCCACTTGCCTTGGGGGCAAGCCTTCCCCCTAGCCGCCGCCCCCCTTGGAGATCCCATCTCCAGGCAGCACCCCAGGGACCCTATATAATAAGGGGGAGGAGGCAGCCGCACCTGCACTTGGCGCCTCCTTCCCCTTGCTACACCTCTCCTCCCGCAGGCGCTTGGCGAAGCCTGCCGATCTGCTGCATCCACCACCACGCCGTCGTGCTGCTGGATCTTCATCAACCTCTCCTTCCCCCTTGCTTGATCAAGAAGGAGGAGACATCACGCTGACCGTACGTGTGTTGAACACGGAGGTGCCGTCCGTTCGGTGCTAGGATCTCTGGTGATTTGGATCACGACGAGTACGACTCCCTCAACCCCGTTCTCTTGAACGCTTCCGCTCGCGATCTACAAGGGTATGTAGATGCACTACTCTCTCTCGTTGCTGGATGAACTCCTAGATTGATCTTGGTGAACGTAGGAATTTTTTTATTTTATGCAACGTTCTCCAACAGTGGCATCATGAGCTAGGTCTATGCGTAGTTCTCTTTGCACGAGTAGAACACAATTTGTTGTGGGCATAGATTTTGTCAACTTTCTTGCCACTACTAGTCTTATTTTGCTTCAGCGGTATTGTGGGATGAAGCGGCCCGGACCGACCTTACACGTAAACTTATGTGAAACAGGTTCCACCGACTGACATGCACTAGTTGCATAAGGTGGCTAGCGGGTGTCTGTCTCTCCCACTTTAGTTCGAGCGAGTTCGATGAAAAGCGTCCTTATGAAGGGTAAATAGAAGTTGGCAAATCACGTTGTGGCTTTAACGTAGGTAAGAAAATGTTCTTGCTAGATCACCTATAGAAGCCACGTAAAAACTTGCAACAACAATTAGAGGACGTCTAACTTGTTTTTGTAGCAAGTGTTTTGTGATGTGATATGGCCAAAGGATGTGATGAATTATATATGTGATGTATGAGATGATCATGTTCTTGTAATAGGAATCACGACTTGCATGTCAATGAGTATGACAACCGGCAGGAGCCATAAGAGTTGTCTTTATTTTTTGTATGACCTGCGTGTCATTGAAGAACGCCATGTAAATTACTTTACTTTATTGCTAAACGCGTTAGCCATAGAAGTAGAAGTAGTCGTTGGCGTGACAACTTCATGAAGACACGATGATGGAGATCATGGTGTCATGCCAGTGACGAAGATGATCTTGGCGCCCCAAAGATGGAGATCAAAGGAGCAATATAATATTGGCCATATCATGTCACTATTTGATTGCATGTGATGTTTATCATGTTTTTCATCTTGTTTACTTAGAACGACGGTAGTAAATAAGATGGTCCCTCATAATAATTTCAAGAAAAGTGTTCCCCTAAGCGTGCCTTTGTTGTGAAGGTTCGTTGTTTGAAGCACCACGTGATGATCGGGTGTGATAGATCCTAACGTTCGAATACAACGGGTGTAAGCCAGATTTACACACGCAATACACTTAGGTTGACTTGACGAGCCTAGCATGTACAGACATGGACTCGGAACACGGAAGACCGAAAGGTCGACATGAGTCGATATAGAAGATACGATCAACATGAAGATGTTCACCGATGATGACTAGTCCGTCTCACGTGATGATCGGACACGGCCTAGTTGACTCGGATCATGGATCACTTAGATGACTAGAGGGATGTCTATCTGAGTGGGAGTTCATTATTTGATTAGATGAACTTAATTATCATGAACTTAGTCTAAAATCTTTGCAATATGTCTTGTAGATCAAATGGCCCACGCTAATGTTGCCCTCAACTTCAACGCGTTCCTAGAGAAAACCAAACCGAAAGACGATGGCAAGAACTATACGGATCGGGTCCTAACTTGAGATCATCCTCATAGCTGCCAAGAAAGCATATGTCCTAGATGCACCGCTAGGTGAAGCACCCGTTTTCCCAAACTCAAGGCGTTATGAACTCTGGCGATCAGCGTAGTGATGATTACTCCCTGGTTCAAGGCGGCATGCTTTACACTTAGAACCGAGGGCTCCAAAAGCGTTTTGAGCAGCACGAGAGCATATGAGATGTTCCAAGAGCTGAAAATGGTTTTCCAAGCTCACGCCGAATCGAGAGATATGAAGTCTCCAACAAGTTCTACAGTTGTAAGATGGAGGAGAATGGTTACATCGTGAGCACATACTCAAAATGTCAGGTTGCACAACCGCTTATCTCCACCGGGAGTTAATCTCCTGGATGACGCGGTGGTCGACAGAATCCTCGATCGCTCCCACCAAGCTACAAGAGCTTTGTGATGAACTTCAATATGCAGGGGATGGAAAAGACCATTCCTGAGGTATATTCAATGCTAAAATCAGCGGAGGTGGAAATCAAAAAGGAACATCAAGTGTTGATGGTGAATAAAACCACTAAGTTCAAGAAGGGCAAGGGTAAGAAGAACTTCAAGAAGGACGGCAAGGAAGTTGCAGCGCTGTAAAGCCGATTGCCGTGAAGAAGTCAAGCAATGGACCCAAGCACGAGACCGAGTGCTTTTATTGCAAGGAAAGCGGACAGAAGCGGAACGCCCCAAGTACTTAGCGGACAAGAAGGCCGGCAAAACCAAAGGTATATGTGATATACATGTAATTGATGTGTACCTTACCGATGCTCGTAGTAGCTCCCGGTATTTGATACCGTGCGGTTGCTCATATTTGTAACTCAAAGCAGGAGCTGCGGAATAAGCGGAGACTGGCGAAGGACGAGGTGACGATGCGCGTCGGGAATGGTTCCAAGGTCGATGTGATCGCCGTCGGCACGTGTCACGTCCAATATGCGATACTATCCTAAAGAGACTCGAAGGTCCCACCAAGGATAGAACCGCATATTGAAACGCTTTTGCAAGGTGGATATCATTACATCAACATTACATAATAGATGGGGATACATACATAAGGCATACAATGCCACACAAATACAACATCAACTTACAAGAGATCAACATCCGACTACGGATGGAACACAAATAGAAACTCAAACGACATCCACCCTGCTAACCCAGTGCTGCCGACCGAACCTATCCCCGATCAAGAAGAAGCGGAAGAAGAACTCCAAAACAAGCAAACATCACTCTTGCGTCATGATCATAACTGTACACAAGAATCGTTGTTGTAGTAATCAGGAGCCACGAGGACTCAAAGAATCCCTTTACCATGGGTATCAAGACTAGCAAAGATTAATGGGAAAGGAAGGGGTAAAGTGGTGAGGTTGCAGCAGCGGCTAAGCAAGTATGGTGGCTAACATACGTAAATAAGAGCGAGAAGAGAAGCAAAGGAACGGTCGTCAACTAGAAATGATCAAGAGGTGATCCTGAACTCCTACTTACGTCAAACATAACCCAAGGACCGTGTTCACTTCCTGGACTCCGCCGAGAAGAGACCATCACGGCTACACACGCGGTTGATGCGTTTTATTTCGGATCTGGTGTCAAGTTATCTACAACCGGACATTAACAAATTCCCATCTGCCACATAACCGCGGGCACGACTCTCGAAAGTTTATACCCTGCAGGGGTGTGCCAACTTAGCCCATGACAAGCTCTCGCGATCAACGAAGGATATTCCTTCTCCCAGGAAGACCCGATCGATCTCGAATCGGTTTACAAGACATTTTGACAATGGTAAAACAAGACCAGCAAGACCGCCCGATGCGCCGACAATCCCGATAGGAGCTGCACATATCTCGTTCTCAGGGCAACACCGGATAAGCTAAGCGTACAGGTACCAACGTAACCCAAGTTGCCAAGGGATGGTCCCGCACGGTGCTCTAGTTTGGACCAACACTTAGACAAGCATTGGCCCGGGGGGGCTAAAATAAAGATGACCCTCGAGAGAGCGACTCCCAAGGGAAAAATAGGTGGTGGTGAGGCAAATGGTAAAACCAAGGTTGGGCCTTGCTGGAGGAGTTTTATTCAAAGCGAACTGTCAAGGGGATCGCATAAATCACCCGACCGCGTAAGGAACGCAAAATCCAGGAACATAACACCGGTATGACGGAAACTAGGGCGGCAAGAGTGGAACAAAACACTAGGTATAAGGCCGAGCCTTCCACCCTTTACCAAGTATATAGATGCATTAATTAAATAAGAGATATTGTGATATCCCAACATAACTCTGTCCACCATGGAGCAATCTTCAACTTCACTTGCAACTAACAACTCTATAAGAGGGGCTGAGCAAAGCGGTAACATAGCCAAACAACGGTTTGCTAGGAAGGGTGTCAAAGGTTAGAGGTTCATGGCAATTTGGGGAGGCTTGAAGAACAAGTGATAGGAAGCGCAGCATAGCGATAGAACAAAGCAACTAGCATAGCAATGATAGTAGTGAGATCCAGGGTAGCGGTCATCTTGCCTGAAATCATGCTAGGAAGAAGAACGAATCCATGAAGAAGATGAAGCCACAAAGACGAACCAGGCGTAGGCGAACGAATCCTCACGATCACCACGAAACAGGAACTAACGAGAAGGAGCACAACCGGAAAAGAAACAAACAACATGGTAAACCCACAAGAATAAACATGGCATGATGCACAAACAAGTATGATGCATGTCCGGATTAAATGTTGTTAACATGGCAAGAGGGGAAGCATAATAAAACTACCTATCTAGGCAATTTTAAATGAGGCCGGAACAACAAACAACAATTCCAGAAAATCCCCACATGCATTTAGCATTTTAATGCAAACACAATTTTAAACATTTTAAATGTTGTTATCATGATGCGAATGACATATGCAAGTTTTAAGCAATTTTATAAAAATGTTGACATGAGCATGATACGAGGCATTTGTCGCTATGGCAGAAGGAAAAGGGTGCCACGGCGACGAATCCGAAAATGATGCCACGGCAACATATCGGTTCCGGTAGCTCATAGAGATAGCGGTGCAAAAGGAAGCGTGCGGATGTGCGGAACATGCTAGAGATGGTGGGGTGCTCCCGACTACCGGGTTCCCACGGGTTAGTGGCATGGAAACGAGTGACAATTCGGACACGGTGCAAACGGTACATCTCATACAACACATGCATTTGGTCCACGGCGGTCGTTTCGGCGGTTATACCTTCGAAGCATGCATAACGAGGCGGTTCAAAAATGTCGAGGGAAGTAGTCGTTCACGGGGCGTAGTGGAAGTAGTCGTTCTCGCGACGGTAGTGGAAGTAGTGTTTCATGTTTCGTAGATGTTCGGGGTCACGGCGAGGAACTTGACGTCCACGGAGTCTTCGAGGGTCGACGGTAGTGGTACACACGTTGTCGGGGTACTTGTCGGTCCGGTCTTGGCGGTGCAGATGTACACGTTGTCGGGGTACTTGTCGCCTCACCGGGTGTAGTCGTACACGTTCGGAGCGGAACTTGGCATATCCATGTACTTGTCTGTCTTCACGGAGATGCAACAGAACAACGACGATCAAGTGCAGTGAGGCCCCGGGTCTACCGAGGCTTGGGTTGAACCAAACGAAGCAGCACAACGACTGTATCTTAGCGGGCAGCGAGGGAAGGAGCAGGGGCTCGCTGGGCTACACGGCCATGGCAGGGGGCCATGAGAACTTGCTTGAAGGAGGAGGGCACGAAGCCGTGCGGGAGGTGATGATGACATGGGGCTCGGCGAGGAAGGCAGGGCCGACGGGAAGGTGCAGAGGCTCGGTACGGGCGGAGCAGAGGAGGTGAGGCGGACATGGCGCGAGGAAGGAGGCCGAGCACTGCGGGCGCGCGAACACAGAGAAGAGGAGGCGGGGCGCGGACGAGCTCGTGCTCGAGCGCCTGAAGAAGATGGCGCGGCGGCGCTGGAAGAAGGCAGCGGCGGCGGGCATCGCATGAGGTCAGGGACAGGGAACCAGCAAGGGGAGGCACAGGGGACTTGACGCGGCGGCGGCTTGGCGCTGGATGAAGCAGCAAGGCAGTGCCATGGAGGGGCACGACTGTCCCGGAGGGTGCGAGCAAAAGTGAGCTCCTCTCCGTGGCTCGATGCGTGCGTGCGTGTGTGAGTGGCGGCGCAGGGAGGGACGAGAGGGAGAGATGGGGATCAGGAGAGAGCGTGGTGAGGGGCTAGGGTTAGATGGTGCTCGAGCTGGGCTGCGGATGGGCCTTAGGCCAAATGGACTGGAATTGCCGGCTCTCTCTCGATTTCAAAGAAATAGAAGCTTGGAAGAAATGCCGAGAGAGGTTGGAGTGGAGTTTGGGCATGAAGTTAATTTTCTCAGACCCACAAAAATGAGCTTGATCCCAGAAAAATAGAAGTGGGCATGATTGCAAGTTTAAATTCAAACTCATTTGATTATGAATCAAATGGGTTTGAACTAGGACATGGTAAAAGGAAGGTCCAAAAATGTTGAGAATTTTGGTGGAGATTTGAAAAGTGATGAAACAAATTATGGGAATAGTTGAGGCCAAGGGTTTAGATAGAAAGACATGGTATTCATTTGCAATTGTGTTATGGTTAATTCCAAAACAATGGAATATTATTTTTATAGCTCCCTAATAATATTGGGAGGATATATGTTATAAAGAGAAATCACCATGTGCATTTACCTCGATTTAAATGGACCGAAGATCCATACGATTTTATTTAGATGAGTTTTTAAAAGGGTTGCATGATGACATGATGCAATGCAAATGATGCAAAGAGATGAGATGCATGACATGAACAAAATGCAAAACAAAAGATAAAAAACCCAACCACGGAGGAAATATCATATCGCATCTCTGGAAAAGGCAAGAGTTGGAGTTACGAATATGGAAAGTTGTATCCGGGGCGTTACAGCACGCTACCTCTACATTTACCTACGGGATTAGTTTTGAACCTCAATAATTGTTATTTAGTACCAGCTTTGAGCATGAACATTGTATCAGGATCTCGTTTAATTCGAGATGGCTACTCATTTAAATCCGAGAATAATGGTTGTTCTATTTATATGAGTGATATGTTTTATGGTCATGCCCCACTGGTGAATGGTTTATTCTTAATGAATCTCGAGCGTAATGTTACACATATTCATAGTGTGAATACTAAAAGATGTAAAGTTGATAACGATAGTCCCACATACTTGTGGCACTGCCGCTTTGGTCACATTGGTGTCAAGCGCATGAAGAAGCTCCATGCTGATGGACTTTTAGAGTCTCTAGATTATGTATCGTTTGACACATGCGGGCCATGCCTCATGGGCAAGATGACCAAAACTCCGTTCTCCGGAACAATGGAGCGAGCAACCAACTTATTGGAAATCATACATACTGATGTGTGCGGTCCAATGAGCGTTGAGGCTCGTGGAGGATATCGTTATGTTCTCACTCTCACTGATGACTTGAGTAGATATGGGTATGTCTACTTGATGAAACACAAGTCTGAGACCTTTGAAAAGTTCAAGGAATTTCAGATTGAGGTAGAGAATCAATGTGACCGAAAGATAAAGTTCTTACGATCAGATCGTGGGGGTGAATATTTAAGTCACGAATTTGGTACGCACTTAAGGAGATGTGGAATCATTTCACAACTCACGCCGCCTGGAACACCTCAGCGAAATGGTGTGTCCGAATGTCGTAATCGCACTCTATTGGATATGGTGTGATCTATGATGTCACTTACCGATTTATCGCTATCATTTTGGGGATACGCTCTAGAGACAGCTACATTCACTTTAAATAGGGCACCGTCTAAATCCGTTGAGATGACACCGTATGAATTATGGTTTGGGAAGAAACCTAAGCTGTTGTTTCTAAAAGTTTGGGGATGCGATGCTTATGTCAGGAAACTTCAACCTAAGAAGCTCGAACCCAAGTCAGAAAAATGCGTCTTCATAGGATACCCTAAGGAAACCATTGGGTATACTTTCTACTTAAGATCCGAGGGCAAGATCTTTGTTGCCAAGAACGGGTCCTTTCTGGAGAAAGAGTTTCTCTCGAAAGAATTAAGTGGGAGGAAAGTGGAACTTGACGAAGTACTACCTCTTGAACCGGTAAGTAGCGCAGCTCAGGAAGATGTTTTTATGGTGCCTGCACCGACAAGAGAGGAGGTTAATGATGATGATCAAGAAACTTCGGATCAAGCTCTTACTGAACTTCGAAGGTCCACAAGGACACATTCCGCACCAGAGTGGTACGGCAACCCTGTCTTAGAAATCATGTTGTTTGACAACGGTGAACCTTCGAACTATGAAGAAGCGATGGCGGGCCCAGATTCCAACAAATGGCTTGATGCCATGCAATCCGAGATAGGATCCATGTATGAAAACAAAGTGTGGACTTTGACAGACTTTCCCGATGATCGGCGAGCAATAGAAAACAAATGGATCTTTAAGAAGAAGACGGATGCGGATGGTAATGTTACCATATATAAAGCTCGACTTGTCGCTAAGGGTTATCGACAAGTTCAAGGGATTGACTACGATGAGACATTCTCTCCCGTAGCGAAGTTGAAGTCCGTCCGAATCATGTTAGCAATTGCGCATACTATGATTATGAGATATGACAAATGGACGTCAAAACGGCATTCCTTAACGGTCACCTTAAGGAAGAATTGTATATGATGCAGCGGGAAGGTTTTGTCGACCCTAAGAATGCTAACAAGGTATGCAAGCTCGAGTGCTCCATCTATGGGCTGGTGCAAGCATCTCAGAGTTGGAACATTCTCTTTAATGAGATGATTAAAGCGTTTGGGTTTATGCAGACTTATGGAGAAGCCTGCGTTTACAAGAAAGTGAGTGGGAGCTCCGTAGCATTTCTCATATTATATGTGGATGACATACTTTTGATGGGAAATGATATAGAACTTTTGGACAGCATAAAGGCCTACTTGAATAAGTGTTTTTCAATGAAGGACCTTGGAGAAAGCTGCTTACATATTAGGCATCAAAATCTATAGAGATAGATCAAGACGCCTCATAGGTCTTTCACAAAGCACATACCTTGATAAGATATTGAAGAAGTTCAATATGGATCAGTCCAAGAAGGGGTTCTTGCCTGTGTTGCAAGGTGTGAAATTGAGCTCAGCTCAATGCCCGATCACGGCAGAAGATAGAGAAAAGATGAGTGTCGTCCCCTATGCCTCAGCCATAGGGTCTATCATGTATGCCATGACCTGTACTAGACCTAATATAAACCTTGCCGTAAGTTTGGTAGGAAGGTACCAAAGTAATCCCGCATGGAACACCGGATAATGGTCAAGAACATCCTTAAGTACCGAAAAGGACTAAGGACATGTTTCTCGATATGGAGGTGATGAAGAGCTCGTCGTAAAGGGTTACGCCGATGTTAGCTTCGACACGATCCGGATGACTCAAGTCACAAACCGAATCGTGTATATTTTGAATGGTGGGGCGATGGTAGGTGCGATTGCAAGCGAGGCGTCGTGGCGGGATCTACATGTGAAGCGGAGTACATGGCAGCCTCGGAGGCAGCACATGAAGCAATCTGGGTGAAGGAGTTCATCACCGACCTAGGAGTCATACCCAATGCGTCGGGGCTGATTACACTCTTCCGTGACAACACTGGAGCTATTGCACTTGCCAAGGAGCACAGGTTTCACAAGAAGACCAGGCACATCAAGCGTCGCTTCAACTCCATTTGTGAAAATGTTCAAGATGGAGACATAGATATTTGTAAAGTACATACGGACCTGAATGTAGCAGATCCGTTGACTAAACCTCTCCCTAGAGCAAAACATGATCAACACCAGGACGCAATGGGTGTTCGATACATCACAATGTAACTAGATTATTGACTCTAGTGCAAGTGGGAGACTATTGGAAATATGCCCTAGAGGCAATAATAAAATGGTTATTATCATATTTCTTTATTCATGATAATTGTCTATTGTTCATGCTATAATCGTATTATCCGGAAATCGTAATACGTGTGTGAATACATAGACCACAACAAGTCCCTAGTAACCCTCTAGTTGACTAGCTCGTTGATCAACAGATAGTCATGGTTTCCTGACTATGGACATTGGATGTCATTGATAACGGGATCACATCATTAGGAGAATGATGTGATGGACAAGACCCAATCCTAAGCATAGCACAAAGATCGTGTAGTTCGTTTCGCTAGAGCTTTTCCAAATTTCAAGTATCATTTCCTTAGACCATGAGATTGTGCAACTCCCGGATACCGTAGGAGTGCTTTGGGTGTGCCAAACGTCACAATGTAACTGGGTGGCTATAAAGGTGCATTCGGGTATCTCCGAAAGTGTCTGTTGGGTTGGCACGAATCGAGACTGGGATTTGTCACTCCATATGACGGAGAGGTATCTCTGGCCCCACTCGGTAATGCATCATCATAATGAGCTCAATGTGACCAAGTGTTTGGTCATGGGATCATGCATTACGGTACGAGTAAAGTGACTTGTCGGTAACAAGACTGGACGAGGTATTGGGATACTGACGGTCGAGTCTCGGGCAAGTAACGTACCAATTGACAAAGGGAATTGTATACGGGATTGTTTGAATCCTCGACATCGTGGTTCATCCGATGAGATCATCGAGGAGCATGTGGGAGCCAACATGGGTATCCAGATCCCGCTGTTGGTTATTGACCGGAGAGGCGTCTCGGTCATGTTCAAGATGTCTCCGAACCCGTAGGGTCTACACACTTAAGGTTCATGGCGCTAGGGTTGTAGAGATATGAATATGCAGAAACCGAAAGTTGTTCGAGTCCCGATGAGATCCCGGGCGCCACGAGGTGTTCTGGATTGGTCCGAGGTGAAGAATTATATATAGGAAGTGCAGTTTCGCCATCGGGAAAGTTTGAAGTCATTGGTATTGTATTTGGGACCACCGGAAGGGTCCCGGGTCCACCGGTGGGGCCACCTATCCCGGAGGGCCCGTGGGCTGAAGTGGGGAGGGACCAGCCTGGTGGGCTGGTGCGCCCCCTTGCCCCTGCGCCTAGGGTTGGAAACCCTAGGGGGGAAGCGCCTCCTCTGCCTTGGGGGCAAGCCTCCCCTGGCCGCCCCTTGGAGATCCCATCTCGGGGCAGGCGCCCACAGGGACCCTATATAAAGAGGGGAGGGAGGCAGCCGCACCTTGCACTTGGCGCCCCCTTCTCCTTGCTACACCTCTCCCTCCTGCAGGCGCTTGGCGAAGCCTGCCGGGATCCTGCCGCATCCACCACCACGCCATCGTCTTCGCCGATCTTCATCAACCTCTCCTTCCCCTTGCTAGATCAAGAAGGAGGAGACGTCACGCTGACCATACGTGTGTTGAACGTGGAGGTGCCGTCCGTTCGGCGCTAGGATCTCCGGTGATTTGGATCACGACGAGTACGACTCCGTCAACCCCGTTCTCTTGAACGCTTCCGCTCGCGATCTACAAGGGTATGTAGATGCACTCCTCTCTCTCGTTGCTGGATGAACTCCTAGATTGATCTTGGTGAACGTAGGAAATTTTTTATTTTATGCAACGTTCTCTAACATTTCCATTGGTGCTAGCTCTAAGGCCAAGGCTGCGGTCGTCTTCGTCTCGACTAGTAGTTGAGCAACGATGGCCGACGGCAAAGAGGTGCTGCAAGAGATGCGTATGCGCTGTTGCGTGCGAGCTTTGCCGTAGCATGATGAACCGGACGTCACCGCGGATGGCGCATGCCTCCATGCAGCCGAGTGTGTGCGCATGCATGTGTTATTCACATGCATTCTGCGGCCGAGCGTGTGTGCATGCACGTCTTGTGTACGTGCGTTGTGTCCTCCATGCTGTGCGCGTATGTGCATGAGTTGGATCGGATGGAGTAAGTGCGTTCGCTTGTGTACATATTTTAGAGTGTAGATTCACTCATTTTGTTTCATATGTAGTCCCTTATTGAAATATCTAAAAAGACTTATATTTGGGAACGGAGGGAGTATAAAACATCTTCAACTTAGCATCATGATGTACCGTTTCTAGTGGTTAGCGAAAAGTTCATGTTCTTTTAGTTGTTTATAGGTGGGAAGGCGGCAAAAAATAGGGGAAAACGTGCAAGGTTCCTTGCAGACGCTCCACCGCGAGGTTCCTTGCTCCTCCTCGGTCGTCGGGAATCTATGCTCTTCAACTCTTTTCTTTTACGTGAGCTTTGTTCATCCTTTTCCCAA
Organism: Aegilops speltoides; assembly: GCA_021437245.1. Classification (NCBI taxonomy): domain Eukaryota; kingdom Viridiplantae; phylum Streptophyta; class Magnoliopsida; order Poales; family Poaceae; genus Aegilops; species Aegilops speltoides. Next base: position 229,071,843 of record CM038145.1, read on the forward strand.
CACGCAAGACATCTAGCATCAAGGTGCACGTGTCATGCAAGAAAACGGAGATAATCAGATAAGCAGTGCGTAAGTGAGTCATGCGGGGGGGGGGGGGAAGTGGGGGGAAACCCTTTTCCATAAGTGAGTCGTGCACTTCGATCGCACCTACGCAATATTTTTTCTCCTCGATGGCACGTGAATAGTGCACGTACTCAACGACGGAGCATGGGATGGTAGCAATGACATGGTCAGCCCTTTTTTGGAGAGAGTACGTATGTAACGCCCTCGATGCGGCTATATCTCCCACGTGTCGAAGCATGACTTAGAGGCATAACCGCATTGAAAGCAATGTCGCAAGTGAGGTAATCTTCACACAACCCATGTTATACATAAGGGAAAGAGATACATAGTTGGCTTACAATCGCCACTTCACACAATTAAATGAATAAAGCATTACATCATCCAGATACAATCAAGGTCCGACTACGGAACCAAAATAAAAGAAGAACCCCAAATGCGACAAAGGTCCCCGATCGACCCCAACTGGGCTCCGCTACTGATCAACTAGAACGAAACAACACAAAGGGCAAGATCTTCATCGAGCTCCTCCTTGAGCTTAGTTGCGCCACCGCTTTCGGTAACATCGGCACCGCAAACTGGTTTTGAAGTATCTGTGAGCCACGGGACTCAAAGAATCTCACACCCGCGAGATCAAGACTATTTAAGCTTATGGGTAAGGTAAAGTCATGAGGTGGAGCTGCAGCAGCGACTAGCATAAATGGTGGCTAACATACAAAATGAGAGCAAGAAGAGAAGGCAAAGCACGGTCGATAAAAGTATGATCAAGAAGTGATCCTATAGCAACCTACATCAAACATAACTCCAACATCAGTGTTCACTTCCCGGACTCACGGAAAGAGACCATCACGGTTACACACGCGTTGATGTATTTTAATTAAGGTCAACTTGGGTTTCTACAACCGACATTAACAAATTCCCATCTGCCACATAACCGCGGCACGGCTCTCGAAAGTTTATACCCTGCAGGGGTGTCCCAACTTAGCCCATGACAAGATCTCGCGATCAACGAAGGAATAGACCTTCACCCGAGACACTCCAATCAGACTCGGTATCCTGGTACATCAAGACATTTCGACAATGATAAAACAAGACCAGCAAGACCTCCCGGCGTGCCGACATCCTGATAGTAGCCGCGCGTATCTCGTCTCAGGCCACGACCGGATGAGCTAAGCGTACAGGTACCGACGTAATCCAAGTTGCCAAGGGATGGTCCCGCACGGTGCTCTAGTTTGGACCAACGCTAGACAAGCAATCGCCCGGGGCTATAATAAAGATGACCCTTGGGTTAATTACTCCCAAGGGAAAAGTAGGTGTAGGTGAGGCAAATGGTAAAAGTCAATGTTGGGCCTTCTTTGGACAAGTTTTATTCAAAGCGAACCGTCGGGGGTCCCATAAATCACCCGACCGCGTAAGGAACGCAAAATCCGGGAACATAACACCGGTATGACGGAAACTAGGGCGGCAAGAGTGGAACAAAACACCAGGCATAAGGCCGAGCCTTCCACCCTTTACCAAGTATATAGATGCATTAATAATATAAGAGATATTGTGATATCCCAACATAAACCCTGTCCACCAAGGAGCAATCTTCAACTTCACCTGCAACTAGCAACGCTATAAGAGGGGCTGAGCAAAGCGGTAACATAGCCAATCAACGGTTTGCTAGGAATGGTGTCAAAGGTTAGAGGTTCATGGCAATTTGGGAGGCTGACAAGCAAAAGGTAGGCATCGTAGCATAGGCATAGCAAAAGAGCGAGCAAACTAGCATAGCAAAGATAGTAGTGATTTCGAGGGTATGATCATCTTGCCTGAAATCCCGCAAGGAAGAAGAACGATTCCATGAAGAAGACAAACGGACGTAGTCGAACGAATCCTCACAACTCCGGAATGGAACCGAAGCTAACGAGAGAAGCAACCCGGAAAGAAACAAACAACATGGTAAACACACAAGCATAAACATGGCATGATGCACAAACAAGTATGATGCATGACCGGTTTAATGAGGCATGGCATGGCAAAGCGCAACAAACAATACTACAAGTTAAGTGGAGCTCAATATGCAACAAGCGGAACGCCACATCAATTATTTAGTTCTCTCTCGTTAAGGCTAACCAACAATATTAAATGTTGTTGAACATGGCAAGAGGTGAAGCATAATATAAACTACCTATCCAGGCAAGTTTAAGTGAGGCCGGAAACAACAAACAACAATTCCGGAAAAACCTCATGTCATTTAGCAATTTAAAGCAAGCAACGATTTTAAACACTTTAATTGTTGTTATCATGATGCGGATGACATATGCAATTTTTATGAAAACGTTAACATGAGCATGATAAGGAGCATTTGTCGCCATGGCAGAACGAAAAGGGTGCCACGGCAGCGAAATAAAAAATGGTGCCACGGCAACATATCCGAAAATGATGCCACGGCATAATTTTCCGAAAATGATGCCACGGCAACATATCGGTTCCGGTAGCTCACGGAGATACCGGTGCAAAAGGAGGCGTGCGGATGCGTGCACGGATGGTGGGGTGATCCCGGATTCCGGGTATCCCACATAATGGTGGCATGGCTTACGGCGAACGTGCAAGGAACAATTCGGACATGGTGCAAACACGGGCATCTCATACAACATGCATTCGGTCCACGGCGGTCGTTTCGGGTTATACCTTCGAAGCGTTCAAATGGGAGGGTTCGCGTTTCGTAGAGGGAAGTAGTCGTTCACGGGCCGACGGTAGTGGTACATCTCGTAGACGTTCACGGGCCGTAGTGGGAAGTCGTTGTACACGGCGACGGTAGTTGTACACGTTCGTTTCGTAGATGTCTGGGGTCGTCGGTAGAGGTACTTGGCGGACCATGTAGTCGAACTTGGCGCATCCGAAGGGGTACTTGACGAAATCCACCTCGGATGTAGTCGTACATCGCCAGAGATGAACTTGGCGTTCTGGTTTGGTGGTTGTGGAGGCAGGGTACTTGACGATCCATGGAAGGGTCTTCGTGCGACAAGACGAAAGAGGATGGCCACAACAGGAAGGTGCATTTGTTCTTTGCTGCCGTCTCGACAGAGGCGAGATCCAATGGAGGAGCTGGCGAGAAGCGGCGCGCTGGCAGCTAAGGAGACGGGTCGCACAGGTGGCCCTCCGGGAGGCGCGGGCGACGAGGAGGAGGCCGCAGGAGGGAGGAGGAGGCAGCGACAGAGCCGGCGGGTCGCGGGTCGCGCTTCGATCGCGGAGGTTGTTGGCGCACGGATGAAGCAGCAACGGGCAACGGCGGGCATGGGGCTGCTCCTGCAAAGGGGCGACGGGACAATTGTGCGGCGGCGGAGAAGCGGGCGGAGGTGGAGAGGCGCGGGGCGGCGCGGTGCAGAGGCGAAGGCCGGCGGCGACGAGCTTCTGCTGCGGGTCGGGACGAAGGCGAGCTCCGACGGCAGGGCTTGGCGGCAGGAGGTGCAGCAAGGCGGGACGGCTCGGGCACAAGGAGGCTGACGGCCATGGCATCAGGCGGAGCAAGGGAGGCGAGGGAGGCGAGCGTGGGGGATCGGGCGCGGGGGAGATGGAGATCGAGGAAAAGGAGAGGGATCGAGTCAAGGGTGTGGCGGCGGGCACGGGAACGAGAGGAAGAGAAGCTGCGAGGGGATCGGGCTAGGGTTAGGAAACTGGTGGGGGCGGCTGGGCCTCAAGGAATTTGGATGGGCCGGCGCTGGAGGTGTGGCTGCTTGGCTCCTTCTCTCTCTCTAACTCTAATTCTCTTATCAAAACACAAAATAAAGAGAAAGAAAAAGGGAAGAAAAGAACGGTTAGAGGAAGAGTTGGGCACGGGGATAATTTCCACGGACTCGTAAAAATATGCTCATTCCAAGAAAAATAGAAAGGCCACGATTGAAAGATTTAAATTCAAACTCATTTGAATTTAATTCAAATGGGTTTGAACTAGGACTTGATAAAAGGAAGGTCCAAAAATGTTCGGATTTTTGGTGGAGCTCCGGAATATGATAAAAGAATAAATGGCAAAGTTGGAGATCAAGAATTGAGATAACAACGGCATGGGATATTTTGCAAGTGTGTTATGGTGAATTCCAAAAATGGAATATTTATTATAGCTCTCTAAATATCGATAACATATGTTTTAAAGAGAATCACCATGTGAATTCCCTCGATTTAAATGGACCAAAGATCCATGCCATTTATTTAGATGAGTTGCAAAAGATTTATGAGATGGTGGCATGATGACATGATGCAATGCAAAAATAAAAGGGCATGCACAAATGAAACACATGGCGAAACCCGGAATATATGGAAGTCTTCTGGAGCGTCGGTCTCGGGGCGTTACAACACTCCACCACTACAAGAGGATCTCGTCCCGAGATCTAGAATGGCACCGGAGGGAAAACGGAAGAGAAAAAGAAAGGTAAAACTAAGTTGCTTCTTTGACAAACGAGTGAAACCACGAACCTGAGAGGTTGAAAAGTTGAAAGAAAGAACACAACGGAGTTAACCACAATTGAGAGCATCTGCAGTGAAAAGAGAAACAAGGAACACCATGTGAACCTTGGAGGTAGCAAAGCTATGAATGCCGAGTACAATGGACAAGAAGGAATTGGAACCACTCTGGTTGAAACGAGAGGCAAAACTTGATAAGATGAAAGAACTTGAATGAGAACACAACACTCCGGTTAAATGGATAAGCAAGAAAATAACATGATCTTGAGAAAACGAGATGATGGGTCAACGAGAGCAACATCACAATGCCTCCTAAGAAAGAATAGAAGATAGATCATTGGAATAATAGAATGTAGAAGAAAACAACATGTACTACCTCAAATGAATTTGAGAGAGCATCTTTAAAAAGAAGGATAGAACGGAGTTGTTGGAAAACCAACAACGAAACGAAAAGAATAAGCTTGTAGTGGGCTTATGGAAACATCTCAAAATTATGAGGTGACAAACGGCCACTAACGGAAATAATTGATTTGACTGAGAGCACCAAAGAGATGAAAAACTTCTTCACCGAGATGAGAAGGAGAAAATTGGATCATTGATAAGCACCACAAATAGCTACATTCCTTAGGGAAGGCTTTAGGTGAAATATGACACAAGATAACTCCAACAAGGAGATTGATGGACTTAAAATACCTCGTTCTTAACAACATGTGAATCATGAAACATGAAGGAAATTGTCAATAGTGACATAACACCACCTCAAAAGATAAGATAGAAGGAATTGCACTTTGGAATGCAGGACGGAGAATACTTGAGCTTCTCAAAACAAAACAAGTGTTGGGCACCCTGTTTAATTTTGAGTATAGCTTGGGGGATCATAACTTCAAGAGAAATCTTGAAGAACAATTGAAGAATGAAAAGAATCCCTGACGAATCACCATGTTGCCTCCATGAAGAACTCCGGATAGGAAATGATAACATAAAAGAGTTGAAGGTTGATGCAAACCAGATTGAAGCCTTGCAATGATATAGATGGAGCTTCGCGATAATTTGAGCTTGGAACTCCGGGAAAAGAGAAGATGAAACAAATGAAACCGAGAATTTTAAGGGCCTCCGGAATAAAGAATTAATCACTTGGATGAACAAGAATAAGAATTATGTTATGCTTATCCTTCACCAATTAAATTGATGACAATCAACGGATTCGGCATACTGCTTATTCCCGTAGAAAGGATTAAGAGGGATATAGCGTAAACTTGAGAAGGTATTGATGGAACCACCGGTGGGATTTCGAAACAACGAATGAATTGATATGATAATGAAGGAAGTGAAATCTTGAACGAACCACTGTAAGACTTGAAAATGATCGAAAGGGGTGCATCACCGGTAAGAATTGGAAAACGAAAGCTACACGCTGAGAATGAAGAATTATGACATGATGGCCTTCAGAGGAAAGAAATGGAAACAACTCATGAAATGCTCCGGATGGGTGAAAAGAATTGTCACAATCGAAAACAATTATGAGAGGTTGGCATCAAGCTTGAACTACGCATCTTTGGAAGAACGGGTAAGGATTTAAGAGGAACTCTTCTTCGGTCTTCAAAATCCGAGAATGACAACGAGAAACACCACCATGAATTGTTGAGATACTCCAGGGGAAAGAAAGAAAAAAAAACAAAGAGGTTGAGCCAACAATGAAAATAAATTTGAAAACGATCTTGGAGAAGGCATGTGACTGATGGAATCCATTCTTACGTCACACTTGAAAAGAATTTAAGAATAACTCCGGAATAATTAGAAGAGTCAGGTAAGGTCCTGGGAAAAGACCTGTGGGTTAGGGCCCACTCAAAAGAACACCATTGAAAAGATTTAAAAGAGATGTTGCACCAGTTGAATTAAATGACTTGAATGAGATACCAATCTCGAAAGAGCTTGAACGAATGCAGAGTGGAAACACGAATCTTCGAGATATCTTGAGCACTCCGGAATAACAAATAGCGAGAAGTGAATGATAATGAGGTGCATCGGTATGAGAAAGCATTAGAAACGAGGAAAGGAATATGATGAATATCGAAAGCTTGAATAGGATCCACCGGGGAAGAAACAACAATGAAGGATGATGAACTTGAAACTGTTGAGCATCTTCATGGGAAATCACCGGATAAGAACATTGATTGAAAAGAATGAAGAGACTTCACATGAATAAATGGATACTTGATTAAGAAATCTGTGTCCTTGACGAAAAAGGGTGGGAGGGCGGGAAAAAAAGGCAACTTGGGACAGATGAAACAAACACCGTTGAGAAAACTTATATTTGATCTTGCGGATGGGAAAAATGATGGGATCCTCTTGAAGAGAAGCACACCGGTTGGAAAGGAGTTGACATGACAAAATCAATGATCAAAAGGATTAGTATTCACATAGCAATATGAGAACACCGTTTAGGAAAGGTATGGATTCAACATTTGACATCGAAGCAACTCGAATACCACAAATAACGCAAAACAAAGGATTTGGCTTGCGAATAAGCGGAACAAATACATATGATAGAGATTTACCCAATCCCATATCATGCATCCGTCGAAAAAGATATTCGAGGAGCTACTTGAATTCCCACCTATAAAACTCCCAAACTTTCGGTTATGCAATCTGGTGTTGGGGATACAGGGAAGCAATATATCTCACCCAAACTAACAATACCTACATCCAAGCTGTATCCATCCGTCAACACATAACCAAGAAACCTTCGAAATTGTGTACCTCAACCTTCAAAAGCATCCGTTATACGAGTCATGGCAATACTCCCGTACTCACCTCGATCTTCGGGTTATCGGGTTATCTCACCAACAACGCATAAAAGAGATTTTCGATGTCGGCATACTAAACTCGGGTATTCGAACTGCAACGATAAAATTATGACGACAACACCTCGAGCTCAACTCCCCGGACACTTCCACTAAACCCCTGACAGGAGGCACCAAGACAATGTTCTCATCATAAAACCATCGGAACGATTCCAAGATACCCGCGTGATCCTAAAAAAAAATTAGTGAAATTTGAGAAGAGAAGAGTCAAAACTCTACGTCAGGAGACCTCACCAGAGCGACGAAAGGACTGAGGAGTAAAAAGAATTCCTAACTCTCCGATATATATAATCCTAAATGACTCAAAACTTTTTTTTTAGACACAACTTGGCCGCTAAAAATGATCAAGCAGTGGGGCTTCTAAGGTCGGGGAAGGCTCTGATTACCAACTTGTAACGCCCTCGATGCGGCTATATCTCCCACGTGTCGAAGCATGACTTAGAGGCATAACCGCATTGAAAGCAATGTCGCAAGTGAGGTAATCTTCACACAACCCATGTTATACATAAGGGAAAGAGATACATAGTTGGCTTACAATCGCCACTTCACACAATTACATGAATAAAGCATTACATAATCCAGATACAATCAAGGTCCGACTACGGAACCAAAATAAAAGAAGAACCCCAAATCGACAAAGGTCCCCGATCGACCCCAACCGGGCTCCGCTTCGATCAACTAGAACGAAACAACACAAAGGGCAAGATCTTCATCGAGCTCCTCCTTGAGCTTGGTTGCGCCACCGCTTTCGATAACATAGGCACCGCAAACTGGTTTTGGAAGTATCTGTGAGCCACGGGGACTCAGCAATCTCACACCCACGAGATCAAGACTATTTAAGCTTATGGGTAAGGTAAAGTCATGAGGTGGAGCTGCAGCAAGCGACTAGCATAAATGGTGGCTAACATACGCAAATGAGAGCGAGAAGAGAAGGCAAAGCACGGTCGATAAAAGTATGATCAAGAAGTGATCCTATAGCAACCTCGCCAAACATAACTCCAACACAGTGTTCACTTCCGGACTCACGGAAAGAGACCATCACGATTACACACGCGGTTGATGTATTTTAATTAAGGTCAACTTCGGGTTTCTACAACCGGACATTAACAAATTCCCATCTGCCACATAACCGCGGGCACGGCTCTCGAAAGTTTATACCCTGCAGGGGTGTCCAACTTAGCCCATGACAAGATCTCGCGATCAATGAAGGAATAGACCTTCACCCGAGACACTCCGATCAAACTCGGTATCCCGGTACATCAAGACATTTCGACAATGGTAAAACAAGACCAGCAAGACCTCCCGGCGTGCCGACATCCTGATAGTAGCCGCACAGATCTCGCCTCGAGCCACGACCGGATGAGCTAAGCGTCTGTGTACCGACGTAACCCAAGTTGCCAAGGGATGGTCCCGCACGGTGCTCTAGTTTGGACCAACGCTTAGACAAGCACTGGCCCGGGGGGGCTATAATAAAGATGACCCTTGGGTTAATTACTCCCAAGGGAAAAGTAGGTGTAGGTGAGGCAAATGTTAAAAGTCAATGTTGGGCCTTGCTGGACAAGTTTTATTCAAAGCGAACTGTCAGGGGGGTCCCATAAATCACCCGACCGCGTAAGGAACGCAAAATCCGGGAACATAACACCGGTATGACGGAAACTAGGGCGGCAAGAGTGGAACAAAACACCAGGCATAAGGCCGAGCCTTCCACCCTTTACCAAGTATATAGATGCATTAATAATATAAGAGATATTGTGATATCCCAACATAAACCCTGTCCACCAAGGAGCAATCTTCAACTTCACCGCAACTAGCAACGCTATAAGAGGGCTGAGCAAAGCGGTAACATAGCCAATCAACGGTTTGCTAGGAATGGTGTCAAAGGTTAGAGGTTCATGGCAATTTGGGAGGCTGACAAGCAAAAGGTAGGCATCGTAGCATAGGCATAGAAAAAGAGCGAGCAAGCTAGCATAGCAAAGATAGTAGTGATTTCGAGGGTATGATCATCTTGCCTGAAATCCCGCAAGGAAGAAGAATGATTCCATGAAGAAGACAAACGGACGTAGTCGAACGAATCCTCACAACTCCGGAACGGAACCGAAGCTAACGAGAGAAGCAACCCGGAAAGAAACAAACAACATGGTAAACACACAAGCATAAACATGGCATGATGCACAAACAAGTATGATGCATGACCGGTTTAATGAGGCATGGCATGGCAAAGCGCAACAAACAATACTACAAGTTAAGTGGAGCTCAATATGCAACGAGTTGCATATTGACGAAACGCCACATCAATTATTTAGTTCTCTCTCATTAAGGCTAACCAACAATATTAAATGTTGTTGAACATGGCAAGAGGTGAAGCATAATATAAACTACCTATCCAGGCAAGTTTAAGTGAGGCCGGAAACAACAAACAACAATTCCGGAAAAACCTCATGTCATTTAGCAATTTAAAGGAAGCAACAATTTTAAACACTTTAATTGTTGTTATCATGATGCGGATGACATATGCAAGTTTTATGCAATTTTTATGAAAAAGTTAACATGAGCATGATAAGGAGCATTTGTCGCCATGGCGGAACAAAAAGGGTGCCACAGCGGCGAAACAAAAAATGGTGCCACGGCAACATATCCGAAAATGATGCCACGGCAACATATCGGTTCCGGTAGCTCACGGAGATACCGGTGCAAAAGGAGGCGTGCGGATGCGTGCACGGATGGTGGGGTGATCCCGGGTATCCCACATAATGGTGGCATGGCTTACGGCGAACGTGCAAGGAACAATTCGGACACGGTGCAAACACGGGCATCTCATACAACATGCATTCGGTCCACGGCGGTCGTTTCGGGTAATACCTTCGAAGCATTCAAACGGGAGGGTTCGCGTTTCGTAGAGGGAAGTAGTCGTTCACGGGCCGACGGTAGTGGTACATCTCGTAGACATTCACAGGCCGTAGTGGGAAGTCGTTGTACACGGCGACGGTAGTTGTACACGTTCTTTTCGTAGATGTCCGGGGTCGTCGGTAGAGGTACTTGGCGGACCATGTAGTCGAACTTGGCGCATCCGAAGGGGTACTTGACGAAATCCACCTCGGATGTAGTCGCACATCGCCAGAGATGAACTTGGCGTTCCTGGTTCGGTGGTTGTGGAGGCAGGGGTACTTGACGCATCCATGGAAGGGTCTTCGTGCGACAAGACGAGCAGGGGATGGCCACAACAGGGAAGGTGCAGCTGTTGCTGCTGCCGTCTCTGACAGAGGCGAGATCCAGCGGAGGAGCTGGCGAGGCAGCGGCGCTGGGCAGCCAAGGAGACGGGGTCGCGCGCAGGGTGGCCCTCCGGGAGGCGCGGGGCGACGAGGAGGAGGCCGCAGGTGAGGGAGGAGGAGGCAGCGACAGGAGCCGGCGGGGTCGCGCGCTCGATGCGGGAGGTTGTTGGCGCACGGACGAAGCAGCAACGGGCAACGGCGAGCATGGGGCTGCTCCTGCAAAGGGGCGACGGAACGAGGGTGCGGCGGCGGAGAAGCGGGCAGAGGTGGAGAGGCGCGGGGCGGCGCGGTGCAGAGGCGAAGGCCGGCGGCGACGAGCTTCTGCTGCGGGTCGGGACGAAGGCGAGCTCCGACGGCAGGGCTTGGCGGCAGGAGGTGCAGCAAGGCGGGACAGCTCGGGCACGAGGAGGCTGACGACCATGGCGTCAGGCGGAGCAAGGGAGGCGAGGGAGGCGAGCGTGGGGGATCGGGCGCGGGGGAGAAGGAGATCGAGGAAAAGGGAGAGGGGATCGAGCGTGCGGGTGTGGCGGCGGGCACGGGAACGAGAGGAAGAGAAGCTGCGAGGGGATCGGGCTAGGGTTAGGAAACTGGTGGGGGCGGCTGGGCCTCAAGGAATTTGGATGGGCCAGCGCGGGAGGTGTGGCTGCTGGGCTGCAGGGCTCCTTCTCTCTCTCTAACTCTAATTCTCTTATCAAAACAGAAAAGAAAGAGAAAGAAAAAGGGAAGAAAAGAAAGGTTAGAGGAAGAGTTGGGCACGGGGATAATTTCCACGGACTCATAAAAATATGCTCGTTCCAAGAAAAATAGAAAGGCCACGATTGAAAGATTTAAATTCAAACTCATTTTAATTTAATTCAAATGGGTTTGAACTAGGACTTGATAAAAGGAAGGTCCAAAAATGTTCGGATTTTTGGTGGAGCTCTGGAATATGATAAAAGAATAAGTGGCAAAGTTGGAGATCAAGAATTGAGATAACAACGGCATGGGATATTTTGCAAGTGTGTTATGGTGAATTCCAAAAATGGAATATTTATTATAGCTCTCTAAATATCGAGAGGACATGTTTTAAAGAGAATCACCATGTGAATTCCCTCGATTTAAATGGACCAAAGATCCATGCCATTTACTTAGATGAGTTGCAAAAGATTTATGAGATGGTGGCATGATGACATGATGCAATGCAAAAATAAAGGGCATGCACAAATGAAACACACGGCTAAACCGGAATATATGGAAGTCTTCGAGCGCCGGTCTCGGGCGTTATAACGCACTACTAGTAAATAACTTTGATGTGTCCCGTCAACTCGCAGAACGACGAGAAGCTTGATTACGCCTTCTCCTCGCCAACGCAGGCGCGGTGGCTCGCAAAGACGAGGAGAAACTTTTGCTTACAAGCGGCGGACGGCATCAGTTCATTTGGTGTTAGATTGCCGTAAGCACTCATCAGAGAACCATCGACTTCCTGGAAGAGGCGAAGAGCCAAGTGCAAGGTCACCCATCTGACCTTAGGCTAGGCGTAGTGGCGATAACATAAGTAGAGGTACCTCCTTTTTATTCTAGAAACAACCACACGCGAATATCAAGGTGCTGGTTACGTAGAACAAATTTCCTGCAGTCCGTGCTCAAGACTCCTCTATCTCTCTTCTCAGCCAGCCCGGGGGCGCGCAGGAGCCCATCGTCTTTGCTCACATGCGCCCCACATGTCGCTGAAAACGCAAGAGGACCCAATCGAACTCGCACATCTTTCACCTCGACGCGTCTTTGGTGATGAAAAACAAATCCAAGAAAGATCTTCGGTGGCCGCTTTTGGAGTTACTCAAGAGTAGTAAGATTCTATTTACAGTTTAACCCAAGATGCACATATCGTGGCTTCAACTTATCAACTACCATTCTATTTTCTTTCATGACACGACCTGGATGATGGATGTCCCACGTGTCGGCAAAAGGAGGAAGAACCGACCAAATCTTCGGTTGTGCTCTCGGATTAGACTAGTTGTGCTAACTTAAAAATTTTATTGTGTACTCCCTACGTTCCAAAATACTTGACTTCCATTTGTCCAAAAATGGATGTGCCTATATACTAAAACATGTCTAGATACATATATATTTTGACAAATACTACCTCCGTCCGGGTTTATTGGTCCCCATTATATTTCGTGCCTAATTTTGACCATAGATTAAACTAACAACATGTTTACGCATGTCACCAAACATTATATTTTTGAAAACTATGTTCAAATACGAATCCAATGAGATAATTTTTCTTGACATGCATTAACATTTTGTTAGTTAAATCTTTAGTCAAAATTTGACACAAACTACAAAGGGGACCTATAAACCAGGACGGAGGTAGTAGAATGGAGGGAGTAGAATGGATGCAAGTTTTTGTATTGGGAAGAAGAGTACATCCATATATTGATAGAGCGTTGGAGTTGGCCTTACAAGTGGGACCGCAGTTGAGGAAACAGACTATCGGCAAACCTGCCCTCGCCCGCAGCGTGATGGCTGAGTTAGAGAAACGATGAGGTTGAAGAGATTGCTCTAGCACGGACTCCAAGAAATTTGGTGTCAGATGGAAGTCGTGCTGGTGGTGTGTGTCGTACTCCTAGACGTGAATGCTTGTTCTGGCCCATGCCACCCTACTACTCCTACTACTTACTATATACTAGTACTACTAGTATCGAGGATTCGAGGTGCTGGTTACGTAGTACAATATGGCTACAGTAAAAACACCCGCACGACGCGCGAAGCATGTGAAGCTAGTACAAATAGTGTACTACTATTGTTGATGATTGGCCTCATCCGATAACCTATTGCAATGCACGTACAATTATATATTCGAAAATATTTTTTGCCTCGTCGCACCACTCACTCACGTATAACTCAAAGCTATTCATAAATTTAGTAAGTTTATCACAGGCATATCATTTTATTACATACAACAGGTCATCAACCCACATCGGCAACGAGGATACATTATAAATACTAAGTTTTCACCACACAACAAATAACAAGCAATGAAATGAACTTCAACTCAACCATTCCTCGGCGTTGGAAACGCTTGCTTTGAACCACAAGTGATTCTCTGGGACGGGGCATCTATTGTCGATCTCGAGACCAACGCAGGACTGATCATCCAGGCTGAAGCGGCCTACTATATCTATACCAGGGTGGGGAACCACGCTAATGTCCGAGGTATAGACACAGTTGCTTCTCATAAATGGTGCTAGTAACGTTGTGTCAACAATAGTTGGATCGCCTTTCACCATCATCGGATAGTTTTGTCCAAGGAAGAGCGAGTTTTCTCCAAGACTATCAATTCTGTACCAAGGAGAAGGTGTTGGCGCTAGAACACTAGTATCCATCCCGAATACCATGCAACGTGTGTTGGAATAGGTCCGGAGAGTGCGACCATGGGACACTAGACCTGCTTCCTTAGCAGTAACATCATCAGTGGGTTGTATACACACGAGAAGAGGTGATCCATCGGAATTAGTTGCCAGGCGCCAACGAGTATATGGGCGCTGCTCGTCCTCATGCTCGTGATCATCACCATCGTCATCTCCCCCTTGGTTATAAAAAATTTCAAGTATAGGTGGTGGAATTTTCACAGGACCTTGGAAACACAAGAAGAAGGTTAATTAGTAAAGGGAAATTTGCTAACCCGCATGCATGTGGATGAAACAATTATAATTATGGTGGAAGACAAACGTACCGAAATCATAACAACTCCATGCAAAAACAGTGCCACGAGTGGTGGCAGCAAACACAAGGCCCTCGTATTCAATTGCATCACAGTACTCATCCGTGTACAGAAACTGATTTTTGAGCAATGTCCATCGAGTCAAACCAGCAACGACGGCAACAAGCTTGTCGAAGATAGCAACAACTTCATAGTTGTTGCAATTCCAAGAGCGGGTGGGGACTCGAGAAATTGCTATCTTTCGTAGAAGACAGTCACCATGATTGTATTTGAACGTGCGTACAATACCGATGTGCTCAACCTCTGGGCAGTCTGCTGAGATTTTTGGAAGTGGAACCCGGTCACGAGTGTACACATTCACAAGTTCCCACTCGTAGTTGGACCCAATGTAAACAACCCAATCTCCATTTGCGTCTGCCCAGGCCTTGCCCTCAAGCGATGGCATCTTAACATCATACGTATCATTATCAAGCGGTATCAACTTGTACAGGGCGAGGCCTCTGTCGTGACGGCGCCGGTCATCAGGGTCACGTCGAAGAAGATAGGGGAGATCAAACCGTTCCTTGACTCTTGGGTTCCTTGTAATGATGTTATTAGTTGAGTCAAGAATGGGCTTGAATGAACCTGCCATGCTAGCCGAGGTGATGATGTCGCACTGATCAATGAGTTCCTCCACCACGTCATCTTTCAGATCGGGGCAAGAATAATGGGGTCGTTTCCGTCCTGTTCCCTCCATGGAGAAGACGATCAAACAATGGCAGAAGAAAGCATGAAGGGCTGAAGGAAAATGGAGGAGGGAGAGGAAGAGCGCGATAGCGATTCCAAATCGAGAGGAAAAGGCGGCGTCGGTCGACGGTTGCCGCTTGCCACGGTTCACGAAAGGCGCCCGCCTACACGCCGGTTCGAAATACTCCTACTACTCGCCGTCGTCTCACCGGTATGTTGAACGGGACCACATGTCAACGAAACATGGTGTGTAATTTCTCGTGCAAAATGCGATCCGCCGCTGGCCGAAGTGCGCAGATTAGTTTTTTGAAAGTTTGCCGCATTAGTATCGACCTTTATTTTTTTAACATGCAATCTGAATGGATAGCTCTGTGGTCATCACACGTGAGAGGATATAGTGATGGTTGATTCGCCGAGCAACTTTACCGTGGGAATATGGGAGTACCAAATGATTCAAGGAACAAAGAAATGATGGTTGCTTCGCCTCGAGCAACTTCTCGTGGCGAAGGTGGGGCTCTGTGATTTGACCGCTCACTATTCATTACTCTCAAGGTATAACGACCGGGTGAATCTTTCCCTGAAATTGTGTTGTGCACTCAATATTGATGCATGGCAGGTGGAGCCGGATGAAGGATGTCCAACATGTCGGCGAAAAGAAGTTGAATTGTTTCTGGCATTGCTGTCAATCCTTCAGGATTTGTTTAGGCTGGTCACAATGGGCAAGAACATAAGCTAGTAACTTACACACTTCCCTAGACTATGTTACTACCTCCATAGTGGGTAGGAACATCTATGTAGTATCATGCAACAATGTATTTATTAGGTTATAGACTCATTGTTTCTTGGAGTGTGTGATGTTCCGGTAACTTAGCTAGTTACCACAAGCACCTCTCTCTTCATTAAATACGTGCCACATAAGCAAAGTTGTATTGGAGTGTGTGATGTTACTCCTAAGTTCCTCCCCACTGTGACCAGCCTTATATGTACGCATAATTTTGATGAAATTGTACTGTGATGCTATGAAGGTTTCAACTCTGGTTCCCCCAGGAAAAAAAAGGTTTCAACTTAGGATTCATGTGTCTTGCCTCGAGATTATCTCGTTACAACATTCCATCAAATACAAATGAAACTACCATGGCTAATGCATCTCAATGGTTCGCAGATCAGCGCCAATATTCACATCACAACTGAAGACAAAGTTGTGAGAAGGTGTACAAATAAAGAAAAAATATAATTGATCGATGTTGTTCATAGGCATGGCTCCATTTCCTTGGCACAGTGTTCATTGCTTGGCAGCTAGTTTCACCCAGCTCTGTAGCCAAAAAAGAGGTGTATGAAGGACACCACAATCCGATCATTTTGTGCAGCTCCACTAAAATCGGGTGGACCATCCCTGTTTGCAATGATATCCAGTCAGTGTGATTACAATAATAGTGGAACTAGATGATGAAACATAACACACATAAATAGAAGCTGATCACCTCTATGATCTCTCTTTAGGACTAACTTCTTGTCGGAGAAGATTAGGCACGGAGTTGGATGAGGAGGATAGCAAAACCAATCTCCCTTTCCACAGTCCCACAGAAATGTAAAAATGTTGCCCGTGTGACATTTTGGCGGAACTGCACAAAACACTCTTCATAAAAGTGATTTGTGTAGTTCACCAAAAGGTCGCAATAGCAACGAGGTGAAAATGGATAGCCCTGTTTGCAAAAGGAGGTCGAAAGGAAACAATTACTGCCCAATAACACGAGTTGAAGACACATACGCCGACAAAAAAGAAGCATGTTCCATGTAAAAAGGGAAAGATAGCAGATGGTGGTTTATCAAAAATGGTTTGAGGATGAGATTGCAAGATGGAAAGTACGCCGGCCGAGATACGATTTAAGAAAACAAATAAAGAAGATCCACATGCAACAACGTGGGAAGATGGGCAGTGGGGCAAGGCCGGAGGAAGCTGTACCTGAGGGTCGTCGGGGTGTTACTAGGAGGGCGCCGGCGGCCGGGATCTGCCCATACTGCGGCAGCGAGCAAGTGGCGAAGGCCCTACCGCGCCGGAGCTTGGTCAGAGAGAACGACGGGTACCGCAGATCGGGACGAGCTACCTCAACACCGTCGAACGGAGAGACGATGCACATCCTCCCTTTCCGCCGGTGGACGGGATGCGGCCGGATCACTGACCAACGCTGAGAGAGAGAGGCCACGGCGGCCTTGTGTGAGATTGTGTGACGAGACTCACGAGAGACAAACCATTTTTCCATTTTCCCCACGGCAATCATTTTATATTCTAGGCGTGTTACCCGACCCTCCTTCGAGTAAACAACCGCTACACGCATCAAATTATCACGTGGGCTACCTTTTCGTACGGAAACGAACTCCATCGTGTACCCGCGCAGGTGTGGCCGGGAACGAGACGTGAGTACGTGCGTCCTGCGTGCACTTCTTCTTTAGGTGCAGGTACGTACGTGGGTGGGTGTGAGAGAGATGGTTTGTGCGAAACAGAGGCAATGTGTTGATGATATCTCAATCAGAAAAACGTAACATATGCAATGTGTGTTAAGCGGAGTCATGGACGTGAGATATCGATAGAATTGAAAACAGGGATGAAGTGTGTGGCTGCGCGATCAATAAAGAGTGCCATCGAATTTGTGTTTGCCCACGTCAAAGATACAGGGCGGCTGGCCTAGTGGAATTTGAGAGGGCAGAGGTGCAGTTCTTCTCCGTGGCATGGATACCTACCTACAACGTTCGACTATCGGTGTGTGTGTGTGTGGGGGGTAGAGACCGGTCGACTAGTATATGTCTGGGGAAGGAGAGAGACCTAGCTATGTATTGAGGGAGATCGATCGACATCCATGGATATGTGTAGCAGAGGAATAAGGTTGGGAAAAAGACAAAGGTAGAGTGTCGGAGGGTTGGTGGTGGAGTGGCGTCTCACAAATGGTGGGAGAGGCCTGCTAGACAAACGGAGGGTATGAGTGCAATATCAATAAGAGAGGGCGGGGGATGCCTGTCTGTCTATGCACGTGCGTGTGAGAGATGGGTCAGGAGGTATTCAAGGATGATGAGGGGAGAAGATATGGTTGTGGTAAGCATGCGTAACTACATAGGAAGATCAACCATCGTGTGTCCAAGAAAAGGAGAGACATACCTAGCGAGGTAAGTGCATCGGTGCTTGGTGAAAACGAATTATAGTCGACCTGGCTATATGCAGGGAGATCAGTTCATATACATGCCTGCATGTGTTAGAAGCAAATAAGGTCCGGAGAGGCAGACAGGGGGAGAGAGTGTCGCTAGGAGGTGGTGCGAGAGGCCTACCATGTCGAGGGGGGAGGAGTGTGCGAGCATGTGACTAATGAAAAGAGGGGCGTGAGTGTGCACCTGCGTGGAATCATATTAGACATATGGGGGCATGGACGGTGAGAAGAGAAGAGGGGAAGTATATATGTGTTTGTTGTAGGCACACTTGGCTAGAGAGGTATATCGACCGGTGTGTGCCAAAAAGGAGCCGGGGGCCTACACACACCGCTGGTGGACGACCTAAAGAGAAATAATGAACGTGCGTGATGGAGGGGACGCTAAGGGTGTGTGAGGGGGCGGGCGTGTGCATGCACGATAGAAAGTTAGCGCTAGCTAGCTACAAATAGAAGAGGATCGTGAAGGTGTAAAAGACGAACAAAGATCATAATTCATTATAAAAAGGTGGATACGGATACTTGAAGAAGATATCATAATGTACAACATTGATTATAATTTGGGCTAATGTGTGGCTTTTGCAACTCAGGTCTAAATACTTGTCATAATGTAGGGGGCGGGGCACTATACTTTGTGTGATAAACACGGTGTACGTATGGAACATGGTTTAGATTATGAATATATAGTTAGTACATCAAATGTAGTATTATTTGGAATCAACATCAAGTGTATTCAAAAAATAGAATTCGAGTTCATGTAGTACACATAGTTCATATCTATCTCTATAGTAATCATGTGGTGTGTTATTAAGGTAATACACGAATGATGGTTGAAGTTGGCAAGAATCATGATTGTAGATTCTTATTGAAATAGAGAAACGAATTCAAATTTAGTTCGAATTACAGCGGTAGTATAGACATTTGGAATGCACTAAAATGTTGGCATGAGTAGGTTACATGCATTATACAGCAAAGCAAAAAAAATTAATCGGACATAACATGGATTCATACTCCCTCCTTCCATCTATATAGGGCGTAATGAGATTTTTAAGACCGCCTTTGACTATTGACAAGATTAATAGTACATGACATCTACAATGTGAAAATTATATCATTGAAAGAACCTTTCACAGACGAAGTTAAGGGTGTGCTTTGTGTAAGTTGCATGTCATATATCATTGCTCTAATATTTGGTCAAAGTTAGCATCGAAAAACGCATTAGGCCCTATATAGATGGAAGGAGGGAGCAGCTTTGAATAGCATTTGTATAGTAAAACGGGGCAAGACTCTCTCTTTGTGTGTTGTGAATAGTTTTATTTTTTTCGTTTTCTTTTTGGTTGAGGGAAGTGCGAATTGATTTGGTACGTACAAGTACAATATTACTACACGTTAGGTTTGTTATATCCCGAAAATTCAGATATCGTGCTCCCAAAACTGGCGCCTTCACAACCCGCGCCTTGCTATGCCGAAATTACAACGCGCGCGAAAACTCCCTCTAGCTGCCAAATCCCGACATGCGAAATCCCCCTTCTAACCCTGAGCCGAAAGGGCCGCTAGTTCAAATCGGTGGGGGGTACTTTTGTAACACACCCTACATTTTGGACAAGCGCGTCCATAAGTCATGCTTCACCCCCTCCCATCGCCCCCTTTTCGCCATTCGAAATCCCAGGCCGCCATAACCTCTCTGCTCTAGCCGCGAAACCCCGCCCTCCTCCGTCCGCCATGTCACCGCTGCCCAGTCGGAGCCTCTTCCCCGACGACCTCGTCCACCGCAAGAGCTCGACTTCCCTCGTCCACCTCCGCGGATGAGGATCCGTCGTCCATCTCGCCGTCCCGCCGGTTCAGCCGCCCTGTCCTCCACCTCCAAGGAGCTGCTCCGATGATTGCCTCATCTATCACGGCGGCTCCATCCCCACAGCGCCACCTTAACCTGCTCCACCAGAACCGCAGCATCCTCACCGACTCCTCGGACGAAGCCGAGGCCTACTCGGCGCCACCAAAGAGGTTGTACACTCATCGCATCGCACCTTCTCCTTAACTCGACCTCCCGGCGCCAACGGTGCTCCATCCCGCACCCCACGGAGCGGCTACCTTGAAGCATGCGCCGCGGGCGACATCTCCATGGCGGCTCTCCCCCAGTTCGAGGCCCCTTCGGCGGCGGCGTCCATACCAGCCGGATCTGCTGCTGCTGCTCCGGCTCTCGCTTCCTTCGCTTCTGCTGCTTCTTCTTCTTGGTCCGCCTCGCTCGATCGCTTCCTTCGCCCATGCTTCTGTTGCTCTCCCCTCTCTTGTCTTCTCTGCTCTCCTCCGATTAAGCCACACTTGATCGATCGAATCGACTTTTGGGTCATCGATTTTGGGGTTGGGGGCTTGCCGGAGTTAAGGAAGAACCACCAGCAGCAGGGCGGGGCTCACGGAGAGTACCCCACTATCTATCTTAGGGTTCGGGGTGGGGGCGGGGGCCTAGAGGGCTGGCCGGGCGGCGGTGGCGAGTTGTTTCGGCGGTGGGCGGCGCCAAGCCGGGCGGTTCGGCTGGTGGTGGCAAAGGCTCGAGGGTGTGCAGTTGAAGATGAACTGCAGCCCTCCTAAACTACATGTCAAGTGTCTCTCTGCTACCATTGCGTTCGCCGACAAGAGTATTCAGATTCCACAGCTTAATTTCAGTTTGACAGCTTAAGTTCGAGTCAATAGTTTTTACCTCATCTGTTGTAGTCGGTGGTTTTGGTGATGTTAATTTTACATCCATTTTTCATCATCTATTGGAGATGCTATTAGAATCCCACTTGAGATTGACGATGTCTGTCTTGTGCTGCTTCATCCTTGATGTCTTACGGCTCACCGGAGCTGCTCCAACGACAGAACGATCCATCACAACGGAGCAGTGCCCTGGACGCCGTCTACATATTCCTCAGATCTTCCTCCACACCTCCGATAGCCACCTCTGCCTCAACTGCTTCAGCGACCAACCCAATGATGCTGAGGTCAACACAGCTACAGCAAAGAGGTTGTACACTTGTTGCGTCGCTTATTATTATACATTCACATCGATCCATTAGGGCTATTTTGGTTCAACGGAAAAACATAACAATAGGGAATTTTCCAATGGCACTCTACTATTCAATTATTCATGCATTTTGTTGAAAGGAATGAAGCAAAACATCCACCTGGACCTACTTTTCAAAATCCTATGCATGAAAACAAGACCAAGTGCATTAGTGCCAGAATAACATTCTAACTGTACACGCTTTCATATGGTTTCTCTTTATTTTCGCCATGTTTCTTTGCATTCCTCTGCTCTTCCAATTCCTGTAAACCAAACACCCAAGTTGATAGAAATCCTGTGTTTACAAATGCTCTGTTTACCATGTGCATTTTCCTATCCTATTCCGGTGTTTTTCCTATCCCTGCATTTTAAGAATCATGCAAGCCAAATGAGCCCTTACAGAATTACTTCAGTTACAAGTATGTGTCGAAGGGAACTTTGTGTGGTTTGTCCTGCTCCTGCCGCGACGTCGTCCACCTCACCTGAGCTGCTCCATCGACAAAAGCATCCACCAAACCAGACATCACGACTCCTCACCGTCTTTCGCCGCCTTAGATCTCCTTCCCTGCCGCCGACACGCACCCCAACGACATCACCACCATCGACTCAGCAGATGAACCTGAGGAGTACACGGGTCCACAAGAGAGGTCACACTCTTTTGTTTCTGCTTATGTTATGCATTGCTTAAACTTACCTGCTACTTTATCGTCTTGTTCAGCTCTTGGACTCCCAACTCAGGTCCAAATTCATGTTCAAACTTGAGTTCTAAATTAGTTGTGGGGCACATATCGAGGCAGCAATGAATAGTATGTCTGTCTAATATCTGGTTCATGTAGGGTATGCCTACGTTGTTCATCTTGGGTGGGAAACAAATAGTAAAGCAATCATCATCTGTCTTTTTATTAATTTAAAGCAATCATCAGCCTGCTATCATTATTTTTGGATCCATCCACTGGTTGTTACCATCACTCTAAATTTCTGGATGCTCTCCTTACATAATCTCACCATATTTTTTCGTATGCATGTCAGATATTGTACACAGTCATGCTGAACATGTAGAGAAAAAGAGAAGAGTTTTGCGCGGCAATATAATGTCATCGCTCCATGGTGGGTTCAATGGCAAACCCTCCCCACCCCTCTCCAGATTGTAATCCAGAGGAAGATATCTGCTCGAGGCGGATTCTGCACGCCACGACCACTCCTATTTACCCCCAAGGTGTTTGCTCTACCTTGGCATGATGATGTTAGTCATATCATGCATATGTTGCCTTGCAGTGCCTACTTTTGACATCATATATGTCATCGCTTAGTTTAGACATGTTCGTAATGCCACTGCTTAGTTTCTATATCATATATGGGAATTATGCGCCTCATGTCTTTTAGCCAGCCATAATATATGTGAAATGTGCAATGCCATCCTGTTTAACCAGGCATCATATATTTGAATGATATCTTGCCCATCCTTTTCTTCATTACATTTCCATTTGTCGACAATGTTTGTACATTAAACTACTCTTCCCGTGAATCAGCCATTTGGGTGGGAGATGGAAAAATCTGGAGTGAAAACAAGGCCTTGAGAGCGCGCAGTGCTACAGCCAAGCAGATCTCTTGTTGGGTCCCGATAGCTCCTCGAGATGGATTCAGAGACAGATGACTAGTCCTATTCCCCACCGAGGTGTATGCTCTAACTTGGCACGTTATATCGCTCATATCATGCATACGGTGTCTTGCATTGCATAGTTTAGACATCATATACACAATATTCAACACCATGTTCTTAGTTCAGACATCATATCGAATGCCCTCTGTTTAGCATATAAATCACATATGTGAATTAAATGATGCCATCCTGATTACTTAGATAACATGTAGGTGAATTATGTCATGCGATCCTATTTTGTTATCATCATATCTTTGAATTATGTTATGCTATGCTATCCAGTTTAGATAGACATCATATATGTGAAATTATGTCATGCTATCCGTTTTAGTTAAACAATATACATGTCAACTATTTCATGCCCTCTTTTTTCCACACTATCTATTGCATCTATCTCTCATACAATGTCTGTACATTCAACTATGTTTCCTGTTCATCAGCCATTTGAATTGGAGCGGGTGATGCCAGTATCTAGCGGAATAAAAACACGGTCTTCAAATAAAACAGTGCTACCTATTGGTGGAGATAGCACCCTGGTTGTACATGCATAAGAACCAGCCCTACCACACATAACCCAAACTCTCGCAGATTGTACCCCTACTGCGATGGACAGAGAACCAGCTTCACCCAATCTAACCAACACCCCAGCCGATAGTAACCCAGTTCCTGTTGACA
Source organism: Aegilops speltoides (assembly GCA_021437245.1). Lineage (NCBI taxonomy): Eukaryota > Viridiplantae > Streptophyta > Magnoliopsida > Poales > Poaceae > Aegilops > Aegilops speltoides. The sequence goes on from CM038145.1 coordinate 229,095,480, forward strand.
CAGCACCATCTCCACCACAGAGCTCCCAAACAAGAGCAGTTAGTAAGGCAGCTCTAGTGCCCAAAGGGCCAGTACTATCACGGCGAACCCTAGCTCCACCAGTTAGTACGCCTATTCCCGTGGAAGAAGCACAACCAGCCAGTCGTAGTTTAGCATCTATCGCATTTGATGTTGTTAAACCGTATGTGCGTATCTTCCCATCTTGGAAATATTATACTGAAGAAGAAGAAGGAAAATGCCAGTTGCTGGTGTTTGTCCAGGAGTTATGTGTAAGTAATGTTATTCATGGCAATTACTTTGCTTCGTCCCATACATCCTACCTCCATGATGGTTATAATACAACAAATTTTCCCATTTTTCTCTATAGAGAAGGACCGATTTGGAAACTCAGGATGAGGTAACCTGTGCTAATACCTCTGCTATCTTCAAGAATGCTTGGTGCCAGTATTGGAATTACTTGAAGAAAATGTACTTCACCGGTAAAGAAACTCATCAAATTCCCTTACGTTCTCCTGAGACACATTTACTGGATGATGACTGGGAACGCCTTGTTCTATACTGGTCCCGAACCAAGAATGTGGTAAGGTCTATGAGCTCATTTTCTATTTTTAAGTATTATATTCTTGCGTCTTACTGTACTCTGTTCATGTAGAACAAGTGCCTAAACCTGAAGAACAACTGTTCTAATTTAAGATTCCATTGCTATCATAGTTCAAAAAAGCGCTAGGCGTTAATTGTGCGTTTTGCCACCGCCTTGCACTTTACTGACCAAAGCGCATGCTTATGCGCAGTTATGCATAGATTAAGCGTAGTTATGCGTAATGCATTTTGCCAACACCTAGAGCCTAGTCGCGCTTAAGCGCTCTCTTAGGCGCGCCTTTTTTAACTATGATTGCTTTGCTCTTGTATCATTGTATTTACTCGTACAAACTTATTTTTAAATTGAAGGATGCAATCGAAACTCCAATGGCACGGCAGGTATGTTCACGCATGTTTCTTTAACAGGTTTGCTCTTATCAGTAGCTCTTTTGATTTCAATTTCAATTGTGTATACAGTTGACTTTCATATCATGCACATTACTAGCATCACAACAGAGCCAATAGTGTTGTTGTACATGTAGACCCGTGGTACCCATCTGAAATCTTGTTGTGCCATGTAGTTTCCCACGCTTTGTATTCTTTCACTGCTGCTTTGTCTTGAACTGATAGATTTGAACCGTGTCTCTATTTTGATTTGGCAAGACAATGCAGTGACCATAGGACATAGATATATGTTTGTTTGATGCTTTTATTATGTACTAGTACTTGGCAATAGAAGACTTGGTAGTTTAATCCTGTCCACCTTACTAATGAACTAGTTCACCGAATCAGTTTCATATACTAGTACATGCTAAACTTGTTATGTGTCTGCTTGTTTCTTCTTTTAGAATGCTGACAGAATATTGGGGAAGAGTGCCTTATTAAGCAATGGTAAAGGAAGTAATGCAGATAAGGTTCAGGATAGTGACACATCCTTGTTGGTCTCCAACAAAGCTGATAAAACAGCTAAGGAAGACTATCTTGAAGACAGCGAGACAACCCCAAAGTCCTGTCTTGGTTTAGTGTTCGAGTTACTAGCCACTACCGCTTGCACAAGAAATTCAAACTCACCGTCTGAATCAGTTCAGTTTCTTGAGTCTCAACAACAAGCTGAAAGACATCGATCAGCTGTGTTGTGACAAGAAGCGGAAGGACTGCGGAAGTCCCTGGAGCATTCAGATGCATACTTTCTGGTGCAACAACAAGCGTTGGAGGATTTTAGCGCCAAACATGACAAAGCTAATCAGCTCGCTAAGCTTATTGCCAGCATGGTGGATACCCAGGATAACGTTTCTTGAGCTCTTCTGAAGTTGTTTCAGTTATGCTCTTGTTTTGCTGCCACGTTTATTTGCACTGGTGGCCAATTTTGACGGCCAAGTGTATGTAATATGCTGCTTTGTTCCCTATATTTGCACTGGTGGCGAACTTTGATGCCCAGTGGATGTAATATGTGTAATAGCGGTAATATGCTAGCCTTAATTGCTTGCTTATTTATTTCCTTATTGTCTTGTTTAGTTGTTTGCTTGTAGTCACTGCAGTTCTTTTTCTGTGTTTTTCTAGTGGCCACAATAGCCTATTTTTGGTAACTAGACCAAAATAATCATGGCAACACACGGACTGTTGTAACCATGGGCCTCCTGTAGGCCGTATGATCATGGGCCTTTGTTCGGCCGTAGGAGCATTGGCCTTCTATACGGGCCGTAGGATCCATCGGCCTTCTATACGGGCCTTAGGGATCAATGGGCCTTCTACGGGCCATAGGGTCCATGGGCCTTCTACGGGCCATACTATCCATGGGCCTCATACGGGTCGTAGGATCCATGGGCCTTCTACGGGGCGTATCATCATTTTGCCAATCATGGGCCGTACTATTCGTGGACCATAACGGGCCGTTAATAGGCCGTATTTGATAACTCTATGAAAACAGCCCAACGGGTTTTTTTTGACATGAAAACGGCCCAACGTATTAAAGGTCCGCAAACGGGCCGACTGTAACGACGGGCTGAATTTGGCCCACAAGCAGAAAATGACAAGAACGGCCGTATGTAACGAATCTTGCAAATGAGCCCAAGAATCAATGGGCCCTGAGAAGGCCGAAAGATAACTTGGGCTGGAAATGGCCCAATGGAATAACGGGCCGTTAATGGGTATAAAGTGATACACTGTTCATTACGGTCCAGTTTCACCTTGGGCCGTTAATGGGCCAAGAGTTATAAAGGTCCTCATATGGGCCGAAAGAAGTCATGGGCCACACACGGGCCAGAAGTTAAAATGGGCTGAATCATATTGGATGGCCCAGATGACGCTACTGGGCCTAATTTGGATAGGGCGTAACGGGCCCTGGGTTAGCGGGCTGTAAATGGGCTATATGTGAACAGGCCGTTAATAGGCTTTCCCTGGGCCGGCCTGCCACCTTTTGACCAAGTCAAACGGGCCGACCTTTTTACTGGAATGGGCCTTTGTTGGACCGTGCCACGTGTTGCCGTATCATTGGCGCCTTCGGTCCAATGAGCGGATGACATCTGTCCCAACGGTGAGCCGACACGTGTTTCCTCCAGCCAATGATGATTTTACATGTGGAAAATCCCCATTGGTCGGGGCTGTTAACGGGTTACCGGATCCAAAACCCGACCTGATAGCTTAACGGCGTTCTGTTACGGTGGATACCACGTGTCGGTCACCCTTGACGAAAGCAGTTCTATGACGCGCGATTTATCGTCATGGAAGTGGACACTTCCGTGATGATAATTTTGGTAATGTCATGGAACACTTCTACGATAGCACAGGTATGACAATCTTGATTCTGTCATAAATTTGTCATGGATGTACATGCATGACAAAAAACATGACCTACTGTGACAAACACGTATCATCACGGAAGTGTATTTTTTTGTAGTGATAGGCAAGAAAACAACAATTTGGGTTGGGCCTCCGGTTAATAGGTTAGTCCCAAAAATGATATAAAAGTGTAAATTAAAGCCCATAAACAGCCAAAACAGGTAATATAAGAGCATGGAACAATAAAAAATTATAGATACGTTGGAGACGTATCAAGCATCCCCAAGCTTAATTTCTGCTCGTCCTCGAGTAGGTAAATGATAAAAATAGAATTTTTGATGTGGAATGCTACCTAGCATATTTCTCAATGTAATTTTCTTTATTGTGGCATGAATGTTCAGATCCAAATGATTCAAAATAAAAGTTCATATTGACATAAGAATAGTAATACTTCAAGCATACTAACAAAGCAATCATGTCTTCTCAAAATAACATGGCCAAAGAAAGTTTATCCCTACAAAATCATATATTTAGGCTATGTTTCATTTTCGTCACACAAAATGCTCCCATCATGCACAACCCCGGTTTCAGCCAAGCAATTGGTTCATACTTTTTAACGCGCTTCAGCTTTTTTCACTCTCACGCAATACATGAGCGTAAGCCATGGATATAGCACTATGGGTGGAATAGAATATGATGATGTAGGTTGTGTGGAGAAGACAAAATATAAGAAAGTCTCACATTGACGAGGCTAATCAATGGGCTATGGAGATGGCCATCAATTGATGTCAACATGAGGAGTAGGGATTGCCATGCAACAGATGCACTAGAGCTATAAATGTATGAAAGCTCAAAAGAAACTAAGTGGGTGTGCATCCAACTTGCTTGCTCACGAAGACCTAGGGAATTTTTCAGGAAGCCCATCGTTGGAATATACAAGCCAAGTTCTATAATAAAAAAATTCCCACTAGTATATGAAAGTGACAACATAAGAGACCCTCTATCATAAAGATCATGGTGCTACTTTGAAGCACAAGTGTGGAAAAGGATAGTAGCATTGTCCCCCCTTTTTTGGGCCTTTTTTTATTTGGCCTTTCTTTTTTTATAAGGGACAATGCTCTAACAATGATGATCATCACACTTCTATTTACTTGCAACTCATGGATTACAACTCGATACTAGAACAAAATATGACTCTATATGAATGCCTCCGGCAGTGTACCGGGATATGTAGTTAATCAAGAGTGACATGTATGAAAAATTATGAAGGTGGCTTTGCCACAAATTGATGTCAACTACATGATCATGCAAAAGCAATATGACAATGATGAAATGTGTCATAATAAACGGAACGGTGGAAAGTTGCATGGCAATATATCTCGGAATGGCCATGGAAATGCCATAATAGGTAAGTATGGTGACTGTTTTGAGGAAGATATAAAGAGGTTTATGTGTGATAGAGCGTATCGTATCATGGGGTTTGGGTGCACCGGCGAAGTTTGCACCAACTCTCAAGGTGAGAAAGGGCAATGCATGGTACCGTAGAGGCTAGCAATGATGGAAGGGTAAGAGTGTGTATAATCCATGGACTCACATTAGTCATAAAGAACTCATATACTTATTGCAAAAGTTTATTAGCCCTCGAAGCAAAGTACTACTACGCATGCTCCTAGGGGAAGGGTTGGTAGGAGTTAACCATCGCGCGATCCCGACCTCCACACATAAGGAAGGCAATCAAAAGAGCACCCCATGCAACAAATTTGTTACACTACTTTTACCATACTTGCATGCTACGGGACTTGCAAACTTTAACACAAGTATTTCTCAATTTCATAATTACCCAACTAGCATGACTCCAACATTACCACCTTTATATCTCAAAACAATTATCAAGCATCTAATTTATCGTAGCATCCAATTCACTTTCTATGATAGTTTTTATTATACCCAACTTGGATGCCCATCATTCTAGGACCAATTTTATAACCATAGAAAATACCATGCTGTTCTAAAAGACTCTCAAAATAATATAAGTGAAGCATGAGAGATCAATAATTTCTACAAATAAAACCACCACCGTGCTCTAAAAAGATATAAGTGAAGCACTAGAGCAAAACTGTCTAGCTCAAAAGATATAAGTGAAGCACATAGAGTATTCTAATAAATTATGAAACATGTGTGTCTCTCCCAAAAGGTTTGTACAGCAAGGATGATTGTGGTAAACTAAAAAGCAAAGACTCATATCATACAAGACGCTCCAAGCAAAACACATATCATGTGGTGAATAAAAATATAGCTCCAAGTAAAAGTTACCGATGAACAAAGACGAAAGAGGGGATGCCATCCGGGGCATCCCCAAGCTTAGGCTCTTGGTTGTCCTTGAATATTACCTTGGGGTGCCTTGGGAATCCCCAAGCTTAGGCTCTTGCCACTCCTTATTCCATAGTCCATCGAATCTTTACCCAAAACTTGAAAACTTCACAACACAAAACTCAACAGAAAACTCGTAAGCTCCGTTAGTATAAGAAAATAAATCACCACTTAGGTACTGTTGTGAACTAATTCTAAATTCATATTGGTGTAATATCTACTGTATTCCAACTTCTCTATGGTTCATACCCTCCGATACTACTCATAGATTCATCAAAATAAGCAAACAAAACATAGAAAACAGAATCTGTCAAAAACAGAACAGTCTGTAGTAATCTGTATCATTCGAATACTTCTGTAAATCCAAAAATTCTGAAATAAATTGGTGGACCTGAGGAATTTTTCTATTAATCATCTGCTAAAAGAATCAACCTAAAAGAGCTCTCCAGTAAAAAATGGCAGCTAATCTCGTGAGGGCTAAAGTTTCTGTTTTTTACAGCAAGATCATAAAGACTTCACCCAAGTCTTCCCAAAGGTTCTACTTGGCACAAACACTAATTAAAACATAAAACCACATCTAACCATAGGCTAGATGAATTATTTATTACTAAACAGGAGCAAAAAGCAAAGAACAAAAGTAAAATTGGGTTGCCTCCCAACAAGCGCTTTTCTTTATTGCCTTTTTAGCTAGGCAAGATGATTTCAATGATGCTCGTATAAAAGATAAGAATTGAAACATAAAGAGAGCATCATGAAGCATATTACTAACACATTTAAGTCTAACCCACTTCCTATGCATAAGGATTTTATGAGAAAACAACTTATGGGAACAATAATCAACTAGCATAGGAAGGCAAAACAAGCATAACTTCAAGATTTTCAACACATAGAGCGCAAACTCGATATTATTGCAATTCCTACAAGCATATATTCCTTCCTCGTAATAATTTTTAGTAGCATCATGAATGAATTCAATAATATAACCAGCACATAAAGCATTCTTTTCATGATCTACTTGCATAGAAATTTTACTACTCTCCACATAAGCAAGTTTATTCTTTATGGCATACATATCATCACAATAATCATCATAAATAGAAGGCATGCTTTCATCATAATAAATTTTCTCATCAAAACTTGGGGGACAAAAAATATCATCTTCATCAAACATATCTTCCCCAAGCTTGTGGCTTTGCATATCATTAGCATCATGGATATTCAAGGAATTCATACTAACAACATTGCAATCATGCTCATCATACAAAGATCTAGTACCAAATATTTTAATGCATACTTCTTCTAGCAATTGAGCACAATTTTCCTTACCATCATTTTCACGAAAGATATTAAAAATATGAAGCGTATGAGGCAAACTCAATTCCATTTTTTTCTAGTTTTCTTTTATAAACTAAACTAGTGATAAAACAAGAAACTAAAAGATTCGATTGCAAGATCTAAAGATATACCTTCAAGCAAACCTCCCCGGCAACGGCGCCAGAAAAGAGCTTGATGTCTACTACACAACCTTCTTCTTGTAGACGTTGTTGGGCCTCCAAGTGCAGAGGTTTGTAGGACACTAGCAAATTTCCCTCAAGTGGATAACCTAAGGTTTATCAATCCGTGGGAGGTGTAGGATGAAGATGGTCTCTCTCAAACAACCCTGCAACCAAATAACAAAGAGTATCTTGTGTCCCCAACACACCCAATACAATGGTAAATTGTATAGGTGCACTAGTTCGGCGAAGAGATGGTGGTACAAGTGCAATATGAATGGTAGATATAGGTTTTTGTACTCTGAAAATATAAAAAACAGCAAGGTAACAAGTGGTAAAAGTGAGCGTAAACGGTATTGCAATGATACGAAACAAGGCCTAGGGTTCATACTTTCACTAGTGTAAGTTCTCTCAACAATAATAACATAGATAGAACATATGACAGGCCCTCAACATGCAACAAAGAGTCACTCCAAAGCCACTAATAGCAGAGAACAAACGTAGAGATTATGGTCGGGTACGAAACCACCACAAAGCTATTCTTTTGGATCGATCTATAAAAGAGTTCGTACTAGAATAACACCTTAAGATACAAATCAACCAAAACCCTAATGTCACCTAGATACTCCATTGTCACCTCAAGTATCCGTGGGCATGATTATACGATATGCATCACACAATCTCAGATTTATCCAACCAACATAAAAGTACTTCAAAGAGTGCCCCAAAGTTTCTACCGGAGAGTCAAGAACGTGTGCCAACCCCTATGCACAGGTTCCCAAGTGTCACGAAACCCGCAAGTTGATCACCAAAACATACATCAAGTGGATAAATAGAATAACCCATTGTCACCACGGTTATCCCACGCAAGACATACATCAAGTGTTCATAAAAGACTCAATCCAATAAGATAACTTCAAAAGGGGAAACTCAATTCATCACAAGAGAGTAGAGGGGGAGAAACGTCATAAGATCCAACTATAATAGCAAAGCTCGCGATACATCAAGATTCACATATTTCATGCCAAGCATTCTATGTAATTCTTCTTCTAGCACTTGAGCACAATTTTCCTTTTCATCATACTCATGAAAGATATTAAAAAGATGAAGCGTATGAGACAAACTTAACTCCATTTTTTTGTAGTTTTCTTTTATAAACTAAACTAGTGATAAAACAAGAAACAAAAAGATTCAATTGCAAGATCTAAAGATATACCTTCAAGCACTCACCTCCCGACAGCGGCGCTTTAAAAGAGCTTGATGTCTACTACACAACCTTATTCTTGTAGACGTTGTTGGGCCTGCAAGTGCACAGGTTTGTAGGACAGTAGCAAATTCCCCTCAAGTGGATGACCCAAGGTTTATCAATCCGTGGGAGGCGTAGGATGAAGATGGTCTCTCTCAAACAACCCTGCAACCAAATAACAAAGAGTCTCTTGTGTCCCCAACACACCCAATACAATGGTAAATTGTATAGGTGCACTAGTTCGGCGAAGAGATGGTGATACAAGTACATTATAGATAGTAGATATAGGTATTTGTAATCTGAAATAATAAAAACAGCAACGTAACTAATGATAAAAGTGAGCGTAAACGGTATTGCAATGCTAGGAAACAAGGCCTAAGGTTCATACTTTCACCAGTGCAAGTTATCTCAACAATATTAACATAATAGGATCATATAACTATCCCTCAACATGCAACAAAGAGTCACTCCAAAGTCACTAATAGTGGAGAACAAATGAAGACATTATTGTAGGGTACGAAACCACCTCAAAGTTATCCTTTCTAATCGATCTATTCAAGAGTCCGTAGTAAAATAACACGAAGCTATTCTTTCCGTTCAATCTATCATAGAGTTCGTACAAGAATAACACCTTAAGTCACACATCAACCAAAACCCTAATGTCACCTAGATACTCCATTGTCACCTCAAGTATCTGTTGGCATGATTATACGATATGCATCACACAATCTTAGATTCATCTATTCAACCAACACAAAGAACTTCAAGAGTGCCCCAAAGTTTCTACCAGAGAGTCAAGACAAAAACGTGTGCCAACCCCTGTGCATAAGTTCACAAGGTGAACCCGCAAGTTGATCACCAAAACATACATCAAGTAAATAACGTGAATATCCCATTGTCACCATAGATAAGCACGGCAAGACATACATCAAGTGTTCTCAAATCCTTAAAGACTCAATCCGACAAGACAACTTCAAGGGGAAAACTCAATTCATCAAAAGAGTGTAGAGGGGGAGAAACATCATGAGATCCAACTATAATAGCAAAGCTCGCGATACATCAAGATCGTATCACCTCATGAACACGAGAGAGAGAGAGAGAGATCGAACACATAGCTACTGGTACATACCCTCTACCCCGAGGGTGAACTACTCCCTCCTCGTCATGGAGAGCGTCGGGATGATGAAGATGGCCACCGGTGAGGGATCCCCCCTCCAGCAGGGTGTCAGAACGGGCTCCCGAGAGGTTTTTGGTGGCTACAGAGGCTTGCAGCGGCGGAACTCCCGATCTATGGTGCTCCTCGATGTTTTTGGGGTATATATATATATATAGGTGAAAGAAGTCGGTCAGGGGAGCCACAAGGGGCCCACGAGGGTGGGGGCGCGCCCAGGGGGTAGGGCGCGCCTCCCTGCCTCGTGGCTTCCTCGAGGCTTCCCTGACGTCTACTCCAAGTCTCCTGGATTGCTTCCGTTCCAGAAATAACTCTCCCGATGGTTTCATTCTATTTGGACTTCGTTTGATATTCCTTTTCTTCGAAACATTGAAATAGGCAAGAAAAGAACAATTTGGGCTGGGCCTCCGGTTAATAGGTTAGTCCCAAAAATGATATAAAAGTGTAAAGTAAAGCCCATAAACATCCAAAACAGGTAATATAAGAGCATGGAACAATCAAAAATTATAGATACATTGGAGACGTATCAAGCAGCAGCGCAAGCAAGAGCAAGAGCGATAGCAGCAGCGTGAGCAAGAGCAAGAGCAGACCAGGCAGGGGACTGATACATCTCCAACGTATCTACAATTTATGAAGCATTCATGCTATATTACTGTGTGTTTTGAATGATTATGGGCTTTATTATACACTTTTATATTACTTTTGGGACTAGTCTATTAACCGGAGGCCCAGCCCATATTGCTGTTTTATTGCCTGTTTCAGTGTTTCGAATAAAAGGAATATCAAACGGAGTCCAAACGGAATGAAACCTTCGGCAACGTGTTTTTTTGGAAGATTATCATCCTGGAGGCCTGGAGATCAAGTTAGAAGATCCTCAAGGAGCCCAGGAGATAGGGGGCGCCCCCCTACAGGGCGCGACCCCCTGTCTCGTGGGCCCCTCGAGCACCCCCCGACCGACTTCTTTCGCCTATATATGCCTACGTACCCTAAAACCATCAGGAATCAAGATAGATCGGGAGTTCCGCCGCCGCAAGCCTTTGTAGCCACCAAAAACCTCTCGGGAGCCTGTTGGATCTTATGATGTATCCCGAGCTTTACTATTGTAGTTGGATCTTATGATGTTTCTCCCCCTATACTCTCTTGTGATGAATTGAGTTTCCCCTTTGAAGTTATCTTATTGGATTGAGTCTTTTATGAGAACACTTGATGTATGTCTTGTCATGTTTATCTGTGATGACAATGGGATATCATGTGCCACTTCATGTATGTTTTAGTGACCAACTTGCGGGTTCCGCCCATGAACCTATGCATAGGGGTTGGCACACGTTCTTGACTCTCCGGTAGAAACTTTGGGGCACTCTTTGAAGTACTTTGTGTTGGTTGGATGAATCTGAGATTGTGTGATGCATATCGTATAATCATGCCCACGGATACTTGAGGTGACAATGGAGTATCTAGGTGACATTAGGGTTTTGGTTGATTTGTGTCTTAAGGTGTTATTCTAGTACGACCTCTTTTATAGATCGATCCGAAAGAATAACTTTGAGGTGGTTTCGTACCTTACCATAATCTCTACGTTTGTTCTCCGCTATTAGTGGCTTTGGAGTGACTATTTGTTAAATGTTGAGGGCTTGTTATATGATCTATCTATGTTATTATTGTTGAGAGACTAGTGAAAGTATGAACCCTAGGCCTTGTTTCCTATCATTGCAATACCGTTTACGCTCACTTTTATCATTAGTTACCTTGCTATTTTTATTATTTCAGATTACAAATACCTATATCAACTATCTATATTGCACTTGTATCACCATCTCTTTGCGGAACTAGTGCACCTATACAATTTACCATTGCATTGGGTGTGTTGGGGACACAAGAGACTCTTTGTTATTTGGTTGCAGGGTTGTTTGAGAGAGACCATCTTCATCCTACGCCTCCCACGGATTGATAAACCTTAGGTCATCCACTTGAGGGAAATTTGCTACTGTCCTACAAACCTGTGCACTTTCCTGGCCCAACAACGTCTACAAGAAGAAGGTTGCATAGTAGACATCAGGGACCAAGAGCAAGAGCAAAGCAGTAGCGCGAGCGAGAGCGAAAGCAGCAGTAGGTCCTACTGATGTGGGCGTCGCTGCCGAGGGAGTGACACCGTGGAGGAAGTGGCCGGCGACGCCGCTGTCGTTTGAGTCACGCCATGTCGACTCGAGACCGAGCGCCGGTAGCACCGTGAGATCAAATCAAGAAAAAAATGCGACGATTGGTGTAGAACCTGTTTGGTGGCGCCGATTAGGCCTCAGCTTCATCCGAGGAAACGGTGATAATGCAGCTCTTCTGGTGGTGCAGGTGAAGACGTCGGTGTGGGAATGGAGTTGGCGCAAAAGACGAGGGGAACGCCGGGGCAACTCCTTGGAAGTGGAGGACGGGGTGGCTGAACCGGTGGGACGACGAGATCGACGATGGATCCTCATCCGGTGTGGTGATTGAGGGACGTCGAGGTGTTGCTGTGGACGACGTCGTCGGGAAAGAGGCTCCGGCTAGGTGGCGGACGGAGGAGGGTGTGGGGCTTCACGGGTTTTCACGGCCTCAGTGTATGAATGGGTGGGCGGATGGGATGGGAGGGGGGAACCATGGCTTAGGGATGCGCTTGTCCAAAATGTGTGGTAAGACAAAAGTACCCCTTGCACCAATTTGAGCTAGGCGGTTCTTTTGTTTCAGGGGTATTGTCGGTGTCAAAACCGGCGGATCTCGGGTAGGGGGTCCCGAACTGTGCGTCTAGGCGGATGGTAACAGGAGACGAGGGACACAATGTTTTTACCTGTGTTCAGCCCTCTCGATGGAGGTAATACCCACGTCCCGCTTGATTAATATTGATGATATGGGTAGTACAAGAGTAGATCTACCACGATATCAATGAGGCTAAACCGTAGAAGCTAGCCTATGGTATGATTGTTGAGATGTAATGTTGTGTCCTACGGACTACGGCCCCCCGGTTTATATAGACACCGGAGGGGCTAGGGTTACACAGAGTCGGTTACAATGGTAGGAGATCTACATATCCGTATTGCCAAGCTTGCCTTCCACGCCAAGTAAAGTACCTTCCGGACATGAGCCGGAGTCTTCAATCTTCTATCTTCGTAGTCTGGGAGTCCGGCGGATATCGATAGTCCGGCTATCCGGACACCCCCTAGTCCAGGACTCCCTCAGTAGCCCCCGAACCAGGCTTCAATGACGATAAGTCCAGCGTGTGTGTAGTCTTCGGCGTTGCAAGGCGGGTTCTCCCTTCGAATTCCATGTTCCTGTTGAACAATGTCCGGCTTTACCTCAAATACTGTGCTTCTTGGCTTCTATGCCAAATTATGGCCCTCTTCCACGCGTCGCACGAATGCGAAAAGCCAGGGAGCCCTTTACATTTCACCCCCGGGTCGTGCGGGTCACCAGCCTATTAAAGGGACAGGGATCCAGATCCAAACCGCACCATCCTCCTCCTGCGTATACCCATCGAAGCGCCTCTGACTCCGAAATCCATTCCACCATGGATCGTCAACGCGACTCTTCCTCACGTGCTCCCAGCCCATCGCCGGGTGATTGGAGGAGGTGCTCTATCTCGCACAACGAGCTAGTAAAGCTCCAAAAAGAGGGATGGCTCCCTCCAGCCTTCATGGTTCCGGTCCGAGCCGGACTGGTTACTTATCGTGAGGGAGCCAAAGCGGAGGACAACCCAAACCCCAACAAGGGGGAGCGGGTGTGCTTTGTCCCTTATCTAATAAGGGGGCTCGGGTTTCCAATACACCCGTTCCTCCGCGGGCTCCTGAAGTTCTATGGACTTCAGCTCCATCACCTCACGCCCGCTTCTGTGTTGCACATCGCGGCTACGTAGCTCTTCTGAGCTATTCCCGGCATCGAGCCCCATTTCGCATTGTGGAAGAGGCTATTCGCCTCGTAGCCCGTTCTCACCAGGGGTCCATATATCAAGTGGGCGGCACCAAATATGGCGATCGCCGGGACCGGATACCTATCCGGCACCCCAAGAGGGCGTCCAAGACCGCCCTCGGAGTGGTTTTATATAGTAGACGCCCGTTGCTCGACCCAGTCCGGATCGGCCTCCGGAGTTTGATGCCGCTCCTTGAAGAAACGCCTCACTGGCGCCATGAGCCCCGTTTGGAGGAAGACAAAAGCGTCCATTACCTGATGGGCCGGATAAGATTAATGGCTCATTCCGGTTTGACCATGTTCGGAGTCATGGCGACGTGCATCAAGCGGGGGGTGCAGCCGCTGCAATATAGAGGCCACCCCATGTGGGATTTCAACGGGGAAGACGACGCTACCCGCAGACGGTAGAAGGGCGGATTCGACCGAGGATCCGTGAAGATCCTATCCGCCTGTACAAGGGGGAGAAGGAGGACTTCCTTCGTCCGAACCCCATGAACGGGTTTTCTATGGTCAATCCACGAGGATGGGTAAGTGAATGCCTCAAGAGGGCTTTTACCCGTATTTTCGAAGTTTAAGCTTCTCATGTTATGTCTTCGGCGCAGAGTTTACGCCGGACTGTGGAGGACATGGTGAGTCCCGCTCCACAGCCCGAGGACCCGGAAGGGCCCCGGGTCCGCCTCCGAAGAGGATCCGGACCTTGGGGTGGAGCTAATCGACGGGTGTATCACCACTAAGCATTGATGATGCGCTAGTCGCCATTACGGCGGACTACCCCGGGCTGAGTTCGGCATCCCAGGTGACCAAGACCGAAGTCCGGACACCGTTATTTTATCCTTGCCTATTCTGACCTTCGCAAACGATGGTATTTTACAGGAAGCGCCATTACGGCAGGAAGCCGAGCCTGCGGCGGCCGACTTACAGGCGGGCCGAACCAGCAGGAGGAAAAGGAGCACCGTGCGGGCGGAAGCGTCGCCGCAGAGGTATAGCTCGCTTTTGACCCTTATGAGCAATGTTCCGAGGAAATTTCTAAGTGCTCATGATCTTCATAGGAGAAAAAGTGCTCGGCGGACTACGAGCACAGGAATCCCCCCCCCCCAATCAACTCCCGCCAGGCTCCAACGCCCGGACTGGAGGGGGAGGCGAGCGCAAGACGCGAACCGGGTCCTACTCCAACGGAAGATACCGACAGACTGTCCGCCACAACGTCGGAGGTGGAGAGCGCTATGAATCATAGACGCCACGGACAGCTTCTTCAAGAGGCGTATTTTTCCCGAGGCATTGAATGCCTTTAAAGCGAGGGACGCGATCTCCGAGCTGCCCAAAATGGTTTTACCAGAGCACGAGCGAAGATGTTAAAGACATACGGGTAAGGGAAATTTAACGGTTGTACACACCAGTAGCCCCCGAGACTTAAATTAGTTATGTTAACTGATTTAAGGATCATGTAAACTTTCAGGCTCTTAATGAGAAGAACGCCCAGCTGTCCAGGGAGCTGCAAGATTGCAAGGCCCAACTTGAGGTCAAGACTTGCTGCCGCAGGAGGAGACGAAAAGACCCTCCCGGTAACACATTTGTATAAATGAATATAAGCGCGTGCGGCGTGCGCGTGAGTCTAATAATGACATCAGAGGTGCTGCCAACAAGATCCGGACAGTATCACTACTACGCCAGCTAAAAGCGGCGAAAATGTCTTGAACAGAGTTCAGCAGAAAGGAACAAGCTTCAAGATGCCAATGCCAAGCTCGGAGAAGAGCTGAAGGGCGCCTGAGCCGAGCTGTCCGGCTCCATTAAGGAGAATCAACGGCTTGCGCAGCATCTATAGTAAGTGCTTGAACGAACTTTCGTAGGAAGAAGTGTTCGCGAGGAAGCGATTTGACGTGATATGTCTTGTAGGTATACTCACGGGCCGTCCCGCAGAGGAGATGCCCGTATCAATGGGTGATCAACTTCCGAATCTTGCGGCTGTGCGAACGAGTTCGACAGGCAATGAGTGGCGTCGTACGGGCTTTATGGCCATCCCTCGTCCCGCCCGAGAGCCTCGGGGAGCTTGCAGAGAAGCTACAGGGAGTGCGGCAGCGCTTCCATTTGTGGAAGGTTTCGGCCTGCCGTCAAGGTGCCAGGGAGGCTTGGGCCATGGTCAAGACGCGGTACAAGAAGGCGGATCCCAACCATATGGCCGAAGTTGGACCGGTGGGGCCCGACGGGAAGGAGATCCCTGTGAGTTTAGTGTACGGCCAGTAGAATCGGCTGCGAAATTCTCCCAACGGACTGTAAGCTAGACAGCACTGTTAGACGGGATTGAGGAGGAATACAATCAATAAACTTGACAATGTATGTTATCCTTAAAATGACATGTGAAATGCCTTCTAGGTGGATTGTAGATCGCTTGCCGTTGCCGACCTTTTAAGCCGACCTCGGGACCCTAGAGTCCAGAGTGTGTCCGAATACCTTTGTGGTTAATAAATAACCGTGGTATGCATGGAGACTAGGCGTAGGGTCATTAGTGCTTTATCGTGCAAGTGCCCAACTAGTTGTGTTATATTACATGGTTAGTAAGAAACATCTTCCGGGAGAATAGTTCCGTTAAGGGTTCCTTTATTTGGGGTGGCATGCCCTAAAGTGCATGTCCGAACTGCCAATGGAGCAATAAAACATCCGGGGCGATGGAAGAAATAGGTAAAAGTCATCTTTTAAATCACCGACCGAATATTCCCTTAAGAACGCTTGCTTTCGGCTTCACCCGATCGAGGTACACATCCGGTGACCCGGCAAGAATAATCGCAGAGGTGCTCCTTTACCACCTAGCCGAACAATCGGGAACGTGGGGTAAGCACAGAGCCGAGCAACCCAGCTTGGCCAAAACTGAAGTCATATCGATGCATATAATGGCGAGTAAAAGGTACATGTGGAAGCATGACACATGTGTTGGGTATAACCCAGATAGTTGAGCTTCAGAGAAGAAGCCCCAGAATAACGAAAAGGGTGGCACGTCGTATGCATGCAAAAAATGCGAAAATAGTCCCCGAAGGGATTTGTTAAAAAAAATAAAATTTTCTAAAAAGGATAAAAACAGAGATACAAGACAGCCGAAGTATAAAAGATTGGACGGGGTAAGGGGACGGACTCTTAGTCCGGCGCTAAGCATATAATCGCCGGAGGCGGGCTGCGTTCCATGGGTTCGGCTCGAGTCGGTGGTCCGACGATTTAAGTGAAGACGCCCACCGGTCAAGATTTTGATCAATGATGAAGGGCCTTCCCATCCGGGTTTGAGCTTGTCCTTTTCTTGTCCGTGAGCGAGAACTAGTTCACCAACGTTATAGGTCTTGGCCTGTACTTCTCGCTTTGATATCTTCGAGCTGCTGCTGGTAAAATGCGGAACGAGCCTTCGCGACGTCACGTTCTTCCTCCAATGTGTCCAGCTGTCCCGCCGATCAAGCTCGGCTTCTCTTTCCTCGTACATGCGCACTCGAGGTGAGTCATGAATAATGTCGCAGGCGATCGCCTCTGCGCCGTACCATAAAAATGGTGTGAATCCGTAGTACGGTTAGGCGTTGTCCGCAGCCCCAGTCTGTACGGAGTCGAGCCTCGACCCATTGAGTGTCTGATTTAGTGAGTGACCTCACTAGTCTGGGTTTAATGCCGCTCATTATTAGACCGTTTGCTCTTTCCACTTGACCGTTGGTTTGAGGGTGATAGACTGACGCATAGTCGAGCTTGATGCCCATATTTTTGCACCATGCCTTGACCTCATCGGCTGTGAAGTTCGTGCCGTTATTGGTGATGATGCTATGGGGGACTCCGTAACGGTGTACCACTTCCGATATAAAGTCTATCACTAGTCCGGACTTTGTCGTTTTTACTGGCTTGGCCTCTATCCATTTGGTGAATTTATCCACCATGACCAACATGTATTTTTTCTTGTGGGTTCCCCCCTTAAGGGGTCCTACCATGTCAAGCCCCTAGACCGCGAATGGCCAGGTAATGGGTATGGTTTTAAGGGCGGTGGGTGGCATATGGCTCTGATTAGCGAAGAGCTGGCAACCGACGCATCGCCGGACTAAGTCCTGCATCCGCCTGAGCTGTTGGCCAATAAAATCCGACGAACGCCTTTCCTACCAGGGGCTCGGGCTGCTGCGTGGTGTCCACCTAGTCCGGCATGGATTTCAGCCAGAGGTTTCGCCCTTCTTCTTGGAGATACATCTTTGAAGAACTCCGTAGTACTTTTCTTATAAAGTTCTCCTCATGAACCTTGTAAGCCTTGATCGCGGACTATGCAATGGGCCTCATTTTGGTCTTGGGAGCTCCTGCCTAAGTAAGTAGGCCAGGAAAGGTTCCGTCCACGCGGCTATTACGGCCATTATGTCGTGGGCGGATTGTGCTAGGCTGTCTGCTGAGTCACCAATTGGTGCGGTTTTCTCCGGTTTGTCGCTACCGGACTCCTCTTCCCATAGTACGGATGGCTTGAAGAGCCTTTCCAGGAAGATATTTGGAGGGACAACATCACATTTCGCACCGATGCGTGCCAGAATATCGGCCGCTTGGTTGTTATCTCGGGCTATGTGATGGAATTGAGTCCTTCAAACCGAGTGACATTTTCGTGACAGCGTTACGATATGCTGCCATTTTTGGATCCTTGGCGTCAAAGTCTCCATTTATTTGAGATATTGCGAGGTTTGAATCCCCGCGCACCTCTAGGCGTTGAATGCCCATGGAGACCGCCATCCGGAGACCATGTAGTAGGGCCTTGTATTCGGCTGCGTTGTTGGAGTCCGTGTACATTATTTGAAGTACATCTCGATCAGTATCCCGGTGGGGACGTCGATCTGACGCCACCCGATCCGCCAACATTTTGGAGTCGTCGAAGTGCATAGTCCATTGGAGTATGCGCCGTACTCTTTAGGTAGTTCGCTTGATCCATTCAGCGACGAAATCGCCAAGACTTGCGACTTTATGGCTCGTCGAGGTTTGTAAGTTATGTCAAATGGCAAGAGCTCAATGGCCCATTTCGCAATCCTGCCCGTTGTGTCGCGGTTATTTATAATGTCATTGAGTGGTACTTCAGAAGCCACTGTTATCGAACACTCTTGAAAGTAGTGCCGGAGCTTCCGGGACGCCATGAACACCGCATATGCTATCTTTTGATAGTGCGGGTAACGGGATTTGCAGGGGGTTAACACAGTGGATACGTAATACACTGGTTTTTGAAGGGGGAATTTATGCCCCTCTGCTGCTCGTTCGACGACGAGGACAGCGCTCACAACTTGATGTGTTGCAGCGATGTATAATAACATCGGTTCGCCTTGAGTGGGCGCAGCCAGACCGGATTTGTTGCCAATATGGCCTTTATTTCTTCGAGTCCGGCGGGGGCGATCCGCCCACTCGAAGTGTTGGCGCGCTTTAGGAGGCGATAAAGGCAACGCCTTCTCCCTAAACGGAGATAAACGGCTTAAGGCTGCCACGCATCCCGTTAATTTTGTATTTGCTTGAGGTCCTTCGGATATCCAACTGTGATAGAGCTCGGATCTTGGCTGGATTTGCTTCCATTCCTCTACCGGATCGATGAAGCCCAGCAGCTTTCCGGCTGGTACGCAAAACACATTTCTCGGATTCAGCTTAATGTCATATGCTCCGAGGTTGTCGAATGTGAGCCTCAAATCGCCTACTAAAGTTTCGACGTGCTTTTTTGGCGACTACGCCGCTCACGTATGCCTCGATCGCTTTTGCCTATCCGGGTAGCGGACATGTTTGAATCATGCGCTGATATGTTGCGCCGCATTTTTGAGTCCGAAGGGCATTGTGTTGAAGCGAGAATGGTCCGTGCGAAGTGATGAATGCCGCTGCGGCTTGGTTCGCTTCCGCCATCTTGATTTGATGATAGCCGAGTATGCATCCGTGAAGCACAACGAATCGTGTCTGCCGTGGCATCGATAATTTGATCGATGCGGGGAGGGAAAGGGTCCTTGGGCAAGCCTTATTGAGGTCTTTGAAGTCGACGCAGAGGCGCCAGGATTTGTCCTTCTTTGGTACCATTACCAAATTTTCTAGCCATCCGGATGTTTGATATCTCGATGAATCCGCTTCCAATAACTTGGCTAGCTCTTCTCCCATTGCTTGTCTTTTGGGCTCGGAAAATCGTCGAAGAGCCTGTTTGATTGGTTTGAATCCTTTTAGGATGTTTAGGCTGTGTGCTGCCAACCTGCGAGGGATTCCGGGCATGTCCGAAGGGTGCCAGGCGAAGATGTCCCAATTTTCCCGGCGAATTCGCGCGATCTTGCGCGTCGACTTCGGGTTTAACTGTGCCCCGATGGAGGCCGTCTTTGTTGGGTCCGTTGGGTGGACCTGAAATTTGACTATCTCATCTGCTGGTTTGAAGGATGTGGACTTGGATCTTTTATCAAGTATCACGTCGTCCCTGTTTACCGTAGAGCGTAGCGCGGTAAGTTCCTCTGCCGCTAAGGCTTCGGATAGTGCCTCGAGGGCTAGTGCGGCCGTCTTATTTTCAGCCCGGAGTGCTGTGTCCGGATCACTGACGAGAGTGATTATTCCGCTGGGCCCAGGCATTTTGAGCTTCATGTACCCGTAATGAGGTATTGCTTGAAAAATTGTGAAAGCCTCCCGTCCTAATATGGCGTGATAGCCGCTGCTGAACGGGGCCACCTGGAACGTGACTTCTTCGGATCTGTAATTGTCCGGAGAGCCGAACACCACATCGAGTGTGATTTTTCCGGTGCAGCGCGCTTCCCGGCTAGGGATTATTCCCCTGAGGGTTGTGCTGCTTCGCTCAATACGGCTCCAATTGATTCCCATTTTCCGCAGGGTTTCCTCGTAAATGAGGTTTAATCCGCTGCCGCCGTCCATGAGGACCTTTGTCGATCAAAGCCGTCCACTATGGGACTAAGTACCGGTCTGGCCGGGCTCTGTAGTTTGAGATGTAGGCTCGTCGCTAGCGCTGAAGGTGATAGCTGTGTCGCTCCATGGATTTGCTGTTGCTACTTGGTAGACTTCGGCGAGTTCGCGGATTGTTCGTTTTCGCGTGTTATTTGATGCGAAAGTCTCGAAGACTGTTGACATCGTGCTGGTATTGTTGGAGTGGTTTCCGGGCGAAGCTCTTCACCACTTTTGGCCACCTGCCGTAATATCCAACATGCTCGAAGGCTATGCGTTGGGATAGCTTCCCCCGTATTATGAAGTTTACAGGGTCCGTTGAGCCATCCCTCCAAAGATGGTTCCGTTTCCCTTCTTGGGTTTTGTTTTTGATTTTGGCAATGGGGCCTGATTGTAAGGCGCGTTTTACATGGATCGGGTTTGGGGCGGATTATCCTGAATTGATTTTCGCTTTTCGAAACTTTCCGTCGCCAAGATACTTCGTACTATGGACGCCAGATCGATAAAACGCGTAATCTTGCGACGATCGATAGCGTTCAGATTCCCTTGTCCGTGCGCTTATTGCGAATATTGAGATTGCGTTCTCCTCTCGGCGATCCTTTATCCCGCCCATAACCGTATGAACTGGCCCATAATGATGTCTCGCTTCCGAGGGCTCTTGCGAACTAGAGATAAGTCGCATATGTCGGGCGGAGGGTTTAACATAACCCGGATCCCTGCCCATCTTTGGGCTCAACGGCCGAGGGACTTCCGATTTGGAAGCTTGATTTGTTGAAACAGCCCAATGAGTCCGGAGCGACGCATGACTTTAGGTTCAATGCTCGATTAGAGTCCATACCTCCGCTGAATCCGGCGTGGAGGGTTGGAGTCCGGACACGATTGTTTTCAACAATGGCAACGAGTTGCGAATTGTTCTTCTACCACTTCAATGTGGTGGGTGACACAGGGAGAGTTAATCTCTCTCGGATCGGTTTTAAGCCCAATCTGATTGTAGTCTGCTATGCGACTCCTGAGCGGCGATGCGATCCAAGAGCTCGTTAACGCAGCGAGAGCTCGATCGGATCTAACTGCTCGCAGCTTTAGGGCTGACTCGAAGATTGCTTTCGACGACTTGAGAAGTCATTGCCGGCGGCGGCGGACAGCGGTCATAAGGAAGCCGCCGAACGGATTGTCCGACCGGCGGCTAGGGCCCTCCGGTGAGGACACCGTCTTTGAAGACGGGTGGAGGCATCCGCTCTATCGGCGACGACAGAGGAACTCTCAATGAAAGCACCAATGTCGGTGTCAAACCGGCGGATCTCGGTAGGGGTCCCGAACTGTGCATCTAGGCGGATGGTAACAGAGACGAGGGACACAATGTTTTTACCTGTGTTCAGCCCTCTCAATGGAGGTAATACCCTACATCCCGCTTGATTAATATTGATGATATGGGTAGTACAAGAGTAGATCTACCACGAGATCAATGAGGCTAAACCCTAGAAGCTAGCCTATGGTATGATAGTTGAGATGTAATGTTGTGTCCTACGGACTACGGCCCCCCGGTTTATATAGACACCGGAGGGGCTAGGGTTACACAGAGTTGGTTACAATGGTAGGAGATCTACATATCCGTATTGCCAAGCTTGCCTTCCACGCCAAGTAAAGTACCTTCCGGACATGAGCCGGAGTCTTCAATCTTCTATCTTCGTAGTCTGGGAGTCCGGCGGATATCGATAGTCCGGCTATCCGGACACCCCCTAGTCCAGGACTCCCTCAGGTATCACGGGCATTTTGCATGTCAGGATTTCGCAGGAGGTGGGAGTTTTCACGCGCGTTGTAATTTTGGGATAGCAAGGCGCGGGTTGAGATGGAGGGAGTTTTCAGAGCATAATGAGACAAAGATATATCTTAAATATTTCGGGGTAACAAGGCGCGGGTTGAAGAGGCAAGAGTCTTGTAACACGATAGATAGAGATGCTAGCTCGAAATTTCGGCATAATAAGGCGTGGCTTGAAATTTCGGGAGAACAAGCTTAACGGTACAACAAAAAAAGACAATTCACACCTCATCACTAGAGATAGCCATGTCCCATTTTACTATATTACTAGAAATGCATTTAAATACAACAACAAAAAAACTAAAAAAATCGGGACAACAAACATAATGTGTACAATACCAAATCAATTTGCACTTCCCTCAACAATAAAAAAACAATTCGTGTTGTCTAGCATATGGACGAAATTTGAGTACATTTTCCCTGTTTGAATAGGATTGTACTCGGATTAGTTATACAACCATCTAAATATTATATTCACAACACACGACATGAATATAGGAGTAGCAAATTCCTATATAAATACGAACTACATGTACATACGATCTCAAATTCAAATATATGTATCTATTTTATGTTGAATTCAAATCAAAGTACATGTACTCTAGCTAGATGTTTGGAATCTAAACATTGTATGATACTACGTACAATGTGTTTAACACGCACAACACACACAAACACCATTTAGACTAGTAAGGTACACGTGCATTGCACGCATGACATTTGGCAATCTAATTATGAATAAATACCACATTATAGCATGTAAGCTTTGAGTCATATATGCATGATGTAGATGTTCGTTCAATTCTTATAGTTCATCTCATTCAAAATCATCTAGTTTTTATAAGAAAGCTAATCTATTTTAAGATTCATGGAATTGTGCGTTGTAAAGCATAAAGTAAAACAAATAATGGCAAATCATGTAGAAAAACATTTGGGCAATAATGATACGGAAGATTCTATAACAAAGAAGTGCTTGTGTTCTGAGGTTTGTACATTATGCTTAAGTTCACCATGGAGTCTTCTATATTGTACATGTGGAAAAAACTGGTGGAATGTAGATGGTGTCCAACGGCCAGTAGTGCTCGAATTCGCCATCTCTGCACCTTCAGGTTGGCTTCATCCAACGAACATCTTTCAAAGTTAAACTTATTCGCACACTATATATAAAATATAAAATATAATATATAGGGGGTATAGATATACATGTGATGTGAAAGCCACCCATCATCTCCAATTAGAACAGTGTGTCCATCCACGGATGCAATATGGCCAAACGATGTCTGCCATCGGTATCTCAAATTCAAATCAGTCTGACCTTGTTCAATGTGTATACAATATAGCATGCTCGTTTCCAAAGCACACCACACATATCTCAGTTATATTCATGCATGCATGGGTGTCAAACATCATAATCTCTTATTCAAATATTTGAATTCAACTTTACATTGATTATGACCTCACCTAGTCTTTTACACCCACACAGTCGTCTTCTCTTTATAATTGTACCACTAACTTCCTCTTGTGCATGCATGCACACACACTATCACTCGGCATTATCTATCGCCAACATGCAATCTTTTTCTTCAGGTCGGTCTAACACACACACACACACACACACACACACACACACACACACACACACACACACACACACACACACACACACACACACACACACACACACACACCCCCCTCTTCATCATATCGGGCATTCTTTATCTCTCACATGCATGCGCAAAGATTGATGTTCCTCTATGTTGTGTATATATAGCTAGGTCTTTCCCGGTTTTCCACACAAACCGATCAATCTATATATCTAGTGAGGTCTCACCCTCTTTCCCACGTACACATTGATCAATCTATACCTCTCTATATAGGATTACATAGCTAATACACCCACATTAATTATATATCGAATGTCCCCCTCACATCATCCATGCCTTCCGCTTCATCTCTCAGACGCATGCACAATGGCGAAGACAGGGGCGACAAGGGCCCTGCCACCCTAACATCACTATATATTGAGGCTAATATGAATGTGATCAGTAGATCAATTGCTGGTAAAATGGTTTAAGTTGATGAACTGGCCCTCCTCATAAAGGATTAGCAATGCTTGACCCCCTAGCTCATTTATTTTTCATGGCTCGCCATTAGCTGCAACAACAAGACGCGTTCTCGCCCTCTCTTTAAATATCGATCTCGCACTTGTGCAATCCTTCATAGTCTCCCTCCACTTGGCCCCTCGCACCATCTTCTAGCCCCCCACCGGATTTTTCCACATGTACAATCTAGCAGACTCCATGGTTGAACTTAAGCATAATGCACAAACCTCAAAACACAAGTGCTTCTCCTTTGTTCTAGAATCTTCCGCATCATAACTGCCCAAACTTTTTTTTCTAGTTGAATTGCCATTATTTGTTTTTTACTTTATGCTTTAAAACACACAATTCCATGAATCATAAAATAGGTTAACTTTTTATAAAAACTAATTGATTTTGAATGAGATGAACTATAAGAATTAAACAAACGTCTACATCATGCATATATGACTCAAAGCTTACATGCTATAGTGTGGTATTTATTCATAATTTGGTTGCCAAATCTGATGCGTGCAATGCACATATACCTTACTAGTACTTCCAGTATGTGCAAAACACGTAAATTAGAATTCCAATGGCACGCTACACAGTGTCTCTCTTTCAGTTCATGAAGCCACGCGACACATGTGGAGGCATTGTTGCGACCTCCTTGTGTGGATTGATCACAGTGACGTGCTGTTGGTTCTAGAAGAATGTACTCGCCCTCTCTCAGGCACACTGGCAGTACACGCACGAAGCAAAGATGTGCACGCATGCACACGTGGGTACACGGTGGGACGCATTTTTGTACGAAGATTCACCCCATGTGATAATTTGACACGTGTAAAGTCCTTCACTTCATTGATGGTTAATTAATACAGCGCATGCAAATTGAGTGGACGTGAGGGAGGAAGTAGTTAAGACATTACTACTCCACTACGTGCATGCGAGTAGTTAAATCATAGGTTGCTACTTCCATTGGTCTCCTTCGTATTTTGTGCCAAATTTTGACCATATTTTTAGGTAACATAATATTTATGCATGTCATAAAAAGTGGCACAAAAAAGGGGGGCCAATAAACCAGGACGCATGCAGCATGATCAATTTTTGCCAGGGCTACTATTGGTGGCCTTTATATTTAAATATGGATGGAATGGAGTAGTACTATTTTTATTTTAGTTTCGTAGGGCTCTCCCAGCGCCTAAGCTCGCCTCCCCGCCTCGCCCCTTAGATCCCAGGATCCAACGGGTTGCCCTCTCGCTGCGGCCTGTAGCACTACCGCCTTTGAGTGAAACCCACGTGTGTTTTAGAGGGGATCCATTGCTCCGGAATCATAGATCGGTAGCGCTGGAGGACATGCTAGGGTTGCGTTTCAGGTGGTGGGCAGCAAGGGCAAATCGGATCGAGGAAGCATCACATCGATTAGAGAGAAGTTCGAAGGAGCTGCGCCTAGCATAGCACAAGGCTGAGGCGCAAGTCGATCTCATATGAGAGATGCTGAGGGATGTCAGCATTTGGCAGCGTTGCGTTGATTTCGAGCTAGGGCTAATGGCAGAGATCATATTCATGGAGTCAACTACGGAGGAAAGAACCCGCAAGCCTGCGGAATGGAATGAGCAGCCGGTGCAACTGTTCAGATGGGCGGTAGGAGAAGCAAAATCACGGGGCCAGCTGCGGCGGCGCCGCTGGGCATGCATCGTAGGCAAGGTGAGCTGCCCACCTTCCCCGCCGGCGATGCAGGGACCTACTCGGTTGCTGCTGCAGTGAACTTGCGGCGCCACGGCGATTTGCAACCGTGACAATCACTCCATCTATATGTATTGTATTCCTGTGAAAAAACTTGGTCGTTTGGAAAAAGATGGTAATTGATTTATCACTAGTTTTTGAATGCTTGGTCGTGACAATCACCCGAAGCCACAACCAGAAGTCTCCATCGCGTAATACTTACGGTCGGTCGCACCAATGGACGGTCGGTCGAACCCGCGACACGCATCGGCTTGGTCTGACATGCACGACCAGTTACATCACTGACTTGTGCGACTGTATTTGAGCAGTAGTACTTGAAATTTGTGTTCCAGGAAACTCACCGGGCGCTGTTTCGGGCCTCGAAAACAAAACCATCAATTAATCTTTACCTTGTTCCCATCACATTCCAAAGTGTATAGTATAGTTAAGTGCAAGCCTGCTCACACCAGTAGTACATATCAAACCTGAACGTGTTCCCACTATGCAGGTTTTAGTACTAGTGCTAGTACTACGTTATAAAAAGGGGAACTAGCAACTACACTACAAATAATACACTTCCGTGATGATACGTGTTTGTCACAGTGATGTCTACCACACAACCTTCTTCTTGTAGACGTTGTTGGGCCTGCAAGTGCACAGGTTTGTAGGACAGTAGCAAATTCCCCTCAAGTGGATGACCTAAGGTTTATCAATCCGTGGGAGGCGTAGGATGAAGATGGTCTCTCTCAAACAACCCTGCAACCAAATAACAAAAAGTCTCTTGTGTCCCCAACACACCCAATACAATGGTAAATTGTATAGGTGCACTAGTTCGGAGAAGAGATGGTGATACAAGTGCAATATAGATAGTAGATATAGGTTTTTGTAATCTGAAAATATAAAAACAGCAAGGTAACTAATGATAAAAGTGAGCGTAAACGGTATTGCAATGATAGGAAACAAGGCCTAGGGTTCATACTTTCACTAGTGCAAGTTCTCTCAACAATAATAACATAGATAGATCACATAACAATCCCTCAACATGCAACAAAGAGTCACTCCAAAGCCACTAATAGTGGAGAACAAATGTAGAGATTATGGTAGGGTACGAAACCACCTCAAAGTTATTCTTTCAGATCGATCTATAAAAGAGTTCATACTAGAATAACACCTTAAGACACAAATCAACCAAAACCCTAATGTCACCTAGATACTCCCATGTAACCTCAAGTATCCATGGGCATGATTATACGATATGCATCACACAATCTCAGATTCATCCAACCAACACAAAGTACTTCAAAGAGTGCCCCAAAGTTTCTACCGGAGAGTCAAGAACGTGTGCCAACCCCTATGCATAGGTTCATGGGCGGAACCCGCAAGTTGGTCACCAAAACATACATCAAGTGGCACATGATATCCCATTGTCACCACAGATAAGCACGGCAAGACATACATCAAGTGTTCTCATAAAAGACTCAATCCGATAAGATAACTTCAAAGGGGAAACTCAATTCATCACAAGAGAGTAGAGGGGGAGAAACATCATAAGATCCAACTACAATAGCAAAGCTTAGGATACATCAAGATCGTGCCATAGAGGGAACACGAGAGAGAACACGAGAGAGAGAGAGAGAGAGAGAGAGAGAGAGAGAGAGAGAGAGAGAGAGAGAGACCAAACACATAGCTACTGGTACATACCCTCAGCCCCGAGGGTGAAATACTCCCTCCTCATCATGGAGAGCGCCGGGATGATGAAGATGGCCACCGGTGATGGGTTCCCCCTCCGGCAGGGTGCCGAAACGGACTCCCGAGAGGTTTTTGGTGGCTACAGAGGCTTGCTGCGGCGGAACTCCCGATCTATCTTCATATTCGATGTTTTTAGGGTACGTAGGCATATATAGGCGAAAGAAGTCGGTCGGGAGGTGCTCGAGGGGTCCATGAGATAGGGGCGCGCCCTGTAGGGGGGGCCTATCTCCTGGGCTCCTCGAGGGTCTTCTGACTTAATCTCCAAGCCTCCATGATGATATTCTTCCAAAAAATCACGATCCCGAAGGTTTCATTCCGTTTGGACTCCGTTTGATATTCCTTTTCCTCGAAATACTGAAACAGGCAATAAAACAACAATATGGGTTGGGCCTCCGGTTAATAGGTTAGTCCCAAAAATGATATAAAAGTGTAAAGTAAAGCCCATAAACATCCAAAAAGGGGTAATGTAATAGCATGGAACAATCAAAAAGTATAGATACGTTGGAGACGTATCAAGCATCCCCAAGCTTAATTCCTGCTCGTCCTCGAGTAGGTAAATGATAAAAATAGAATTTTTGATGTGGAATGCTACCTAGCATAATCTCAATGTAATTTTCTTTATTGTGGCATGAATGTTTAGATCCAAATGATAAAAAATAAAAGTTCATATTAACATGAAAATGATGATACTTCAAGCATACTAATCAAAGTAATCATGTCTTCTCAAAATAACATGGCAAAAGAAAGTTCATCCCTACAAAATCATATAGTTAGGCTATGCTTCATTTTCGTCACACAAAGATGTTCCAAACTTCTATACCCCCTATGACAATCCAAGCAATTGTTTCATACTTAAATAATCTCAAACTTTTTCAACCTTCACGCAATACATGAACGTGAGCCATGGATATAGCACTATGGGTGGAATAGAATATGATGATGGGGATTGTGTGGAGAAGACAAAAAAGGAGAAAGTCTCACATTGACGAGGATAATCAACGGGCTATGGAGATGCCCATCAATTGATGTCAACATGAGGAGTAGGGATTGCCATGCAACTAATGCACTGGAGCTATAAATGAATGCTCAACAAAAGAAAACTAGTGGGTGTGCATCCAACTTGCTTGCTCACGAAGACCTAGGGCATTTGAGGAAGCCGATCGTAGGAATATACAAGCCAAGTTCTGTAATGAAAAAAAATTCCCACTAGTATGAAAAAGACAACTTATGAGACTCACTATATGAAAAACATGGTGCTACTTTGAAGCACAATATATGAGACTCACTACATGAAGAACAAGGTGCTACTTTGGAGCACAAGTGTGGAAAAGAGATAGTAGCATTGCCCTTTTTATTTATTTTCTTTTTTTTGGGGCCTTTTTTGGCCTTTCTTCTTTTTTCTTTTCTCTTTTATTTTCTTTTGGGCAATGCTCTAATAATGATGATCATCACACTTCTATTGATTACAACATATGAATTACATCTCGAAACTAGAACAAGATATGACTCTATATGAATGCCTCCGACGGTGTACTGGGATGGTGCAATGAATCAAGAGTGACATGTATGAAAAATAATGCATGGTGGCTTTGCCACAAATACGATGTCAACTACATGATCATGCAATGGCAATATGACAAAAGTAAAGTATGTCATGATGATGATGAACGGAACGGTGGAAAGTTGCATGGCAATATATCTCGGAATGGCTATGGAAATGCCATAATAGGTAGGTATGGTGGCTGTTTTGAGGAAGATATAAAGATATTTATGTGTGATAGAGCGTATCGTATCACGGGGTTTGGATGCACCGGCGAAGTTTGCACCAACTCTCAAGGTGAGAAAGGGCAATGCACGGTACCGAAGAGGCTAGCAAAGGCGGAAAGGTAAAAGTGCGTATAATCCATGGACTCAACATTAGTCAAAAGAACTCATATACTTATTGCAAAAATTTAGAAGTCATCAAAAATCAAGTACTACGCGCATGCTCCTAGGGGGATAGATTGGTAGGAAAAGACCATCGCTCGTCCCCGACCGCCACTCATAAGGATGCACAAGCCAGGTACACTTCATGTTTCAAATTTGTTACACAACTTTAACCATACGTGCATGCTGCGGGACTTGCTAAATTCAACACAAGCATTCTTTGAATTCATAATCACCCAACTAGCATGACTTTAATATCACTACCTCCATATCTCAAAACAATTATCAAGTATCAAATTGATCATAGCATCCAATTCACTTCCTATCATAGTTTTTATTATACCCAACTTGGATGCCTACCATTCTAGGACCAACTTATGACCATAGCAAATACCATGCTGTTCTAAAAGACTCTCAAAATAATATAAGTGAAGCATGAGAGACTAGCAATTTCTACAAAAATAAGCCACCGCCGTGCTCTAAAATATATAAGTGATGCACTAGAGCAAATGACAAACTACTCCGAAAGATATAAGTTAAGATCAATGAGTAGTCGAATAATTGTGCAACTATGTGAAGACTCTCTAACAATAAAGAATTTCAGATCTTGGTATTGTATTCAAACAGCAAGCAAAACAAAATAAAATGACATCGCAAGGATAGCACAACTCATGTGAAGAAGCAAAAACTTAGGCTCAACCGATACTAACCGATATTTGTTGATGGAGAAAAGTGGGATGCCTACCGAGGCATCCCCAAGATTAGATGCTTGAGACTTCTTGAAATATTATCTTGGGGTGCCTTGGGCATCCCCAAGCTTGAACTTTTGTGTCTCCTTAATTCCTCTCATATCATGGTTTCTCTTCTTTTTATCAGAAGCTTCATTCACAACAAACTCAACAAGAACTCGTGAGATAGGTTAGTATAAACAATGCAAAACCTTATCATTCTCTACTGTAACAAATCACTAAAATTATTATTCAACATTGAATACTAAATGCCTCTGCATATTTAATAATCCTATCCTCAAATAGAATCATTAAACAAACAAACATATGCAAACAATGCAAACATAACAGCAATCTGCCAAAATAGTACAGTCTGTAAAGAATGCAAGAGTATCAATACTTCCCTGACTCCAAAATTTATGAACTAAAATTCCCACTGTAATAAATTTATCAGATCTTAATATGCAAAAATATTCAACATTATACCATTCTCTGAATTGTCTAGGGAATTTTTGCAACAGCGGTAAACTTTCTGTTTTCAAACAGCAACATGTATACTAGCAAAATAAGCATGGCAAAGGCTATCCTTGACTTTTTTTATTGAAACTAAATATGCAAAACATTATTCTAAATAAAATCAAGAAAATACTAACAAAATAAAATGACGCTCCAAGCAAAACACATATCATGTGGTGAATAAAAATATAGCTCCAAGTAAAGTTTACCGATGAACGAAGACGAAAGAGGGGATGCCTTCCGGGGCATCCCCAAGCTTAGGCTCTTGGTTGTCCTTTAATATTACCTTGGGGTGCCTTGGGAATCCCCAATCTTAGGCTCTTGCCACTCCTTGTTCCATAGTCCATCGAATCTTTACCCAAAACTTGAAAACTCCACAACACAAAACTCAACAGAAAATTCGTAAGCTCCGTTAGTATAAGAAAATAAAACCACCACTTAGGTACTGTAATGAACTCATTCTAAATTCATATTGGTGTAATACCTACTGTATTCCAACGTATCTTTGGTTCATACCACTTAATACTAGCCATAGATGCATCAAAATAAGCAAACAACACAAAGAAAACAGAATCTGTCAAAAACAGAATAGTCTGTAGTAATCTGTATCAAACGTATACTTCTGGAACTACAAAAATTCTACCAAATTAGGAAGTCCTAAGCAATTTGTGTACCAATCCAGGTCAAAAATAATCAGATCAGAAGCTCATTCATGTGAATTAACAAAACTAATTTACTAGGTGCAAAAAGTTTCTGATTTTCAGCAGGATCAACACAACTATCACCGTAAGCTATCATAAAGGTCTTACTTGGCACTTTATTGAAATAAAAGCTATAAAACATGATAGTACAGTATCATAATCATGTGAACACAAAAAAACAGTAAAGGTAAATATTGGGTTGTCTCCCAACAAGCACTTTTCTTTAATGCCTTTCTAGCTAGGCATGATGATAGCAATGATGCTCACATAAAAGATAAGAATTGAAACATAACGGGAGCATCAAGAAGCATATGACTAGCACATTTAAGTCTAAACCACTTCCTATGCATAGGTATTTTGTGAGCAAATAACTTATGGGAACAATAATCAACAAGCATAGGAAGGTAAAACAAGCATAGCTTCAAAATTTTCAACACATAGAGAGGAAACTTGACATTATTGCAATTCCTACAAGCATATATTCCTCCCTCATAATAATTTTCAGTAGCATCATGAATGAATTCAACAATATAACCAGCACCTAAATTATTTTTTTCATGATCTACAAGCATAGAAAATTTACTACTCTCCACATAAGCAAAATTCCTCTCATTCGGAATAGTGGGAGTAAACTCAACAAAATAATTATCATGTGAGGCATAATCCAATTGAAAACTAAAATCATGACGACAAGTTTCATGGTTATCATTATTCTTAATAGCATACAAGTCATCACAATAATCATCATAGATAGCAACTTTGTTCTCATAATCAATTGGAACCTCTTCCGAAATAGTGGAATCATCACTAAATAAAGTTGACACTCTTCCAAATCCACTTTCATCAATATAATCATCATAAATAGGAGGCATGCTTTCATCATAATAAATTTGCTCATCAAAACTTGGGGGACAAAAAATATCATCTTCATCAAACATAGCTTCCCCAAGCTTGTGGCTTTGCATATCATTAGCATCATGGATATTCAAGGAATTCATATTAACAATATTGCAATCATGCTCATCATTCATATATTTCATGCCAAGCATTCTATGTAATTCTTATTCTAGCACATGAGCACAATTTTCCTTTTCTTCATACTCACGAAAGATATTAAAAAGACGAAGCGTATGAGACAAACTTAATTCCATTTTTTTGTAGTTTTCTTTAATAAACTAAACTAGTGAGAAAACAAGAAACAAAAAGATTCGATTGCAAGATCTAAAGATATACCTTCAAGCACTCACCTCCCCGACAACGGCGCCAGAAAAGAGCTTGATGTCTACTACACAGCCTTCTTCTTGTAGACGTTATTGGGCCTGCAAGTGCACAGGTTTGTAGGACAGTACCAAATTTCCCTCAAGTGGATGACCTAAGGTTTATCAATCCGTGGGAGGCGTAGGATGAAGATGGTCTCTCTCAAACAACCCTGCAACCAAATAACAAAAAGTCTCTTGTGTCCCCAACACACCCAATACAATGGTAAATTTTATAGGTGCACTAGTTCGGAGAAGAGATGGTGATACAAGTGCAATATAGATAGTAGATATAGGTTTTTGTAATCTGAAAATATAAAAACAGCAAGATAACTAATGATAAAAGTGAGCGTAAACGGTATTGCAATGATAGGAAACAAGGCCTAGGGTTCATACTTTCACTAGTGCAAGTTCTCTCAACAATAATAACATAAATAGATCACATAACAATCCCTCAACATGCAACAAAGAGTCACTCCGAAGCCACTAATAGCGGAGAACAAACATAGAGATTATGGTAGGGTACGAAACCACGTCAATGTTATTCTTTCAGATCAATCTATAAAAGAGTTCGTACTAGAATAACACCTTAAGACACAAATCAACCAAAACCCTAATGTCACCTAGATACTCCCTTATCACCTCAAGTATCCGTGGGCATGATTATATGATATGCATCACACAATCTCAGATTCATCCAACCAACACAAAGTACTTCAAAGAGTGCCCCAAAGTTTCTACCAGAGAGTCAAGAACGTGTGCCAACCCCAATGCATAGGTTCATGGGCGGAACCCGCAAGTTGGTCACCAAAACATACATCAAGTGGCACATGATATCCCATTGTCACCATAGATAAGCACCGCAAGACATACATCAAGTGTTCTCATAAAAGACTCAATCCGATAAGATAACTTCAAACGGGAAACTCAATTCATCACAAGAGAGTAGAGGGGGGGAAACATTAGAAGATCCAACTACAATAGCAAAGCTTGGGATACATCAAGATCGTGCCATAGAGGGAACACGAGAGAGAACACGAGAGAGAGAGAGAGATCAAACACATAGCTACTGGTACATACCCTCAGCCCCGAGGGTGAACTACTCCCTCCTCGTCATGGAGAGCACCGAGATGATGAAGATGGCCACCGGTGATGGGTTCCCCCTCCGGCAGGGTGCCGGAACGGACTCCCGAGAGGTTTTTTGTGGCTACAGAGGCTTGCGACGGCAGAACTCCCGATCTATCTTCATATTAGATGTTTTTAGGGTACGTAGGCATATATAGGCGAAAGAAGTAGGTTGGGAGGTGCTCGAGGGGTCCACGAGACAGGGGGTGCGCCCTGTAGGGGGGGGGGCGCCCCCTATCTCCTGGGCTCCTCAAGGGTCTTCTAACTTGATCTCCAAGCCTCCAGGATGATATTCTTCCAAAAAATCACGATGTCGAAGGTTTCATTCCGTTTGGACTCCGTTTGATATTCCTTTTCCTCGAAATACTGAAACAGGCAATAAAACAGCAATATGGGTCGGGCCTCCAGTTAATACGTTAGTCCCAAAAATGATATAAAAGTGTAAAGTAAAGCCCATAAACATCCAAAAAGGGGTAATATAATAGCATGGAACAATCAAAAATTATAGATACGTTGGAGACGTATCACACAGTAGGTCACGTTTTTCGTCATGCATGTACATCCATAACGATTTTATGACAGAATCAAGATAGTCATACCTGTGCTGTCGTAGAAGTGTTCCGTGACATTACCAAAATTATCATCACGAAAGTGTCCACTTCCATGGTGATAAATCACGCGTCATAGAAGTGCCTTCGTCAAGGGTGACCGACACGTGGCATCAACTGTAATGGGTCGCCGTTAAGCTATCGGGTCCGGTTTTGGATCTGATAACCCGCTAACAGCCACGACCAATGGGGATTTTCAATGTGTAAATTTCTTATTGGCCAGAGGAACCACGTGTCAGCACCTGAAAAGGACAGATGTCAGCCGCCCAATGGATAGGAGGCGCCTATGATACGTTGATACGTCTCCGTCGTATCTATAATTTTTGATTGTTCCATGCCAATATTATTCAACTTTCTTATACTTTTGGCAAATTTTTATATTACTTTTTAGGACTAACATATTGATCCAGCGCCCAGTGCCAGTTCCTGTTTGTTGCATGTTTTATGTTTCGCAGAAACCCAATATCAAACAGAGTCCAAACGGGGTAAAAATGGACGGAGATTATTTTTGGAATATTTATGATTTTTGGGAAGAAAAATTAACGTGAGACGGTGCCCGAGGGGGCCACGAGGCAGGGGGCGCGCCCCTGACCCTCGTGGGCACCTCGTAAGGCAGTTGACGCTCTTCTTTTGCCGCAATAAAGCTAATTTTCGGAGAAAAATCAGGGTGAAGGTTTCAATCCAATCGGAGTTACGGATCTCCGGATATATAAGAAACGGTGAAAGGGCAGAATCCTGGAACGCAAAAACAGAGAGAGATAGTGAGACAGATCCAATCTCAGAGGGGCTCTCGCCCCTCCCACGCCATGGGAGCCAAGGACCAGAGGGGAAACCCTTCTCCCATCTATGCAGAAGGTCAAGGAAGAAGAAGAAGAAGAAGAAGAAGAAGAAGAAGAAGAAGAAGGGGGGCTCTCTCCCCCTTGCTTCCGGTGGCGCCGGAACGCCACTGGGGCAATCATCATCACCGCGATCTACACCAACAACTTCACCGCCCTCATCACCAACTCCCCCCTCTATGCAGTGGTGTAACCTCTCTTTTACCCGCTGTAATCTCTACTTAAACATGGTGCTCAATGCTATATATTATTTCCCAATGATGTATGGCTATCTTATGATGTTTGAGTAGATCTGTTTTGTCCTATGGCTTAATTGATGATCGTGATTGGTTTGAGTTGCATGTTTTATTATTGGTGCTGTCCTATTGTGCCCTCCGTGTCGCGCAAGCGTGAGGGATTCCCGTTGTAGGGTGTTGAAATATGTTCATGATTCGCTTATAGTGGGTTGCTTGAGTGACAGAAGCATAAACCCGAGTAAGGGGGTTGTGGCGTATGGGATAAAGGGGACTTGATGCTTTAATGCTATGGTTGGGTTTTACCTTAATGGTCTTTAGTAGTTGCGGATGCTTGCTAGAGTTCCAATCATAAGTGCATATGATCCAAGAAGAGAAAGTATGTTAGCTTATGCCTCTCCCTCAAATAAAATTGCAATAGTGATTACCGGTCTAGTTATCGATTGCCTAGGGACAAATAACTTTCTCGTGACAAAAAGCTCTCTACTAAAACTAATTTAGTTGTGTCTTTATCTAAACATCCCCTACTTTTTATTTACGTGCTCTTTATTATCTTGCAAACCTATCCTATCACACCTACAAAGTCCTTCTAGTTTCATACTTGTTCTAGGTAAAGCGAACGACAAGCATGTGTAGAGTTGTATCGGTGGTCGATAGAACTTGAGGGAATATTTGTTCTACCTTTAGCTCCTCGTTGGGTTCGACACTCTTACTTATTGAAAGAGGCTACAATTGATACCCTACACTTGTGGGTTATCAAGACCTTTCAATATTCTCGTGTGTGCTTGTTTGCTTTATCACTAAGTAATTTTTATTTGCTGTTTTAAGTTGTTCTCTACCTTTAGTTATGGATATGGAACACGAAATACCAAAAAAAATAGGTGTACTTGCTACTCATGGAGATGGGGAACCTCCTAAAACCCTCGATGCTCATTATGTGAAAGATATTATGTACTACTTTGGCAATCCTGAGAAAACCCCATTCAATTATGTTATGGGAGACACGTTGGATCAACGTGAATACTTTAGGGATTATCGCTTGACTCAAAAAGGGAAACTATTATGGGATCAAATTCATATGTTGCATTGGTATGCTCATCAACTATGCTTGAGATATGATTATACTTGTTGCTCTAGGATGAAGGCTCCACACCTTTCCTTTTCATGCAAATTTAATGATAATGAAACCTTGGCTTCTTATGCTAATAGTATATATGATTACTATGATGTGGAACAAATAGAAGAATTTGTTGCTTTTATGGGTGCTTATGAAATTGAATCTTTGTTTAAAATGTGTGAAAATCTTGATGATGTTGTTTACAGACCTGAAAATTTTGCTATACTTAAATATTGCTATGATAATTATGAATATAATGCCGATATTGATGCATTTATTGAGGAAGTCTCTGCTGTCCAAGAAGAGACTAATATTTTGCAGGAATCTATGGAAGAAGAAATTGAAGAAACTGTGAGCTCATTGGATGAAAAAGATGAGGAGGAGAGCGAAGAACAAAAGGAGGAAGAGCGGATAAGCTACCCGCGCCCACCTTCTAATGAGAGTAACTCTTTAACTCATACATTGTTTAATTCCCCTTCGTGCTTACCGAAGGATGATTGCTATGATGATTGTTATGATCCCGTTGATTCTCTTGAAATACCCCTTTTTGATGATGCTTGCTATGCTTGTGGCCAAGATGCCAATATGAATTATGCTTATGGAGATGAACTTGCTATAGTTCCTTATGTTAAACATGAAATTGTTGCTATTGCACCCACGCATGATAGTCCTATTATCTTTTTGAATTCTCCAAACTACACTATATTGGAGAACTTTTTGCTTATTAAGGATTATATTGATGGGTTGCCTTTTACTACTACACATGATAATTTTGATGGATATAATATGCATGTGCTTGCTGCTCCTACTTGCAATTATTATGAGAGAGGAACTACATCTCCGCCTCTCCATGTTTCCAATATGATAAAATTGCAAGAAACTGCTTATACTATGCATTGGCCTTTACTATGTGTGCATGAATTGTTCTTTTATGACATGCCGATGCATAGGAAGAGAGTTAGACTTCGTTGTTGCTTGATATATGTTACTTTGTGCTCACTACTAAATTACAAATAATTGCTAATTAAAATTGGCTTTGATATACCTTGGGATCCGGGTGGATCCATTACTTGAGCACTATATGCCTAGCTAAATGGCTTTAAAGAAAGCGCTGCCAGGGAGACAACTCGGAAGTTTTAGAGAGTCATTTATTTCTGTTGAGTGCTTTCATAAAGTTTAAAAACAAAAAAAATAAAGAGGGGAACCCAAAACTTTTCAAAAAGGAAAGTGAAAGTGAGAAAGACAAGCATTGTTGAAGTGGGGGAGCTCCTTGAACTTTGTTCACGCTCAAGGAAACTTTGTGAATCTTAATTACAGAAACTTTTCATCAAAAATAATTATCCCCTTGTACAATTCCATTGTATTATAAAAATAATGTGCCAAGGTTTGCCTTTAGGATCTTTACAATGCTTGTATGTTTGTGCGGTGCAGGACAGAAACTTTGGCTGTAGTGCGCGATTTTACATTTTTTTACTGGAACGTCAAACGGTTTTGAAACTTTTTGCACTGTCTTTATGTACAATTTTTTTATTTTTCCTAATTTTTGTAGAATTTTTGGGGTACAGAAGTATGGTGAATGTTCAAATTGCTACAGACTGTTCTGTTTTTGACAAATTCTGTTTTTGATGCATAGTTTACTTGTTTTGATGAAACTATCAATGTCTATCAGTGGATTAAGCCATGAAAAAGTTATATTACAGTAGACACAATGCAAAAACAGAATATGAATTAGTTTGTAATAGTACTTAGAGTAGTGATTTGCTTTATTATACTAACGGATCTTACCGAGTTTTCTGTTGAAGTTTTGTGTGGATGAAGTGTTTGATCGAGGAGGTCTCGATATGAGGAAAAGGAGGAGATGCAAGATGTGACACCCGGGTATTTAGGCTACAGTAATCCCCTGTTAATGATGCCACGTCACCTTGATTACTGTTGCTAATCTCGCGTTAGTTCAGAACCGTATCAAATTTAAATCCTAAATAAGTCAAACGACAAAGGTTTTAAATATTAGAATTAAAATGTTCGGGCTATGTCAATTATTGCATCGGTAATTATGATGAAGTAGACACAATTTTATAAAATGCCTAAATACTTTTAAATGAATTAAAACAGAAAAGAAATAATGAAAGAAAATACAAAGGTTAAAAGAAAAAAAAGAAAACAAAGACTAACAAAAAAAAGGAAGGACCCCGGCCTACTGCTCAGCTATCGGCCGCCCAGCCAGTTAGCCCAGCCGCCCCACTCTCTCCATAACCCCAAACCCTACCCCACGACCACTCCCACTCCTCCCCACGCCGCTCTCTCCTCCCCGATCCAGCTTCGATCGAGATCGAGAGGCCCGCCGCCGACGCCGCCGGTCTTGCCACACTCACGCCGCCCGCCGCCACACGCCGCCCGTCCTCACCTCCTCCCGACCAGCCATCCAGGCAACGACGCTCGTCAGACGCCCGACGTCGCGCCTCCCGGATTCCGTCGCCGGAACCACGCCGCCACGCCAATCGTCCCGTTGCTCGACCTCGTCGGGCTACCACGCCGCTGCCTCCTCGACTCATCTCGCCGGACGCCATCGCTGTCGTCCTCTCCATCGCCGGCGCTCCCGTCCACGCCGCCGCGCCGCCAACGGACCTCCCGACTCCTCCCGAGCCCATCGCCTTTCCCTACGGCCCCGTGAGCGCCTCCCCTCTCCTCTCGGTCTCCCTCGCGCCGCTCATGCGCCTCGTCGCGCTCGTCGCGTCAACGCTGGGCTCGCTACCCGTGTCTTCTTGTAGCTGCCGATCATGCGGCATCCCGCAGCGTCTTGCGGCCATGGTCGTAGCCTCCCACCGTCGCGCCGTCGTTCCGCCTCCCCTCCCGCCATCGCCGCCCCACCGCCGCAACCTCGCGCCTGCGCCATGCGTCCCGGCGCGCCCACTGCTCGCTGGGCGGCCTAATCGGGTTGAGGCTTCACCGTAGCGCCTGAACCCACTTTGGCCATGGGCGAATGACACGAGGACCCACGCCCGAATGATATAAAAAAAAGGATTTAAAAAAAATAATAATAAAAATAAAAATAATTAAATAATTAGTTAAATTAATTAATTAACTTAATTAAACCTAATTAG
Organism: Aegilops speltoides; assembly: GCA_021437245.1. Classification (NCBI taxonomy): domain Eukaryota; kingdom Viridiplantae; phylum Streptophyta; class Magnoliopsida; order Poales; family Poaceae; genus Aegilops; species Aegilops speltoides. Next base: position 229,135,447 of record CM038145.1, read on the forward strand.
ATTAGCCTAATTAACTAGTTCAACTAATTAACTGTGATTAATTAACTAACGAAGGAATGACATGCGGGACCCACATGTCATTGACCCGATCAACGCTTTGTTGACTGCTGGTGTCATGCTGACGTCATCATGACGTCAGCAAGCACTATTCTGGATAATGTTAATTTAATTAATAATTAATAAATTAGAAAATGTTTTAAAAACTTTAAAAATTAATATAAATTAAACCGTAGCTCAGATGAAAATACTTTCTACATGAAAGTTGCTCAGAACGACGAGACGATTCCGGATACGCCACTCGTTCGTCCGCCACACCCCCCTAACCTATCAAACCCGCAACTTTCCCCCTCCGGCTCCTCTGTCCGAAAACGCGAAACACTGGGAATACCTTCCCGGCTGTTTCCCCCCCCTTCATCGGTATCACCTACTACCGCGTTAGGGCACACCTAGCACCACGTATTGACATGTTATGCTTTGTGATGCTTTGATTACTTTGTTATTTATTGTGTTCCCCCTCCGTTACTTCTTTCCAGTAGACCCCGAGACTGCCGGCGACCCCGGTTTGACTACGGTGTTGACGACCCCTCTCTCTTGCCAGAGCAACCAGGCAAGCCCCCTTGATCACCAGATATCGCCTATTCTCCTCTATACTGCTTGCATTAGAGTAGTGTAGCATGTTACTGCTTTTCGATAATCCTATTCTGATGCATAGCCTGACATTGTTGCTACATCTGTTGATACCTTACCTGCAATCCTAAATGCTTAGTATAGGATGCTAGATTATCATCATTGGCCCTACATTCTTGTCAGTCTGCCTTGCTATACTATCGGGCCGTGATCACTTGGGAGGTGATCACGGGTATATACTATACATACATACATACTACGATGGTGACTAAAGTCGGGTCTGCTCAAGAGTACCATGAGTGATTCACGGATTAGGGCTGAAAGGACCTTTGTCCCGACGGCCCTCTGTGTGGATCTTTGTGGCGGAGCGACAGGCAGGTTGAGACCGCCTAGGTGAGAGGTGGGCTGGCCTCGATCGGCGTCCGCGGTTGATTCATAATAACACGCTTAACGAGATCTTGGTATTTGATCCGAGTCCGCCATTTGGTCTATACGCACTAACCATCTACGTGGGAGTAGTTATGGGTATCCCGACGTCGTGGTATCACCGAAGCCTTCTTGACGTCGGCGGCCGAAAGCGGCGCTGGCGGATTGGAACGTAAGCTGCGCTTGTATTAGGGGCTAGTTCGCTTCCGCCCGCCTCAACGCAGGTGTGTGCTCGAGGCGATGGGCGGACCCTGCGCGCTTAGGTTTAGACCGGCGGTCTTGACCTCTCTGTTGTGCCTAGGTGGGGCTACGACGTGTCGATCTTCCGAGGCCGGGCATGACCCAGGAAAGTGTGTCCGGCCAAATGGGATCGAGCGTGTTGGGTTATGTGGTGCACCCCTGCAGGGAAGTCTAATCTATTCGAATAGCCGTGTCCCTCGGTAAAAGGACGACCCGGAGTTGTACCTTGACCTTATGACAACTAGAACCAGATACTTAATAAAACACACCCTTCCAAGTGCCAGATACAACCCGGTGATCACTCTCTAACAGGGCGACGAGGAGAGGATCGCCGGGTAGGATTATGCTATGCGATGCTACTGGAGATGCTACTTGGTGATGCTACTTGGAGATGCTACTTGAAGGACTTCAATCTACTCTCTTCTACATGCTGCGAGACGGAGGCGCCAGCGTAGTCTTCGACGTGATTAGCTATCCCCTCTTATTCTCGGCATTCTGCAGCTCGGTCCATCGATATGGCCTTTTTCACATATACCCATGCATATGTAGTGTAGTTCCTTGCTTGCAGTACTTTGGATGAGTACTCACGGTTGCTTTCTCCCCTTTTTCCCCATTTCCTTCTTTACGGTTGTCGCAACCAGATGTTTGGAGCCTAGGAGCCAGACGCCACCGTCGGCGGCGACTACTACTACATCGAGGTGCCTACTACTACGTGCGGGCACCGACGATTTACCACTGTGAGTAGTTTAGGAGGATCCTGCAGAGGCCTGCGCCTCTTTCGATCTGTATCCCAGTTTGTGCTAGCCATCTTATGGCAACTTGTTTAACTTATGTCTGTACTCAGATATTGTTGCTTCCACGACTCGCCTATGATCGAGCTCTTGTATTCGAGCCCTCGAGGCCCCGGCTTGTATTATGATGCTTGTATGACTTATTTATGTTTTAGAGTTGTGTTGTGATATCTTCCGTGAGTCCTCGATCTTGATCGCATTACGCTTATGCGTGCATGATTAGTGTACGATTGAATCGTGGGCGTCACAAGTTGGTATCAGAGCCGACTGCCTGTAGGAATCCCCTTTCCAACTCCTTGGCCGAAGTTGAGTCTAGACATTGCAAAAAAAAAACTTTTACTAACTTGGCTGTGTGCCTTACGGGCCCACGTCGCCATTGGGTGGTATTAGGATCTTTTACTCCTTATCTATACTCTGGGACTCTGATCTCTCTTCTATTCGGATTAAATGAATTTTGCTAAATCTAACATTAGGATCTCGTTATCACTTTCACCCGGAGAGCCCCTTATTACTGATGATCGCCTGCTGCACGTGAAGACCCTGAAGATACTCTCCGCTGTTACCCCGAGAACTTGTGTTCATCGCGTTTGCAATTCCCCTTCCACCGTCAACCCTTATGGATAACTACTTACAGTTGTTATTCTTATATTCGTCCCCAGTTAGTCTTGTTATTACAAGATACCCAAGTACTCGCCATTGTTTCGATAATCCTTTGAGCTTATTGCCTTGCTGTTCTTTGTCACCTGAATACCCCTACGGATAATTCTCGCATTTATCGAGTATCCGCTTATCCCCAGTTGTTCATATGCTTTTCAAATTACTTGGAAATACTACCCGATCTTCCGAGTATCCTCTTCAAAATATTGCTCGGCAAATACTTGTCTGCTTGCAATATGGATGCTTTCCATATGCGTAGCAATATTCATTAGTATCCTTTGACACGATCATTTTGATCCTATCGATTCAACATGTGTGTGAAAGCACGCAATCATCAGTTGATCCTTTTAAATTATCTTTCCGGCTCAGACATCATTTTTGAACATGAGCTGGTTCTCGACCAAACTATTTGTCGTCAATTGTGCCTCTGGTCTATCCAACTTATCCATCCTTGATCAGAGCGTCTGCTTCTGATCCCTTGTTTTGGAAATCATAATTCCTTTGTTATCTAAGCATCAAATTGTTCAGATGTTCTATAATATGATGCACGTGCATTCTTCTTCCTCTGGTTGAGTATCGATGCTCACATCAGATCCCTTGTGGACCATCGGTTCCTTTGTTGGATTCTATCCGACAGTGTCCTTCATATTGAATAACCTTGAGAACCTTTCCATGGGTATATAATGCCTTTGGTAAATTGTATCATCTGCTTTTGAACTTGCTCTACTATCGAGTTTGTGTTAATTACCCCTAAAGTTCGTGGTATATGTTCTAAGAAGCCCCGATGGCTTGAACCTATGCCTTCCTTAATATGTGTGAACTCGAAAGTTTTCACGAGCCATACTCTTCGATGTTTCACGGATAAAATTTCAACATCGCAACTTCATCGAACGCGAGAAGTGAATGAAAGGTTATGCATTGGAAAAGTGGAGTCGACCTTGAACTTTGTGTTCATGCCCATGGACACGATGTAGATCCTATCATGGAAGCTTCTTGTAACTATTTCCTTGATATATTATCCTTTTGGTATCGGTGGATTGATCTTTTGCAATCGTGGTTCCACCATGTTCTCCTTTAAATACCATTTCTCGTGCAAGTTTAAGCACTTGTCTTCAGAGAGCAATACCCAGTCCAACCTCTACTTTGATCCGACGTCGAGTATTACCCCCGGTATCTCGAGATAATAATGGAACCGCATAACTTCTTATGGGTTCTTCATCAAGTGCTACATTCTCACCGATTCCAATTTTTCACGGGCTCGAAGTTATTAAACACTCAAAGACACCGATAATCGAACCGAGTCCGCACTACGGTTCAACAACTTTAGTAATCTTCTTTACTTACGAAGTTTGTACCCGATCACGCCATTCCTAGCCTGTTCGGCTACATCATTACCGTGCTAATTTTCATTGTGCTATCGGGCCCTTCTTCCGGAGCACAAATTTCGACGATGAGCTAAGCTTATGTTGACTTTCCTCGTCATATCATTTTGCCTTGAACAACAAGCTGGATCCTGTGATGTACCCGTGGTTCCAATAACCTTTCGCTTCATCATTCCTTTGACTTGATGTCATCGCCGATCGATTACACCTTCATGAAATCTCTCGACAATAGTGTCGTGATCATCATCAACATTCCGAGCTCTTCCAGGATATCAATTGAATTCATGATGGGAAATACCATCCTTGCCCCTTGATGATTTGTGTTATCATCGACAACATCCTTGATTTCCTCTCAACACAAACTTGTTCGTGTTTTGTGTTATACCTTGAGATCCTTGCTACCCAAAGATTAGTTCTTCTTTACCTTGGAAGTTTTACCATCTTTTATGTCAAGAATGTTGGGAGAATTGCTCCACCTCTTAAGAATTCTTGATATAGTAACACTTCTTCCCATCACCATTCTTTCTTGGTCCTCGTGTTGATTCCGATCGTGGTACCAACAAGTGAGCGGTGCTGTTTGGATTCCGCCTTCTAGCAACCCTATCGCTTTGAAGTTAATGGTCGGCCGCTCATTCTTAGACTATTGATTATTGAATCACCATTCCAATGTTAGCCGTGCAACCCAGCCCATATTTCGGGCGCATCTTTCAACCATTGTTAAATTGTGTATGTTTTCCTCAAGCATACATCAATATATCATTTTGATCTGACAAATGTTATCTCCTTGTTCACGTAATGGTGGAAATCCATCTTTTGTTAATCTCGATGAATTGCCGTTGAATTCCATCAGCCACCTCCTCATCCTCTCGTTGGTTTACCGATGAACTCTTGTTTCGGAACTGGCTTCCATGGTTCACCTCCCGAGAATCTTCGATGTCATCTCGTCAATTTGTATCGCACCTTTTCTCCTCAAGCATCGTGAGTTTGAGGTATCCTAACACCGATCAGATCTGAATCTCGGTCAGATATGATGGTTGGAACATTTTTCCAAGAGTTATAACACTGGTCTTTTATGACCCGGTAAGGTGATGTCATGCCCAGCACACCTGGCCGGATGACATGCTGTTATAGTTTCCTTTTTAACAAGGTTAACCCTTTTTCCATGAGGGAATTGAATGCCTTGTTTAATAAGTTTATGCTGATGGATCGTTTGTGTATCCAAAGTCTGACCTTTGCTTGAAGACCATGTCAATGCTATCTCGAAGCATGTATGTGGTACTCCGATTTTCAACAAGAACATTTGAAGCCCAATGCTAAATGTTTCCTGCTCAATTATCCAAACACCGTTGTATGGGTAATGTCTTGAAATTTCTCTCCCTTACCTATCGGATTTTCTACATTATATCCTCGTCAGATATCATGCTCCGCTTGTCCTTGGGAAGGATATACCCTTGTAAAATGTGTGTAAACACAATTCCCCTTCCATTGTTTTGTTTAACCTCTCTTGTATGTCAATTGAACTAAGCGTGCACCTTGTTGTATCACTGTCTCAGAAGATCCTGTTACTATTGTTGGTGACATTCCGGTAACCATCGACGGGTGATAACTTTGCCAATTGGTTCGCCTCGCTCAACAAGTAGGAAAATTGTTCTTTGTTCCCCGCCTTTGGTACCGACATTGTTGTCGACATAACCGATGACTATTCTCTTACATGCCTTGCTTACATGATCGTGCAAGATATCACCACTCCTATTTTTAACCCACATGGTGGGCCCATAATCCACAGTCCCACAGGATCGAAACCTGACTCTCCTGCACCCCCTATTCCCAAAGTTATTCCTCACACTTGGCTTCGTATGTAACTCACGGGCCACCTGCCAAGTGATCTATTCGGGTATCAGACGCAATACTTACTCTCGCTGCTCTGAACCTCTGTCTCCCTCTAGTTCAGACTTCGAGCAACTACCTATCCGCTTGGAACCTCTTATGGTACCTTCATACCTTACTCTCGATGTATTTTATATGTTCAACTCAAGAGATAATCTTATACTATTCGTGGGTTAACCCTAGATTGTTTCCCTCAAAAGCATTATGTCGTAGCAAGCTGCCCCTTATCCTTTCGTAAGTACGATGGAGTTCCCGAAGAAATGATGACAAGTTTATCATGATGCATTGGAATAAAGAATTGAAGACATCAACGAAACAGATTAACTTCTTCGAGAAGAGCAACCAATACCGAGAAAATCCGATAGTATATCGTGAACGGACCTTTCCCCTTTATTTACCTCTTAAATCTCGGGACGAGATTTCTTGTAGTGGAGGAGAATTGTGACACCCGGGTATTTAGGCTACAGAAATCCCTCATTAATGATGCCACGTCACCTTGATTACTGTTGCTAATCTCGCGTTAGTTCAGAACCGTATCAAATTTAAATCCTAAATAAGTCAAACGACAAAGGTTTTAAATATTAGAATTAAAATGTTCGGGCTATGTCAATTATTGCATCGGTAATTATGATGAAGTAGACACAATTTTATAAAATGCCTAAATACTTTTAAATGAATTAAAACAGAAAAGAAATAATGAAAGAAAATACAAAGGTTAAAAGAAAAAAAAAAGAAAAACAAAGACTAACAAAAAAAAAAGGAAAGGACCCCGGCCTCTGCTCAGACTATCGGCCGCCAGCCCAGCTTGGCCCAAACCGCCCCCCTCTCTCCATAACCCCAAACCCTACCCCACGACCACTCCCACTCCTCCCCACGCCGCTTCTCCTCCCCGATCCAGCTCGATCGAGATCGGAGAGGCCCGCCCGCCGACGCCGCCGGTCTTGCCACACCTCACGCCGCCCCCCGCCACACGCCGCCGCCCGTCCTCACCTCCTCCCGACCAGCCATCCAGGCAACGACGCTCGTCAAGACGCCCGACGTCGCGCCTCCCGGATTCGTCGCCGGAACCACGCCGCCACGCCAATCGTCCCGTTGCTCGACCTCGTCCGGGCTACCACGCCGCCTGCCTCCTCGACTCATCTCGCCGGACGCCATCGCTGTCGTCCTCTCCATCGCCGGCGCTCCCGTCCACGTCGCCGTGCCGCCAACGGACCTCCCGACTCCTCCCGAGCCCATCGCCTTTCCCTCGGCCCCAGTGAGCGCCTCCCCTCTCCTCTCGGTCTCACGCGCGCCGCTCGCGCGCGTCGCGCTTCGTCGCGTCAGGCTCGCTCGCTACCGTGTCTTCAGAAGCCGCCGCCGATCATGGCATCTCTAGCGTCGTGCCGCCATGGTCGTAGCCTCCCCACTGTCGCTGCCGTCGTTCCCTGCCCCTTCCGCCATGCGCCGCCCCACCGCCGCAACCTCGCGCCATGCGCCGTCGCGCGCCCACTGCTTCGCTGGGCGGCCTAATCGGGTTGAGGCTTCACCGTAGCGCCGAACCCACTTTGGCCATGGGCGAATGACACGAGGACCCACGCCTCGAATGATATAAAAAAAGGATTTAAAAAAATAATAATAAAAATAAAAATAATTAAATAATTAGTTAAATTAATTAATTAACTTAATTAAACCTAATTAGATTAGCCTAATTAACTAGTTCAACTAATTAACTGTGATTAATTAACTAACAATGAATGACATGCGGACCCACATGTCACGCTGACCCGATCGCCTGCTGATTGTTGAGGTGTCATGTTGACGCCATCATGACGCCGCAAGCACTATTCTCGATAATGTTAATTTAATTAATAATTAATAAATTAGAAAATGTTTTAAAACTTTAAAATTAATATAAATTAAACCGTAGCTCGATGAAAATACTTTCTACATGAAAGTTGCTCGTAACGACGAGACGATTCCGGATCGCCACTGCTCGTCCGCCACACCCCCTAACCTATCAAACCCGCAACTTTCCTCCTCGGCTCCTCGTCAAAACGCTAAACACCGGAATACCTTCCCATTGTTTCCCCATCATCGGATCACCTACTACGCGTTAGGGCACACCTAGCACCACGTATTGACATGTTATGCTTTGTGATGCTTTGATTACTTTGTTATTTATTGTGTTCCTCCGTTACTTCTTTCCAAGAGACTCGAGATCTGCCGACCCGGTTTGACTACGGTGTTGACCCCTCTCTCTTGCCAGAGCAACCAGCAAGCCCCCTTGATCACCAGATATCGCCTATTCTCCTCTATCTGCTTGCATTAGAGTAGTGTAGCATGTTACTTTTGATAATCCTATTACGATGCATAGCCCGACATTGTTGCTACATCTGCTGATACCTTACCGCAATCCTAAATGCTTAGTATAGGATGCTAGATTATCATCATTGGCCCTACATTCTTGTCGATCGCCTTGCTATACTATCGGGCCGTGATCACTTGGGAGGTGATCACGGTATATACTATACATACATACATACTACAGATGGTGACTAAAGTCGGGTCTCGTCAAGAGTACCCGCGAGTGATTCACGGATTAAATGAAAGGACCTTTGTCCCGACGGCCCTCTGTGTGGATCTTTGTGGCGGAGCGACAGGCAGGTTGAGACCGCCTAGGTGAGAGGTGGGCTGGCCTCGATCGGCGTCCGCGGTTGATTCATAATAACACGCTTAACGAGATCTTGGTATTTGATCCGAGTCCGCCATTTGGTCTATACGCACTAACCATCTACGTGGGAGTAGTTATGGGTATCCCGACGTCGTGGTATCACCGAAGCCTTCTTGACGTCGGCCGAATCGAGCGGCGCTACCGGATTGGAACGTAAGCTGCGCTTGTATTAGGGGCTAGTTACGCTTCGGCCGCCCTCGCACGTCTTGTGTGTGCTCGAGGCGATGGGCGGACCCTGCGCGCTTAGGTTTAGACCGGCGTGCTGACCTCTCTGTTGTGCCTAGGTGGGGCTACGACGTGTCGATCTTCCGAGGCCGGGCATGACCCAGGAAAGTGTGTCCGGCCAAATGGGATCGAGCGTGTTGGGTTATGTGGTGCACCCCTGCAGGGAAGTCTAATCTATTCGAATAGCCGTGTCCCTCGGTAAAAGGACGACCCGGAGTTGTACCTTGACCTTATGACAACTAGAACCAGATACTTAATAAAACACACCCTTCCAAGTTAGATACAACCCGGTGATCACTCTCTAACAGGGCGACGAGGAGAGGATCGCCGGGTAGGATTATGCTATGCGATGCTCTTGGAGATGCTACTTGGTGATGCTACTTGGAGATGCTACTTGAAGGACTTCAATCTACTCTCTTCTACATGTCATGAGACGGAGGTCGCCAGAAGCGTAGTCTTGACGTGATTAGCTATCCCCTCTTATTCGGCATTCTGCAGCTCACCCCTCGATATGGCCTTTTTCACATATACCCATGCATATGTAGTGTAGTTCCTTGCTTGCAGTACTTTGGATGAGTACTCACGGTTGCTTTCTCCCCTTTTTCCCCATTTCCTTCTTTACGGTTGTCGCAACCAGATGTTTGGAGCCTAGGAGCGACGCCACCGTCGGCGATTTACTACTACTACACCGAGGTGCCTACTACTACGTGCGGTCGGCGGCGGCGACCTGGGAGTAGTTTAGGAGGATCCTGCAGGGAGGCCCGCGCTTCTTTCGATCTGATCCCGCTTTGTGCTAGCCATCTTATGGCAACTTGTTTAACTTATGTCTCAGTACTCAGATATTGTTGCTTCACGACTTCGTCTATGATCGAGCTCTTGTATTCGAGCCCTCGAGGCCCTGGCTTGTATTATGATGCTTGTATGACTTATTTATGTTTTAGAGTTGTGTTGTGATATCTTCCCGTGAGTCCCTGATCTTGATCGTACACGTTTGCGTGCATGATTAGTGTACGATTGAATCGTGGGCGTCACACAAGAGCTCAAGCTTGGGGATGCCCAAGTCACCCTAAGTAAATATTCAAGGAGACTCAAGTGTCTAAGCTTGGGGATGCCCCGGAAGGCATCCCCTCTTTCTTTAACAAGTATCAGTATGCTTTCGGATTTGTTTCGTTCATGTGATATGTGCGAATCTTGGAGCGTCTTTTGCATTTAGTTTTCACTTTTCTTTTTTGCACCATGCTGGTATGAGATAGTCCTTGGTTGATTTATAGAATGCTCATTGCACTTCACTTAAATCTTTTGAGTATGGCTTTATAGAATGCTTCATGTGCTTCGCTTATATCTTTTGAAGTTTGAATTGCCTGTTTCTCTTCACATAGAAAATCGCCATTTGTAGAATGCTCTTTTGCTTCACTTAAATTTGTTAGAGCAGGGGCATATCTTTTGTAGAAAGAAGTAAACTCTCTTGCTTCACTTATATCTATTTAGAGAGATGACAAGAATTGGTCATTCACATGGTTAGTCATAAAATCCTACATAAACTTGTAGATCGCTGAATATGATATGTTTGATTCCTTGCAATAGTTTTGCAATATAAAGGTGGTGATATTAGAGTCATGCTAGTGAGTAGTTGTGGATTAGTAGAAATACTTGTGTTGAGATTTGTGATTCCCGAAGCATGCACGTATGGTGAACCGTTATGTGATGAAGTCGGAGCATGATTTATTTATTGATTGTCTTCCTTATGAGTGGTGGTCGGGGACGAGTGATGGTCCTTTCCTACCAATCTAACCCTTCTCCCATCCATGGAGAAGGTCAAGGAAGAAGAATAAGAAGAAGAAGAAGAAGAAGAATGGGGGCTCTCTCCCCCTTGCTTCCGGTGGCGCCGGAACGCCGCCGGGGCCATCATCATCACCGCGATCTACACCAACAACTTCACCGCCCTCATCACCAACTCCCCCTCTATGCAGCGGTGTAACCTCTCTTTTGCCCGCTGTAATCTCTACTTAAACATGGTGCTCAACGCTATATATTATTTCCCAATGATGTATGGCTATCTTATGATGTTTGAGTAGATCTGTTTTGTCCTATGGGTTAATTGATAATCGTGATTGGTTTGAGTTGCATGTTTTATTATTGGTGCTATCTTATTGTGCCCTCCATGTCGCGCAAGCGTGAGGGATTCCCGCTGTAGGGTGTTGCAATATGTTCATGATTCGCTTATAGTGGGTTGCTTGAGTGATAGAAGCATAAACCCGAGTAAGGGGGTTGTGGCGTATGGGATAAAGAGGACTTGATGCTTTAATGCTATGGTTGGGTTTTACCTTAATGATCTTTAGTAGTTGCATATGCTTTCTAGAGTTCCAATCATAAGTTCATATGATCCAAGAAGAGAAAGTATGTTAGCTTATGCCTCTCCCTCAAATAAAATTGCAATAATGATTACCGGTCTAGTTATCGATTGCCTAGGGACAAATAACTTTCTCGTGACAAAAAGCTCTCTACTAAAACTAATTTAGTTGTGTCTTTATCAAACAGCCCCTACTTTTTATTTACATGCTCTTTATTATCTTGCAAACCTATCCTATCACACCTACAAAGTCCTTCTAGTTTCATACTTGTTCTAGGTAAAGCGAACATCAAGCGTGCGTAGAGTTGTATCGGTGGTCGATAGAACTTGAGGGAATATTTGTTCTACCTTTAGCTCCTCATTCGGTTCGACACTCTTACTTATCGAAAGAGGCTACAATTGATCCCCTACACTTGTGGGTTATCATACGTCGACACGTGGCAAAGCCGAATGACGACCCATTTAGGTTAAAAAGGTTGGCCCAGTCAAAATTAGTGGGCTGGCCCATTAACGGCCTGCTTGCAGACGGCCCATTCGCAATTAAGGCCCGTACAACTATTGTCAAATCGGCTCGTCAATGGCCCGTTCTAAACTTTTCAACATTGCGGCCCATGGCCACTTCTAGCCCGTTACCAGTCCGCTAAGTATTTGGGCTGAATTATGGCCCGGTGTGTTTCCCGCTTGTTAAAGGTCTTGCTTCATTTGGGCCAATTTTTTGGCCCTTGAAACTTTCGGCCCATAAAATACCGTCAATGATTTGGGTCATATTTGTCCATGTCTGACATTCGGCCTGTTAGAGGCCCACTGTAGATTTGGGCCACTTCCAGCCTGTTGTGACATTCGGCCTGTTAGAGGCTCACCGTAGAATTGGGCACTTCCAGCCTGTTGTGACATTCGACCTGTTAGAGGCCCACTGTAGATTTGGGCCACTTTCAGCCTGTTATGACATTCGGCCTGTTAGAGGCCCACTATAGATTTGGGCCATTCCAACCTATTGTGACTTTTGGCCTGTTAACGTTGGACGAAATCCATGGGCCATATATGGCCCAATGTCACATTGGGCATATTAACGGCCCATATAAAACCGATACTAATCAAGCCCGACAAAACTCCCGGCCTGTTAGAGGCTCGTGTAGTAGGTCAACACATTTTCGGCCCATCTGAATTTCGTCCTGTGAACGATCCGACTGTAAATGGGCCAACACGAGTTGAGATACATTTCAACCTGCTAATGGCAAGTAGGTTATTTGGCACAATCAGGGACCAATCTCACTTTCGGCCTATTAAAGGCCCATGTTACTTATGGGCTCGAGACATTTACAAATGTTAACGGTCTATTGTTCTGAGGGCCCAAATTATGTTTAGGCCTGTTAAAGGCCCACTAGGTGCACAAGCCTACCAAAAATATGAAAGCTTATGCTGATTTAGGCCTAGATATTTTTAGTGGGCTACATGCAAATTACAGCCCATAATCGTTTTTAGCCCAATTGGAATGGGCCTAACGGATGTTGGCACATTGGGCTCCTACACTATAGAAAAATAGCGTCATAATTTGTACAACCTTTGGCAGCACGATGAACGTTGTATCACAACAAAATAAATTCCAGCCAAACAACAAAAGGACTGTTGGCATAAAGTTTACAGTCCTTGCAAATAAAAGCACCATCGGATGTATAGAAGCACAAATCATTTGACCTGAGTGCTAATGTTTCAGGTTGTAGAATCTGATGGAGCAGCATGATCATCCCCTTTTTTCTGCCATTGCTCTTGAACAACGAAGCAAATGTCTGATAGTCTGGTTTCAAAACAATTCATATCTTGACGACATTTGTCAACCACTATTCTTGTTTCTGAAACGACGTCCATTAGGGATTGGACTTGTGTCTGGAGCACAGATATATCACTCTATCTAGCCGAAAGATTTTGTTCAGTAGGATTTGGTTGAGGTTACCTTGCCAACCAACCCATAATTACGTGGGAAGGTGCTTTTTGCACTGTTAGTGGAGAGATACCGACGCACTGTAGCAAGAGGTGACATTGTGCCTGTGGTAGCCTTGTCACCTTCAGGTGGTTGTGTCTGTTCAATCATTTGTTCCATAGTATGCTAAAAGTTTGAACATCTAGATTAGTGTACCAAATAAGTTACCAATGAGATAAAAACAAACAAAGTAGGTTTCATGTTTATACATAACTTATTTTGGTGAACTACTGTAATACATTAGCATGTATTGTCGTGCCAACTACATAATAAAATCACTTTTGGAACATATGTCCATGTAGCATGCCAACTTTATTTTCTATTTCCTCACATTCGTTGACATGTAAGGATAAATAGACATGGTTTAAAGTAGGATGAACATAGTATGGAATCATTCGTATCATGGGCAAACAAATATCAAACAAACATGCTATTGTATCATTGTGTGGGCACGTGAACATCACAACTAGATTACAGATCAAGACCAAAAGAATATCCTTCCTCTCTTTTCAACCGTGTAAGGTGAAATGATATGTTAAGACAACTCTGTATAGAAGTGAACAGAGTAACTGACACTGGATGCAAATTAAGCAGTTAAATGAACATGTCACAGTAACAAGCAGTTCAAAGGCAGGAGGAGTAAGGACTTACAACAACGGCTTGAACTGGTGTGCTCATGCCCTTCATCTTGCTTGTGTGGCAATCCTTGAAAATTTGCACTGCATTCGGTTCAGTTTATTTTTGGTCCGCACGGGCTTTCCTCTGTATTTGGAACAAGTCAATATAGATACGATAATATTGCATAGAAAAAAGAAGGAAGTAGCAGCTACTTACAAGAGCCTCACAGTGTGCAATATAGCTACGAGATCCTGTTGTTTGTTGGAATTTCACTTTAGAACGGTTGGTCTTGTTCTTCAAACAGTTAGCCTAGAAGAAGATACACTTTTAAGGCACATGCGTAAATACAAGTTCATACTGTCGTGGAATTGTCACGGCAGATGCCCTAGCATGAGGACTTAGGTGTGGAGCCATCGCGACATAGTTAGCTTGAAGGGGTTGAAATGATAGAAGGGACACAGAGAGTTTACCCAGGTTCGGCCCCTCGCGACGAGGTAAAGGCCTACTCCCGCTTTAGGTTGTATTGCTTGGGTTTCGATTACCAGGGAGTGAATACGCTTGACCTAGTTCTCGACTTGTTGTTTCTTGCCTTAACCCGCTGTCGGGTCACCCCTTTATATACACAGGCTGATGCCCGGCGGCTTACAGAATCCCGGCCGGCTCATACACATCGTCTCCATCTCGGTGACAGAACTAAACCTTCCTTAACATGCAAGTTAAACATATGGCGGTTTATGCCTGTGGGCCTCAAGTCTCCTCTGGGTCTTGGGCCTTCAGTAAGCTTTCTTCATGAATCGCCATCTTTGACATCTTCTTTGGCCTTTTCATTATGAACCGCCGGTGGTATGACCCGGCCCCTCCTGGGCGGGTCATACCCAATAGTCATATCCCCAACATTAGGCCCCAGGTTGATGTGAACTTGTTCATATCAATCTTCACACTTGACTTAGAAAAAATCCTTCACTGCCAATCCTTATGAAATGTTATAACACGCCATGACGTTAGCTCCCAGAACTGTGTTAACCCGCCGTGACGTCATCTCGCATTAATATCACACGAGGCCCAAATCTCATCGTATCTTCACTTTTAATGAACCTCCCAAAAATCGAGGCATCTATGCTGTCACATAGTCATTTTTTCCAGTCTCCTCGATTCCCGCGCATGCTATCCATCCACTTCCTTATAAATAGGGACATGGGTCCTTCTCATTTCCCCCCTGCCTCCTCGTATTTGTCCTCTTCCTCACAACGCCTTAAGCGCCCGAGTCCACCATGCCGCCGACCTTCGCCCATTGCCTCGACCTTGGCATTGATCAACCTCGAACGCATGCGAGCTCTTCCGCGTGCCTCCGCTGTAACACCCCCAGTGTCATGCTACAGTAATCCCCTGTTAATGGTGCCAGGTCACCATGCTTCCTGAGCTAGTTATCACTTGATGAAAAATCCAAGTCAAATTCCAATTCAAATTATGAGTGAAATTCAAAATTTCTCAAACATGAAAACTAAAATGTTCTTCATGTGCCAAATAATCCATAACTAATATTGGTAGTGAACAAACATTTTTGCAAATGTCCAAGTGCCCTAAACCACTTTAAAACAGTGGCTAAAACTATAGTTTAAATGCCTTTTTAAATTACGAAGGTTGCAAACTATTTCAAAAGCCTCACAATTAATTTTGTGGCATTGCACAATAATTCTTTGGAATTGTTTTAGCCAGTGGCGTAATTTTGCAAAGTCATTAGTGGCTAAAAGAAAAGGCAAAAGCTGCTGGAAAAGAAAAAGAAACAAAAGAAAAGGTAAGAAGAAGGGGTGGGAGAGCCCCTGGCCTCCCCTTAGGCTTCGGCCCATCCAGCCCGACCGCAACAGGGACGTGCTCCCGCCCGACCACCTCGCCGGCCACGCCGACGAGGGGATAAGGACGCCGACGCAGCGCCCCCTCGGGTTCCCCTCCCCATCTCATCCACTCCCCCCTTTCCCCTTCTCTCTCTCCCTCTCCTTCGTTTTGGAGAGGAGGCCGACGCGGTCGCCGCCGTGCCTCGCCCGTCCTCGCGGCTACCGACCTCGCCGCGCCTCGCCGACCCGTCCAGCAGCTCCGCCGTCGTCGACTACCTCGTCCCCGTCCACGAGCACAAACCGGGGAGCACCGCAGGCCGCGGATCGAGCCGCCCCCTTCCTCGACGGTCGCCGGCGATCCTCTCCGTCTCCGGCGGCTCTGCTGCTACTAAGCCTACACCGGGCCACCTTGTGCCTCCCCGGTGAGCACCGCGTCCTTCCCCCCTTCTTTCCCACTCGCATCCGTGCCCGTAGATGCATCGCCGTCGCGACTGAAGCGCGTCGTCGCTCGCTACCGCGACCCCGTGCCCGCACTCGCCTCGCTCTCTGCGTCCTACTCGCGTCGCTGGGGCCCTGTCCTCGCGCCCACGGACGCGCCCGGCTGGGCGCGGCCGCGCTCCCCGCACACACCCAACCCCCCGCGGCGAGCCCGACCGCGGCCTCCGCTCGCTCGCCGCCATCCCATACCCGCTGTTGCTGCCCCGCTCGGCGTCGACGCCTCGCACTCACGCCGCCCGCGACCAACGCGCCCGTCGCTCCCTGCTACACGCCATCCCCGCTCGCCCCTGTCCGTCGCGGGCGCAACCCGCCTGCCGACGCTGCTGTCGGCCGCTGCTGCTTCGTATTGCTGTCGCTACTGCCTCCTGTTGTTTGCTTTTACTATGCTGATGCTTTGCTTGCTACCGCCGTCGCTCGTTGTCGTTGCTACCTGCTGCTACTGCCTCAACGCCCCTGCCGCTGCTGATGCTCGTTGACTACTGCTGCTCTTGCTTCCTACTGCTGCTTATTGCTGCTGTACCCGCTAGTTGCCGCCGCTGCTGCTCCGTGCTTATGCCGCTGCTCGGTTGCTGGTGCTACTGCAGCCTGCTACCTCCGGCTGCGGCTGTTACGCCATGGCAAAGGCCATGGCCGTGGTGTGTGTGAGTGTTCTGTGTGTGTATGCAGCGTGGTGTGTGTGTGTGTGCTATGTGAGTGCACGTGTGTGCGAGTGTGTGTGGTGCTGGCCCAAACTAGTTTAGGTCTATTTAGCTAGATTAGTTCTAGGATTAATTCTGCTGTTTAGATAGTACTCCCTCCGTTCAAAAAAACTTGTCGTCAAAATGGACAAAAAAATGTGTATCTAGTACTAAAGTACATCTAGATACATCCATAAGATTCGTGGATGGCAAGTAGTTAGCCCGAAGATCTCTGATGCGGTGACAGGAGGATGGGGCGACTCATGGGCGCCAATGGCGACTCGCGACCTCCCGTGGCCTTCGAGCCGGCACGCCGTGAGGCGCCGGATCTAATTGAGGCGCGTGGGAGGGCGTTTAGGCGCTAAGCGGACTCGGAAGATGAGGAGGACACGGACTACTCGCCAACACCATCCGACGTGATCTGCGAGGCATTCAACCTGTGGTACTTTGAGGAAGAGGTCGCTGCGTTGGTGGATGAAATTGTGCCCGGAGAGGATCCGTGGCGGCTAGGTCTACGTTCCAATCGACTGCCTCGAGGTGGTTCACGGATTGTTCACCGGAGAACGGCGGCGACGCGATCCGACCATGGAAAGGACCTCTGCTTAAGGTACGCGTTCACTTTTATAACTTTGTCGATTTTTTCCGCAAGAGGATTGGCATGTGGTTACTCGCAAGAAGAAGAAGAAAGGAGGCGGCGGATCCGATTACCTCCCGCGGGCGACCTTGGTGGCGGGACGGGATCGAGCGGCGGATCCTCGCGTTTGAACTCGTTGATCGGCTCGAGTGGGCGGTATAGGGTGGGCGGTCCGCGACCATGAATGGGCATGAGGCCCATCATGGGGGTGTAGCGGCCGGAATCGACGTTCTCGCCTCCATTGGGTATGCGGCCCAGGAGGTACACGTCCTGTCGGCTCGGTCCGTCGATGATGCATGCACGGACGTCGATCGCACTCTGCCTTTGATCCGCCTGCCGCCGGGTAGGGTTCGCAGAACGGCACGGCGGTTTCCGTCGTCGAGGATAGACGTCGAGGCGCATCTCGCCGTGACGACCATGGTGGTCGTGGTGAAGCTCCTCCGCCGTGGCGCCCGCCTCGCTGGCGCCGCAAGTCGGGTGGGGTGCCTCCGCCACCAAAGAACAGCGGACGAAGTCGACGGCGAGGCGAGGCTTCTGGCGGGAGGCGGAGCCGCCGGTCTGCGGTCGTGGTGTCCCTGCGAAGTCTTGTGACCGGCCAAGCCCAACCGCAACGGCTCTCGGAAGATTGGCACGAGGCCGACGGCCCGGTCTTAAGCGCCCACGACGTCTTCTGCGGCCGGTATCGGAGACTAACGCCACCCATTGCTAACCAGCGGCGGGTCATGGGACCGAGGCCTCCCCGTGTCGGGTGCTTCTCGGTGTCTTGGGAATCTTGGCCGCGGCGATGGTCGTGGCGAGTTCGCGTCTTGAGACAGCGAACCACAGAAAACCACCACCGCACTATGTTGCGGACCGGTGCGACAAGTCAACTCAGCCTAATGCTCCTCCCGAGGCCGGTGGGGAGAGCGGTTATGATGCTTACGGCGAGGACAACACCGAGGCTCCTCGTCGACGGGAGGGGCGTGGTTACGCGTGGCGCGAGTGATGGTCGTAGAGACCCTTTCTCGCCGGTGGTGGATTTGTTGAGGGCCTCCGGCCGGATAATCGCCAAAGAGGAGGTTTTCATGGTAACCGAGGGTGGTAGAGGCTGGGTCATGGAGATTTCGCCGCCAACAACCTCGGGGACTACTCATACCGATGCTACGGTTGAGACTCGGCTTTCCTCGAGCTACCTCCACATGCGATGGAGGTGGTGAAGGAGTTAGCCAATGTTGATGTTTACGAGGTGGGGACGGTGGATGAGGCCACCGACAGTCCCCGATCTTGAGAGAGGCGTCCAAGTATGCCCGTAAGAAGGAAAGGATGATTTGCTATCGATGTGGGGACAAGGGCCACTTCATTCTTTGAGTGTGTGGCCCAATTGTGTGAGTCTTGTGGCAAACTTGCCCATGAGTCGGGTGAGTGCCCGATTTTGCGTGGCGTTCCTCAGACTCTAAACATCTATGGAGTCTCTTGCCGAGCTCATGTTTTTGAGTCCCCTGAGGCGAGAGAGGTCCCGGAGGATAACCAGACTCGACTCTTTGGGATTGTCGAGCGACACAGTGAGCGGTGATTGAGGCACGATTGTGAGGAGGTTGCAGGAGTTAGCTCCTGTGAGTTTGTTTGGGAGTTAATACCCATTGAGGACGAGTTTATAAGGTTGATTTCCGTCTGCGAGGACTGCGCAGAATTGTTAAGTTTTGGCTTGTGTAAAGTTCACGGTACTAAGTGTATTCGAGTTTAACGAGTGGAAACAGTTGAGCCTAAAGGAAAACCTCTTACATGTGTATGGCCGAGGTTTTGGGGGCTCCATCAAAGCCACGGGGGACGCCGAGTTGTGGCTAGTTTGGGTATCCTAGTTGGAAAAAGCTGAAAAAAGTGGACATGGTTTTCCTTTCGTGCCAATGGGATTGCCAGGATTCTTGTGAGCATTTTGGATATTGAGTATGTGCCCGATAAGGTCAACTGGACTTATAAGGGTGAGGTCTTCCCGCTAGAGATTGAGTTTGAGGACATAGACTTATTTGCCGATGCAGTTAATGGTAATGATGTTGATATGCACGACCGTGAGGGAGGTGATGGGACTAAGGGGGCCCCGTCAGATGAGACCATGCGAGTGAAGGAAATATGCCCTAGAGGCAATAATAAAGTTATTATTTATTTCCTTATTTCATGATAAATGTTTATCATTCATGCTAGAATTGTATTAACCGGAAACTTGATACATGTGTGAATGAATAAACAAACAACATGTCACTAGTATGCCTCTACTAGACTAGCTTGTTAATCAAAGATGGTTATGTTTCCTGACCATGAACAAGGAGTTGTTATTTGATTAACGAGGTCACATCATTAGTAGAATGATCGATTGACATGACCCATTCCCTTAGCTTAGCACACGATCGCTTAGTATGTTGCTCTGCTTTTATCCATGACATATACATGTTCCTGTAACTATGAGATTATGCAACTCCGTTCTGGGAGGAACACTTTGGTGCTACCAAACGTCACAACGAATCGGGTGATTATAAAGGAGTACTACGGTGTCTCCAAAGGTAGATGTTGGGTTGGCGTATTTCGAGATTAGGTTTTGTCACTCCGATTGTCGGAGAGGTATCTCTGGCCCTCTCGGTAATGCACATCATCAAGCCTTGCAAGCACTACAACTAATGAGTTAGTTGTGAGATGATGTATTACTAACGAGTAAAGAGACTTGCCAGAAGCTAGATTGAACTAGGTATTGGATACCAAGATCGAATCTCGGGCAAGTAACATACCGATGACAAAGGGAACAACGATGTTGTTATGCGGTCCGACCGACAAAGATCTTCGTAGAATATGTAGGAACCAATATGGGCATCCGTGTCCCGCTGTTGGTTATTGATCGTGAATAGTTCTAGGTCATGTCTACATTGTTCTCGAACCGTAGGGTCCGCACGCTTAAGGTTTCGATGATGCTTATTATGAGTTTATGTATTTTGATGTACCAAGGAGTTCGAGTCCGGATGTGATCACGGACATGACGAGGAGTCTCGGAATGGTCGAGACATAAAGATTGATATATTGGAAGCCTATGTTTGGAGTTCTAATGGTTCCAAGGCGAAACGGAATTTACTGAGTACCGGAGGTTACTGGAACCCCGGAGGTAAATGGGCCTCGATGGGCCTAGTGGAAAGGAGGAGGGCAGCCTAAGCTCGTCACAAGCCCCCTTCCCTAGTCCAACTAGGACTAGGAGAGGGGCCCTCTCTCTCTTTCCCTCCTAATCCTAGTCCAACTAGGATTGGGGAATCCTACTCCCGAGGGAGTAGGACTCCAGTATGCCCTCCTTGGCCGCCGCCCTTCCCCTCGCTCCTTTATATACGGGGCGGGGGCACCTGGAACACACAAGTTGATCGTGAGATCGTTCCTTAGCCGTGTCGCGCCCTCCACCATATTCCACCTCGGTTATACTGTCGCGAAGCTTAGGCGAAGCCTCACTACCGTGAAACATCAAGATCGTCACCACGCCGTCGTCTTGACGGAACTCTCCCTCGACACTCTACCGGATCGGAGTACGAGGGACGCCATCGAGTCAGACGTGTCAAGAACTCGGGCGTCCGAGTAACGGCGCGGGATCGGTCGGATCGCGAGGAGAACGTCGACTACTTCCTCTACGTTGTGATCGCTTCCGCCCGGCCCACAAGGGTATGTAGACAACACTCTCCCTCTCGTTGCTATACATCACCATGATCTTGCGTGTGCGTGGGAAAATTTTGAAATTACTACGTTCCCCAACAAAGGCATCCGAGCCTAGGTTTTTCTATGGTTTGATGTTTTGCACGAGTAGAACACAAGTGAGTTGTGGGCGATACAAGTCATACTACCTACCAAAGATGTCATACTTTGGTTCGGGTATTGTGAGATGAAGCGCCTGCACCGACATTACGCCGACGCTTACGCGAGATCGGTTTCACCGCCGCAAGCACTCGTTGCTAAAGGTGACCGTGGGTGCTGTCTCTCTCACTTTAGTTGAACTGAAAGTGTGGCTTCGCCGGTCCTTGAGAAGGTTAAAACGAGTCTATTCGACGAAGTATCGTTGTGGTTTTGATGCGTGGTGAGACCGGTTCTTGCTTAAACCCGTAGCGACCACGTAAAATTTGCAACAACAAAGTAGAGGACGTCTAACTTGTTTTTGCGGGTATGTTGTGATGTGATATGGTCAAGACGTGATGCTATATTTTATTGTATGAGATGATCATGTTTTGTAACCGAAGTTATCGGCAATCGGCAGAGCCATATGGTTGTCGCTTTATTGTATGCAATGCAATCGCCTGTAATGCTTTACTTTATCACTAAGCGGTAGCGATAGTCGAGTAGCATAAGTTTGGCGAGACGACAACGATGCTTTGCGATGGAGATCAAGGTGTCGCTACCGATGACGATGGTGATCAAGGTGGTCTTTGCAAGATGGAGATCGTGAAGCACAAGATGATGATGACCATATCATATCACTTATATTGATTTGCATGTGATGTTTATCCTTTTATGCATCTTATCTTGCTTTGATCGACGGTAGCATTATAAGATGATCTCTCACTAAATAATCAAGAAGTGTTCTCCCGAGTATGCACCGTTGCCAAAGTTCGTCGTGCCCGCACACCACGTGATGATCGGGTGTGATAAGCTCTACGTCCATCTACAACGGGTGCAAGCCGCTTTTGCACACGCAGAATACTCGGGTTATACTTGACGAGCCTAGCATATGCAGATATGGCCTCGGAACACGGAGACCGAAAGGTCGGCGTGAATCATATAGTAGATATGATCAACATAAGATGTTCACCATTGAAAACTACTCCATTTCACGTGATGATCGGTTATGGTTTAGTTGATTTGGATCACGTGATCACTTAGATGACTAGAGAGATGTTTTTCTAAGTGGGAGTTCTTAAGTAATATGATTAATTGAACTTAAATTTATCATGAACTTAGTACCGATAGTATCTTGCTTGTCTATGTTTGATTGTAGATAGATGGCTCGTGTTGTTGTTCCGTTGAATTTTAATGCGTTCCTTGAGAAAGCAAAGTTGAAAGATGATGGTAGCAATTACACGGATTTGGTCCGTAACGAGGATCATCCTCATTCTTTGCCTGTAAGAGCTACGCCTGGATGCACCGCTAGGTAGCAGAACTTCTTCTTTGAGCAACACCAGATGTTATGAGCGTCTGGCGAGCAAAGCCGATGACTACTCTATAGTTCGATGTGCCATGCTTTACGGCTTAGAACCGGACTTCAACGGCGTTTTGAGCGTCATGGAGCATATGAGATGTTCGAGTTGAAGTTAATATTCCAAAGAATGCCCGGATTGAGAGATATGAAGTCTCCAATAAGTTCTATAGCCGCAAGATGGAGGAGAACAGATTACATTAGTGAGCATATACTCGTAATGTCCGGGTACTACAATCACTTGACACAATTGGGAGTTAATCTTCCGGATGATTGTGTCATTGATGTAATTCTCAATCACGCCACCAAGCTACAAAGGCTTCGTGATGAACTATAATATGCAAGGGTTAGTAAAGACTATACCGAGCTCTTCGCAATGCTAAAGGTCATGGAGGTAGAAATCAAAAAGGAGCATCAAGTGTTGATGGTCAACAAGACCACTAGTTTCAAGAAGAAAGGCAAAGGGAAGAAGAAGGGAATCTCAAGAAGAACAAAGAAGCAAGTTCTTCGCTCAGAGAAGAAACCCAAGTCCGCCCTAAACACTCAAATCGAGTGCTTCTATAGCAAGCGATCGTCATTTGAAGCGGAACCGCCCCAAGTATTTGGCGGATAAGAAGGATGGCAAGGTGAACAAAGGTATATGTGATATACATGTTATTGATGTGTACCTTACTAGAGCTCGTAGTAGCACTGGTATTTGATCTCGGTTACATTGCTAATATTTGCAACTCAAAGCAGGACTACTGGTGCTTAACTCGCAAAGGACGAGGTGACGATCTTGGCGTGGGAAATGGTTCCAAAGTCGATGTGATCGCGGTCGGCACGCTACCTCTACATCTACCTTCGGATTAGTTTTAGACCTAAATAATTGTTATTTGGTGCTGCGTTGAGCATGAACATTATATCTGGATCTTGTTTGATGCGAGACGGTTATTCATTTAAATCGAGAATAATGGTTGTTCTATTTATATGAGTAATATCTTTTATGGTCATGCACCCTTGAGGAATGGTCTATTTTGATGAATCTCGATAGTAGTGATACACATATTCATAATGTTGAAACCAAAAGATGCAGAGTTGATAACGAAAGTGCAACTTATTTGTGTAACTTGCCGCTTAGGTCATATCGGTTGTAAAGCGCATGAAGAAACTCCATCTTGATGGACTTTTGGAGTCACTTGATTATGAATCACTTGGCACTTATGAACCGTGCCTCATGGGCAAGATGACTAGAACACCGTTCTCCTAACTATGGAGAGAGCAATGATTTGTTGGAAATCATACATACGATGTATGTGGTCCGATGAATGTTGAGGCTCAGTGGCGGATATCGTTATTTTCTCACCTTCACAGATGACTTAAGCGTATATGGGTATATCTACTTAATGAAACATAAGTCCAAACGTTTGAAAAGTTCAAAGAATTTGAGTGAAGTTGAAAATCATCGTAACAAGAAAATTAAGTTTCTACGATCGATCGTGGAGGTGAATATTTGAGTTACGAGTTTGGTCTACATTTGAAACAATGCGGAATAGTTTAAGAACTCACGCCACCGGAACACCACAATGGTGTGTCCGAACGTCAGAATCGTGCTTTACTAGATATGGTACGATCTATGATGTCTCTTCTGATTTACCGCTATCGCTTTTGGGGTTATGCTCTAGAGACGGCCGCATTCACACCGAATAGAACACCGTCGAAATCCGTTGAGACGACACCTTATGAACTATGGTTTGGCAAGAAACCAAAGTTGTCGTTTCTTAAAGTTTGGGGATGCGATGCTTATGTGAAAAAGCTTCAACTGATAAGCTCGAACCCAAATCGAAAATGTGTCTTCATAGGATACCCAAAGGAAACAGTTGGGTACACCTTCTATCACAGATCCGAAGGCAAGACATTCGTTGCTAAGAATGGATCCTTTCTAGAGAAGGAGTTTCTCTCGAAAGAAGTGAGTGGGAGGAAAGTGGAACTTGATGAGGTAATAGTACCTTCTCCTTACTTGAAAGTAGTTAAATCGCAGAAACCGGTTTACGAGACATCCGCACCAAGTAGCGAGGAAGTTGATGATGTTGATCATGAAACTTGAGATCAAGTTACTACTGTAACCTCGTAGATCAACCAGAGTAAGATCCGCACCCGAGTGGTGCGGTAATCCTGTTCGGAAGTCATGCTACTAGATCATGATGAACCTACGAACTATGAAGAAGCGATGGTGAGCCCAGATTCCGCAAAATGGCTTGAGGCCATGAAATCGAGATGGGATCCATGTATGAAAACAAAGTGTGGACTTTGGTTGACTTGCCCGAGGATAGGCAAGCAATAGAAAACAAGTGGATCTTCAAGAAGAAGATCGACGCCGACGGTAATGTTACCGTCTATAAAGCTCGACTTGTCGCAAAGGTTTTCGACAAGTTCAAGGGATTGACTACGATGAGACCTTCTCACCCGTGGCGATGCTTAAGTCCGTCCGAATCATGTTAGCGATTACGATTTTATGATTATGAAATTTGGCAAATGGATGTAAAGACGCATTCTGAATGGATTTACGGAAGAAGAGTTGTATATGATGCAACCGAAGGTTTTATCGATCCAAAGGAGCTAACAAAGTGTGCAAGCTCCAATGATCCATCTATGGACCGGTGCAAGCATCTCGGAGTTGGAATAAGCGTTTTGATAGTGTGATCAAAGCATTTGGGTTTGTCTGAGACTTTTGGAGAAGCCTCAGATTTACAAGAAAGTGAGTGGGAGCTCAGAGCATTTACGATATTATATGTGGATGACATATTGTTGATCGGAAATGATATAGAATTCTGGATAGCATAAAGGGATACTTGAATAAGAGTTTTTCAATGAAAGACCTCGGTGAAGCTGCTTACATATTGGGCATTAAGATCTATAGAGATAGATCAAGACGCCTAATTGGACTTTCACAAAGCACATACCTTGACAAAGTTTTGAAGAAGTTCAAAATGGATCAAGCAAAGAAAGGGTTCTTGCTGTGTTACAAGGTGTGAAGTTGAGTCGACTCAATGCCCGACCACCGCAGAAGATAGAGAAAATGAAAGATGTTCCTATGCTTGACCATAGGCTCTATCATGTATGCAATGTTGTGTACTGACACGATGTATGCCTTGCTATAAGCCTAGCAGGAGGTACCAAAGTAATCCAGAGTGGATCCTCGACAATGCGGTCAAGAACATCCCAAATACCCGAAAAGGACTAAGGATATGTTTCTCGTATATGGAGGTGACAAAAGCTCATCGTGGCAGGTTACGTTGATGCAAGCTTTGACACCGATCCGGACGATTCTAAATCGCAAACCGGATCGTGATTTACACTAAACGGAGGAGTCGCCGGTTGGTGCGGTTCTAAACAAAGCGTCGTGGCGGGATCTACATGTGAAGCGGAATACATAGCAGCTTTGGGCAAATTTAATGAAGGAGTGCGGATGAAGGAGTTCATATCCGATCTAGGTGTCATACCTAGTGCATCGGGTCCAATGAAAATCTTCTGTGACAATCTCGGAGCAATTGCCTTAGCAAAGGAATCCAGATTTCACAAGAGGACCAAGCACATCAAGAGACGCTTCAATTCCATCCGGGACTTAGTCCGATCGAGACATAGAGATTTGCAAGATACATACGGATCTGAATGTTGCGGACCGCCGACTAAGCCTCTTCCACGAGCAAAACATGATCGGCACCAAGACTCCATGGGTGTTAGAATCATTACTATGTAATCTAGATTATTGACTCTAGTGCAAGTGGGAGATCAAGGAAATATGCCCTAGAGGCAATAATAAAGTTATTATTTATTTCCTTATTTCATGATAAATGTTTATCATTCATGCTAGAATTGTATTAACCTAAACTTGATACATGTGTGAATGAATAAACAAACAACATGTCACTAGTATGCCTCTACTAGACTAGCTTGTTAATCAAAGATGGTTATGTTTCCGACCATGAACAAGGAGTTGTTATTTGATTAACGAGGTCACATCATTAGTAGAATGATCGATTGACATGACCCATTCCCTTAGCTTAGCACACGATCGTTTAGTATGTTGCTCCCGCTTTTATCCATGACATATACATGTTCCTGTAACTATGAGATTATGCAACTCCGTTTACGGAGGAACACTTTGGGTGCTACCAAGCGTCCAACGAATCGGGTGATTATAAAGGAGTACTACAGTGTCTCCAAAGGTAGATGTTGGGTTGGCGTATTTCGAGATTAGGTTTTGTCACTCCGATTGTCGGAGAGGTATCTCTGGGCCCTCTCGGTAATGCACATCATTGAAGCCTTGCAAGCACTACAACTAATGAGTTAGTTGTGAGATGATGTATTACGGAACGAGTAAAGAGACTTGCGTGAACGAGATTGAACTAGGTATTGGATACCGGCGATCAATCTCGAGCAAGTAACATACCGATGACAAAGGAACAACGTATGTTGTTATCTTGATCCGACCGACAAAGATCTTCGTAGAATATGTAGGAACCAATATGGGCATCCAGGTCCCGCTGTTGGTTATTGACCGTGAATAGTTCTAGGTCATGTCTACATTGTTCTCGAACCGTAGGGTCCGCACGCTTAAGGTTTCGATGGCGGTTATTATGAGTTTATGTATTTTGATGTACCGAAGGAGTTCTGAGTCCGGATGTGATCACGGACATGACGAGGAGTCTCGAATGGTCGAGACATAAAGATTGATATATTGGAAGCCTATGTTTGGAGTTCGAATGGTTCCGACGAAAACGGAATCTTATCGGAGTACCGGAGGTTCTGGAACCCCGGGAGGTAAATGGGCCTCGATGGGCCCTAGTGGAAAGGAGGAGGGCAGCCTGAGCTGTCACAGCCTCCCCCTTCCCTAGTCCAACTAGGACTAGGAGAAGAACTGACGCCCTCTCTCTCTTTCCTCCTAATCCTAGTCCAACTAGGATTGGGGAATCCTACTCCCGAGGAGTAGGACTCCCCAGCCGCCTCCTGGCCGCCGCCCCTTCCCCTGGCTCCTTTATATACGGGGCGGGGGCACCTGAACACACAAGTTGATCGTGAGATCGTTCCTTAGCCGTGTCGGTGCCCCTCCACCATATTCCACCTCGGTTATACTGTCGCGAAGCTTAGGCGAAGCCTGCGCCGTGAAACATCAAGATCGCTACCACGCCGTCGTCTTGTGGAACTCTCCCTCGACACTCGGCCGGATCGAGTACGAGGGACGTCATCGAGCTGTCGTGTGTCAAGAACTCTGGGCGTCGGAGTAACGGCGAGGATCGGTCGGATCGCGAGGAGAACGTCGACTACTTCCTCTACGTTGTGATCGCTTCCGCCGGTCTACAAGGGTATGTAGACAACACTCTCCCCTCTCGTTGCTATACATCACCATGATCTTGCGTGTGCGTAGGAAAATTTTGAAATTACTACGTTCCCCAACAGCGAGAGGGATCCAACGGATCTCACCCTCAGTCGACCGGGACTGGACCGGAGGCTGAGCCCAATGACTCACCGGCGGTTCCTATGGCTTCTTTGCGGTTTGGATCTTTCGAGCCGCTTGGCACCTCCTGTGCTTTGGGTAGCGGGGTGGAGTCAGACGATGCGCTTGAGCACACGCTTCCTACTCACGGAGGTTGGGAGGAGGTTGGTGTGCATCAAGCGGCACAGTGATAGCCCTTCCGGATTGCCGATCAAGCGGGAGTGACCTCGGTGTCACCACCACGAGGCCGAGGGGTTGGGGGAGAGGTTCGGACACAGTCCATTCTCCCCCTTCCCGAGGATGTTGCAGGTTCGTGGGGCCTTGACCCCTAGGGAGGCGGTTTGGTGGAGCCCTCGAGGCGGGCGGCCTTGACAACCTCCGTGTGGAGGTGACTACGACCGTCCGCCTGGCTTTGCTGGAGGAGGGGGCGCCATGGCGGAGGCCCGGTCTCCTCCTCTCGCCGAGTGGTCAGGCGGACCACCTCCGAGGGATACTTTCGTCTGCGCCGCAGTTGGGGGCGGAGGAGACGGGCGGCAGTGGCCCCGTCGTTCACTCTTCCCGGTGCCTGCGGTGGGGCACTCGTCCGACGGGATCGGGAGCCCACTGATGCCTCCGCTAGTGACCTCGGCACCACCTGGTTCGGTGCCATGTTATACTAGGGAGGAGGTGATCGCGTTTGGCGGGATCCCGGACCCTACTTCAAGGGGCAGACGGATGAGTGCTCGCATCCTCGGCGTCCCGGAGGTTGATGACATGCAAAGCAATGCGCTATGAGGCGGCCAAGCTTCAGAGGTCGCTAGTTCATCGGGTATGTCCGTTGACTTGTCTAATTCTTTATTGCATTTTTCTAATGAAGACATTATCAATAATGCAAACCAATTAGGAGTTTCACTAGGTGCTGCGGATAGTGAAATTACTAAATCGGTGAATGATATTTTAGACACAGGCGGAGCGGGCTTTAGAGACTATTCGTAATCTTGCGGCGATTAAACCTATGAATGACGATGAGATAAATGCGTTAGGAGTTGGAGTGCTTGATAGCTGTGTGAGGATCTCGCACCCACTAACCGTGAGGTCGACGAAGAGGATGTGCCCGTCGAAATGACGCTAGCATTTTTTCGTAACCGGTCATGAGGAACGGGGACCCGAGCTTAATAAACCTAAACGTAAGTGGAAAGGGAAGATTTATCCGATTCCGCAATCAGAGGGAGTGCTAGGATTCAAACCACCAAAAACTCCATGATGAACTATGAGAGGAATTTTTGGAACATCGAGGTCTTAAGGAGTTGGCTAAAGAAGATTCTGGTGAGATCGCTATTGAGCGTAAGCTTGATTTTGTTGCTCTATCGGAGACGGGTAGAGATAACTTTGCACCTCGGTTTCTCTCCTCACTAGTTGGTGGTATTGATTTGATTGGCATTGCCTACCTCCGTGAGGAAGATCGGGGCATCTTACTAGGTGTGAGATGTGATTCACTTTGGTCCGTCTTTGTTGTGATGGGCGACTTCGCGTCAAGTTTAGACTTAGGTCTACGATCGATGGCTTTAATCGGGCTTTGGTGGCGGTATATGGTGCCGCTGCACTGAGTTTAAAGCGGAGTTTCTAGTGACCTAGTTCAATTTGTGGGTCGTAACAACTACCGATTTTAGCTCTGAGGAGATTTCAATATCATCCGGAGGCGGAGGAGAAGAGCAATGACAACTTTGACGGTAGATGGTCATTCATGTTCAACACCATTATTGAAAGCTTGGATCTGAGAGAGATAGAACTCTCGGGTCGAAAGTTTACTTGGGCCAACGCTATGCCAAACCCAACTTACGAAAAACTTGATCGGGTTCTTGCAAGCGTGGAGTGGGAACAAAAATTCCCGTTGGTCACGGTGCAAGCCCTTTCGAGGGGAATATCTGATCATACCCCATTGTTCGTAGACTCGGGGGAGCCGAACCACGTGGGAAATAAGAACACTTTCTCTTTTGAGACGTCATGTTCGAACGTGAGGGGTTCTTTGACTTGATTGCCAGGGAATGGGCTAGGGAGGTTCGCGGTAGAACACCCATTGAGCGTTGGCAGAATAAGATTAGGAATTTGAGAAGCTTCTTGAGGGGTTGGGCAAAACATCTTAGTGGTGCGTATATGATTGAAAAGGATAGACTCCTTTCTCTTGTTAATGACTTGGACGTAAAAGCCGAGTCTAATATTTTAGTCCCCGCAGAGCTTCAGGTTAAAAATGAGGCGGAAAAGCAGTTGAAAGAACTTCTACGTGAAGAAGAACTGAAGTGGGCTTTACGTGCTAAGGTTCGTAAAGTGGTCCAGGGGGACGCGAATACTCAGTTCTTTCATTTAATTGCTAATGGCAAGCACGTAAAGAAGCGAATCTTTCAAATTGGAGGGGCGAGTGCGAGCTTTTAGGTCGATAACGTGAAAACTTATATCACCGAGTATTATAAGCGCTTATTTGGTCCACCGGAGGAGAATACGGTGTCACTTGATGAGTCTATGATCGAGGATATACCTCAGCCTTTCGGGTCAGCGATAATGATATTCTGCTTGCCCGTTCTCGAGAAGGAGGTTCTTGAGGCAATTACTCAAATGAAAAATAATAAGGCTCTGAGTCCGATGGTTTCCGGCCGAGTTTTATAAGAAGTGGCACATTATTAAGGGGATTTACTACCTATGTTTCACGATCTTTTCTCCGGACAGCCTTCAATTATTCCACGAACTTTGGGACTATCACATTCTCGCCTAAGAAGACGGATGCAGAAGAATTGAGCAATTCAGCCGATCTGCTCCTAAATGTTAGTTTCAAAATTTTCACAAAGGTCGGGACCAACAGCTCACACAGATTGCGCGTCTCGTGGTGCATCAATCCCAAACCGCGTTCATGCTGCATGTAAACATTCTAGAAGGGGTGGTAGTTTTGCATGAACGCTCCATGAAATCCACTCCAAAAAATTGGATGGAGTGATTTTAAAGTGGATTTCGAGAAAGCGTATGATAAGATAAAGTGGCCATTTCTCCAACAATCTTTGCGTATGAAAGGGTTTGATGAAGCTGGCGAAGGCAAGGTGCAATCATTTACGCAAAAAAAGGTAGTGTGGGAATTAAAGTTAATGATGATATAGGTCATTACTTTCGGACTCACAAAGGCTTACGACAAGGAGACCCAATGTCCCCTATCTTGTTTAACATTGTGGTAGATATGTTGGCAATTACGATAGGATGGGCTAAGGAAAATGGTCAAGTAGGTGGATTGGTGCCTCATCCGTCGATGGAGGCATTTCTATCCTAAAATACCGATGATACGATCATCTTTATGGAGCATGACGTCTGTAAGGCTAGGAATATGAAGTCGTGTTATGCCTATTCAACAATTGACCGGGTCAAGATCAACTTTCATAAGAGTGAGTTGTTCTGCTTTGGTAGGGCCAAAGATGAGCAGAAGCCTACAAACATTGTTTGGGTGTGAGTTGGGACGATTACCTTTCTCGATTTAGGGATTCCTATCCACCATCGTGGGCTAACGAATAGAGAATGGAAGTGCATCAAGACCGTTTTGAGAAGAAACCGAGCTGCTGGAAGGGCAAGCTCTTATCTTATGGAGGCCGTTAATCCTAATTAATTCGGTGCTCACAAGTTTGCCGATGTTTCTTCTTTTGTTCTTTGAGGTACCAGTTGGAGTCGAAGAGACGGACTTCTATAGATCGCGGTTCTTCCGGGCAGTGATGAGCTGAAAAGAAAATACAGACTTGCTAAGTGGGACATTATTTGTGTAATCAAGGACCAAGGGGGTCTAGGTATTGAGAATCTAGAAATTAAGAACAAATGCCTTCTTAGCAAGTGGCTGGAAGCTCGTCGGAGACGGATGTCAGTGTGAGCACAGATCCTTGCGAAAGTACCTCCATCCAAAAACTTTGTCGCAAGTCTCAGAAGGCCGATCGACTCGCCTTTCCGAAGGGGCTCATGAAGGTCAAGCAGGTTTTCGTTAATAGGACAAAGTTTGTCAGTAGGAAACGGCTCGAGCACGCTTCGGGAGGACACTTGGCTTGGTGACGCACTCATCGCCATCCAATATCCCTCCTTGTATCGTATTGTTCAACGAAAGGAGGTGGTCATTGCTTCGGTTTTCCAATCTATCCCCTTAATATTCTGGGCCAGAGCCGAGTTCTAGCGGCAATCGTTGGGAACAATGGCTCCATCTAGTTAGAAGGTCGATGGATATCCAGTTGTCTCAACAACCGATGAATTGCGCCGAAGTCGACTAAGTCCGAGGCTTCACGGTTAAATCAATGTATATTGATGTTATTAATTCGAGCTCCATTCCCACGCCCAAACATGTTTGGGATGTCAAAGTTCCTTTGAAAATAAAAGTGTTTATGTGGTTTGTTCATAAACAAGTAATTTTAACTAAGGACAACTTGAAGAAGCGCAATTGGACAGACCTACTAGGTGTAGTTTCGTGATCGGGATGAGTCTATCAAACATCTCTTTTTGATCGTCTGCTTGCAAGGTTCTATGGCGACGGTCCACATTGCTTTTAACATCAAACCACCGAATTCTGTTACTACTTTATTTGGGACATGGCTTAATGGGATTGAGCCTAACCTTGGGATACATATTCGGGTGGGGGTTTGTGCTTTGCTGTGGACCATCTGGAACTGCAGAAATGATTTGGTCTTTAACAAAATATCATCTATACATTTTTTGCAGGTTTTATTCCGGACAACGGCTCTCATTCGTTCGTGGTCGCTACTCACCCAGACGGAGGCCAGGAGCATTTGGTTACTTGGTCCTGCATCCATTGGGAGATGGTAGCTCGGGATATCTTCAACCGGTTTGGATGGCGGTCATGTAATAGGATAGGAATTTAGTATTCCTATCTAGTTTGCCCAACCGGTTGTGGCCCTTTGATGTGGCTAGTCTGATGTATCTAGCTTATCCGGGCTCTGTGTGAGCTCGTTTTGCTTCTTTTTTCATTTTTCAGGACCTTTGGAACCTTGTTGATACTACTTTATTTTGTTAATAAGAGGGCCGTATGCATCATGCTGATGCAGAGGCCGGGGTATTTCCCCTTTTCGAAAAAAAATACATCCTCTTTTATTCATTTTGATGACAAGTATTTTCGGACGGAGGGAGTATCAGTTTAGTGCTAGATTAGCCTAATAGCTTATGACATGTGGCCCTTTGTTTTAAACTAGTTTAGTTAATTCTCTTTTTGCACATGGGCAAATGACAAATGGGCCCCGCTTTGACCCTGTGTACTGGTCAACCCTGACGGGTCAAATATTGACTTTGACCCAGGCCCCACTGTCATACACATGGCTAGCCCCCAGTAGGTGTAAAAGGGATTCTGCCTTTTTAGTATAAACGAATTAGATTAATAAAAGAAATGTAGACAATGCTTAAAACTTTGATAATTCATAGAAAGATAATGGTAATTCGGATGAAAAAACTTTGTACATGAAAGTTGCTCAGAACGACGAGACGAATTTGAATATGTAGTCCGTTTGTCCGTCACACGTCCCTAGCATAGCGAACACGCAACTTTTCCCTTCGGTTCATCTGTCCGAAAACATCAAACACCGGGGATACTTTCCCGGATGTTTCCCCCTTTCACCAGTATTGCTTACTACCGTGTTAGGTCACCCCTAGCACCGCGTATTGCCATGTTACGCGTTGTGATGCTTTGATTGCTCTGTTATTTATTGTGTTCCCCCTCTAGTCTCCGGTAGACCCCGAGACCGATGCTGCCCCTGTGATCGACTACGTCGATGACGACCCCTCCATGCCAGAGCAACCAGGCAAGCCCCCCCTTTTGATCATCCCGATATCGCCCATTCCATTCTCCCATGCTTGCATTAGATTTTGCTACTGTTATTGATTGCTCCTATTCTGATGCATAGCCTGCTTTTGTATCTGCTGTTGTACCTTACCTGCTTATCCTAAACTGCTTAGTATAGGTTGGTTAGTGATCCATCAGTGACCCCCACCTTTCCTTGTCAGCTCTCGCTTCATCATTGAAGACCCGATCAACGAGGATCGAAGACCAGCCCCGACCGCACATCACTTTCCCTTAGTTGCTCGACACTGCTGGCTTACTATCGAGTGCCGAGGGTGAGACCTCTACAACACTTCTGATGTTAACCCTGTAGTGTAGCTATTCGGTTGTGGTCATCGAGGGTGATTTCCTCTTTAACCACTTCCGATACGACTCTGTCGTGCAACCCTCAAGTGTGAACCTCGAGGGTGGTCCCTCTTATGTTCACCTTGATGATTACATCGAGTGAAGTTCACCGAGGGTGATTCCTCGGGTTTTCCCCTTGATGTTTACACACACAGATACTATGATTACTATGACTTTACACTAAACCATGTTACTAAAGACGGGTCGACCCTGAGGGTACCCGCGAGCATAATTGCAGTGATGTGGAGACAACTTGACACGGAAGGTGCCCGAGAGATAATTACGGCGTGGCGGGCATTCCTAGCCCTTGCCGCAAGTCCTCGAGGCGGGCAACGGGTCACATCTTTCGTGAGTCTCTGCTTGTTACCGCGTTCCTAATCCACTACGATTTGGATATTTGATCCGAGGGCCTCGCCCGATAGCACTAACCATCCGTGGGCTTAGTATGGGCGTTCTGCGTTGTATGCATCGGCCGAAGCTTAATAGACGTCGACAATGGCGGCGCTACGGTTGGACTGGTAAGCACCGCCTTTTAGGGAGGTAGCTAGGTCCGCTCACCGCCGCGTTAACGCGTCTTGAGAGTTCTCGGGAGATGGCCCATGACCCACAGGGCATAGGTTTAGTCTGGCGTCTTGGCCTCTCTATTAAGCCTAGGTCGGGTTGCGGCGTATTGTTTGGCGAGGCCGGGCATGACCCAGAAAGTGTGTCCGCGGAGTTAATCGAGCGTGGTGGGTAAGTTGGTGCACCCCTGCAGGGAAGAAAACATCTATCGATAGCCTGTCCTACGGTAACGGACACTCGGAGTTGTATCCCAATCGATACAACTAGAACTGGATACTTGTGATGAGAATTGGATGGTGATGAGAATTGGATTGTGATGACAATTGGATTGTATGGCTCTGGGATTGCTTTCTCGCAGGGAGTCGAGAAAGGATCTCTGGCCGAGGTTGATAACACTACTACTACTTCACTTTATACTACTCTACTCCCTCCTGTTTGCTGCAAGATGGTGGTTTCCAGAAGATGCTAGTCTTCGATAGGACTAGGCCTTCTCTCTATTCTGGCATTTCTGCAACCCAGTCCACATATACAGCCTTCCTTTGATAATGTTGCATATGTATATAGATCCTTGCTTGTGAGTACTTTGGATGAGTACTCACGATTGCTTTGCTCCCTCTTTTCCCCCTTTTCCATTCTTCTCGGACGACGCAACCAGATGACGGAGTCTAGGAGCCAGATGACACCTTTGACGACTGCTACTACCCCGAGACTGCCTACTACCACGTGACGGACGCTGACGACAAGGAGTAGTTAGGAGGCTCCCAGGCAGGAGGCCTTGCCTTTTCGATCGATGTTGCTTTTGTGCTAGCCTTCTTAAGGCATACTTGTTTAACTCATGTCTGTACTCAGATATTGTTGCTTCCGCTGACTCTTGTGTATTCGAGCTTATGTATTCGGGCCCTCGAGGCCCATGGCTTGTAATATAAAGCTTGTATTATTTTATTTGTGTCTAGAGTTGTGTTGTGATATCTTCCCGTGAGTCCTTGATCTTGGTCGTACACCTTTGAGTGTATGATTAGTGTACGATTGAATCGAGGGCGTCACAAGTTGGTATCAGAGCCGACTGCCTGTAGGTAACCCCCTTTCCAACTACTTGGCCGAAGTTGAGTCTAGTCACTGAAAAACTTTTACTAACGTTGGTTGTGTGTCTTACGGGCCCACGTCGCCATTGGGTGGTATTAGGATCTTTTACTCCTGACCTATACTCTGGGAATCTGTTCTTTCTTCTATTCGGGTTAAATGAATTTACTAACTACATTAGGTTCCCGTAACGACTTTCCCCGGAGAGCCCCTTCAGTCCGGATGGTTACCTACTTCACCAGAAGATTTCGAAGATACTCTCCGATGTTCTCTCGAGACTTTGTGCCCATTGCCTTTTCAATTCCCTACCATCGAAATACCCCTATGGATAACTACATACACTTGCCATTCTTACATTCGTCCCCTGTTGCTCTTGTTACTACAAGATACCCAGAAATTCTCCCTATTGTTCCGAGAATACTTTGTGCCTACTGCCTTGCAGTTCCTTGTCACCTTAATACGCCTACAAATTAACCCCCACCCACACCGAGGATTTGTTTCTCCCCTGTTGTTTATGTGTCTTCGAAATACTATTTGATCTTTCGAAAATCGTCAACAACCTGTTGTTCTTGGAATTCTTGCTTACTTGCATTCTGGTAGCAATTTACTTTAAAACCTTTGTGATTGTCATTTTGATCCTTTTGAGTCAACATGTGTGTGAATGCACACAATCATCAGTTGTTCCCTAGAATTAATCCTTCCGATTCAGACGTCATTCTGGATATGTGCTGGTTCTTGACAAATCAAACCTTGATTGATTGCCTATCTAATTCTATTCAACTTACTACTATTTTGATCAAAGCGTTTGCTTCTGATCTTCTGATTTGGAACTCATAATTTCTTTGTAATTAACCTCGAGTCATTCAGTTAATTCAATAAATTGATGCTTTGGCATTCCTTCTCCTTTTGATGGAGTACCGATACTCACATCAGCCCCGTTATGAACTGTTAGATCCTTTGTTGAATTGTCATCCGACAGTGTTCTTCATACACAAAAACCTCAAGAAGTTCTTTCCCTGATACATAATGCCATTTGGTAAATCCTATTCTCTCATTTGGCCAGCCATGCTCTGCTTTTGAGCTGGTAATATTTACTCTTGAAACTTCGAGTATATGTTTCTAAGAAGTCCCTATGGGTTGAACATGTGCCTTCTCTAGACCGTGTGAACCCGAAAGTTTTCACGAGTCATACTCTTCTGGTGCTTCGCCAGATAAAAATTTCAGCACTACAACTTCTTCGAAAATGAGAAGTGAATGAAAGGTTATGCATT
Organism: Aegilops speltoides; assembly: GCA_021437245.1. Classification (NCBI taxonomy): domain Eukaryota; kingdom Viridiplantae; phylum Streptophyta; class Magnoliopsida; order Poales; family Poaceae; genus Aegilops; species Aegilops speltoides. The sequence continues at coordinate 229,172,733 of CM038145.1, forward strand.
GGAGAAGTGGGAGTCGACCTTGAACTTTGTGTTCATGCCCATGGACTCGATGTAGATCTTATTTTTAAAGCTTCTCTTTAATTAAAATATTCCCTTGGTATAAGTTTATCTTATATCTAGGATCTGGCATTTTTCAATCATGGTTCTGGCCATGTTCTCCCTTTAAATACCATTTCTCGGAAAAGTTGAAGTACTTGTCTTCTGTAGATCATTGCACATGTCCAACCTTTACTTTGATCTACCGTCGAGTATTACATTTTGGTATCTCAAGAATATCACTGAATTGCATAACTTCGTATGGGTTCTTCATCAACTGTTATTTCTCACCGATTCCAATTTTCCTGGGTTCTGGGTTGTCGTCAACCGAGAACACTGATAAGTGAATCACTTCCTCACTCCGATTCAATAACTCTAAATAATCTTCGTTGCTTATGAGTTTATTAATCCTTCAAGTCATTCCTAGCCTCATCGGCTATATCATTATCGTGCAACTTTTTAACTGTGCTACCTGGTCCTTCTTCCCGGAGCAAAGTTTTCGACGGTGAGCTAAGCTTACGTCAATCTTCCTCGTCATATCATTTTTCCGTGAACAACAAGCTTGATTTCAAGTTTGTGTCGTACCCGTGGTTCGAATAACCTTTCGCTTCATCATTCCTTTGACTTGATGTCATCACCAATCGATTACATCTTCATGAAATCTCTGGACAAATGTGTCGTGATCATTATCAACTTTCTGATGCTCTTTTAGGTTAACAATTGAATTCATGATGAGAAATACCATCCTTGCCCCTCGATGATTTGTGTTATCATCGACAACATTTTTGCCTCCCCCCAACACGAATTTGTTCATTTAAATTTTGGACATACATCCTTTTTGACACATCGATGGATTTTTGTTGAAACCATCGGCCACCTCCTCATCTTCCCTGATAAAATTGCACGAGGTGTTCAAGTAATTCCCGGTGGATCCTTTGTGTTCCCAAGATCCGACCTTTACCTGATGACCATGTCAATGCTATCCAAAAGTATGGTTGTATTACTCCAAACATCATTAAGAACATTGGAGGCGCAATGCTAAATGTTTCTTGATCAATTATCCAAACACCGCTGTATGGGTAAACATCATGATTCTCCTTGCCCCATTAACTAAATGGATAAGTACTTGATGTCCTGTCATGTGTATCATGCTCTGTTTCTTCTTTCTTTCTTGGGAAGCATATGCTCTAATACTTTTGTATAAGCACCCCCTTTTCCTTTCCATTGGTCTGGTTAAACTAATAACCACATTTACCTTTCCATTGTTTTGTTTAACCTTTCTTGTGATCTATATGATCTAAGCAGTAATAGTTCCCTGCTTATGAAAACACCTCGGTGTATAATTTGTCAGTAAGACCTTGTTATTATTGCTGTTGACATTCCGGTAACCACCGATGGATGAGAACTTTGCCTATTGGTCCGCCTCGTTCAAACGAGCAGGAAAATAGTTCTCTCCGTCCCTCGCCCTTGGTACCAACGTTGTTGACAACATAATTGACAGTCTATCATCTGACATGCCTTGCTATCGACCCCCTTTCTACTTTTAACCCACATGGTGAGCCCATAACCCAAAGTTCCACAGGATCGGAACCTGACTCTCCTGTATATCCTTTTTCCGAAGTATCGTTTGCTCTTGGCTTTGTGGGTTGTCACGAGCCACCCTCCGAGAGATGATCTATTCCCGATGCTCAGAACCCCCCTCCCTTTTTCCTCACACTTTGTTTAGGTCAATTGTTTGTCCACTCGCTTGAAACTTCCTATTGTAACTTTATAATTTGCTCTCGATGTTAATTAAGTTTCAACTCGAGAGATACTTCTGCCTCATTCCCTGAATTGTTTACCAGATAATTAACCCTATAAGGACTGGCCTCCGGTTACTCTTTACTTCACCACTTAAATCTCGGGACGAGATTTCTTGTAGTGGAGGAGATTTGTAACACCCCTAGTGTCATGCTACAGTAATCCCCTGTTAATGGTGCCAGGTCACCATGCTTCCTGAGCTAGCTATCACTTGATGAAAAATCCAAGTCAAATTCAAATTCAAATTATGAGTGAAATTCAAAATTTCTAAAACATGAAAACTAAAATGTTCTTCATGTGCCAAATAATCCATAACTAATATTGGTAGTGAACCAACATTTTTGCAAATGTCCAAGTGCCCTAAACCACTTTAAAACAGTGGCTAAAACTATAGTTTAAATGCCTTTTTAAATTACGAAGGTAGCAAACTATTTCAAAAGCCTCACAATTCATTTTGTGGCATTGCACAATAATTCTTTGGAATTGTTTTAGTCAGTGGCATAATTTTGCAAAGTCATTAGTGGCTAAAAGAAAAGGCAAAAGCTGCTGGAAAAGAAAAACAAAAAAAAGAAAAGGAAAGAAGAAGGGGTGGGAGAGCCTCTGGCCTCCCCTTAGGCTTCGGCCCATCCCCCTGGGCCTCGGCCCACTCCCATCCATCCAGCCCAATCCCCAAGACTGGTTGCCCTCTCCATGCTTCCTGCTCCTCGGTCTCGCATCGCAACAGGACGTGTTCCCACTCGACCACCTCGCCGCCACGCCGACGAGGGGATAAGGACGCCGACGTTAGCCCCCTGGGTTCCTCCCCATCTCATCCACTCTTTCCCTTCTCTCTCTCTCTCCTTCGCTTTTGGAGAGGAGGCCGACGCGGCGCCGCCGTGCTCGTGATGTCCTCGCGGCTACCGACCTCGCCACGCCTCCCGACCTGTCCAAAGAGCTCCGCTGTTGCCGACTACCTCGCCCCTGGCCCACGAGCACAAACCGGGAGCACCGCAGCTGCGGATCGAGCCGCCTCTTCTCGACGGTCGACGGCGATCCTCTCCGCCTCCGGGCGGCTCGCTGCTATTAAGCCTACACCGGCCACCTTGTGCCTCCCGGTGAGCACCGCGCCCTTCCTCCCTTCTTTTTCCCACTCGCATCCGCGTTCAGATGCATCGCTGCCGCGATCAAGCGTGCTGCCGCTGCTATCATGACCCGCGCTCGATTCGCCGCTTTTGCGCCCTACTCGCCGCTGGGCCCCGTCCTCGCGCCCACGACGCGCTTCGCCAGCGCGCCGCTATCCCCGCACACACCTAACCCCGCTGCCGAAGCCCGACCGCTGCCTCGCGCCGCCGCCATCCCATACCGCTATTGCCGCTTCGCCGGGCGCCGACGCCAGACTCACGCCGCCACGCGACCAACGCGCCACACCTCGCTACACGCCATCCCCGCCGCTTCGTCCGTCGCGGCGCAACTCCGCCGCCGACGCTGCTGCCGTCCGCCGCTGCCAGATTGCCGCCATCGCCTCCTGTTGCTTTTTTACTATGCTAATGCTTTTGTTTGCTATCATGCCGCCGTTGTCGCATACCGCCGCTATTGCCTCAACGCCTCGCCGCTGCCGATGCTCGCTGACCATCGCTGCTCTTGCTTCCCATCGTTGTTTATTGCTGATGTACCAACTAGTTGCCGCCGCCGCTCCGGCTTATGCCGCCGCTTGTTGTCGGTGTTATCATGCGCTCGCTACCTCCATTGCAGTTGCTACGCCATGGCAAAGGCCATGGCTATGGTGTGTGTGAGTGTTTTCGTGGTGTATGCAGCGTGGTGTGTGTGAGTGTGCTATGTGAGTGCACGCAGTGGGGAGTGTGTGAGTTGTGACGCTCGATTCAATCAGACACTAATCATGCACGCAAACGCAGTAACGATCAAGATCGTGGACTCACCTAAGATATCACAACACAACTCTAAAACATAAATAGGTCATACATGCATCATAATACAAGCCAGAGCCTCGAGGACCCGAATACAAATGCTCGATCATAGACGAAGTCAATAGCAACAATATCTGAGTACGCATATAAGTTAAAACAAGTTGCTATAAGATGGCTAGCACAAACCGATACAGATCGAAGAGGCGCAGCCTCCGCTCGGGATCCTCCTAACTACTCCTCGGTCGCCGCCGCCAGCTCGCACGTAGTAGTAGGCACCTCCAAAGGTAGTAGTCGCCGACGGTGGCCTCGCCTCGGCTCCAACGCCTGGTTGCGCATCCGAGAAAAAGAGGGAAACAGGAAAAGAGGGAGCAAAGCAACCGTGAGTACTGGCCCAAAGTACTCGCAAGCAAGGAGCTACACTACATATGCATGAGTATATGTATAAGGAGGCCATATCGGATCGAATCTGCAGAATGCCGTAATAAGAGGAGGATAGCTAGTCCTACCAAGACTACGCTTCGCAGCCTCCGCCTTGCAAAGATGTAGAAGAGAGTAGATTGAAGTCCTCCAAGTAGCAACGATAGCATAATCCTACCCGCGATCCTCCCTCGCCGCCTGCGGGAAAAGCGATCACCGGGTTGTTCGTGGAACTTGTCCGGGTATGTTTTATTAAGTATCCAGTTCTAGTTGTCATAAGGTCAAGGTACAACTCCGGTCGCCCTTTTACCGAGGGACACGGCTATTCAATAGATAAACTTCCAGCAGGGTGCACCACATTACCCAACACGCCGATCCCATTTGGCCGCACACACTTTCGGGTCATGCCCGCCTCGAAGATCAACACGCCGCAGCCCCACCTAGGCACAACAGAGAGTCACCCACGGTCTAAATCCTATGCGCCGCAGGGTCCGGGCCCATCGCCCATTGCACACCAAGACGCTATGTAGGGCGGCCGAAGCGCACTTAGCAACCTCCATTACAAAGGAAGTCACGCTACGCTGTCCAATCCGGCCACGCCGCCTCGTCACGACGCCAAGAAGGCTTCGCCGATACCACGACGCCGAGTGCCCATATCTTTCCCACAGAGTTGGTTAGTGCGATAGGCCAAAGGGCCGACTCGATCAAATACCAAGATCTCGTTAAGCAGTGTTATTATGAAGTAACCGCGAACGCCGACCAGCATGCAGGCCCACCTCGCCTAGGTGGCCTCAACCTGCCTGTGCCGCTTCCACCACAAAGATCCACACAGAGGGCCGGGACAAAGGTCCTTTCAGCCCCCAACTGCGGAATCACTCATGGTACTCTTCGAGCTAACCCGACTTTAGTCACCATCTGTAGTATGTATATATGTATAGTATATACCCGTGATCACCTCTCTAATGGTCACGCCCAATAGTTTAGCAAGGCAGTCGACAAGAATGTAGGGCCAATGATGATAAACTAGCATCCTATACTAAGCATTTAGGATTGCGGTAAGGTATCAATGATCAGAGTAACAATGACAAGCTATGCAATGTAATAGGAGTAACCGACAAGAATATGCTACACTACTCTAATGCAAGCAAGATATAAAAGAATAGGCGATATCCGTGATCAAGGGGGCTTGCCCGTTGCTCGCAAGGAGGGTCGCCAACACCGTAATCGAACTGGGGTCGCGGGCAGATCGGGTTCACCGGAAAGAAGTAACGAGGGGAAACACGATAAATAACAGAGCAATCAAAGTATCACAAAGCGTAGCATGGCAATACGCTGTGCTAGAGGTGACCTAACGCAGTAGTAGGTGATACCAGGAAGGGGGAAAACATCCGGAAAGTATCCCCTGTTTCACGCTTTGACAAATGAACCGAGGGAAAGTTGCATGTTTGCTATGCTAGGGATGTGTGCGACGAACGGTCATGATCCGATTCGCTCTCGTTATTCTAAGCAACTTTCATGTAGAAAGTTTTTCGATCCAAGCTACGGATTATTTTATATGATTTTCTAAGGTTTTAATCATTTCCTAAATTATTTTAATTCAAAATTAAATGTTAAATTGCTATGGGTACACAAAAGTGTACCCAGAGATGGACTTGTGTGGTCGACCAAGAGGCCTCGCTGACTTGGTCAATCGCCTACCACAGAGACCGACTGGTGGGGCCAACAAGGTCAATGTCCCACCAACATCGACTGCCGACCGTCAACCTGCCAAGTGGGTTCCACTGTCATTGACTCATAACTCTATTAGTATAGGAAAACTTGCTTAATTAACAGTGAGGCCCATCTGTCATTGGGTTATATTATATGCTAATTACCTAACTAACTAATTAATTAACATACTTAATATTTTAATTAACACTTATTTTTGTTCATTTGTTTTTCGTTCTTATCCGCAGGCTGGGCCCCGTGGTCGTGGGCACAACCGCCACACACACGACACGCACTCCACGGCGTGGGCGAGGCCGGGCCGAGCTCGGTCGGGCGGTGGGCGGCGGCTAGGGCGCAGGGCGGGCGGACACGGGCATGGAGCGAAGGGGAAGGGCGCGGTGGCGCGGTGGAGTGCACAGGGGCGCAGGGCGACGCGCGACGTCTGTGCACAGCAGAAGAGTCTCAGGACGGATTAGCAGCGGCAGCAGGAGGCGCTAAACGACGGGCGCCGAAAGCGGGGATGGACGTGCGGGACAATGTAGAGTGAAGCGGTGGAGTTCTCACCCCGCCAGTAGGAGAGTTCGCGGTGAGGCGCGATGGCGCCGACGGGAGGAGGTCGAGGAAGGCGTCCGACGAGGTGGAGGTAGACGAGGGGCGGCTCCGCGATCGGGGACGCGATGACGCTGGCGCTGGGCTGGGTCGTGCTCGATCCGAACAAGCGGAGAAGAAGACCAACGGCGCGGTGGTCAGCCTCACCGACGAACGGCAACAAGGCCCCGCCTCGAGGAGCACCGGAGAGCCGCTGGGAGCACCGAGAGGAGAGGTTGCGAGGGGGGTTCGGGTACGAGGGCCCTCGCCGCTGAGTGTGTGGCGGCGCGAGGAAGATGGGGAGGGAATCGAGCGAGAGAGAGTGGGGGAACGAGGGAAGTGGGGGTGGTAGCGTTTTATGGTTTGGTCATGGGGATAAGGAGACAAGGCGGGCCTGGCGGTCTGTTACCTTGCCGGGCCGAGGCCCGATGGGGGTTCTTTTCCTTTTCTTGTTTGTTTGTTTGTCTCTTTTGTATTTTCTTTGTTTTATTTATTTTCTCTTCTGTTTTAATTCAATTTAAATTATTTATGCATTTTATAAATCTGTGTCTTCTACACCATAATTATCTATGTAATATTTAGTACAAACTGAATTTTTTTATTTTAATGTTTGAAAACTTTTATTATTGACATTAATTTGAATTTGAATTTTGAAACAGTTTCGAATCATCGCAAGGTTAACAACAGTAACCGTGGTGACGTGACACCGCCCGGGATTACTGTAGCTTAATTATCCGGGCGTCACAATTCTCCTCCACTACAAGAAATCTCGTCCCGAGATTTAGGAGCGGGAGTAAGGGGGAAGGGATTTGGTTACGAAATTCTAACGAATCTTCTCGGCCTTGGTTGCTCTTCTCGAAGAGGTTGATCCATTACGTTGATGTCTTCATTCCTCTACTTTGGTTCATCATGACGATGTTGGCATCCTTTGTTCGGGAGCTCCATCGTAATTACGAATAGGAAAGGGGCAGCTTGACAACGATAGAACGCTACCAGGGGTAATCATCGGGGGGGTTATCCCATGAATGAACATATGAGTATCTCTCGAGTTGAACGAATAAAACATGCTGAGAGCAAAGTAATATGGTACAATAAGAAGTTTCAAGCGGGTAGACAATCGTTCAATGCTTGATACAAGGCGTGAAAGGGGTTCAATCAACAGGGATAAGTATTTCGTCTGATACCAGAATAGATCATCTCTAGGAAGGTGACCCATGATTACATACGAGTTAAGCATGAGGAATAACTTTGGAAACCGAGGGAGGGCAGTACAGGAGTCAGGTTTCGATCCTGTGGAACTGTGGGTTATGGGCCCACCATGTGGGTTAAAAGTAGGAAGGGCACTAACATCTTGCACGGTCCTGATAGCAAGACAGGTCAGAGAATAGCTAGCTAGTTATGTCAGCAACAACGTCGGTACCAAGGCGAGGGACGAAGAGAACCCTTTTCCTGCTCGTAGAACGAGGCAGACCAATAGTCAATGTTCTCGTCCATTGGCGGTTACCGGAATGTCGTCAACAAAAGTAACAGGGTCTTACTGACAGAGTGGTACAATGAGGTGTTTACATATGCAGGGAAATATTACTGCTTAGATCATATAGATCACCAGAATGGTTAAACAAAACAACGAAAAGGAAAATGTGTTTAAACGCATATTTCAGGGGTATATCCTTCCAAGGACAAGCAGAGCATGATATTTGTGACAGGATATAATGTAGAAAACCTTTTAGGTAAGTGGAGAGAAATTTCATGACATTACGCATACAATGATGTTTGGATAAATGATAAAGAAAATTTAGCATCGTGCTTCAAATGTTCTTATTGAAGATCGGAGTACCGCAGACATGCTTCGAGATAGCATTGACATGGTCTTTAAGCAAAGGTCAGACTTCGGAAACACAAAGGATCCATTAGGAGCAACTCATGGAATGAGTCTTACAATTCCCTTATGGAAGAATGACTAACCTTGCAAAAGAAATTATAATGATAGGTCCTCCAGCCAGGGGGTGCTAGGCATGACATCATATTACCGGGTCATCAAAGGACCATCATCATAACTCCTGGAAAGTTGTCCCAACCATCATATCTGACCGAGACTCGGATCCAATTGGTGTCATAATACCTCAGACTTAGGATGACTGAGAATAAAGGTGCAACACAAATGGTCGAGATGACATTGCAAGGTTTTCTCAGGGAAAAGAACTATGGAAGCGAGTTCTAAAGCAAGAGTTCATCATTAAACCAAGGAAAGGGGTGAGGGGGCAGCTGATGGAGTCTGCGACAATCCTCGAGATTTCCAAAAAGGTGGATTTCCACAGTTATGTGAAAAGGAAGATAACATTTGTCGGATCAAATGATATAATGATGTATGCTCGAGGAAAACATACATAATTAAACATCGGCTGAAAAGTGCACCCGAAAACATGGGATTAGGTAGTACGATCAATGTTAGAATGATGATTCGATACCAATGGTCTAAGAACGAAATATCGACCATTAACTTCAAAGCAATAGGGTTGCTAGAAGTTTTGAAGTCGCACATCATAGTTCAATTGTCAGTTCTCCGGTTAGAAACAACACGGGGACCAAGGAATGAACGGGTATTGCAAGAAGGATCACCTGTATCAAGAATTCTTAAGAGATGGTGAAATTCTCACGACATTTTTGACATAAAAGATGGTAATACTCCTAGGTAAAAAAGAACAAATGCTGGATAGCAAGGATCTCAAGGTATAACACAAAACATGAACAAGTTTGTGTTGAACGGAAGGCAATAAAGTGGTCAATGATAAAACAAATCATCAAGGGCAAGGATGGTATTTCTCATAATGAATTCAATTGATATCCTGGAAGAGCTCGGAATGCTGATGATGATCACGACACATTTGTCAAGAGATCTCATGAAGATGTAATCGATCGGTGATGACATCAAGTTGAAGGAATGATGAAGCAAAAGGTTATAGGAACCAAGGATACGACACAAACTCGAAATCAAGCTTGCTGTTCACGACGAAATGATACGACAAGGAAGATAGGCGTAAGGTTAGCTCATCATCGAAAGTTGTGCTCCGGGAAGAAGGACCAGGTAGCATAGTTAAAATTAGCACGATCATGAAGTAACCGATCAGGTTAGGAATGACATGCTGGAGTATTAAACTACTCAACAACGGCAATCGAGTATCAATCTCGGTTTGATTTGATTCACAAATCGGTGTTCTTGGTTGACGGCAATCCAGAACTCGTGAAGTGACTATGACGGGGAAAAGAACTACTTCGTCATAAATTCATAAGATGAAGTGCAATGGGTTGATATCCTCTAGATACCAGGGGGTAATATACTTGAAGGTAGATCATAATAAAGGTTGGACGGGTGCATTGATCTGCAGAGGGCAAGTGGTTTAACTTGTCCGAGAAATGGAATCACGCAGAAAATATGGTCGGAACCATGATTGCAAAGGATTAATTCATAGATATCAAATGCCATTATATCAAGGAAATAGTTATTATTACTAGAAGCTTCTATGATAGGATTTACATCGTGTCCATGGGCATGAACACAAAGGTTCAAGGTCGACTCCCACTTCGTCAATGCATAACCTTCCATTCACCTCTCGTATTTCAAAAATGACATTAGTTCTTGAAAGTTTTACCTGGTGCAATACCAGATAAGTATGACCCATGAAATCTTTTGGGTTCACACAGATTAGGGAACGCATAGGTTCAACCCATCAAGGCATCTTAGAAACATATATCACAAACTTCGTAGTAAATAACTCAAGCTCAGGAGCAGAGCATGGTTGACAAAAGCAGGGTATACAATTTACCAAAGGCATTATGTATCAGGTAAAGAACTCACCAGAATTTTGGTTGTGAAGGACACTGTCGGATAATTACCCAGCAATGGGTATGGCGGTCCACAATGGGGCTGATGTGAGTATCGGTACTCAATCAGGGGAAGAAGGAATGCCAAGGCATCAGATTATAGAAACAACTGACTAGTTCAAAGTTCAAAGGCAAAGAATCATAATTTCCAAATCAAGGGATCACAGGCAAACACTCTGATTAAGGATGGATAAGTTGAGTAAGCTTAGGGTACAATCAACGACAAATAGATTGGTCTAAACCAGCTCATGTTCAAAAATGACGTCTGAGCCGGAAGGAGGAATTCTAATTGCGACTGATGATTGCGAGCATCCGCATCATATTGAATCAACGGTCTCAAAATGATAGTGACAAAGGATGTCAATGAATAATGTTAGGCATTTGGAATTAACCATAATGCAGGCAGACAAGAATTACAAGAGCCATAGGCTGCAGAGGATCCTCGAAAGATTGGATAACATTTTGAAGAATTTTGTGAAACACCTGAACAACTAAGGAGAAACAAATCCTCGGTAAGTGTGAGGATTAATTTGTAGGTGTATTCAGACGAGAAGGAACTGCAAGGCAGTAGGCACAAAGTATTCTCGGAACAACAGAGAAAACTTTGGGGTATCTTGTAATAACAAGATCAACGGGGGATGATCGTATGAATGGCAAGTGTAAGTAGTTATCCATAAGGATTTATCGGTGGTCGGGAATTATAAACGTGATGAACACATGTTCTCGGGTTAACAGCGAAGAGTATCTTCAGGGTCTTCTGGTGTAGTTGGCGATCATCTGGACTAAAGGGGTTCTCCGGGAGGAAGTAGTTACGAGATCCTAATTTTAGAGTTAACAAAATCATTTAACCCGAATAGAAGAGAGATCAGAGTCCTAGAGTAAAGGTCGAGGAGTAAAAGATCCTAATACCACCCAATGGCGATGTGGGCCCGTAAGGCACACACCCATGTTAGTAGAAGTTTTGTAGTGACTAGACTCGACTTCGGCCAAGGAGTGTGGAAGGGGATTCTACAGCAATGGCTCGATACTAATCTTGTCACGCCCGATTCAATCATACACTAATCATGCACGCAAACGGTATGCGATCAAGATCGTGGACTCACGGAAGATATCACAACACAACTCTAAAACATAAATAAGTCATACAAGCATCATAATACAAGCCAGGGCCTCGAGGGCTCGAATACAAATGCTCGATCATAGACGAAGTCAGCGGAAGCAACAATATCTGAGTACGCATATAAGTTAAACAAGTTGCCATAAGATGGCTAGCACAAACCGATATCAGATCGAAGAGGCGATGCCTCCCGCCTCGATCCTCCTAACTACTCCTCGTCGTCGCCGCCAATCCTCGCACGTAGTAGTAGGCACCTCTAGTGTAGTAGTCATCGCCGACGGTATGCGTCGCCCCGGCTCCAACAACTGGTTATGCATCCGAGAAAAAGAGGAAAACGGGGAAAAGAGGGAGCAAAGCAACCGTGAGTACTCATCCAAAGTACTCGCAAGCAAGGAGCTACACTACATATGCATGAGTATATGTATAGGAGGCCATATCAGTGGACTGAACTGCAGAATGCCAGAATAAGACGGGGATAGCTAGTCCTACCGAAGACTACGCTTCTGGCAGCCTCCGTCTTGCAGCATGTAGAAGAGAGTAGATTGAAGTCCTCCAAGTAGCAACGCATAGCATAATCCTACCCGGCGATCCTCCCCTCGTCGCCCTGTGGAAAAGCGATCACCGGGTTGTCTGTGGAACTTGTCTGGGTATGTTTTATTAAGTATCCAGTTCTAGTTGTCATAAGGTCAAGGTACAACTCCGGTCGCCCTTTACCGAGGGACACGGCTATTCAATAGATAAACTTCCTGCAGGGTGCACCACATTACCCAACACGCCGATCCCATTTGGCCGCACACACTTTCTGGGTCATGCCCGCCTCGAAGATCAACACGCCGCAGCCCCACCTAGGCACAACAGAGAGGTCAGCCCGCCGGTCTAAATCCTATGCGCCGCAGGGTCCGGGCCCATCGCCCATTGCACACCAAGACGCTAGAGGGCGGCCGAAAGCATCCTAGCAACCTCCATTACAATGGAAGTCACATTACGCGTCCAATCCGGCTACCGCCCGTCGCCGACGCCAAGAAGGCTTCTGGCCGATACCACGACGCCGAAAGTGCCCATATCTTTCCCGCGTAGTTGGTTAGTGCGTATAGGCCAGTGACCAGACTCAGATCAAATACCAAGATCTCGTTAAGCGTGTTATGATGAGGTAACCGCGAACGCCGACCAGGGCCAGGCCCACCTCTCGCCTAGGTGGTCTCAACCTGCCCTATCGCTCCGCACAAAGATCCACACGAAGGGGAAACACGATAAATAACAGAGAAATCGAAGTATCACAAAGCGTAGCATGGCAATACGCGGTGCTAGAGGTGACCTAACGCAGTAGTAAGTGATACCCGCAAAGTGGGAAAACATCCGGGAAAGTATCCCCGGTGTTTCACGTTTTCGGACAGATGAACCGGAGGGGAAAGTTTCGTGTTTGCTATGCTAGGGATGTGTGGCGAACGAACGGGCTGCGTATCCGGATTCGTCTCGTCCTTTTGAGCAACTTTCATGTAGAAAGTTTTTCGATCCGAGCTACGGATTATTTTATACGATTTTCTAAGGTTTTAATCATTTCCTAAATTATTTTAATTCAAAAATTAAATCTTAAATTGCTATAGGTACATAAAAGTGTACCCAGAGATGGACTTGTGTGGCTGACCAGTAGGCCCCGTTGACTTGGTCAACTGCCTAGTCAGCAGAGACTGACTGGTGGGGCCAGTCAAGGTCAACAGCCCAGTCAGCATTGACCATTGACCTGGTCAACCTGCCACGTGGGTTCCACTGTCATTGACTCATAACTCTATTAGTATAGGAAAACTTGCTTAATTAACAGTGAGGCCCTTCTGTCACTGGGTTATATTATATGCTAATTACCTAATTAACTAATTAATTAACATACTTAATATTTTAAATAACACTTATTTTTGTTCATTTGTTTTTCGTTCTTATCCTGAGGCTGTGCCCCGGTGGTCAGGGGCACAACCGGCCACACACACGCACACGCACCCACGGCTGTGGGTGAGGCGTGGCCGAGCTCTCGGTCGGCAGGGCCGCGCACGGCCGGGCGGGCGACACGGGCATGGAGCGAAGGGGAAGGGGCGCGGTGGCGCCGGGAGTGCATGGGGCGCGGGCGACGCGGCGACGCCCAGTAGCAGCAGAAGAGCTCTGTGGACGGGCGAAGCAGCGGCAATGAGGCGCTAAACGACGGGCGCTGAGCGTGGCGATGGACGTGCGGGACGATGGGGAGAGGGAAGTAGGGATGGAGTTCGTGGTTCTAAGTCCGACAAGAGAAGTAGGGGTAGGTTAAGGAGAGGCGATGTCCTAGCTATGGAGCAGCTAGGAGACAAAGGATGTACGAAGTTCAGCCCTTCTCGAAGAAGTAACAGCCCCACGCCCTGAGCCCCGAGGCGGTCGAGTGGATTATGAGTATGAGTATTACAAGAATCAACCCTCTATCCGTGGAGGGGGTGGCTTATATAGAGTGCGCCAGACCCCAGCCACCCACGCAATGGAGGGAATAAAGTACATTGCTTAGGGGTTATCGTAACGCCTCATAAGGTGCTTTAACTATCATTAAGTCTATTCAATAGCAAACCGCTATGCCATGGAATGCCTTCGACCTTCCGTGGTCGAGTGAGTCTTCATGGTCGAGTGAGTATTCCATGGTCGAGTCCTTCCAGCCTAGTCGAGTGGATCCCTATTTGGTCGATCGAAGATGATCTCTTCTACGAAAGTGCCCTTGGTAGGACGCTTAGGTCTGGCCTATGACCCTACCCTAGGTATATGAATCCATCATTAGCCCCTAATGGATTGAGGCTTGAGTGAAGGAGGAGTTGACGTTGTTTCCGATCGCTTTTGCATTCGCTACGTGTTGTCTCGGATCAAGATCTTCTTTGTTGATAACAAGAAACTTTCCTTCAATGACTTGATCCATTCTTGTTCTTTAGTCGAGTGACTTCCTTTGCTATACCCGAGTAACGGATCGCAGGAGATCTCGCACTTGACAGATCGATCTGTCACCATGATCTCGCGGATACGAATTTGGGGAAGCGCTAAACGGAACAGATCGCGGCGCTTAGATGGGACGAATAGGACGCCGATTTCGCGCCGCTTCCGCCACGACGCGCAAAGGCGGCTGCTCGATATGATTGATTGTTTGGGTCCACCGTCATCCACTCGAAGGGATGCTATAAATGTAACTCCCGGAGGCTCATGCACGCACTTTGTTCTTCCTCCATAGTTCTCTCCGCTCGCCTCCACCTCCGCTGCTGCCCTCGCCATCTCTCCCTTGCGCATTCACGGGCGCCATGGGCAAAGAGAAGACGACGATGCCGGAGCGCATGCGAAGAAGGCGCCGGTGGCGGAGAAGGCGCCGCGGCCGAGAAGGCGAGGGAGATCCACCGGTCGCGTGGTTCTTCGTCGAGATCTAAATCGCCAAAGGGTGGGTCCAGGAGATCGATCCAGCCGACGATCGTGGAGAAGGATCTCCTTGATATGGCTAACGACGGATTGATTCCCACGGCGCCGCGAGACTTCCTCGCCGAGAGTGGCAGCCTCAACCGTAAGAGGGTGAGTGCGTGCTTTTGGCCACCCATGTCGACCGAGGTTTTTCGCTGCCACCGAAAGTGTCTTCTTTCGAGGTTTTCTGAATTTCTTCGAGCCCAGCTCCACCATTTCACTCCAAACTCCATCGCATACCTTGCCGCTTGTGTCTATGTGCGAAAACTTCCGGGTTGTCGACCGACCGGGTTTGTTCAAGCACATCTTCACATGTCGCCTCAGACCGTGAAGAAGGCAAGCCCCGTGACGAGAAGACCCAAGTAGTCCAGATGTGTGGTGGTTTAGGAGTCCAGCTTGAGGAGCAAAAGCACCTTCCCAGCTATGCATTTTCCCGAGTCATTAGGGGTTGGCAATGACCGTTCTATTGCCGAATGAGACGACGCCGGGCAATGACCGCCTCCCCGAATTCACCATGAGTCGAGTGAATGCACCTCCTCCTTGAAGGTTGTCCTCAAGAGAGGGCTGAAGTGAAGATGCTGATGGACCGTGTGGTGCAGCTGGTTAGGGACGGAGGATCGCATGGACCTCCGGAGGTTTTTCTTCGAGGCTAATCCAGCCCTTCAGCCCGGAGTCATCAGATGTGGTTGTATTATGCACCAAGACGTAAACTCAAGGCCCACCCGGAGGCAATGACGATGCCGAGTGGAAAGATGGATGGCTTCGATCACCGAAACAAGGACAATCTCGCGATCCCGGAGGATTTCTCCGCTTGATCGTGACAGCTGCTCTGCATAAGGTACATTTGTTCTATTTTCCGCTGTATGTCTCAGAGAGTGTGCTTCAGAGCTTGGTCGATCAACTTACTGATACTTCCAGTGCCCTCACAGAGCTATACTGATGCCCAACGGCGCCCAGATTCCGACCGAGGAGGGGGAAGCCAAGGAGGTGAGAGCCAGAAGAGGGGGATTCAGATGTCGCAGGAGACGATTTACGACGATGATGACGATGACGAGGACGATGATGACGAGGATGAAGAGGAGGAGGTCGCACCACCGCGCTTGGAAAGGCGGTCAAAACTTGTGCACGACCTTCGGCCGAGCGCTGTAAGGAGTTGCGATCGCTCAGCAATGACCAAACGCCTCGGACCGCTTCTCCGTGCCGATCGAGAAAGTGCCAAAGCAAAGCGAAGGTAGTTCCGCCAAGGACAACCAAGCCTCTCGCCAAAGATGAAAGTGTCCATCCCCACCATCTCGTGGTAAACATCTTGTTTAAATCTTCTTATTCTATATAAATTTTGTCTCCGTTGGTACTTGAATCGGTCGATCGATTCTTTGATTTTCAGCGCCGCGATTTCAAACCTCAGCTAAGGTCAAGACCATGAGATGGAGGACGCCGCCACCTCAAATCCTGGTATTATATCCTTAATTTTGTTCTTAGTCGATCGACTCAAGATTTCGACCTTAACTTTTTTCTCAAGTCTAACTAATGACATCATCACTCTTCCCGACGATTTATGATGAAGATGAGGAGCCATTGAGGACTAGGAGGAGCAGGAAGGCGCCCATCGCAGGGAAGCCCAAGGTGTGACGGTGCCCGAGACCGCTAGACGGAAGGAGAGGTCGGCACTGACATATCAGATCTTTTGCGAATCCGCTGACGAAAGTGCCCGACCCACTTCATCGAAAGTGCTGGACAACCTTCGATCTTCACCACGCACCACGCCCCGGAGGACCAGCCGACGTCGCTAAAGAGGCGATCCGCAAGCAGGGATCATGATGGAGCAGTGAAGATCGCCGAAGCGAGCCAAGCAGCCATTTACGCCAGCCCGCCTTCGTGAGCAATGTTCAGTTAGTCGACCACCACCTGCTCATTAGGATTATGCTATCAAACTTTTCTTTCTCGAATTGTGAGCAGCCACCCACTAGGTGTGTTGGTAAAACTCCGTGTTGGCGGGGCACGCTGAGTGCACCCGCCGGTGTAGTCCCTATATAAGGTCGATCACCGGCAATGGTCTTAGGCTTCATAAGTACATATTGATCATCACCAATGAAACGAATGTAGCCGAGACCAGGGGGCACGCTGAGTGCACCCACCGGGTGTAGTCCCCGAGACCGTGATCGATCGCTGGCGCTGATTACACCAAGAAGCTCGTCGATCGGTCGATTTTTTTTTTTTGTTTCGCGATCGTCGACTCGCCTTAGGCTTACTAAGAATGAAACCGGTCGACTAGTCGACTCGCTTTTTTTTATCGGGTCGATCGGGTCGACTATGTCTTGAATAAGACCAGGGGGCACGCCGAGTGCACCCACCGGTGTAGTCCCCGAGACTACGGTTGAATGCTTGCATTCGATCGTAGTCTTAGAAACGCACAATTCTTCTTGATTCACTCGAAGTGGATTATCTCTCGATATTTTTGCAACTAACTCTTCAGAGAAATCTTGTGATCTTGCGGCACGCTATAATCGAATCGAGCGTAAGCATATTCAGCTCGAGTTGGACTTGAAACTGGTGCAAGAGAATCGACGAAGGCGAAGGAGGAGACCAAAGGTATGTTTGGTGAGATTTCGACGACTCTTTTCTCCACCCACTTGCTTCAAGTTTGACTTTGCTGCGATTTACGTGCAAGGTGAAGGAGGCTCAAAGGAAGAAGGAGCTTGAGCTGTCTCGAGAAGATCAAGCTTGCCGATGAAAAATCGCCTCACCCGCCAAACTCAACAGATAACGCCGATCTCAAGGCTACTTTGGCCACCGCCAACAAGGATATTGAGCGAATGAAGGCCGACAAGAAGAATCGACCGAGAAGGTCCTCCAAATGGCTGGGAAGAGGAACGAGCCGAAAGCTTCTTGGGCGGTCTTGCTAAAAATTGTTCCTTAAGCTCAAGGTAACCTTCTTCACTCACCACCTCCCAACTGCTATGTTTCCACCGATCGCTTTTCCTGATTCGGGTTTTGTCTTTGCGAGTTCTCGCCGCAACTTTGAAGAAGAAACCAGCCACCGAGATTTAACCTTGACCCCGCCCATTCCCCGTGAACGGCGAAACTGCTATGAACATCTTCCGATCGAGTCTCGCTGTCGCTGTTAGGATTATCTCGCAAGATCAAGGTTGCTACGCCCCGCATCGACTCGACGCCTCGCCCAATGAGACACTCCAAAATGACCTTGAGTCATTGATGGCTCGACCGAACGCCGCCCCCGACCGAAAGTGCAAGAGTGGAAGAAATCTTTGGCTCGGTGCGGTGCGACGCCGCTCGTGTCCGGCGCGAGTCCATTGCAAGGAAGCCCGAGAAGATAAGTCGGCGAGCCCGAGTGGCCAACACCAAAAAGCACGACTTCAGACCTTCATGGAGACTTTCATTGCTGCTGCCACGCTGGATTGCCGACGGGATTGATCTTGACGAAGTTCGTTGTTTCCATCCAGCCTCCACAGAGGGGTAAAAACTTTCTTGACCTTAAATTTGCCTCGGTATGTCGAGTGAAGTTGTAACCGATAAAACTTTAATGTGCTTAGTGCCCGAGCACTCTCGGTTACTTTAGGTGCCACCTAAATTTAGATTGATGTTTGGAAATAATTGCTCTTGGCTTGAGTTGCTTTTTGCAAAGTTAATGTACTAGATGCCTACTGCAATGACTTATTCCTTAGGTGAGCACCGAGCTGCAGCTAAGCCCCGAGTGGGAGGTTTGTTCTCCACTGTAGGATTTCTCTTACCTTAGGCGAGCACTGGCTGCAGTAAGCCTCCGAGTGGGAGGTTTGCTTCCACTCTAGGATTTCTTTTATCTTAGGCGAGCACTGGCTGCAGCTAAGCCCCGAGTGGGAGGTTTGCTCTCCACTCTGTAGGATTTCTTTTATCTTAGGCGCAGCACTGGCTGCAGCTAAGCCCCGAGTGGGAGGTTTGCTCTCCACTCAAGAGGATTTCTTTTATCTTAGGCGCAGCACTGGCTGCAGCTAAGCCCCGAGTGGGAGGTTTGCTCTCCACTGTAGGATTTCTTTTATCTTAGGCGCAGCACTGGTTGCAGCTTAAGCCCCGAGTGGGAGGTTTGCTCTCCACTGTAGGATTTCTTTTATCTTAGGCGAGCCCTGGCTGCAGCTAAGCCCCGAGTGGGAGGTTTGCTCTCCACTGTAGGATTTTGTTGTATTTGTGTCAAGCTCGGAGAAGAGGGTCGCAATGACCTGCACTTCATCTTCCTTGCAATCGACATCATACTTATGGTGTAGCTCGAGGAGAGGGTCGCAATGACCGCCTGCTTTCCTTGCTAGTATACTTTATACTTAGGCGAGTCCTGGACTGCAGCTAAGCCCCGAGTGGAAGTCCTGCTTACCACTGTAGGATTTTCAATAACTTAGGCGAGCACTGGCTGCAGTTAAGCCCCGAGTGGAAGTCCGCTTACCACTCGTAGGATTTTTAATAACTTAGGCGCAGCATCGAGCTGCAGCTTAAGCCCCGAGTGGAAGTCTGCTTACCACTCAGAGGATTTGTAAAAACTTAGGCGAGCACCGAGCTGCAGCTAAGCCCCGAGTGGAAGTCCGCTTACCACTCGTAGGATTTTTAATAACTTAAGCAAGCACCGAGTCTGCAGTTAAGCCCCGAGTGGAAGTCCGCTTACCACCGGTAGGATTTAGAAAAACTTAGGCGAACGGATTCGCGCTTAAGCCACCCATCGGGGAAGTGAAAATTTTACTCGACGCAAAATAAAGAGTGACAAAATTATGAAGGAATTATGACACTATTACTTCAAAGCTCGTGAGCTACAAGAGTATTTTATTACAACTCTTCCGAGTGAAAAACCTTATGTAAACGGGCGGAGCAGATCCGATTCCAAGCTCGGGCTCATCGATATCGTGGTTCGACATTGTAGAGACGATATGCCCCATTGTGGAGCACCTTTGTGACGATGAAGGACCTTCCCATGAGGGAGCAAGCTTATGTTGCTTCGCGATCCACCCGGGGATCGATCTCCTTCCCGAAGGCTTGACCTCTCACATTTCGGCGACAAAGGGCGCAAGTCTTGTCGGTAAATGGTCGAGCGGATCGAGCCATTTCCTTCCTCTTCCAGAGGTCGATCAGATCCTCGACGCTTTGCTCAGCTTCGCTTCATTATAAAGTTCAATTCAGGAGCATTGTGAAGGAGATCACTGTAAACTGCTTCGCCCCATAGACCAAAAAGGAGTTCTCCCAATGACCGATTAGGTGGGTCCGCAAACCCCAAAGCATCAAGGAAGTTCGTCGACCCAAGCTCCAGCCGCATGCTTGAGATCTCGTGATCAAACGGGCTTCGCACTTTGAGGATCAATCCATTGGCTCGCTCGCCTGGCCCATTCGATTGTGGATGGGCAATCAAGCGTAGTCGACTCAGATGCCTTGGGAGTTGCAGAAACTTGAATTCTTCCGAGTCAAAATTCACCCATTGTCCGTGATAATACCGGGACTCCATATCTGAACGCCAACTTTCGGACGAAGGAAACAGCAAGATCAAAGATCAAGTTTTTGATTGGCTTAGCCTCAATCCACTTGTTGAACTTGTCGATCGCTACCAAGACATGCGTGAAGCCGCCCGACCCGCTCGCAAGGGACCGATCATGTCCAACCCCATACCGCAAAAGGCCGACGAGCGGAATGGTCTTCAAGGTCGACGCAGCTTGTGTGACATATTGAGTAGAACCGCATCCTTCGTGACTTGTCCACTATTTCTTTCGCCATCTCATTTGCTTTGGCCAAGAAAATCCAGCTCGGTATGCTTTTGGCTACAATGGTCCGAGAGGACGATGGTGACCACAGTCCCCGAGTGGATATCATTGAGAATGACTCGACCTTCTTCCGGCGTTATGCATTTTTGTCCGACTTCGCTGGGCTTTCTATATAACTGCCCATTGATAACGGTAAAGGCTTTGGATCGACGGAGGATCTGCCGAGCCTCTTTCTCATCTTCCGGGAGTTCCTTTCGTAATATACGCAATGTATGGAATTGTCCAATCGGGAGTGACCACTAAAACCTCCATGACCAAGTCGACCACCGCCGACCTCAACTTCGGTCGAGTCCGTGGCACTCTTGGGTTGTGGAGCTCTCCGTAGGATCTTCTTTGATCGACGGAGTGTGTATATGTTCCAAAACACGCCACTGAATGGCTTCCTCTTGACCCTATCTTCGCCAGATCATCTCGCCGCCGATTTTTCACGGGGATGTGATGGAGCTCCAACCCTCAAACTTTTTTTCCAGCTTCCTCATCGCATTGCAAGATCCAAATATAGCCGGGCTTCACGCCCCACTCCTTCATCACTTGATCGACCACTAGATCTGAGTCGCCATAAACCATCAAAGCGACGGACGCCGAGTGAGATGGCCATGCTAATCCATATAAAAGGGCCTCATACTCGCCTCATTGTTGGAGGAATCAAGTGAATCTGGAGCACATACTTAAGCTTATCTCCTCCGGGGAAACCAGAACAACCCCAAAGACTGTAACCATTCAAAGATCTTGGAGCCGCCAAAGAACATGGTCCAATGCTCCGAGTGAACTTCACCGGTTGTCAAGTTGTTCAATCCACTCGCAAGGAAATCCGCTATAGCTCGACTTAATGGCTTTTGCCTCGAATTTGATATCAAGGGAAGAAGTTCAATCGCCCACTTCGCCACTCGACCGGTTGCGCTCTCATATGCAAGATCTCGATAAAGGAGCGTCACGACGATCGTGATGTAATGATCGAGAAATAGTGAGCAACCTTCTTTGTGGTCATGTATATACCATACACAAGCTTCGATAATGAGGGTATCTCGCTGGATGGAGTCAAAACTTCGCATAAATAATACACCGGCGCTGAACTTGAAGGCCTTTCCTTCCTCTTCCCGCCGATCGTAAGCACGTAATCGATAACTTGTCCAAAGGGCTGCAATGTAAAGCAACAGAGGCTCTTTGCTGATTGGAGCAGCAAGCACCGGCTGGGTGGAGAGCAGAGCTTTAGCTCGGCAAACGCTGCATCGCCTTCAGAGTCCACTCAACTTGTCACCTTCTTCATCAATCGGTAAATAGGTAATGCCTTTTCACCGAGCCGTGAGATGAATCGACTTAAAGCGCCAAGCATCCAAGAAGCTCGACGCCGCACTCGCACGGGCGCTTTCATTCGGAGAATAGTGCCGATCTTCTCGGTTAGCGCCGATTCCTCGCTCGAAACGAAAACCGAGTAATTTTCCACCAGAACTCCGAATGTGCACTTTGACGGATTGAGCTTGATATCGCATCTTCCGAGGTTGGCAAATGTTTCGCGAGGTCACGAAAGCAGGTCGGAACCTTTTCGCGACTTAACGACGATATCATCCATATACGCCCACATTCCGACCGATCCGAGTGAGAAGACACTTCAATCATTCGTGATAAATGTGGCTCCGCATTCTTGAGGCCGAATGGCATGGTGATATAGCGTAAGCACCAATGGAGTGATGAAAGCTGTTTTATTTCGCCGGGTCCATACAGACGGATCTGATGATACCCGGAATATGCATCTAGAAAAGACACTTCACACCCCGCGTCGAAGTCAACAATTTGATCGATGCGGGGAGAGGAATGATCCTTCGGCAGGCCCGATTAATGTGCTTAAAATCTATGCACATGCGGAGTGAGTTATCCTTCTTGGGGACCATGACGACATTAGCGAGCCACTGGAGTGGTAAATCTCTGATAAATCCTGCCGCAACAATGAGCCACTTCTTCACCAATAGCCTTTCTTCTAGACGGCGGACCGCCAAGATGCTCTTTGACCGGTTTCACTGACTTGTCGACTCAGAGGCGATGCTCAGCCTCTCGGTACACCTCGCATGTCACCGGCTTCCATGTAAAATGTCCCGCTCACGGAGGAACCGGATGAGCGCTTCTTCCTATTTCGAGTCGAGTGTTGTAGATATGTGGGTCGGAGCTGCATCGGGTCACGGATGAATATGGACGGCTTTGTCTCACCGCATTTACTTGAATGCGCACTCTGGCTGGCCTCTTAGATCGTGAGCAAATCACTCGGATCTGCATTTTGCATGTACTGCCGACCGACCGCTGTCACTTGGGAGTCGGCAATCTTTGAGCCCTTCCGAAAGCACTCTTCCGCTTTCTTCCTATCGCCGGTGATGTGATCACTCCCTTGGGTCCTAGCATTTTCAGTTTGAGATACACGAGCATGGTCGAGCCATGAATCGTATGTAGGCGGCCTCCCCAAAATGGCATGGTATGCACTCTGAAAATCCACAACCTCAAAGGTCAACTTTTCTTTGCGGAAGTGCTTGAATCACCAAAACCACGCCCGTGGCTATTTGGCCTAGTGAATTGGCCTTCTTCCCTGGTATGACTCGCGGAAACTCATATTGTCGGGCGCCAATCGACATTGGAATGCCCATCCTTTCAATGTATCCGATATAACAAATTCAGCCCACTACCACCATCCATCAACACTTTTGTCGGCCGAGTGCCTTCGATAACCGGATCGACCACTAACGCTTGCCGCCCAGGTGGCAATGTGAGTCGGGTGATCGATTGGTCGAATGTGATGGGTGTCCGGGACCACTTCACATAACTTGGCTTAACTGGGCAACCATATTCACCTCTCGGTTGATGACTTTCAATCGACTTTTGCTTTCCACATCCGCTAAGATCATCGAGTGGAGTTGACATGCGGTATTCCTCCTCACCGCCCTCTTTATCTCCGCCTTGTCTCGCTCCTTCTCCTTGTCCTTAGACCGCTGCTTGCCTCAAACCGCCGGATCAGAGTCGACATCGACGAGTGGTGTGCTTCGCAAATAATGTTGCCTCTTCATCTTTCTTCGTGTGAATATGGCATGGCATATCCATCACGCCATTTCCTTCTTTATCTTTCACTTTCTTCGATTCCGTGATCCTTTGGGTTTCTTGAACTTCCCTTGAGTGACGCCGTGGCCTCTCCAGAGCTGCCGGCTCGGCTTTTGCGCTTCGCTCCGACTAGAATTGCCCTTCTCCGATCGCTCGGCTTGTACTTGCCACTCGAGTCGGTTCTTCTTCCTCGCCATGATATTTGCTAGCAATCTCCATCATTCGACTCAGTGGTCATGTCCCCGTTCGACCAACTTCGACTCAATTCTGCTTTTGACACCGCCCTGAAGGCGCAAACCACCGATGGTCGACACATTTTCCACAGACAGCAAGGTAATCCACCTCAATGTACTCTCTGAGAGTTTCATTGGTCTTTGCACACAAACTTGCAGCTCACAAACCAGCCGGTCGCTTGTAAGTCCCTTCAAAAGTCCCGACGAACACTGGACAAATCCTCCCAAGTATATATATCTGTGGAGGTAATTGACTCAGCCATGCTCGCTGAACCTTCCAACATGAGGGGCAAATGTTTCATGGCCACCTCATCATTCCCACCACTAATCTGAACAGCCACTGTAATCCTCGAGCCAAGTTTCAGCTTAGATTCCCCAAAGGAACTTGCATACTCCGCCGCCAATCTGAAATTGGGGGATCATCGCGCTCGATAGCCTCGCTAAAACACTCCGACCGTAGACATGCACTCGATCGCTGGTGGGTGCATCCCTCTCGGCCCTCCTCTATGGGCTCGCTCGGCCGACCAAGCCTTGCACGATAATGGATCGCGATCAAAGCTCGGGTTCTTCGGGGTCGACCGAACCTCCGCCAGATCGAATCGTTGCTCATCATCTTGCCGCCGAGGAGCGCATGACCTTCCTCGAGGGGAAAGGGCATTCGACGCTGCTGCTCGGTCGAATCGGTCTCCGAGCTGCTCGCCGGTTGTCGCGCTTCTTCCGCCGCTGGAGGCGATCTGGGCTGTGAGCCGATCGATGTTGTTCGCAGCGACGATCGACTATGAATCTCTGCGCGATCGCGACACGGCTGAGTTCTCGCCGCCGCTCGAGTAAATCTTCGATCCGCCGCGAAACCTCTTCCAGCTTCCGACCGACGGCTGGATGGACTCGCTATGCGAAGTTGCAGCTGCTAAATTCTGAATTGGCGGCGGTATACCCGAAGTCGGCGGAAGAGCCGCGCCGACCGATTCAGGAGTCGCTGCTGCTGCCGCCGAAAGTGCTCGCCGAAGATTCTCCAGCGAGCGCGTTTCACCACATTGGCAAACGTGCTTCCTCCAAGGCACGAGCCTCGTGGGTCTCTTCGGCGATAGGAGTATGTAGTGCATCCATGTTCTCGCGATGAAGCTCTTCTCTCGCAGAGTCGAGTGTCTCGGCTGGTACTCTTCGTGTTCTTGCACGGGTCACCTTCCTCCGGCGGCTCCACCGCCGTGGGCGGCCGAGGATCGCGAGGGCCGCCGACCATAAGGATCTCCGCCGCCGATCACCGCTATCACACTGGATGCGCTTCACGGAGCCACCGACAGATCGAACAGTCAGAGGGATTCGCTGGCTCGAGAAGCCGCGACTGGGCGGTGGCTGTCTGGCGAGCCACCGCGGTTTACCCACCGCCAAGCCTCGATCACCAGAGCGCTTATGCGCTGGTGGGAGATCAAGGGCGATCGATAGGGAGTCGACCGATAGGGGTCGACGGTTGCCGCAGCAAAATGCCGCAAACACATGCGCGAAGTGGCCGCCTCACGGACGGGAGCGCCGATGTCAAGAGGGGCCTCCTCGAGCCATGCGGAGTCGCCGGCGACAAAAGTGAGAGCACCGAGACGGATCTCGTGCCCCGCACTCCAAAACTCCAGCAATCATCATGATGAAGGTATTCGAAGTACTGCAACCTCCACAAATCGCTAAAACACCGCCCCACGGTGGGCGCCAACCGTCGTGGTTCTAAGTCCGACAAGAGAAGTAGGGGTAGGTTAAGGAGAGGCGATGTCCTAGCTATGGAGCAGCTTGTGGAGACAAAGGATGTACGAGTTCAGCCCTTCTCTAAGAAGTAACAGCCCCACGCCCTGAGCCCCGAGGCGGTCGAGTGGATTATGAGTATGAGTATTACAAGAATCAACCCCTCTATCCGTGGAGGGGGTGGCTTATATAGAGTGCGCCAGACCCCAGCCAGCCCACGTAATGGAGGGAATAAAGTACATTAAGCTAGGGGTTATCGTAACGCCTCATAAGGTGCTTTAACTATCATTAAGTCTATTCAATAGCAAACCATTGCGCTGCGGAATGCCTTCTGGACCTTCTGTGGTCGAGTGAGTCTTCATGGTCGAGTGAGTCTTCCATGGTCGAGTCCTTCCAGCCTAGTCGAGTGGATCCCTATTTGGTCGATCGAAGATGATCTCTTCTACGAAAGTGCCCTTGGTAGGACGCTTAGGTCAGGCCTATGACCCTACCCCCCTCGTAGTTTAGATTTTAGGTTGTTCATCGCCTTTGTTTTGGCGGCGACGATGACATCGCTGAATAAAGATTCTTTGGATCCTTCCTTGACAAGGCCATTGGTCCTATGGTTGGGGATGGATTTGGAAACCACTGTTCAAGCAAGGATGGCGTGGCGGCAGCCGCATCCTCGTGGTGGACCTGTGGTCGTCGGGTTCGCCGCATACCGGCGCGCTTGTTCCAAAGATCGGGCGCGAGCTTGAGAGGTAGTCCAGAGCGGATGCAGATTGTGTTCGTGATCGACGACATTTGGAAGACGGAACATGTGCCGGGTTCGTGGTTCGTGGATGGCAGGTATGGTTTCCTTCCGTGACGCCTTAGTCGCGGTGGGGTGCCGATCCGGAGTTCGATGGCGCGGTCCGGTGTCGCCCGTCCGATTCGCTCAACGGTAAGGGCTTCACTTTTGGTGAGCCACCTTGGAGGTCCGTAGCTGCATATCGCTGATGGAGCCGCGTCGAGTTCGGTGAGGAGGTGATCCATCATTCTTTTCTTCGGTGGTCTTTGCGTGGTGCCGGAGGCGGAGATGGGCATTGGTGTCAAGCTCAGAGATGTTCTGCTATCTTTTCGGTTTTGTCATGTCGGTCCTTACATGACTTGTACTTTAATCTTTATGATATGAATGAGACACGTATTACCATGAAAAATAACAGGCAACTTTCGCCTCTGGTTCATCTGTCTGAAAACATCAAACACCGGGGATACTTTCCCGGATGTTTCCTTTCACCACCAAGATCGCTACTACCGCGTTAGGTCACCCCTAGCACCGCCAGATGCCATGTTACGCTTTGTGATGCTTTGATTGCTCATTATTTATTGTGTTCTCTTGTCTCCTAGAGACCCCGAGACCGATGTCGCTTCGTGATCGACTACGCCGATGATTTAATTCCTCCATGCCAGAGCAACCAGGCAAGCCCCCCCTTTTGATCATCCCGATATCGCCCATTTCATTCTCACATGCTTGCATTAGATTTTGCTACCGTTATTGATTGCTCCTATTCTGATGCATAGCCTGCTTTTGTATCTGCTATTGTACCTTACCTGCTTATCCTAAACTGCTTAGTATAGGTTGGTTAGTGATCCATCAGTGACCCCCACCTTGCCTTGTTGCCCCTGCTTCATCATTGAAGACCCGATCAACGGGATCAAAGACCAGGCCCCATCACCGCACATCACTTTCCCCTTAGTTGCTCGACACTGCTGGCTTACTATCGAGTGCCGAGGGTGAGACCTCTACAACACTTCTGATGTTAACCCTGTAGTGTAGCTATTCGGTCGTGGTCATCGAGGGTGATTTCCTATTTAACCACTTCCGATACGATTCTGTTGTGCAACCCCTCAAGTGTGAACCTCGAGGGTGGTCCCTCTTACGTTCACCTTGATGATTACATCGAGTGGAGTTCATCGGGGGTGATTCCTCGGGTTTTCCCCTTGATGTTTAGACACACAGATACTATGATTACTATGACTTTACCCTAAACCATGTTACTAAAGACGGGTCGACCCTGAGGGGTACCCGCGCGAGCATAATTGCGAGTGATGTGGAGACGGGTTGACCTGGAAGGTGCCCGAGAGATAATTACGAGGCGTGGCCGGGCATTCCTAGCCCTTGCTGCAAGTCCTCGAGACGGGACAACGGGGTCACATCTTTCGTGAGTCTCTACTTGTTACCGCGCGTTCCTAATCCACTACGATTTGGATATTTGATCCGAGGGGCCTCTGGCCTGATAGCACTAACCATCACGTGGGCATAGTATGGGTGTTATGTGTCGTATGCATCAGCCGAAGCTTAATAGACATCAGCGACTGAGTGGCGCGCGCTGGGTTGGACTGGTGATGAGAATTGGCCGAGGCCGGGCATGACCCAGGAAAGTGTGTCCGGCCGGAGTTAATCGAGCGTGGTGGGTAAGTTGGTGCACCCCTGTAGGGAAGAAAACATCTATCGATAGCCTGTCCTACGGTAACGAACACTCGGAGTTGTATCCCGATCGATACAACTAGAACTGGATACTTGTGATGAGAATTGGATGGTGATGAGAATTGGATTGTGATGACAATTGATTGTATGGTTTCGGGATTGCTTTCTCGCAGGTGTCGAGAAAGGATCTCCGCCGAGGTTGATAACACTACTACTACTTCACTTTATGCTACTCTACTCCCTCCTATTTGCTGCAAGATGGTGGTTTCCAAGATTCTAGTCTTCGTAGGACTAGGCCTTCTCTATTCTCGCATTTCACGAACCCACCCACATATACAGCCTTCCTTTGATAATGTTGCATATGTATTGTAGATCCTTGCTTATAGTACTTTGATGAGTACTCACGGTTGCTTTGCTCCCTCTTTTCCCCTTTTCCATTCTTCTTGGACGACGAACCAGATGATGGAGTCCAGAGCCGATGACACCTTTGACGATCAAGCATTACTACCCCGAGAGTGCCTACTACCACGTGACGGACGCCGACGACCAGGAGTAGTTAGGAGGCTCCCAGGCAGGAGGCCTTGCCTTTTCGATCGATGTTGATTTTGTGCTAGCCTTCTTAAGGCATACTTGTTTAACTCATGTCTGTACTCAGATATTGTTGCTTCCGCTGACTCTTGTGTATTCGAGCTTATGTATTCGAGCCCTCGAGGCCCATGGCTTGTAATATAAAGCTTGTATTATTTTATTTGTGTCTAGAGTTGTGTTGTGATATCTTCCCGTGAGTCCTTGATCTTGATCGTACACCTTTGAGTGTATGATTAGTGTACAATTGAATCGAGGGCGTCACATCCGCTGTCCAACAGCCCCGGTAAGCCTTCCTCTTTCCTCACCATAGATCTGCATTAGGGTTTGCCCGAGTTCTTCGGAGTTCATCTCCGTTCCTCTTTGTTCCTCCCTATCTTCTGTAGTTTTGATTTGAGTTTAGTGCCCATCTTGCGCGGCATCAGTTCTAGCACTCTTTTTTGATATTTGAACGCCTCCCCTCCATAAGAGATCTCATCTGAGCATGTGAACTTTTCTGCTGCCGCCACTTAGGTTTAGAATTTCCTTCTTTATATGAACTGCTGTAGATCCAAAATTATAGCACCGATCTATGAAACTTGTTTGTCCAACACTTAGCAATTCTTCACTTATAGATCTGAAAACTAATAGTTGTGTAGGTGGCTTAACTCATAAACCATAACCTGCTAGGTACCATTAGTCCCCTCTTAAGCCGCCAATAGATTGCCTTGCATAACTCCAATGCTATCCTCCGGCTTAACACATTGCATGTTTATAGTTCTTATCCTCGAACCAATGGCCAGCTTAACACATCTTAAACCGAAAAAAATTTCTTTTCAGATCATCATCAACAATGACTAAGACATTCACTGCATGCAACTGGGTATTATCTCGGGTCACCGAGGAAGATTTGAACAATTTTGTTGAAACTGGCGTCTTAGCCAAGAAAGACGACATCCACTGGAGGGTCCCAAGCACTAA
This sequence comes from Aegilops speltoides, assembly GCA_021437245.1. Classification (NCBI taxonomy): domain Eukaryota; kingdom Viridiplantae; phylum Streptophyta; class Magnoliopsida; order Poales; family Poaceae; genus Aegilops; species Aegilops speltoides. The sequence goes on from CM038145.1 coordinate 229,202,447, forward strand.
AAATCCTCCTGAGCCCAAGGAGGAGAAGTAATTTTTTTTACCAATCATATGATCCGAGGGGTTTACCCCGCCTGGCTCAAAATTCTTTCGAGACGTGGTACAATTCTTCCAACTTCATCCTCAAGACATTGGGCCCAACTCTGTCTCCAACATCTGCAACTTCCAAGTCTTTTGCGAAGCTTATCTTCAAGAGGAGCCCACTGTCGAACTGTTCAGGGAATTTTATTATTTGAACTAGCAGACGGAGTTCACCTATAGGCCCGGCTTGGAACTAGGCGGAGTTTCAATTCAGAAACGGAAAGAGGCCACCTTCCCATATGCCAAGCCGCCCAGTCACCCCAAGGACTGGAACCATACTTGGTTCTATTGCCAAGATACATCTCCAGAGGGTGAGAATCCCCTGCCGGGTTACCGTGAACGCCGGCTCAGCAACACACATCAGCTCCCACAGCGGATCAGCACGAAGGAATGGGCCAAGTATGCGCCCATTTTTTCGAAGATCAGAGCCTTCATGGCTAATGGCTTAACCAGCGTCGACCTTGTTTGGTGCTGGGTCTCCTAGAGGATCCTGCCCTTAAGCTGTCGCCCCGGCTTAATGTGCGAGTACACTGGCAACTTGAAAGATCCCCAACGCCACTGCAGAATCCAATTATCTGATGCAGAAGTCAATGAAGCAACCAAGGCTTTTGTTGAATGAAAGCTGGGCAGAATGCAGTAAAACTGGACTTAGTCCTTACTGCACCTTCAACCAGCCGCCAGCTGTAAGTGTTGCACACCATGTTTCCAGTTTGAATCATGTTTTCATTAACACTATCCACTTTGATCATATGACCTTGATAGGCCGATTCTCCTTTTTGGAAGAGGAAGCTGCAGGATAAGCCGGCCAAGCAGACCCGGACCAAGACCAAGGTTACCAAAAAACCTGCCAAGAAGTAGACCGACCCCTCCGAGTTACTGAACTTGGATGATGACGGAGATGATGATGATTCGGAGGTAGAACTTGTTTCTATTGGCTCATTTTCTGTACATCTCATTGACGATGACTATTATCAGGATGAAGCGGAAGCCAGCCGTGCGGGTGATGAAGAGGTAATTGTTCTTTGCTCCGACTCAGAATCTCTGCCAAAACAGAAAACTCGCCAAGCAAGCCGGAAACTAAGGGTTTCTCATCCTTTGGCTTATTTGGATCCCAACTTTACTTTGAAGAAGCAGCAACATGAAGCTCGCCGCACAACCCAGAACAGCGGAAGCGGGATCCTTTCCTCCGGCTTACCAAACACTCTAGCTCCCAACAAGCGTCGTCCAGAGGTCTTAACAAATTCTGACTTAACTTATGCCAAGGCCGGTCTTTTTCGACAACCTCTTAATCCTTCTGATTCAAATTATCAGGGAACATCTCATTCCTCCTTTGGCGACTCAATGGGGACTCACGTCCTAGTCTTCAAGACTGTGCCTAGGTAAGAATGTTTAATCTCTGTTTTCAATCATATATTTAGTTGTTGTGCTAACCTCATTTTTGTGCTCTAATCACAGAGCTATGGCAAAGCCCAGCAAGAAATCAAAAGTGACAAAGACCACTGACAATCCTTCTGAACCGGAGAAGCAGTCAACAGACACTTCCTTCCATGCCCCTGAAGCCACAGCGGATGAATCGCCTTTTGAAGAGCACAACGTTTCCATAGATCATATGGACGTTGATCCAGCCACCACCAAGCCGCCAAGCCCCATCAAGCCGCCAAGTCCCATCAAGCCTACTGAAGAGAAGGCTGATGATGTTGTCATCACTGGTCTTGGCTACACAACACCAGGCAATCCTATTGTCTTGTCAAAGCACATCGCCAAGGAAGAAATTTCTGTTGCTGACAAAGGCAAGTGGTCAGTTAATTTAGAGAGTTATGCCCACTTTAGTGCTTAAGAGATCCACTCTGGGTACTTGAACCATCTGCATACAAGACACGACTTTGAAGACAGCTTAGTGAACTTGATGAAGGAGCGCTTTGAGGTAAACACTACAACTCTCTTCATATGAATATGCTTCCATTAGCCGGCAAGTTTACTGGACATGATAGAATGGAATATATTGTAGACTTCTAATAGCCTTGTAGATCAAATCCAATAGCCCCCAAGGGAAAATTTATACTTTCAAGATAAACAAAGACTTTTAATAGTAATACTTCAACTTTGCACATGTAGCCCCCAAGGGCCGGCTTAATCTGTCAAGATGAGTCGGGACTTTGAATAGTAATGATTCAATTTCACACCTGTAGCCCCCAAGGGCCGGCTTAATCTGTCAAGATAAGCCGGGCCTCATTTACCATATTTGTCCATAAAATCCAAGCATATAGCCCCCATGAATCTGCCATAGTCACCATAATGTAGCCGGGTCATTGTCAAATTGTCTTCAGAAAAGAGCAATGTGCATTAGCCCCCAAGTGCCAAGTGAAATACTTGTATTGTGCTTGGGACTTTTAAATAGGATGATTGTAACCCGCCTATTTTTTACAACCTGCAGGCTGAACTTAATGTCAAAGAATCCCAAGTCACCGATCTTCAAGAGAACATAAAGTCTCAACAATCTGAAACCTCCAAAGCCAAAGCCGAACTAACTGCCGCCTTGGCAGAGATAGAAAATCTGAATAAAGACTTCAAGGATGACCAGGCAGGTTGGGAGATAGAAAAATCAGCTCTATTAAAGAGGGCTGAGGAAGCAGAAACGACTCTTAAGCAGGTAGCTGAAGAGCTTGCCGGCTTAAAACATCAAATAAATGCCATGACTGCTGCCATCCTCGGTAAGTAACTTCCTCTTAATTTTCTACTACCAATGCATTACAATCATTATTCATCCGACTTACAGATTTACTTGGTAATGCAGGCTCCAGGATTGCCCACCTTGGCTCAGATATGCGTGAGAAACTGAAAGATGCCTATACTCTTACAGAGCAATTATATACTGGCGCACAATGAGCTATCTCCACAGCCTCGCATAAGAAACAACCGCCAACCCTCATCAAGGACACACCGAAGAAGCTATCTGTGCTGCTCCAACAAGTCCAAGAGCTTAAGAAATCAGCTGCGAGAGCCGGTGCAATCACCGTGCTAACCCGGGCTAAAGCATGGCAAGCAGATCTTGACCCGGAAGACTTGGCTAACGGCTGCCCCAGCGTAAAGGAGTATGGGTCTCCCTTCAGTGCTGAGGACTTTGCTTCAATAGCAAGAGAAATGCGTCCTTTAGCCAGCAAGTTAGTTGAAGATACCGACCTGTCCCATTATCAAGCGGTTTCTGGTGCTGACAACAAGAAGGTCAAGGCACTGATCCATGAATCTCAAGACCTTACTCCTCCAATTCGTAAGCATACTTTTGCCCCTGACATTGACCCGTCAACACTTATTAGTGAGGAGGCTGTATTCAAAGCTTTGACTGGGATCAACTGGACAACCTCTGACTTCCAGCCAATGCCTGAAGAGGAGGATGATGAACCGATGCTGGATGACCCATAACCCTCAACTCGCCAAGGCCAAGATCAGTAAACGCCCGGCCGGCTTAGCATCTGCCAGTTGTGATACTTTGCGAAAACACTTATTCTTTTGGGCCGTGTGTTGCCTTGTAATACGCTAGCTTGAAAACAATTATCTGTCATTGAGGGAGTCCTGGACTAGGGGGTGTCCGGACAGCCAGACTATCATCGTCAGCCAGACTCCAAGACTATGAAGATACAAGATTCAAGACTTCGTCCCGTGTCCGGATGGGACTTTCCTTGGCGTGGAAGGCTAGCTTGGCGATACGGATATGTAGATCTCCTACCATTGTAACCGACTCTGTGTAACCCTAGCCTTCTCTCGTGTCTATATAAACCGAGGGTTTTGGTCCGTGGGATGCATAACCATTACAACAATCATACCATAGGCTAGCTTCTAGGGTTTAGCCTCCTTGATCTCGTGGTAGATCCACTCTTGTACTACCCATATCATCAATATCAATCAAGCAGGAGTAGGGTTTTACCTCCATCGAGAGGGCCCGACACTGGGTAAAAACATCGTGTCCCTTGTCTCCCGTTACCATCCACCTAGACGCACAGTTCAGGACCCCCTACCCGAGATCCGCCGGTTTTGACACTGACATTGGTGCTTTCATTGAGAGTTCCTCTGTGTCGTCACCGATAGGCTTGATGGCTTCTTCAATCAACACCAACGCCATCCAAGGTGAGACTTTTCTCCCCGGACAAATCTTCGTATTCGGCGGCTTCGCACTACGGGCCAATTCGCTTGGCCATCTGGAGCAGATCGAAAGCTACGCCCCTGGCCATCAGGTCAGGTTTGGAAGCCTAAACTTCATGGCCGACATCCGCGGAGACTTGATCTTCGACGGATTCGAGCCACACCCGGCGTGCTGCTGCTATCACGAGGGCATGATTTAGCTCGCCACGGATAGCGCTCGGAGGCCGCACACGAATCCGCCTCGACCCATAGTTCGGAGCGCACCACGCAGACGAGGATGTGGCTGGACACCGCCTTGGGAGCTGCAACTCCTACGGCGATGGAGCCGAGTACTGATCTTGTCCCTTATAAAGCTCGTGACTCCGAGACGCCGGACTCCTTGCCGACTCCGAACCTCCTGCGCCCGCCAATCGAATCCGATTGGGCGCCGATCATGGAGTTCACCGCCGGACATCTTTCAAAGACTCACCCTTTGGCGACATCCTAAATTCGCTAAAGCATCTCTTGTTATCAGGAGAACCCTGGCCGGACTGCGGTCAGGATGGTTGGGATGCGGACGACGAAGAAATTCAAAGTCCACCCACCACCTACCTTGTAGCCACTGTCGACGATCTAACCGACATGCTAGACTACGACTCCGAAGACATCGACGATATGGACGACGATGCCGGAGACGATCAAGAACCAGCGCCTACAGGGCACTGGAAGACCACCTTGTCATACGACATATACATGGTGGACACCCCAAAGGATGGGGACGACGAAGAAGCAGCGGAGGCATATTCTTCTAAGAAACAGCCCAAGCGCCGACGCCGCCGGCGCGCCGCCTAAATCCCGCCACAAGAAGAATGGAGATTCCGCACCGAGATAATAACACCCAGAGAGTGTCAAGACAACCCCCCAAAAAGATTCAGCACAGAGGACGGGAAGCCAGCCCTCGAGAGAGAGCGGCGATTTGAGGAGGATGAAAACTACATGCCTCCCTCCGGAGACGAGGCAAGCCTCAAAGACGATGAATTAGTCGTGCCAGAGGATCCCGTCGAACAAGAGCGTTTTAAACGCAGGCTTATAGCCACGACAAATAGCCTAAAGAAAAAGCAACAAAAGCTTCAAGCTGATCAAGACCTGCTGGCCGACAGATGGACCGAGGTCCTCGCGGCCGAAGAGTATGAACTCGAACGCCCCTCCAAAAGTTACCCAAAACACAAGTTGCTCCCCCGACTAGAGGGGGAAGCATACAAACCTTCATCACCAGCGCACAATACGGTAGATCGACCACCTCGTGGCCGCGACAGAGAGGCATCTAGGCCCTCCATCGACCGCACTCGCATCGCCGAAAAGTACGGCCACGAGGAATGCACCGACTTGCGGGATATATTGGAGGACAAGGCAAGACAATCCAGATCTATCTACGGATCACGCAGGCGCTCCACGACCCACGACGACTACCATCGCGCCGGATACAAGAACTCCGCCGGGCGAACACAGCAGCATAACGCTCTCTTGAGCTACGCCGTGATATTGCTCAATATAGGGCGCCAGACACCCACTATGCTTCACTAACGGTAATGGATCATCAAATCCTCAAGGGTTTAAACCCGTGAACATTGAATCCTCGATGGCACAACAGACCCAGCGGTTTGGATCAAGATTATCTCCTTCATATCCATATGGCCCGCGGCGACGATCTCCATGCCATCAAGTATCTCCCACTCAAGCTTAAAGGACCAGCTCGGCATTGGCTTAACAGCTTGCCCGCAGAGTCAATTGGGTGTTGGGAGGACCTGGAAGCCGCATTCCTCGACAACTTCCAGGGCACATATGTGCGACCACCAGACACCGATGACCTAAGTCACATAATTCAGCAGCCAGACGAATCGGCCAGACAGTTCTGGACACGGTTCTTAACAAAGAAAAATCAAATTGTCGACTGTCCGGATGCAGAGGCCCTCGCAGCCTTCAAACACAACATCCGCGACGAGTGGCTAGCCCGGCACCTAGGACAGGAAAAGCCGAAATCCATGGCAGCCCTCACATCACTCATGACCCGCTTCTGTGCGGGAGAGGACAGCTGGCTAGCTTGCAGAACAACCTCAAAGAAAAATGCCGGCAGTCCGGATACCAAGGACCACAATGGCAGGTCGCATCGAAACAAAACAAACGCCGCGTTAACGGCAATAACAATGAGGATACGGCGGTCAACGCCGGATTCGAGAGGCTCAACCCGTCGTGGAAGAAGCAATTCAAAAGAACTACTCCGGGTCCGTCCAATTTGGACCGAATACTCGACCGCTCTTGCCAGATACATGGCACCCCCGAAAAGCCAGCTAATCACACCAACAGAGATTGTTGGGTATTCAAGCAGGCAGGCAAGTTAATTGTCGAAAACAATGACAAGGGGCTGTAGAGCGACGACGAGGAAGAGACTCGGCCGCCGAACAGTAGAGGACAGAAAGGTTTTCCCCCACAAGTGCGGACGGTAAACATGATATACGCAACCCATATACCCAAGCGGGAGCGGAAGCGTGCACTTAGGGACGTATACGCGATGGAGCCAGTCGCCCCAAAGTTCAATCCATGGTCCTCTTGCTCGATCACTTTCGACCGAAGGGACCACCCTACCAGTATCCGTCATGGTGGGTTCGCCACATTGGTCTTAGACCCAATCGTCGATGGATTTCACCTCACTAGAGCCCTGATGGACGGCGGCAGCAGCCTGAACCTGCTTTATCAGGATACAGTGCGCAAGATGGACATAGACCCTCAAGGATTAAACCTACAAAGACGACCTTCAAAGGCGCCATACCAGTGTTGAGGCCAATTGTACAGCTCGGTCACGCTGAAGTGGTCTTCGATCCCGGATAACTTCCGGCGAGGAGTTAATCTTCGACATAGTCCCGCTCAAGCGATGGCTATCACGCTCGCCGGACGAATTGCGTTTGCAAAATTCAACGCAGTGCCGCATTATGCATACCTCAAGCTCAAGATGCCAGGTCCTTGTGGAGTCATCACGGTCAACGAAAACATCAACGCCCCTCCGAACGGAGGAACACACAACGCTCTCGCGGCGTAATACGGAGCAGCCTTTTAAGGCAATTTTGAGTCCGCCGTTAAACGACCGGACATGGCCAAACGCTACCGAGTAACATCAATCAAGACCACCGCACGCTCCGAGCATGCGTAGTAATGCGCCCCAACCCCATCCTCGCATGATTGCAAGACCAGCTCTTGGACATCACTACGCCCGAGATACCATGGGCATAGGGGAGGGCACGACCACGACAGGCCCAGAGTGCGGCTTCACCACACCAGGGGCTCCCAAGTGTGTCACTCTTTTTTCTTCCTTTTTTTATTTTTCCACAGGACTCCGTTCACCAGAGGCCCTGTCCGGCAGTAGATCTGCCGAGCTCACGATGCAACAGCCAGGGAGGGACAAAGGCTATGACGAACACTCAGGTGCTCTCAATTATGAGCATTAAATTTGTTAAATACACCAGTCCTCATCCCCACCCCTGGAGGGGGACATGTTTAATTAGTCCAATCCCTTGCTTACCGCACTATTTGTATCGTCCTGCACTCATAGCAGAATTCCTTGAATAAACAATGCAGCACCTTTTGCCTATAATTGCATTACCTTTTTTACATATATGTTCATTAATGACATCTTGCACCCGTACATTTTGGTACGGTAGAATACACCAGGGGCTTGTGTTCCCCGCATTATGGTGTGATAAGTCCGAACACTTTCCCAAGTGCGGCACCCCGAACTTATAGCATTATATGCATCGGCTCCGAATCATGTCTTGGGTCAATAGTTGGGTTTGCCCGGCTCCCATGTTTTGGTACCTTACGCCCGCTCTATCGCTAAGGTAGCACTGGAGAACCACTGCGATTGCGCCCGGTTGAGCTGGGCGAGCCTCGGGAGAAAGCTAAAACTGATTGTCATGATAAGGTGAGAGACTGGTCGCTGTTCGAGAGGTCTTTTCAAGTCCCTAAAGACTTATGCCCCTTCAAGCAAGGAACTGGCTGTGTCCGGCCCAGGCGTGGATAGCGCCCCGAACTCGGTCTTCCGAATACTAGGGGCTTCGCCAAAATTTAAAATTATAGAATTCTATGGCTAAGTGAGAGTGTTCAAGCATTATAAGTCCGGTTGCCTTGTTCGTTGTGTTGAGTGCCTCCCTAGATGGACCCAAAAATGGGAAGAAGAGTGCTCAAGTTTATCCCAAACACCCCAGCACTCGTGGCATGGGGGCTGAAGCCGACGACTTGCCATCTCTCAGATTTTATAAACGGCCGCACAGAAGGTAATATTTTAAATCAATAAGCTTTGCTTAGCGCATATGAACAAAGTTTTCAGCGCACAGGATAACACATTGCGAGTTTACTCAATGATTACATCTTTGGGGCACTCATCCGCAATCTTGCGGGCACCCTTCAGGACACTCTTATAGTACATTTCGGGCGTCACGATACTCCTTGCCCACCGGCAGCAGGTCTGTGATAAGCCTCTCAAAGATCCAGCCTGCCCAAGGCACCTTTGCGCTGGCAAGGCCCGACGGCACCTTCAATGCAAAGCGGAGCGCTTGATGACTTCCACCTGAGGGCACGATCCACCAGCCGCCAGCCGAGGTCGGTAACTCCTGTGCATGGCCTCTCCGGGCCATAGCCGGACTATGAGGCCCTTCATGGCCTGCTCGGCTACCTTGTGGAGCTCGACTAGCTGCTTCACCGGGTCGCTAGGGGCACTGAGTGTCCGCCTCAGCAGATCGAGACCGAAGACCTTCTCCGTTGAGCTCCCCTCCTCGGCCCGGTAGAATGCGGCGGCATCGGACACGCTGCGGGGCAGATCTGCAAACGCCCCTGGAGAGCTCCGAATTCGGGTAAGTAACAGGTAATTTACATTCACATGCTTGCTTTGCATGAAAAATGCCTTACCCGCCGCTATTTTCTTCACTGCCTCAATCTCCTGGAGGGCTTTATGGGACTCAGCCTTAGCGGCTTTGGCACTTTCAAGAGCCGAGGCAAGCTCGGACTCTCGAGTCTTCGAGTCGCGCTCCAAACTCTCATGCTTTTCCATGAGAGCCTGGATCTCTTGCCGCACCTCCGCCACCCGCGCCTCCCGCTTCTCTCGCTCCGCCTGCTCATGCCAGATTATGCTTCGGCTGCGAAACGGCCTCCTTCAGGTTGCCACCTCGTTCGTGGGCCCTGCAGCATTACCACGCTTATCCTTGTTATTTCCATTGCAACCAAAATCCTTTTCTCAGAAGGTACAAATTTAAAAGTGGTGTTACTCACCTTCTTTGTCCTCGAGCTGCTTCTTGGCAAGGCCGAGCTCTTGCTCGGATCGCCGAGGTCCCGCTTAAACACGGACCTCCATGCAAGGTCGGCAGAGGTCAAAGAGCGCAGCCTGCAAACCCATATTGACATAATTTTAGCACTCCTGCAGATATCTTTTTAGATCCTCACCGGTTTTTTTTCCGAACACCGATCCGAGCATCGGGGCTACCGCCTATGCGGTATTACATTACATATTTTAAATTTCTTACCTCAAAGCCTCGTTAGAAGGCTATCAGAGGCTTGGTCAGCCCGCTCTTGGCGAAGCCGAACCTTCTAAATCACCGCACTCATGATAGTGCGGTGTTCTTCCTCGATGGAAGCGCCGTTAAGCGCCTCCAACAAGTTGTCCGGTGCCTCCGGTTGGACGGAGGCCGCCGGCGTCACGGTCTTGCCCTTCTTACGAAGGGGCCACCTGCCGGACTCCGGAACCACTGCGGGTCCCGGCATGGAGTCTGGCACAAAGTCCGGGAGGCTTCCTTGCGGCACCTCTGGAGCCTCCTCCTAATGGGTCCCCTCCTGGGATCTCACCTCGGCGTCCTCAGCGTCGCGAGGGGTGGAGGCGGTCGAAATGGAATCCACGTCCGATGGAGCCAAGGACCCGCTCGACAAAGCGGGAAGATCATCATCGGCTGGACTACAGGCAGTGTGCGGCATTAGAAGGACACTATGTGACATAAAAGAGAAATTATAAATCATTCAGGAATCCGGATACTTACGATCTTGCCGGAGGCCTGGCCCTTGAGAGCCACTCTTCGTCGCCAACGTTGGCGTTGGCGGAGCTGTCCGGAGGAAGGGTCCTTCCCTCTTGACCCTTGGCCTCCCCTGGGGAAGCCTTCCTTTTCCTCTCTCCCCCGGGAGAGAGTCCTCTTCTCCTCCTCGCTCGGGAGGATTCCGCCTCGAGCCATCGGACGATGAGTCCGATATCACTGGCGCCGAACTTCTTCGAGTTCCGTGGCCTTCTTCTTAGCCTTCTTCTCGCACCACATAGAGTGCCGGACTAGCAGCCCTGCTAAACGAGCGTCCGCTGGTCTTGGGGAAGGGAGCAGGACAGTCTACTGTCTGGACGCCCTCTGCCATCCTGTCAAAGGCATTGGGAGTTTTAGATCCCACATAGAATTAAACTGTGAAAGAAAATAAGTGTCCCATAGAGGATAACAAAGCTTACCTCGCCGCCGGGCGCTTGGTGCTGAATCCGCGGTCTTCCGTTGCGGATGTGGGGCTTCCCGCCTTGAACAACACCTCCGTGCAGCTTCAGACGTCGTGTCAAGAGCCCGCCAGGTCCGATGTCTGTGCCGGATCGAACTCCCACAAATTGAAGGCCCGCTGTTGGCGGGGAGAATCCGCGACGAGCATGACTGGATCACATTGACAAGCCTAAGCTTCTTGTTCACTAAGGTCCGAGACAGATCGAGTCCTGTCGGCTCCTCGAACTGCCCCATAGCAAGCCCTTCTTTTCCGTGAGGTGAGCTGCATGGGGATACCAGATCTGAACTCGGGGCCGCTGCCCATTTAGGGTCACGCTGCTCGGTGATGTAGAACCACCCGATTGCCATCCCTTGATGGACTCCACGAAGGCCCTTCGAGCCAGGTGACGCTGGGCATTTTGCCCACCATGGCGCCTCAAGACTCCGCTTGAGCGCCTTTCACCACCTTCAGCTTGACATTGAAGGTCTTGAGCCACAAGTCAAGTGAGGCCGGATGTAGAGGAAGGTTTCGCACACGACGATAAACGCCGAGATGTTGAGGATGAAGTTCGGCGCTAGATCGTGGAAATCCAGGCCGTAGTAGTACATGAGCCCCCGGACGAAGGGATGAAGTGGGAAGCCCAGTCCGCGGAGGAAGTGGGGAAGGAATATGTCCCTCTCACGGGGCCTAGGGGTGGGGATGAGCTGCCCCTCGTCGGGCAGCAGGTGCGCGATGTCGCTGGAAAGGTATCCGGTGCCGCGCAGCTTTGCGATGTGCTCCTCCGTAATGGAGGAGGCCAACCACTTGCCTCCCGCTCCAGACATGGTTGGAGAAGGTCGAGACAAGATGTGCGGACTTGGGCGCTGGAGCTCGAGTGCGCGGAGATGGATAAGCAAAGGAGGAAGAAGGCGTGGGTAAAAAGGTGGATCCTTATCCCCTTATATATAGGCGGACAAAGACTATGCGTCCCCACCGCCCGGTAAAACTCGCTATCTCCCAAGCGCCACCATCAATGGCGCGTTGGGTTACCCACGTCCGTATTGATGGGAATCCCGAATAAGGGGAACACGATCTACGCTTCGACAAGACGTGCCAAGAAACCGCCGCTAAACGCTACCGAGGTGGTATAATAAAAATGATTCAAGTAAAGGCTTGGTGGTGGTATGACGTCATGTCACAAAATACGTCAGCAGATTGAACTTGTGTACATATTATTCTCTCTACGGTGGAATGTGGAATTTATTTTGCAGAGCCGGACACTATCCTGGTGTTCACAATCTTCTATGAATTATTTGGAGGAGGAACCCGCCTTGCAATGCCGAACAATATGCGCGCTGGACTCTTCGTCATTGAAGCCTGGTTCAGGGGCTACTGAGGGAGTCCTAGACTAGTGGGTGTCCGGACAGCCGGACTATCATCGTCAGCCGGACTCCAAGACTATGAAGATACAAGATTCAAGACTTCGTCCCGTGTCCGGATGGGACTTTCCTTGGCGTGGAAGGCTAGCTTGGCGATACGGATATGTAGATCTCCTACCATTGTAACCGACTCTGTGTAACCCTAGCCTTCTCTGGTGTCTATATAAACCAGAGGGTTTTGGTCCGTAGGACAGACAACCATTACAACAATCATACCATAGGCTAGCTTCTAGGGTTTAGCCTCCTTGATCTCGTGGTAGATCCACTCTTGTACTACCCATATCATCAATATCAGTCAAGCAGGAGTAGGGTTTTACCTCCATCGAGAGGGCCCGAACCTGGGTAAAAACATCGTGTCCCTTGTCTCCTGTTACCATCCGCCTAGAAGCACAGTTCGGGACCCCCTACCCGAGATCCGCCGGTTTTGACACCGACAGTCATGCCATCGCGCATGTTGATCTACATAACACTTATGAAATGTTTTGATCTTCTTTGACGATCCACTGTTTATGCTCATATTCATTATCAACTTTGCTTAATCATGTTGTCATAAACCCTGCATACAAACACAGAGCACAAGTGCCTTGGCGGTTTACCCCAAGGCGGGTCATAATACCCCATATAAAAAACCACTAGTGACTGCATTGTCCATAACCAGGGCCGGTTTATCAAAACCTCATAAAAATAAGTATCATACCTATGATACTTATGCGTATTGCCGACTTATCATGCCATATGCAATAACGGTAATAGTCCCAACCCAGAGCGCAACGCTCTGTGCAATTTATTCATACTGCCGGCTCACAACGCCATAGACATCAAAGGGTAACATCCCAAAAACTTTAGAGTACAGGAATATAAACATATGATCATCATATACTGGTGACTTAACGTCCAAAGCCAGGCTGGGCTAACAAAACACCGGATATGATCAAATAAAGATCAAGGCATCATGGCCTAAATCAAATTTCAACAATATATCAATATGGCACAAACAGAAATCTCAAAAAAGATTCAAAGGCAATATAAAACAGAAGACCAAGGCATTCAAAGGCTGCCAAGCCTCAACATTAAGTGCTATTCAAGGGCTGCACAACCACTGATTTACTCCTTAATTCAAACCTGTAAGCCGGGCCTCACATGACCAATCGCCATTTTAACTTTGACGAGTTCAGGGTCTTTACAAGATTGACTGTCAAGAGTACGACGAGTCATTCCACAATTACCTAGTCGGAGTGGCAAGCATACAAAGGCAGGATAACCCGAATTAGAATAAACATGAAGGATATTTTTGAACCGATTAGTTTCTTCAGGAGGTGGGTTGTGGGCGAGCGGCAGGAAAATTTGGGCATCAGGGGGAAAGAGATCTTACTGACGTCGTTGCCGCCAAGGATGGCTAACTCCTGGTCATCGAAAGTTAGTTGGGAGAGGTGGAGGTACCTATCTCCTAGTCGCTTGAAACGAAGGGAGTAGAGGCCGCCTGCCTCGCAATGGACCACCAGGACCAAAGCGACCTTGTTCCTTTCAGATCTGCTACCATGGGAGGGAGAGGAGAGGGATCCGGTTATGGGTTGGAGAGGTGGCGCCATGCGAGGGAGAGGAGAAGGATCCGGTTATGGGTCGGAGTGGTGGCGCCATGGGAGGGATGGGTGAGGTCGCCGGTGGAAGGAGCAGGGTCGCACTCTTGCGAATGGGGAAGGTGGCGGCCAGCCTATCGGAGGTGGACTGGTGGAGAAATGTGTGGTAGAAGGACGGATGGCCCCGGAGGTGGCTGATGGTGGTAGGAGGGACGGCCCCTGCGGTGGCCGACGGTGGTCATCGTCGGTGGTGTGAATCGGATCCCTTGTGCCGTACGGGAGAGAAAGTGGATCGAGTGAGGTGAGATCCAGATGAATGGATCGCGAGTAATGTTAGATTTTCTGGAAGTTTCCGCAGGCTGGGCCAAATTTTGGGCGCTAAGGTCTACGTCTGCGCGCGAAGGCTGCCTATTTTAGACACGAGTGGTTGGTGGGCCTTTTTTATCGACCGATGATTGGATGGCCATATGTCTTTTCCCAACCGACCAGGAGACAACAAAGATTTGTGTATTCCCGACCGACCGTTCGTTACTCTATAGTGGTTTTCCCGACCGACTATGCGTTATAAATTTTCCAACCAATAGTCGGTCGGCAAAAGTGACTTTTACCAACACACGTCGGTAGGGAATGCAGTGTCATGGTGTAGTGACACCTGGCGTCCAAGCCTATTACGAGGGACAACAAATCTCCTGTTCATTTAACAAGAAGCCCCAAGTAATATTTTGATCCAGACGTATAAGCCGGATCAGTAGGGTAGTTATAGCTATGCTCAATGAGCAGGAAGCCCCCAAGTATTTGCAATCAATGCGTACAAGCCGGATCAAAAGGGTAATCATAGCTATGCTCAATAAGCAAGAAGCCCCCAAGTGACCTTATGAAGTAACAATAAAGACTCAGATTCTCAAAAATGAAACAACAGAGGTCCTGAATCATCAGGGATGCCGGCTTTATTATACTAATCATAATATATACATTGGTAAAAGTATGTACATCACAAGAGCTGGTGGCTCAGGTGTAATAAGGCTGAAGATGAGCAATATTCCACGGCCGGTGAGTCTCCTCCTCCGACGTGCGTGAGTCCTTGTGGTCTCGAACATCGATAAGGTAGCATGACCTGTTGTTCAGATTTTTGCTGACCACAAAGGGTCCTTCCCAATGTGGGGATAGCTTGTGCATGTCAGTTTGATCCTGAATGAGCCGGAGCACCAGATCTCCTTCTTGAAAGGTTATGGTTTTAACCCGGCGGCTGTGATAACGACGCAGATCTTTACTGGTAAATCGCGGAACGAGCCGCCGCAAGGCCACACTCTTCATCCAACATGTCAATAGCATCCTAACGTGCTTTCTCGTTATCAGCTTCAACATAAGCCGCCACACAGAGCGAGTCGTGATGTATGTCACTAGGGTGAACCGCCTCTGCTCCGTCAACCATGAAGAAATGCGTGTAAACCGTAGATCTGTTGGGGATGGTATTGATACTCCAAAGCACTAAGGGCAATTCTTCCACCCAACAACCCGGCGTCCTCTGTAAAGGGACCATAAGCCGGGGTTTGATACCTCTCAAGATTTCTTGATTGGCTCTTTCAGCTTGACCGTTAGATTGTGGGTGAGCCACCGACGATACATCAAGCCGAATATGCTCTTTTTGACAGAATTCTTTCATTGCACCCTTAGACAGATTAATATCATTATCAGTGAAGATTTGATTTTTTGAAAGTGAACAGTTTTTAAAATTCCAAACTTTTATAAACGTGATTTTTAAAATTCTTAAAAAATTAGAAAAATATTTGAACAATTTTTTAATCTACATTTCTTAAAATTCTGAACTTAGTATGTGAACAAAAATTTGAAATTCTGGGCATTTTTGAAATTGTTGAACATTTTTTCAGTGTTTGATCATTTTTCAAAAATTGATAATTTTTTAATGGAAAAAGAGTAAAATAAAACAAAACAAAAAGGGAAAAGAAACAGGAAACAAGAAAACCTAAAAATAAAAAAATAAAAAGAAACTTTAAACATCAGTAAGAGGAAAAATAACGGTTTATGAATCTTTAGAAGGTTCCCAAAACCATAACCAAAAAGCTATGCATATTGCTAAAATGGCCCAACACAATTGCTCGATAGGTCGACCGTGCGTGTGTGAATCGGCGTCGCCTTGACGCAAATGGCATAAATAGGATTTTCTTAGTCCAAACACTCTTTTTTTTTCTTAGTCCAAACACTCCTTTGACGATTGTGCAGGGTCAGTTTCTGCAATAGATCTATGTAATGATTAACTGGACTTGATTTGGTCTCTCAAAGCCTGAATGAACACCGTGTGGCAGCCAAACAAACCCTAAACAAAGCCGAACAATAAAAAAAGGGAGTAACTAGCTGATAGATACCCCCTTGGGGCAACCATAACTATCAATTTTTTGGCTCAAGAGTGCACCAAGTGATGTGCGACGCAACCACATGTCACGCTCTGCGCACACCCTCGAGATTTTTTTTCTTTGTGCACGCGTTTTTGAGTTTTATTGAGGGTTTTCCGATCTTTTTTTACTTTTTGGTTTTTGACTATTTTTCCTTACTTTGTGGCAAACTAGTTTTTCGCAAGCAATGCTTTTCTGCGGGAAGAACATGTGTTTCCGCGAGAAGCACATCCCGTAAAGGAAAAGGTACAACAGGTGCTTCCAATAGAAGCATAATTGTGCTTTCGAGAAGGAAAAAAGCACATGCGAGAAGCACAGCCTGTCCTTCCACGAGAAGCACAAGTTTTTTTTTTCACTTTATTTTCAAATTCTGTTTTTCCTTTAAATAAAAGTTTGTCAAACCAGGATCTAATTTCGAATATCTTGATGCGAGAAATCCAACAATGAAAACAATTTATGAATTGAACGCATAATTTAAGAGATAAATCCTTTTGCATCTATGAGAAAAAGATAAAACTCTCGGATTGAACAAGTGACACACATATTGTCATTTGTCAGCATCAAAAAGGGTGAAGAATAACCTTTGCAAGGTTACCCGCGTTTCGTTGAAGAAACAGCAGACCACTCTCGGAGACACGGACTGTTTGTGGACACGCCGTTGAAGAAACGCGTGGCGTACCGCGCGGAAGCAACGAGCTGGCACGTTCGCGGCTTCACGCGTCTCTCGCAAACTTGCTACGCGGGCGGCGAAGCATTCACACTCTCCAATCTCCATGCATCGTTACGCGTTGAACTGCCCGGCGGTAGCAGGCAGGCGGGCAGCTGGGACACGGACCCGCAGGGAAAGGGTCGCAAGTCAGCGGTCAAAATTATGCGCCTCTCGCGCTCTTCCCTCTTTCTTCCCTTGATCCAAGATCATCTTGAGATCTCCCGGCTTACCTTTTTCTTTTCTATACTAGGACTACAATACACTGTACTATAGTATCCTACTAATTGCTGTGAGATGGTTACTGATGAGCCAAACATCTCAACGTATTATCATGTTTATATTGAAATACTATGTCAAATGCAATTTCCCACCAAGAAAAAAAATATCAAATGCAATTCGCACGTATATATGTGTATATCACATTACAAGCTGGAGTATATATCAGCAATATGTTACAATAATTTACACTAGCATACCTGAGAGAAAATCATTGTGGAGGCACACTAGACCTAGCTACAAAGAACAAATGAAACAATCTAGTATACGACTGGTCAACCAGTCGGTTTCTCGGAACCTAAACCAGCTAGCACAAGAGAAGAAGAACAAAAAGATCGATCGGCATCAGAGAAGAGCAGCGCAGAGGAGCAGGCGGCTGGATCGTCAGCTCTTGATGTCGTTGGTTCGTTTGCTGGGGCCCGACGGCGGCGCTCGCGACCTGGGCTTCATGCCGAGCAGCGCCTCGACCCGCTTCCCGACCGGCACGACCTCGTCCGCGTCCCTCGACAAGGCCGCGGCGGGGAGAGCGATCGTCCGCACGGCCGCGGCGGTCACACCGCCGCCGCCGGCGGTGCCCGGTTGCCGCAGGGGCCTGGTGGCGCCGGAGCGCCGCGCGAAGACGGTGAGGAGGAGGAGCAGCACGAGGAGGCAGAGGAAGCGTGGAGCGCGGCTGCTGTTGCTCAGCGTCATCGCGTCCGCCGTTGATCTTGTGCGACGGGAAGAGGAGAAGTTGATTTGATTTGAAGGTTGCTTGTGTGGATCACGATCGACGGGAATGGTGCGACCGCTGGAGCACAGAGAGGGGTTGATATAGAGAGAGGCAGAGCCGTGGACGCGGTGGGAGGAGACAAACTTGGAGGGCAAGTCAAATAGGGAGGAATGTGTGTGCGCGCGCGACGAGGAGGGCGGGGCGGGATGTCGTGTGCTTTTGGTCAACCAAATCCAGATCGAAGCTGCTCCAAGACCCTCGAGCAATTGCATGGCTACTAGTTTAGCCTTTCCTTCGTTCGGACGGAAGATGCGTCCGAGTTATGATTAGCTGAAAGAAGTAGGAAAAGGAGACGGTGCAGACGTGTGAGGAAAGATAGATGGTAGTGTATGACTTTGGTTAAGTTATTTATTAGTGACGCCGCGTGTGTGCGTGCATTGAAGTTGGCGCGTCATGCACCGCGCTACCCACGACAAGGACGCGTATTGGCTGGCTTGCTTGCCTGCCTGTCTGAATATCCTTCTGGAGGCAGCTCAACTAGCCTAGCCGCAGGTCCAAATGGAGATGAAAGTTCACAACTTTAACTGTACGCACACAGCCAACAGCCAAGAGGTTCATCAGAATGAGCCATACCACTGAGACTGAAGGCACAGACGTGCATGTGTGTGTATCTTCTGACTGTCCCTCCTGTGGATTCCAGGTGACACTGCACACTCTTTTACTAGCTAGCTCTACCCATTTAGCTAGGTTGATGATGAAGATATTGTGCATCGTACGTCTAGAAATTTAAGCCGTGTTGAGTGGGAAGGGGCCGAGCAAGACGGTGGATAGCGGTAGATGTGTGGGCGTGGAGTCAACTGCAGGTAACTGGCACCTACTATGTGAATGCTTCCGGTTCCGGTCAAAGCTGACTAGCTTCTGCGTGGAAAGAGAGAGCCTGCAAGTTTGCCTACCTAGTTGTATAATAAACTGATTTTCCACTTAACTATCAGTCCAGGCATAGACCTAGCCAAGACATGCACGCTAGTAGTCCCTCCGTCCCAACAAAGTCAACATGGATACCTGTGTCACAACAGATTTCCAAAGCATGTACCGGAAGAGCATGTAAACTAACGTTGGGTTCAGTTAATCACAAGTGCTGGCGCTCCACCGTCGCCCTCGTCTGGTGGAGGCAGAAATGACATATTTGACCTGAGGACGAAATCAAATCACAAACTGACCTGGTCACGAAAAAATTTCACTCTGTCGACCCTTTGATGTGGCGCCCGACAGCTGGGCGCCGTACCCTACTGTGCAGCGCCCATCCCTTAGGCGTCGCACATCCTGCCAGCGGGGCAACCCTGGTCCAGTTGCGGCCCCACACGCACCTGTGCAGCGCCTAAGGGATAGGCGCCACACCTGTAATGTGCAGCGCCTAGCTCTTGGGTGTCAGACACAGGTTCCACTTGGCTGGCCCCACCTCTCTCCCTCCCACCCCACCCCACCCAAACCCTTAGACTTGCGGCCCTCCTCTCTTCCCCTCTCCCCCCTCTCAAATCCTTCTCAAATCTTGCAAATCCGGAGTATTTGACCGTGGATTTCGACCCTTAAGGTAATCTCCTCCGATCCCCTCGTTTTCATCCATAGGAATTGTCACATTTTCTCAAATCTTGCTACTTTGGAAAAACCCTAGTTTTGACTTGGATTTGCAAATTTGTGTTGAATGATGTTATGTTTCTTCGCTAACTTGGGTTGGTTAGGCTTCCATAGTATGCTAGGGTTAGGGTTATGTGTGTTTGATGTTGGTGTTAGGGTTATGCTATGGTTATGGTTGTTATGTGGGGGTTAGGGTTATTAATTCATATATATGTTAGGGCATATGTGTGCAAATATTTTTCTTAAGTATTTACTTGATATATGTGTGTTTTTGATTATTGTAGGGATGGGGAGAACATGTGTTTATGTTCATCATGTGGATAAAGAGGCCTTTTTGAAAGGCAATGTTGAGACGAACCCGGATGAGCTTGACATGGTGTTTGAGAGTAGTCCTAGCTATGCGGAGCTTTTGGAACAAGTGAGGAAAGATTTGAATTGGATGGACCCAAGTGACGTTGTTGAGTTCGAGGGAAGGCATAATGTTGGTTTTGGAATGCACATCCGTTGGAAGACAATGCGTGTGAACTCCGAGCAATGTTGGGTTGCATACAAGGAGACGGTTGCCGAATCTCTAGACAAGGCTCTTGAGTTATTTGCCTCCAAGAAGGTTGAGTCTACTTTGAATTTAGACTTGAACCGGAACCCCTCCCCGTTGGTTGCTAGCACTCCCCCACCCATGAACCAAGATCAAATGAGTGAACCTCAATTCACGCAACAAGATTGGCCAACATGGAGCCCGACTCCAAACAACCAAAATGAACGTTTTGAAGAGGAGAATGATGAGTACGAGGAGGATGACAACGAAGTTGACCTCCATGACAACAATGAGGGGGGAGGGGGGGATTAGATGGGGGCGCCGCCGCTGCTCTCTGTCCAGAGAGCGGAGAGATGAAGAAACTGCCTGGTCGGGCTGGGGCGGCCGCGCTTAAGTCACTGTGCAGCGCCTAAGGTATGGGCGCTGCACGTCACCGTGTGGCGCCTATCCCTTAGGCGGTGCACAGGTGCGTGTGGGGCCGCAGCTGGATCAGGGTTGCCATGCTGGCAGGATGTGCGACGCCTAAGGGATGGGCGCCAGACAAGAGGGTGCGGCGCCACTGCCGGGCGCCACACCAAAGGGTCGATAGCTGCTTAAAAAATTCGAAGGTGTCACTTTGGATTTGATTTCGTCCTCAGGTCAAATATGTGATTTCTGCCTCTGGTGGACTATATGTGGCTCCAACGGCAATGAGCGAGTCTTCGGCAAAAGTCCTGCCCTGCTGCGACGTATTTTTTTTAAAAGGAGAGTCCCCTCTCTGATTTTCATTAACAAAAAATCACAGTATCTTACAAACTGGAGTACTAAAGACCACTACAAGCTACACTGTTAAAATATAAGCAGCTGCAGAATGCACAATGCGCCGAATCCCTCCTGAGAAGTCCCACACGTCGGGCTCTCCGGGCAAAAGGATGTTTTTTTAAAAAACAGGGCAAACAATTTGCCTCGTATATTAATTAAGAGGGACATAGAGCATGACAAGTAGACGAATTGACACGCGTGTCTTATGGACACTTGTAAAACTCTATTCCCCTCTTAATAATATACGAGGCAAATCTTTTACCCTCTTAATTAATATACGAGGGCCGGGTTGAGATCTTCGAGATTTCTCACTGCACGCTCAGGAGCAGGTGGTCGGTACACAGGTAATAGGAATACCGAGAGAGAGGGATGGCTCCAACGGCTCCTGTACGGACTGCCCCCGCGGGCGGTTCTGGCGATAGGGGCAGCGATCCCGCGCCCGGCCCTGCTTCCGGCCCTGGCGCTCTGCTGCGGCGGAGCTGGGGCGGCGGCGCCACGGCGGCGTCGAGCGAACGGCCGGCCCCGCCTCGGGTGCGGCCGGTTGGTCGTGGAGTCGGTTTTGGGCGTTGGCCGATGAGGATTCCGACTATGAAGAGGAGGAGGAGGAGGGCGCGGCGGCGGGGTCAACGGCGGGCGGACGCTCGGCGTGCTCCATCGGCGACTTTGTTGCGCGCGCGGAGGAGTGTAACGCCCTGGTTTCGTTGCGCCAGGTGTTCGCCAGTTATTCGCCGTCATTGCCATGTCATTTGCTTGCGTGTTGCACTTTGCCATGTCATCATATGCATTTCATATCATGTCATCATGTGCATTGCATTGCATACGTGTTCGTCTCATGCATCCGAGCATTTTCCCCGTTGTCTGTTTTGCAATCCGGCACTCCTATGTCATCCGGCGTCCCCTTTTTGCCTCTTCTCTTGTGCGGGTGTTAAGCGTTCTCGGAATGGACCGAGGTTTGCCAAGCGGCCTTGGTATAACACCGGTAGACCGCCTGTGAAGTTTCGTTCCATTTGGAGGTCATTTGATACTCCAATGGTTAACCCGAGAACCGTAAAAGCCCCTTTTGTCTTGTAGCCCAACACCCCTCCAAAGTGGCCAAAATCCCAGCAAACTCCCCTCCATGCTCTCGGTCGTTTGATCACGATCGTGTGGGCGAAAACCGTGCCTCATTTGGAGCCTCCTAGCTCCCTCTACCTATATATTCCCCTCTTCCCCGAGATTTCGCAGTCCAAACACCCCAAACCCTAAAAAAATTGCCCTCCGCGCCGGACATGTCGCGCCCGCGGACGTCCCGCCGCCGCCCACGCCAATGGGCCCGCCACCATGTGGCCCCCTGCTTCCTTCCGCCGCCGTCAAGCGCCAAGGCCCGGAGAGCCGGATCCGCCCCGCGCCCATCTCCCGCCTCCGCGCCTGGCGCCCATCCCGCCGCCTCCGCGCCGGTGTGCTCCGCCGCCGCGCCGCGCCTCCGCCTCGCCGGACCATGTCGCCCGCGCCGCCCGCCGCCGCCCGTCGCGGCGTCAAGCCTCCTCGCGCTCGGTGCCCGTGCCCGACGCTGCGCCCGTCTCGTCGAAGCTCCGGCCGGCCCCTCGCCGCAGCCCCTCGCCAGCATCACCCCCTCCTCTTCAACTCCGGCCGCCATCTTCCTCCTCTTTGGCGCCCTCTCCGGCGAGTTCTCCAGTCGTCCTCGGTTCACGCGCCGCCCCGATCCAGATCTGGATCCACGAAGGTTGACCCCGATTTCCCCAAGTCCCGAGATATTTGCATATTCTTAGCTCCTGTTCATAGCATCATAACTCCGCATCAGTGGCTCCGTTTTGGGCGTGTAGCGTATCAAATTGTTCGTCTCAACGAGTACTTCATTTCATTCCATTGAATCATGTTCATTTCAGTCCATCTTGATGCCTGAATCATCGTTGCAAGAGTGCTATATAATGTTATCTGTTGTGTTAACAGAACATGCTCATTTGTCATTTTTGCCATGTTTGATGTGTGCATCTTATGAGCATGAGCTCTACATGTGTTTTGTGATTCATCATGCCATCTTCACAGTGGTGCCATCCATGTATTTTTGTGGGCCTTGTAGTGAGTGCATCGAGCTCGTGAAGTAGGGTACTTGCTGTTGCTGTTTTGCTAGACAGATTCTGTTATATCCTGATGCTATGTTAACCTGCTGCTACAAGTCATTCTATGAATAATATAGAGATGTTCACTAAGGATGTTTTGTTATACATGTCATGCTCTATCCATTCATGCCCCTGGTTTCATTTATAGCCTGCTGAAACTTGCTGTTATCTTGCTCCAAACTTGCTAATTAATGTTGTTGTCAGCCTGTTAACGTTAAGTTCAATGTTGCCATGATTGTTGTTAGTGATCCATGCACCTTATGAACTTGCTCTTGCCATGCTTAGCTTCATAAACATGTCTTCTTACTGTTGGTTGCCTTGCCATGCCATGTATTGCTCTGTGGTGAGTGGTTCAAGCTCACCAACATGCCTTCTTATTGTTGTTCCTGCCATGTATGAATCTGTCATATCATTTGTCATGTTTACATGGGTGCCATCATATTTCTGTGCCTTTTTGGCTCATGGTCAGTAAGGGATTTTTGTTATATGCCATTTGTAGATTCATTCCATGCATTTGTTTTCCATGATAAGTTCCTGTAACATGTTGTTTGATAGCTCTAAACATTGCAACCTGATGTTATTCCTCCTAAGTCTGAAACTGTTATTATTTGCAATCTTGTCATGTCCTTTTGAGCATGTTGTAGTGGTTTCTGGAGATATCTCAGTGTTCATGTTTTGTCATGCTTTACCTGTACTTCATGCCCATGCCTTTTGTTCTTATGTTGGGGTGATGTAGCATATTGTTTTGATGCTTGCAATATGCCTAGTTGCTGTTTTGGACAGCTTGTCCTTTAAACTTGTATAGAGTGTATGCGTTGAACCGTTGCTCCGTTTTGAGTGTGCTCTATATGAAACTTGCTTGATTTTGCATGCAGCTTCATATTATCATGTTGCATCCTTGTTTTGAGGTGTTTGCTTGATGTTTGTATGCATTTTGCATCAATGCCATGTTTAACTTGTTTTGCTCATATCTTCTAGGTCGTAGCTCCGAATCTAATGAACTTTATATGTAACTTGACTAGAATTTCATGTAGATCATCTTGGTGCTTCTTAACTTGCTGTTTAACAACTTGAACATAAGGTCTATTCAATTCTGGACCAATTTCGAAATTTGTATATGAGGACTTACCGGAATTGTTATATGTTGTTTCCGGCCTCATTTAAACTTGCCTTGATGTGTTGTTCTTGTTTGCATCATCTCTTGCCATGAGTAGCCTCATCTAGCTTTGTCATGCATCATGCTTGGTTGTGCATCATGTCTTGTCTATATGTGGTGTGTTTACCATGTTGTGTGCTTCTTCTCGATAGTTCCTGTTTCGTTGCGATCGTGAGGATTCGTTCGTCTACGCTTGGTTCGTCTTCGTGGCTTCATCCGTTCGTCTTCTTCATGGACTCGTTCTTCTTCCTAGCGGGATTTCAGGAAAGATGACCATCACCTTGGATCTTACTACTATCATTGCTATGCTAGTTGCTTCGTTCTATCGCTATGCTGTGCTACCTATCTTTTGCTCTTCAAGCCTCCCCAATTGCCATGAACCTCCAACCTTTGTCACCCTTCCTAGCAAACTGTTGTTTGGCTATGTTACCGCTTTGCTCACCCCCTCTTATAGCGTTGTTAGATGCAGGTTAAGTTGAAGATTGCTCCATGGTGGACAGGATTTTGTTGGGATATCACAATATCTCTTATATTATTAATGCATCTATATACTTGGTAAAGGGTGGAAGGCTCGGCCTTATGCCTTGTGTTTTGTTCCACTCTTGCCGCCCTAGTTTCCGTCATACCGGTGTTATGTTCCCGGATTTTGCGTTCCTTACGCGGTTGGGTGATTTATGGGACCCCCTTGACAGTTTGCTTTGAATAAAACTCCTCCAGCAAGGCCCAACCTTGGTTTTACCATTTGCCTCACCACCACCTACTTTTCCCTTGGGAGTAATTAACCCGAGGGTCATCTTTATTTTAGCCCCCCCGGGCCAGTGCTTCTCTAAGTGCTGGTCCGAACCGAGCGATGTCCGGCGCCCCCTGGGCAACCAGGTCTATGCCAACTCGACGTCTGCTCATCCGGTGTGCCCGAGAACGAGATATGTGCAGCTCCTATCGGGTTTGTCGGCACATCCGGGCGGCTTTGCTGGTCTTGTTTTACCATTGTTGAAATGTCTTGTAAACTGGGATTCCGAGACTGACCGGGTCTTCCTGGGAGAAGGTATATCCTTCGTTGATCGCGAGAGCTTGTCATGGGCTAAGTTGGGACACCCCTGCAGGGTTATAAACTTTCGAGAGCCGTGCCCGCGGTTATGTGGCAGATGGGAATTTGTTAATGTCCGGTTGTAGATAACTTGACACCAGATCCGAATTAAAACGCATCAACCGTGTGTGTAGCCATGATGGTCTCTTTTCGGCGGAGTCCGGGAAGTGAACACGGTCTTTGGGTTATGTTTGACGTAAGTAGGTGTTCAGGATCACCTCTTGATCATTGCTAGCTTCATGACTGTTCCGTTGCTTCTCTTCTCGCTCTTATTTGCGTATGTTAGCCACCACATCATGCTTAGCCGCTGCTGCAACCTCACCACTTTACCCCTTCCTTACCCATTAAGCTTTGCTAGTCTTGATACCCATGGTAATGGGATTGCTGAGTCCTCGTGGCTCACAGATTACTACAACAACAGTTGCAGGTACAGGTTATGCGATGATCATGATGCGAGAGCGGTGCTTGCTTGTTTGGAGTTCTTCTTCTGCTTCTTCTCGATCAGGGGATAAGTTTCAGGTCGGCAGCCTGGGCTAGCAGGGTGGATGTCGTTTGAGCTTCTGTTTGTGTTTCATCCATAGTCGGATGTTGATCTTATGTATGATGATGTTGTATTCGTGTGGCATTGTATGCCTTATGTATGTATCCCCATCTATTATGTAATGTTGATGTAATGATATCCACCTTGCAAAAGCGTCTTCAAGATGCGCTTCTATCCTTGGTGGGACCTTCGAGTTCCTTTAGGATAGGGCCGCATCTTGGGCGTGACAAGGAGCTTGGGGGCTCCTTCAAGGCCGGGCGCCGGCGTGCTTTTGCGCCCGGTGGCCGTGGCGCAAGGCGGCTTGCGCTCCCCGCGGGCAGGGGGGCCGCGTGCATCTCCTGGCCGTGTGGGGCGGGGCAGCTTGGGCTCCGCAGACGCTGGTCTGCGCCGCAGCCAGCTCCGGGCCTGCTCCGCTTGGAGCGGTCGGCGCCTACGGCGGCGGCGGCACCGGCGGATTCGGGCGTCGGTCGTCCTAGGGTTGGGGGCGACTCGCCTGGGGCTGTGCTGGGCCGGGCCCAGGGGGCCTGGTGGCCCAACCGCAAGGCAGGCAAGCGTGCCGGCCCCGACATGCGCTGTCCCAGTGTGGCAGGGGGCCCAGCCCGGTCCACTGGAGGCAGCCCAGCCCACGCCTGCCCGAGCCGCGCAGCCATATTAATGGCTCTGGCTGCCCCGCGAAACCCTAGATCCATCTCTAGGTTTCCCAACCACCGTTTTAGAGGTGTGGCGTTTCGGCCACCCCACTCCATCTCCCCCGCCTCTGCTGCGCTCGTTCGTGGAGGTGGTGTCGATGGGGTCCAAGTCCGACCGCCGGGGGGAGAAGCCGCCCATGGAGCCGCCGCAGAGCCGCAATCGCGGCCGCGCCAACGACGAGGGCGGGTGGGGGCCGCCGCCCGCATGGTGGCTCAAGGAGCAGGAGAGAAAGCAGAAGAAAAAGGAAGAGTATAAGAAGAAAGGGCTCAAGCTCAAGCGCAAGGGTCAGCTGGCCTCCTGTGGCGGCGACATGCCGCCGAGATCTGCATCTGGCCGCCGAAGCTCAAGCTGCCAGGCGGCGGCTTCCAAGCCTCCCCTCCCGCCCAGATCCGAGTTGTCTGGCGCCTCCAAGAGCATGGAGGAGGCGCCGATCCCAGTTGAAGACGCCGACGGCCCTGAGTGCTTCAAGTGCGGCCGCACCGGCCACTTCCAGAACATGTGCCCCTTCCAGCCGCTGTGTGTGGTGTGCATCAAGGAGGGGCACACCTCGACGCAGTGCCCAACCCGCGGCAAGCCTATGCTCCTGCAAACTATGGGGCACGCAATCTCCGACGAGGGCTTCAGTTCCCAGAGGATGCGCGGGAGGCGCCACCGCTCCTGCTGGGGGCCAACACGGCTGTGCTATCTATGCCTTCTGGTGCGCTCTCGAGGGAGATCTTGGAGGGGGAGCTGCATCATCTTTTTGAGGGTGCGTGGGACTGGCAGATTGCTCCCCTTGAAGGTGGCGCGTTCTCGGTGGTGTTCCCGGATCCTGCAATGCTACGGATGGCTACAAGGAGCGGCAAGCTCTTCCTGTCCCTCAATAACCTCATGGTGGACATTCGTGATGCGGTCCTCGATGCACCCAAAGCGCTGGAGATGCCGGAAGTGTGGGTCAAGCTGGGTGGCGTCCCTCCAAAGCAACGGCACTCCGACTGGCTCATGGCGGCCACCACCATGCTCGGCCGCCCCCTGCAGGTCGATGAGGAGTCCCTGATCTGTCCCGGGCCAGTGCGCATGCGCTTTGCCTGCCGCAATCCTCGCAAGCTTCATGGGATGGTCCAAATCTGGTTCAACAGCGGCGGCTACAACATCTCCGTCGAGCCCGAGCTCCCCCCGGCGCAACTTGCGGCACCCGCTCTCCCTTCCCCTCCCCCTCCTCCCCATGGCAAGGGCCCGGATGGGACGGGGCGAGATGGAGGCCAAGACGACGACAAGGAGCACGACGCAAGCATGGAGGACGACTCTGAAAGTGCTAGTATCGACAAGAGGGGGGTGAATAGGCGGTTTTTATGAAAGTCTTCAAAACTTAGAAGTTTCAAAGACAAACAACAGAAATGACCTAGTTGATATGCAGCGGAAGATAAACTACCATAAGCAAGCCATAGTCAAGTATGCAATGATGTGAAAGTACAGGACTAATAGCAGCTAAGTAGTAAGGATCAGGATGGAAGATAGTATGAAGCCAATCAACAGTAGTAGTCAAGCAATGAAGTCAAACAGATACACAGATAGGCAATGACAACAAACTTAAGTAAAGGATAGAAAGGGATAAAACCAGTTGCTTGTGGAAGCACAGGATTTGTTGGACCAGTTCCAGTTGCTGTAACAATCGTACGTCTGGTTAGGGAGGCTGAGATTTAACTCAGAAGACCATGTCTTCACCTTATTCCCCTTGAGCTAAGGACACCCAGTCCTCACCCAATCACTCTGGTAAGTCTTCAAGGTAGACTTCCAAACCTTCACAGACTTCGTTCACCGCAATCCACAATGACTCTTGGATGCTCGAACGCGACGCCTAACCGGCCGGAGGATTCACAGTCCTCAAGTGTAATAAGTCTTCAGTCACACAGATGTAAAGACTTCATGATGCCTAACACTCTTTGGCTCGGGTGTTTGGGCTTTGTCCTCGCAAGGATTCTCTCTCTCAAATGCTTCGAGGTGTGTTGCTCTCAAACGACAAAAGCCGTGCACAAACTCTGAGCAGCCACCAATTTATGGTGTAGGGGGTGGGCTATTTATAGCCACAAGGCAACCCGACCTGATTTGTCCAAAATGACCCTGGGTCACTAAGGAACTGACACGTGTTCCAACGGTCAGATTTCAAACACACGCGGCGGCAACTTTACTTGGGCTACAAGCAAAGCTGACTCATCCATCTCTGGATAAGATTTGCTCTCATTGTCTTCGCTCGAAGACATAGGATTTGGGTTGAGCATCAGTTGAGTCACTTTGACTTAGTTCACTTGGACCCCACTTAACAGTACGGTGGTTCCTATGACTCAACAAATAAGAAAAGGAAACAACGAAACCACACAGTCTTCACGCTCCATAGTCTTCACGTAATGTCTTCTCATGTCATAGTCTTCAATATGAATATCTTCTCATACCACCATTGTCTTCAGTGTCTTCATACATTTTTAGGGGTCATCACCGGTAGGTAAACCGAATCAATGAGGGACACAACCTGCGTTATCCTGCAATTCTCACCAACGCATTAGTCCCTCAACCAACTTTGTCGTCAATACTCCAAAACCAACTAGGGGTGGCACTAGATGCACTTACAATCTCCCCCTTTTTGGTGACTGATGACAAACTGGTTGAAGTTTTCAACGGGGATAAAGTATGTGAAATTGTAAGGATAGGGAATTATCTTCATAAGTAGCAAGGGCTCCCCCTGAAGATGTGCATATAAGTAATTTGCTTTTGGAATGCAAATGCACATGGCAGGTTGTACTTGTGGAGATCCTCTTCAACTTATGAAGGTAATTCATCATGCATGAAATGATATAGCAAGTAGAATGACATGCATAATGAAAAATGGACGTCTGCAGAATGATCTAAGTGTGGAATTTATCATCGCACATGCGGAATTTATCATCGCATCACAGTAAAGCAAATAAGTAGCAGACGACCATCAAGTTTAGGTGTTACAACTCAAAGAACCAAATGTTTCAAAAGTAAGAGTTGTAAGCACGAGGCAAAATATAATGCAACCGCCCATATGAACCCGCTTGAAGACTACCAACTCATATGCTTCTCCCCCTTTTGTCAGTAAGGACCATAAAGGTTTGAACATAGAGCATCTACTCGTCCTCATGAGTAGGTGAAGCAGCAGGGTTGTCGTCGTTGGTTGGCGGAGCAGATGAACTTGTTGCAGTGTCGATGCGTGCAGTAGTAGGAGGTGGTGAAGTAGCATCATCTTCATCATCGATCACTCTGGCATTTACCGTTGCCACGGAGGAAGAATATTCAGAGTCTTCAAGAGATGGAGTGCGACGTAGGACAGCAGTCCGTGGAGGAGTGGAGTCAAACTGGAATCTTTCATTGAATCCATCGTCTTGAAGATCTGCTTCAGCACTAAGCAGGGTCAAACTCTTCCATGATCGTCGGCAAGTTTCATGAGCAACAAAGGCGTTCTTGGTGGCAAGGTTAGGAATGCGATTGACATCCACCAAGAGGCTTTGCATCTGTCTCTTTATCCAAAAGTGATGCGTATCCTGTTTCTGATGAAGGGCCACAAGAAGTTCTCGGTCATTGAGAACACGAGAACGCTTCCGAGGCATTTGTGCAATGGTGCTTTCAGTGGCTTCAGTAGGTGCTCGATGAGGCAGACGAGTATTTCCAGCCAATGGATAGATTCGTGTTGCTGCTTGAACACCTTCAATGGGTTGAGTGAAGCTTTGGTGCTCAGCATTCTTAAGACAAAGAGGCTTCTTGGCAGGGTCAGAGTATATGGCTTCAACTAACATATCAACCTCGGCAAAAGATCGATGATTGCAGTAGAGGGCTGATAGTTGACGATGATGAGTGTCTCTTGATGAGGCGCATGACCCATGGAGCATAAAACTTCGACCAAATAGATCGCACCGAATGACAAGTTGCACGATGAAGAATTCTTGAGTATTGAAGTCGATGCCATTGAGAATGTAGAAGACCAAAGTCTTCATAGCTCCTTCAAGCTTGGTCACCGATGAATGTCCTTTGATAGGCCATAGAGTTCGCTTTGATGAAATGATATATGGTGCGAGGCAGATACTCAAGGTCTTCAACAAAGAACACTGTTGGATATTCAGCGTCAGATGGCAAAGGCTTCATCATGCTCAGCATCTGGCTCATATTGGGTTCTGGCTATGGAAGATGCTCTCCAATGCATTGCGGTGTAGCTGACAATCAGGTTCATATAGCTCTCCTAGAGTGGCTAGCCCTGTAAGCTCGATGATGTCAAGAGCTTTGGCTTCATGATGAACATTTTCGGTCATCCACTCGAGAACCCATGTCTTGATATCTCTGTAGTAGCCGCGAATGTGTAGAGTAGCATAGAATTGAAGCAACAGCTCTTCATTCCAGTGTTCTTTGTCTGTCACAAAGTTGAGAAGACCAGCATCACGAAAGCAATCAAGTGCTTCTTCTAAGCACGGCAGTCCAACAATGGCTTCAGTGTCAAGGCGCATATGAGGGAAAATGCGCCCTTGATTATATAAAACGCAGGAGTAATAGCTTCTCTGCTGATAGCTCTAGAACCGATCTGATGATATCCTTGGCTTGGAGTAGGGGTTCTTGGCGCTGTCAAAGAACGTATTGTGGCTTTTGAAGCCATTAGCATTGAAGGACCCCGTGAGTTTGCGATGACTGGAAACCTTGGCAGTCTTGGCTTGGGTTTCTGGACCTGAGGCCTATGCTCTACATGATAATCAAATTGAGGTCCAGAGGCAGTAGGCGGAGGTACCAGAATGGGCCATCGGACCGTGGTTAACTAACCATGACTGTATGCTTGCTCAATTGTATGGGGCCTTGGTGGCGGAACAGGAGCAGGGGCAACAGCTGAGGCTTCAGCTGCACTGAGTGCCAGAGCAGTTGTCTCATTAGTTTCAGGTGCAGTGGCCTCATTGGCTTAAGGCTCAGTGGCCACATTTGCTTCAGGCACGGTGGCCACATTTGCTTCAGGCACACTGGTAGGTGCAGGCTCCACATTAGCGTCAGCCATGACTACGTCATTGGCTTCATTGGCGTTGGTGGTGGTAGCGTCAACATTTTCAACCTCCTCTTGATGAACAGGAGGGTCGGGCACTGGCACGTTCACATCAGGAACAACTTCTTCAATCACTGGGGGAGTAGGTACACGTACGTCTTCTTGATTTTCCTCGGCTGATGCAGCCGGAATGTCTTTAGCAGCTTGGGCTTCAGACTTGGAGACATTCACAGTAGGTGTGGGTTCAGAAAATACTTGACGTGCAACAAGTGGACGTTGCACTTCTCCTTTTGGAATGCTCGACAGAGGGACTTGAGGCCTTTGTCCTTTGCGAAGCCTGCGAAATGCTAGCAATGCCTTAGGAGATGGAGTTGGTTGGGCCTCAAAGTCTTCATCTTCTTCTTGCACGGGAGGTGTAGCTTGTTGTTGTTGTTGGGGAGTACTTGGGGAGTCTTGTTGCTGTGGGTGATCAGCCCACGATGCATCCTGAGCAATTGGCGTCAGAGGACGACCAATGCTGATGAGTTCGCTGTTCGTAAGAACAGGCGATGATACCACATTGTGTTCAATCTGAGGAAGAACTTCATCATCTTCAAAATTGTCATCTTGACCAATGTCTTCAGCAACGGTGGGTTCAGCTGCTGGAATATCTTCAGCTTCATGAGCCTCTGTGGAAGGAGGCTCATGGACTATCATCCTTCTTTCTTGATGTTCTGACGCAGGTCGAACCACTGAAATGGGTTCAACAACTAAGGGCTCTGTGGGAGCAGCCCTAGTCTTCTTGGTCTTGCGCTTCTTCTTGGAGGGAGCGGCATCAGAGGCTTCAGTATTCTTCCTCTTTACGCTTCACCTCGGCAGCCCTCGTCTTCTTACATTACAAGCGGTTGTGGTGACCTTTGGCTTCGAGCCAGTCATGCTGCTTGGGAAGATAATGCGAGGGGCTTCTTGGCTTGAAGGCGCAGGCTGGTCAACAGGAAGCTTCTTCTTTTTCTTTGCAGCCATCCTGGGGTCAATGCCAGGACGACCAAGTGACTTCCGCTTCTCATCCTCATTGTAGGCAAGCACACACTTATCAGCCAAACTCTTCATGCGCTCTCGAGAGCCCTGAGCTTCTTCACGCTTCTTCAGAAAAGCTTCTTTAAGCTCATGTAGCATGACCTTGAAGTTTCTGACGTCTTGAACACTTAGCTTGGCCATGTGCTTCTTGAACTGAGCCTTCTCATAATCAATCTTGTTCTTCAGCTCAACGATGCGTTGAGCGAGAGCTAGCTTCGGAAGCAATGGCGCCATTAAAAGAGATCTTTGAGGCCAATGGGAAGTCAGAATCTTCAAAAGCTGAGATTGGGGTGTCGAACCACTCATCAATGAAGTTGTGGATGATTGCCACATCAAAGAGAGGCAAGTTGTTGAATATTTCTGCTTCTTCCTTGCTCTTTATCAGCTGCTCAAGGGTATCATCAGCAAGATCTTCATCACTGGACAGATCAATGGGTTCTTCGCGCAGAATGGCGGCAGGAGTCAAGGCTTGATCAGTATGCCTGACAATTTGCTTTTTCTTCTCCGTTCTCTTGGAGACACGGGATTGATCTTCAGATCGCACAATCGCCTTCGGAGGTGCGATGGCCAGTGTCTTCGCACGAGAAGTTTTTGGAGGTGCTGATTTAGAAGCCTTTTGCTTCTTTTTCTTCTGCGGCTTTGGAGGAGGAGCTGGGGCTTCATCGGAGTCAGCATCATTGTTAGAATGATCCACTCTGGCTCCCTGGACCAAGATGTAGGTGATGAGGCCGTCAAGATTGGAGAAGGGGCTGATGACATTGGGTTCTGCATCACGGGAGCCGTCAGCACGGGGAGCAGAGGGACCTGGGTTGAAGTCCAATCCCAATGACTTCTTGTTTTTCTTGGCCGAAGCCACAGCAAACTGGAAGTTGCGCTTGAAGAGAGAATCGTCACGACACTAGAGTAATGAAGTGGGATCGGCGTTCTCAGGCTGAGGTCCACGGACCGTGCAAGGATAGAAGCCTTGCTCAATAGCTTCAGCTCTGTTCTTGGGTTGAAGGCCTCGGTAGAGAATATCACCCCAAGGTCTCGTGATAGCATTCTTCTTTGCATATTCCTTGGTTACAAACTTGTACTTGAACCATTCTTCAGCCCAATAGCGTCGAATCCATTGGATTCGTGTCTTGCGCTGATGATAAGTTTCTTCAGGGTCTGTCTTGTAGAGCTCTGCTAGATCATCACGCGGATCTTTGGATGTTCCCTCTCGGCGCTGTCTACCACCCTTCCTTGCTGATTTTTCTGCAGCCATGAACTTCAAACTGAATGGCTTCAATACGTTCAAAGGCTTCAGAGACTTATGCTTGCTGGTCAAGCAGGAACTGGCTTTAGGAGAATTGATATGATGCTGTAAGTATTCTAACGAATGCAGACTATGAGAACCAAGGGATTCTCCCACGGACATGTACTGTGACATTAGAGATGCGAGGAAGGGAAGAGGTCATATGCATTCTCAGAAGATTTTGAAGATAAATCAGTTTGAAGACATTGACCTCATGATGCGAAGACATTCACTTATATAGGTGAGTTGGTTCCAGATTTGTACCAATCCGTGAATAAGTACAAGTGAGGAATCAAACTAGGCAGGAAATCTAAGTGAATTGACTAGGCAGTATGAGATGCAGACAAAATAGATCTAACATTGAATAGGCAGAAACCACTTTTGGTAAAAAGGATGAATCTTGAAGATCAAAAAGGTGGTAAAAATAGAGTTATAATTACCGCACGAAGAACTGCTAGATGGGAAGAATAGTAGACCGAGCAGTTCAGCCCACCGTGCCCTAACTTGGTGACGGAGGACACCTACGGCGACGGCGGAGAGGACGATGTCCGCGGTCGGCGTGAGGACGGCGTCGGAGAAGTCGCGGCAGCTAAGCACTTCGTCGCCGACATTGTCGAGAGCTAGCGGTGGCGCTAGGGTTTTAACGGAGGTGGAGAGGTGGAAGAAAGATTTCTTTACCGCAGGGGACAAGTATTTATAAGTAGGTGAGCGGCACAGCGCAATTACGCTGGTGCCCCTGGCGGTTCACATCTGAGGGGCACGTGGCAAGCATGCAACATACTCAGAGTTGTCCCATCGCTCCCACGCCCGCCAGCATGTCGGAGAGTTGTTCCGGCTTCTCCGGATTTCAACAATAAAGATAAGTCATTTAAAACAGATTTAATGTTTGTCTCTTTGCGTTCTGCCGACTAGGACCCAAAGAAGACATTCGACAGTTTCAATAGAATGCATATGATTTGGACAGATAGAGTTTGAGATAGGAAGCATAGAGAGGTTAGGGTCCGATCACATTCACTTAGTTCAAAAGACCCAATCTTGAAGACATACCTATAAGTGAATGTTGTAGAGGACAGAACACTAGTATATATATATATATCAGAAAGCAATCAAATCATCATAGTGTAGAAAATCATGAAGATAAATTGAAACTGAAGACAAACCAAATGCGAAGTCATTGCAATATAACGCCATGAGTGAAACACTTCAAACAGAGAAATTTGGTGGTGGCGTTACCCACCGTATAGGAAGTATTAGACCCAGACACGGCGCACAATTATTGTGGCACTCCGAAGTCAAATTCCATGTTAATGTATTCACACTCAGAGTGTAAATCTTCATTTATTAAAGATATACATTACTTTATGTGTTGCACATCTAAGTCATCAACATGCATAAGTGTTAGGATGTGTGCCTGATCACAGGACATTAGAGGATTCCAAGATATTTATCTCACACCGTAACTTGCAAAACCTTTTCTCATCCAAGGGCTTTGTGAAGATATCTGCCAGTTGCTCTTCAGTGTTGACGTGAATGATATCAATATCTTTCTTCATGACATGATCTCTGTGAAAGTGATGACGAATTTCAATGTGCTTTGTCTTCGAGTGCCGGACTGGATTGTTGGCTATCTTGATGGCACTTTCGTTGTCGCAGAAGAGAGGTACTTGTTTCAGGTTGATGCCATAGTCCTTGAGAGTTTGCTTCATCCATAGAAGCTGAGCACAACAGATCCAAAGAAAATGTATTCAGATTCAGCAGCTTGAGAGTGATACACAATTCTGCTTCTTTGAAGACCAACAGACAAGTGATCGACCAAGAAAATGACATGTGCCTGATGTAGACTTGCGATCCACTTTGTCACCAACATAATCAGCATCTGAGAATCCAACCAAATCAAATTTTGAGCCCTTGGGATAGCATAATCCGAGTGTTGGGGTGTACGCCAAATATCGAAGAATTCGCTTCACTGCTAAGTGATGCGATTCCTTTGGTGCCGCTTAGAATCGAGCATACATGCAAACACTAAGCATAATATCTGGCCTAGATGCACATAGATAAAGTAAAGAACCAATCATGGAGTGATATACCTTTTGATCGAACTCTTTACCATTGTCATCGGGACCAAGATGGTGTTTGGCTGGCATTGGCGTCGTGTAGCCTTTGCAGTCTTCCATTCCAAACTTCTTCAGACAATCTTTGAGGTATTTTTCTTGAGATATGAAGATGCCATTTCTTTCTCGATTTAATTTGAAGACCAAGGAAGAACTTCAGCTCACCCATCATGGACATCTGATATTGCTCTTGCATCATGTACCCAAACTCATCACTATACTTCTGGTTGGTGCAGCCGAAGATTATGTCATCCACATATATTTGGCACACAAACAGTTCACCATCATATGTCTTCGTGAAGAGTGTGGGTTCGAGGGATCCTAGTTTGAAGCCTTTGCTCTTCAAGAAGTCTTTGATCATATCATACCATGCACGAGGAGCTTGTTTGAGGCCATACAGTGCTTTGTTTAGCTTGTACACCATATCGGGATGTTTTGGATCTTCAAAGCTAGGTGGTTGAGCGACATATACTTCTTCTTCAATCTTGCCATTGAGAAATGCACTCTTCACATCCATTTGATATAGCAAGATGTTTTGATGATTAGCGTAGGCTAACAATTGCGAATAGCTTCAAGCCTAGCAACAGGAGCAAATGTTTCATCGAAGTCAATTCCTTCAACTTGAGTATATCCTTGAGCCACAAGACATGCTTTGTTTCTGATGACTTGACCATGCTCATCTTGCTTGTTTCGATATATCCATTTTGTTCCAATAACGTTATGCTTGCGAGGGTCAGGTCGCTTGACAAGTTCCCAAACATTATTCAGCTTGAACTGTTAAAGTTCTTCTTGCATGGCTTGAATCCATTCAGGTTCCATAAAAGCTTCAGCAACTTTCTTGGGTTTTGATATTGACACAAATGAAAAGTGCCCAGAGAAGTTTGCTAGTTGTGTTGATCTTGACCGAGTGAGTGGACCAGGCGCATTGATGCTGTCAATTATCTTCTCTATTTGAACTTCATTTGCAACACGAGGATGAACAGGACGAAGACTTTGCTCTTGCTGATCATTTTCATCATTGGGAGGATTGTCTTCGGTCTGAGCATTGTCTTCAGGTTGGTTTGGTGCTGAGATGATAAGTTCCTCTTCAGGCTGTGCTTCAGAAGGCATGATTTCACCAGTTCCCATCAGCTTGATAGATTCACTTGGAGAAGCTTCATCTAGTGTACTTGGCAGGAGTGCTCTTTGTGAACCATTGGTTTCATCAAATTTCACATCCACAGTTTCGACGATTTTGTAGAGATAGAGATTGAAGACTCTGTAGGAGTGTGAATCCTTTCCATAGCCAAGCATGAAGCCTTCGTGAGCCTTAAGTGCAAATTTTGACTTGTGATGGGGATCCTTGATCCAAAGATCTAGCTCCAAATACTCAAGTAATCGACGTTTGGCTTCTTGCCAGTAAGGAGCTCATACGATGTTTTGTTCAGAAGCTTATGGATGTACACACGGTTGATGATGCGACAGGCTGTATCAATAGCTTCGGACCAGAACTTTCTTGGTGTCTTGTATTAATCTAGCATTGTTCGAGCCATCTCAATGAGGGTTCTGTTTTTGCACTCCATGATGCCATTTTGCTGAGGTGTGTATGAAGCAGAGAACTCATGAGTGATTCCCATTGTATCTAGATACAGATCAAGTCCTGTGTTCTTGAATTCAGTGCCATTGTCACTTCTGATATGTTTGATCTTCACGCCATAATTGTTCATTGCTCGATTGGCGAAGTGCCTGAAGACATCTTGCACTTCAGTCTTGTAAAGAATTATATGGACCCATGTGTATCTTGAGTAGTCATCAACAATGACGAAGCCATAGAGACAGGCAGTTGTTGTGAGGGTGGAGTAGTGAGTAGGTCAAAATAAGTCCATGTGTAACAGCTCGAAGGGTTGAGATGCTGTCATGATTGTCTTTGAGGGGTGCTTTGCCCTTGTCATCTTTCCAGCTTCATAGGCACCACACAGATGATCCTTCTTGAACTTGACATCCTCGATGACAATGACATGCTTCGTTTTGACGAGTGAGTGTAAGTTCCTCATGCCAGCATGTCCTAGCCTTCGATGCCAGAGCCAGCATTCTGAAGCTTTTGTGAGAAGACATACGGCAAGTTGTGGACCTGCTGAGAAATCTACCATGTATAGATCATCTTTTCGATACCCTTCAAAGACTAGAGACTTGTCAGATTCCATTAGTACAAGGCAACGATATTTTCCGAATATCACAATCATGTTCAAGTCACAAAGCATTGAGACAGACATTATGTTGAAACCAAGGGATTCAACAAGCATCACTTTATCCATGTGTTGATCCTTTGAGATTGCTACCTAGACCCAATACCTTGCTTTTACCATTGTCAGCAAATGTGATGTAACTCTTGTCGGATGGACGTAAGGTTGAGTCCATGAGAAGACTTCAATCACCAGTCATATGATTAGTGCATCCACTGTTCATTATCCATTCGGAAGCTTTTGGTGAAGTACCCTACAGTGCAGTTAGGAGGATAGGCTTCACAAGAGTGTTGTGAAGCATAAGCATTCGACACATATAGGGACTGTCACAGATTATATCAAAGTTAGGACACATGGTATGGCTGATAAGCGATTCAGATGTGAAGTATATAAAATGACATTTTATCATGCGTCCTAAATGTGTTTTAGGTCCCCAGCAATAGTATCGGACGCCATTGATTGCTGGCTGGAGACCGTATTCTGCAAAAGAGAGTTAGTTCTTCTTTGCCACCCACATCTTCAGGGGTGGCTTAGAAGCAATGAGTCTAAGTGCAACATCTGAGAATTTTGGCTTTGGAGCCCTAGCAAATAGCCTTGCAGGAGATGAATGATACTCATATGAATAAACAGAAAAATTCTTAGTCCTATGAACATAGCGGTTCGAAGATACACGCTCATATTCATAAGTCTGAGCATGATTTCCCTGCAAAACATTGGCGTTAGGGTGACTCAGGTGAGTCATGTATCTGTATGAAGCCTTTGGGCCATATGAAGCTATAGGTCTGGGGTTTGTCTTCTTCCTTAGTGGTGTCATGACGACATTCACAGGAACATTCTCAATGTACTGCTTAGGTACCCAGATCTTCTTCATAGGTGGTCCATTCCTGCAGTTAGTACCAATGTACCTGGCAAACACTTCACCATTCTGATTTTTGAACAGCTTATAGTTTGCATCAAAGGATTCATCAATGATAATAGGATT
This sequence comes from Aegilops speltoides, assembly GCA_021437245.1. Classification (NCBI taxonomy): domain Eukaryota; kingdom Viridiplantae; phylum Streptophyta; class Magnoliopsida; order Poales; family Poaceae; genus Aegilops; species Aegilops speltoides. Next base: position 229,241,510 of record CM038145.1, read on the forward strand.
AGCACAGTAAAGCGATAAAGTGGATGGATCTCTTGAAGGTTCCTTTGCAAAGAACCCATCTGGTTTTGGGTACCGCTCGGGCTTCGATCTGAGCCATCAACGTTCATTTTCCTCTCGAACCCAACACCCTCTTTCCTAGGGTTTCGGTTCAGAATCTGCTTTTTGAGGACATCGCAGAGTGTCTGATGTCCCTTCAAACTTTTGTATATCCCTGTTTCAAGCAATGTCTTCAACATAGCATTTTCATTAGCAATAGCAGTGGTATCCTCCGCAGAGGGGTTAGTAACCACATCAGTGTTGGGGAACGTAGTAATTTCAAAATTTTCCTACGCACACGCAAGATCATGGTGATGTATAGCAACGAGAGGGGAGAGTGTTGTCTACATACCCTTGTAGACCCAAGCGAAGCGATCACAACGTAGAGGAAGTAGTCGACGTTCTCCTCGCGATCCGACCGATCCGGCGCCGTTACTCCGACGCCCCGAGTTCTTGACACACGACAGCTCGATGACGCCCCTCGTACTCGATCCAGCCGAGTGTCGAGGAGAGTTCCACAAGACGACGGCGTGGTGACGATCTTGATGTTTCACCGCGCAGGGCTTCGCTTAAGCTTCATGACGGTATAACCGAGGTGGAATATGGTGGAGGGGGCACCGACACGGCTAAGGAACGATCTCACGATCAACTTGTGTGTTCCAGGTGCCCCCTGCCCCGTATATAAAGGAGCCGGGGGAAGGGGCGGCGGCCAAGGAGGGCGCTGCAGGAGTCCTACTCCTCTGGAGTAGGATTCCCCAATCCTAGTTGGACTAGGATTCCTGAGGGGGAAAGAGAGAGGGGGCGGCCCCTTCTCCTAGTCCTAGTAGGACTAGGGAAGGGGGAGGGCGCGCCGTGCTTGGGCTGCCCTCCTCCTTTCCACTAGGGCCCATCGAGGCCCATTTACCTCCCGGGGTTCCGTAACCTCCGGTACTCGGAAATTCCGTTTTACCGAACCATTCCAACTCCAAACATAGGCTTCCAATATATCAATCTTTATGTCTCGACCATTCCGAGACTCCTCGTCATGTCCGTGATCACATCCGGACTCGAACTCCTTCGGTACATCAAAATACATAAACTCATAATAACCGCCATCGAAACCTTAAGCGTGCGGACCCTACGGTTCGAGAACAATGTAGACATGACCTAGAACTATTCACGGTCAATAACCAACAGCGGACCTGGATGCCCATATTGGTTCCTACATATTCTACGAAGATCTTTGTCGGTCGACCGCATAACAACATACGTTGTTCCCTTTGTCATCGGTATGTTACTTGCCCGAGATTCGATCGTCGGTATCCAATACCTAGTTCAATCTCGTTACGCAAGTCTCTTTACTCGTTCCGTAATACATCATCTCACAACTAACTCATTAGTTGTAGTGCTTGCAAGGCTTCATGATGTGCATTACCGAGAGGGCCCAGAGATACCTCTCCGACAATCGGAGTGACAAAACCTAATCTCGAAATACGCCAACCCAACATCTACCTTTGGATACACCTGTAGTACTCCTTTATAATCACCCGATTCGCTGTGACGCTTTGGTAGCACCAAAGTGTTCCTCCGTAAACGGAGTTGCATAATCTCATAGTTACAGGAACATGTATATGTCATGGATAAAAGCAGTAGCAACATACTAAACGATCGTGTGCTAAGCTAAGGGAATGGGTCATGTCAATCGATCATTCTACTAATGATGTGACCTCGTTAATCAAATAACAACTCCTTGTTCATGGTCGAAACATAACCATCTTTGATTAACAAGCTAGTCTAGTAGAGGCATACTAGTGACATGTTGTTTGTTTATTCATTCACACATGTATCAAGTTTCCGTTAATACAATTCTAGCATGAATGATAAACATTTATCATGAAATAAGGAAATAAATAATAACTTTATTATTGCCTCTAGGGCATATTTCCTTCATCTCCCACTTGCACTAGAGTCAATAATCTAGATTACATAGTAATGATTCTAACACCCATGGAGTCTTGGTGCCGATCATGTTTTGCTCGTGGAAGAGGCTTAGTCAACGGTCTCGCAACATTCAGATCCGTATGTATCTTGCAAATCTCTATGTCTCGATCCGACTAAGTCCCGATGGAATTGAAGCGTCTCTTGATGTGCTTGGTCCTCTTGTGAAATCTGGATTCCTTTGCTAAGGCAATTGCTCCAAATTGTCACGAAAGATTTTCATTGACCCGATGCACTAGGTATGACACCTAGATCGGATATGAACTCCTTCATCCGACTCCTTCATTAGCTGCTTCCGAAGCTGCTATGTATTCCGCTTCACATGTAGATCCCGCCACGACGCTTTGTTTAGAACTGCACCAACCGACAGCTCCTCCGCTTAGTGTAAATACGATCCGGTTTGCGATTTAGAATCGTCCGGATCGGTGTCAAAGCTTGCATCAACGTAACTGCCATTTATGAGCTTTTGTCACCTCCATATACGAGAAACATATCCTTAGTCCTTTTCGTATTTCAGATGTTCTTGACCGCTGTCCATGATCCACTCTGGATTACTTTGGTACCTTCCTGCTAGGCTTATAGCAAGGCACACATCAGTCCGTACACAGATTGCATACATGATAGAGCCTATGGCTGAAGCATAGGAACATCTTTCATTTTCTCTCTATCTTCTGCGGTGGTCGGGCATTGAGTCGACTCAACTTCACACCTTGTAACACGTGCAAGAACCCTTTCTTTGCTTGATCCATTTTGAACTTCTTCAAAACTTTGTCAAGGTATGTGCTTTGTGAAAGTCCAATTAAGCGCCTTGATCTATCTCTATAGATCTTAATGCCCAATATGTAAGCAGCTTCACCGAGGTCTTTCATTGAAAACTCTTATTCAAGTATCCCTTTATGCTATCCAGAATTCTATATCATTTCCGATCAACAATATGTCATCCACATATAATATCGTAAATGCTACTGAGCTCCCACTCACTTTCTTGTAAATACAAGCTTCTCCAAAAGTCAGACAAACCCAAATGCTTTGATCACACTATCAAATCGCTTATTCCAACTCCGAGATGCTTGCACCAGTCCATAGATGGATCGCCGAGCTTGCACACTTTGTTAGCTCCTTTGGATCGATAAAACCTTCTCGTTGCATCATATACAACTCTTCTTCCGTAAATCCATTCAGAATGCGTCTTTACATCCATTTGCCAAATTTCATAATCATAAAATGCGCAATCGCTAACATGATTCGGACGGACTTAAGCATCGCTACGGGTGAGAAGGTCTCATCGTAGTCAATCCCTTGAACTTGTCGAAAACCTTTTGCATAAGTCGAGCTTTATAGACGGTAACATTACCGTCGTGCCGATCTTCTTCTTGAAGATCCACTTGTTTTCTATTGCTTGCCTACCCTCGGGCAAGTCAACCAAAGTCCACACTTTGTTTTCATACATGGATCCCATCTCGATTTCATGGCTTCAAGCCACTTTGCGGAATCTGGGCTCACCATCGCTTCTTCATAGTTCGTGGGTTCATCATGATCTAGTAGCATGACTTCCGAAACAGGATTACCGAACCACTCAGTGCGGATCTTACTCTGGTTGATCTACGAGGTTACGTAGTAACTTGATCTGAAGTTTCATGATCTACATCATCAACTTCCTCGCTACTTGGTGTAGGTGTCTCGTAAACTGGTTTCGCGATTTAACTACTTTCAAGTAAGGGAGAAGGTACTATTACCTCATCAAGTTCCACTTTCCTCCCACTCACTTCTTTCGAGAGAAACTCCTTCTCTAGAAAGGATCCATTCTTAGCAACGAATGTCTTGCCTTCGGATCTGTGATAGAAGGTGTACCCAACTGTCTCCTTTGGGTATCCTATGAAGACACATTTCTCCGATTTGGGTTCGAGCTTATCAGGTTGAAGCTTTTTCACATAAGCATCGCATCCCCAAACTTTAAGAAACGACAACTTTGGTTTCTTGCCAAACCATAGTTCATAAGGTGTCGCCTCAACGGATTTTGACGGTGTTCTATTCAGGTGAATGCGGCTGTCTCTAGAGCATAACCCCAAAACGATAGCGGTAAATCAGTAAGAGACATCATAGATCGCACCATATCTAGTAAAGTACGACACGACGCTCGACACACCATTACGCTGTGGTGTTCCGGTGGCGTGAGTTGCGAAACTATTCCGCATTGTTTCAAATGTAGACCAAACTCAGAACTCAAATATTCACCTCCACGATCGATCGTAGAAACTTAATTTTCTTGTTACGATGATTTTCAACTTCACTCTGAAATTCTTTGAACTTTTCAAACGTTTCAGACTTATGTTTCATTAAGTAGATATACCCATATCCGCTTAAGTCATCTGTGAAGGTGAGAAAATAACGATATCCGCCACGAGCCTCAACATTCATCGGACCACATACATCTGTATGTATGATTTCCAACAAATCTGTTGCTCTCTCCATAGTACCGAGAACGGTGTTCTAGTCATCTTGCCCATGAGGCACGGTTCGCAAGTGCCAAGTGATTCATAATCAAGTGACTCCAAAAGTCCATCAAGATGGAGTTTCTTCATGCGCTTTACACCGATATGACCTAAACGGCAATGCCACAAATAAGTTGCACTTTCATTATCAACTCTGCATCTTTTGGTTTCAACATTATGAATATGTGTATCACTACTATCGAGATTCATCAAAATAGACCATTCCTCAAGGGTGCATGACCATAAAAGATATTACTCATATAAATAGAACAACCATTATTCTCGATTTAAATGAATAACCGTCTCGCATCAAACAAGATCCAGATATAATGTTCATGCTCAACGCAGCACCAAATAACAATTATTTAGGTCTAAAACTAATCCGAAGGTAGATGTAGAGGTAGCGTGCCGACCGCGATCACATCGACTTTGGAACCATTTCCCACGCGCATCGTCACCTCGTCCTTTGCCGAGTTCAGCAATCAGTAGTCCCTGCTTCGAGTTGCAAATATTAGCAATGTAACCAAGATCAAATACCAGTGCTACTACGAGCTCTAGTAAGGTACACATCAATAACATGTATATCACATATACCTTTGTTCACCTTGCCATCCTTCTTATCCGCCAAATACTTGGGGCAGTTCCGCTTCGAAAGGACCACCGCTTGCGCAAGAAGCACTCAATTTCAGGTTTAGGGCCGACTTGGGTTTCTTCTCCCGAGCAAAGAACTTGCTTGCTGTTCTTCTTGAGATTCCCTTCTTCTTCCCTTTGCCTTTCTTCTTGAAACTAGTGGTCTTGTTGACCATCAACACTTGATGCTCCTTTTTGATTTCTACCCGCAGCCTTTAGCATTGCGAAGAGCTCGTATAGTCTTTACTAACCCTTGCATATTATAGTTCATCACGAAGCCTTTGTAGCTTGGTGGCGTGATTGAGAATTTCATCAATGACACAATCATCCGGAAGATTAACTCCCAATTGTGTCAAGTGATTGTAGTACCCGGACATTCTCGAGTATATGCTCACTAATGTAACTGTTCTCCTCCATCTTGCAGCTATAGAACTTATTGGAGACTTCATATCTCTCAATCCGGGCATTCTGTTGAATATTAACTTCAACTCCTGGAACATCTCATATGCTCCATGACGCTCAAAACGTCGTTGAAGTCCCGGTTCTAAGCCGTAAAGCATGGCACATCGAACTATAGAGTAGTCATCGACTTTGCTCGCCAGACGCTCATAACATCCGGTGTTGCTCCAAAGAAGAAGTTCGTCACCTAGCGGTGCATCCAGACGTAGCTCTTACAGGCAGCAATGAGGATGATCCTCAAATTACGGACCCAATCCGTGTAATTGCTACCATCATCTTTCAACTTTGCTTTCTCAAGGAACGCATTAAAATTCAACGGAACAACAAAGACGAGCCATCTATCTACAATCAAACATAGACAAGCAAGATACTATCAGTACTAAGTTCATGATAAATTTAAGTTCAATTAATCATATTACTTAAGAACTCCCACTTAGAAAAACATCTCTAGTCATCTAAGTGATCACGTGATCCAAATCAACTAAACCATAACCGATCATCACGTGAAATGGAGTAGTTTTCAATGGTGAACATCTTATGTTGATCATATCTACTATATGATTCACGCCGACCTTCGGTCTTCCGTGTTCGAGGCCATATCTGCATATGCTAGGCTCGTCAAGTATAACCCGAGTATTCTCGTGTGCAAAACTGGCTTGCACCCGTTGTAGATGGACGAGAGCTTATCACACCCGATCATCACGTGGTGTCCGGGCACGATTTAACTTTGGCAACGGTGCATACTCGGGAGAACACTTCTTGATTATTTAGTGAGAGATCATCTTATAATGCTACCGTCAATCAAAGCAAGATAAGATGCATAAAAGGATAAACATCACATGCAAATCAATATAAGTGATATGATATGGTCATCATCATCTTGTGCTTCACGATCTCCATCTTGCAAAGACCACCTTGATCACCATCGCCACCGGCGCGACACCTTGATCTCCATCGCAGCATCGTTGTCGCCTCGCCAAACTTATGCTATTACGACTATCGCTACCGCTTAGTGATAAAGTAAAGCATTACAGGCGATTGCATTGCATACAATAAAGCGACAACCATATGGCTCCTGCCAGATTGCCGATAACTTCGTTACAAAACATGATCATCTCATACAATAAAATATAGCATCACGCCTTGACCATATCACATCACAACATACCCTGCAAAAACAAGTTAGACGTCCTCTACTTTGTTGTTGCAAATTTTACGTGGCTGCTACGGGTTTAAGCAAGAACCAGTCTCACCTCGCATCAAAACCACAACGATATTTCACAAATAGACTCGCTTTAACCTTCTCAAGGACCGGGCGAGCCACACTCGGTTCAACTAAAGTGAGAGAGACAGCACCCACCACCACCTTTAAGCAACGAGTGCTCGTGGCGGTGAAACCAGTCTCGCGTAAGCGTCTGGCGTAATGTCGGTCCAGGCCGCTTCATCTCACAATACCGCTGAACCAAAGTATGACATGCTGGTAGGTAGTATGACTTGTATCGCCCACAACTCACTTGTGTTCTACTCGTGCAAAACATCAAACCATAGAAAAACCTAGGCTCGATACCACTTTGTTGGGGAACGTAGTAATTTCAAAATTTTCCTACGCACACGCAAGATCATGGTGATGTATAGCAACGAGAGGGAGAGTGTTGTCTACATACCCTTGTAGACCCGGCGAAGCGATCACAACGTAGAGGAAGTAGTCGACGTTCTCCTCGCGATCCGACCGATCCGGCGCCGTTACTCGACGCCCCGAGTTCTTGACACACGTACAGCTCGATGACGCCCCTCAGACTCGATCCAGCCGAGTGTCGAGGAGAGTTCCACAAGACGACGGCGTGGTGACGATCTTGATGTTTCACGGCGCAGGGCTTCGCCTAAGCTTCGCGACGGTATAACCGAGGTGGAATATGGTGGAGGGGGCACCGACACGGCTAAGGAACGATCTCACGATCAACTTGTGTGTTCCAAGGTGCCCCCTGCCCCGTATATAAAGGAGCCAGGGGAAGGGGGCGGCCCAAGGAGGGCGCATACAGGGAGTCCTACTCCTCCGGAGTAGGATTCCCCCAATCCTAGTTGGACTAGGATTCCTGAGGGGAAAGAGAGAGGGGCGGCCCCTTCTCCTAGTCCTAGTAGGACTAGGGAAGGGGGGGCGCGCCAGCTTGGGCTGCCCTCCTCCTTTCCACTAGGGCCCATCGAGGCCCATTTACCTCCCGGGGTTCCAGTAACCTCCGGTACTCGGTAAATTCCGTTTTACCGGAACCATTCGAACTCCAAACATAGGCTTCCAATATATCAATCTTTATGTCTCGACCATTCCGAGACTCCTCGTCATGTCCGTGATCACATCCGGGACTCGAACTCCTTCGGTACATCAAAATACATAAACTCATAATAACCGCCATCGAAACCTTAAGCGTGCGAACCCTACGGTTCGAGAACAATGTAGACATGACCTAGAACTATTCACGGTCAATAACCAACAGCGGACCTGGATGCCCATATTGGTTCCTACATATTCTACGAAGATCTTTGTCGGTCGGACCGCATAACAACATACGTTGTTCCTTTGTCATCGGTATGTTACTTGCCCGAGATTCGATCGTCGGTATCCAATACCTAGTTCAATCTCGTTACGCAAGTCTCTTTACTCGTTCCGTAATACATCATCTCACAACTAACTCATTAGTTGTAGTGCTTGCAAGGCTTCATGATGTGCATTACCGAGAGGGCCCAGAGATACCTCTCCGACAATCGGAGTGACAAAACCTAATCTCAAATACGCCAACCCAACATCTACCTTTGGACACCTGTAGTACTCCTTTATAATCACCCGATTCACGTTGTGACGCTTTGGTAGCACCAAAGTGTTCCTCCGTAAACGGAGTTGCATAATCTCATAGTTACGGGAACATGTATATGTCATGGATAAAAGCAGAGCAACATACTAAACGATCGTGTGCTAAGCTAAGGAATGGGTCATGTCAATCAGATCATTCTACTAATGATGTGACCTCGTTAATCAAATAACAACTCCTTGTTCATGGTCAGGAAACATAACCATCTTTGATTAACAAGCTAGTCTAGTAGAGGCATACTAGTGACATGTTGTTTGTTTATTCATTCACACATGTATCAAGTTTCCGGTTAATACAATTCTAGCATGAATGATAAACATTTATCATGAAATAAGGAAATAAATAATAACTTTATTATTGCCTCTAGGGCATATTTCCTTCAATCAGTAGGTGAAGATAATGAAACAGTAGCAGCAGTGGAACATTCAGCAACAGATGTAGCGTTATCACGCTCAATGCATTTTAGACATGGTGGTTCAAATCCATCCCGAGCGGGACTGATCTGTTGAGCGCGAAGTGACTCATTCACTTTTTGTAGATCTTCATGAGCCACTCTCAATTTCTCAAGCTCTTGTTTCCTTTCAAGATAATCATAGGAGAGCCTTTCATAAGTAGTTGAGAGCGATTCATGACGACCTTCAAGTTCTTGGTACTTAGCATGAAGATTTTTTATGTCATCAACTAAGGACTGTGAACGTGTCATTTCCGCGTCCAACAGGTCATCGCTTTTGTCTAACAGTTTTTGAGTATGTTCCATAGCCTTTTGTTGTTCAGTTGCAATTTTAGCAAGTGTTTTGTAGCTTGGTTTGGATTCACAATCAGAGTCATCTTCACTTGATGTTTGAAAGTAAGCATCGCGTGATTTTACCTTGGCACCACGTGCCATGAAGTAGTAGGTGGGAGTAGGATCGTCTTCGACATCAGCTTCAGCGTTGGTGTGGAAATCATTATCTTCAGTGTTGAAGATGGACCTGGCAACATAGGTTGTGGCTAGAGCCAGACTTGCTACGCCAGGGTCAGATTCCTCTCCAGACTCCACCTCCGCCTCCTCAGAAGCAGACTCCTCCTCTGAATCCATCTCCTTGCCAACAAAAGCACGAGCCTTGCCAGATGAGCTCTTCTTGTATGATGAAGACTTGGAAGAAGACTTAGAAGAGGACTTAGAAGATTTCTTTTTCTTCTTGTCATCAGAATCATATTCCTTGCTTTTCTTCTTCTTCTCATTATCCCACTGTGGACACTCGGATATGTAGTGACCAGGTTTCTTGCACTTGTGGCAGGTTCTCTTCTTGTGATCATGGGTGGAAGCCTCATCATTCCTTGAGCTAGATCGTGAAGACTTTCTGAAGCCTTTCTTCTTGGTGAATTTCTGAAACTTCTTCACAAGCATCGTAAGCTCTTTTCCAATGTCTTTAGGATCTTCAGAACTGCAGTCAGATTCTTCTTCAGATGAGGAAACAACTTTTGCCTTCAAAGCACGAGTTCGGCCATAGTTTGGGCCATAGATATCTCTTTTCTCAAAAAGCTGGAACTCATGTGTGTTGAGCCTCTCAAGTATATCAGACGGATCGAGTGACTTGAAGTCAGGACGTTCTTGTATCATGAGGGCAAGGGTGTCAAAGGAGCTGTCGAGTGATCTCAGTAGTGTCTTGACGATTTCATGCTTGGTAATCTCAGTCGCGCCAAGAGCTTGAAGTTCATTTGTGATATCAGTGAGGCAATCGAACGTGAGCTGGACATTTTCATTGTCGTTTCTCTTGAAGCGGTTGAAGAGGTTGCGAAGAACACTGATTCTTTGATCTCTCTGGGTTGATACGCCTTCGTTGACCTTGGATAGCCAGTCCCAGACTAGCTTTGATGTTTCCAGAGCACTCACACGACCATACTGTCCTTTGGTCAGATGACCACAGATAATGTTCTTGGCAGTAGAGTCTAGTTGAATGAACTTCTTGACATCAGCAGGGGTGACACCTTCACCAGTTTTGGGAACGCCGTTCTTAACGACATACCAGAGGTCGACATCAATGGCTTCAAGATGCATACGCATCTTATTCTTCCAGTAGGGATATTCAGTTCCATAGAACACGGGGCAAGCAGCGGAGACTTTGATTATCCCTGCAGTCGACATAGCTGAAACTCGGTGGTTAAATCAATCACACGTAACAAGGGAGTACCTTGCTCTGATACCAATTGAAAGTGCTAGTATCGACTAGAAGGGGGGTGAATAGGCGATTTTTATGAAAGTCTTCAAAACTTAGAAGTTTCGAAGACAAACAACAGAGATGACCTAGTTGATATGCAGCGGAAGATAAACTACCATAAGCAAGCCATAGTCAAGTATGCAATGATGTGAAAGTACAGGACTAATAGCAGCTAAGTAGTAAGGATCAGGATGGAAGATAGTCTGAAGCCAATCAACAGTAGTAGTCAAGCAATGAAGTCAAACAGATACACAGATAGGCAATGACTTCACGAAGACAAACTTAAGTAAAGGATGGAAAGGGATAGAACAAGTTGCTTGTTGAAGACACATGATTTGTTGGACCAGTTCCACTTGCTGTGACAACTGTACGTCTGGTTAGGGAGGCTGAGATTTAACTCAGAAGACCGTGTCTTCACCTTATTCCCCTTGAGCCAAGGACACCCAGTCCTCACCCAATCACTTTTGTAAGTCTTCAAGGTATACTTCCAAACCTTCACAGACTTTGTTCACCGGCAATCCACAATGACTCTTGGATGCTCAGAACACGACACCTAACTGGCTGGAGGATTCACAGTCCTCAAGTGTAATAAGTCTTCAGTCACATGCATGTAAAGACTTCATGATGCCTAACACTCTTTAGCTCGGGTGTTTGGGCTTTGTCCTCGCAAGGATTTCTCTCTCTCTCAAATGCTTCGAGGTGGGTTGCTCTCAAACGACAAAAGCCGTGCACAAACTCTGAGCAGCCACCAATTTATGGTGTAGGGGGTGGGCTATTTATAGCCACCAAGCAACCCGACCTCATTTGTCCAACATGACCTGGTCACTAAGGAACCGACACGTGTTCCAACGGTCGATTTCAAACACACGCTGCAACTTTACTTGGGCTACAAGCAAAGTCGACTCATCCACTCTGGATAAGATTTGCTCTCATTGTCTTCGCTCGAAGACATAGGATTTGGGTTGAGCATCACTTCAGTCACTCTGACTTAGTTCACTTGGACCCCACTTAATAGTACGGTGGTTCCTATGACCCAACAAAGAAGAAAAGGAAACAACGAAACCACACAGTCTTCGCGCTCCATAGTCTTCACGTAATGTCTTCTCATGTCATAGCCTTCAATATGAATATCTTCTCATACCACCATTGTCTTCAATGTCTTCATACATTTTTAGGGGTCATCTCCGGTAGGTAAACCGAATCAATGAGGGACACAACCTGCGTTATCCTGCAATTCTCACAAACGCATTAGTCCCTCAACCAACTTTGTTGTCAATACTCCAAAACCAACTAGGGGTGGCACTAGATGCACTTACAGACTCCATCGACACGGCAGCTTGGGAGAAGCTGGGAATCACCGAGCAAGGTGGAGCGACGGCTCATGCGCTGCAGCCCAGGGTGGAGCAATCCCTGGCCGGAGGGTCGTCGGAGATGGATCTCTCCATCCCGAACCAATACGGCTCCAACCTGGGGTCGGTCACGTCGCCTCCGATGCGGATGGAGGCGGTGGTGGCCCCCTCGCCGTTGGCGGAGCCGCTAGGTGAGGCGCGCACCCCCATCGTGGTGTCGGAGGACTCGCTACCTCGCCCCTCGCTCTCTCCAATGCAAGGCGGTCGCAGCAGCAACAAGCTCGGCGTGGTGAAGCAGCTCAACAAGGTGGCGGTGCGCAAGGTGTGCACGGAGGCGGGGAGTGCTGCGGAGATCTTGGGGGTGCCGGCGACGCCGCGCCAGGCGGTGATGGCCCTGGCGGTTCCTGTCCCCGCTCCGCTCGTGCAGGAGATGTCCCAATCGGCACCCATCCCGAAGGCCAAGCGCTCTAAGGCAGTGGTGGAGGGGCAGGTAACTCCCATGCGGGTCAGCGCGCGCGCCAAGGGTGCCAAAGGCAACCTGCCTTCGCTCCAGCGCGCCCAACTTCTGGAAGCTCAGAAGAACTTGGAAACCTCAGGTAATCCCTTGCCGTGTTTTACGATCCTAGACTCATTTTCGGACGAGCATTTGGGTGAGGTTCTGGGAGAGAGCGGGGTGGAACCGACGGGTGATGGTGGGGTGTGTCGGTGTCAAAACCGGCGGATCTCGGGTAGGGGGTCCCGATCTGTGCGTCAAGGCTGATGGTAACACGAAGCAAGGGACACAGATGTTTTACCTAGGTTCGGGCCCTCTCGATGGAGGTAAAACCCTACTTCCTGCTTGATTAATATTGATGATATGGATAGTACAAGAGTAGATCTACCACGAGATCGTAGAGGCTAAACCCTAAGAGCTAGCCTATGATGGTATGATTGTAATTGTGATCGGCCTTCTAAGGACCAACCTCTCTGGTTTATATAGGCACCGGAGAGGCCTAGGGTTTACATGGAGTCGGTTACAAGGAAGGAAACACAATATCCGGATCGCCAAGCTTGCCTTCAACGCAAAGGAGAGTCCCATCAGTACACAGGCCGAAGTCTTGAGTCTTGTATCTTCACGCTTCAATAGTCTGGATGTTGTACACAGTCCGGCTGTCCGGATACCCCCTAATCCAGGACTCCCTCAGTAGCCCCTGAACCAGGCTTCAATGACAATGAGTCTGGTGCGAAGTATTGTCTTCGGCATTGCAAGGCGGGTTCCTTCTCCGAATACTCCAAAGTAATCATCGAACACTTAGACCATGTCCGGATCTGCAAGATGATCTTTACATGGCATAAATCTGATCTGCTGGCAATCTTCGTGCGTCGTGCCCGTGCATCGTGGCCTGGTCCAACGCGAACCGGCGTTTCTTACCCCACGATGACTCACGTTACGAGGCGGTTTTATTGGCACGTCCCGTCGAGGCAGAGATCGTGTTCCTCTTATTACGGGATTTTCCATCAATATGGGTGTGTGCGACCCCACGACGGCCGTTGGTATAACTCCGTGTGTTTTTAGATAAGCCTCAAATGGTCACACCGAGGACTCTTGATATTCACCCTCTTTATAAAGGGGTCGAGGCCTATACCTCTTTTCTACCTTCCTCGCGCCTTCTCGCACCTCGAGTTCTAACACCCGAAACCTAAGCTTCAACACCCCAGATCCTCCAATATGCCCGGATCCGCCCCTCAAGGGAGGTGGGTGGCCTCCTCGATCCAAGAGGACGACATTGCGAAGCTTAGGGAGGTTGGATACCATACTGCCGACATCCAGCACAGGCTTCTTGCTCCAGGGCAGGTCATCCCCATGCCGGAGCCTAATGAGTGCATCATTTTTGTCCCGCACTTTCTCCGCGGCTTGAGCTTCACCCTCGATCCCTTCGTGAGGGGGCTCATGTTCTATTATGGGTTGGATTTTCATGATCTGGCTCCAGACGCTATCCTCCATATCTCGTCGTTCATTATCGTGTGCGAGGCTTTTCTCCACGTCACCCTGCACTTCGGCTTGTGGCTTAAGACCTTCAATGTGAAGCCGAAGATGATCCAGGGGCGACATGTGGAGTGCGGAGGTGCCGTAATAAGCAGGAACGCCAATGCCTCATGGCCAGAGGGTTCTTTCCCAGAAGTATCCGATGTATGGCAACGGAGGTGGTTTTATGTCACGGCTCCCAGAGGCACAAAGTGGGTAGCTGCCCCCGAGTTGGGGGCCCGCTAGTGATGTACCAGTACTGCATAATCACATCCGGGAGATTCTTGAGAGGGACATTAACCTCGTCAGCGTAATGCAAGTGTTGTTAATCCGACGGACGTTGTCGTGCCAATGCCAGCCTCTCCGGATGTGGGAGTTCAATCCGGAAGGTCCGCGGACTGTCAAGAACTTCTTCGGCTTGAAGCTCGAAGAGATGTGCAAATTATTCTTCGGATAGAGAGTAGAGTGTCCGGACACCACCGAGGATACAGGCCTAAGCTGCAATCGCCTAGATACCCAAGTAAGTAATCTTGACACCGGAGACCTTGTTTAGTATTTGTCATAATTGTTTGTTCTGAAAATCATCCGTGGCCAGGAATGGCTCAGCAAGGCAGAGAGAATCAGGTGTCCGGCGCCACTTCCCGAAGGTTCGCCTGGTCCCACCATGGCCAAGATGCTTGACCGGGTACTCAGCAGGATTCCCTCAGGGAAAGACAAGGGGAAGAACGAAGAAACTGAACTCCACACTCTACGCATCCGAACCGGGGGAATTACTACCTCCCTTAAGGAGGATAATCAGGAAAGGGAGGCTAAAGCCTCCTCCCCGCGCGGGAAGAAGAGGGCAGCCTCCGAAGACTTGGAGGCGGAGACGCCCACACTAGGGAAAAAGACATCCCCAGGGGGCCTTGCCCCGACGGGCACCCTCCGCATCATGCCCTCCAACAGGCCAGCCCTCCACAAAGCTGTAAGTCAATCTACAATCCGAAGGTATTGTGTTTCTCCTAGATCAATAACCAGGATTCAACTTTTTGCAGTCCGGCCAGCAGCTCTTCTCAAAAGGGCTTGTCTTCGGGGGACCTTCCTCCAGAGCTGATGGAGAGCGAAACCCCACCCACCTCTTCGACTCATGAAGCGGGCGACACCGAGGTGTCGTCACGGAGGAGTCCGGATTTGCTGAAGCCTGAAGTCAATTCGTCAGTCGCCCTGCACCCGGAGCGTTTGGCTACAACGGGGGGCGATGGGAAGAGTCCGGCGCAGTTTGATGTCCGATCGGATGTGCTGACGGGCTTACTGGAGCGAGCTATGCTCTCGGAGGAGCACCGATCATTATTGAGCGCGGTGCTCAAGAAGATTTGGTCCGCTACAAGCGGTTTGAATGAAGTTTCCTGCTCAGAGGCTTTGAGGTATGTAATGAAGAGTACACTTTTTCTTTGGCTGTGAGGCACGCGCTAGGTGTGTTCCATATAATAGTAGCCCCTGAGACTCTGGTTGTCCGCCTTAGGCGGCAAACGGGGGATCATAAACCAATGATCGTGCTGTAAATATGTGTAGGTACCTGTGGGTCCGGACGCCGGCCAGTCCGTGGAAGTTGCCAAACTAACGAGGCAAATTGGATCGATTGATGCCGATATCGCGCTGGTGAATGAGCGGCTGGACAAATCACAAGGTATGTGTCATGCCTTCCCTTGTGTAGAAAAATATGAAGGTGGCATGATATTGATGTAATATGTTTGGACTGCAGATGGTGCTGCTACCGTGGAGGCCCTGAGGGCAGAACTTGCTCAAGCCAAGGAACAAGCTCGGGTGAGCAATGCGGCTGCCCTAAAGGCGGCCGAGGAATTGAGGGCCGAATAGGCTGCTCATCGCCGAAGCGAGGAAAAGATAGCCGAAATGGCTATTGAGTTAAAAAAAATGCCGCTGACCGGTATGAGCTCCTTAAAAAGGAACATGAGGATAATTCGGTCAAACTAAACAAGGCACTGAATGCCACCAAGGAAATCCGGACCAAGCTCAGGGGTGCGCGGGAGGAGCTTCAACAGGCCGGCAAAATCGCGGCTGGGGGCTCCTATTTGCTGCGAACGAAATTTTTCGGTCCGAAGTACGCTCCCCTGGATGGACGCTGGAGTCCTGTGGACGCATACACGGATTTGGCAAAGAGTACGGCAGACGCTACCAAGTTCTTCAAAGATCAAGGTGACAAGGAATTGGAGAAGCTTTTGAAGGAAATATGCCCTAGAGGCAATAATAA
Organism: Aegilops speltoides; assembly: GCA_021437245.1. Taxonomy (NCBI): domain Eukaryota; kingdom Viridiplantae; phylum Streptophyta; class Magnoliopsida; order Poales; family Poaceae; genus Aegilops; species Aegilops speltoides. The sequence goes on from CM038145.1 coordinate 229,257,768, forward strand.
AGTTATTATCTATTTCCTCATATCTGGATAAATGTTTATTATTCATGCTAGAATTGTATTAACCAGAAACATGGTACATGTGTGAATACATAGACAAACTTAATGTCACTAGTATGCCTCTACTTGACTAGCTCATTAATCAAAGATGGTTATGTTTCCTAACCATAGACATGTGTTGTCATTTGATTAACGGGATCACATCATTAGGAGAATGATGTGATTGACCTGACCCATTCCGTTAGCTTAGCATTTGATCGTTTAGTATGTTGCTATTGCTTTCTTCATGACTTATACAAAGTTCCTACAACTATGAGATTATGCAACTCCGTTTACGGAGGAACACTTTGTGTGCTACCAAACGTCACAACGAATCGGGTGATTATAAAGGAGCTCTGAGTGTCTCCAATAGTACATGTTGAGTTGGCGTATTTCGAGATTAGGTTTTGTCACTCCGATTGTCGGAGAGGTATCTCTGGGCCCTCTCGATAATGCACATCACTATAAACCTTGCAAGCAATGTAGCCAATGAGTTGGTTACGGAATGATGCATTACGTAACGAGTAAAGAGACTTGCCGGTAACGAGATTGAACTAGGTATTGGATACTGGCGATCGAATCTCGGGCAAGTAACATACCGATGACAAAATGGAACAACGTATGTTGTTATGCGGTTTGACCGATAAAGATCTTCGTAGAATATGTAGGAGCCAATATGAACATCGAGGTTCCGCTATTGGTTATTGACAGGAAACAGTTCTAGGTCATGTCTATATAGTTCTCGAACCCGTAGGGTCCGCACGCTTAACGTTACGATGACAGTTTTATTATGAGTTTATAAGTTTTGATGTACCGAAGGTTGTTCGGAGTCCCGGATGTGATCACGGACGTGACGAGGAGTCTCTAAATGGTCGAGACATAAAGATTGATTTATTGGAAGCCTATATTTGGATATCGGAATCGCTCTGTGAAATCGATTTTATCGAGTACCGGGGTTACCGAACCCCGGGGCTTATTGGGCCTACATGGGCCCTAAGGGAGAAGAGGAGGGCCGGCCAGGGCAGGCCGCGCGCCCCCTCCCCCTAGTCCGAATAGGACAAGGAAGGGGGGGCGGCGCCCCCCTTTCCTCTTTCCCCCTTCCCCCTTCCTTCTCCAACAAGGCAAGAGGGGGGAGTCCTACTCCCGCGGGAGTAGGACTCCTCCAGGCGCACCCCTAGGGCCGGCCGCACCTCCCCCCTCCCTCCTTTATATACGGGGGCAAGGGGGCACCCCATGACATACAAGTTGATCTTCGGGATTGTTCCTTAGTCGTGTGCGGTGCCCCCCTCCACCATATTCCACCTTGGTCATATCGTTGCGGTGCTTAGGCGAAGCCCTGCGTCGGTAGAACATCATCATCATCACCACGCCATCGTGCTGACGGAACTCATCCCCGACACCCTGCTGGATCGGAGTCCGGGGATCGTCATCGAGATGAACGTGTGCTGAACTCGGAGGTGCCATACGTTCGGTACTTGGATCGGTCGGATCGTGAAGACGTACGACTACATCAATCGCGTTGTTCTAATGCTTCCGCTTTCGGTCTACGAGGGTATGTGGACAACACTCTCCCCTCTCGTTGCTATGCATCACCATGATCCTTGCGTGTGCGTAGGAATTTTTTTGAAATTACTACGTTCCCCAACAGCTTTTCTAGTCGCAATTCCATGCTCCCACCCGCCCGCTGCCGTTAAGTGACAAGATGGCTGCTGTAGCGGAGCTTCACAGGCTGTCCGGACATGCAATGCGGTCTGTAGTAGACCATCTTTGGCCAAAGGGGCCTAAGCTGGACAGTTACTTTGGTTTGGTGCACCAGTTCCTTGGGGTCGTGCCTCGGGTCGATGTAATGAGGAGGTCGGCGTGTATAGAGGGTGCACGGATGGCTCTTGCCCGTGTTAAAGCCTATTGGACGAATATGGATGCCACCATTATAGCGGCCCATGATCTGGTGGGGGGCCAATATCCGGCCGAGCACTACTTAGCGCAGGTCACAGAAGGTGCCCGCCTAATAGAGGTGCAGTGCTCGAAGAATGTCTTGTTCGAATGATGAACTGAATCATTGTAAAAACAATGTTTATTTTGGCTATGAGGCTGTATTTATACTATTTGCCTGAGAATATGATTGTGTCCCCTGTGCGGCCGTTTATATATATATATATATATATGTGTGTGTGTGTGTGTGTGTGTGTGTGTGTGTGTGTGTGTGTGTGTGTGTGTGTGTGTGTATAAATATGTAATCCGAAAGTTAGCAGTCGTTGGCTTCAGGCCCCACGCATAGAATGCGGGGGTGTTCGCGAAAAAATATGCTTAATCACACTTGGTCCAATGTCTTGGTCCATGAAGGAGGTGATCGCACGTCGAACTAGGCAACCAGACTATATAGCTGTAACACCTTCGCTTAGCCGCGGGAGTCTAACGTTGGGGTTACTATGTAGCCCCTGGTACTTTCACATGCATCCGAATACGGGCGCGTATGTACATGGCCGGGAAATGGCCCTTCGTTAATGCGGAGGAATCTTAAAGATTCGGGTGAGTCTTCGAGTGGTTGAACAGTCTCTCACTGCATCATGTAAGTCAGTTTTCGGCTTTCTCTACTGAGGTGCTCATCCGGAATAACCAGGGCACAATCGCAGTAGTTCTCCTTTGGCCACCTTAGCCAATAATAACGGAACATAAGGCGGAAAACCCAGGAGCCGGGCAAAACCAACATTTCACCAAAGACATGATTCGGAGCTGATGCATATAAGGCCTAACTCGTGACGCCGAACACTCCCGAAGGTATTCGGACTTTATAATAGATGATGGGCTCAAGAATGCCCAGCATTATAAACCCTGTGTTTCCAGGTACGTGCGTTAATATGTCGTGGCAACATTATAAACGGCAGTATCCTCTGTGGGTATGGAACCCATGGGATGGTTAAACAACAAGAGGCAATAGAAAAGGTTTACACAGGGGCTTAATCTGAAAAGAAACCTGTTGAACGGGGCCCTGCTGCACGTCTGAGCCTTTGTCTCCGTTGTGCCGTATCCTGGAAGGGTATCGTGCGAATGTTGTATGTGGAAAAAGAAAACTCATAGGAGATTACAACGTTAGTATGCGATGGATAGTAAAAGTGTAAGCTATTGGCCTACCACTACTAGGGAAAAGGCTAGCAGCAGCGCGGGTTTTAGATGTATCAAGAGCGCTGGTACCGTGCTACTAATAAGGCGCCATGAGCTAACTCATAGCAAGAGGCGGCGTGCGCGCCGCCATCGCTACACAAGTGTAGCAAAGAGCTCGGTTAGAGGAAGCTCACATCGCTAGTAGCGCTTAGCGCTTTTGGCTTGACGCCATCGCTATTGAGGCGCTTGCTGCTAACATTTATACACTCGCCGCTAATTTAAGTAGTTTTTTTTGGCATATTTGTTTTGTATTTGAACAGGCTTGTTGAAGAATCTTTAGCACATAGAAATGTCATCATGATACACATACAAATGCCTGCGACACCACAAATGTAATCATAGCATGTACATACAAATAGTCTCATCATAATCATCATCCAATACAAAGTGATATCTTGTCATCATCTCGAAAATAGCAATACATGCAAGTCTCGAATACTTGCAACTACAACAACGTCATCCATCTAAACAAAGGTATATGCAAGAAGTGCTATCACTATGAGTGAGAGCGGAACTATGCAGTACATGTGGTGGCGGTTACGAGTCCTCTCTCGCGCTAGCGTGAACCTCAAGTAACTAGCTTCTCCTTCTTGTCTACTTTTGAAGCCTTTATGGCTGGCACCCGTGAACCCATTCACTTGCGCCTGACACTCATGCCACTCGTTGTACACCCCCGGAACCTTCCCTTTGTACACGACATAGCATTTCCGTCTCACCATCAAGAAACTAGGTACCTGTTAGAGATGCATGTTCATGAAGAGGATGTACAATCATATATATGCAACAAAATATACTAGAGCAACACCGAAAAAGAAAGGGTTAGCAACTAGATGCAACATATACAGTACGCAAATTAATTAACTAGAGGTACGCAGGTCATCATACGCAAACTAACAAAGTAGCGTTACGCAAGTTCGGCAGGGACCGTGGACATCACAAAGTTTCATCGCTACAAAAAGTATACAAGTTCAACCGACACATATCATCATCATCGGCATCATAAATCACTAGAAGTTCCATCCTTCCATATCATCGAGGACGAACCCTAGCTTCTTGAACGGCGTGAGGTCTAGACGTTGCATGCCTATGCGAGTTCGGACGTCAGCTCGCGATATAGGGCCGTGGTGGAACATCCCCTTCTCATCAACGACTTCTTTCATGATGATCGTTGCAATGTCGCTTTGGATGCGAAAGAAGTCATCTCTAAGTTTATAATTCACTTCTCCATGAGATTCTAGCAACTTGTGGATATGATCATCATTTCTGCTGTTAATGCGAAGCTTTTGGTGATCCGTGTTGAACTGAATCATGAGATGGACGATGTAGAATCCATCCTTCTTGCTTGGTTTTGGGACATGGATGCAGGAGAAGTTAGTTTTATGCGCGAAACCCATCTTCTTGTTCCTTTGTTTCTTGATATGCACGTACACCTCTAAAGCTAAAGCCCGGAGAGCATCATCTAGAATATTCATTATGTGGGTGTAGTCCTTTTCTCGTAGTCTCCGGAAGGGTCAAAATACACGGTGTGGGAGACTTGCGGTAAAGAACGATAAGGATGGCGCGCCTGCTGCTGCAGGAAAAGACACCTCAAATTATTCCCCATATGAGAGAGAAGGAATGATTGAAATGTACGAAAGGGTTGTCCGAACTGACTTACTTTGGATGATAAGGCACGAGGACAATTTCCGGTCCTTATTCTGTACCATGAAGTTTTGGAGGTACTCCCTAGCAGTTTCACGCTCAAAGTCGCCGAGACTCAAGAAAGACTCGTGCATGTAGTACGGATCCGCCACACAGATTTGCGAGACTTCTTCACTCTTCATGACGGAGTTCATATGTAGCGCAAAAGGCGGACAATAGTAAAATCAAGCCGCTTTGTTAGAAACATCTCAAAGATATGGTCAAACCGCAGAAGAACACCTCCGCTGGGCCGTGTGTCGACGTAGCACTTCCCTCGTGCACACGAGCTGCGATGTCGGATATCCCGGATCCTTTGAGGCTAGTAGGCTTTTCTCACGACAAAGACATGGTCGTGCAGTCTCCTCGAGATCTCCTCGATAGTGCCTCCAGCAGTTTCGGCGGTAGCATCGGCTCGCCTGTGAGATGGAACATGACCGCACCTTTCACGGGTACACGCCTTCGTAATGCATCGTCTGCTGCTGTGTGCTCGCTTGTTTGGAGGCGCACCTTCCCCAATCTCTTCCTCTCCTTTTCTTGGGCACACCTTCTAGACCCTTCCTTAACCCCTGCCCAAGTGTTCCCGGCTAAGCATCAGACGACCCTCGCGCTCGGCTAGTTGAGCCTGTGTTGAGGCGGCATCTTGAGCGTGTCCTATGAGGATTTCATGAAGAGAGACTTTTGCAATCCATGGTACGACCCTGCCCGGCATATCATCCATATCCTCATTAGCAAGTCGATAGTCCGATTCGTCATATGGTTGACTCATCATATCTATGTCACAGTCATACGCGTTTGTATTGAGGTAATCCATAGGGTCGACCTCCGCCTCATCATCCATTCTCTGTTCTCTACAGAGAAATTACATCAGCCAAGATTATTGCACCCCTTCATCACGTCGTCCGCCGCTCTCACCCGCACTACAGAGCTAGTAATTGCGTGGCGGGTGGTGGTCTCCGCACATGCTTCTTGATGTGTGGTAGTTATTGGTGTGCTCTCGGCGGCTCCTGCATTTAATAAGATTCTTCGCCATAGCAGCACCCAACTCTTGCAGCTTCCAATCCGCGGCGGGTCTCGTCGTCCGCTCCCACATGCAGATCGAGGAGGCAAATCCTCGTGCCCGATTTCACACCGGTCAAGCTAACCTCAAGTGCCCAGCGGATCGGCTGGTTGTGGAACGTCGTTGAGAGGGGTCCATTATCATCCCTTTCCCACGCCCACCTTCCGCCTTTGATCAAGTAGAGTATGGTGCACGGGTTTTTTTCGCCGCAAACACATATGTTTGTGGCGAAACAACCGAAAGGCAACAAAATGGAATATTATCTATATATATATATACGTTGGTGCGACATGTAATTACCGTGGACGACGCCGAGCTCAGCTAAAGACGAAGGCCCACCTAGCGCTACTGAGACCGAGGACGGGCTGCTATGAGCGGAGCGGTGCGAGAGGAGGCCCGTTGCTTGAGCAAGTGATGGTGCGATGGTGTTGTTGTTCATGGAGTTGCTCGCGATTTAAACCGGGCATGGGGAAATCATGTACCGCCTTGTCTCGATTTTCCTTCGCCAGCTTGATGATAATCGAACCAAGTTAGTAGTGAAATCATTTCGCAGTGCGATTCTACCTGCATTGACTCGTCAGTAGCAACTCATATTTGTCCTCGGCTGCTTTTTTTTGCGCCCTCACTGCTTTTTCTCGACCGCAAGCTTCACCTTTGCGCCGATGTCCTCCCCGACTAAACTTTTTTTCTCGCTTCTTGGCCTCCGGCCGTCGTTGTAAAACACCTTCCACGTGGCGCCGCCTCAAGTGCCATTCACACGACCATATTATGCCGCTGGTCCAACGGGGTCCCTTAAGTTCGCTCAAGGCCGGTTGAGAGGGTGTCCCACTTGGGCCTCATCGAGAAGTAGGGCTTTCGGCTGCAAGCCGGTGTTGCTTCTCCAGTAGTCTAATCAATTTCCTCGTGATCTTGTCCGTGTAAAAAACCTTTTTCTCCTTGCCCCACTTGTAGCGGGCCCTGATGACGTCATGCTCCAAGGGGTTGGTGAACTTCGCGAAGGGGTATGGGAGACCCGCGGCTTCACATTCCGCGTCCTCCTTATCCCATATGGGCCTTTTACCGAGGTAGCCACGGCTTCCGAGGCGATGCTTCCCCGTGTTCCTTTGCTGAAGGCTTTTGAATTTCGCAGCCTTAGCCTTGGCTGCCTCGGTAGCGCAAGTGTCCTTGAACTTTTCGAACTCCTCTTCCGTAAGTGTCGGATTTTCCTCCAGAATCTTTGACAGGGGTTCATCAGCCTCAATAGCTCGTTTCACCCTCCCTTTCCAGGAGGCCAAATCATTTCTGAACATCCCATGGCGTGATTGTTAATCTTTTTCATCTTCGGATCATCCCACGGTTGTTCTATGTTATCATCCCGGTCAGGGAACTTGAATCTCTTGTGCAACTTCGTTAGGAGCAACTGCGTCAAATGTTCTTTACTCCTTAAGTCATCGTCGTTGATGCTCAGGCATTCCCGTAGGATGCATCCTACTTGGTTCCCATAGCACTTGCGAGGTTCTTCCGGCTCTAACGGCTCAAACTTGCCAGGTCCCATCTTTGTGATCACAAGTCGCCCAATCCCTAGTTTGTTAGGTTTTCGTATCCTCTGCTTCTTATGCTTCCTCTTTTCGGTAGCGGCATCGGGGCCGGTACCTTCCCCGCCGGTACCTTCCCCACGGTCTCGGTGCCGCTTATCGGTGCGGCGCGCCGGTGTCGATGTCGGCGCCGGACCATCATCGAGGCCGACCTCGCAAACCTTGCTTAGCAACAAATAGTCGAGGTACTCTTGTTCACCCTCATAATCCATCTCGCTTGCATCTTGGTCAAGGCCCGCTTCTTCGTTGTTCGACATGTTTCCTATGATTAAGTGGCCTCATTTATTTCTAAAAGTATGAATAAATGAGAAATGACATAAAAGAAATCTATGTGCCAAGACTGATATGCCAACTATGTAGCACAAATCATGCCTTTATTCACGGAAATTTCGCATGACCTTTGCTAAAAAATGGACATATCAAGCGCCAAATTCACCGAAACGGAAATGAATCAACATTCCGGCGTAGCATAGGCCACTCGGATCATTTTCCAACCATGACATGTCCAAAACATGACATATGCACATATCACATGTCCAGTTCAAATTTGCATATAAATTCAGCTAACTTTGAAACCTAGCTAAATTCATAACTAAATAGATGACTTAATTAATTAACATAACCGAAGAACCCTAGCAGAGAGGGGGGGTTACAGAGAGTGCAGGGGCGAGGAGGCAGGCCCGACGACGGCCGGCAGGGAGAGGAGGGAGGCGAGGGCCGACGGGTCGGGGCGAGCGCACTGGGTCGGGCGAGCGCCGCCGCCGAGTCGGGGTGAGCGGCGAGGTCGGGACGAGCGGCGGGTCAGGCTAGCGCCGACGGGGCGAAGCGCCGGGCTAGCACCGCGCCATGGCGTCGTCGGGGCGAGCGCCGGGCTGGTCGGGCAAGCGGGCGCGACGGGGAAAGAGAGTGGGGATTTGGGGGGAAATGGCGAATGAAGCAGGGCGAGTGAGAATTTTGGGTTAAGTGGACATAGCAGTAGCGCGTTATGTCAAAACGCGCTGCTACTAACACCAGTAGCTGCAGCGGTTTAGGAGAAACGCGCTGCTACTAACAACAATAGCTGCTGCGGTTTATGCAAAACGCGCTGCTACTACCGTCGCTACTGCCAGTTTTTCTTTTTCTTTTTCTTTATTTTATCCCACTTTTATTTCCCGAGGGCAGTGAACGAAGGGAGGGCGATATATATTGCATCATTTGACGGTTAAATATGTATGCAAAATAGGAACATATATATTACACATCGTTGGACCCATGCATAATAATGGCTAAGTGTGTATACAAAATAGGAACATATATATATTACACATCATTGGACCCATAACATACGCTTCCTCGTCTTCGACGCTTTTCGCTTTTGAGTCAGCTTCTTTCCCTTCTTGTTCGTCAAGAATAATTGAGCCCCTCATTGTGACTTTGCCTTTTCCATGGAGTACATTTTTCTTAGGTAATGTAGTATTGATTCTTCTTTGACGATACTTCATCATCATCGCCATCTTCCTCATTGGGTTGCCGATCGATCATAGTCTTCCTCGCTGGCGACTCCATCCATTCCAATGATGTTCCTTTGCCTCTCCTCACGACAACACGGCTGGGATTGCACGGTCGATTATGAAGAAGCATTGTGTCACGTGCTTAGCGTGTACCCATGGCTCGCTTTTTTGCGACATAGCGCTCACGGTAGCGCTCTTGGCGCCGGGTATAGTCATGGTAGTGAACATCCGGCTTTCTTTCGACATTCTTAGCCCATCCGACATGGAACATCGCCGTGTTGTGCAGTCCGAGTAGTCAAGCTCCCGATCTCCTCGACCCTTCCATAAAATCGTTCGCTTGTGCCGTTGTCACCGCCGGGTCATGCATTCCATCGTCACCCCGAGTTCTCGATCATCACCGCCCATATCTTTTGCCTCCGTAGAACGTGTATCCATTGATATCATATGCCTAATAGGTTACGAGGTTGGGCGAGGGCCATGTGCTAAGGCGATATGAGCAATCCGTCCTTAGAGCCCTCCTCCGGGATTAGCAATAATATGCTCTTTGAACCAATGCAGAAAGTGGAGTTGTGCTTCTAGTAACTTCGGGCGTCCGTCCCCGCATACCCCCGTCACGATACTTCTTTGCGATAATTTCTTTGTGCAGTGCCACGAAGGATCTACCTCGCCTAGGTGTTGTAGCACTACCAAGTTTGCTCACAAAGTCGCCGCATCGATCTGAGTATGCCACGTGCAGTTCCTCGCGACCGCTGCATGACCATCTCCTTCGAGCCTCCCATCGTGCTTGTTAACGGGCAAACCAACACTAACACCAAAGCGGCTGGTCTGCACCATATAGAAAATTTCACGAAAGAGATGCACTCTTGTGCCAAATAGCCCCGGACGATGCTTCCATCCGGACGGGACATGTTACTTAACGAATCCTTTGATGATCCCATTCATCCTCTCAAACGGCATCATGTTGTGCAGGAATGACGGCCCAGTCTATTATGTCATCCACAATATGGACACACAGATGCACCATCACGTCGAAGAACGCGGGCGGAAGTACATCTCAAGCTCATTCAAGATCACAACGATCTCTTCCTCGTAGCCTTTGGAGCTGCTTCACGCTGATCGACTTTCGAGATGACGTCGAAAAAGTTGCGAGACCAATAAGCGTGTCACGGACGTGCTTGTCCATTATCCTCTAAGGGCAACAGTAGTATCTCATCATCATCACATGACAGTCATGAGACTTCATCCCGCTGATCCTTTTCTTGTCCGTGTCTAGATATCCGCTTATCTTGCCACAAGAATCGAACTAACTTTCACTCCGTAAGGCACTTAAAGAATTGATTGATCTCACCGACTTAAGATGAAGCAAGAAGGGGGCAATAATCCTCTTTCTTTATTTTCTTGCCCTTCTTCTCCGTGCCTCTGCTCCGCTCTCTCTCTCGTCGACATTTTACGGGCGGAATGTGCGATCTTCCCTGATTTTTAAATCTTGAAAGTCTTTTCTTGCCTTCGCCCATCCTTGGTCTTATCCGCATGTTCATCGTTGTTGCGACCAAGCTCTCAAGGACATTCTTACAGATATGCATTTGATCAAGGCAATGAGGTGTATCGAGTTTGTGCCGGTACTCCAAGTCCCGCAACACGACCTCGCCTTCCATACCTTCAGCAGCTGCCCGGCGCCTTTTTCATCGCTCTTTCGGCGGCGGGGCACTCCTTCCAGCTTTTCAACAGCTCATCGATTTCGCATCGCTCCGCTTACGGAGGTCCTCAATGCTCAGCGTGACCATTGAATAGATCTCCACGGTTTCACCATGGGTCGCCCTGTTCAAGCCATCTTCGATTCCCCATGTACACGATTTTCCTGCACTCCACCATCTTTCCTTGACGTTAGCTGCCGAGACGTTGTATCATCCATGCACCGCGTGCATCCGCAATATCCATGGCACACCGGCCGCCACATATCCGTAATCGAGATAGTCCTCGACTTTGTCGTGATCGCGCTGCTCTCATGTTGAAGTACTCACCTTTGTCAAGCGCCCCATGTCTTGGCCGGTATTTTCCATAACGTGTCTAACTCCTCTTGAAGTAGCCCCAGATACAAATTAATATTATTTCCTGGTTGTTTCGGCCCTTGAATAAGCATGCTCATGTGAATGTACTTCGATTTCATGCACAACTAGGGGGGAGGTTGTACATCCATACAAACACGAGCCATGTGCTATGGTTGGTGTTCTGGTTGCCAAACGGATTCATGCCATCGGTACACGCGCCGAGCATGATGTTCCTTGCATCACATTCAAAATACCGATAGAAGCTGTTCAACGCTCTCCACTGGCTTCCATCCTTCACGTGTCTCAGCTTCGGATCATCTCCATCGTCGGGCTTCTTCCTCTCCGCGCGTGCGCAAGATTAGCTTTGCTTCCTTGGGATCTACAAAATGCCTCGAGACGGGAGTGATCGGTAAGTACCATACAACTTTCGGGGACATTTCTTCCGCCTTCTTGTATCGAGAAGCATTGCACACCGGACGGCTTGTTTTTTCCGCGTGCTCCTTCCGATAAATTATGCAATCATTGATGCATGCATGGTATCTAACGTGTGGCGATCAAGAGGGCACACGATCTTCTTGGCCTCATCAACACTAGTAGGACATAGATTACCCGCGGAAGAACATCCTTTAGGTACTTGAGATGATCATCGAGGCTAGTGTCGGTCCATTTGTTTTTAGCCTTCGCCTTCGTGGAGTTGGAGCGTGAAACTCAAGCGGGTCACCTCAGATTGCAACCATCATACAATGGAGTGTTCGAGTCTACCACCAGTTGCTCCAGCTTAGCCTCCTCTCTAGAAGCAGCTCTCTTAGTACTCGCCTCCTTGCAAAGCAATGCTTGAACATGAGGGTCCCGCACAATTGAACTTAGTACCGATTTAACTCTGCTGCGTGGAGTCCATGTCGTTCTCTCCGCCGCCATGTCCGCCCCTTCTCCTCCGCCATGTCCGCCCCTTCCCGCCGCCATGTCCGCCTCTTCCCCGCCGCCATTATCGATCATCTCTTCGCCTTGCCCGTGTCATCATTGCTCGCCCGTCGGCATCCTCAACATCGCTATCCTCATCTTCAATTATCCACCGAGTATAGCCATCCATGAGACCAGTCATGAGCAGGTGCGCTCGACACGACCATCGCCATGGGGGTCGAGCCAAACTATTCCTTTGCATTTTCGACACGGACATAAAACCTCTGTCCGGTTATTTTCTTTCATGTCCCGCATCGCCGACCGCAACCACTTGTCCACCATCGCTCCAATCGACCATCGCCAACTCGCACGGTAATAATAAACAAATTGATTATAAAAATGCATGCATGCATCAAAGTCATAAAATTTTTTGGCATGACCTTCCCTAAAAATAGGACATATATGGATCTAGAGTTTGCCCGGGATTCGCCGAAACGGAAATAAATCGACATTTCGACAAAACATAGGCAACTCAAAAGCACAATTTGGCAGCGTCAACTCATGCCACACACACACAATTTCCACAAACATATCACACACACATAAACATATTTCCATTTTGCAAAAGCATGAAATTTTCATCACCTCTATCTCGATCGAGATCGAGCACACGGTGGAGATGATGTTGTAGGGAGATCAAAAGTGCACAAAGCTCTTCTTGACAAAGAAAGATCTAGTTAGGGGGCAAATAGGTCACTTAACTAAATCCTACATCTACCTAGCTACCTAATTTGGGAGGAGACAACTTCAACTAGTGGAGGGGGAAGGAAAAAGAGAAAGGAGATGCATTAATGGAGGTGGTGTAGTTATGTAGGAGTAATGAAGAGAGAGAAAGGTGGATAGAAGAAGAAGAGTAGGAGTGGGTGCATGTGGTGGAGGTAGGGGGAAGGGAAGAGAGGAGGAGGAGGGGGAGGTAGGGGGAAGGGAAAGAGGAGGGGAGGGAGGGAGGGACGGGTGGGGAAAGGTGTTGGGTTGGTGCGGGTTAGCAGTAGCGCGGGACATAAAACACGCTGCTGCTAAGTATTTAGCAGCAGCGCTCTTTGGGATGCGGCACTACTGCTAACTGGGACAAAAAAGTGTGGCAATTTGAAATTTACCAGCAGCGATCTCAGGAAAAGCACGCTACTACTACATACTTAGCAGTAGCGCTGTTCTTGCGACCGCGCTACTGCTACTTAGAGTTAGGCGAACACCGCCGGTCGATATTTGTAGCAGCGTTTTAGGCCGAGCGCGCTACTGCTAAATCCTTGTCAGCAGTGAGTTTACAGTACACGCGCTACTACTAGTTAGCAGCAGCGCTCCTTTTTGAACCACGTTGCTGCTAAGATTCTGTGTATAGGCTTTTCCCTAGTAGTGTACCAATAAGGTTGAGCCAAGTGTGGGGCTTTATGAAGCAGTTATAGCCCCTGGTATCTGCTATAGGATTACATATACAGTGCCCTGGTTCGATCTGGGCTACCGGACTCGTCTAACCGTGACCGTGGTCTTAACGACTCGTCATATTTTTTGATGTTGGAGGTCGCTTATAGTCCGGCCGCTAGGGCCGTCGCGTGTTCCTCTGTGCGTGACGAGCGCTCTGTTATTCCGCTAACGGTGATGACGCCACGTGGACCAGGCATCTTGAGTGTGAGGTAGCCATAGTGCGGCAATGCGTGGAAGCGGGCAAAGGCCGTTCTTCCGAGCACTGCGTGGTAGTTGCTGTGGAAGGGTGCGATGATGAAGTGTAGTTTTTTGCTTCTAGAGTTGCCTGGAGAGCCGAATGTAACCTCCAGTATGACGGATCCCCTGCTGTTAGCTTCGCCGCCTGGTATCACCCCTTCGAAAGTGGTGTTGCTTTGGCTGATTCTGGATGGGTTTATCCCTATCCTGCGGACAGTGTCCCCGTGTATTAAGTTGAGACTACTGCCGCCGTCCATGAGGACCCGGGTGAGACGGTATCCGTCGATTATTGGGTCAAGCACCAAGGCTTCTGATCCGCCGTGCCGAATACTAGTCCGGCCGTCCAAGTGATCGAAAGTGATCGGATAGGACATCCAGAAGTTAAATGTGGGAATAATGGACTCTATATCGCGCGCGTCTCTATGCGCGCGTTCGTGCCTTCTCATGGATGTACGAGTCGCGTGGATCATGTTCACTGTTTTAACCTCTGGCGGGAATTTTTTTCTGTCCCCCAGTGTTTGGCCGGCGAGGTTCATCCTCGTCCTCACTTGGTGTTTCCCTTCCCTTCTTTTCGGCATTTAATTTGACGGCCTGCTTGAAGACCCAGCACTCTCTGTGTGTGTGGATCGCAGGTTTGTCAGGGGTGCCATGAATTTGGCATAGTCTATCCAGACTCGCTCGCACGGATGGCCCTCTTACTGCCTTTAGATGGCTTATTTTGCTGATTAGGTTGAGAGCCCCTGAATCCGGCATTAACCGTCATGTTATCCAGGCTCTCTTCCTTGTTTTGGCATTTGTTTTTATGACACCGCGGCTTCCCGTTGCCATCCCTTATTTCAGATGTGCTGGGGTCGCTGGTGCCTTTACGGGCTAGCTAGCTATCTTCGCCCGCGCAAAAGCGGGTCATAAGGCTTGTTAGGGCTGTCATTGTCCTTGGCTTTTCATGGCCGAGGTGTCTGGCAAGCCATTCGTCGCGGATGCTCTGTTTGAATGCCGCTAAGGCTTCGGCATCCAGACAATCAACAATTTGATTCTTCTTAGTGAGGAATATGTTCCAAAGCTTGCGGGCGGACTCTCCGGGCTGTTGGATTATGTGACTTAAATCGTCAGCATCCGGAGGCCGAACATAAGTCCCTTGAAAATTCGCCCTGAAAGCGTCCTCGAGTTCCTCCCAACTCCCAATTGAATTTTTGGGGAGGCTTTTCAACCAGTGTCTAGCTGGTCCCTTTAGTTTGAGAGGAAGGCATTTGATGGCGTGGAGATCATCCCCACTAGCCATATGTATATGTAGGATAAAGTCCTCAATCCAGACTCCTGGGTCTGTCGTTCCGTCGTATGCCTCTATGTTCACAAGGTTAAAGCCTGGTGGGAATTCGTGGTCCAGTACCTCTTCGGTGAAGCATAGGGGGTGAGCAGCCCCTCTGTATCTGGACGTGCTGTGGCATGCCGTCGGCTGTTGTTGTGTCCGGTGTTTATTCGGAACTGGTATTTGATTGACATAATCATTTTGATGATTGTAATCCCTCGCCAGGGTGTGTCCTTTAGATCCGTAGATGGACCTAGCTGCGCCAACTTTCTTATCCAGGTGCTCACGTAGGTCGTGCGCGGCGTCTGTGGCTGTTTTTTTGCGGTTATGGAGGTTAATCTTTGGTGGAACGGCCTCGTCGTCGAATTCTGGCAGTAGCTTACGTTTTGGGTAGCTCTTTGTATGGCGATCGTCGCCATATCTTTCTCCAGTGTCTAGCACTTTGTTCCATCTGCGGTTGAGCATTTCCTATGCAGCTTTAAGCCGTTGCTTCTGCTTCTTCAGACTTCTAGCTGTGGCCATAAGCTTCCTGTGGAGGTTTTCTCGTTCCATGCGTTCTTCCGGGATGATGAATGCATCATCGTCCGAACTGTCTTCATGTCCTGGGCCGGTTTGATGGACTCGTCCCTCTGGATCATTGTCTTCGGGCGTCTGCTCCGAACTGTGTTCGGCGTGACCTGGTTCGTCCTGCTCCATCGCTGGTTCCGTATGGTCGTTGTTGCCTTCGGGGTTGACCGGAGTATCGATCCTTCTAGCGCTCTTGCTGATATTTTTACTGTTGCTAGACTTGGAACGGCGTCTGCGCCGTCATTTTGGCTTTTGCCCAGGGGTTTTATCTTCCGGATTGTCACCGTTGTCCTCCTTGGGCGTATCCACCATGTATATGTCATGTGACGAGGCGGAAGTCCGGTACCCCATTGATTCCGAATCTTCTCCTGCATCGTCGTCCATATCGTCGATGCCTTCGGAGTCGAAGTCAAGCTTGTTGGTTAAATCATCAACCGTGGCTATGTAGTGGGTGGTGGGTGGGTAACGAACTTCTTTGTCGCCTGCTTCCCACTCGAGCCGGACATAGTTCGGCCCGAAATTTTCTGTCAAACAAAGAGTTTTTAACGAATTCAGCATGTCGCCAAAGGGCGAGTGCTGGAAGATATCCGCGGCGGTGAATTCCGCTACCGGAGCCCAACCTGGCATGACTGGCTCGAAGATGCGCGGACTGGAACCTGCAACCGGATACGATTCCGGGGGTCCGGAGTCACAGGCTTTCCCAAAAGTGGGGCCTCTCTTCGGCTCCATCGCCGATGAGGGTGCGGCCTGCGGGGTGGGGTCCAGCCCTCCATCCTTAGGCAACGCAACCTGCCCCGGATTTAGATCCGAGGTTTCTGCCGGGGCGATATCCCGCGCATCGTCTGACAGCAGGTCTAAGCCGTGCTCATCATGACTGTTCGGCGCTCCTGGCGCGATCTGCTCCCGATGGCCAAGCGAATTGGTCCGTAGTGTGAAGCCGCCGAACACGAAGATCTGTCCAGGGAGGAAAGTCTCACCCTAGACAGCGTCGTTGATGATGATTGAAGGGGCCATCGAGACTTGCAGCGATGTCACGGAGGAACTCTCAATGAAAGCACCAATGTCGGTGTCAAAACCGGCGGATCTCGGGTAGGGGTCCCGATCTATGCGTCAAGGCTGATGGCAGCAGAAAGCAAGGGACATAGATGTTTTACCCAGGTTCGGGCCCTCTCGATGGATGTAAAACCCTACTTCCTGCTTGATTAATATTGATGATATGGATAGTACAAGAGTAGATCTACCACAAGATCGTAGAGGCTAAACCCTAAGAGCTAGCCTATGATGGTATGATTGTAATTGTGATCCGCCTTCTAAGGACCAACCTCTCCGGTTTATATAGGCACCGGAGAGGGCTAGGGTTTACATGGAGTCGGTTACAAGGAAGGAAACACAATATCCGGATCTCCAAGCTTGCCTTCCATGCAAAGGAGAGTCCCATCCGGACACGGGCCGAAGTCTTGAGTCTTGTATCTTCACGCTTCAATAGTCCGGACATTGTACACAGTCCGGCTGTCCGGATACCCCCTAATCCAGGACTCCCTCAGGGTGACCAAGCTCATCTCGTTGATTCGTGCTAAGGAGCAGGCGCAGGCAGCGCTGGCAGCGGCGGCTGCGCAACACGCGGAATGCCTGGCACTGGAGGCTGAGTCCTCGCTGGTGTCAGCAATCCAGCCCGACGGGGATACAGCAACAGGGGTTGCTGATCCCCACTCGCCTCGCTGCGGCAAGGTGAGGTGTGTGGCCAAGGCAATCACCTCCAGGGGGTGCGCCTTCGGAATCGTGTCATTTAGATGCGGGCGCTCATTTGGAACATCCGTGGCTTCGGTCACTCGGGGCGGCGCACCCAACTGAAAGAGTTCATTAGGAAAGAGTCGATAGATATCGTAGGGCTCCAGGAAACGATCAAATCAGAGTTACGACATCAGGACATCCTAGCTATTGACCCCTTAGAGCGCTTTGTGTGGCATCATAGCCCAGCGCACGGCCACTCGGGTGGCATTTTGCTTGGTTTTTGTCCTGCCACTTATGAGGTACTGACCTGGGAGGTTGGTACTTTCTTTCTTGCAGCCAGAATCCGCGTGCGAGCGTCGCTTCACGAACTCGCAATCGTGCAAGTCTACGAACCAGCCGATCACTCCCGCTCGGCTGAGTTCTCGGGAGAACTGGAAGCCAAGGTGCGCAGATTCCGCTCATGGTGGGAGGCGATTTTAACCTGATTCGTTCAGGCACAGATAAAAATAATGACAACATTAACTGGTCAAGGGTGGCCATGTTCAACAACGCGATTGCGCCTATGGCACTTAGGGAAGTGGCCAGAACTGGGGCGAGATTTACTTGGACTAACAAGCAACTAGCCCCGGTGCGATCCGTCTTGGATCGTGCCTTCATGTCTCCGGACTGGGAAGTGGTGTTCCCATTGTGCTCGCTCCTTGCAGAAACAAGGATCGGTTCGGACCATGTACCTCTAATTCTATCTTCTGGGGAAGATAGAATCCAACGTAGCCCGCGTTTCTTTTTTGAAACCGCGTGGTTTGAGGTCCCAGACTTTGACGCCATCTTTAGGGAGAGATGGCTGCGATGTGTCCAACTCGCTGGCTAGCAACGCGGCCCGATGGAGTTCTGGATCGCGGTGGGGGCCCGCCTCCGCGCAAGCCTAAAGGGGTGGGGTGCGAACCAGGGGCGTGACGACAAGGTCATCAGGGCGAGGCTACTGGCAGAAATCGCCCTCCTGGATGTCCAGGCGGACTCGCGATCATTCTTTGAGCAAGAATGGGCGCAGCGCTATGCCTTGGAAGGACAAGTCGAAGCATTGCTGCGGGCCGAGGAGGAATACTGGAGGCGTAGAGGAGGCCTCAAGTGGACGCTCAAAGGTGATGCGAACACTAAGTATTTCCACGCGTATGCGAACGGCCGGCGCAGGAAATGTTCAATCCTAAGGCTGCAGACAGAGCAGGGGCTGCTGCTGCAGCAATCGAAGATTTCCCACCACATATATGACTTCTACATGAGACTGATGGGGACGGACGAGGCGCAGCACGCGCGCTTGTGTGCGGACGTGTGGCTTCCGTCTCAACGGGTGTTAGATAGTGAGAACGAGGAGCTGGGGCTTGCGTTCCTCCCTAAGGAAATCGACGACGCTCTGCTTAACATGAAATCCGACACGGCCCCTGGCCCGGACCGGTGGCCGGTGGCGATGTTCAAGCATTTCTGGCCACTGCTATGTGGCCCTATTTTTGATGTGTGCAACGGCTTTATGCGCGGCTTTGTGGACATAGCTAGGCTTAACTATGGTGTGCTCTCGCTCATTCCGAAAGTGCCTGGTGCGGACAACATCCGTCAGTTTAGACCCATTGCACTCATTAATGTTCTATTCAAAATATGCGTAAAAGGCTGTGCCACCAGGCTCTGGCCGATCGCTCATCGCATAATTAGTCGCTCGCAATCGGCGTTTATCCGTGGTAGGAACATTCTCGAGGGTCTGTTAGCCTTGCAAGAGACCCTGCACGAACTTAGACGCACACACGAACCGGCGATTCTCTTGAAATTAGATTTCGAGAAGGCTTACGACCACGTCAACTGGGATTTCCTTCGGCAGGTCCTCTCCAGTAGGGGCTTTTCGCCGGTATGGGTCCATCGAGTCTTGCAATTGGTCTCAGGGGGCCAAACTGCGGTTTCGGTTAATGGAGAAGTAGGGAACTTCTTCAGGAACAAGCGTGGATTGCGCCAAGGCGACCCCATGTCACCAGTCTTGTTCAATTTCGTCGTCGACGCTCTGGCTGCCATGTTGCAGAAAGCTGCGGAGGCTGGTCACATAAAAGGGGTGTTGGGACACCTCATCCCAGGGGGATATCCCACTTGCAATACGCGGACGATACGCTTTTATTGTTCCAACCTGACCTGCACAGCATTGCAACGGTCAAAGCACTACTCATTAGCTTCGAACTTGTGTCGGGCGTTAAAATAAATTTCCACAAGTGCGAAGTGATGTCTATGGGCATGGATGTGCACGATAGTAGGCGCGTTGCGGACTTGCTGAATTGCAAGTTAGGCAAACTCCCATTTACCTACTTGGGCCTCCCGCTAGACGCGAAGCGTATTACGATCGACGGCTGGGCTCCGCTATGGACCAAGGTGGGATGGCGGGTGTGCCCGTGGAGGGGAAAGTTCCTTTCCTCCGCAGCTAGGTTGATACTCATGAATGCGAGCCTCTCCTCGCTGCCGCAATTCGCTATGGGGCTTTTCCTCTTGGCAGAAGGGGTTCATGCCAAGATGGACACACCCCAGTCCCATTTCTTTTGGGAAGGAGCGGGTCCCAAGCGCAAATACCACATGGTTCGATGGGATGCGGTGTGCCGTCCGAAGGCCCAGGGAGGGCTAGGGATCACAAACACCAGAATCCTCAACATCGCGCTGATGTGTAAGTGGATATGGAAGCTGTCGCAGGGGGCGACGGGCCTGTGGGTTGATCTGCTCCGTACTAAGTGCTTCCCGTCTGGGAATTTTTTTGAAGGAGCGGTGAGGGGTTCCCCCTTTGGAATGACCTTCAAGCGGTGTGGCCAGCTTTCGCCCTGGGAGCCAAGTTCTCCATCGGCAATGGCCGTTCGGCCCGGTTTTGGTTGGATCACTGGGTGGGATCCCAACCCCTCTGGTCCGAATTCCAGGATCGATACGTACAGGCGGTCAACCCGGAGATGAGCGTGGCTCAGTGCTTGCCTCCTCCCCCCTGCGATCTACTTCCGGCGCGAGCTAACGGGTACTGAACAAGCCCAACTAGCGCAGTTGCTTAGTCTCATCACGCCGGTCTCGCTTTCCATGTCTGAGGACACCGTGCAGTGGTCCCTGACCACTTCCGACAAGTTTTCGGTCAAATCTTTGTACCGGAAGTTGTGCCAGAGCCAGGCCTGCCTAGTGCCAAAAGGCTTATGGACTGCTCGCCTCCCGCTTAGGATTAAGGTGTTCTTTTGGCAGCTGTTTCGCAACAGACTGCCCACCTCGGCTAACGTTGCCAAACGCAACAGCCCGTCGTGTGGTATGTGTGCGGTTTGCAACATCGCGGAGGATGCAAACCATGTTTTTTTCTGCTGCGCGTTAGCTTGCTTCGCTTGGAGCACGGTCCGCGCTCCAGCTAATACCTCCTGGAACCCACGCTCTGCCACTGATCTAGCGGCCATCGTCGCTTCTACTAAAGGAGGCAACAACCGCGTGCTTTGGAGCTGTCTTGGAGCCTTGGCTTGGTTTCTTTGGCTCACCAGGAACAAACTAGCGATCGAGGGTATCTTCCCAATGCACCCGACTAACATCATCTATAAATGCAAGCTTTTCTTGCAGCAGTGGAGTCCGTTGGCGAGGCGCAAGGATGCTGAGAAACTGAAGCATGCCCAAGACCGTCTGCGACACGTCTATGTTTTGGCTAGGGAGCCTCTTGCCACTTCTCCGTCATGATAGTGGCCCTTTTGCCCCGCGATCAAGCGAGCCTGCGTGCTCTAAGCTCTGGCTAAGAGCCATGTAATCACTTCGCTGCGTACTTCGTTTGGTCTGGTCCTAAACTGCCGTGAACTTTGTGTTGGCGCTGGCCTTAAGCCTCCGTGCTCGTTTCGTCTGTTCGAGTCTGTTCGAGTCTATGTCTGATACGCTGCCTAGTTGTGGGCTTTATTAATTTAAAGTCGGACGCGTCCAGTGTCTTCGTTCTAAAAAAATTTAATATACGAGGCAATTCTCTTGCTCTATTTCAAAAAAACGCAGCAGTGATCCTAGAGTCATCTTCCACCCTACAGTCCCTCTGAAGACCTTCCCTGCTATCATCTCAACCTTTTTTACGCCCTCCGTCATTGTTCTTTGTCTTTCTAGGTTTATCTACAAAATGAGTAAATCATGCAACATTTAAATGATCAAATTGATAGGCATACAATGGTCGGAGACCTTGTTATTATCAAAAGGACGTAAGTTTTTTTTCTTTCAGTTGGTAGGAGTTATGCATTTATTAAGAAAGATTGGTTCGGTTAATTAAAGAAAACTGGGCGAAACCAGATACAAAGGGTCGAATAGCCAACTTCAGAACACACTAGGACAACCCCAGACTGATCGAGGACGTGTTGAACATCACAACAAACATACAACAATGGGAAGCCCCGCTCCACCAAGCAAGCCAGCCTACCCCAACTTGTCTGGGAGTAAAGGTTTTGTTTTTGTTGTTGTTGTTGCTATTGAAGGAGCAGACCGGGACATTCTACGGAGGTTACTAAACAAGCACCTATAACGCCAAGCGCTAGTTATAGTAGACGACATGTGGACGACCAACTTTGATGGAACATCGCCGCCCACACGTACAAGGTCGGTGCACTCGAAGTTGCGAAGCTCTCAGGGCCGCCGCCCCCAACAACCACCTCTCCATCGCGCCCAGCGCACTCAACCAACACCACCTTCCAGGGCCGCCACTCGAACATACCACCACTCGGATCGAGTTGCAATGTCGCACGACCCAGTTGCCCACAAGCCATGTTGCTCAGGGCAACCGCTCGCAGGCCACAGTCGTCACACCACAACCGAGCCTGCTGCCCCGACATATCGTCCAACTGTCCCTTCTAGGATGCATCGACTGAGCCAACAACCCTACTACCCCTGCAGCCCAAGGTTGCCAGACAAGCCATGTAGAGCTACAACCCTGCCTCATGAAGTTGCCGCCGCATTTCTGCTCGAGACCGTCGTCTCAGCACATAAGAAGGATCTAAGGTCGGTGCCCCGACATACACCGCTTGTGACGATGAGAGATCACCACATGGCCGCCAAAGGCTAACCCTCCAAGGCAACGCCTCCAAGGAGGTCACGACGTAGACAACGCCGCCGCCGCTCACTCTAAAGAACCTGAGTTTGGGTTTTCACCCAGAGAGTCCAAGCACCACATGAGGGCAGATGGTAAGGATCTCCGAGGCAACACCCCCAAGGAGGTAACGATGCCCACATGCGCCCCGTTGCAGAAGGCTTTCGCCTGAGATCCTCCTCTCCCGTTGGTGGTCTTGCAAATCTATACAACCCATGGGTACTGAACCATCGGAACGCAAGCCCACTATGCAGCACATCCACCATCGCCAGCTGCCATACCACTCCTCGTGACGATTTACTGTGCCCCCTCATGACACGAAGCAGCATCACGCCCCTCTAGGGTCAGATCCGACCAGATTGCATCGAATAAATTCTTACCTCCGCAGCATATGGCCACGGGCCTCGATGACCTGCATTGAGTCGGAGCGAGTAGATCAAGAGCCATCCCATTATGCGCCCAGCGGTCCACCCGTCACGGACCTCACATACAGAGCCGACTCCTGTGAGCTCGCGAAAAACAACCCAATGACGGTGGCTCGGGATGGGCACACGGCCCACTCGTCATGGACCTCATAGCCAGGACCAGCTCAAGGGCACCTCCGTAGCCAGTGGTGAAGCCACACACAAGCTGGGTAGTCAATTAACTACCCAGCTTTTTGGTGATGCCAGCATATGCGTGCAAAAATGTTGACTTTTTTTTGTACAAATTCATATACTTGACTACACAATTTGAAACTGACTAAACTAGACTACAATTCTAGCACCACCAGTGTCTGTAGCCGCCCAATGATAATGGCCCCCAGGCGGTTCATCCATCCCATGTGGCGTTGGGCGGTCCACGTGTCATGGACCCCTACAGGCAGACCTGGCCAAACCAACGGGCCCGTGGATTTCAGCTGCAGGCGCCGCACAATTACTAGAGGACCGGACGCGCTGGGCGGTCCACCTGTCATGGACCCTCCAACCGGGTCGTTCGAGTCTGAGCCATCCGGGCAAATCAGAAGGTCGGGAGCGACTGAAAGAGACTCTCACAGCACGCCACCCGACAATGGACAACTAAGAGGTTTTTTCGCCGTCGAGCAGCCCGGAAAGACGGGTACGCTAGCATTCTTAGAACTAAAGTGCCGCAAGCCTTTCGCCTCTATTTTTTTAAAGCGGCAGAGCTGAGCAGCGAGGCAAGACAGTAGTTGCGCCAGCTCGCGGAAGGTCAACACGAACACGACATGTTGATGCTCACCTCTTGGGCCGTTTGTAAGTAAAGAAATGCATGTGTGTTCCGTCAAAAGCGCCCCCCCCCCCACCCCCCCAAAAAAAGAATCCTTCTTCGTGAGGTCAAGCAGGAGGCAGCCATATGGGTGCTTGCGGGGGCAAAGGGCAAATCATGCCAGGAGAGTGAGGCATGGCTATACTGAGGGGTGTTGTAACGCTTAATTCTCAAGCGCTTGTAACACCAAAAACTTATTTATATTCTTCTTTATTAGGACATGTACAATGGTCCTACGTTAGGAGCACCGCGTAGGATACACGAGAAGATGGAGGAGAGGAAAATTATAAGAGAATGTTTGTCTTCTCTTATTTAAGAGATGATCTCTTAACACAATATATCGCACCATGTTTTTAGGAATAGCTAATTATTAAAGATAAAGCTATCCATTGTAGACAAATTTTTATTGTCATCTCTAAAGTACATGCAAGAGTTATGATAAGAATATATAATCAACCAGCGTACATGTCCTTAACATATGAGGCAATTTTTTTGTCCCCGTTAAAAGAAACAAGAGGCGCGGGAGATACAGTGATACACCCGGCTGGAAACAACACAAAACCACGAGATAAAAAGGAGGAAAACTTTGGACCGATGTATCGAAGACCAATCTACACCGGAGTTGCCCGCCCGCGGTGCGCCGGCGCCGGCTCTGTGGATGCCCTGCAGAGCGGGCAAGTTCTGCTCGTGCGCAGCCACGCCCTGAGGCAGCGCCTGTGGAACATGTGGCCACACGACGGCAGGACGCGGCACCGGTCGCCGCCGGCCTCGTACGGCTCCATGCAGATCACGCACTCGCTCCGGTCATCCGAAGTGGCAGCCGAGCCGTCGTGGTCGGTGGGTGGCCGCATGTACGACTCGTCAGGTGCGCTCGGCCGCACCTGCTCGACCTCCACCCACGCGTCGTCCGGCGTCGGCGTCGGGGTCGGCTCGTTCCGGGCCGCCTCCGCGGCCACCCTGAGGGCCTCCGCGGACTCCCTGACGACCAGCGCGGCGGCCGTGATCGTGTCGCAGGCGGTGACGATGGCCCGACATACTCGTGCAATGCAATCCATCGCACCGTCCATGTTGACCATGGCAGACACGATGGATGGATCGGCCCTGGTGATGCCGGCGGCGATTCCCTGGACAAGCACCACGCGAGCGTGTACCTTGAATCGACCAGCTTGGAAACCTTTTTTTCTTTTTTGCTGGCAATCGATTCCTCCACCTGAGGTTATGTATAGTAGACTGGTAATTAACCGTCCGGGTGGTTCTGATCAGGAGCTGCGATTGGACTCGAGGCTCGACGATCTGTCCCATGCATGCAACGTCACGTCTCCTGACTCCTGTGTCCGTTTTCCCTGCCCTAAGTCGGCCTGAACTACTTGCTCGTCTAGGTCTTTTATTTAGCCATCAGGAGCTATAATTTTTTCTAGAAGGAACACAATAATGCTGTTGAGATTGACAAAGTCATCACACGCCCCGTGAAAACATATTTGTCTACTAAACGAACATTGAAAAGGCTGAATTTTTTTCAAAAAAATACAATCACTAGCGCCAAGTCCAGTACTTGAACCCTCATGTGATAGTTCCACCACAAGGAAGAGGTATACTTTGTTTTTCTATACCTAACTTGTGCTAAGACTTCACTTTGGTCAATATACCTCACTTGTCGTCAACTATGGGTACGTAGCATGCCAACGTGCTAGGGGAGGGGGGATCCTACACCTGTGAAAATAATTCACAATTGTGCAGGAAACCCCTTGTTTTCTTCAAGATTATAAAAAATCATAAATGATCTAATCGGCTAGTAACATGTGCATATTTGTGTATAGGTCCATGGAACTTTGGCATACCCGTTCCAATGCCCACACCTTCACCAAACTTTCTTGCGCTCTCCCAATTGTTCAGTGAGAATGAAGGTGGGGCTGGAAGATGACAATCTTCATCGCGGAATAAGGATGAACCTCAACATCGACAGCCCGGCAAAGAAGCCCCCGAGAAAGATGAGTATTCGCATCCAGTCTCTCATTCTCTTTTGGGGAGTCTGATCAACCCGATAGGATTTGTTATCTATGTTGGTTTCGTCCTCTCATGATGGTCGGTGGCATACATAAGGTGTCTCTTGCTTGGCATTGACCCCCTCCTGATTCATGCTATGGTTTTAGTTGGGGTATTGTATGTGTGTGGTACATTTGGTCATAGTTGTTGTCTAGCACTTGGCCCATTCGGTCATAGAGAGGGCATGGAAGTAGCTAATATGTGTAGTTCGGACATGAAACATTGAACTGAAATGCTGAGGGTAGTACATGACAGAGCACTTTGACTTCCAATTTTAATATAACTAAAATTTCTAGCAGTGTGTCAACTAAATCTGAACACTACTACATTGCCGTAAATGGATATTTGGACATTGCCGTAAGTGAATTTGTTTACTCTTCTCTAACTGAATTTACTGAATTTTTTCCTACCCATATGTACACGGCTTACGGATGTTAACCAGATTTCATCAATGCAGGATTTTTGGATGGTCACTTGAGTTTGAGGTTCGCCACAAAGTTCTTTGTGTGGAACTAGGAGTAACATGGCATACATGGGCTATGAAGTAGATTGGTTTGACAAATAAAAGAGTGACACGTGTTCAATTTTATGAATTTATGACTTAGATATGTACACGTGCATGTGCAATTGTACCAAGCAAAGGTGTCAAAGATGTAGCTATAATATACGTACATGAGCAGTCAGATGGATGACTACATAATAATAAACTAAGTTAGGGGAGTCGAAATCCATTAAGACCTTATTCGGCTTGGAGAAAACCAAAACGTAGGATTTAGGAATAGTATACAGGAAGTTGATAGGATGGCACTTGTCATCCTAAGGAATTGACTTGCCTCGTTTCTATGCATAAAATGAACTTTGAGTGCATGTGTAGATTTCTTCAAAAACATAGGAAATGAATAGTATTCCTGCGAAATTTCGGTACGCATTTCCTACAAACCGAATGCATCTATAGAAAATGTTCATGTCCCTTTTTTGAAAAATTCCTTCAAACCGAATGAGGCCTAAAGTGGGTGTATAGTGGTGCGGATTGATCTTTGTTAGGAAGGTTAGTTGGCAATTTTGGTCTATGATTGTAAACAGTTCAAAAAGAAGTTCAACTTCATGGGCCTTGAATTGCAAGATGAAACTTGTCTGTATCTCATCACTGGTGCCATTGCTTTCCTTTTTCCTTGTAAACGAACACTCACTACATTTAACAACATACTCCCTCCGTTCCGAATTACTTGTAGCACGTATGAATGTATCTAGATGTATTTTAATTCTAGATACATCCATTTCAGCGACGAGTAATTTGGAACGGAGGGAGTAGAAGTTTAAATACATATCCTATCTCTATACAACTATTTCAACAAGGGGCAGAACGATGGCGGAAGGAGGCGGAGGGTGGTGCAGCGGCCGACGTCCTGCAGGTGCTGGAAGCGGACAAAGAAAGAACGGTTGAAGGTTACAGAAAGCACGGTAGCTATCTTCAAAAAAAAAGAAAAAAGCACGGTAGCCGATTTTGATCCAACGGTCCAAGAATTCGGCTGATGTAAAAAACGTTTTCAGGCACCCGATGAAAAAATAGGTGCTGCAATTATTCAGAAAAAACCGAGCTCAGAGAAATACCGTATACTAGTACTTGCTTTAATTACAACAGTGTGCCTCAATATAACCTGAGCTGCAACAAAAACTGTGGGGTAAAAACGAGACTCTACTTCTAGGCTTCTTGTTACACCATATCCTGTGCGTCGTTGCCCTTCCGTGCCACGGCGCCGGCGGCTATCGTCGCCCGGCAGAGCGGACATGTGTTGTGCGTGGTGTGCAGCCACGTCGCGACGCAGCCCCTGTGGAACACGTGGCCGCATCCTGGCAGGACGCTGCACCGCTCGCCACCCTCGTACTGCGCCAGGCAGATCACGCACGAGCTCTGGCTCCGGCGCAGCTCCTTCGCCTCCTCCTCCGACGGAGAGCCGCCGTCTCGACCGGGCATCTGCTTGTATGCGACGTCGGGTATGCTCTCCAGCAGCCGCTCGATGGACAGCCACTTGCAGTGCTGCCGCACGTGACGGACCAC
Source organism: Aegilops speltoides (assembly GCA_021437245.1). Lineage (NCBI taxonomy): Eukaryota > Viridiplantae > Streptophyta > Magnoliopsida > Poales > Poaceae > Aegilops > Aegilops speltoides. Next base: position 229,285,492 of record CM038145.1, read on the forward strand.
CTCGGCGATCGCCACGACGAGCGCCACGGCGGCGCAGAGCGCAGCGATGACGGCGAAGATCAACAAAAGTACCCATATGATCCAATCTAACATGTCATCGTAGTCCATGGCGATGGCCGGCGGTCGTGGCGGTGGGGATGTACTGGCGACGGCTGCGGTGAACGATATCCTTAGACGGCGTGGGCCTGTGCGGGCGAGGTAGGTTATGTAGGCGATAGAATCAGGAAAGGAGTTGGAGATGGATCCAACCTCTGCAAGTTCAATGCCTGGATCGTATCCCACTCCGACTCCGAGTATCCCTTCCCAGATATCTTTCTCTTTCCCTACTCCCTACTACTTTTTTTTACTAATAAAGCGGCGACTGCTTCTGGTCGTCCGTCGTCGCCGTTCTTACAAAAAAGCCCCTGTATTTATTCGAATTCAACCCGCAGTCCTTGTAAAGTGTGTTCCTGAGAGTACGTTTCGTTTTTGCAAAATAGCCCCTACAGTGGTTGAAATTCAGCCCACAGTACTGCCTCTTATCCATTCTCATACTCCACCACCAGCCACTCACCGCCGCTTGGCGCCGGAGTCCACGCCGCAGAAGCCAAGTAATCGAGCGAGGGTCATAGGGGAACGGCGACGGGGCTCCTAGGAGGGTGGCAGCGCTCCTGGCGACGTGCAGCAAGCGGAGGCGAGGTGGTGGTGGGGTTCTTGGTGGTCACCGGCGTGGCGAGGGCCGAAGGGGTCGCCGGCGCGGGCGTCGGGTGCGGTCAGAGTAGAGGAACTCGGGCAGCGGCGCGATGTGTGCGGTCAGAGCAGACGAACGCGGGCTGCAACGCGGCGCGGGAAGGCGGGGCTCGTGCTGGAGCTTGAGGGCGTGACCGTCATGGCATGCGTCCAGATGACGGCAGAGTGCAGGCGTGGCTTGGCGTCGCGTCGCAGCCCGAGTTCTGCTGAGAGAGCCCCGAGGTCGTCGCCGCCGGCCTCCGCGCCATGCTGGACCAGATGCTGCACCCCCCTGCGCCGTCATCGTGGGACGCCTGCGTTCTACTGAGAGACGAGGTGAAGATTTAGAAAAATTGAACAAAGATTTGTCCGTCATAATAGATAGATGCCCTCGCGAAAGAGAAAACTCGGGGCTCACAGGGCAGCCGCACACTGCACGGGCCACCATCCAAGCTGCCCCATCATCCTTGCGCTACCTCAAGCAGAGCGCACGCACATCTACGCGCCAACCGGCGAGATCTGGGCCCGAAGCGCCGCAGTAAGGCGCCGTCGGAGGGTGAGGTGGACATGACCACGCAGATCCGGAGCCCGGAGCCCCGGGGCTGATCCACGCGGCCCCGTCAAGTAGCCGCCGAGCTCGACCGTGAGCAGGCCACCACTGCCGCGCCTCAGCCATCGGCCCAGCCAGGCCCCGCGCGCGCAGGCTCGGCCAACAGGAGCCGCGCTGCAACCGGCCGATGAACGTGAACCGTGAGAGGGCGGTGGAGGGAAGGGAGAGGGGAACGAGGCGCCGTCGACTGAAGCAAGAAGGTGGGTGGTGCGTGGCTAGAGCACGGATAGATACGAGAGGAAGGAGAGCACCGCTGATGGGTGGGTTTGTCGGCGCACTGGATGTGGATGGATAAAGAGAAAGAGCAAGAAGAGCAGCAGCGCTGCTGGAGGAATGGCGATGTCCACGCAGTAGTGGTCTCGGTGGGGATTTTCTTTTGTGTGGATTGCTTTCTTTACTGGCTGCACCGACCAGAAGCTGCTGGAGCTTGCCATGCGTGCTAGCATCGATTGCAATTCTTTTCTTTCTAAATAAATGAGCACCGATTTGCTTCTTTTGAGAAAAATGAGCACCGATTTACTTGTTGTTGTTTTATTGTTATTACTGTCATAGTTTAATGTTCTAGCTTACCACATCTGAATACATCATCAAATACAATAATTGAAGTTAGTGAGATAATGGAAATAATATTTCTTGTGAAGAGTAGAAAGAATGTGACGATGGTGCACCTTGAAATTTAGCTTTGTTTTTATAATTCACCCGAAATTTACCTATGATGGGGAACAGAGAAAAGCTTGCTCTTTTATGATGATGATGACTAAGTTCATAGTGCAAAAGAAAAAGAACGGAATATAATCTTGCAAATCAAATAACCAAAATTTTCTAAAAATATAATTAATATAGTAAAAATATGTTTGCTTTCGAATATTAACAAAAATAATTGTACATAAACAATCCCACTTCAATGCACCACTACTCTTTCATCGAAAAATATATTTTGCAAATCTTTTGAAATTCCTAAGAAAAACTTTTGGATTGGTTGTTAAACTCTCGAATAGTATACAACAATTCCACAGTTTGTATATCCCGCTGAAAACAATTACACCATTTCCTCTTTCACCTGATGATAGTACTAAGCTGAACGAGGCGCCATCAAAGGACATCCCTACGACTTTCTCAATTTTATACTACATGGTATGGATCCAACAATCCATTTTTCGTCGAAGACACTGAGCGTGTGTTTTTTTAAGACAAAGAGTGTTTCAAATTCTTCTTGCTTTAAAAAATTCGTGCTTTTCAATATTACTCGAAATTCATGTTTTTCACGCTTTTGAAAACATTGCTTGAAATTCCCAAAATATGTTCCAATTTTTTTTAAAAAAAATCATTTAACATTGATCAATTTTTTAAAAAAATTCTCTTCCACAAAAAACTTGTGTTCAAAAAAATGTTCATTTTCAAAACATGTTTCAATTCTAATAAAATATGAATTTTTTTATTCTTTTAGTTATCTAAAAGTAAAGGAATATTTGTGTTTTCCGAAATATAAAATACAAAGCTGATTACTAGACTATTCTATGTAGCACTACTCCTCTATCAGATGTTAAGGTGACTTCTTTACGTCTGCACTTCATATTTCGAAAAGCAATAATAGTATAAACTTATTAGTGATGTTTATCAGAAATGTATATTAAAATTGACGCACGGAGCAAGTTTTACGATATTTTTTCGCCCGTCGCAACGCACGGAGCAAGTTTTACGATATTTTTTCGCCCGTTGCAACGCACGGGCATTTGTCCTAGTCTATACTGACGTGGAGACGCAGGTTAGTTAGCTAACATTAATCCTACTGGATTAATCCTGACCTGGAGTATTTAACAAGTCAGGAGCGATTTAGTAATAGTCGACGCCGGCGCGCACCAAACTGAAGCAGCGAACGGCAGCACTAACCCTAACCGAGCATCGGATCGTTCATAGCAGCCATGGCCAAGTACCTTCTGCTGCCACGCGCGCGCCTACTCAAATCTTCCCTCGGCCGGATCCTGAGCCCGCCCTTCCCGGGGAGCCGGTGGACCACCTACAGGACCCGAGCTGCGTCTTCAGGCAATCAGCTCATCCAGTTCGATCGATCCGGATCCTTTCGCCTCCCTTCTCTTCGGGTTTTTTTTTTTTTGCGGGGTTAAATATTTGATCTGTTTCTATATGTTCTGTGCAGATCCATGCCGTGCGGGTGCTCGGAAGGCTTAGCTGCCGATTGTCAGCTGGTGCTGAGGGAGACGGATCAGGTGACATGCAAATGGCATGTCACCGTGTGCCTCGCAGCCTCCCATCCACCGCCCAGCCTGCATCCAACGGACAGCAGCTTTTCAAAGCAAAAACAACATTCAGACTTCACAGTTTTCAGCCCAGACACTCTGAAACTTCACAGTTTTAAACTTTATATGATACAGATACAAATCTTTTATATTCAACAGTACAAAGCGCCTCTTTTATATTCAACAGTACAAACAAATTTTCAGCCCAAACACGTGACTCATTTATATTCAATAGTACAAACAAGTGTTTTGAACAAAACACAATACAAACATCAACCTTTTAGTCCGGAAACAGTGCAAGCACCAGTCAAAATACTGTTTGCACTCAGATTCACAAGAAATTCAGTTATGAAATTCAGACATGCCATTCATCACTATTTAGATTCAGACAACCCACTTCATCACAAGTAATTCAGAAGTACATGATTTGAAGTTTCAGTACCACTTGCCAGTGAATTCAGTGAGCTCTTAACAGCCATTTAGTGCCATTTGATTTGTACAGTTAGGCCCCAAAAGACGACTATAGTTAGCCCAAAATCTTATACTTAACTATGTCCAAAATACTTCTAGCGATTGTTCCATCAATTCTGCTTTTGATGGTATTTCTTTTCCTCACATCAAAGCCTATGTGACCTCCATATTGCACCCAGAACTCCCAAGCCTCATCCGAATTTCTGAACCGCATACCAACTTCGGGTATCCTGTTGCCAATCGATCCCATCGCACAACGCACAATTCTGCCAAATTCCATATTTATTGCTGACAAAAGTTATGAATTATAGAAGTATACTGCTATACTGTAGTGAACAGAGAAAATAGAAGTACAATACTCGCTGCAAGTCTCCATATTTATTCAGAGTGTGGATAGTGCTGACTGATATTTTCAGAGTGTAGTGCTGCAAGTCTCCATATTTATTCAGAGTGTGGATAGTGCTGACTGATATTTTTAGAGTGTAGTGCTGCAAGTCTCCATATTATTCAGAGTATAGTTTGTCACTATTAGTATAATTCTACCAGTACACTTTGTTTCCTGCACCTGATCGAGTGCACAAATCATAGCGGAGCGAGACATCGCGAGGAGCCTGGGCAAAGCTCGTGCATAGCGATGTCAGCTAGCTTTGCCCCAACAAAAATCACTACTAACCACACAACAAAAATCACTACTAAGGACAGAGATCAGCTAGCTCCGCCTCTGCACTAATGGAATAATAGAGAGAGAGGGGACCTGAGAAGAGGTCGTTGACGATGATGAACCAGCTCGCGGTGGCGCTCGTCCCGACTTCATGGCGGTGCTTCGTCCCTCAGCCTCATGGCGGACGACGCCGTCTCGACCATGGCGGCGTTTCGCCTTGGTTCCCGCATGCGACGACGCTTGTCCTCGCTTTCCTAAGTGGCGGCGGCGGCGGCGGCGGCGCGGCAGCGGGCGGCGACGGCGGCGGCGGCGAAGGTCGCGAGACGAGGAGACGCCGTCGAATCGCCGCGCCAAAGCCCGCCTTTTACCTAGCCTTCCCCGCCAGATTTTTCCCCAACCAGCGACCACACGTGCGTGCTCGATTTACTAGTCAAAGTCTGAATGTTGTTTTTGCCTTGGGAAGCTGCTGTCCGTTGGATGTGGGCTGGACGGTGGATAGGAGGCCGCGAGGCACACGGTCACATGCCGTTTGCATGTCACCTGATCTCTACCCGGTGCTGAGGTGCCTTTAGTGCAGTTATCTCCATCCTGGTTTATAAGTCTTCTTTGTATTTTAGGTCAAGTTTTGACTAAAGATTTAATTAATAAAATATCAATACATGTCATCAAAAATTATATCGTTCGATTCACACTTAAACATATTTTTAATTATATTATTTATTAGCACATGTATTAACTTTTTGAGTTAAATTTAAGGTCAAAATTTGGCACAAATACAAAAAGAACTAATAAGCCAAGACGAAGGTAGTACAACTCTATACATCCGGTGATATATGTTTTTGAGAGTAATATCACTGCAAGTCAAGAACTTGCGTTGCATGTTCAGTTTGGTGTTAAAGCTATAAAAATATGGTTTTTTATTGCATGGTAATACGTGGATTATAGTACAAACCACGTACAAACCGACCTGTCAAAACTAAAAAGACAGCAAAACGCTAGCCTTTGCATAAAGGAACAACAGCCATTTAATAAAATTACAATCAAGACCGAAAAAAACTTTGAACTTGACATCAACGCCCCTGGGACCACCATATCAGCCATCAAAGGAAACAATGACAGATCACCTTCACACCCGAGCTTGAAGCGGCTCCATCGCTGATATGCAGCTTTGCGGACCTCCAAGGTGGTTCACCAAAAGAGAAATCATTACCGTTGAACGAATCAGACCGAGGCAACACCCAGGACACGCCATCGAACTCCAGATCTGGCACCCCCACAAGACTAAGACGTCGGAGGAGAAAATCATACCTGCCATTCACAAACCACGAACCCAACACACGATCCACCATCTTCCAGATGCCGCCGATGCAGACCACAATCTGCATCCGCTTCTGGACTATCTCCCAAGCTCCGCGCCGGTGCTGGAGAAAATATCGTCGCAACTGCGGAGCAACCACAGGACAGACCGCCTCGTGAGAGTAGAATCTAAAGAAACTTTACTCAGCACCGCCATCGCCTCCGCCGAAGCAAAAACGATGAACAACCTAAAAGCCTAAACTACGAGAGCCTAGAAAACGATCCACATGCGTGAATCCGGCGACCCCCTCACCACCGACGACCGAAGTCACCGGCGGAGCGGAGCTGCCGGAGGCTGGCGGCGGAAGCGAGTCTGCTGGCAGCAGAAGCTAGATCGCCTTTTCTTTCTTTAGGAGAAAGAAAAGCGAACCGTAAAAAAATGTGTTTTTTTAACACAGTACAGACGCAAACGCTCATACATACGCGCATACACTCATCCCTGTGAACGCACACACGCACACCCTATCCCTATGAGCACCTCCGAGAGACTGAGCCGGATGTATCTTAAGATTTATGAAGTCACCGTAGGCGCCTCGTCGTCGACCCTGGTGGGCTTGGGATACCATTGTCCCTCTAACCATCCAACCACAGGTTGGTTTGTAAAAAAATAAAAATATATGATTTTTTATGGTCACCTAATTTGACTCAAACATGTAGATACGGTCACAGTATGCGTATGCAGGCGTATCCATGTGTATGACCCCACCCGTCAATGACTAATGGTGCTCGGCGCAATGTATTTTTACATAAAATCCCTTCACTTTTTTTAATCTCCAGAAGAACCTGTCCGTAGTACTGCACATATATGCAAAAATAAAAACCAAAATAAGAGGTAGGAGTCGAAATCACAACCAACTGCTTTCAGACCGGACGGTCGAACCACTACACCATACTCCGTCCGTCCAAGAAATCTTGTCATGAAGATGGATAAAAAGAGATATATTTATAACTAAAATACATCTAGATACATTCCCCTTTATCCATTTTGAAGAAAAGTATTTTCGGACGGAGGGAGTACATGCCAAAACATTCAAGATAGATTTTTTTTTCTTTTTGTGAGTAATCACGTTCAAGATGGATAATAATCTTATAGGCATTTCCTATTTGGCACTGCAGGCGCCGGTTTCAGCAGCTACTCGCGGGCCGGCCCATCTCGCATCCGTTTTGTTTTCTTTTTAAACGCCCAAAAAACTGCACTCGTGTGCACGGAATCGAACTGGGGACCTCATGGATCGAACTACCCAGCAATACCCAACTCGTTATCATGCCCTATATGATTATATCGTCTTCCTAATTTTCTTATTTCTTCTTTCCTTTTTACGTTTTTTCTGTTTCGGTTTTTTTTCTTTTTTCTTTTTCCTAGTTTGATGATTTATTTCAAATTCGTTAACGTTTCTAAAAATGGATGAACTTTTTTCTCAAAAATGATTTTTTTTTCATTCATTTCAATGAACTTTTTTTAATAAATAGATAAATTTTTTTAAAAAAATTTTATTATTTTTTTAAAAATCCATGAACTCTTTTCAATTTTGATGAACATTTTTGAAATTCGATGAACTTTTTTAAAAATAGATGTTTTTTAATTTGATGAACTTTTTCCCAATTGATGAACTTTTTTTTGAAGGTTGATGATTTGTTTTACAAATTTGATGAACCTTTTTCATATTCGATGAACTTTTTCAAATCAATGAACTTTTTCTCAAAATCATTGATTTTCTGTTTCAAATTTGATGATCTTTGTCTCAAAATTGTTCATTTTGTTTCAAATTTGATGAACTACTTTCAAAATCTATGAGCTTTCTTTCAAATTCGATGAACTTTTTCAACTTGGTGAACTTTTTTTTTCAAAGTCAATGAACTTCTTTCCAAATTGTTGAACTTTTATTGAAAGTCGATGAACTTTATTCAAATTCTTGAACTTTTTTTCTACTTCGATGAACTTTTTTTCAAATTCGATGAACTTTATTTCGGAATTGTTGAATTTTTTTCTATCTTGGTGAAGTTTTTTTTGCAAAATTGTTGAACCTTTTCAAATTCAATGAACATTTCTAAAATTCAATGAACGATTTTTCACATTCAATGAATTATTTTCAAATTCACAAACTTTTTCCATTTTTGCGAATTTAATTGGTACAATTCTTTTCCGTAATATTCATTTCTTTCAATTTGTGGTTTTGTGAATACTTTTAAAATTTATGTTTTCTTTATTCAAATAATTTATAGCTGATATATAATACTGCTACATATTTAATGTTTGTATTAAAGTTAGGTTCAAATAGAGTTGTTTCCTATTGTAAACAATGAAGTAAGCTTGTCCTAGTGGATGGCGTGCGTCGCATGCATATTGGCGGCCAGAGTTCGATTCCTGATCCTGCCGAAAGTAGTATCTGGAGAGTTTCATTTCATGCCTACCGTAGTTATTGGGTACAGTCCCCCTTACCAAATCCTAAAGAGTAGAAAATCAACATTTATGCCGTTCTTAATAAGAAAGAGATGCTCGGTAGCAAAGTTGCCTACCATTAGGTATTGTTTGAGCCCGTAAATAACTAAATAAGGAGTTTTCTGCATGTGCGCCACTTGTCGCAACCTGTGAGTTTTCCTTTTTTTCGTAGATCCGTTTATTCAAAACGTTTTATCTCTTAAACCATGCGTCCAAATCTCGAACCATTTCCATTGGATTCCCCGCGACGAGATCTTTAAAACTAAATCCCAATGTTGATAGGTTTTTACGAACTTTTTCTTCACGAAAAAAAACAGACAAAAAAAAGGACGAAAAAAAACGAACCAGCGTGACTCTCACGGAAGCAAAACCGTGCCTCTCGCGAAAAAAAAAACAGAAAATGTGTTTTCTTTCGTTTCCGAGGAGGCACGGGCGTGACTCTCGCGAAAGCATAAACGTGCCTCTCGCGGAAGCAAAACCGAGCCTCTCGCGAAAGAAGAAAAACCAGAAAACGTGTTTTTTTTCGTTTCCAAGAGGCACGGCCGTGACTCTTGCGAAAGCACAACCGTGCCTCTCGTGGAAGCAAAACTGTGCCTCTCGCGAAAGGAAAAAAATAGAAAACACTTTTTTTCCGTTTCCAAGAGGCACGACCGTGCCTCTCGCGAAAGCACAACCGTGCCTCTCGCAAAACAAAACCGTGACTCGCGAAAAAAAATTGTGTTTTTTTGCACAATTGTTTTTTTGAAATTTTTTTATCGAAAAGCTAGGGAAGACCGGTGAAAAACCAAAACTTCAGAAAAAACTAAAAAAAACCGTTTAAAAAGCCGAAAACGCGTGCGGAAAAATAAAATAAAAAAATCCAGAGAAAGCGCCCAGAGCGCGACACGTGGCGAATGGCTGAGAGCGCCAAATGTCCCTGATCGTTGCGAGGCTCCCGAAGGAGCGGTCGTTAATTAGTTGCTCTCCCGACCTTATATGTACTCAAAGAGGAGCAGGTGGAGCGTAAATGGGCTGCAGATTCTGCTGCCCATTTTGCATGCGCTATTGTTTTAAGATATTTGTAGAACGTAAGTAATAAACTTGTGTTCAAATATTTGTGTGTTAAAAATATTATAGATAGATACAATGATTAGTCTACACTACTGTTAAACAAGAGAACATCATCGAGGCGAACGAAAACTCTGGCGTTCCCACGCCAGCACGATAATAACCCACGTCCTTTTCTAAAAAAACAACCCACGTCCAATTTATCTACACTACTACTGTGTCAAAAAAGTCTTACATTATGAGACGGAAGGAGTATTAAACAAGAGAACATCATCAAGGCGAACGAAAACTCTGACGTTTTTACACCCGCACGATATAAACCCACGTCCTTTTCTCAAAAAAAAAACAACCCACGTCCAATTTATCTACACTAGTATTGAATAAGAGAACATCATCAAGGCGAACAAAAACTCTGACGTTCCCACGCCCGCACGATAACAACCCACGTCCTTTTCTCAAAAAAAAAAAAACAACCGACGTCCAATTTATCTACACTACTACTCCCTCCTTCCCATAATGTAAGACGTTTTTTTGACACCACCTTAGTGTCAAAAAACTTCTTATATTATGAGACGAAGGGAGTATTAAACAAGAGAACATCATCGAGGCAAACGAAAACTCTGGCGTTCCCACGCCCGCACGATAATAACCCACGTCCTTTTCTCACAAAAAAGCCCACTTCCAATTTACACGGAGACTGCCGCACCCGCAGTTGTTCGGCAACAGGAAAAAGGGCGAGGTATATACACGGGAAACAAACTCGACTGCTCTGCATGAGCAAGGGGCGGCTTTGTGGAGCGACCGGTTACCTGCGTTGCGCCGGTCACGGGCAGCGGCAGGGCCAGCCGATGGCTGCGGGTCAGAAGGGAAGGATGATGAGGACATCAATACCATTGTTACACCCACAGCCCCTACTGCTATACATACTGGACCAATTACTAGAGCTCGCGCACGCCAATTAAGTTACCAGGTACTTTCGTTTCTTGGTAATGATTCTAATGTTCATGAGAATATGATGCTGCCTAAATTGGATACATTTGTTTTGCTTACAAATGAAGGGCCTAGCTTGGAGAAGGATGAACACTGGAGCAAGAACAAGCATGGAGATGATGGCATGCGCAAGGGGAACAAGAACGGAGTTACAAGTGATGATTTCAGGACGTTGAAGCCGCCATAATGAGTGCATGAAGCCTTAGACGAAATATACAAGATGCTACTTCATAACTTTCATCCAGAGACTATTCTAGGTGCTGCGTCACCTTATTATTGGGCTAGGCCCATGTAATTTCAAAATACATAAGTATAGGCTATTTTTAGAATCCGTATCTGTGGGGAAACAAGAGATAGGGTTGGTTTCGGACCCCTCCAGCAAGGGCCACGAAATTTCCCCCTCTTCCTCCATATATACAGCCCTTAGGGCACCGTTTAGACTTTGGGTTTTGTTTAGATTAAAAGTACGCCATAGCTGCAACTTCGCGTACTTTGTTTGTGTTCAACGACCAGACCAAGACGTCACAGAACCCCATCTTGATCAATAAAGCTTTCATCTTATATTCGCAATATCCAGTTTGCAATCTCAGTTTCTTGTTTGTTCTTCGTTTGCTCGCAGGAAATAGACCCTCGTGGTCAGGTTGATCGTGCTCTGGCGTGGTCAATAACCTCTCGGAGTTGGTTTAGCAATTGCTAAGGCGCGACGTCCTCGCACGTACGTAGTCGGATCATCAAAGTCTACTCCTCCAAAACGATAATCACCATCTCGTCGAAAGACGGGACACCTTTGCCTCTATCAAGTGGTATCAGATTTCAAGTTGCTCGGTGAGATTTTACAGTTTTTCATAGTTTAGATCGAGTCTGTTTCTTCATACCTATAGTCCAGGAAAAAGCCAAAGAAAATTAGGGTTAGTTCATCCTATCCGAACCAATCCGATCCTTTGCATAATCTTTTCTGTATTTGCTTTGTTGAATTTGAGGTTGCATCGTCGTGTCAAGTTGCTGGTCTTAGCGTCTAGTCCTTTGGAGTTTCGAGTTCTGTTCACAGGTGGTCACGTCGTCGCTGCCATATATCACCACCGCATCATCATCATTGCTGCTGCCATATACCACCACCATACCAACTTCATCGCCGCTGCCATATACCACCATCACATATTCACCGCCAATCGGAGTCCATGTATGCCACCACATACCCGCCGCCATCACGCCAATCCGAGACCACCTGCAACATATATCTGCCACCAGTCCGAGTTCCACCAGATTCATCTCCGCCACCAGTCCGACTTCCACAATATTTATCTCCGCCACCAGTCCTAGTCCGAGTCCAGTATTTTGTTACTCTATTTTGGATTTCAAGATCACGCCATACTCCGAGTCGTGACAGAGTAGGACTCCCGAATTTTCATGCTACCTGCAGTTGAAAAAATAGTTCTAGTTTAGAAAAAACCTAAGTCTGGAAAATTCTGGCTAGGCAGTTTTTAGACCATTTGTAGACTTTTCCGAAAAAAATTGTTGCGGAGGAAAAAAGAGAGGGGGAAAAGTGCAAAAAAAAGTGAAAAGGGAAAAAAAATTTAGAGCGTGCTCCTCCCTTGTTTACGTGCAGCGCCGTGATTTTGTTAGTGTTCTAGGCTCGCGTCTCTAGCACGGTCTAGCCTAGGACGAGCACAGTACTGTCGTTGAGCGTTTCTTCAACTTTGCATCTCTGAATTGTTTATCGCTGACCCTTTTTGCTACCATATTATAAGCCTTCTCAGCTCCACATACATCCACGTTGTGTATTTGACTCTCCTTGGTAATCGCTTTATCCAAGCTTTGAGAGTTTTGACTACAACGGTTGCCGATCACCACCTGCTACTGGGTAAGAACTGGTAAAAATTTGAGATTCGCTTGATGGATTTGTGACACCCCACCACCATCATTTTCTAGTAGTCTGTAGGATCATATTCTTGTGTGTTTCTATTGGTGCTAACCATGGCATGATCACAAGCCGACGAGATTGACTGGGAGAACATGATGAACAAGGAGTTGCATGATAATTTTCAGCAAATGATGAGTGGCCAGGTGGGAGATGTGCTAAACAGATTTGAAGAGGCTATGGAGAAGATAGATGCCATGAGAAGTCGTTCAAGACAAAGTTGGATAACAAGTTTAATGAATTGCTCAAGCATCTTCCCCAACCACCACCGGCTGCACCTGTCGCACCTCTACAACAACAACGTGCTGAATTGATTTTAAAAATGCATGAGTTAACTAAGGAAAACATTGAGCGTATGAATGCTAAATATAAATTTGCTGGAGATAAGGATAGAAAACATGTTGTGTTTGCACCTGGAGATCTTGTTTGGTTACATTTGCGTAAGGATAGATTTCCTGATTTGCACAAATCAAAGCTAATGCCACGTGCTGATGGTCCTTTTAAGGTGTTAGAGAAAATAAATGATAATGCATATAAACTTGAGCTGCCTGCAGATTTTGGGGTTAGTCCCACTTTTAACATTGCAGATTTGAAACCTTATTTGGGTGAGGAAGATGAGCTTCTGTCGAGGACGACTTCATTTCAAGAAGGGGAGGATGGTGAGGACATCAATACCATTGTTACACCCACAACCTTTGCTGCTATACATACTGGACCAATTACTAGAGCTCGCGCACGCCAATTAAATTACCAGGTACTTCCGTTTCTTGGTAATGATTCTAATGTTCATGAGAATATGATGCTGCCTAAATTGGATACATTTGTTTTGCTTACAAATGAAGGGCCTAGCTTGGAGAAGGATGAACATTGGAGCAAGAACAAGCATTGAGATGATGGCATGCGCAAGGGGAACAAGAACGGAGTTACAAGTGATGATTTCAGGACGTTGAAGCCACCATAATGAGTGCATGAAGCCTTGGACGAAATATACAAGATGCTACTTCATAACTTTCGTCCCGAGAGGCAATTCTAGGTGTCAAGCGTCTCCTTATTATTGGGCCAGCCCATGTAATTTTGAAATACATAAGTATAGGCTATTTTAGAGTCTCAGTGTGTGGGGAAACAAGAGATAGGGTTGGTTTCGGACCCCTCCACCAAGGGCCACGAAATTTCCCCCTCTTCCTCCATATATACAACCCTTAGGGCACCGTTTAGACTTTGGGTTTTGTTTAGATTAGAAGTTCGCTATAGCTGCAACTTCGCGTACTTTGTTTGTGTTCAACGACCAGACCAAGACGTCACAGAACCCCATCTTGATCAATAAAGCTTTTATCTTATATTCGCAATATCCAGATTGCAATCTCAGTTTCTTGCTTGTTCTTCATTTGCTCGCAGGAAATAGACCCTCGTGGTCAGGTTGATCATGGTCCGAAGTGGTCAATAACCTCTCGGAGTTGGTTTAGCGATTGCTAAGGCGCGACGTCCTCACACGTACGTAGTCGGATCATCAAAGTCTACTCCTCCGAAACAATAATCACCATCTCATCAAAAGATAGGACACGTTTGCCTCTATCAAGTGGAATCAGATTTTCAAGTTGCTTGGTGAGATTTTACAGTTTTTCGTAGTTTAGATCGAGTCTGTTTATTCATACCTATAGTTCAAGAAAAATCCAAAAAATAGGGTTAGTTCATCCTATACGAACCAATCCGAGCCTTTGCTTAATCTTTTCTGTATTTGCTTTGTTGAATTTGCGGTTGCATCATCGTGTCAAGTTGCTGGTCTTAGCACCTAGTACTTAAGAGTTTCGAGTTCTGTTCACAGGTTGTCACATCGTCGCTGCCATATATCACCACCGCATCATCATCATTGCTGCTGCCATATACCACCACCGCACCAACTTCATCACCGCTGCCATATACCACCATCACATATTCACCGCCAATCCGAGTCCATGTACGCCACCACATACCCGCCGCCATCACGCCAATCTGAGACCACCTGCAACATCTATCTGCCACTAGTCCGAATTCCACCAGATTCATCTCCACCACCAGTCCGAGTTCCACCAGATTTATCTCCGCCACCAATCCTAGTCCGAGTCCAGTATTTCGTTACTCTGTTTTGGATTTCAAGATCACGCCATACTCCGAGTCGTGACAGAGTAGGACTCCCGAACTTTCGTGCTACCCGCAGTAGAAAAATAGTTCCAGTTTAAAAAAAACTAAGTCTGGAAAATTCTGGCTAGGCAGTTTTTAGACCATTTGTAGACTTTTCCGAAAAAATTTGTTGCAGTGCAACAAAAAAAAGAGAGGAAAAAGTGAAAAAAAATTCTGAGTGTGCTCCTCCCTTGTTTACGGGCAGCGCCGTGATTTTGTTAGTGTTCTAAGGTCGCGTCTCTAGCACGGTCTAGCCTAGGACCAACATAGTACCGTCGTTGAGCGTTTCTTCAACTTTGCATCTCTGAATTGATTATTGCTGACCCTTTTTGCTACCATATTATAAGCCTTCCCAGCTCCACATACATCTATGTTGTGCGTTTGACTCTCCCTGGTAATTGCTTTATCCAAGCTTTGAGTGTTTTGACTACAACGGTTGCCGATCACCACCTGCTACTGGGTAAGAACTGGTAAGAATTTGAGATTCGCTTGACGGATTTGTGACACCCCACCACCACCATTTTCTAGTAGTCAGTAGGATCATATTCTTGTGTGTTTCCATTGCTGCTAACCATGGCAGGATCACAAGCCGATGAGATTGACTGGGAGGACATGATGAACAAGGAGTTGCATGATAAATTTCAGCAAATGATAAGTGGCCAGGTGGGAGATGTGCTAAACAGATTTGAAGAGGCTATGGAGAAAATAGATGCCATGGAGAAGTCATTCGAGACAAAGCTGGATAACAAGTTTAATGAATTGCTCAAGCATCTTCCCCAACCACCACCGGCTGCACCTGTCGCACCTCTACAACAACAACGTGCTGAATTGATTTTAAAAATGCATGAGTTAACTAAGGAAAACATTAAGGGTATGTGTCGGTGTCAAAACCGGCGGATCTCGGGTAGGGGGTCCCGAACTGTGCGTCTAGGCGGATGGTAACAGGAGACAAGGGACACGATGTTTTTACCCAGGTTCGGGCCCTCTCGATGGAGGTAAAACCCTACTCCTGCTTGATTGATATTGATGATATGGGTAGTACAAGAGTGGATCCACCACGAGATCAAGGAGGCTAAACCCTAGAAGCTAGCCTATGGTATGATTGTTGTAATGGTTGTTCGTCCTACGGACTAAAACCCTCCGGTTTATATAGACACCGGAGAGGGCTAGGGTTACACAGAGTCGGTTACAATGGTATGAGGTCTACATATCCGTATCGCCAAGATTTCCTTCCACGCCAAGGAAAGTCCCCTCCGGACACGGGACAAAGTCTTCAATCTTGTATCTTCATAGTCCTGGAGTCCGGCCGATGATGATAGTCCGCTATCCGGACACCCCTAGTCCAGACTCCTCAAGAGCCCCTAAACCAGGCTTCAATGACGATGAGTCCGGCGCGCATATTGTTCGGCATTGCAAGGCGGGTTCCTCGTCTGAATAATTCATAGAAGATTGCGAACACCAGGATAGTGTCCGGCTCTGCAAAATAAATTCCATATTCCACCGTAGAGAATAATATGTACACAAGTTCAAATCTGGCGACGATTTTGTGGCATGACATCACACCACCACCAAGCCTTCACTTGAATCGTTTTTATTATACCACCTCGGCGCGTTTAGCGGCGGTTTCCTTGGAACGTCTTGTCGAGCGTAGATCGTGTTCCCTTATTCCGGATTCCCATCAATACGGACGTGGGTAACCCAACCGTGCCGCTGCCACGCCTCTATCGGCGAGTCCCAAACGGTCACGGGGATGGCTCTTGGTATTCTCCCTCTTTATAATGGGACCAAGGCTCGTTTCTTTTCTTCAATCCTCAATCGAATCTGCCCCTCGCCCCAAGTTCCAACACCTAGAGCCTCAGATTCGAGCGCCTCGGACCTTCAATGATGTTCAGATCTGACCTACAGGGCCGGTGGATGCCCTCCTCTGTCATGGAAGAGGACGTGCAGAAGCTGAGAGAAGCCAAGTACTTGACCTACGAGATTTCGCATAGGCTTCCCGCCAAAGGGCAAGTCATTCCTACTCCCAAGCCCGGCGAAAGCGTCGTGTTCGTGTCCCACCTCCGTCAGGGTTTAGGCTTCCCGATGGATCCTTTTGTAAGAAGGCTCATGTTTTACTATGGGCTGGAATTCCACGACTTGGCTCTGGAGTCCATCCTCCACATCTCATCATTCATTGTCGTCTGCGAGGCCTTCCTCCGCACTACCCCCCCACTTCGGTTTGTGGCTCAAAACCTTTAACGTGGAGCCGAAGGTGATCGAGGGCGCCAAGCAGAGTCTTGGCGGGCGGTCGAAGGGGAGGGCCGATGCTCCATGGCCCGAGGGCTCTTTCCAAGAGGAGCTCGGCTTGTGGCAACAGGAGTGGTTTTATATTACCGCTCCTAGGGGCAGCAGGCAGAAGCCGCCGCCCATCTTCCGCCCGAGACCTCCACGACGACTGATGTCATGGGTCAACCAAGGGCTCAACTGGGGGCCGTCAAAGGACGTGCCCTTATTGCAGGGCCGGATTCGAGACCTCCAAGCGAGGGAGATCGATCTGGTCATGGTGATGCAGGTCATGCTGATTAGGCGTCTTCTACCCTGCAAATGTCGTCCTCTCCGGCTGTGGGAATTCAATCCGGAGGGACCACGAATTCTCCAACACTTCATGGGTACGACACCCGTGGAGATGTACAAATTGTTCTTCGGATCACAAGAGATGTGTCCGGAATTGACCGAGGACGTCGGCCTAAGCTGCAATCGCCCGGATACACAAGTAAGTAGCTCTGTGTCCGGACATACCATTTGTTTGCATTTCTATGATTTGTCTTTTAACCAATTGTCCTCTGAACAGGAGTGGATAGCGCAAGTAAAACTGATACGGTGTGCGGCCCCCCCGGAGACAGCCGGATCTGTCTTGGCCGGGTCAGATGTTGAGGTTGCGCCGGAGGAAGGCGAAGGGAGAATAGAGGAACTACCGCCTACCAAGGAGGCTTTTGAGAAAGGGAGGATCGAGAATCCTCCTTCCAAGGGGAGAAGAGGACCGCTTGAAACCCGGAGGCCAAGGCCTCAAGCGGGGAAGAGATCTTCACCGAGGGTCTCAAGTCCGGGAGGCCCCGCCGCACTATCTCCCCGAGGAATCAGCCTCCAATGAGCCGTAAGTGGAAAAAGGGGGTTCTATGATAAGAGACATCCCTATTTTTGCTTCTGAGGATAACCGAAGTTTTTACCTTGTAGTTCGGATCTCCGTCCTTCTCAGATGAGCTCGTCTTCGGGGGACCTTCGTCCGGAGATGATGGAGAGCGACGCCTCCATCTGCCGCACCATCAGGTAGGGCGGACGATCCCGAGGTGTCATCATGGAGGGTATCCCCGAGTCCGGCTGGGCCGGACAGTTTGGCACCAACTGGTGTGCGGCCGGGGGAGCTGAAGGATCTTCTTGAGAGGGCGTCTATCTCAGAAGGTCACCGTACATTGATGAGTATGGTGATTGGAAGAATTTTGTCCACCGAAGGCGGGTTGCATGATGTCGTCAGAAGTTTGCTGGCGGGGTTTGAGGTACGTAAAAATGACATACCTTTTGACAGTTTTACACATAAAGTGCGCCCTGTATAGATAGTAGCCCCTGAGACTCGGTATGTTGTCGAAAGCGACAGCGTGCCGAGGATCAAAATCACAGGTATTAATTTTCGCCTTCCCTATGCAGGTGGCGGATAGTCCGGTGGCCAGCCGGGCTGATGGAGTTGCCGAACTAAAGCGGCAACTCGATGTTGCGGATGCGGACATCGCGCTGGTCAATAAGCGACTTGACGAGTCACAAGGTAGGTTTTTTTCTCTGTGGTCACCTAGTAAGGGAGCCGAAGCCCACTTCTTACAACATGTGTGCTCAATGCAGATGGTGCTGCTGCTGTGGAGAGCCTTCGGGCAGAACTTGCTCGAGCCAAGGAGCAGGCCAGAAGGAGTGATGCGGCTGCCTCGAGGGCGGTCGAAGAGCTAGAAGCCGAAAGGGCTGCTCACTGCCGAAGCAGGGAGGAGATGGCCGAAATGGCCGTGAAGTTGAAGGATGTTACCGACCGCTATGAGGTTCTTGAAAAAGAACGCCGAGTGGAGCAAGAGGACCTGAGGAAGGCCACCGCCGAAGCCAAGGATGCCCGTTCTGCAATGAGGGCTATAAAGGAGGAGCTGCGCCAGGCCGGAGATATTGTGGCTGGCAAGCCCTTTACGCTCTTGCAAGCAGAGGTTTACGGATCCAAAGTACGCTCAGCTTGGCCAGCTGTGGGGTCCGGAGGATCCTTATATGGACTTAGCGGCGAGTGCGGCAGATGCTGTTGTGCACTTCCGAAGTCAAAAGGATCACGAGACGGAAGAGCTTTTTTGGTCTCAATTCCATAGTCCGGAGCGTTCACTTTCGCTGACCGATCGGTTGGCTGAGTGGGCTGAGCTTAATAGATTGTCCGGACTTGCCATGACGGATATCATGGCTCATGTCTGGCCGGATAGGCCCAAGCCGAAGAGTTATTTTGGCTTATTACAGCAATTCCTTGGGGCGGTGCCGCATATCAAGGCAAATGAAGCGGTCGGCCTGCATAGAGCGTGCACGGATGGACCTCGCCCGTGTGAAGACATACTGGACGGAGATGGATGCCACTGCTGTTGCAACCCGGGGTTCGGACGAGAGCCGGTTACCCGCCGAGCACTATTTTGGGGAAGTTCTGCATGGTGCTCGTGTAATAGAGTCGCAGTGCTCCAAAATTGTCAGGTTCAAATGATCTTTATCTTTTGTAAAACAATATTTATAATATAAGCGCTTTTTATACTTGTGCGTTCAAGTATTGAAATATCTCCTGTGTGGCCGTTAATGTATACTTGTGTATAACCTGAAAGATGGCAGTCTTCGGCTTCAGCCCCCACGCACATAGTGCGTGGGTGTTTGTAAAGTAGCGCACTTTCACACTTAATCCAATGTCTTGGTCCTTTGAAGGAGGTGGTAGTGTAGCAAACGAGGCAACCGGACTATAATGCTTTATCACTTTCACTTAGCCATAGGAGTTCGAAGGTGGGGCTACGATATAGCCCCTAGGGGCACCGTGCTCTCCGGATTTGGGGCGCGTGTGTGCCTGACCGGGAAGCGGTCCTTCATCAAAGCGGAGGAATTCTAAACATTCCAGAGGTCGATCGAGTGGTTGACCAGTCTCTCGCTACATCATGACAAATGTTTTGGCTTTCATCGAGGTGCTCACCCGCGAACCGGGCACAATCGCAATAGTTCTCCGGTGCCGTTAGCGATGATACTGAACGTAAGGCAGCAAAACACGGAGCCGGGCAAACCCAACATTTGACCAAAGACATGATTCGAGCTGATGCATATAAGGCCTAACTCGAGACGCCAACACTCCGAGGTGTTCGGTCTTTATGATGACGGCAGATCAATGCCCTAAGCCCCTAGTGTCCGGTACACGCAGTTTCCTCTGACGCGGCCGATGCCAAAACGTCAGCCTCCTCTCTGGTTATGATGAGAAACTAGGGGATGTATAGCAACAAGAGACAGTAAAAATGGTTTACGCAGGGTCTTAATCTGAAAAGAATCCTTGCAACGGGTCCCTACTGCACGTCTGCACCTGTGTCTCCGTTGTGCTATATCCTGGACGGGTGTAACACGCTGTTCATCTGTAAAAAAGAGGAACTTTAGTTTGAAAAGAAATCGTGTCAAAAATATATTTAAAACAGAGTATGAATAAATGGATAAAGTCGAGCTTTTGTTGGCTCTTTATTGCTCATACGCACAGCCCCCTATTAAGGGGTGTGCGGCTAGGGAGCCCCTAGTTTATTTATGCCGGACTCGTCTAGCCGTCTCCGGGGTCTTGAACGAACTTTTAATGAGATGATGCCGCGTGGACCGGGCATTTTAAGTGTAAGAGACGCGTAGTGTGGTATTGCGTTAAAGCGGACAAAAGCTTCACGTCCCAATAGTGCTTGATGGCTACTTTTGAATGGGGCAACATGAAAGATTGGCTTTTTGCATCGGAAGTTGCCGGGTGACCCGAACACGACTTCTAGTAGTAAGGAGCCCGTGCACTTGGCGTAAGGGCCTGGCGTCACTCCTTTGAAGGAAGTGCGGCTATGGCGAATTTTAGTAAGGTCTATCCCCAACTTGCGGATTGTTTCCGGATATAGCAGGTTTAAATCGTTGCCACCATCCATTAGGACTTGTGTAAATTGTAGTTCGTCGATTATAGGATCCAATATTAGAGCAGTCCATCCTGCGTTTCGAATACTTCTGGAATAGTCCAGGTGGTCGAAAGTAATTGATTTTGACATCCAATCTCGAGGTTCCGCTGGGGTGGACCGTGCGACCCGTACTTTAGCGGGTGCCGCACTATTGTTCCGTATTATCACGTGAAGTGAGTTTACTGTTTTGACTTCTTGTGGGAAAGTCTTTTGTTTTCCGGCGCTCTGCTGGTGGGGTTCGTCGTCATCCTCGCTTGGCGCGTCGAGCCCCTTGCGTTCGGCATTGAGTCGGCCGGACTGTTTGAAGACCCAACAATCTCGGTGGGTGTGGTTTGCAGGCTTCCCGAAAGTATTGTGGACTTTGACATATCCGATCCAAAATTTTGTTTAGGTTGGATAGCTCGTCACTGTTGTCCTTAAGAGGCAGTGTTTTGTTGTTCGGCCGCGAGCTTTTGAATCCGGCATTGACCGCCGTGTTCTTTGGGCTTTTTTCTTTATTTCGGCGCTGGTCTTTTCTGCGCCGTGATTTTCCGTTTCCATCTCTGATCTTGGATGTACTTGGGTCGCTGGTGCTGCATCTTGCTAATCAGCTGTCTTCCCCCGCGCAAAAGCGGGTCATGAGGCTTGTTAGCGCGGCCATTGTTCTCGGCTTCTCTTGGCCGAGGTGTCTGGCAAGCCATTCGTCTCGGACATTATGTTTAAAAGCTGCTAAGGCTTCGGCGTCCGGACAATCTACTATTTGGTTCTTTTTGGTAAGGAACCTGTTCCGAATTCTTGTGCACGACTCTCCGGGCTGTTGAGTTATGTGACTTAAATCGTCTGCATCCGGAGGGCGGACATAAGTCCCATGAAAATTTGCTCTAAACGCATCCTCGAGCTCTTCCCAACTTCCAATGGTATTTTCTAGGAGGCTTTTGAGCCAATGCCGAGCTGGCCCTTTGAGCTTGAGGGGTAGATATTTTATGGCGTGGAGATCATCTCCTCTAGCCATGTGTATGTGTAGGATGTAATCCTCAATCCAGACTCCGGGGTCTGTTGTTCCGTCGTATGCCTCTATGTTTACGGGCTTGAACCCTGCTGGAAATTCATGATCCAGCACCTTATCGGTGAAACATAGTGGGTGTGCGGCGCCCCTGTATGTAGGTGTGCCGTTATCGTCGAGCACGCGGCGTGCTGTGTTGCTTCCTGGGGCCCTCTTCTTTGGCCCGTAAATGGATCTGACCGGGCCATCCGTTTTGCGAGGATATTTATTTGTGTCGTGTGCCGGCTTATGTGCGGCTCCGCTTGCCGCTCTTGGCCTGTCATCTGGTCGTCTATCCGGCCAGGCGGCCTCTTTGCTTTTTTGCTTGTGGGGGCTCTATGGCCTCCTCGTCGAATTCGGGCAGCAGCTTGCGCTTCGGGTAGCTCTTTATTTGGTGGCTATTGCCATATTTGTCCGCGGTCTTTAGCACTTTGCTCCACCTCATTCTGAGTATGTCTTCCGCTGTTCTGAGCTTCCGTTTCTCCTTCTTCAAACTTCTTGCAGTGGCGACAAGCCTTTTTTGAAGGTTCTTATGCTCCGGTGGTGTGTCCGGCGTGAGGTCGTCTGGACTGTTGTTTTCGCCGAGGATGAGTTGATTATCCGATTCATCCTGTTCGGATGGCTACTTGGTTGCATGTTCGTCGCCCACCGGTTTGCCCTGCTCTATGGCTGGGTCGTTATGGGTGCTGTTGTTATCGAGGCGGGACTTGGGGCGGCGCTTGCGTCGCCATTTTGGTTGTTTTTCGGGGGAATTATCCTTCGCCGCGTCCCGTTGTTCCTCGTTATCACTCCCCTTTGGGGTGTCCACCATGTATATATCATGAATTGAGGTGGCTTTCCGGTGCCCGGTAGGTGCTGGTTCTGGGTCGTCTCCGGCGTCGTCGTCCATGCCGTCGATGTCTTCGGAGTCGAAGTCTAGCATGTCGGTTAGATCGTCGATAGTGGCTACAAAGTGGGTGGTGGGTGGGCTTTGAATTTCTTCGTCGTCCGCATCCCAACCATCCTGACCGCAGTCCGCCAGGCTCTCGATAACGAGAGATACTTTAGCGAATTCAGGATATCGCCAAAGGGTGAGTGCTGAAAGATGTCAGCAGCGGTGAACTCCATGATCGGCGCCCAATCGGATTCGATTGGCAGGGGCGCAGGAGGTTCGGAGTCCGGCAAGGAGTACAGCACCTCGGAGTCACGAGCTTTGCAAGGGATAAGGTCAGTATTCGGCTCTATCGCCGTAGAAGTTGCAGCCCCCGAGGCGGTGTCCAGCCACCTGTCCTCGATCTGCGCGGTCGGCTCCGAACTATGTGTCAGAGCGGACTCGTGCGCCTCCTCGGTACCGGTCCGCGGCGAGCTAAGTCATGCCCATCGTGACAATGCGGCGCGCTCGGCTGTGGCTCGAATCCATCGAAGATCAAGTCTCCGCGGATGTCAGCCGTGAAATTTAGGCTTCCAAATCTGACCCGATGGCCAGGGGCGTAGCTTTCGATCTGCTCCAGATGGTCAAGTGAATTAGCCCGCAGTGCGAAGCTGCCAAACACGAAGATCTGTCCGGGGAGAAAAGTCTCACCCTGGACTGCGTTGTTGTTGATTGAAGAAGCCATCAAGCCTATCGGTGACGACACAGAGGAACTCTCAATGAAAGCACCAATGTCGGTGTCAAAACCGGCGGATCTCGGGTAGGGAGTCCCGAACTGTGCGTCTAGGCGGATGGTAACAGGAGACAAGGGACACGATGTTTTTACCTGTGTTCGGCCCTCTCGATGGAGGTAAAACCCTACTCTGCTTGATTGATATTGATGATATGGGAAGTACAAGAGTGGATCTACCACGAGATCAAGGAGGCTAAACCCTAGAAGCTAGCCTATGGTATGATTGTTGTAATGGTTGTTCGTCCCCACGGACTAAAACCCTCCAGCTTATATAGACACCGAGAGGGCTAGGGTTACACAGAGTCGGTTACAATGGTAGGAGATCTACATATCCGTATCGCCAAGCTTGCCTTCCACGCCAAGGAAAGTCCCCTCCGGACACGGGACGAAGTCTTCAATCTTGTATCTTCATAGTCTTGGATCCGGCCGATAATGATAGTCCGGCTATCCGGACACCCCCTAGTCCAGGACTCCCTCAGTATGAATGCTAAATATAAACTTGCTGGAGATAAGGGTAGAAAACATGTTGTGTTTGCACCTGGAGATCTTGTTTGGTTACATTTGCGTAAGGATAGATTTCCTGATTTGCGCAAATCAAAGCTAATGCCACGTGCTGATAGTCCTTTTAAGGTGTTAGAGAAACTAAATGATAATGCATATAAACTTGAGCTACCTGCAGATTTTGGGGTTAGTCCCACTTTTAACATTGCAGATTTGAAACCTTATTTGGGAGATGAAGATGAGCTTTCATCGAGGACCATTCATTTCAAGAAGGTCATTTCGTTTCTTGGTAATGATTCTAATGTTCATGAGAATATGATGTTGCCTAAATTGGATACATTTTTTTGCTTACAAATGAAGGGCCTAGCTTGGAGAAGGATGAATATTGGAGCAAGATTAAGAATGGAGATGATGGCATGCGCAAGGGGAACAAGAACGGAGTTACAAGTGATGATTTCAGGATGTTGAAGCCACCATATTGAGTGCATGAAGGCTTGGACGAAATATACAAGATGCTACTTCATAACTTTCGTCCAGAGGCTATTCTAGGTGCTGCGTCACCTTATTATTGGGCCAGGCCCATGTAATTTCGAAATACATAAGGATAGGCTATTTTTAGAGGCTGTATGTGTGGGGAAACAAGAGATAGGGTTGGTTTCGGACCCCTGCACCAAGGGCCACGAAATTTACCCCTCTTCCTTCATATATACAGCCCTTAGGGCACCGTTTAGACTTTGGGTATTGTTTAGATTAAAAGTTCGCCATAGCTGCAACTTCGCGTACTTCGTTTGTGTTGAACGACGAGACCAAGACGTCACAGAACCCCATCTTGATCAATAAAGCTTTCATCTTATATTCGCAATATCCAGATTGCAATCTCAGTTTCTTGCTTGTTCTTCGTTTGCTCGCAGGAAATAGACCCTCGTGGTCAGGTTGATCGTGCTCCGGCGTGGTCAATAACCTCTCGAAGTTGGTTTAGCGATTGCTAAGGCACGACTCCTCGCACGTATGTAGTCGATCGTCAAAGTCTACTCCTCCAAAACAATAATCACCATCTCATCGAAAGACGGGACACCTTTGCCTCTATCAAGTGGTATCAGATTTCAAGTTGCTCGGTGAGATTTTACAGTTTTTCGTAGTTTAGATCGAGTTTGTTTCTTCATACCTATAGTCCACGAAAAAGCCAAAAAAATATTAGGGTTAGTTCATCCTATCCGAACCAATCCGAGCCTTTGCATAATCTTTTCTGTATTTGCTTTGTTGAATTTGCGATTGCATCGTTGTATAAAGTTGTTGGTCTTAGCGTCTAGTCCATTAGAGTTTCGAGTTCTGTTCACAGGTTGTCACGTCGCCGCTGCCATATATCACGTAGCATTTTTTGTTCAAATTTTCATCCCCTTGCGAGTCTGCATACCTTGTTTCTAATTATTTAAGTTCAGACTGTCCCTTCAAACGCCATGAGTCAAGTCTAGGATATGTCGGCATGATGCTTCCACTCCCAACATGAGACCAAATTCTTTTAATTTCGGGTAGGAAACTATCATGGTTATTATTTTACTCTCTAGATGTTGCACAAATGCTTGAACAATCTCCTTGTAGATTCCAGTGTAGTGGTTGCAAAGTGTTCGTGGAAATGGCTTATTGAGTTGCCAATTTTTAATTGCAGGGACTGGTGAAGCACAAACATGCGACATATGGCTTGGAGTAGACACCATCCATGGTTCCATTCTCCAAGATGTGGCTTGGATTACCGTGCTGTTGAGAACAACCAACGGTGGTTGCGCTTGGTTTTGAAATTGGGAAGGTTTAATTCAATATTTTTATATCTTCCTCCTGTTTTTGTATGGACAATGTGTGTGCCGTTTATAAAATGTTTAGTTATGTTTGGCTGATGAGTATAAACCATTTTCTCTGCATGTTTACCATGAATGATGAAACACACATCAGTTGGCTCACTTGAGTTCCTGTGCTAACTGATAATCCATGTAGTCTCTTATTCTGTATGTTATACAATTTTGTTTTAGCGCCATATTGACTAGCATTTAGATAATGTCAGACCATGTCAAATGATGGGGTTGTGTGAAGCAGAGGTTACTTCTATTTTATTACGTCGCATGTGAAGCTTATGCTAGGACATGCCATTTTAGGTACTTTGCATCAGAATGCAAGAGCTCTGCTTTTGCATTAATAAGGGGGGAATATTGTAAGTCTACTACAGAGCTTAAATGGACAAAGAAAGAAAACTACACTTACGATTTAATTTCGATACTCTTTGACAAGTTTGTGAAGTATTGAGTTAACTTTCTAGTGTACATCTAGGATCACAATTATCAATGTGTGGATTGAAACAAACAACTTCAAGTATCCAAAACTTACACGAATTAGACATGCATTGCATGTGCACACTTACTAGTAAATAAAAACATGTGTGTTAAATATAAAATATGCTTAGTAAAACGTAAGTAATAAAACATTTAAGGTATTTGTAAATCATAAGTAATAAAATTATGTTCAAATATGTGTGTGTTAAAGTACTATAGATACAAACACTGATTAGTGAATATTTTTTTAATATAAACCTGTGTATTACATAAAAATATTTCATTAGTATAGACATTGAAAATGCTATTAAATAAATGTGTTTAATGAATCCAAAAAATATATACACTAACGACTTATATTTAAATTATACAAAATGATGAATACAAACATTTACTAGATATTTATGAATATTCACTTGTTTTACTCAAGACTTATATTCAAAGCATTTTATAATTTAAATATTAGCCACGACTGAATATTCATATTAGCAATTTAAATTTAAATTATAAATATTTTAAATTATAACAACATAGAACTATACAAATGTGTAACTATTGAAATGTTTTTATGATTAAAATAATATTTTTGATTTGTAATATAGAAAACCAAATTTGTCATACACTTATATAAAACACATGTTTCTATGATACTCAAGTTTACAAAGAAATTTTCTCTACTCCTAATGTGTGAGTTGGTAGTCTCGCCTCACTCTGGTTATTCCTTCTCCACCATTTTTTATCCCACCAACACATTTAAACCGAATTTTACCCATGATCTATTTAAACCGATTTTATTTGCCAATAAGATCAATTTTTGGTAATATTTGGTAACTTTTATATGGAAAGTAATAAATCATGATCAATCTTTTATCAAGCATATTTAAACCGATTTGATCTACCAATAAGATCAATTTTTGGTACTATTTGGTAACTTTTATATGGAAATAAATAAATAATGATCAATCTTTAATCAAGCATCTCTATCTCTACTCCTAATGAACGACTTGGTAGTCTTCATTTCGTCCGGGTCTTTTTCGTCTCAATCTCCCACCTTCTCGTCTTATTTTTTCGTCTCTCCTCCGACCTCCCGCATAACAATCCCCTCACGAAAAAAGGGTGATCCCTTCATGAAGAAAAAACGTATGATCCCGTCGACGACCACGCAGTGAGGCCCCCTCGTGCGGAAAAACGGATGACGACCATGTAGCCATGCCCCCTCGCATGAAAAAAGACCGGACGAATCAGGGAGCGAGGTGCCTCTCTCCATCCAACTCATCCCTCGATCTCTCCAGTCCTCCTGCCGCTCGACCATATTTTTTCTAGGGTTCCCACCTCCACCACCCACCGTCTTCGCCCGCCCGCTGTCACCCCTCTGCTCGACCTAACGAAACCTTACGGTCCTCCTCCGCTGCTATCACGAGTGGTCAAGGTCGACAAGGAGGAGATGAATCTACACGTCGGCCGTCTTCCACTCCCATACTCATCTTGCCTTGCGACTGGATTTGGAACAACACTTGTGGAGTGCGGACGTGGGAATAGGGTACCTAGTGAGGTGTGCGTGTAAGAGGACCTGGTGTTCCCGGCTTCCCAGGCAGCGTGGTCCATGGTAGGGCGGACCTGGTGGTGGACTTCTTTAGCGACTAAGGGCATGGCCAATGCTACAGGCTGGACAGTAGCTCCAGCTATCCACCTCAGCTTGGATGGTCCAGGATGGTTGAAAAGGTTGTGCACAGAGTAAAGTGGGTTCCTGCAGAGGAGGCTGCCTCCTTACTGACAAAAGCTTGCTATGATGGTGGGTGGTGTGTGTGTGAGGAAGCATATCATCTAGTTTTGGAGGAAAGTAAGAGAGAGAAATGGATAAGTAAGGAAAGAGGGTGGGTCCCAAAGTAGGCTGCAACACTCCATGAGAGTTATTTCATACGGTGGTCTCAAATTGACTGATCTACGTGGATGGGCTGAGGTAGCACCAAAAACCTGCCTCCATTGTACATGCCCTAATTGGGCTCCGTCATCCCCGACCCCCGCTTTGTCATCGACGACAAGTACGTCCACGACCCCTCCGCCGTTGACGTCACATGGCATCTCAAAATGCAAACTAAATTCATGTCATCTATTCGTCACCGTTGTACGTCACATAGAGCAGCTCCGCAGAAGCCGCCGGCCACCATGATTAGGTACGTGAACAACTGCATCCATCCATCTTGCGAATTAATTAACATAAATAAATGCCGAACTAATTCTGTTACTTTGCAGATTCTGTAGTCCAGCCTTAGACTACCCACAGTGGGAGCAACATAGGTAGTAACATCACATATATCTAGATAAAATAGATAATGTGATAAGCAATAAATGAAGAAAGATAGGCATGTGGTAACATAGCTAGTTACTAATAGTATGAGTAACATCACACATATCAAGGCAAGATGAGTCTATAGCTTAATAAATGAAGTGTTGCATGTTACCACATATATGTTA
Organism: Aegilops speltoides; assembly: GCA_021437245.1. Classification (NCBI taxonomy): domain Eukaryota; kingdom Viridiplantae; phylum Streptophyta; class Magnoliopsida; order Poales; family Poaceae; genus Aegilops; species Aegilops speltoides. The sequence goes on from CM038145.1 coordinate 229,314,269, forward strand.
CTCTCCATTGTAGAGGTAGTAACATAGAGTAGTAACATGGGCATGTTACTACTCTATGTTACTACCCATTGTGGCTAGTCTTATGTGTGAAGTGGGAAAGTTAGGATCTGATGGCAGAAGTCCTTTGAACATGGACAAATCAGTACCCAAATTGATCTGGTTCTTCCAATCTCTGCGTACAATATTTTTTCTAAGGAGCAAGTAGGTGGAGCACATGAGTGACGTGATACCCCAAACTCTCACTAACTACTCCTTAGCATCTCATAATGTGATGTCTATAGGAGATGGAGCAGCAACTCGTTGATGCATGAGCCGATGCGGTCTGAATCAAGCATGTGTGCGACTTGGTGAGAATCGTTGGTCCGGTTTGACCATATTTTTGGACTGCGTTTTGTGGTTGTGTAGGAAATTGTGTGCAGTGTAGGATCTGTATTGTACGTGGATTGCAATTGCAGGACTGATGGTAAGGTTTGATCAATGAAAATTGACATAATTCACAGTTTGATTCAGGACTATGCATCTGCTTGCACTGATTTAGGGCCGGGGCCTCAGAAAGAAAAAGGGAATTAAGTACAATCCATAAATCTGTAAATGTAATTGTTAAGTTCTTGCCCTGAATTTTCCATGGTGAAATTGCCAGTGCAGTATGGTATTGACGCTTATTCCACCAGTCATGCTAACCATAGACCAACTTCTTTTAATTCTGAAAAACATATTGAAAACGGGTCACCTGTTTTTAGTAAATAAAGACAAGATGAAGCTTACAGAGAAATCATCTAATAGACATCCAACTCTTGTAGAACATTTAATAGACTCATCCACCTTCTGAAAACAGATTCACAATTTGGGGTATCTCATTCATTGTTAGCATGAGAGAGCCATGTGTTGCTGTCTTTTTTCCTTCTTTGCAAAATTCTGCATCATGTTCTAATGTTAGTACTTTTTCTTTTATGATTTTATTAGGCAGTAGAAGGCGTTTGTGCGAGGGTGCAGGGGCGCTGGTGGTACTGGTTCAACCCATGAAAGTTCTTGCTCGCAATTTCTACCAATTCTATAAAAACATTTCTGATTTTGGTAACCTGTCTAGAGCTTTCATGTCATGTTAGTCCTTTATTTAGACCTGGACCTGCCATTCCTTTCTAGATGATGACTTGTCGTTCTTTTACTAAGGCAGTGCATCTAAGGTTTCTTTACTTGCTCAGTAACCATGATGGCCCATGCGGTAGAATCAAGGCTACAACTCTGGCACTTCAAAGAGGAAAGGAAAACATGACTACTTTGTGCCGAGGTAAGGAGCGGCTTAACTGAGCGAGCCTGCTACATTATTGTGATTGTTACATTGAGATTACAATCTTACAAGGACTATTGTTGATTGTTCAATATGACTCGGATGTTAACTTCAATTTTAATTATACTGGTGAACAACTTAGAGATGTCATAATATAGTTATAGCAAATATATTACGGTATATTTCCAAGAGAGATCAAGAAGAACTGATCTACCGAATTAGATAACTTTGTGAGATAGTGTGGAGCTATCTGAAGTACATTTTTCTCTTATGAAACCAATGATGAGTGAGTCCATTAGGTTCTCTGTGATTAAAAAGGTTGTAGACAACTTCACAAGAGAAATCAGTGTAGCTTGGTCTTGACGATTACAGTTTCAGTTCGGCATTCCAGTCTAGCAACGTGTTTCATAGACTTTCTGAGATATTTATTCTTGAACCTTACTAAATTGGGCTTCCTTATGAGAAAAATAGTCTGTTAATGAATTATTTAGAAAGAAAAATATGTGAACCAAAATACCGTTGACCAAAATACCGTTGCATGCAAGGATTTCTTGGAAGTGATTAGTATCTTCTAGAAGGGAGATTAGTTTGTTGATGGTACATGATGGTGTAATTTTTTTGATTGATTGCTTTATTGCTGCTGAATATTTGCGATGTTGGCATGTTTGGCGCTTGTTATTGTGAATCCTTATTTGTTCTGCCTTGCCTTCTGCTTTATCTCTTATTACGTGACAACTTTAGCTCTGATTTTCGTCTCTTTAGAGTTCCCTAAAGAATTACTTTGAGTAATGCTTATTTACCCCCAAAATCTAAATTGTACCAATGCAAACTTACTACTTTGAGCGAACATGGGGATGGGTGGCGGTGGCATTTCTCTTGCACGAGGATGGGGAATCTGGAGTAATCCAGGACCGGAAATGTCCCTGTTGCTCTTAGGAAGGATACTATATTTTTCAGTCATTTACGTTTTCCACTCCATCGCGGTTCACTGTTTCTAGGTAAGAACTGTGGAGGTTGGGGTTTGGGGCGGTTTGGGGATTTGGTAGTCTCTGGTTCCATGTTATTTTACTGATGTCATGTATGGAGTTATTGATTTTACCTCTGCTATATACCATGTTGTGGTTGTGGTCTGCTTCCATTAGTTGATTTAGAGGTATTCAACTAGAACTAGAATCAAAGGAGGTTTTTTTATTCAGACTGTTTCAATTTTGTGGACAGATTTGAGGCATGGATCCACTGGATTATGCACAAGAGCATAGTGATTGGGAGGATGCTTATGCACAAGAGCAACAACAACATTCATCCGGAGAAGAGCAGCAACATCATTCAGAGGAGCAACATGAAAATGTAGGTGCAAAGGAGCAGCATGCTACTGGAGCTTCCATCTCAACTTTAACACATATGCTCTATGTCCAAATGTGTAAACACAAGCTTTTCACTCTTCTTTCTTGTCCAAACAGCATCATGTACGTCCTTAATTAACTATTGCTGGATAGGTGTGCCTGGTTTATCCAACCACTTGAAGAACAAGCATCCACCAACGCCTCCAATCTTGCAACAAACAAAAAGCAGAGTATCCATGTAACACCCGGACAGAAATCAATCAAGTTTGCTTCAGAGAACAGAAAACTACCAATCAATGGCTGCACTGATATCTCCATCCCTGAATTATCAAGTATGGTGATAGCCAGCATTACCGTGATCTCCAAAGAACAATAACTATGCAACATAGTGCTGAACTTTGGCATTTGCATTTTGCTCTAAGTTTCCTTTTAATATTTGGTAATTTATTTAATTATTGTTTCTTTGAATATTTGGCGTTGTGAGAGTATATGGTTTCACTATAGGAAATTTATTTGAAGGTCTTCATGGTGGCATAATTCTATGTAGACTGATGTGTCAATTATTTTAGCATGCATTCATTTGCCCAACATTGTCTAGATCCTTAGTGCCATTACAATGACATCATGTTTTATTTCAGAAAGTGATTGCTCCATCACATACACATTAAATGAAATTGCACAACTGCACCATGGATATCCAGTGTATCAAGCAAGGTTAATCTAAACATGCCTTACAGTATCCCATTACTCATGTCGAAGTAATCTAAACATGTTCTTGATGGCGACAAATTTGAGCACAAGATATTCTTAACGGCGACAAGGAACTAATTCTTTTGTTTCTATGGAATATGTTCATTCATATGCAGGTAAGCAGGTTAATCTAAACATGCCTTACCATATCCCATTACTCCTGTCGAACTTTTATACTGTTAGATTTCACCTTTTTTTATATTAAAGATCTGAAGTAATGGAGCTTGATGTTTAGTTTTGTTTTTTCACTCACTTCATATGCAACATTACGGTGGTATGTGTTGTATAAATGTAAATAGTTACTCTTACTCGAGGACAGCTTGTCTTCCCGAACATGGGATTTTTGTTAACTCTGCTCGTCTTCAATTTTTATACATGATTGGCAAGTGTTAGCAGCTTCTCGTGTTCACTTCTGGTTAGCAAGGATTTTTATTTAACAATCATATTTGGATGTTTGGGATTAGCTCATAGGCAAGACTGTGGGTTCCCTTCCCCTCTATCGAACCCTCCAGTGGTGGGAGGGTGGGGGACCACTGGTTCTCTGCTTTCGTGTGTATATAGGGTGTGGATGGGTTGGTTTCCAGCCGGCAACACTCAGGTAGCGGAGGTGCTGCCAATGCGAATAAAGTTGATGTCATTCCTTCCCCTACGCGTCGTTGTCCTCTGGGCCTCGACGGGGTCCATGCATATTTGTATGCTCAAGATCTGTTGGAACTACGGAGCTTTGGCATTTCTGGGTATGGCCAGTGCGGTGGAGAAGGTTGCCGTGATGTGGAGATTCCGTCTCCTGTCTTCGTCCCCCTGGCGGCTGGGCGTGCTCTGTCCTTGCCCGTGGAGTCTAGGAGTCTTGTTCGGGAGTTGGAGCGGCGCCAGATCTCCCCATGTCTTGTCTCCGGTGGTTCTTCGTCCTTGTGTGCTGGTCCTATTGGACCGAGTTTGACAATTTCTCGGCCACGAAGAACCCGTCCGCACTCTACAAGCTCATGTCGGCTCCATGTTGCAGCAGTGGTGGTGCGCCTTCATCCCGCATCATAGTCTGCGGTGGGTCGAAGTCCCAAGGACCCGATAGTAATTTCTGTTTTCTTTGGAATGCTTGCACCACTGGTGTTTTTTTAATAAATGACCCGGGGTATTTTCCATAGAAAAGGGTGCTATCTATCATTTGTAATGAATTGCACACTACAAAGTGATAGTGTTTCTACTACTTTCTTTACTCTGTGCATCTGATCTGAAAGTATACATCACCGGATTTCAATTTTTTTGATTATTTGTTCTATATTATTGGCTACTCTTTTATACATGTGAAATTTGACATGCCTTAGGCTTATATATGCAACCAGTAAATTTTTTCAAAATGCCCGTGGCAATGCATGGGCAGTCTACAAGTTCTAAATAATTTTCAACTCCACAAAAATTAGTGCATGCAAAAATATGCAATAAATACATTTATATAACACACTAGTTTTGCAAAATCTTAAAACTGAAGGAAATATGCCCTAGAGGCAATAATAAAGTTGTTATTTTATATTTTCTTATATCATGATAGATGTCTGTTATTCATGCTAGAATTGTATTAACCGGAAACTTGATACATGTGTGAATACATAGACAAAACATCGTGTCCCTAGTATGCCTCTACTAGACTAGCTCGTTGATCAAAGATGGTTAAGTTTCCTAGCCATGGACATGAGTTGTCATTTGATAAATGGGATCAAATCATTAGTGGAATGATGTGATTGACAAGACCCATTTGTTAGCTTAGCATAATAATCGTTCAGTTTTATTGCTACTGCTTTCTTCGTGTCCAATATATATTCCTCCGACTATGAGATTATGCAATTCCCGGACACTGGAGGATTGCCTTGTGTGCTATCAAACATCACAACATAAATGGGTGATTATAAAGATGCTCTACAGGTATCTCCAAAGGTGTTTGTTGGGTTGGCATAGATCGAGATTAGGATTTGTCACTCCAAGTATCGGAAAGGTATCTCTAGGCCCTCTCGGTAATGCACATCATATGAAGCCTTGCAAGCAATGTGACTAATGAGTTAGTTACGGGATGATATGCACTACGGAATGAGTGAAGAGACTTGCTGGTAACGAGATTGAACTAGGTATGAAGATACCGACGACTGAATCTCAGGCAAGTAACATACCGATGACAAAGGGAATATCGTATGTTGACATTGCGGTTTAACTGATAAAGATCTTCGTAGAATATGTGGGAACCAATATGAGCAACCAGGTTCCGCTATTGGTTATTGACCGGAGAGGTGTCTCGGTCATGTCTACATAGTTCTCGAACCTGTAGGGTTCGCACGCTTAACGTTCAATGACGATATGTTTTATATGAGTTATGTGTTTTGGTGACCAAAGGTTGTTTGGAGTCCCGGATGAGATCACGGACATGACGAGGAGTATCAAAAAGGTTGAGAGGTAAAGATTGATATATTGGAAGGTTATATTCGGACACCAGAATGGTTCGGGTATTTTTCGGAGTACCGAGGGGTTACCGGAACCCCCGGAAAAGTAATGGGCTTTATTGGGCCATAGGGGAGAGGAGAGGCAGGCCACGAGGAGGTGCCCCCCCCCCATGGGGAGTCCGAATTGGACTAGGGGAGGGGCGCGGTCCCCCTTTCCTTCTCCCTCTCCCTCTCCCTTCCCCCTTTTCCCCCTCCGAAAAGGAAGGGAGGGGGGTCCTAATTGGACTGTGAGTCCTAGTAGGACTCCCCCCTTGGGGGCGCGTGATGAAGTCATGTACCTAGGGTAGGGTCATAGACCTGACCTAAGTACCCTTCCCAAGGACACCCTCAGAAGAAACTGCCTTCCAGTCGACAAAGAGGGACTTCACTCGACGGACTCGAAGGACTCGACCATGAAGACTCACTCGACCACCAGGAGATCAAGAGCCACTCTGCATCCAAACGGTCTGTAATTAAATAGTCTTTATGGCATATAGGACACTTTATGTAAGGCGTTACCAGTAACGCCTAGCCTTAATGTACTTTAAACCCCGCATTACTGAGGGCCGGAGGGGTCCGGCAGACACTATATAAGCCACCCCCTCCTCAGTGTAAAGGGTTCGCACCCCTGTAATCCATACACTCATAATCCAGTCGACCGCCTCCGGGCTCCGAGACGTAGGGCTATTACTTCCTCCGAGACGGGCCTGAACTCGTACATCCCTTGTGTTTACAACTGCTCCATAGCTAGGATCTTGCCTCTCCATACCTAACCCCTATTCTACTGTCAGACTTAGAACCACGACAGTTGGCGCCCACCATGGGGCAGGTGTCTTAGCGATTTTTTGGAGAAGTTGCAGTTGTTCCGATTGCTTTCATCATGATTTCTGGTGGAGTTTTGGTCGAGGGCCGTGAGATCCATCTCGGCGCGCTCACCTTCATTGCCGACGACTCCGCTTGGCTCCAGGAGGCTCCACTCGACATCGACGCGCCCCCGTCCGCGATGCAACGCATTTTCGCGCATGTGTCCGCGGCGTTCTGCTGCGGTAACCGTCGACTCCATATCGGTCGACTCCCCTATCGTCCACCCTCCCTGTCTCCCGCCAGCAAGCGCGCTCTCGGTCGAGGCTCCAGCGGTGGGTGAGGCATGCGGTGGCTCGCCAGACGGCCACCACCCAAGTTGCGGCAATCGAGCCCGACGAGTCCCTCTACGGCCTGTTCGATTTGTCGACTGGCTCCGTAGAGACTGCATCCGAGTGTGATAGCAGTGATCCAGCAGCGAAGGTCTTGATGGTCAACGGACCTCGTAGCCCTCCCGGCTTCCCACGCGATGATGGAGTGGACGGTGGAGGCGACCCCGCTCAAGTCTACGAGGAGTACCAACCCGAGCCACTTAATTCCCTGCAAAGGGAAGAACTTCGCCGCAGGAACATGGATGCCCTGCATACTCCCATCATGGAAGAAACCCCCAAAGCTCGCGCCTTAGAGGAGGCACGTTTGGCCAACTTGGCTGAACGCACTCGTCTGGAGAACCTCCAGCGAGCACTTTCGAGCCTTGCAACGAAAGTGCCCGACTCCAATCGGTGTCAACTCTTCCCGCCGACTCAGGTATATCAAACCCCGATTCAGAATTTAGCAGCTGCAACCCATATAGCAGAGTCAATTCAGCCCTCTCAGTCGGAGGCTGGCAGAGGCTTGATGTAGATCAGAGGTTTGCTCCGGGCAGCAGGAGATCAGAATTCAGCCGTGTCGCAGTCGCGCAACAGAATTCACAGTCGATCCGTCACTGCGAATACGGTTCAGTCGGCTCACAGCCCCAGATCGCCTCCGCGGCGTGAAGGACGTGAAAATCGGCGGGACCAATATGGTGACCGATACGATCGTGATGATAGGCGTCGAGTGCCCACTCCTCCCCCGAGAGGTGGGTCTTATGCTCCTCGACATCAAGATGACAGGCGTCAACTCAGTGTTGGGCGAAGAGCTCCGGTCGACCCCAGGGAACCAGGCTTTGACGCGCGGTCCATCATCGTGCAAGGCTTGGTCGATCGGAACAGGGCTCATCGAGACGGCCGCGATAGAGATGCGCCCACTAGCAGTCGAGTGCATGTCTCAGTCCGAATGTTTCAAAGAGGGCTATCGAGCGCGGTGATTCCCCCCAACTTTAGGTTGGCGACTGGAGTAAGCAAGTTCACCAGTGAGTCTAAGCCTGAAACTTGGCTTGAGGACTACCGAGTGGCTGTACAGATCGGCGGCGGGAATGACGAGGTGGCTATGAAGCACTTACCGCTCATGTTGGAAGGTTCGGCCAGAGCATGGTTGAATCAGTTAACTCCAAGCAGCATTTACACTTGGGAAGATCTTTCCCGAGTGTTCGTCAGAACATTTGAGGGAACTTGCAAGCAACCAGCTGGATTGACAGAGCTGCAAGTTTGTGTGCAGAAGTCGAATGAGAACTTAAGAGAGTATATTCAGAGATGGATCACTTTGCATCATACCGTGGAGAACGTGTCTGATCATCAGGCAGTCTGCGCCTTCAAGGATGGTGTTAAGAACAGAGAATTAAGTTTGAAGTTTGGTCGGACCGGAGATATGACCCTGAGTCGGATGATGGAAATTGCTACCAAGTACGCCAACGGCGAAGAGGAGGACCGACTCCGGAGCGGCAAGTACAAGCCGAGTTAGTCGGAGAAGGGAAACTCCAGTCAGAAGCAGAAGCGGAAAGCCGAGCCAGCAGCTCCTAGGGAGGCCCTGGCCATGACTCAGGGCAAGTTCAAAGGAAAACCCAAAGGGTCCTGGAACCCCAAGAAGGTGAAGGATAAAGAAGGAAATGGCGTGATGGATTTGCCGTGTCACATCCACACGAAGAAAGACGAAGAGGGTAATTTCATTTACCCGAAGCATACCACTCGGCAGTGCAGGCTCCTGATCCAGCAGTTCCAAGGTAAACAGCCCAAGGACAAGGAAAAGGAGTCGGACAAAGCCAAAGACAAGGAGGACAGTGAGGGAGGATATCCTCATGTTAACTCCACTCTGATGATCTTTGCGGATGTGGAAAGCAAGAGCCGACTGAAGGTTATCAACCGTGAGGTGAACATGGTCGCCCCGGCGACGCCCAATTATCTGAGATGGTCCCAAACTCCCATTACATTCGACCAGTCCGATCACCCGACTCATATAGCCACCCCTGGGAGGCAAGCTTTGGTGGTCGACCCGGTCGTCGAAGGCACTCGACTGACGAAGGTGTTAATGGATGGTGGTAGTGGACTGAATTTATTATATGCGGACAGGCTGAAAGGGATGGGCATTCGATGTCGGCCGAGCACCAAAGAACATGAGTTTTCATGGAGTTATACCTGGAAAGAAAGCTGAGTCACTCGGCCAGATAGCTTTGGACGTGGTGTTTGGTGACTCGAAGCATTTCCGCAAAGAGAAGCTGACGTTTGAAGTCGTGGACTTTCAGAGCGCTTACCACGCTATTTTGGGGAGACCAGCTTATGCACGGTTCATGGCTCGACCATGTTACGTGTACCTCAAACTGAAGATGCCCGGCCCCAAAGGCGTGATCACTATCACCGGTGATCGGAAAAAAGCAGAAGAGCGTTTTCAGAAAGGCTCGAAAATTGCCGATTCCCAGGTGATAGCGGTTGAGCTAGAGGGATACAAGCAAAATGCAGATCCGAGTGATTTGCTGCGGGCTAAGAAGCCTGCCACAGAGTCAGCGTTTCAGTTGTCTGGTGAGACAAAGCCCGTTCACATTCACCCGACCGACCCCAATGCAGCTCCGACCCATATTTCCACAACACTCGACCCTAAATAGGAAGAAGCGCTCATCCAGTTCCTCCGTGAGAACTGGGACATCTTTGCATGGAAGCCAGCTGATATGCCGGGTGTTCCTAGGGGACTGGCTGAGCATCGCCTTAGAGTCGACTCAGCAGCAAAGCCGGTCAAAGAACATCTTCGGCGGTCCGCCGTCCAGAAGAGAAAAGCCATTGGCGAGGAAGTGGTTCGATTATTGGCGGCAGGATTTATCCGAGAGATATACCACTCCGAGTGGCTCGCCAATGTCGTCATGGTTCCCAAGAAGGACAAGTCACTCCGCATGTGCACCGATTTCAAACACATCAATCGGGCTTGCCCGAAAGATCATTTTCCTCTCCCTCCATCGATCAAATTGTTGACTCATTGCGGGATCACGAGATTGTCTTTTCTAGACGCCTATTCGGGTACCATCGATCCGTGCATGCGGACCTGATGAGATAAAAACAGCTTTCATCACTCCATTCGGGTGCTTCTGCTATATCACCATGCCATTCGGCCTCAAGAACGCCGGAGCCACGTTCATGAGGATGATTCAGAAGTGTTTACTCACTCAAATCAGTCGGAACGTTGAAGCGTACATGGATGATATTGTGGCAAGTCACGAAAGGGTTCCGACCTATTGACTGACCTTGCTGAAACATTTGCCAATCTCAGCAGGTATGATATCAAGCTCAATCCGTCAAAGTGCACATTTGGAGTTCCAGGTGGAAAGTTACTCGGTTTTCTCATTTTCGAACGAGGAATCGACGCTAACCCAGAAAAAGTTGGCACTATACTCCGAATGAAACGCCCTGTGCGAGTGCACGACGTCTAGAAACTTACTGGATGCTTGGCCGCGTTAAGTCGATTCATCTCTCGCCTCGGTGAAAAGGCATTGCCTCTTTACCGACTGATGAAGAAGGTAGACAAGTTCGAGTGGACTCCAGAAGCTGAGGCAGCATTTGCAGAGCTAAAAGCTCTACTCTCCACCTAGCCAGTGCTGGCTGCTCCAATCAGCAAAGAGCCTCTGTTGCTTTATATTGCAGCCACAAGACAAGTCGTCAGTACAGTACTTACGGTCGAGCGGGAAGAAGAAGGGAAAGCCTTCAAAGTTCAGCGCCCAGTGTATTATCTCTCTGAAGTTCTGACTCCATCAAAGCAAAGGTATCCTCATTATCAGAAGCTTGTGTATGGGATCTACATGACCACGAAGAAGGTTGCTCATTATTTCTCTGATCATTCCATTACGATTAAATGCTGACGCTCCACTTTCGAGATTACGCTGTGAGAGACGAATCGGTCGAGTGGTGAAATGGGCAATTGAACTCCTTCCCTTGATATCAAGTTTGAGGCAAAAGCCATTAAGTCCCAAGCAATACCAGATTTCCTTGCGAGTGGATTGAACAGCAACAGCCGACCCAAGTTCACTCGGAGCATTGGACCATGTTCTTTGATGGCTCTAAGATGTTGAATGGTTCGGTCTTTGGGGTTGTCTGGTTTCCCCGGAGGAGATAAGCTCGGATATGTGCTCCAGATTCACTTTGATTCCTCCAACAATGAGGCGAGAATCTGAGGCCCTTTTGTATGGGTTAGCATGGCCATTTCACTCGGCGTCCGCCGCCTTATGGTTTATGGCGATTCAGATTTGGTGGTCAACCAAGTGATGAAGGAGTGGGATGTTAGAAGCCCAGCCATGACCGGATCTGTAATGCAGTGAGGAAGCTTGAGAAGAAGTTTGAGGGGTTAGAGCTCCATCATATACCCCGACTGAAAAATCAAGCGGCTGATGATTTGGCAAAGATAGGTTCCAAGAGAGAAGCCATTCCCAGTGGTGTGTTCTTGGAGCATATCCATACTCCATCAGTCAAAGAAGATCCTTTTACTAAAGAAGCTCCGCAGCCCACGAGTGCCACAAATCCGACTGAGGTTGAAGTTCCAGCGGTGGTCGACTTGGTTATGGAGGCTTTAGTGATCACTCCCGATTGGACAGTTCCATATATCACGTATATCCTAAGAAAAGAGCTCCCAGAGGATGAAGAAGAGGCTCGACAGATCGTCCGCCGATCCAAAGCCTTTACTGTGATCAAGGGGCAACTATACAGAGAGCGCGTTCGAGTTGGTCGGCGCATAACGCCAGAAGAAGGTCGAATAATTCTTGAGGATATCCACTCGGGGACCTGTGGCCATCATGCGTCCTCTCGGACCATCGTGGCCAAAGCATACCGAGCCGGATTTTACTGGCCAAGGGAGAACGAGATGGCAAAGGAGATAGTGGACAAGTGCGAGGGATGTCAGTTTTACTCCAACATGTCACACAAGCCAACGTCAGCTCTGAAGACCATACCACTCGTCTGGCCCTTTGCGGTGTGGGGGTTGGATATGGTGGGTCCCTTGAGGACAGGTCGAAGCGGTTTTATGCATGTACTGGTGGCAGTCGACAAGTTCACCAAGTGGATTGAGGCTAAACCCATCAAGAACCTCGACGCCGGTACTGCTGTCAGCTTCATCAGAGAACTGATATTCAGATATGGAGTCCCGCATAGCATCATCACTGACAACGGATCAAACTTCGATTCGGAGGAATTCAAAGCATTCTACACATCTCAAGGCACACGAGTCGACTACGCTTCAGTCGCCCATCCACAGTCGAATGGACAAGCGGAGCGAGCAAATGGCTTGATCCTCAAAGGATTGAAACCCCGACTGATGCGTGACCTTAAGCATGCGGCTGGAGCGTGGGTCGATGAACTTCCCTCGGTGCTTTGGGGTCTAAGGACCATGCCTAATCGGTCGACTTGAAGGACTCCATTCTTCTTGGTTTATGGAGCTGAAGCGGTCTTGCCGAGTGATCTGCTCCACAATGCTCCTCGAGTCGAGCTCTACAACGAGGCTGAAGCGGAACAAGCGCGGCAAGATGCAGTCGACCTTTTAGAAGAAGAAAGGGAGATGGCTTTGATCCGATCGACCATCTACCAACAAGACTTGCGTCGCTTCCACGCCAAAAACGTGAAGAGTCGAGCCTTTCAGGAAGGAGATTTGGTTCTCCGAGTGGATCAGCAGAAACTGCATAAGCTTGCTCCTTCTTGGGAAGGACCCTTCATCGTCACCAAGGTTCTCCACAACGGAGCGTACCGTCTCTACAATATCGAACACAAAATTGATGAGCCCCGAGCTTGGAACGCGGAGCTACTCCGCCCATTTTACACTTAAGTTTTCACTCGGATGAGTTGTAATAAAAGTACTTCTGTAGTTCATGTTTTGCAAGATAATAGTGTCATAATTTCCCCAATGATTTTTGTCACTTTTATTTGTTCAGTAAAATTTCCCCTCAGTGGGTGGCTTAGCTGCGAATCCGTTTCGCCTAAGTTTGTAAAAAAAAAATCCTTACCAAGTGATGAGCCAGTCTCCCACTCGGGGGCTTAGCTGCGAATCCGTTTCGCCTAAGTTTCAATAAAATCCTACCGAGTGGTGAGCCAGACTCCCACTTGGGGGCTTAGCTGCAGTCCAAGTACTCGCCTAAGTTTCAATAAAATCCTACCGAGTGGTGAGCCAGACTCCCACTCGGGGGCTCAGCTGTAGTCCAAGTACTCGCCTAAGTTTCGAAAATCCTACCGAGTGGAGAGCACGCCTCCCACTCGGAGGCTTAGCTGCAGTCCAAGTACTCGCCTAAGTTCAAATTCAACGTACGGTCGCAAGGAGGACGAGGTGCAGGTCGACTGCGACCCTCTCCTCCGAGCTGCGCCACAAATACAACGTGCGATAGCAAGGAGGACGAGGTGCAGGTCGACTACGACCCTCTCCTCTGAGCTGCGCCACAAGTACAACGTGCGGTAGCAAGGAAGACGAGGTGCAGGTCAACTGCAACCCTCTCCTACGAGCTACGCCACAAGTACAAAGTGCGGTCGCAAGGAGGACGAGGTGCAGGTCGACTGCGACCCTCTCCTCCGAGCGACGCCACAATTACAACGTGCGGTCGCAAGAAGGACGAGGTGCAGGTCGACTGCGACCCTCTCCTTCGAGCTACGCCACAAGTACAACGTGCGGTCAAAAGAAGGATGAGGTGCAGGTCGACTGCGACCCTCTCCTTCGATCTACGCCACAAGTACAACGTGAAAATCCTATCGAGTGGAGAGCAGACCTCCCACTCGGGGGCTTAGCTGCAGCCCAGTGCTCGCCTAAGTTATAAAAATCCTACCGAGTGGAGAGCAGACCTCCCACTCGGAGGCTTAGCTGCAGCCCAGTGCTCGCCTAAGTTTTGAAAATCCTACCGAGTGGAGAGCAGACCTCCCACTCAGGGGCTTAGCTGCAGCCCAGTGCTCGCCTAAGTTTTGAAAATCCTACCGAGTGGAGAGCACGCCTCCCACTTGGAGGCTTAGCCGCAGCCCAGTGCCTGCCTAAGTAAATTGGGGAACAAGTCGATTGCAATAAGCACCTCACTTTAACCTGCAAAAGACATCCCAATCCGAATGCAAGCATATTCAAACGTCTAATCCAAGTTTGGATAAATACCTAACGGAACCGAAAGTGCTCAGGCGCTAAGCCTGTTAAGGTTTGTCGGTTACAAAAATCACTCGGCATACCGAGGCAAATTTAAAGTGTTGAGCTCAAGAAGTTTTTTACCCCTCCTGCGGAGGGCTGGAAGGTGCAACAAACTCGTCGAGGTCAATCCCATCAGCAATCCGAGTGGCAGCGGCGATGAAGGTCTCCATGAAGGACCGGAAATCATGCTTCTTGGTGTTAGCCACTCGAAGAGCCGCCAACTTATCTTCTCGTGCATCCTTGCAATGGACTCGGGCCAGACACAGAGCAACATCTTCACCACACCTGGCAGAAGATTTCTTCCACTCCTGCACTCGACCTAGAACTGTGTTCAGTCGAGTCATTGAGACTCGAGGTCATTCTGGAGCGTCTCTCTGGGCCAGAGTGCAGCGTCGATACGGGAAGTGGCGACCTTCAGCCTTGCGAGATAATCAACAACGGCAGCGACACGAGATTCGAGCCGGAGCACGTTCATGGCGACTTCGTCATTCACAGGAGAGTTGATGGGGTCCAGGTTCGGCTCCAGTCGACCAGTCTCCTCTTCAAAGTTCTGGCAAAATTCTGCAAGCACAACCACCGAGTCAAGATAACAGTCGAATGGAAAGATCACAGTTAAAATACTCGTTTGGTGCAAAGGTTTACCTTCGAGCATGAGGAACATCTTCTTGGCGAGTCCGCCCAGATAAGCTTCCAGATCTTTCTTCTTCCCCACCAACTTACTGGCTTTGTCATTCAGGGCAATCTTGTCACTTTTCAGTCGACTTACTTCTTTGTTGGCAACGTCAAGAGCAGATTTCAGATTGGTGTTTTCTTCTTAAAGCTTGGTGACCGAAGCCAACTTCATGTCTGCGAGCTTGGTCTTCTCTAAAGCTATCTTCTGCATCTCAGCTAGCTCAAGGTCTTTCTTCTTCTGGGCCTCCTTCACTTTGCCTGCAAAGTTACAGCAAGGTCATACTTTGAAACAAATGAGAGGCAAAGGCAGTCGTCGAGGCCTCACCAAACATACCTTTAGCTTCCTCCTTCGCCTTCGCCAAATTCTCCTGGACCAGCCTCAGATCAAGCTCGAGTTGGATATGTTTGTTCTCCGACTCGGTGTAACGAGCCGCAAGGTCGCAGGATTTCGACGAAGAACCAATCGACAGATGTCAAAGACAAGTCACTCCCGAGTGTAAAGAAAAATCATACGTTTCTAAGACTACAGCCGAATGCAAACATTCAACCATAGTCTCGGGACTACACCCAGTGGGTGCACTCAGCGTGCCCCCACTAGTTCTATCAAGGAAGAGTCGACCAGTCGACCAACAACAAAAAAAGGCGTATTCTTGGATGTAGTCAATCGCGGTGATCGACCATAGTCTCGAGGACTACACCCAGTGGGTGCACTCAGTGTGCCCCCACTGGTCCGAAAATCCGTTCGACCTAATCGAATGAAGGAAAAAGTTCAAGACATAAAGACTATGGTCGACTGCCAGCAGTCCACCATAGCCTTGGGGACTACACCCAGTGGGTGCACTCAGCGTGCCCCCACTAACCCGGAATTCCAATCAACACACCCAGTGGGTGTAGGACAACAATCACTATGGATTTCAGAATGAAGAATTTTCAGATATCATATCCTAACAGAACAGGCGATGACCGACTGACCTGAACGTTGCTTTGAAGAGCAGAACTGGCGTCATAGGCTGCCTGGCTAGCTTCCCGGATGGCCTTCACCTGCTCCATCATGACTCCTGCCTGGCGTATTGCTTCTTTTGCAGCACTAGCTTGGTCCTCTGGGACGTAGTGGGTCGAGAAAAGTGAAGGCTGTGCAGCACTCAATGACGCGGGTGAGTACTCGCCAACGGCACCGCAAAGGATACGGTAGGTCGAGTGGTGTTTCCTCCCTCCGCGACCAGTGTCTCGGGCGCTGGCACCTCCTGAGTCACCCTGCCAGCAGACGTTTTCCAGCTCCTCCTTTGCTTCAACGGCTCCTCATCGTCGTCGTCAGGAAGAGTGATAACGACGTTAGACGGAGCTACAAAAAAGAATCAAAGTTAGAGACCAAGAGCCAATCGACTAAAGATGGAACTATAAGGGTAATACTAGGCTTTGAGGTGGCAGCATCTTCCATTTCATGATCGTCAGCCCTGGCCGAGGTATCAGAAGTAGTTGCGCTGCAATTCCAAAAGTTAGTCGGTTGATTCATGAGTCGACCAAGAATGAATTCATGGGAAACAGAAAAAACTCAAGTGGCATCATTACCCTGAGATAGTGGGGATCACCATCTTCATCTTCGGCAAGACCTTGGCCGGCTTCGACGGTGCCACCCTGGATTGCTTCGGAGCTTTCTCGGTCGATGCCGGAGAAGTGGTTCGAGGAAGCTTGGTCGACTGAGCGACAGTTGCGACCCCCTTACCACGCTCGGTTGCAGGGTCATGGACGAGCTTTGAGCGTCTTTCCGAGCGAGGCGGTGCAACTTCCTCCTCCTCCTCCTCTTCTTCCTCCCCATCAGAGTCGTCATCTTCATCATCAGCAGCAGCGTCCGAATCCCAGTCCTCTTGACTTTCGCCCCCACTTCCTTCCTCCTCCTCAGTCGGCGTCTGTGCTCCATTGGGCATAGAGTATAGTTCGGTGGTGGCTGACGACAACAAAACAAAGGTCAATCGACCAATTTGCACAAAAAGCGAACAAGTCCGCAAGATTACAATTGGAGGTAAAATGGGCATACCTTATGCGAGTGCTAGAATGGTCGAGTGGCGGAATCCTCCCGCCCCTCGAGGTTGTCTTTATTCCACGTGATCGCGCCATCCACCTCTCCAGGTGTAGCGTCGTCGATCGCTATACGGATGGACCCGAGTTTCATCCTCGGTTCCACAAGACAACCACATACAATGGCCTCGATGATCAAGTGGTTGGATCGCCGCCTAAGGAAGACCTCCAGAAGGTCCATACCCGTCACTCCTTCCCGAACTAACTGGACTACACGCTCCATCAACATCTTCACTTGGTCTTTCTCCTCAGGGAGCACCTCCAGAGAAGAGGGCTTGTTCACTCGGTCCATGGAAAACGGAGGGAGACCACTCGACTGCCCCGGCGTCGACTCTTCTTGGCAGTAGAACCAAGTCGACTGCCACCCTCTGACCGACTCAGGGAGG
Source organism: Aegilops speltoides (assembly GCA_021437245.1). NCBI lineage: Eukaryota > Viridiplantae > Streptophyta > Magnoliopsida > Poales > Poaceae > Aegilops > Aegilops speltoides. The sequence goes on from CM038145.1 coordinate 229,331,586, forward strand.
GTCATGGTCGGAAAGGTGCTCTTGCTCCTCATCTGAATCCCCAGACCCCCGCACATCTGAATAACCTTAGTCCTATCGTCATCTGGACTCGCCTTTTTCACTGTCTGAGAACGACAAGTGAATATGTGCTTGAACAGACCCCAGTGCGGTCGGCAGCCCAGGAAGTTCTCGCACATGGACACGAAGGCGGTGATGGAATTTGGATTGAAATGGTGAAGTTGCGCCCCGAAGAAATTCTAGAAACCACGGAAGAAAACACTCGGAGGCAGGGAAAATCCACGGTCGACGTGGGTAGCCAAAAGAACACACTCACTCTCCTGCGGCTGTGGTTGCCACTCATTCCCCGGGAGCCTCGCTGCTCCGTGGGGGATCAAACCCTCGTTGGCCATCTCAGTGAGAGCCATCTCGGTGATGGTCGAGCGGATCCAATCCCCTTGAACCCAACCGTGCGGTAGGCGGGACCTTGACGAGGATCCGCCCCGACTAGTCGCTCTCCCTTTCGCCTTCCCCGTCGCCGTCACCTTCTTCGTGCGCGCCAGAGCCGCCATCTTCTCCTTCACCATTGTCGCCGACGAAGCGTACGGGGAGTGGTTGGGCGGAGCCGAGAACAGGCGTTGTGGGCGGAGGCGGAGAGGGCAGGGGGAAGAATGGAGAGATACTGTTCAAAAACCCTCACCGGGCGCCTTTATAAGTACACTTCCGAGTGGCTGACGAGTGGGCCCGGACGATCCTATCACATCCGAAAACAGTCGCGCGTACGCGATACGTGGTGAAAAAGGCGGCACGGAAATCGAGGCGTCTATGCCCTGTCCCATCCGAGCGCTGCGGTCCGCCCCGCTTCGTGCGCTTCCCAAAGTTTGGATCCCGTGAAATCTGCTAACAGCGGATCAATCTGTCAGACGAGAGATTTCCTGCGATCCGTCACTCGGAAACTTACTAAGTTCAAAAGTTCACTCGACGAGAGAAAAGAATGGATCAAGGCGACTGAAAGAAAAGTTGCTTGCATTAATGAAGAGATTATTGGTCCAAGATGATGTATGTCAGAACACAAAAAGCAGGTCGGAAATATTATCAACTCCTTCCTCACTCAAACCTCGATCCATTCGGGGGCTAATGATGAAGTCATGTACCTAGGGTAGGGTCATAGACCTGACCTAAGTACCCTTCCCAAGGACACCCTCAGAAGAAACTACCTTCTAGTCGACCAAGAGGGACTTCACTCGACGGACTCAAAGGACTCGACCATGAAGACTCACTCGACCTCAGGAGATCAAGAGCCACTCTGCATCCAAACGGTTTGTAATTAAATAGTCTTTATGGCATTTAGGACACTTTATGTAAGGCGTTACCAGTAACGCCTAGCCTTAATGTACTTTAAACCCCGCATTACTGAGGGCCGGAGGGGTCTGGCAGACACTATATAAGCCACCCCCCTCGTCAGTGTAAATGGTTCGCACCCCTGTAATCCATACACTCATAATCCAGTCGACCGCCTCCGGGCTCCGAGACGTAGGGCTATTACTTCCTCCGAGAAGGGCCTGAACTCGTACATCCCTTGTGTTTACAACTGCTCCATAGCTAGGATCTTGCCTTTCCATACCTACCCCCTATTCTACTATCAGACTTAGAACCACGACAGCGCGCCTTGGCCAGCCCTCTTCCCTCTCCCTCCTTTATATATGGGGCACCCCAAAGCACAACAGTTGTTTCTTAGCCGTGCGCGGTACCCCCTCCGCCGTTTACTCCTCCGGTCATATTTGTCGTAGTGCTTAGGCAAAGCCCTGCGTGGATCACATCACCATCACCGTCACCATGTCATCGTGCTGACGAAACTCGTCTACTCCATGGACACTCTGCTGGATCAAGAGTTCGAGGGACGTCATCGAGCTGAATGTGTGCAGAACTCGGAGGTGCTATACGTTCGGTACTTGATTGGTTGATCCGAGAAGACGTTCGACCACATCAACCGTGTTAAGTTAACGCTTCCACTTTCGGTCTACGACGGTACATGGACACACTCTCCCCCTCTCATTGCTATGCATCTCCTAGATAGATCTTGCGTGAGCATAGGAATTGTTTTTGAAATGGCATGCTACCTTTCCCAATAGTGGCATCCGAGCCAGGTCTATGCGCAGATGATTTGCACGAGTAGAACACAAAGAGTTGTGCACGGTGATCGTCGTACTGCTTACCACCAATGTCTTATTTGATTTGGTAGTATTGTTGGATGAAGCAGCCCGGACTAACCTTACATGAGCGTGTTCATGAGACCGGTTCCACCAACAGACATGCAACTAGTTTTGCATAAAGGTGGCTGGCGGGTGTCTGTTTCTCCAACTTTAGTTGAATCGAATTTGACTGCGGCCAGTCCTTGTGAAGGTTAAAAAAAGAAATTTTATAAATCACCATTGTGGTTTTTGTGTTGTATGTATGTACGGTTCATGCTAGAAGCCCATAGCGGCGACGTAAAACTTGCGACAACAAAGTAGAGGACGTCTAACTTGTTTTTGCAGGGCATGTTGTGATGTGATATGGTCAAAACATGATGTGATATAAGTTGTTGTATGAGATGATCATGTTTTGTAAAAGTTATCGGCAACTGGCAGGAGCCATGTGGTTGTCACTTTATTGTAAGAAATACAAACGCTATGTAATTGCTTTACTTTATCACTAAGCGGTAGTGATAGTCACAGAAGCAATGGTTGGCGAGACGACCACGACGCTACGATGGAGATCAAGGTGTCAAGCCGGTGACGATGGAGATCATGATGTTGCTTTGGTGATGGAGATCAAAAGCACAAGATGATGATGGCCATACCATGTCACATATTTTGATGCATTTCATGTGTCTGAATGTAACAGCCAATGATCTGGTTTGAAGAATGGACATTCGTATCCTCTCCGACTCGTTGGTAGTCTTAACCTAGCTATGCTAGGATCTACAACCATTGTTGTAGCTCATCATATGTAATCTATGCCTCCTTATGATCCCTTACTAAATTTCAAGGTATAAGTGTTCTCCCCGAGTATGCACCGTTGCGAAAGTTCTTCGTGCTGAGACACCACGTGATGATTGGGTGTGATAAGCTCTACGTTCAAATACAACGGGTGCAAGCCAGTTTTGCACATGCAGAATACCCGGGTTAAACTTGACAATCCTAGAATATACAGATATGGCCTCGGAACAATGGAGACCGAAAGGTCGAACATGAATCATATAGTAGATATGATCAACATAGATATGTCCATCATTTATGACTACTCCATCTCACGTGATGATCAGACATGGTTTAGTTGATTTGGATCACGTATCATTTCGATGACTTGAGGTATGTCTATCTAAGTGGGAGTTTGTAAGTAATTTGATTAATTGAAATTAATTTATCATGAACTTAGTTCCGATAATATTTTGCAAATTATGTTGTAGATCAATAGCTCGCGTTGTAGCTCCCCTATGTTTTTTGATATGTTCCTAGAGAAAACTAAGTTGAAAGATGATAGTAGCAATGATGCGGACTGGGTCCATGATCTAAGGATTATCCTCATTGCTGCATAGAAGAATTATGTCCTTGATGCACCGCTAGGTGACAGACCTATTGCGGGAGCAAATTCATACGTTATGAATGTTTGGCTAGCTCAATGTGATGACTACTTGATAGTTTAGTGCACCATGCTTTACGGCTTAGAACCGGGACTTCAAAAAACTTTTTGAATACCGCAGAGCATATGATATGTTCCAAGAGCTGAAATTGGTATTTCAGACTCATGCCCGTGTCGAGAGGTATGAGACCTCTGACAAGTACTTTGCCTAAAAGATGGAGGAGAATAGCTTAGCTAGTGAGCATGTGCTCAGAATGTCTGGGTAATACAATCACTTGAATCAAGTGGGAGTTAATCTTCCAAATAAGATAGTGATTGACAGAGTTCTCTAGTCACCTTCACCAAGTTACTGGAACTTCATGATGAACTATAATATGCAAGGGATGATGAAAGCGATTCCCGAGCTCTTTGTGATGCTGAAATCGACGAAGGAAGAAATCAAGAAAAAGCATCAAGTGTTGATAATTAAACAAGACCACTAGTTTCAAAAAAGGGCAAAGGGAAAGAAAGGGAACTTCAAGAAGAATGGCAAGCAAGTTGTCACTCCCGTGAAGAAGCCCAAAGCTGGACCTAAGCCTGAAACTAAGTGCTTCTACTTCAAAGGAAATGGTCACTGGAAGCGGAACTACCCCAAATATTTGGCAGATAAGAAGGATGGCAAAGTGAACAAAGGTATATTTGATATACACATTATTGATGTGTACCTTACTAGTGCTCGTAGTAGCCCCTGGGTATTCGATACCTGTTCGGTTGCTAAGATAGGTAACTCGAAACAGGAGTTACAGAATAAATAGAGACTAGTTGAGGGTGAAGTGACGATGTGTGTTGGAAGTGGCTCCAAGATTGATATGATCATCATCGCACACTCCCTATACTTTCAGGATTAGTGTTGAACCTAAAATAAATGTTATTTGGTGTTTGCATTGATCATGAATATGATTAGATCATGTTTATTGCAATACAGTTATTCATTTAAGTCAGAGAATAATTGTTATTCTGTTTACATGAATAAAACCTTCTATGGTCATACACCTAATGTTAATGGTTTACTAAATCTCGATTGTAGTGATATACATATTCATAATATTGATGCCAAAAGATCAAAAGTTGATAATGATAGTGCAACATATTTATGGCACTGCCGTTTGGGTCATATCGGTGTAAAGCGCATGAAGAAACTCCATGCAGATGGACTTTTGGAATCACTTGATTATGAATCATTTGATACTTGCATACCGTACCTTATGGGCAAGATGACTAAAACTCCGTTCTCCGGAGCGATGGAACAAGCTAATGACTTACTGGAAATAATACATACTGACGTATGCGGTCCGATGAGTGTTGAGGCTCGTGGCGGGTATCGTTATTTTCTGACCTTCACAGATGATTTGAGCAGATATGGGTATATCTACTTAATGAAACACTAGTCTGAAACATTTGAAAAGTTCAAAGAATTTCAGAGTGAAGTGGAGAATCATCATAACAAGAAAATAAAATTTCTATGCTCTGATCATGGAGGAGAATATTTGAGTTACGAGTTTGGCCTTCATTTAAAACAATGTGGAACAGTTTCACAGCTCATGTCACCTGGAACACCACAGCGTAATGGTGTGTCCGAACATCGTAACCGCACTTTATTAGATATGGTGCGATCTATGATGTCTCTTACCGATTTACCACTATCATTTTGGGGTTATGCATTAGAGACAGTTGCATTCACGTTGAACAGGGCACTGTCAAAATCCGTTGAGACGACAACATATGAACTGTGGTTTGGCAACAAACCTAAGCTGACGTTTCTTAAAGTTTGGGGATGTCATGCTTATGTCAAAAGGCTTCAGCCTGATAAGCTCGAACCCAAATTAGAGAAGTGTGTCTTCATAGGATACCCTAAGGAAACAATTGGGTACACCTTCTACCACAAGTCCAAAGGCAATATTTTTGTTGCTAATAACGGAACCTTTCTAGAGAAGGAGTTTCTCTCGAAAGAAGTGAGTGGGAGGAAAGTAGAACTTGATGAGGTAATTGTACCTACTCTCAATTTGTAAGGTAGCTCATCCAAAAAATATGTTCCCATGATGCCTACACCAACTGGAGAGGAAGCTAATTATAAAGATCATGAAACTTCAGATCAAGTTGCTACAGAACCTCGTAGGTCAAACATAGCACGATCCACACCAGAGTGGTACGACAATCCTGTTCTAGAGGTCATGTTGCTTGACCATGACGAACCTACGAACTATGAAGAGGCTATGATGAGTCCAGATTCCGATAAATGGCTTGAGGCGATGAAATCTGAGATAGGATCCATGTATGAGAACAAAGTGTGGACTTTGGTGGATCTGCCCGATGATCGGCGACCCATAGAGAATAAATGGATCTTCAAGAAGAAGACTGCCGTTGATGGTAAGGTTACTGTCTATAAAGCTCGACTTGTTGCAGAAGGTTTTTGACAAGTTCAAGGAGTTGACTACGATGAGACTTTCTCACCCGTAGCGATGCTTAAGTCTATCCGAATGATGTTAGCAATTGCCGGATTTTATGATTATGAAATCTGGCAAATGGATGTCAAAACTACATTCCTTAAAGGATTTCTTAAAGAAGACTTGTATATGATGCAACCAGAAGGTTTTATCGATCCTAAAGGTGCTAACAAAGTGTGCAAGCTCCAGCGATCCATTTATGGACTAGTGCAAGCATCTCGGAGTTGGAATATACGCTTTGATGAGGTAATCAAAGCATATGATTTTATACAGACTTTTGGAGAAGCATGTATTTACAATAAAGTGAGTGGGAGCTCTATAGCATTTCTAGTATTATATGTGGATGACATCTTGTTGATTGGAAATGATGTAGAATTTCTGGATAGCATAAAAGGATACTTGAATAAAAGTTTTTCAATGAAAGACCTAGGTGAAGCTGCTTATATATTGGGCATCAAGATCTATAGAGATAGATCAAGACACTTGATAAGATTTTCAATGAGTACAACCTTGACAAGATTTTGAAAGAGTTCAAAATGGATCAGTCAAAGAAGGAGTTCTTGCCTGTATTACAAGGTGTAAAGTTGATTAAGACTCGAAGCCCGACCACGAAAGAAGATAAAAAGAGAACGAAAGTCATTCCCTATGCCTCAGTCATAGGTTCTATAAAGTATGCCATGCTATGTACCAGACCAGTTGTGTGCCTTGCTATGAGTTTGGCAAGGGGGTACAATAGTGATCCAGGATCGGATCACTAGATAGCGGTCAAAGTTATCCTTAGTTACCTAAGAGGACTAAGGAAATATTTTTCGGTTATGGAGGTGATAAAGAGTTTGTTGTAAAGAGTTACGTCGATGCAAGCTTTTACACCAATCCAGATGACTTTGAGTCTCAATCTGGATACATATTGAAAGTGGGAGAAATTAGCTAGGCTCCATACAGAGCATTGTATATATAGAAAATTTGCAAAAAAAACATACGGCTTTGAATGTAGCAGACCCGTTGACTAAACTTCTCTCACGAGCAAAATATGATCACACCTTAGTACTCTTTGGGTGTTAATCACATAGCGATGTGAGCTAGATTATTGACTCTAGTAAACCCTTTGGGTGTTAGTCACATGATGATGTGAACTATAGGTGTTAATCACATACAGATGTGAACTGTTAGTGTTAAATCACATGGCGATGTGAACTAGATTATTGACTCTAGTGCAAGTGGGAGACTGAAGGAAATATGCCCTAGAGGCAATAATAAAGTTGTTATTTTATGTTTCCTTATATCATGATAAATGTTTGTTATTCATGCTAGAATTGTATTAACCGGAAACTTGAAACATGTGTGAATACATAGACAAAACACCGTGTCCCTAGTATGCCTCTACTAGACTAGCTCATTGATCAAAGATGGTTAAGTTTCCTAGCAATAGACATGAGTTGTCATTTGATAAACGGGATCACATCATTATTGGAATGATGTGATGAACAAGACCCATTCGTTAGCTTAGCATAATGATCGTTCAGTTTTATTGCTACTTCTTTCTTCGTGTCAAATATATATTCCTCCGACTATGAGATTATGCAACTCCCGGACACCGGAGGAATGCCTTGTGTGCTATCAAACGTCACAACGTAACTGGGTGATTATAAAGATGCTCTACAAGTATCTCTGAAGGTGTTTGTTGGGTAGGCATAGATCGAGATTAGGATTTGTCACTCTGAGTATCGGAGAGGTATCTCTAGGCCTCTCGGTAATGCGCATCATATGAAGCCTTGCAAGCAATCTGACTAATGAGTTAGTTACGGGATGATGCACTACAGAACGAGTAAAGAGACTTGCTGGTAACGAGTGTTGGGGAACGTATTAGAAATAAAAAAATCTATGCATCACCAAGATCAATCTATGGAGATTCTAGCAACAAGAGAGAGGGGAGTGTATCTTCATATGCTTGAAGATCGCGATGCGGAAGCATTACAAGAACGCGGTTGGAGGAGTCGTACACGCAGCGATTCATATCACGGTCGATTCCGATCTAAGCGTGGAACAACGGCGCCTCCGCGTTCAACACACGTGCAGCCCGGTGACGTCTCCCGCGCCTTGATCCAGCAAGGAGGAGGGAGAGGTTGGGGAAGACAACTCCAGCAGCAGCACAACAGTGTGGTGGTGGTGGAGCAGCGTGGTTTCCAGCAGGGCTTCGCCAAGCACTACGAAGGACGAGGATGTGGAGAGGTAGGGCTGCGCCGAGAGAGAGAGAGACTCGTGTCCCTGGCAGCCCCAAAACCCCCACTATATATAGGAGGAGGGGAGGTGGCTGCGCCCCCTCTAGGGTTCCCACCCTAGGTGGTGCGGCAGCCCTAGATGGGACTGGAGGGGGCGGCTAGGAGGGGTAGAGAGGGGGGCGCTGTCGGTGTCAAAACTGGTGGATCTCGGGTAGGGGGTCCCGATCTGTGCGTCTAAGGCTGATGGTAACAGGAGGTAAGGGACACGATGTTTTACCCAGGTTCGGGCCCTCTTGATGGAGGTAAAACCCTACTTCCTGCTTGATTGATATTGATGATATGGGTATTACAAGAGTTGATCTACCACGAGATCATAGAGGCTAAACCCTAGAAGCTAGCCTATGATGATTATGATTGTGATCATCCCTCTAAGGACTAAACCCTCCGCTTTATATAGACACCGGAGAGGGCTAGAGTTTACATGGAGTCGGTTACAAAGAAGGAAATGTAATATCCGGATCGCCAAGCTTGTCTTCCACGCAAAGGAGAATCCCATCCGGACACGGGACGGAGTCTTGAGTCTTGTATCTTCACGCTCCAATAGTCCGGCCAAAGTATATAGTCCGGCTGTCCGGATACCCCCTAGTCCAAGACTCCCTCAGTAGCCCCTGAACCAGGCTTCAATGACGATGAGTCCAGTGTGCAGTCTTGTCTTCGGCATTGCAAGGCGGGTTCCATCTCCGAATACTCCAAAGTAATTACCGAACACTTAAACCGTGTCTGGATCTACAAGATGATCTTCACATACCACCATAGAGAGAATGATAATTCACAAATGTGATCTGCTGACAACTTTAGACAACATGACGTGACACTATAGTCAGGTCATTATTCGAACCGCTTTCCAATAACCAGCCACAGCGCATATTGCGAGGCGGTTTCCTCTGCACGTCTTGCCAAAGCAGAGATCGTGTCCCCTTATTACGGGATTCTCATCAATACGGGTGTGGGTAGCCCAACCGCACCGCTAATTGCGGCAAGTGGGGAACTAGCGGGTTCCACCAGGCAAGTGGGGAGGCGCAAAAGCTTTTACCGCCTCTATAAAGAGATAAGGTCTCTTCCTTTTTACCCACGCCATTTCCTTCCGCTAGTCCATTCCCCTCTGTTCGAGCCTTAGCGCCCAAGCACTCTTCTTCTCCACCAAAGAGAGGTTCTCCGAAGATGTCTGTATCCGGAGGAGGAGGCAAATGGATGGCCTCTACCGTCCAGGAGAAGGATATCAAAAGGCTCCGAGAGGCCGGGTACCTGGCCAAGAAGATCGGCCACCGTCTTCCGCCGGCGGGACAGATCGTCCCTACTCCAGAGCCCCACGAGAGGGTCGTGTTTCTTCCTCATTTTGTCCGCGGGCTTGGGTTTCCCCTTCACCTTTTCGTTCGCGGTATCATGTATTATTACGGGATTGATTTTCATGATCTGTCCCCCAATTCTTTCCTTAATATCTCGACGTTCATCGTCGTGTGTGAGGCTTTTCTCCGAATTTCACCTCACTTCGGCCTATGGCTGAAGATCGTCAATGTGAAGCCCAAGGTGGTGAGTGGCGAGCACGCCGGGTGCAGCGGCGCCATGGTGAGCAAGATGCCCAAGGTTGTATGGCTGACGGGTGCCTTCAATGACTCCGTCAAGGAGTGGCAGCAACAATGGTTCTACATCACTGAACGCGTGGCAAAAAGTGGGCCGCTGCTCCCGAATTCAGATCCGGAGCTCCACTGCGGCTCACGTCCTGGCCCGAGAAGGGCCTGAACTGGTCCTCATCCGACGAGCTGTCAGTGCTCCAAACGCGCGTCCAGAGCGTGGTCGACAAGGACGTCAAACTCGTCAACGTAGTCCAGGTGATGTTAGTTTGCCTGATTCTCCCTTGCCAGCGTCGAGCCTGCAATTTGTGGGAATACGACCCGGCCGAACACCAGACTCTACGGGAGCTCTATGGCTCGTCCCACAAGGACATCTGGAAGGTGCTCTTCAAGTCCGCCAAACCGTGGTCGGGCTCCGCCGAGGACCGCGGGTATCAACTATCCGGCTCTGCAAGTCCGATAAGTCATAGTTGTGCTCTGTCCATCCATGTTTTAGCCGGCATATCCAGAGGGAGGCGCACTTATCATGCTTTATACAATAATCCTAGGAATGGACAAAAAAGGTGGAGCGGATACACTATCCGGCCCCACTGCCGGAGGAACCAGACGGACCTCTTCTGACGAAGATGCTGGTCCCAGCGCCTTACGAGGCGCCGAAGAAAGAGGCCTCCAAGAAGGTCAAGAAGACCCGGAGTGGCCTTCATCGTCGTGATGCTTCGGACGCAAAATCCGAGGATTTCAGCGACCATCCTTCCTCCGAAGATGAAGAGGAGGAGGAAGAAGACGAGTCCCCTGCAGGGGGAGGGAAGAAAAGGACTGCTTCCCCATCCCTGGAGGCCGAATCGCCAAAGAGGGGGAAAGGCTCCCTTCCATAGGCGTCCACCATGGTTGTTGATAGCAGCCCGGAGTGGGATCCCAGGGTCCAGCCCCTGGTAAAATCGCAAGTATACGAAACCTGCACACACCTACATGCCCGAGGTCATTAGAATGTAGTAGTTTTAACTGTCGCCATATTTTGTGCAGCCCGGCGAGGTCCCATGCCGGACAGACCTCATCGGAGGACTCGCTGAGCTCAGATGCTCTGGCGAGCGAGACGCCTCCAGAGGCCCCTTCCCCGAAGCCTAGGCGCGACACCGAGGTGTCGTCTTAGCGGCACCCGGACCAGGGCGGCATATCCCTGGGGCCGGACACACGGGAGCAGCGGCTCCCAGGCATGTCGACGGCGGGGGCGATCTCAGGTTCGGACCGCAGCCAGACATGGTCCTAGAGACCTTTAAAGCTCCAGGATCGGGCGAGCAGCTACCTTTGATGGGGGGAGGCTTGCCTAATCCGCCCGCAACGTCTGTCCGAGCAGAGCTGCCGGGCGGCCTATCGACAGCGCTAAGGAGCGCGTCTATCGTCGATGAACATCGAACCCTCATGGGTGCGGTGATTGAAAAGATTCAGTCCGCCGAGAGCGGACTGAATGAGTCCTGCCTTGGCCTTATAAAGGGCTTTGAGGTACATTTTTAGAAACCTTTTGGGGATTGTCACAGTATGAGTAGTAGCCCCTGATGCACTGTCCGGCGAAAGAGAGAGAAAGCCGGACAGGGGATCAAATCATCCGCTTTGCAGGTGACTCAGTTAATGACATGTATCCCTTTGTTTGAAAACAGGCGTCTGCAGAGACGACCGCTGCTCATAATGCGGAGGTGTCTGGACTAAAGCAGAGTCTGGAACGGGCCGAAGAGGAACTTGGCCGTGTGAAGAAGCAATTGGAGGACAAGCAAGGTATGTCGAAACCTTGTCCTAATTTCGGCACGAATGAGTAGTTGTGCCTGAAAAAATATTTGCGTTGTATGCTCTAGGAGCGAGTGCACAATTTGAGGCACTGAAGAAGGCTATGGCCGAAACTGACAATAAGGCCGCCGCCGAACAGGCTCTTCGTGAGAAGCATGAGGCGAGGGTCATTGAAGCTGAGCGAGAGCTCCAGGAGGCCGTGAAGAAAAGCGAGGCCTTGGAGAAGAGTCTAGCAGGGAAAGAATCCAAACTTGCCCAAGCTCTCCAAGCCGTGGAGGATGCTCGGGAAGAAGCCCGAGGTGCTTGGAAGGACATTCAGGAGGCCCAGAAGGTTGCGGCTGGTAAGGCCTTTTGTACTCAAGGCCATTTTTGCATAGTAATCGGAGGAACTCTAAGCGACAAGCTGAATTCTTGTTTCTCCAGGGGCATTTGCAGATCTGCCACATAGCATATTAGATGCTGCCAAATTCTACCGGACTGAGGAGAAGAAGTTTGCGGAGAAGCATTTCTGGTCGTAGTATTTGGCGCCGAATTATCCGGTGCCCTTTATCGATCAACTGAAGCAGTTGGTCGAACTGCACCAGGCGGCCGAACTAGCCATGAAGGACTTGGTTGTCCAGCTGTGGCCTGCGGAGCCAATTCCAAGCAGTTACTTCGGACTCGCGAAGCGGATTGTTGGTGCTTGCCCTCGGCTCGATGTCATTAAGCGATCGGTTTGCATGGAGGGTGCGCGCATGGCGTTTGCCCATGCGAAGGTGCACTGGGGGAAGCTTGATGCTGAGAAGCTGATGACTAAGGGACCACCGGGGGGTAAGGAGCATCGCAAGCCCGAGTTATACTATGAAGGTGTCCTGAAAGGAGCCCGCCCTGTGGCGGATCAGTGTACCAAAGACACTATATTTCCCTGAAGGCAGTCGTGCCATTCTTTATAATGCGGGATAATGGCACTTTTATTATTTATCGCCTGTTTATGTGAACGTTTGTTCTTCCTGTGCGGCCTTTTAGGTGTATATAAATCCTGAGAGTTGGCCAGTCGTCGGCTTCTGCCCCCACGTAAAAAGTACAAGGGTGTTCGGGACATACCTGAACACTCTTTATCCCATTGTTGGGTCCTTTTAAGGAGGTGTTCCTCACCACGAACCAGGCAATCAGACTATAGGGCTTTATCACTCTCACTTAGCCATAGGAATTTGACTATGGTGGGCGCAGCCCCTGGTGTTCGGAAGACCGTACTAGGGGCTCTATCGGTGCCTAATCGGAAGACCGATCCGTCACACTTTGCATTTATAATGGCATTATGCAGAATAAATCTTTAAAGATTTTACAACCTCTCGAACAGCTGACCAGCCCTCGCTGCATCATGACAGTCAGTTTTCGGCTTTCTCTACTGAGGTGCTCGTCCGGAAGAACTGGGGCACAATCGCAGTAGTTCTCCTAGCGCTACCTTAGCCGATGGAGCGGAATATAAGGTACCAAAATGTGGGAGCCGGGCAAACCCAACTAATGACCCAAGACATGATTCGGAGCTGATACATATAGTGCTATAAGTTCGGGGTGCCGAGCGACCGAAAAGGTGGTCGGACTTTGTTGCCGTACTATGAAGCCCCTGGCATAATGGGGCATAACACAAGGTGTAGGTGCCATTTGTGACAAAAAGGCGTCAATGAGAAACGACGACCGGTAAGTGCTATTTAAGTCTATGCATTGTAGTAGAGTGACATGTCTATGCATGTGAGTGCGGTTTATGCTTATGAAAAGAAGTGTTTTTGGCGAAACCTGTCGTGGCCGGACTGGAGGAGGCTGTGTGTGGATCTGAGGTGTATTCGGACTGCTTTATGTGTTCCTGCCTTGTGCGTCCGAGCTGATTCCGCTTCGCCAGTCCTGTTCTGCGCCAGAGTTAGTCTGTAAAGACAAATGCTTAAAGGCAGCTGCATGTACTATTGTGGTTGAACCACGGGTGCCTGATTGGAGCCTGGCTAAACCAGGCTATCATGCCATAGAGTAGCTCGGACTCCTCGATTGGTGTCCGGGTAGTTGGCTGCCGAATCAAAATTTGATAAACAGGCACGACTCGCTATTCCAGCAGCGGTATGATGTCCACTCTAAGGGTGGGGTTCGACCTTGCCCATAATTGTGACTATGTCACGTGGGACTGGCCTAATGTTGTACCCCATTCAATCTAGCTAACATGGTCCGTCCCGGTAGTATGTGGTAATTACTGTATAAGGGGACAATGCCGAAGACTTATTCTTTGGCGTGGTATTTGTTTGGTGATCTGAAGACAACCATTAGTATGGTGGGCCAGTTAAAACTTGGCCTTTGCACCTGGCATCTTTGAGGAGATGTTATTGATAGTTTTATGCCCGTGGGGGCTCGTGTAAGATGGAGCCCCCAAACTATTGGGTAGATAGTGAGTGCAATAAAATTGCTATGGTTGATGTTTGTTCGAACGGTCGATGTGATTAGAGACGATCGGCCGTATTTTTGTACTGTGGGGGGATCTTCCTTTGACCTCACCATGTTTGATCGGTCTTTCGTTGTTTGAGACATCCCTTCATTGCTTCCAGCGCACGACCGGCCGTTTTGTTTTGAGGATCCGGCATTCTCTATTGGTATGCTTGGCCGCCCTTTTGGGGGTACCATGAATTTCACATGGTTGATCTAGTATGCTGCTTGGGCCGGATGGGCTTGAGCTATTCTTTTTCTGCTGACCGGACTGGGGGCCGCTGAATTTGGCACCAACTTCCTTGACTTGACTTTTATGACGATTGCGCCGAGGCTTGAGGATTCCGCCTCATGTTTCCTTCGTATTGTCCTGGACCGTGGTGGTATATTGGCGTCGGGGTATGTGCCTTAGGTTCTCCTTCTTAGGTTGAGGTAGCGAATTGTGTCGTGTGTGCCCTTTGTCGGGGCGGTCGAGTCCGTATTCCTCAGTGGCCAGGACCTTGGTCCATCTATCAGTGAGCAAATCTTGGTCAGCTTTGAGCTGTTGTTGCTTCTTTTGCAGGATCCTCACAGTGGCCATAAGCCGTCGCTTAAAGCAAATTTGTTCCGTGGGATCCTCAGGCACGCCGAATTCATCATCGCCGAGGCTCACCTCGTCTTCAGAGGGGGGCATGTGGTTGTCCCTCTCGAAATATCCATCCGTTGCCATTCCGGCCTGCTTGAAGGCAGGCTGATCAGGATTGTATTCATCTTCGGCACCATCCGGATTGTTTTCGTCTCCTATGCCGGTATTGTTGTGGCGGGGCTTGGAGTGACGTTGACGACGCCCATGCTTAGCTTTCTTCCCTGAGGGGTTATCCTCCATTGCCTCATCGCCATTGGTTTCCTTCGGAGTGTCCACCATATATATCATATGAGGAGGTGGCTGTCCACCGCCCCGTGGGCGGTGGTTCCTGTTCTTCTCCTACATTGTCGTTCATACCGTCGATGTCTTCAGAGTCAAAGTCGAGCACGTAGGTTGAATTATCGATCATGGCAATGAAATGGGTGGTGGGTGGGCAACGAATTCCTTCGTCGCCTGCTTCCTACTCGAGCCGGACATAGTTCGAAAAAGAGTCTCCTGACAAAGAGAGAGATTTTAACGAGTTCAGTATGTCGCCAAAGGGCGAGTGCTGAAAGATATCCGCAGCGGTAAACTCCATTGTCGGAGCCCAACCAGATTCGGCGGGCACGGGAGTGCGCGGATCGGAACCTCTGACGGATCGAGTCCGGGGTCCGTGTCACGAGCTTCCTTGGGGGTGAGGCCTGTGTTCGGCTCTACCGCCGATGAGTGTGCGGCCTCTAGGGCGGGGTCCATCCACCCGTCCTCGGGTGACGCAATTTGTTCCGGATTTAGGTCCGGGGCTCCTGCAGGGGCGATATCCCGAGCATTGTCCGACAGCAGGTCTAAGCCGTGCTCATCGTGACTGTCCGACGCTCCTAGCACAGGCCCGAATCCGTTGAATATTAAGTCTCAGCGGATATCGGCCGTGTAGTTTGAGTTTCCGAACCTGACCTGGCGGCCAGGGGCGTAGCTGTCGATCTGCTCCAGATGGCCAAGCGAATTGGCCCGCAGCACGAATTTGCCGAACACAAAGATCTGTCCGGGGAGAAAAGTCTCACCCTGACCACGTTGTTGTTGATGATTGAAGGAGCCATCAAGCCTTGCAGCGACGACACAGAGGAACTCTCAATGAAAGCACCAATGTTGGTGTCAAAACCGGCGGATCTCGGGTAGGGGGTCCCGATCTGTGCGTCTAAGGCTGATGGTAACAGGAGGTAAGGGACACGATGTTTTACCCACGTTCGGGCCCTCTCGATGGAGGTAAAACCCTACTTCCTGCTTGATTGATATTGATGATATGGGTATTACAAGAGTTGATCTACCACGAGATCGTAGAGGCTAAACCCTAGAAGCTAGCCTATGATGATTATGATTGTGATCGTCCCTCCAAGGACTAAACCCTCCGGTTTATATAGACACCAGAGAAAGCTAGGGTTTACATGGAGTCGGTTACAAAGAAGGAAATATAATATCCGGATCGCCAAGCTTGTGTTCCACGCAAAGGAGAATCCCATCCGGACACGGGACAGAGTCTTGAGTCTTGTATCTTCACACTCCAATAGTCCGGCCAAAGTATATAGTCCGGCTGTCCGGATACCCCCTAATCCAGGACTCCCTCAGGCGCATCCTAGGGTGGGCCTTTAGGCCCATCTGGGCCTAGGGTTTCCCCTCTCTCCTCCTAGCTGCGCCTTGGGCCTTTGTGGGAGGTGCACCAGCCCACTCAGGGGTTGGTCCCTTCCCACTCTTGGCCCATGCAAGCCTCCGGGGCTGATAGCCCCTCCTGGTGGACCCCCGGAACCCTTCCGGTGGTGCCGGTACATTACCAGTCACACCCGAAATACTTCCGGTGACCAAAACCTCACTCCTATATAGTATTCTTTGCCTCCGGACCTTTCCAGAACTCCTCGTGACGTCCGGGATCACATCTGGGACTCCGAACAACATCCGGTAACCACATACAAACTTTCCCTATGACCCTAGCATCATCGAACCTTAAGTGTGTAGACCCTACGGGTTCAGGAATCATGCAGACATGACCGAGACAGCTTTCCGACCAATAACCAACAGCGGGATCTGTATACCCATGTTGGCTCCCACATGTTCCATGATGATCTCATCGGATGAACCACGATGTCGGGGATTCAAGCTATCCCGTATACAATTCCCTTTGTCAATCAGTATGTTACTTGCCCGAGATTCGATCATCGGTATCCCAATACCTCATTCAATCTCGTTAATGGCAAGTCACTTTACTCGTTCCGTAATGCATGATCCCGTGACTAACTACTTAGTCACATTGAGCTCATTATGATGATGCATTACCGAGTGGGCCCAGAGATACCTCTCCGTCATACGGAGTGACAAATCCCGGTCTTGATTCGTGCCAACCCAACAGACACTTTCGGAGATACCTGTAGTGTACCTTTATAGCCACCCAGTTACGTTGTAACGTTTGGTACACCCAAAGCATTCCTACGGTATCCGGGAGTTTCACAATCTATGGTGTAAGGAAATGATACTTGACATTAGAAAAGCTTTTAGCAAACGAACTACACGATCTTGTGCTATGCTTAGGATTGGGTCTTGTCCATCACATCATTCTCCTAATGATGTGATCTCGTTATCAATGACATCCAATGTCCATGGTCAGGAAACCATAACCATCTATTGATCAATGAGCTAGTCAACTAGAGGCTCACTAGGGACATGTTGTGGTCTATGTATTCACAAATGTATTATGGTTTCCAGGTAATACAATCATAGCATGAACAATAGACAATTATCGTGAACAAGGAAATATAGTAATACCATTTTATTATTGCCTCTAGGGCATATTTCCAACAGTCTTCCACTTGCACTAGAGTCAATAATCTAGTTCACATCACTATGTGATTGTAATGAATCCAACACCCATTGGGTTTGATCATATCTCGCTTGTGAGAGAGGTTATTAGTCAACGGGTCTGAATCTTTCAGATCCGTGTGTGCTTTACAAATCTCTATGTCATCTCCTAGATGTAGCTACCATGTGCTATTTGGAACTATTCCAAATAACTGCTCTATACATCCGGTCTACTACTCAGAGTCATCCAGATTAGTGTCAAAGTTTGCATCGGCGTAACCCTTTACGACGAACTCTTTTACCACCTCCATAATAGAGAAAATTCCTTAGTCCACTAGTTACTAAGGATAACCCTGACTGCTGTCCTGTGATCCATTCCTAGATCACACTTGTACCCCTTGACTGACTCATGGCAAGGCACACTTCAGGTGCGGTACACAACATAGCATACTGTGGAGCCTATGTCTAAAGCATAGGGGACGACCTTCTTCCTTTCTCTCTCTTCTGCCGTGGTCAAGTCTTGAGTCTTACTCAATACTCACACCTTATAACACAGCCAAGAACTCCTTCTTTGCCGATCTATTTTGAACTCCTTCAAAATCTTGTCAAGGTATGTGTTCATTTGAAAGTACTATTAAGCGTTTTTGATCTATCCTTATAGATCTTGATGCTCAATGTACAAGTAGCTTAATACAGGTTTTCCATTGAAAAACACCTTTCAAATAACCCTATATGCTTTCCAGAAATTCTACATCATTTCTGATCAACAATATGTCAACAACATATACTCATCAGAAATTCTATAGTGCTCCCACTCACTTCTTTGGAAATACAAGTTTATCATAAACTTTGTATAGACCCAAAATCTTCGATCATCTCATCAAAGCATATATTCCAACTCCGAGATGCTAACTCCAGTCATTAGAAGGATTGTTGGAGCTTTGCATACTTGTTAGCATCTTTCAGGATTGACAAAACCTTCTGGTTGTCACATACAACCTTTCCTCAAGAAAATCATCGAGGAAACAAGTTTTTGACATCCTATCTACAAGATTTCATAAATAATGTAGTAATTGCTAATATAATTCCAACAGGCTCTTAGCATTGCTACAAGTGAGAAAGTCTCATCATAGTCAACTCCTTGAACTTGTTGGAAAAATATCTTAACGACAAGTCAAGCTTTCTTAATGGTGATACTTACCATCATTGTCCGTCTTCCTCTTAAAATCCATCTGTACCCAACATCCTTACGACCATCAAGTAGTTCTTCCAAAGTCCATACTTTGTTTTCATACATGGATCCTCTCTCGGATTTTATATCCTCGGGCCATTCGTAGGAATCCGGGCCCACCATCGCTTCTCCATAGCTCGTAGGTTCATTGTTGTCTAGCAACATGTCCTCCAAGATAGGATTACCGTACCACTCTTAAGTAGTACGCGTCCTTGTCATCCTACGAGGTTTGGTAGTGACTTGATCCGAAGTTTCATGATCACTATCATCAGCTTCCACTTCAATTGGTGTAGGCGTCACAGGAACAACTTCATGTGCCCTGCTACACACTAGTTGAAGTGACGGTTTAATAACCTCATGAAGTCTCCACCATCCTCCCACTCAATTCTTTCGAGAGAAACTTTTCCTCGAGAAAGGACCCGTTTCTAGAAACAATCAGTTTTGCTTCCGAATCTGAAATAGGAGGTATACCCAAGCTTTTAAATAGCGGATAGCGGACTGGTTGCGGATTAGGGTCCGCATAGCGGAATGCGGATAGCGGGCGATATTGTGGCCGCTATGTCCACATAGCCATTTTTAAAAAACACTCGTAAGTTTGAGATTGTTGTGTATATTTCTAGGCCATTGACAAAAATATGACACTTAATTTGAGAAATCATCATTTATATAAGAATATAAACTATAATTGAACAATATTTGGTCGTGCAACCATGCAAGCAAGACACGTTTACCAAAATAGATTACACACCGAAACAACAAGGACTTATATAGTGGGCGATATTGCGGATAGCGGACGGCATAGTGGTCTAACAAGTGATATTGTGCCTGCATCATGACAACATGCTATTTTCTAACGCAGCCTTAAACTAATAGCGGCAGGGTGACGCTACCACTATTGCGGCTGCAATAGCGGAGGTAGGGGACGCTATTTAAAAGCTTGGGTATACCCAACTGTTTTGGGTGTCATATGAAGATGCATTTATCGCTTTGGGTTCGAGCTTATCAGGCAAAACTTTTCACATAAGTGTCGCAGCCCCAAACTTTTAAGAAACGACAACTTAGGTTTCTCTAAACCATAGTTCATATGGTTTCATCTCAACAGAATTACGTGGTTCCCTATTAAAGTGAATGCGGTTGTCTCTAATGCCTAACCCATAAACAATAGTGGTAATTTGATAAGAGACATCATGGTATGCACCATATCCAATAGGGTGCAGTTATGATGTTCGGACACACCATCACACTATGGTGTTCCAGGTGGTATTAGTTGTGAAACAATTTCCACAATGTCTTCATTGTGTGCCAAACTCGTAACTCAGATATTCATCTCTATGATCATATCATAGATATTTTATCCTGTTGTCTCGACGATCTTCAACTTCATTCTGAAATTACTTGAACCTTTCAATAATTCAGACTTGTGATTCATCAAGTAAATATACTTAGCATCTACTCAAATCATTTGTGAAGTAAGAACATAACGATATCCACTGCGTGCCTCAGCACTCATTGGACTGCACACATCAAAATGTATTACTTCCAACAAGTTGCTTTCTTGTTCCATCTTACTGAAAACGAGGCCTTTTAGTCATCTTGCCCATGTGGTATGACTTGCATGTCTCAAGTGATTCAAAATCAAGTGAGTCCAAACGATCCATCTGTATGGAGTTTCTTCATGCATATATACCAATAAACATGGTTTGCATGTCTCAATATTTTCAAAAAAACGAGTGAGTCCAAAGATCCATCAACATGGAGCTTCTTCATGCATTTTATGCCAATATGACTCAAATGGCAGTGCCACAAGTATGTGGTACTATCATTACTATCTTATATATTTTGGCATGAACATGTGTATCACTACAATCAAGATTCAATAAACCATTCATTTTAGGTGCAAGACCATTGAAGGTATTATTCAAATAAACAGAGTAACCATTATTCTCCAGAAATGAATAACCGTATTGCGATAAACATAATCCAATCATGTCTATGCTCAACGCAAACACCAAATAACAATTTAGGTTTAACACCAATCTCGATGGTAGAGGGAGCATGCGACGCTTGATCACATCAACCTTGGAAACACTTCCAACACACATCGTCATCTCACCTTCAGCTAGTCTCCGTTTATTCCATATCCTTTTATTTCGAGTTACTAACACTTAGCAACCGAACCGGTATTTTAATACCCTGGTGCTACTAGGAGTACTAGTAAAGTACACATTATAATGTATATCAATATATACATAAACCTTGCCACCTTCTCATCTACCAAGTATCTAGGCTAGTTCTGCTTCAGTGACCGTTCCCCTCATTTCAGAAGCACTTAGTCTCGGGTTTGGGTTCAACCTTGGGTTTCTTCACTAGAGAAGCAACTGATTTGCCGTTTCATGAAGTATCCCTTCTTGCCCTTGCCCTTCTTGAAACTAGTGGTTTTACTAACCATCAACAATTGATGCTTCTATTTGATTTCTACTTTCGTGGTGTCGTGAATAGCTCAAGGATCATCATTTCTATCCCTGATATGTTATAGTTCATCACGAAGCTCTAGTAGCTTGGTGGCAGTGACCATGGAGAACCATCACTATCTCATCTAGAAGATTAACTCCCACTCGATTCAAGTGATTGTAGTACTCAGATAATCTGAGCACATGCGCAACGATTGAGCTTTTCTCCTTAGTTTGCAGGCTTAAGAAACTTGTCAGAGGTCTCATACCTCTTAACGTGGGCACTAGCCAAAAGTCCCAATTTTAGTCCTTGGAACATCTCATATGTTCTGCGATGTTTCAAATAACGTTTTTGGTGCCTCAATTTTAAACCATTTAGCATTACGCACTGAACTATCATGTAGTCATCAAAACATGTATGATAGATGTCCGCAACATCCACAACCGATGCTCGAGGTTAAGCACACTGAGCGGTGCATTAAGGACATAATCCTTCTGCGCAGCAATGAGGACAATCCTCAGTTTACGGACCCAGTCCGCATAATTGTTACTATCAACTTTCAACTAAATTTTCTCGAGGAGCATATCTTAAATAGTAGAACTAAAGCGTAAGCTACGACATAATTTGCAAAGACCTTTTGACTATGTTCATGATAATTAAGTTCATCTGATTATTTAATGAACTCCCACTTAGTTAGACATCCCTATAGTCATCTAAGTGATACATGATCCGAGTCAACTAGGCCATGTCCGATCATCACGTGAGACAGACTAGTCATCATCGGTGAACATCTTAATGTTGATCATATCTACTATACGACTCATGTTCAACCTTTCGCTCTCTTGTGTTCCGAGGCCATGTATGTACATGCTAGGCTCGTCAAGTCAACCTAAGTGTTTTGCATGTGTAAATCTGGCTTACACCCGTTGTATGCAAACGTTAGAATCTATCACACCCAATCATCACGTGGTGCTTCGAAACAACAAACTTTCACAATGGTGCATAGTTAGGGGAAACACTTTCTTGAAATTTTATGAGGGATCATCTTATTTATGCTACCATCGTTCTAAGCAAATAAGATGTAAACATGACAAACATCACATGCAAATCATAAAGTGACATGATATGGCCAATATCATATTGCGCCTTTGATCTCCATCTTGAGGCATGGCATGATCACCTTCGTCACCGGCATGACACCATGATCTCCATCATCGTGTCTTCATGAAGTTGTCTCGCCAACTATTACTTCTACTACTATGGCTAACGGTTTAGCAATAAATTAAAGTAATTACATGGCGTTACTCAATGACACGCAGGTCATACAATAAATTAAGACAACTCCTATGGCTCCTGCCGGTTGTCATACTCATCGACATGCAAGTCGTGATTCCTATTACAAGAACATGATCAATATCATACATCACATATCATTCATCACATTCTTTTTGGCCATATCACATCACATAGCATACCCTGCAAAAACAAGGTAGACGTCCTCTAATTGTTGTTGCATGTTTTACGTGGCTGCTATGGGTTTCTAGCAAGAACTTTTCTTACCTACGCAAAAGCCACAACAGTGGTATGCCAATTGCTATTTACCCTTCATAAGGACCCTTTTCATCGAATTTGATCCGACTAAAGTAGGAGAGTCTGGCACCCGCTAGCCACCTTTATGCAACAAGTGCATGTCAGTCGGTGGAACCTGTCTCACGTAAGCATATGTGTAAGGTCGGTCTGGGCCGCTTCATCCCACACTACCGCAGAAACAAGATAGGACTAGTAACGGTACGCAAATTGAACAAACCAACGCCCACAACTACTTGTGCATAGAATCTACGCAATAGACCTAGCTCATGATGCCACTGTTGGAAAACGTAGAAGAAATTCAAAATATTCTATGCATCACCAAGATCAATCTATGGAGATTCTAGCAACAAGAGAGAGGGGAGTGTATCTTCATACCCTCGAAGATCGCGATGCGGAATCGTTACAAGAACGTGGTTGGAGGAGTCGTACACGCAGCGATTCAGATCGCGGTCGATTCCGATCTAAGCACCGAACAATGGCGCCTCCGCGTTCAACACACGTGCAGCCCGGTGACATCTCCCGTGCATTGATCCAGCGAGGAGGGAGAGGTTGGGGAATACAACTCCAGCAGCAGCACGATGGCGTGTTGGTGGTGGAGCAGCGTGGTTTCCAGCAGGGCTTCGCCAAGGACTACGAAGGACGAGGATGTGGAGAGGTAGGGTTGCGCCGAGAGAGAGAGACTCGTATCCCTGGCAGCCCAAAAAAACCCACTATATATAGGAGGAGGAGAGGTGGTTGCGCCCCCTCTAGGGTTCCCACCCTAGGTGGTGCGGCAGCCCTAGATGGGACTGGAGGGGGCGGCCAGGAGGGGGAGAGAGAGGGGGGCGCGTCCTAAGGTGGGCCTTTAGGCCCATCCGTGCCTAGGGTTTCCCCTCTCTCCTCCTAGCTGCGCCTTGGGCCTTGGTGGGATGCGCACTAGCCCACTCAAGGGCTGGTCCCTTCCCACTCTTGGCCTATGCAAGCCTCCGGGGCTGGTGGCCGCTCCAGTGAACCCCCGGTAACCTTCCGGTGGTCCCGGTACATTACGAGTGACACCTGAAATACTTCCGGTGACCAAACCTCACTTCTATATATTATTCTTTACCTCCGGACCATTCCCGAACTCCTCGTGATGTCCGGGATCTCATCCGGGACTCCGAGCAACATTTGGTAACCACATACAAACTTTCCATATAACCCTAGCGTCATCGAACCTTAAGTGTGTAGACCCTACGGGTTCGGGAATCATGCAGACATGACCGAGACAGGTCTCCGGCCAATAACCAACAGCGGGATCTGGATACCCATGTTGTCTCCCACATGTTCCACGATGATCTCATCGGATGAACCACGATGTCGGGGATTCAAGCAATCTCGTATACAATTCCCTTTGTCAATTGGTACGTTACTTGCCCAAGATTCAATCATCGGTATCCCAATACCTTGTTCATTCTCGTTACTGGCAAGTCACTTTACTCGTTCCGTAATGCATGATCTCGTGACAAATCCCAGTCTCGATTCGTGCCAACCCGACAAACACTTTCAGAAATACCTGTAGTGTACCTTTATAGACACCCAGTTACGTTGTGGTGTTTGGTACACCTAAAGCATTCCTACGGTATCCGGGAGTTGCACAATCTCATGGTCTAAGGAAATGATATTTGACATTAGAAAAGCTTTTAGCAAACGAACTACACGATCTTGTGCTATGCTTAGGATTGGGTCTTGTCCATCACATCATTCTCCTAATGATGTGATCCCGTTATCAATGGCATCCAATGTCCATGGTCAGGAAACCATAACCATCTATTGATCAATGAGCTAGTCAACTAGAGTCTCACTAGGGACATGTTGTGGTCTATGTATTCATACATGTATTACGGTTTCCAGTTAATACAATTATAGCATGAACAATAGACAATTATCATGAACAAGGAAATATAATAATAACCATTTTATTATTGCCTCTAGGGCATATTTCCAACAACGAGATTGAACTAGGTATGAAGATACCGATGATCAAATCTCGAGCAAGTAACATACCGATGACAAAGGGAATATCGTATGTTGACATTGCGGTTCGACCGATAAAGATCTTCGTAGAATATGTGGGAACCAATATGATAATCCAGGTTCCACTATTGGTTATCGAGCGGAGAGGTGTCTCGGTCATGTTTACATAGTTCTCGAACCCGTAGGGTCCGCAGGCTTAACATTTGATGATGATGTGTATTATATGAGTTACATTTTTTGGTTACCGAAGGTTGTTCTGAGTCCCGGATGAGATCAGAAACATGACGAGGAGTCTCGAAATGGTCGAGAGGTAAAGATTGATATATTGGAAGGTTATATTCGGACACCAAAATGGTTCCGGAATGGTTCGGATTTTTTTTTGGTGTACCAAGGGGTTACTGGAACCCCCCGGGGAAGTAATGGGCCTTATTTGGCCATAGGAGAGAGGAGAGGCAGGCCACGACGAGGTGGGGCCCCCTCCCTCATTGGGGAGTCCGAATTGGACTAGCTAGAGGAGGGGGCACGGCCCCCCTTTCCTTCTCCCTCTCTCTCCCTTCCCCCTTTTCCCCCTCCGAAAAGGAAGGGGGTCCGAATTGGACTAGGAGTCCTAGTAGGACTCCCCCCCTTGGGAGCGCGCCCTGGCCGGTCCTCTCCCCTCTCCCTTCTTTATATACGGGGGCAGGGGGCACCCCAAAGCACAACTGTTGTTTCTTAGCCGTGTGCGGTGCCCCCCTCCACCATTTACTCCTCTGGTCATATAGTCGTAGTGCTTAGGCGAAGCGCTGTGCGGATCACATCACCATCACCATCACCACTCCATCATGCTGACGAAACTCGTCTACTCCATCGACACTCTGCTGGATCAAGAGTTCGAGGGACGTAATCGAGCTAAACGTGGGCAGAACTCAAAGGTGTCGTACATTCGGTACTTGATCGGTTGATTTGAGAAGACGTTCAACTACATCAACCGTGTTAAGTTAGCACTTCCGCTTTTGGTCTACAAGGATACTTGGACATACTCTCCCCCTCTCGTTGCTATGCATCTCCTGGATAGATCTTGCGTGAGCGTAGGATTTTTTTTTGAAATTGCATGCTATGTTTCCCAACAAAAACAAATAGCGCTTGCAAATGTGCTGCAGTATACGCAACCCAATTAAGCTCCATGTGCATATGCTTTAACTACATATAGGCTCGTTCCAATTGTAAAACATTCGCACCTGAAATGTGTAGTGGCTGGACTGTACCGCGTTGAAATAGCTGTCTGCGGGTTTTTGTCCTTTCAGATGCTTTTTGTTGTTGAAATTTTCACATCTATGTGTAGTGTTGTGGTCAGGGCTTCCTGTAAATAAAATAAATATGAGGTTGTTTTGTGCAAAAATTTGTCGTGGTGGTTGACTTTTGAAGCAAATAAAACAATGTGAGGGTGTTTTGCATAAAAATATGCCACGTCCAGTGCCAACAGTCACTGCCAAGTGAGGCCATACACATGGATACGCATGCATGCGCGTACTATGACCGTATCTGCACGCTTGAGTCAAGTTAAGTGACCATAAAACCGTATTTTCGAAGTTCTAGCACTAAATTGAACATGCGATGCAAGTATTGTGACTCTCAGTGATATTACCTCTATGTTTTTCCCTACTCAAAGTTCCTGCCCTATCAACTTTGTCTTGCACTTTGGGCGTATACATAGATTAAATGGGCAATGACCTGCCTTCTCACCACTCACCAAATTTTTGTAGATGAAAGCATTAATTACTCCCCAAACCTTTAAGTAGGCTTTTTAATATCAGCGCATAACCTTAAAACTTTGATCATTCTCCACACATAGCCTTTTTGATCTAATAATAGAAAGTTGTATTAGTGGACTTGTCATGAAAAATACTTTCATATAATTATATTTTAGTAACAAACTTTCTAAGCAATATAATAAGTGGGGGTCAAATGTGTTTCAGAGACAATGTTGTTTCTTAAGTGACTAGTAAAAAATTACTCACTCTATTCCAAATTAGTTTAAGGTTTGTTTTAAGTTTGACCAAGTCTATAGAAAAATATACCAACATCTAGAAGCCCAAATTAGTTCCATAGATGGATTCTTTATGCGAAATATACTTCCATTCCGTACTATGTATAATGGATGTGTTATAGATTCAACACATTTTTCCATATACTTGGTCAAACTTGAACGTGTTTTACCTAGAACTTCAGTTAATTTGGAACGGAGGGTGTACTATGTAGTTAAGCGAGGTAAAAAAAACAAAGAAGCATTAATGACAAATGTATTATTGTGTTTTACCTTGCTATCTATAACATTTTTTTGTCAATTAGCTTACTACATGTACCAATTTGTCTTCCAATGATTGGTTGGTTATTCAGGTTGATGAGTATGAACCTGCTCCTGGTGCGGTGACAAGGACTAGCACATTTTATTATGGCTGTTGTTGGACTCATGGCAACTTGTGGCTTGTCGGAAGCACTATGGCTGCTTTTCTTTCCTGCCCGCTCCATGAACAATCTTCTTTTTTGAGCTTGTTTATAGATATGGTTTCAATGGACTTGTCACATGCATGCATCCCCTTAGGTATGTATCTACTTCTAGTTTCATGTGCCCTTAACTCTCTGTTGGCACATGCATACCACATGTTTATGTTGGCTGATTCTAATTCTCGTTTTGTCCAGTGACAAGCATATGTATTTAAAAGCTTCACCATAGTGCTTTAAACAAGTGTCCTATGACAATTTTTCAAACCTCTTTTGGTTGTTTTCTTACATGATTTAGGAGATAAGTATCAGTGATCCAAGCTTTTGCGAGGGTGCGTCGTGTGTCAAACTATGAGAACGGAGAAGAGGGGGGGTTGTGTGCTGCTATCATGAGAAAAGTGAGGAGATGGTGTGTGGTATCTCTAGTATTGGAAAAGGGAATTATGTCATAGGAGGAGCATCTGACTATTAGATGGGCTTTTGGGCCATGATGAAGTGCATATATACTTGTCGCCTTGTCATGTCTTCTTTAATCGATTAAGAGTTAAGGTGGGGATTAGGCACCTCACCTGGCCTTAGCGCATTAAATTGATGCTTAGTACGATAACGTATGCTATTTAGATAGTCAACAAGAGTTACCATGGCATATTTATATACGTGAATTTTCTTCTAAGCTATTTTTGAATAGATAAGCAAATGTAGTTTGTTTATTACTTGTGTTTCAGATGAACCAGTTACTGAAACCTCCAGTTTTCTTGATTTCCCTCTTGGCTGGGGCACTCACCGTCTTGGTGGTTGTATGCCTCTTCCTCTCTCCCTCCCTCTCTCTCTTCCCTTCTCTCTCTTTCTCCCTCTCTCTCTCTCTCTCTCTCTCTCTCTCTCTCTCAACAAACACACGCTCGCCCTGCTACACGACATCCATCCTATATTGACTCTGTTACTGACTTCATGTGTGATCTTTTCAGCGGATTGCGTTTGCAAGTCATATGCTACCATCACTTTGATGTTCCACATTCTGGTCTGAGGAGGACATTTGCATGTGGAAACAACATGGTGGAGAAAGTATGTGAAATGTGTTATCTTCGCAGCGGTGTGTTGCATCTATTCCAAGGAGAATTCCAGATTGGCTATCGCAAATAGAGTTACCGGAAGTGAAGGTGTTGGCTAGATATTGTGTTGTGCTTCCACAATTCTATATCAATTCATGCAAGCACAAATTCATAGGTCCTCGAAGTAATTAGCACACGCTTTACATGCACATTTAATTATAAATCCAAGCACCAACACATCGATTATAGGATTTAGCAGGTGTATATGATCTCTTACACGCAACTACTAATTAAAAATTATATCTCTTTTTAAGATGATTGACGGCTATGTATGTATAGAGTATAACAAACCGCTAGTACTTGACATGTTCCTTCTACTCATGATGGTGCACACGTATTTTGGTTTTCTGGTTAAAGGAACAAACCAAACCGATAAACTCCAGTTAATAAGACTCAGTTACAATTTTTAATGTGATTATTTTGGTTGTTATTTTATGCTCTAAACCAAAATTCTATGAAGTCGAATAGACGAGCCGAATTAAGCATGTAAACCGAATCGTCCACCTCTAGACATATGCTAAAACAACTACACGGTATTTTTTCCTTATGCAAAACATCTTTTTCCATGCAAGTTCCTTGATTTTTTTACATCATTGTACCAATCCAGTGAGTTGTCATTATCACGTTTGCAATTCGTGCTACCATCACTTTGATGTTCTACATCCTGATCTGAGGAGGACATGTCACTAGTGCAGAACCGGGCATTAGCACCGGTTCGTAAGGCCCTGTAGTGCCGGTTACATAACCGGCACAAAATTGTGGTCACTAAAGCCCCCCCCTTTAGTACCGGTTCAGCACGAACCGGTGCTAAAGGGCAACCACATGGCACGAGCCAGCTCCGGGGGCCTGGAGCCCTTTAGTACCGGTTGGTAAGACCAACCGGTACTATAAGGTTTGGGGGGTTTTTAGTTTTATGATTTCTTTTTATTTAATTTTGTGTTTCCATTTTTATTCTTTTTTGTTTGCTGGTATTTTACGATACTACACATTGTACATGTTATGCATATATATATATATATATATATATATATATATATATATATATATAAATAGAATTTCTAGTAGAACCAATCATGCATATATATATCATCAATGTCTCACAAACCACCATATTAATTAATTCACACATACACACATGTATAGCTATATACAATTTCTCCTACATATGAATGTTGCCTTGAGCCAAGTGGCATTAGCCTAATTGGTGCATTGAGCACGATGACAATTGGAAGTGGTTTTCATGGGGGCGGTAGTGGGTAATAAAATTCTCCCTTCGGATTTATGACCTGGTCGAGCAAAAATCCCGCTATTTCCTCTTAAAGTGCTTCTACGCGCTCCGTTTCTATGAGCTTCTCCCGCACCTCTTTGAACTGTTAAGAAGGAGATCAATATGCATGCGTATTAGTTGTGTGACTAGATATCGATAATGGTGTAAAAATTGTGAATAGTGTTCTGACAAGCGTACCCATTCCTGTCTTTGAGATCTGCTCCTTTCGGTCGCCATCATGCGAATGTTCTCGCAAACACAAAATGCACACAGATCAGTCCCCTGCGCCTGCTTCAGGGCCTTTACGAGAATGGAATTTGATTAGATAAAAATTAATCAACCATGATAATTAAAGAGATGGCAGCTAGCTAGCTAGCTAGTACTACTTAATTGCTTACCTTGGGTCGAAACCATTTAAGCCTTTGTTTCCATTCGCCAGCGTGACGTCGATGAACCTTGCCCAAGCCCCGCCTTGCCGACAAAGAAAATGAATAAAGGGGTTATTAAATAGTTCATATCATGAAATGACGAACTAAATAGGCGAGATATATAGTTAATAATGATTGAAATTACCTATTGACTATCCCAAACAAGATGTTATAGTCAGTTTTTTCGAGACTAGTGAGTCCATTATTTCAACCTGCTCAAGGCGTCAACTTTAATGATACACAAGACCTGTGAAATCTGCATGCACACACGTTTGCATGTCTTAATTAAGCGGGCATATGTAAGCAAAAAATGTAGCTAGCTAGTAGGCAAAAACAGAGAATTTGTAGTTCAAGACAGTGTGACTCACTGGAAGTTGTAAGGAAGTAGTATATCTTCATTGTATTTGAGGCGCTTCAAGAACTCTAGCATGCTGTCCTCTACGTACTTTTGCTGATGTTCATCTATCTTCCAGGTGTATGAACGAAATATGCCCTAGAGGAAATAATAAAGTTATTATTTATTTCCTCATATCATGATAAATGTTTATTATTCATGCTAGAATTGTATTAACCAGAAACATGATACATGTGTGAATACATAGACAAACACATAGTCACTAGTATGCCTCTACTTGACTAGCTCATTAATCAAAGATGGTTATGTTTCCTGACCATAGACATGTGTTGTCATTTGATTAATGGGATCACATCATTAGGAGAATTATGTGATTGACATGACCCATTCCGTTAGCCTAGCACTTGATCGTTTTAGTATACTGCTATTGCTTTCTTCATGACTTATACAAAGTTCCTACAACTATGAGATTGTGCAACTCCCATTTATCGGAAGAACACTTTGTGTGCTACCAAACATCACAACGTAACTGGGTGATTATAAAGGTGCTCTACAGGTGTTTCCGAAGGTACATGTTGTGTTGGCATAATTCAAGATTAGGATTTGTCACTCCGATTGTCGGAGAGGTATCTCTGGGCCCTCTCGGTAATACTCATCACTTAAGCCTTGCAAGCATTATAACTAATGAGTTAGTTATGAGATGACGATTCTGAGCGAGTAAAGAGACGGCGATAACGAGATTGAACTAGGTATTGGATACCGACGATCAAATCTCGGGCAAGTAACATACCGATGACAAAGGGAGCAACGTATGTTGTTATACGGTTTGACCGATAAAGATCTTCGTAGAATATGTAGGAACCAATATGGGCATCTAGGTCCCGCTATTGGTTATTGACCGAGAATGGTTTTAGGTCATGTCTACATAGTTCTCGAACCCGTAGGGTCCGCACGCTTAACGTTTCGATGCAGTTTTATTATGAGTTTATAAGTTTTGATGTAACAAAGTTTGTTCAGAGTCCCGGATGTGATCACGGACATGACGAGGAGTCTCGGAATGGTCGAGACATAAAGATTGATATATTGAAAGCCTATGTTTGGACATCGGAATGGTTCCGTGAAATCAGCATTTTACCGAGTACCGGAGGTTACTGAAACCCCGGGGGTTAATGGGCCTACATGGGCCAAGAGGGAGAAGAGGAAGGAGCAAGGAGGGGTGCGCCCCTCCCTCCTAGTCCGAATAGGACAAGGGAAGGGGCGGCGCCCCTCCTTCCTTCCTCCTCCTCATCTTTCCCCTTCTCTCCTACTCCAACTTGGAAAGGGAGTCCTACTCCCGTGGGAGTAGGACTCCCCCCTTGGCGTGCCCCCTTAGGCCGGCGGCCTCCTCCCCCTGGCTCCTTTATATATGGGGGCGGGCGCACCCCATAGACACACAAGTTGATCTACGGATCATTCCTTAGCCGTGTGCGGTGCCCCCTTCCACCATATTCCACCTCGGTCATATCGTTGCGGAGTTTAGGCGAAGCCTTGCGCCGGTAGAACATCATCATCGTCACCACGCCGTCGTGCTAACAAAACTCATCTCCGGAGCTCGGCTGGATCGGAGGCTGGAGATCGTCATCGAGCTGAACGTGTGCTGAACTCGGAGGCTCCGTACGTTCGGTGCTTGGAGCGGTCGGATCATGAAGACGTACGACTACATCAACCGCGTTGTGCTAACGCTTCCGCTTACGGTCTACGATGGTACGTGGACGAACACTCTCCCCTCTCGTTGCTATGCCATCACCATGATCTTGCATGTGCGTAGGAATTTTTTTGAAATTACTACGTTCCCCAACAGTGGTATCAGAGCCTAGGTTTTATGCGTTGATGTTATATGCACGAGTAGAACACAAGTGAGTTGTGGACGATATAAGTCATACTGCCTACCAGCATGTCATACTTTGGTTCATCGGTATTGTGAGATGAAGCGGCCCGGACCGACATTACGCGTACGCTTACGCGAGACTGGTTTCACCATTACGAGCACTCGTGCTTAAAGGTGGCTGGCGGGTGTCTGTCTCTCTCACTTTAGTTGAACCGAGTGTGGCTACACCCGGTCCTTGTGAAGGTTAAAACGGAGTCTATTTGACAAACTATCGTTGTGGTTTTGATGCGTAGGTGAGAACGGTTCTTGCTAAGCCCGTAGCAGCCACGTAAAATTTGCAACAACAAAGTAGAGGACGTCTAACTTGTTTTTGCAGGGCATGTTGTGATGTGATATGGTCAAGACATGATGCTATATTTTATTGTATGAGATGATCATGTTTTGTAACCGAAGTTATCGGCAACTCGCAGGAGCCATATGGTTGTCGCTTTATTGTATGAAATGCAACGCATACATAATTGCTTTACTTTATCACTAAGCGGTAGCGATAGTCGTAGAAGCAATAGATGGCGTAACGACAACGATGCTACGATGGAGATCAAGGTGTCGCGCCGGTGACGATGTTGATCATGACGGTGCTTCGAATATGGAGATCACAAGCACAAGATGATGATTGCCATATCATATCACTTATATTGATTGCATGTGATGTTTATCCTTTATGCATCTTATCTTGCTTTGATTGACGGTAGCATTTTAAGATGATCTCTCACTAAAATTATCAAGAAGTGTTCTCCCGAGTATGCACCGTTGCCAAAGTTAAATCGTGTCGAGACACCACATGATGATCGGGTGTGATAAGCTCTCGTCCATCTACAACGGGGCAAGCCAGTTTTGCACATGCGAATACTCGGGTTAAACTTGACGAGCCTAGCATATGCACATATGGCCTCGAACACGAGACGAAAGGTCGGCGTGAATCATATAGTAGATATGATCAACATAGTGATGTTCACCATTGAAAACTACTCCATCTCACGTGATGATCGGTTATGGTTTAGTTGATTTGGATCACGTGATCACTTAGATGACTAGAGAGATGTCTGCCTAAGTGGGAGTTCTTAAGTAATATGATTAATTGAACTTAAATTTATCATGAACTTAGTACTGATAGTATCTTGCTTGTCTATGTTTGTTTGTAGATAGATGGCTCGTCTTTGTTGTTCCGTTGAATTTTAATGCGTTCCTTGAAAAGCAAAGTTGAAAGATGATGGTAGCAATTACACGGATCGGGTCCGTAACGAGGATTATCCTCATTGCTGCACGTAAGAGTTACGCCCCGAAGCACCGCTGGTGTCGAACTCTTCGATGCAACCGACGATGTTAAGAACGTCTGGCGAGCAAAGCTGATGAGTACTCTATAGTTCATGTGCCATGCTATACGGCTTGGAACCGGTCTTCAACGACGTTTTGAACATCATGGAGCATATGAGATGTTCCAGAGTTGAAGTTAATATTTCAAGAAAATGCCGGATTGAGAGATATGAAGTCTCCAATAAGTTCTATAGCTGCAAGATGGAGGAGAATAGTTACGTCGGTGAACACATACTCGTAATGTGCGGGTATAATAATCACTTGATTCAACTGGGAGTTAATCTTCACGATGATAGTGTCATTGATGAATTCTCCAATCATCGCCACCAAGCTACAAGAGCTTCGTGATGAACTATAATATGCAAGGGATGAACAAGACTATTCCCAAGCTCTTCGCGATCTTTGAAAGCAGCGGAGGTAGAAATCAAGAAGGAGCATCAAGTGTTGATGGTCAACAAGACCACTAGTTTCAAGAAGAAGGGCAAAGGGAAGAAGAAGGGGAACTTCAAGAAGAACGGCAAGCAAGTTGCTGCTCAAGAGAAGAAACCCAAGTCTGGACCTAGGCCTGAAACTGAGTGCTTCTACTGCAAGCAGACTGGACACTGGAAGCGGAACTGCCCCAAGTATTTGTCGGATAAGAAGGATGGCAAAGTGAGCAAAGTTATATGTGATATACATGTTATTGATATGTACCTAACTAGAGCTCGTAGTAGCACCTGGGTATTTGATACTGGTTTTGTTGCTAATATTTGCAACTCGAAACCGGGACTACTGGAATAAGCGAGCATCGCCAAGGACGAGGTGACGATCGCGCTGGGAAGCGGTTCCAAAGTCGATGTGATCGCGGTCGGCACGCTACCTCTACATCTACCTTCGGGATTAGTTTTAGACCTAAATAATTGTTATTTGGTGCCAGCGTTGAGCATGAACATTATATCTGGATCTTGTTTAATGCGAGACGGTTATTCATTTAAATCAGAGAATAATGGTTGTTCTATTTATATGAGTAATATCTTTTATGGTCATGCACCCTTGAAGAGTGGTCTATTTTTATTGAATCTCAATAGTAGTGATACACATAATGTTGAAGCCAAAAGATGCAGAGTTGATAATGATAGTGCAACTTATTTGTGGCACTGCCGTTTAGGTCATATCGGTGTAAAACGCATGAAGAAACTCCATACTGATGGACTTCTGGAATCACTTGATTATGAATCACTTGGTACTTGCGAACCATGCCTCATGGGCAAGATGACTAAAACACCATTCTCCGGAACTATGGAGAGAGCAACAGATTTGTTGGAAATCATACATACAGATGTATGTGGTCCGATGAATGTTGAGGCTCGTGAGGAATATCGTTATTTTCTCACCTTCACAGATGATTTGAGCAGATATGGGTATATCTACTTAATGAAGCACAAGTCTGAAACATTTGAAAAGTTCAAAGAATTTCAGAGTGAAGTGGAAAATCATCGTAACAAGAAAATAAAGTTTCTACGATCTGATTGTGGAGGAGAATATTTGAGTTACGAGTTTGGTTTACATTTGAAACAATGCGGAATAGTTTCAAGAACTCACACCACCCGAACACCACAACGAAATGGTGTGTCCGAACGTCGTAATCGTACTTTACTTGATATGGTGCGATCTATGATGTCTCTTACGGATTTACCGCTATCGTTTTGGGGTTATGCTTTAGAGATGGCCGCATTCATGTTAAATAGGGCACCATCAAAATCCGTTGACACGACGCCTTATGAACTGTGGTTTGGCAAGAAACCAAAGTTGTCATTTCTTAAAGTTTGGGGCTGCGATGCTTATGTGAAGAAACTTCAACCAGATAAGCTCGAACCCAAATCAGAGAAATGTGTCTTCATAGGATATCCAAAAGAGACTGTTGGATACACCTTCTATCACAGATCCGAAGGCAAGACATTCGTTGCTAAGAATGGATCCTTTCTAGAGAAGGAGTTTCTCTCGAAAGAAGTGAGTAGGAGGAAAGTAGAACTTGATGAGATATCTGTATCTACTCCCTTATTGGAAAGTAGTTTATCACGAGAACCGGTTCCTGTGACGACTACACCAATTAGTGAGGAAGCTAATGATATTGATCATGAAACTTCAGATCAAGTTTCTGCTGAACCTCGTAGGTCTACCAGAGTGAGATCCGCACCAGAGTGGTACGGTAATCCTATTTTGGAAGTCATGTTACTTGACCATGATGAACCTACGAACTATGAGGAAGCGATGATGGCCCAGATTCCGCAAAATGGCTAGAGGCCATGAAATCTGAGATGGGATCCATGTATGAAAACAAAGTATGGACTTTGGTTGACTTGCCCGATGATCGGCAAGCCATTGAGAATAAATGGATCTTTAAGAAGAAGACCGACGATGGTAATGTTATCGTCTATAAAGCTCGACTTGTTGCAAAAGGTTTTCGACAAGTTCAAGGGGTTGACTACGATGAGACTTTCTCACCAGTGGCGATGCTTAAGTCTGTCTGAATCATGTTGGCTATTGCTGCATTTCATGATTATGAAATTTGGCAAATGGATGTCAAGACTGCATTCTTGAATGGATTTCTAGAAGAAGAGTTGTATATGATGCAGCCAGAAGGTTTTGTTGATCCAAAAGGTGCTGACAAAGTGTGCAAGCTCCAACGTTCCATTTATGGACTGGTGCAAGCATCTCGGAGTTGGAATTAACGCTTTGATAGTGAAATCAAAGCATATGGTTTTATACAGACTTTTGGAGAAGCCTGTACTTACAAGAAAGTGAGTGGGAGCTCTGTAGCATTTCTAGTTTTATATGTCGATGACATATTATTAATTGGAAATGATATAGAATTTCTGGATAGCATAAAGGGATACTTGAATAAAAGTTTTTCAATGAAAGACCTCGGTGAAGCTGCTTACATATTGGGCATCAAGATCTATAGGGATAGATCAAGACGCTTAATAGGACTTTCACAAAGCACTTACCTTGACAAAATTTTGAAGAAGTTCAAAATGGATCAAGCAAAGAAAGGATTCTTTCCTGTGCTACAAGGTGTGAAGTTGAGTCAAACTCAATGCCCGACCACAGCAGAAGATAGAGAGAAAATGAAAAATGTTCCCTATGCTTCAGCCATAGGCTCTATCATGTATGCAATGCTATGTACCGCACTGATGTATGCTTAGCAATAAGCTTGGCAGAAGGTACCAAAGTAATCCAGAGTGGATCATTTGGACAGCGGTCAAGAACATCCCAAATACGAAAAGGACTAAGGATATGTTTCTCATATATGGAGGTGACAAAGAGCTAGTCGTAAATGGTTACGTCGATGCAAGCTTTGACACCGATCCGGACGATTCTAAATCGCAAACCGGATCGTGTTTTTATTAAGCGGTGGAGCTGTAAGTTGGTGCAGTTCTAAACAAAGCGTCGTGGCGGGATCTACATGTGAAGCGGAGTACATAATCGCTTCAAGCGGTGAATGAAGGAGTCGGATGAAGGAGTTCATTTCCGATCTAGGTGTCATACCTAGTGCATCGGGACCAATGAAGATCTTCGTGACAATATTGGTGCAATTGCCTTGGCAAAGGAATCTAGATTTCACAAGAGGACCAAGCACATCAAGAGACGCTTCAATTCCATTCGGGACCAAGTCCAAGTGGGAGACATAGAGATTTGCAAGATACATACGGATCTGAATGTTGCGCACCGCTGACTAAGCCTCTCTCACGAGCAAAACATGATCAGCACCAAGACTCCATGGGTGTTAGAATCATTAATATGTAATCTAGATTATTGACTCTAGTGCAAGTGGAGATCAAGGAAATATGCCCTAGAGGCAATGATAAAGTTATTATTTATTTCCTCATATCATGATAAATGTTTATTATTCATGCTAGAATTGTATTAACCGGAAACATGATATTGTGTAAATACATAGACAAACACATAGTCACTAGTATGCCTCTACTTGACTAGCTCATTAATCAAAGATGGTTATGTTTCCTGACCATAGACATGTGTTGTCATTTGATTAATGGGATCACATCATTAGGAGAATGATGTGATTGACAT
The DNA here is from genome assembly GCA_021437245.1 of Aegilops speltoides. Lineage (NCBI taxonomy): Eukaryota > Viridiplantae > Streptophyta > Magnoliopsida > Poales > Poaceae > Aegilops > Aegilops speltoides. The sequence continues at coordinate 229,369,407 of CM038145.1, forward strand.
GACCCATTCTGTTAGCCTAGCACTTGATCGTTTTAGTATACTTCTATTGCTTTCTTCATGACTTATACAAAGTTCCTACAACTATGAGATTGTGCAACTCCCGTTTACCAGAAGAACACTTTGTGTGCTACCAAACGTCACAACGAATCGGGTGATCATAAAGGTGCTCTGCGGTGTTTCCAAGGTACATGTTGGGTTGGCATAATTCGAGATTAGGATTTGTCACTCCGATTGTCGGAGAGGTATCTCTGGGCCCTCTCAGTAATACTCATCACTTAAGCCTTGCAAGCATTATAACTAATGAGTTAGTTATGAGATGATGTATTACGAGCGAGTAAAGAGACTGGCGTGCGACGAGATTGAACTAGGTATTGGATACCGACGATCAAATCTCGGGCAAGTAACATACCGATGACAAAGGGAACAACGTATGTTGTTATGCGGTTTGACCGATAAAGATCTTTGTAGAATATGTAGGAACCAATATGGGCATCCAGGTCCCGCTATTGGTTATTGACCGAGAATGGTTTTAGGTCATGTCTACATAGTTCTCGAACCCGTAGGGTCCGCACGCTTAACGTTTCGATGACAGTTTTATTATGAGTTTATAAGTTTTGGTGTACCGAAGTTTGTTCGGAGTCCCGGATGTGATCATGGACATGACGAGGAGTCTCGGAATGGTTGAGACATAAAGATTGATATATTGGAAGCCTATGTTTGGACATCGGAATGGTTCCGGGTGAAATCGGCATTTTACCGGAGTACCGGGAGGTTACCGGAACCCCCCGGGGGGTTAATGGGCCTACATGGGCCAAGAGGGAGAAGAGGAAGGAGCAAGGAGGGGCCGCGCGCCCCTCCCCCTCCTAGTCCGAATAGGACAAGGGAAGGGGGGCGGCGCCCCCCCTTTCCTTCCTCCTCCTCCTCTTTCCCCCTTCTCTCCTACTCCAACTTGGAAAAGGGGAGTCCTACTCCCGGTGGGAGTAGGACTCCCCCCTTGGCGCGCCCCCTTAGGCCGGCGGCCTCCTCCCCCTGGCTCCTTTATATACGGGCGGTGGCACCCCATAGACACACAAGTTGATCTACGGATCATTCCTTAGCCGTGTGCGGTGCCCCTTCCACCATATTCCACCTCGGTCATATCGTCGCGAAGTTTAGGCGAAGCCTGCGCCGTAGAACATCATCATCGTCACCACGCCGTCGTCTTGTGAACTCATCTCCGGAGCTCGGCTGGATCGGAGGCCGGAGATCGCCATCGAGCTGAGCGTGTGCTGAACTCGGAGGCTCCGTGACGTTCGGTGCTTGGATCGGTCGGTTCGTGAAGACATACGACTACATCAACGCGTTGTGCTTAACTTCCTTCCACGGTCTACAAGGGTGCGTGGACTAACACTCTCCCTCTCGTTGCTATGCCATCACCATGATCTTGCATGTGCATAGGAATTTTTTTGAAATTACTATGTTCCCCAACAGTGTATTCATTAACGGTGTTTGGGTCAATGAACCCAATGCCAAAGCGTCCACCTTTTCTCATTTCTTATATCTTCATCCTGCATAATACCACAGAAAAGAATATAGTGAGGATAATTACAGGTAATGATTGATCAAAAGGATCACTACAGCTAGCTTGAGACTTAAATTGTAGAAAGAAATCACTTACGACAATAGCAATCGATTTATAGATTTGTCGAGTGCGTCTTGATTGTATAACTGAAACAGTTCTAAATACTCAACGGACACAGCTTTCTCATGGTAGTAATGGTCCTGCTTGACATTCACCATGAGGGAAATCGATCTGAAATCTTGGTAATGTTCATGTACATTGATGCAATTCATACATTCTCGTTGGGAGGTTCTTGACCTTGTCTGGCGCGACCAAAGGTTGGCCCCGGACATATTTCCGTTTTATTTCATCCTCTCTATGAAAAGGCATGGGCTCGATCTCGAGGAGTTGTCCAACAGTGATGTTGAGAACTTCAGCCTGCATTATATGCTCCTCCGTTATTACCACATTGCCCACCTCGGGAACATGCCTTCGCTTGCCCACAATAATATTGGTAGCGTCTCTTCACACTGTTGTTGGCACAACAAGCGAGGGATCGATTACCGCTGTTCTCCCAGTGGGGAATGGTTTTCCGCATTTTTGGCAGCTGCTTCTTGTTTGCTCGATCCCGATGTAGGCGTGCTCGCCTCCTTTGTAGGCGTGCTCGATTTAACTTCCCGATGTGGCGCTCATAGTCTGTGTCAGCAGGCTTGGGAGCTGGTGGTTGAGCCATCTGAATGAAGTGGTCAATCGTTTCCTCGTGCACTTTCTCCCTTGGTGGCGGTGGCGGTTTCGGTGCAAAATGGGCTTCCACCTCGGCCTTGATATGGCTGTGATTTCCTCCTCGGACTGTCATAAGACCTCTGCGGAAGAGGATTGAGGCTTGGACCATATTTATATCGCTTGCCTCCTTTGTACTTCTGTACTACCTCAACTCGTGCCGCTTCGCACCATAGCTGCGGGTGTCTCTTCTGCGATTCTTTGAAGCGGCGACGGCCGACGGGCTGAGTTGGACGAGGAGGAGTGGCTGAGGTTGTGCCGGACTTGGAGGAGGAGGGCGTCGACGCTGGGCGGACTTGGAGGAGGAGGATTGTCGACACTTTGCGGACTTGGAGGAGGAGGAGGGCCTGACACTTTGCGGACTTGGTGGACTTGCGGGAGCGGGAGTCTGCCGACTCGGTGGCGGACTTCGATGAGGACTCGGTGACGCGTGTCGGTGGCCTTGAAAGATGATGCAATCCTTTTTCCATAGGATGATCGATGTTTGGCCTCTCCGAGAAAGCGCCGTCACCTCCAAAGAATGTCAAGTTGTAGCCCGAATATGGTGGGTCCACCACCTCATCAACCAAGACACGAGCATAGCCCGCTGGAATCGGGTTGCAATGGAAGGTTGCCTCGGGGGGATTTGTGAAAGCAAAGTCGTCCGCCACCTTCATGGATATGTTCTTCATTTTGACGTGTAGCTAGCAGTTAGTGTTCTCCATGATGTCATCCACAGGGTATCTACCCAACATTGCATCGTCCGGGACGGAACCCACGCTGCTTCTCGGCATGGATGGGCCGGTGCTATCCAATGTTTGATCATCCGCTAGCTGCTGCATTCTTTGAGACCCCTTTGATGGGTAAGTGAGTCGATCTGCTCTGCTGCCGCTGGAATTTGACTGCCAATTCCGCTTGACTTGCTTCTAGGCCTTGAAGGCGTTCATAGTCCCACTTCCTCTTCTCCTCCTCCATCTTCCTCTTCTTCTCCTCCTCCATCTTCCTCTTCTTCTCCTCCGCAATCTTCTTTCTCGCACGGGTTCTGTAGTCGGTGTTCCATTCTGGAAAACCCTCATACCACGGAATAGCGCCCTTGCCTCATGTTCTTCCGGGTGTTCAAGATTTCCCGAGACACGCGTAAGCTCGCGTTCTCTCTGTTGGGCTGGAACACCCCGATCGTGCCTCTTCTATTGCAACAAGTATCGCATCGTCGGCTCCTTCAGACTTGCCCTTGTCGAAACATTGCCCGCCTCCGGTCCAACTCCCCCATGTGCATAGAACCAAGTCCCGACTGGGGCCAGCTCTTAGTAGCCGGAGTGACACCGCATCCTCCATCTCTTTCTCGGACTTATCCCACTTAGGCATTGCCACCGCGCAGCCACCGCCCCACTTATGGAACTTATCCTTTTCTCGGCATTCTTCTTGTTTATTCTCGACCGTTCCTTAGCTAATTCCGAATCCTTGAATTTCACGAAATCGTCCCAATGATCACGTTGGTTCTCTAGTGTTCCCTTGAATCTGGAGTCTTCCTTCCTCCTTGACGTACTTCTTCCATTCACGATTCTTGTAGTTCTTGAATGCAATCGCCATCATCCTAAGAGCAGCCTCCTTGACTTTCTCGCACATCTCGCTTCGTGAAATGATCGGTAGGGTGAAATGTTCCATGAGAGTATCCCAAAGCGATCTTTTGATTCTTGTCGACAAAAGTAACATCCGGGCGTGGCTTTGCCGGCTCTCTCCATTCTTGAAGTTTGATCGAGTTGGTCCTTCACAAGAACTCCGTGACCGACGAACGAACTTGTCCGCAATCTTCTTAGGCGCTAATGGTTTGCCAGTAGGGCTGCATGCCTCGATATTGTACTTTACGCCCGGCTTCAACTTTTTGTTCGGGCCTCGTTTCATCATTTTGCCTGAAGATTTGCTCGATCCGGATGGCTGAAAGAACAAAGATCGATTCGTTAATATATCTTCAAGTCATTTAAAACATGTGATGATACTAGATGCCTGCTTATATAAATATATATACCTCGCCGGTCTTTGTTGTTTCAGGACCAACATGTTCTTCGTCATCGTCATAATCGTAGTTCATGACTTCATCAATTTAAATCTGTCGCGATCGAATATCATATCACCCTCTCGGTGTTGTTTAGAAATTTGGAGCCGTCATAATCTTCTTCATTACGATTATCATCGGCCCGTGTATCATATCGAACATGGTCTGCATTCTCCTCTCTCTGTCGGTATTATGCGCCATAGCTTTTGTTTAACTAATCCAAAAGAAATATAAAACAATTTAGTATTCAAATTACATCGTCTCGAATAATAGATATAATCTCGGATACATCTTCTAGAATAATAGATATAATCTCGAATACATCGTCTCGAATAATATATAATATTGAATAGTACATCACGGCTATTAGCTAATAAAGATCGAATACTACGAAGAATCTAGGACACTCGCGGTTCCTCCGTGGCGGCGGTGGACACCCAAAGAGAAGGAACCCTCACAGATCATAGCTGAAGTAAGATCCACGAAGATCTCGCCACATATTGGAGAACACCGCCCCTCTAACGCAACCATGTAGCGATGGGCGTGCTCGTCCTCCTCCTGACACGGCGACGTACCACCTCCGGCGGGGCGGGTCCCTCCGCACCAAATCGCCCACGCGAACGCCACCAAACGAGATCGAGGTCGACGACGGGACCGGGCCGGGTTCCTCATCAAGCGGCGCCTCCAGCAGCACCTCCCAAGCCAGACTGGCGAGCCAGTCCGGACATGGGTCGGCTGGACGTCGTCATGACGGGTCGACGGCGAGATGCGGGCGAACATCGTCGAGAACAAATACTAGCTATATGCCCGCAAAAAGTAACATTTTTTTAATGATTGGATTTTGATAACTAAAATTTCTAACATTTCTATATAACACTAATTATGCTAATCTAAATAATCTAAATAACACTAAAATTTCTAACATTTCTAACATTTCTATATAACACTAATTTCTAACATTTCTATATAACACTATTTTCTAACTGATTAAGCACTAATTATACCATCTAACATGCATTCATACATATATAATAGTGAAAAAATAATAATCTAAATAATCTAAACTAATTAAACATACAAAATACGTGTGTGTGTGTGTGTACTAATTAAACACTAATTATCTAAACTAATTAAACATACAAAATAATAATCTAAATAATCTAAACTAATTAAAGACTAATTATCTAAACTAATTAAACATGCTTGTGTGTGTGTGCGGGCTCGGGAGGGCTCACAATGGGCGGCGGCGACGGTGAGGCGATTTAGGAGGCGAGGCGACGGCAGGCGGCAGACGGCAGGACGGAGCGACGGGACGGGACGGCAGCGACGGGACGGGCAGGCGGCGCAGAGAGAAAAGCGGCGACGGGACGGGCGGCGACGGATGAAGCGGCGACGGCGACGAAGCGGCGACGGAGACGATCGAGGCGGTAGCGGCAGGCGACGGAGATGACGGAACAGAGGAACGAATGAGAGGAAACTGAAATTTTCAGTGTCTGTTGTATATATAGAAGGCACCTTTAGTACCGCTTGGAGCCACCAACCGGTACTAAAGGCTGTTTTGCCAGCCAAGCGGCGGAAGCGACCCCTTTAGTACCGGTCGTGGCACAAACCGGTACTAAAGGGGGCCTTTAGTACGGTTTGTGCCACCACCCGGTACTAAAGGGGTGTCTTTAGCAAGCAGTGCGGTCTTGCAAGTTTAGTCCCACCTCGCTAGTCAAGGGCTACCGACTGGTTTATAAGCCCCAGCGGTAGCTCTCTCGAGTTCCTCTCCTAACCAGCCTCTGGGCCTACATCCTCTTCGCCTAGTGGGCCTCTTGGGCCTTCACGGCCTGCATCCTGCCCAACGAAAGGTTGTGTCGCTAGTCGTATGCAGGCCGCTTTAAAGATGGCGGGCTTTTTTTTCTTAATTTTTTTGCTTTATTTTTTGTTTTATTTATTTTTGAGTTGTTTTTGCTGTTTTAGTGTTTCTTTGTGAATATTTTTGCTTTAGGTACAAAAATTACAAACTTTCTGTTAGTGCCGTAGATTTCAAATATGAATAGTTTAAATTTTGAACTATTTGAAATTTGTGTGAATCACTAGTTTGTGAATAACTTAACTTTGAAAAAGTTTTTCAGTGATTCTTTTATTTATGTTTAATATTAGTGTGTTTTATCATTATATTCAATTTAGTAATGCTTAGGTTATTTAAAAATGAAATGCCTTTGTAACAGTTCGGTTTTAAATGGAAACCACGATACTTGAAAGAGATTGTCCATTTTGTACACGAAGTGCATCCAGCTTTTGCCGTAACCCTCTCTACTTTCTTGCACATGCTATTTGTATGAAATTATGATACCATGCCAACTTTCAACCTTTTCGAGTTCATTTGAATTGCTTTTCAATTTCAGGGTCATTTAATTTGGAAAAAAATCAGTAAATGCATGAAAAGAATTTGTTTGCACATAAAATTTCTTCGTGTTTCAAATGCCAAAACACATAACTACCCTAACTATTACAGACATTCCCTCACGGGTGTGAAACACGTAAGAAAGTGATGATAGTGAAGCCGATCACATCCCAGATCTTTGGGTGTGAAACTTTTTCTTCGCGTGTGTCCCTTTGCGCCGTAACCATGGAAAAATCTTCATCATTTAACGGGATGCTCGGGTCGATATTCACTGTGAATGGAGGAATTTCATCAAACTTTTCATAATTTTCTGACTTGTCTGTCTTGTCATCCACTCCCACAATGTTTCTCTTCCCAGAAAGAACTATGTGCCACTTTGGCTCATCGTACGATGCATTCGCTTCCTTATCTTTTCTTTTTCTTGGCTTGGTAGACATGTCCTTCACATAGAAAACATGTGCCACATCATTGGCTAGGACGAATGACCTCCTCATTTTGATGGCCCTTGGAGATGCTTCCTTTTGCCCTAGCACGGTTATGAACATATTTCTTTAAGACTCCCATGAACCTCTCAAAGGGGAACATATTGTGTAGAAATACAGGACCCAAAACGTTAATCTCTTCGCATAGGTGAACTAGGACGTGCGTCATGATGTTGAAGAAGGATGGTGGGAACACCAACTCGAAACTGACAAGACATTGCACCAAATCATTCTCGTAACCTTGGTATGATTTCGGATCGATTACCTTCTCGAGAGATTGCATTGAGAAATGCACATAGCTTCACAATGGCTAATCGAGCGTTTTCGGTAGAAGCCCCTCAATGCAACCGGAAGCGCTTGCGTCATAATCACTTGGCGATCATGAGACTTTAGGTTCGGAACTTTTTCTCTGCCATGTTTATTATACCCTTTATATTCGACGAAGCCGACGGTACCTTCTCAAGCGCAGCATTCAAAGAAGATTTCCTTCTCTTCTTTGGTAAGAGTGTAGCTTGCATGACCACGATGTATGCCGTCTTCTCCGTGCATACGTTGCTGGTCCTCCGTGCCTCGGTGTATCTTTTGTCTTCCCATACACGCCCAAGAAGCCAAGCGAGGTCACGCAAAGATTCTTTGTCACGTGCATCACGTCGATTCATGGAGCGGACCTCTAGGTCTTTCAATATGGCAGGTCCCAAAATATAGATTTCTTCTTCCACATGGGTGCGCGTCCGTCCGCGTCCTTGAAACAGGTTGTCCGCGGGATAACTTCCAAATATCACCTTCAAATCCTTGACCATATCATGTACATCAAGACCGATGACGGTGGTGAGGCTTCGTCCGTGATCCGCCTCACCTTTGAAATGCTTGCCTTTCTTTCTTCACGGTATGCTGCTCCGAAGAAATCGGCGATGTCCTGTACACATTCTTCTTACAACTATTCAAATATATATTGTCGGTATCATCCAAACGGTCGTGCATCCGCGGTATCCCTTGTTTATCCGTCACGAAAGGTTACTAAGAGCAGGCCAATCATTGATGGTCATGAACAGCAATGCCTTTAGGTCAAATTCTTCCCCATGTGCTCATCCCACGCACGCACACTGCTCCATTCCATAGTTGTAAGAGTTCTTCAACTAATGGCCTTAGGTACACATCAATGTCGTTGCCGGGTTGCTTAGGGCCTTGGATGAGCACGGCATCATAATGAACTTCCGCTTCATGCACAACCAAGGAGGAAGGTTATACAAGCATAGAGTCACGTGCCAGTGCTATGGTTGCTGCTCGCTCCCCAAAAGGATTAATGCCATCTACGCTTAGACCAAACCATACGCTCCTTGCGTCATCTCGCAAACTCCTTCCGTACTTTCTTTCGATTTTTCTCCACTGCGACCCGTCGTGGTACTCTCAACTTTCCGTCTTTCTTACGGTCTTCTTCGTGCCATCGCATCGCCTTGGCATGCTCTTTGTTTTGGAAAACGTTTCAACCGTGGTATTATAGGAGAATACCACATCACCTTGGCAGAATCTTCTTCTGGGCGCTCGCCTCGACATCACCGAGCTCATCGCGGCTGATCTTATAGCGCAATGCACCACATACCGGCAAGCGTTCAAATCCTCGTACTCACCGCGATGCAGGATGCAATCATTAGGGCATGCATGTATCTTACGCACCTCTAACCCTAGAGGGCGACAGCCTTCTTTGCTTCAGACGTACTCTCGGGCAATTCGTTGTCCTTTGGAAGCATATCCTTTATCATTACCAAAGAACTTTCCAAATCCTTTGTCGATACACCATTTTCGCCTTCCATTGCAGCAATTCGATTGTGGTGCCTAGATTTTTCTTGTCACCTATGCAATTCGGGTACAACAATTTTTGTGATCCTCTAACATGCGCCGCAACTTCTTCTTCTCCAAATCACTTGCGGTTTCTCTTTGCATCGGCAATGGCCCGACCTAGATCATCAACGGGCTCATCGATGCCTCTTCTTCACTTCTTCCCGCATTGCCGGCTCAGCTTCTTCCGCATTACGCTCAGCTTCTTCCCCATTGTTGTATCATCGTATTCAGGGAACCCATGGCGGGATAGCTGTCGTCGTCCTCTTCTTCTTCATTGTCTTCCATCATAACCCCTATTTCTCCGTGCTTGGTCCAAACATTATAGTGGGGCATGAAACCAGACTCAAGCAGTGGGCGTGAATGGTTCTTGGCGTAGAGTAATTGTGACCATTCTTACAGCCAAAGACATGGACAAGGCATAAAACCATCCGCCCGCTTGTTTGCCTCAGCCACAAGCGAAAAGTATGCACGCCCTCAACGAATCGGGAGAGCATCGGTCATCGTACATCCATTGCCGGCTCATCTTCATTACACAACACCGAATAGACCAAATTAATACAAGTTCATACATAAAGTTCATACAACACTTAAATGCAACAAACAAATAACTCTCTAGCTAAAGCATTTAAATGCAACAACAAATGTGATCAAGATCGCAACTAAGGTAACAATTGATCCAACAAAGATAATGATACCAAGCCTCACTATCGATGGCATATTTTCTAATCTTTCTATTCTTCAAGCGCATTTTCTCCATCTTGATCTTGTGATCATCGGCGACATCGGCAACATGCAACTCCAATTCCATCTTCTCCCCTCAATTTTTCAATTTTTCTTTCAAGTACTCGTTTTCTCTTTCAACTAAATTTAACCTCTCGACCATAGGGTCGGTTGGAATTTCGGTTCACATACCTCCTAGATAAAAATATCTATGTCAACTTGATGGGCATAATTTGTCATAAACACGAAATGCAACAAATAGTTTTAAAAGAGAATATACCACATCCTAATCATAACAAGGACGAGGGCCGACGGGGCGGATATCAAAACCATGGCACTATGTATAACAAACAACGTCGGGTAAGATAATTATTACATGATTAACTATATATCCAAATCACACAAACATCAATTTTTATATAAAATTTCATGAACAAGAGGCTCACCACAAGGTGGTGCCAGTGACGGAGAGACGGTGCGATCGATCGGCAGATTCTGACGGAGATTTAGAAGGCACTAAGTAAACCACACCTACATATGCAAACTAAGTGTTATTTTTTACCTCAAATTGCATATAAATCAAATACTAGCACATATATATATATATATCCTCCCAAATTACTAAACTCACAAATTAATAACTATATAAAGCATTGCAAGAGCTAATCTAGCGATGAGAGATGATAGGACAAAGTTGCTAACCTTTGTGATCACTTGAATGGATGGGGGCCTTCAAATCTTGACAAATTTTGGGAAAAATGTGTGATGAGCTCGAGGGGAAGAGGAAGAACAGAGAGGAGAGGAGAGGGGAAAGGGGGAAGAACAAAGCGAGCTGGACGAAGGGTTTATATCCAGGAGGACCTATAGTACTGGTTCGTGGCACGAACCGGTACTAAAATCTTGGAGGCGCCAGATCGACAACATCCTGCCACCACCCTCATTAGTACCGGTTCGTGGCATGAACCGGTGCTAAAGGTTAGCCACAAACCGGTACTAATGAGAGCGGCCCGGCTAGCCGTTGGAACCGGCACTAATGTATACATTAGTGCCGGCTCTAATACAAACCGGCACTAATGTGCTGCACGTTTGACCCTTTTTCTACTAGTGTGTGCATGTGGAAACAACAAGATGGAGAAAGTATGTGAAATGTGTTATCTTCGCAGCGGTGTGCTGCATCCATTCCAAGGAGAATTTTGTATGTGAAATGTTTTATCTTCGTAGCGGTGTGCTGCATCCATTCCATTGAGAATTCAAGTTTGGCTACCGCGAATCGAATTACTGGAAGTGAAGGCGCTGGCCAGTTACTGTATTGTGCTTCGACAATTGTATATCATTCATGCAAGCAAAAGTGCATAGGTCCTCGAAGTAATTAGCATACGCCTTACACGCGTGTTTAATTAAAAATGCAAGTACCGACGCATCGATTATAGGAATTAACAAGTATATATGATCTCAATTCCATGCAACTACTAATTGACAGGTATATCTTTTTTTAGATGATTGACGGCTATGTATGTACAGAGTAAAAAATTGCTAGTACTTGACATGTTGCTTTTACTCATGATGGTGCACACGTATTTTAGTTTTCTGGTTAAAGCAACAAACCAAACCGATAAACTCCAATTAATAAGATTTGGTTACAATTTTCAGTGTGATTATTTTGGCTGTTACTCCCTCTGTTCCTAAATATAAGTCTTTATATAGATTTCACCATGAACCACGTATGGATGTATATAGATGCATTTTAGATTGTAGATTCATTCATTTTGCTTCGTATGTAGTTCATAGTGGAATCCGTACAATGACTTATATTTAGGAATGGAGGGAGTATTTTATACTAGAAACCAAAATTCAAGGAACCCAAATAGACGAGTCGAATTAAGTATGTAAACCAAACGTCCACATCTAAACACATGATAAAACAACTACAAGGTCTTTTTTATGCAAAACATCCTTTTCCCGTGCAAGTTCCTTGATTTTTTAGATCAATGTACCAATCCAGTGAGTTGTCATTATCATGTTTGCAAGTCGTGTTACCGTCATTTTGATTTTTTTACCTATGACCGTAGAACAATTGTATTTTCATAAATATAAAGGTATATTTACAAAAAAAATAGTACATGGGGTGAATCACCCAATACCAGCTCTAGGCAACATTGGATCAAACTATAGGTTCAGTTCTATCCAATTTTCGATTTGTACAACTTTTGCTTGCTTTGCTCTGAGATTGACATTCTATAGCCATTCCTTGAGATAGTATTTCAAAGATTTTATGTGTGGCGGTGCAGATCTGAAGATTTTATCATTTCTAACCATCCAAGTACTCCAGTAGCCCATTATTATGATCTCCATCGCAATGTCTTTGGGTAGCTTGATCGTGGTCAGTATTATTATGAGCAGGTTTGTCCAACAACTGAGTGGGAATGGGAAATTCCAGAAAAGGTGGATAAGAGTCTCTCTGTTGAATCAACACATAGAGCACAGTTGTAATAGGCTAAGAACATATTCCTGCGTTGCAGTAAATTCCTTGTGCTAACTCTGTCATGCAATAGGAGCCAGAAGAAAATCTTGTGTCTGAGTCTACAGGCCGTTTTCCATAGTTGTTTAAAGATGGTGTGAGCTTCTGTCTCCCCACATATGATCTTGTACATATTCATGGATGAGTATTGTGGGGTGGTCCAGGGATAAGTTCATTTGTCCTTCTCATCTGTCTGTGGTCTACTGAGAATCTGATTTTGGAGGAAGTTAAACTGGTTGAAAGTTTGCTGGGAAAGGGGTTTGTGGAATAGCAGAGTAAACTCCTATTGGTCTTGAACTTGCCTTAGTGTGATCTCTTTGTTTATGACAAAGGAGAAAAGTTTAGGGAATTTATGTTGCAGAGGTTCTCCCATCCATTTGTCATACCAGAATAAAGCAGTGCCCCCTTGCCTGGCTTGCAAATGGCATGTTGCTTGAATGTGGGCAGAGCTTTCCACCAAAAGGATCGCACCATTTTTTCACCTCGGCGGTAGTCCTGGTAATGTGTTTCCCAAATGATCTTTACCTAGGGGATGTTATCTCTATTGAAGAACTTATGTAGGAATTTCATGAGTAAGGCTTGATTATGAGAGTGGATATCCAAGACACCCAGACCACCTTGTGCTTTATGTTGGCATACTTTGTTCCATGAAATCAATACTCATCCTCTTTCTTGTGTACCAAACTTTCTCTAGAAGCAATTCATGAAATATGAGTTTATTTGCTTGACTACTGTCTTGGCAATCCATAGAGTGAACATGAAGAAAATAGGCATACTTGAAAAAACTGACTTGATGAGGGCAAGCTTGTCTCCAGTGGATAGTAAGGTGGAGCACCCAAGTAGCCTGTTCTCAATTCTCTTCAACATAGGCATAAAATGCTCAACCCTTGGTTTGGTGTAACATAGTGGTAGCCCAGATATTTATGTGGAAGTGTTCCCATTTTGCAGCCCAAAAGGTGAGACAGTTCAGTCATCTTGTCCATGGGTGTGTTCACGGCAATGAGGGTTGATTTGGAATAGTTGACTTTGAGACATGTGTAAGCAGCATAGTGAAGCAAGAGGTTTTTGATGTGCTCAAGTGCAACCAGGATGGTGTCATCTGCATATTGAATTATGGGGTGATCAGTGCAAGATTGATGAACAAGTGGTGTCTGAATCAGGTTGTTTAGCATGGTTTCATTCATCATGGTTTGTAAGACATCAACAACAATCACAAATATGAGAGGTGAGAGTGGGTCTCCTTGTCTGACACCTTTTTTACACAAAAATGTTTTCCTAGTACTCCATTAAGAAGCACAAAGGAAAAGCTAGTCCCATAGATCATTTTGATCCATTGAATCCATTTGGGTCCAAAGCCTTTTCCCTGCATAATTTGTATGATGGTATCATGGTTTAACATATCAAATGCTTTCTCAAAGTCCAGCTTCAGTAAAACCAACTCTATTTTGCTTTGAAAGCATTGATGAATATATTCATATGACCAAGCAAGACAGTCTTGAATGCATCTGTTGTTCAGAAAACCATATTGGTTGGTGTGGACCATTCTGAGGATAACTTTTTGGAGCCTGTTCGCCAATAGCTTGGTGATGATCTTAGGAGTACAGATTAGGAGGGAGATAGGCCTGAAGACTGCAGGGTTAGTGGCAACATCAACTTTGGGGATCAAGGTTATGAAGGAGTAGTTGATGCTTTGGATATTAACATTACCAGAGTGAAAATCGTGGATGAGTTTGTAAAAATTAGTGGCAATGATATCCCAACAATGTTTGAGGAATGTTGCATTAAAACCATCTTGTCCTGGTGACTTATCAGAGGGCATGTGCGTAACAACACTATCAATTTCTTCCTTGGTGAAAGGGGCTTCCAGTTCAGATAGATCTCCCAAAGATTGCAGAATATTATCCAGTTGAAGAGGGTTGTCTGTGGGGGAGCTGGTACCCACTCTGTCTTTGAATGCCCTGAATAGGATGGCAGCTTTGGCTTGATGATCATGGTGTTCTTGTCCTGTTTCATCTTTGAGCATAGCAATACAATTATATTTGCATTATATTCGGAGGAGGACATGTGCATGTGGAAACAACAAGGTGGAGAAAGTATGTGAAATGTGTTATCTCCGCAGCGGTGTGCTGCATCCATTCCGAGAAGAATTCCAGTTTGGCTATCGCAAATAAAGTTATTGGAAGTGAAGGCGTGGACTAGCTATTGTGTTGTGCTTCGACAATCGTATAACGATTCATGCAAGCACACAGTGTATAGGTCCTTGAAGTAATTAGCACATGCCTTACACGCACATTTAAGTAAAAATGCAAGTACCAACGCATTGATTATAGGAATTAGCATGTATATATGATCTCAATTACATGCAACTACTGATTGACAGGTATATCTTTTTTTAGATGATTCTTTAACACAGTACAGACGCAAACACTCATACATACGCGCATACACTCATCCCTATGAACGCACACATGCACACCCTACCCCTATGAGCACCTCCGAGAGACTGAGCCGGCATCTTGAACCCTGGTGGGCTGGGATACAACTGTCCCTCTAACCATCAAACCATTGGTTCGCTCTTTTTTAGATGATTGACGGCTATGTATGTACATAGTATAACAAAACTCTAGTATTTGATGTTGCTTTTACTTATGATGGTCCACACGTATTTTGGTTTTCTTGTTGAAGGAACAAGCCAAACTGATAAACTCCAGTTAATAATATTCGGTTACAATTTTAGTGTTGTTGTTTTGGCTGTTAATTTATACTAGAAACCAAAATTCGAGGAACCCGAATAGACAAGCCGAATTAAGCAGGGAGACCAAACGTCCACCTCTAGACACGTGATAAAACAACTACAATGTCTTTTTTTCTACAAAACATCATTTTTTTCATGCAAGTTTCTTGATTTGTTTAACCATTGTACCAATCCAGTCACGAGTAGTTGCTCAAATGTGAGAACCGATGTCCTGATGAAAACAATGTGAGAGCATCTACAACCGATCACACCAAACCCGGCTCAAATGTGTGGGCGGATGGTCCGGTCATTGACCTGTCACGAAAAAGCGATCCGGACAGACTTCTCAAATGGGTCTCAAATGCGCGAGCTGACAGGCACCCCTCATATCCTGTCCAAATCTGAGGCGGATATGGGGGCGCTCGGGCACGTCCACCACCTCGGACTGGCGATAGGGTCCTACGTGAAAACACTGAAAATCCGACGGTTCGACGCTCGTCTCCTTCGTCGAACCGATGGCTGATACGTCCATTTTGCATCATGCTTTTATATCAATATTTATTGCATTATGGGTTGTTATTACACATTATATCTCAATACTTATGGCTATTTTCTCTTATTTTACAAGGTTTACCATGAAGAGGGGAATGCTTGGAAGCTGAATTCAGGCCGGAAAAGGAGCAAACATTGAAACCTATTCTCTTTGCTCCAAAAATCCCGAAACTCCACGGAAGTTACTTTTGGAATTAATAAGAATTATTGAGCGGAAGAAACACCAGAGGGGGCCCACACCCTGGCCAGGAGGGTGGGGGGCGCACCCACCCCTATTGGGCGCGCCCCTGCCTCCTGGGCCCCCTGCTGGCCCTCCGGTGCCCATCTTCCGCTATATGAAGGCTTTTACCCTAGAAAAAAATAGAGGCAAGGTTAAGGGGCGAAACTCCGCCACCACGAGGCGGAACCTTGGCGGAAACAATCTAGAGCTCCGACAAAGCTGTTCTGCCGGGGAACTTCCCTCCGAGAGGGGGAAATCATCACCATCGTCATCACCAATGATCCTCTCATCGGGAGGGGTCAATCTCCATCAACATCTTCACCAGCACCATCTCCTCTCAAAATCCTAGTTCATCTCTTGTATCCAATCTTGTATCAAAACCACAAATTGGTACTTGTGGGTTGCTAGTAGTGTTGATTACTCCTTGTAGTTGATGCTAATTGGTTTACTTGGTGGAAGATCATATGTTCATATCCTTAATGCATATTATTACTCCTCTGATTATGAACAAGAATATGCTTTGTGAGTAGTTACGTTTGTTCCTGAGGACATGGGTGAAGTCTTGCTATTAGTAGTCATGTGAATTTGGTATTCGTTCGATATTTTGATGAGATGTATGTTGTCTTTCCTCTAGTGGTGTTATGTGAACGTCGACTACATGACACTTCACCATTATTTGGGCCTAGAGGAAGGCAATGGGAAGTAATAAGTAGATGATGGGTTACTAGAGTGACAGAAGCTTAAACCCTAGTTATGCGTTGCTTCGTAAGGGGCTGATTTGGATCCATATGTTTAATGTTGTGGTTAGGTTTACCTTAATACTTCTTTTGTAGTTGTAGATGCTTTCAATAGAGGTTAATCATAAGGGCGATCCTTGTCCAAGTAAGGGCAGTACCCAAGCACCGGTCCACCCACATATCAAATTATCAAAGTACCGAACGCGAATCATATGAGTGTGATGAAAACTAGCTTGACGATAATTCCCATGTGTCCTCGGGAGCTCTTTTCTCATTATAAGAAATTGTCCAGGCTTGTCCTTTTCTACAAAAAGGATTGGGCCACCTTGCTGCACTTTATTTACATTCATTGCTTGTTACTCGTTACAATTTATCTTATCACAAAACTATCTTTTACCTACAATTTTAATGCTTGCAGAGAAAACCTTACTGAAAACCGCTTGTCATTTCCTTCTGCTCCTCGTTGGGTTCGACACTCTTACTTATCAAAAGGACTACGATAGATACCCTATACTTGTGGGTCATCAAGACTCTTTTCTGGCGCCGTTACCGGGGAGCGTAGCGCTTTTGGTGAGTGGAACTTGGTAAGGAAACATTTATATAGTGTGCTGAAATTTTACATCACCGTTACTATGAAACAAATCCTTTGAGGGGCTTGTTAGGGTATCTTCACCCGACCGGAAGAGAAAAGAGTTGCTCCTCAACCTCTGAACCTCTGAAAATATTTACTTTGAGATTCCTTCGGGTATGATAGAGAAACTGCTAGCTAATCCCTTTGCGGGAGATGGAACATTGCATCCCGATTTACACCTTATCTTTGTGGATTAAGTTTGTGGATTATTTATGCTTGTGGGTATTCCCGATGATGTTGTCAAAAGGAAGGTATTCCCTTTATCTTTAAAGGGAGATGCATTGACATGGTATAGGCTATGTGATTATACAGGATCTTGGAATTATAAACGATTGAAGTTGGAATTTGACCAGAAGTTCTATCCTATGCATCTTGTTCATCGTGATCGTAATTACATATATAATTTCTGGCCTCGCGAAGGAGAAATCGCTCAAGCCTGTGGCAGGCTTAAGTCAATGTTATATTCATGCCCCAATCATGAACTCTCCAGAGAAATGATTATTCAAAATTTTTATGCTCGGCTCTCTCCCAATGATTGCAACATGCTCGATACTTACTGTGTTGGTTCTTATATGCTGAAGACTATTGAATTCAAATGGGACTTATTGGAAAGAATTAAATGCAACTCTGAAGATTGGGGTTCCGACAATGGTAAGGAGTCAGGTATGACACCTAAGTTTGATTGTGTTAAATCTTTTATGGATACCGATGCTTTTCGTGGATTTAGCGCTAAGTATGGACTTGACTCTGAGATAGTAGCTTCTTTCTGTGAATCTTTTGCTACTCACGTTAATCTCCCTAAGGAGAAGTGGTTTAAATATAGTCCTCCCCGTTGAAGTAAAAGTAGTTGCACCTATTACAGTTGAAGAAAAGACTGTCACTTATAGTGATCCTATTATTCCTACTACTTATGTTGAGAAACCTCCTTTTCCTGTTAGGATAAAGGATCATGCTAAAACTTTGACTGTTGTTCGTAAGAGTAATACTAGGACTTATACACCTCCTGAGCAAATTAAAGTTGAACCTAGTATTGCTATGGTTAAAGATCTCTTGGATGATAATTTAGATGGGCATGTTATTTATTTCTATGGTGAGACTGCTAATATCGCTAGACCAGATACTAAGATACATAGACCTGTTGTAGGCATGCCTATTATTTATGTTAAAATAGGAGATCATTGTTATCATGGCTTATGTGATATGGGTGCTAGTGCTAGTGCAATACCCTATGACTTATATAAAGAAATTATGCATGATATTGCACCCACTAAAATGGAAGATATAGGTGTTACTATTAAGCTTGCCAATAGGGATACTATTAAGCCATTTGGGATTGTTAGAGATGTTGAAGTCTTGTGTGGGAAGGTTAAATATCCTATTGATTTTCTTGTTCTTGGTTCCCCACAAGATGACTTTTGTCCCATTATTTTTGGCAGACCCTTCTTGAATACTGTTAACGCTAGGATTGATTGTGAAAAGGATATTGTTACAATTGGCTTAGAGGATGTGTCTCATGAGTTTAATTTTGCTAAGTTTCGTAGACAACCTCGTGATAGAGAATCACCTAATAAGGATGAGATTATTGGTCTTGCTTCTATTGTCGTGCCTCCTACTGATCCGTTAGAACAATATTTGCTAGACCATGAAAATGATATGTTTATGAAGGAAAGAAGGGAAATAGATGAAGTGTTCTTTCAACAGGAACCTATGCTGAGACACAACCTACCCGTTGAAATTCTAGGGGATCCCCCTCCACCCAAGGGTGTATCCCGTGTTTGAACTCAAACCATTACCTGGTAATCTTAAGTATGCTTATCTTGATGAAAAGAAAATATATCTTGTTATTATTAGTGCTAACCATTCAGAGCAAGAAGAAGAAAGATTATTGAAAACTCTAAAGAAGCACCGTGCTGCTATTGGATATACTCTAGATGATCTCAAGGGCATTAGTCCCACGTTATGCCAACACAAAATTAATTTGGAGGATGATGCCAAACCAGTTAGATATCCTCAACGACGATTAAATCCTAAGATGAAAGAAGTGGTAAGAAAGGAGATACTAAAGCTCCTTGAGGCAGGTATAATTTATCCGTTGTTTATAGTGATTGGGTAAGCCCATCCATTGTGTTCCTAAAAGGGAGGTATTACTGTCGTTCCTAATGATAAAGATGAATTGATCCATAAAGAATTATTATAGGTTATAGGATGGTAATTGATTTCCATAAATTAAATAAAGCTACTAAGAAAGATCATTACCCTTTACCTTTTATTGATCAAATGCTAGAAAGACTATCCAAACACACACATTTCGCTTTCTAGATGGTTATTCGGTTTCTCTCAAATACGTAATCGTGAAGGGTCAATCAAAAACTACTTTTGCTTTCCCTTTCGGTTCTTTTGCTTATAGACGTATGCCTTTTGGTTTATGTAATGCGCCTGCTACCTTTCAAAGATGTATGATGGCTACATTCTCTGACTTTTGTGAACAGATTTGTGAGGTATTCATGGATGATTTCTCCGTTTATGGCTCCTCTTTTGATGATTGCTTGAGCAACCTGAAGGAAATATGCCCTAGAGGCAATAATAAAGTTATTATTTATTTCCTCATATCATGGTTAATGTTTATTATTCATGCTAGAATTGTATTAACCGGAAACATGATACATGTGTGAATACATAGACAAACATATAGTCACTAGTATGCCTCTACTTGACTAGCTCATTAATCAAAGATGGTTATGTTTCCTAACCATAGACATGTGTTGTCATTTGATTAATGAGATCACATCATTAGGAGAATGATGTGATTGACATGACCCATCCCGTTAGCTTAGCACTTAATCGTTTAGTACTCTGCTATTGCTTTCTTCATGACTTATACATGTTCCTGTAACTATGAGAATTATGCAACTCCCGTTTACCAGAGGAACACTTTGGGTACTACCAAACGTCACAACGTAACTGGGTGATTATAAAGGAGTACTACAGGTGTCTCCAAAGGTACATGTTGAGTTGGCGTATTTCGAGATTAGGTTTTGTCACTCCGATTGTCGGAGAGGTATCTCTGGCCCTCTCGGTAATACTCATCACTTAAGCCTTGCAAGCATTATAACTAATGAGTTAGTTATGAGATGACGTATTCTGAATGAGTAAAGAGACTTGCTGTAACGAGATTGAACTAGGTATTGGATACCGACGATCAAATCTCGGGCAAGTAACATCTTGATGACAAAGGAACAACGTATGTTGTTATGCGATTTGACCGATAAAGATCTTCGTAGAATATGTAGGAACCAATATGGGCATCCAGGTCCCGCTATTGGATATTGACCGAGAATGGTTTTAGGTCATGTCTACATAGTTCTCGAACCCGTAGGGTCCGCACGCTAACGTTCGATGACAATTTTATTATGAGTTTACAAGTTTTGATGTACGAAGTTTGTTGAGTCCGGATGTGATCACGGACATGACGAGGAGTCTCGAAATGGTCGAGACATAAAGATTGATATATTGGAAGCCTGTGTTTGGACATCGGAATGGTTCGGGTGAAATCGGCATTTTACCGAGTACAGGAGGTTACTGGAACCCCAGGGATTAATGGGCCTACATGGGCCAAGAGGAGAAGAGGAAGGAGCTAGGAGGGGCCGCGCCTCCCCTCCTATTCCGAATAGGACAAGGGAAGGGCGCGCCCCTTTCCTTCCTCCTCCTCCTCTTTCCCCTTCTCTCCTACTCCAACTTGGAAAGGGGAGTCCTACTCCCGATGGGAGTAGGACTCCCCCTTGGCCCCTTAGGCCGATGGCCTCCTCCCCCTGGCTCCTTTATATCACGGGCGGGGGCACCCATAGACACAAGTTGATCTACGGATCGTTCCTTAGCCGTGTCGGTGCCCCTTCCACCATATTCCACCTCGGTCATATCGTCGCGGAGTTTAGGTGAAGCCTGCGCGGTAGAACATCATCGTCACCACGCCGTCGTCTTGTGGAACTCATCTCCGAGCCTTTGCTGGATCGGAGGCGGAGATCGTCATCGAGCTGAGCGTGTCTGAACTCGAAGGCTCCGTACATTCGGTGCTTGGATCGGTCGGATCGTGAAGGCGTCGACTACATCAACGCGTTGTGCTAACGCTTCGCTTCACGGTCTCACAGTGCGTGGGCGAACACTCTCCCCTCTTGTTGCTATATCATCACCATGATCTTGCGTGTGCGTGGGAAATTTTTGAAATTACTCGTTCCCCAACAAATGGTATCGAGCCTAGGTTTTATGCATTGATGTTATATGCACGAGTAGAACACAAGTGAGTTGTGGGCGATACAAGGCATCTTGCTTACCGACATGTCATACTTTGGTTGGCGTTATTGTGAGATGAAGCGGCCGGACCGACATTACGCAGACGCTTACGCGAGACTGGTTTCACCATTACGAGCACTCGTGCTTAAAGGTGGCTGGCGGGTGTGTGTCTCTCTCACTTTAGCTGAATCGAGTGTGGCTACGCCGGTCCTTCGAAGGTTAAAACAGCACCAACTTGACGAACTATCATTGTGGTTTTTGATGCGTAGGTAAGAACAGTTCTTGCTAAGCCCGTAGCAGCCACGTAAAATTTGCAACAACAAAGTAGAGGACGTCTAACTTGTTTTTGCAGGGCATGTTGTGATGTGATATGGTCAAGGCGTGATGCTATATTTTATTGTATGAGATGATCATGTTTTGTAACCGGTTATCGGCAATCGCGAGAGCCATATGGTTGTCGCTTTATTGTATGAAATGCAAACGCCCTGTAATTGCTTTACTTTATCACTAAGCGGTAGCGATAGTCGTAGAAGCAATAGATGGCGTAACGATAATGATGCTACGATGGAGATCAAGGTGTCGCACCGGTGACGATGGTGATCATGACGGTGCTTCGAAGATGGAGATCACAAGCACAAGATCATGATGGCCATATCATATCACTTATATTGATTGCATGTGATGTTTATCCTTTATGCATCTTATCTTGCTTTGATTGACGGTAGCATTTTAAGATGATCTCTCACTAATTATCAAGAAGTGTTCTCCACGAGTATGCACCGTTGCGAAAGTTCTTCGTCTTTGAGACACCACGTGATGATCGGGTGTGATAGGCTCTACGTTCAAATACAACGGTGCAAAACAGTTGCACACGCGAATACTCGAGTTATACTTGACGAGCCTAGCATATCTGATATGGCCTCGAACACGGAGACCAAAAGGTCGGCGTGAATCATATAGTAGATATGATCAACATAGAGATGTTCACCATTGAAACTACTCCATCTCACGTGATGATCGGACATGGTTTAGTTGATTTGGATCACGTGATCACTTAGATGACTAGAGAGATGTCGTCTAAGTGGGAGTTCTTAAGTAATATGATTAATTGAACTTAAATTTATCATGAACTTAGTACCGATAGTATTTTACTTGTCTATGTTTGTTTGTAGATAGATGGCCCGTGCTGTTGTTCCGTTGAATTTTAATGCGTTCCTTGAGAAAGCAAAGTAGAAAGATGATGGTAGCAATTACACGGATGGGTCCGTAATCGAGGATTATCCTCATTGCTGCACGAAAAGTTACTTCCTAGAAGCTCCACCGGGTGCCGAACTGCTGCTGATGCAACCGACGACGTTAAGAATGTGCAGCGAGCAAAGTGATGACTACTCGATAGTTCAATGTGCCATGCTTTACGGCTTAGAACCGGGTCTTCAATGACGTTTTGAACGTCATGGAGCATATGAGATGTTCCAGGAGTTGAAGTTAATATTTCAAGCAAATGCCCGGATTGAGAGATATGAAGTCTCCAATAAGTTCTACAGCTGCAAGATGGAGGAGAATAGTTCTGTCAGTGAGCATATACTCAAAATGTGCGGTATAATAATCACTTGATTCAACTAGGAGTTAATCTTCCGGATGATAGCGTCATTGATGAAATTCTCCAATCACGCCACCAAGCTACAAGAGCTTCGTGATGAACTATAATATGCAAGGGATGAACAAGACTATTCCCGAGCTCTTCGCGATCTTTGAAAGCATGGAGGTAGAAATCAAGAAGGAGCATCAAGTGTTGATGGTCAACAAGACCACTAGTTTCAATAAGAAGGGCAAAGGGAAGAAGAAGGGAACTTCAAAAGAACGGCAAGCAAGTTGCTGCTCAAGAGAAGAAACCCAAGTCCGGACCTAAGCTGGCCGAGTGCTTCTCTTGCAAGCGATCGACACCTTTGAAGCGGAACTGCCCCAAGTATTTGGCGGATAAGAAGGATGGCAAAGTGAACAAAGGTATATGTGATATACATGTTATTGATGTGTACCTTACTAATGCTCGCAGAGCACTGGGTATTTGATACTTGGTTACATTGCTAATATTTGCAACTCGAAGCAGGACTACGGATTAAGCGAAGATTAGCTAAGGACGAAGTGATGATGCGCGTGGGAAATGGTTCCAAAGTGGATGTGATCGCGGTCGGCACGCTACCTCTACATCTACCATCGGGATTAGTTTTAGACCTAAATAATTGTTATTTGGTGCCTACATTGAGCATGAACATTATATCTGGATCTTGTTTGATGCGAGACGGTTATTCATTTAAATCAGAGAATAATGGTTGTTCTATTTATATGAGTAATATCTTTTATGGTCATGCACCCTTGAAGAATGGTCTATTTTTATTGAATCTCGATAGTAGTGATACACATATTCATAGTGTTGAAACCAAAAGATGCAGAGTTGATAATAATAGTGCAACTTATTTGTGGCACTGCCGTTTTGGTCATATCGGTGTAAAACGCATGAAGAAACTCCATACTGATGGGCTTTTGGAATCACTTGATTATGAATCACTTGGTACTTGCGAACCGTGCCTTATGGGCAAGATGACTAAAACACCGTTCTCCGGTACTATGGAGAGAGCAACAGATTTGTTGGAAATCATACATACAGATGTATGTGGTCCAATGAATGTTGAGGCTCATGGCGGATATCGTTATTTTCTCACCTTCACAGATGATTTGAGCAGATATGGGTATATCTACTTAATGAAACACAAGTCTGAAACATTTGAAAAGTTCAAAGAATTTCAGTGAAGTAGAAAATCATCGTAACAAGAAAATAAAGTTTCTACGATCGATCGTGGAGGAGAATATTTGAGTTCTGAGTTTGGTCTACACTTGAAACAATGCGGATAGTCTCGCAACTCACGCCACCGAACACCACAACGCAATGGTGTGTCCGAACGTCGTAATCGTACTTTACTTGATATGGTGCGATCTATGATGTCTCTTACCGATCTACCGCTATCGTTTTGGGGTTATGCTTTAGAGACGGCCGCATTCACGTTAACTAGGGCACCATCAAAATCCGTTGAGACGATGCCTTATGAACTGTGGTTTGGTAAGAAACCAAAGTTGTCGTTTCTTAAAGTTTGGGGCTGCGATGCTTATGTGAAGAAACTTCAACCAGATAAGCTCGAACCTAAATCGGAGAAATGTGTCTTCATAGGATACCCAAAAGAGACTATTGGGTACACCTTCTATCACAGATCTGAGGGCAAGATTTTCGTTGCTAAATTCGGATCCTTTCTAGAGAAGGAGTTTCTCTCGAAAGAAGTGAGTGGGAGGAAAGTAGAACTTGATGAGATAACTGTATCTACTCCCTTATTGGAAGGTAGTTCATCACAAGAACCGGTTCCTGTGACAACTACACCAATTAGTGAGGAAGCTAATGATATTGATCATGAAACTTCAGATCAAGTTTCTGCTGAACCTCATAGGTATACCAGAGTAAGATCCGCACCAGAGTGGTACGGCAATCCTATTCTGGAAGTCATGTTACTTGACCATGATGAACCTACGAACTATGAGGAAGTAATGATGAGCCCAGATTCCGCAAAATGGCTAGAGGCCATGAAATCTGAGATGGGATCCATGTATGAAAACAAAGTATGGACTTTGGTTGACTTGCCCGATGATCGGCAAGCAATTGAGAATAAATGGATTTTTAAGAAGAAGACTGACGCTGATGGTAATGTAACTGTCTATAAAGCTCGACTTGTTGCGAAAGGTTTTCGACAAGTTCAAGGGGTTGACTACGATGAGACTTTCTCACCCGTAGTGATGCTTAAGTCTGTCTGAATCATGTTAGCTATTGCTGCATTTCATGATTATGAAATTTGGCAAATGGATGTCAAAACTGCATTCTTGAATGGATTTCTAGAAGAAGAGTTGTATATGATGCAGCCGGAAGGTTTTGTTGATCCAAAAGGTGCTAACAAAGTGTGCAAGCTCCAGCGTTCCATTTATGGACTGGTGCAAGCATCTCGGAGTTGAAATAAACGCTTTGATAGTGTGATCAAAGCATATGGTTTTATACAGACTTTTGGAGAAGCCTCTATTTACAAGAAAGTGAGTGGGAGCTCTGTAGCATTTCTAGTTTTATATGTAGATGACATATTATTAATTGGAAATGATATAGAATTTCTGGATAGCATAAAGGGATACTTGAATAAAAGTTTTTCAATGAAAGACCTTGGTGAAGCTGCTTATATATTGGGCATCAAGATCTATAGAGATAGATCAAGACGCTTAATAGGACTTTCACAAAGCACATACCTTGACAAAATTTTGAAAAAGTTCAAAATGGATCGAGCAAAGAAAGGGTTCTTGCCTGTTCTACAAGGTGTGAAGTTGAGTCAAACTCAATGCCCGACCACAATGAAGATAGAGAGAAAAAATGAAAGATGTTCCTATGCTTCACCATAGGCTCTATCATGTATGCAATCTTGTGTACCAGGCCTGATGTATGCTTAGCAATAAGCTTAGCAGGAAGGTACAAAAGTAATCCAGAGTGGATCATCGACACAGCGGTCAAGAACATCCTGAAATACCTGAAAAGGACTAAGGATATGTTTCTCGTATATGGAGGTGACAAAGAGCTAGTCGTAAGAGGTTACGTCGATGCAAGCTTTGACACTGATCCGGACGATTCTAAATCGCAAACCGGATACGTGTTTATATTAAACGGTGGAGCTGTAAGTTGGTGCAGTTCTAAACAAAGCGTCGTGGTGGGATCTACATGTGAAGCGGAGTACATAGCTGCTTCTGAAGCAGCGAATGAAGGAGTCTGGATGAAGGAGTTCATTTCCGATCTAGGTGTCATACCTAGTGCATCGGGACCAATGAAGATATTCTGGGACAATACTGGTGCAATAGCCTTGGCAAAGGAATCCAGATTTCACAAGAGGACCAAGCACATCAAGAGACGCTTCAACTCCATTCGGGACCAAGTCCAAGTGGGAGACATAGAAATTTGCAAGATACATACGGATCTAAATGTTGCAGACCCGTTGACTAAGCCTCTCTCACGAGCAAAACATGATCAACACCAAGACTCCATGGGTGTCAGAATCATTACTATGTAATCTAGATTATTGACTCTAGTGCAAGTGGGAGACTGAAGGAAATATGCCCTAGAGGCAATAATAAAGTTATTATTTATTTCCTCATATCATGATAAATGTTTATTATACATGCTAGAATTGTATTAACCGGAAACATGATACATGTGTGAATACATAGACAAACATATAGTCACTAGTATGCCTCTACTTGACTAGCTCATTAATCAAAGATGGTTATGTTTCCTAACAATAGACATGTGTTGTCATTTGATTAATGAGATCATATCATTAGGAGAATGATGTGATTGACATGACCCATCCCGTTAGCTTAGCACTTGATCGTTTAGTATTCTACTATTGCTTTCTTCATGACCTATACATGTTCCTGTAACTATGAGAATTATGCAACTCCCGTTTACCAGAGGAACACTTTGGGTACTACCAAACGTCACAACGTGGCGGGTGATTATAAAGGAGTACTACTGGTGTCTCCAAAGGTACATGTTGAGTTGGCGATTTCGAGATTAGGTTTTGTCACTCCGATTGTCGGAGAGGTATCTCTGGGCCCTCTCGGTAATACTCATCACTTAAGCCTTGCAAGCATTATAACTAATAAGTTAGTTATGAGATGACGTATTCTGAGCGAGTAAAGAGACTTGCTGGTAACGAGATTGAACTAGGTATTGGATACCGACGATCAAATCTCGGGCAAGTAACATATCTTGATGACAAAGGGAACAACGTATGTTGTTATGCGGTTTGACCGATAAAGATCTTCGTAGAATATGTAGGAACCAATATGGGCATCCAGGTCCCGCTATTGGTTATTGGCGAGAATGGTTTTAGGTCATGTCTACATAGTTCTCGAACCCGTAGGGTCCGCACGCTTAACGCTTTTGATGACAGTTTTATTATGAGTTTATAAGTTTTGATGTACGAAGTTTGTTCAAGTCCCGGATGTGATCACGGACATGACGAGGAGTCTCGAATGGTCGAGACATAAAGATTGATATATTGGAAGCCTGTGTTTGGACATCGGAATGGTTCCGGTGAAATCGGCATTTCTGAGTACGAGGAGGTTCTTGAACCCCAGGGAGGTTAATGGGCCTACATGGGCCAAGAGGCGAAGAGGAAGGAGCCGGGGGGGGCGCCCTCCCCTCCTAGTCCGAATAGGACAAGGGAAGGGCGGCGCCCCCTTCCTTCCCTCCTCCTCCTCTTTCCCCCTTCTCTCCTACTCCAACTTGGAAAAGGGGAGTCCTACTCCCGGTGGGAGTAGGACTCCCCCCTTGGCGCACCCCCTTAGGCCGGCGGCCTCCTCCCCCCTGGCTCCTTTATATACGGGGGCGGGGGGCACCCCATAGACACAAGTTGATATACGGATCGTTCCTTAGCCGTGTGCGGTGCCCCCTTCCACCATATTCCACCTCGGTCATATCGTCGCGGAGTTTAGGCGAAGCCCTGTGCCGGTAGAACATCATCGTCACCACGCCGTCGTGCTTACGGAACTCATCTCCGGAGCCTTTGCTGGATCGGAGGGCTGGAGATCGTCATCGAGCTGAATGTGTGCTGAACTCGGAGGCTCCGTACGTTCGGTGCTTGGATCAGTCGGATCGTGAAGACGTACGACTACATCAACCGTGTTGTGCTAACTCTTCCGCTTATGGTCTACGAGGGTACATGGACGAAGACTCTCCCCTCTTGTTGCTATATCATCACCATGATCTTGCGTGTGCGTAGGAAATGTTTTGAAATTACTACGTTCCCCAACACAACCTTGATCGAGTTTTGCATAGATGTGAAGACACTAGTCTTGTCTTGAATTGGGAAAAGTGCCACTTTATGGTTAATGAAGGCATTGTCTTGGGGCATAAGATTTCTGAGAGAGGTATTGAAGTTGATAAAGCTAAAGTTGATGCTATTGAAAAGATGCCATGTCCCAAGGACATAAAAGGTATAAGAAGTTTCCTTGGTCATGCCGGTTTTTATAGGAGGTTCATTAAGGACTTTTCTAAAATCTCTAGGCCTCTGACTAATTTATTGCAAAAAGATATTCCTTTTGTCTTTGATGATGATTGTGTAGAAGAATTTGAAATACTTAAGAAAGCTTTGATCACTACACCTATTGTTCAGCCACCTGATTGGAATTTACCCTTTGAAATTATGTGTGATGCTAGTGATTATGCTGTAGGTGTTGTTCTAGGGCAAAGAGTTGATAAGAAATTGAATGTTATCAAGTATGCTAGTAAGACTCTTGATACTGCCCAGAGAAATTATGCTACTACTGAAAAAGAGTTCTTAGCAGTTGTGTTTGCTTGTGATAAGTTTAGACCTTATATTGTTGATTCTAAAGTTACTATTCACACTGGTCATGCTGCTATTAAATATCTTCTAGAAAAGAAAGATGCTAAGCCTAGACTTATTAGATGGGTTCTCTTGCTCCAAGAATTTGATTTGCATATTATTGATAGAAAGGGAGCTGAGAACCCCGTTGCAGACAACTTGTCTAGGTTAGAGAATGTTCTTGATGACCCACTGCCTATTGATGATAGCTTTCCTGATGAACAATTAGCTGTCATTAATGCTTCTCGTACTGCTCCTTGGTATGTTGATTATGCTAATTACATTTTTGCTAAAATTTATACCACCTAGTTTCACATACCAGCAAAAGAAAAAGTTCTTTTATGATTTAAGGCATTACTTCTGGGATGACCCACACCTTTATAAAGAAGGAGTAGATGGTGTTATTAGACGTTGTGTACCTGAGCATGAACAGGAACAGATCCTACGCAAGTGTCACTCTGAATCATATGGAGGACAACACGATGGAGATAGAACTGCACATAAGGTATTGCAATCTGGTTTTTATTGGCCTACTCTCTTCAAAGATGCTCGTAAGTTTGTCTTATCTTGTGATGAATGTCAAAGAATTGGTAATATTAGTAGACGCCAAGAAATTCCTATGAATTATTCTCTTGTTATTGAACCATTTGATGTTTGGGGCTTTGATTATGTGGGACCTTTTCCTGCCTCTAATGGTTACACACATATTTTAGTTGCTGTTGATTACGTTACTAAGTGGGTAGAAGCTATTCCAACTAGTAGTGCTGATCATAACACCTCTATTAAGATGCTTAAAGAAGTTATTTTTCTGAGGTTTGGAGTCCCTAGATATCTTATGGCTAATGATGGTTCACATTTTATTCATGGTGCTTTCCGTAAGATGCTTGCTAAGTATGATGTTAACCATAGAATTGCATCTCCTTATCACCCGCAGTCTAGTGGTCAAGTAGAGTTGAGCAATAGAGAGATCAAATTAATTTTGCAAAAGACTGTGAATAGATCTAGAAAGAATTGGTCTAAAAAACTTGATGATGCACTATGGGCCTATAGAACTGCATACAAAAATCCTATGGGTATGTCTCCATATAAAATGGTTTACGGAAAAGCATGTCACTTACCTCTAGAGCTTGAGCATAAAGCATATTGGGCTATTAAAGAGCTCAACTATGACTTCAAACTTGCCGGTGAGAAGAGGTTATTTGATATTAGCTCACTTGATGAATGGAGAACCCAAGCCTATGAGAGTGCCAAGCTATTCAAAGAAAAAGTCAAACGCTGGCATGACAAAAGGATACAAAAGCGTGAGTTCAACATAGGTGATTATGTGTTATTATTCAACTCTCGTTTAAGATTTTTTGCAGGAAAACTTCTCTCTAAATGGGAAGGTCCTTACGTTATCGAGGAGGTCTATCGTTCCGGTGCCATAAAAATTAACAACTTCGAAGGCACAAGTCCGAGGGTGGTGAATGGTCAAATAATTAAACATTATATCTCAGGTAATCCTATCAATGTTGAAACTAATATTGTTGAGACTGTAACCCCGGAGGAATACATAAGGGACACTTTCCAGAATGTTCCAGACTCCGAAAAGGAATAGGTGTGTGGTACGATAAGTAAACCGATTCCAAAACAATTCTAATGGCAATTTTTATCCGTTTTGGAATATTTAAGAATTTTGGAAAGAAAGAAGTAGTCTGGGAAGGACACGAGGCCTCCACGAGGGTGGAGGGCGTGCCCACCCTTCCTAGGCGCACCCCCTGTCTCGTGGCCACCTCGTGTGCCTCCCGGACTCCGTTTTCTTGCACGTTACGTATTTTGGTCGGTAAAAATTCATTATATAATCTCCCAAAGGCTTTGACCACCGTATCACGCAAATATCCTCTATTTTCGTTTGGAGTTGTTCCTGTTGCAGATTAAGAGCAAGATGTCTTCTCAAGAATCAGTCGGGGAGAGTCGGGTGTCCCACCCGACACCAGGCCCGGGAGCAAATAGCGATGCTTATCACTTTGGACCATCAACGGAGGACGAGATGGAGGCCGACTTGAAAAGGATAGATGCCATGGAGGAAGATCAAGAAGTCACTTCCCGCTCCCAAGCAGGAATCATGATGGGGGGAACTACACAGCTCGGTTCTCCCAAATTCGGTCATCCCTTCTGATGTTAAATTTCTTTCTTATGAAAATATGAAAAAGAGCGTCACTTGTTCTCCAGAGCTATGCACCATCCTTGGGTAAAGGGAGATTTAGCCATTACGGGCAAGCTCCACAAAGAAATTATGGACCTCAAACAACAAGTCAATAAGATCGAGGAGGAGAATCGTATCCTGAGGGGCATCATCGCCAAGAAGATCACAACACCAACTATGAAGGAGACATAATCACATGGGTATGGGCACTCCCCTTGGCAACTGCCAAGCTTGGGGGAGGTGCCCCGGTATCGTATCACCATCACACTCCTATCTTTACCGTTTTATTTAGTTCAATCCTTTTAGTGGTATCTTGATCTAGTAGATTGAAGTTTTAGTATCAAGTAGTTTTGAGTTTTGCCTTGTGATCTCTTTATGTAATCGAGTCCATGAGCTATCTATAATAAAGATTAGTGTTGAGTCAAGGGCTTTGCTATCTTGCCATGATCTTGAGGAAATAGAAAGAAAGAATAAAAGAGTTCATATTGATCTTATGGATAGTAATGACTTCACACATAGAAAGTATGAGGCATAAAAGTTGTTGAGTTGACAAACGTAGTTTTGGTCATCATTGCAATTAATAGGAAGTAATAAGGAAAGAGAGGTTTCACATACAAATATATTATCTTGGACATCTTTTATGATTGGGAGCACTCATTAAGTATGACATGCTAAAAGAGTTGATGTTGGACAAGGAAGACAACGTAATGGTTTATATTTTCTCACATCTCAGTTAAAGTATATTTTCATTGACCTTCCAAACATGTTGAGGTTGCCTTTCCTCCTCATGCTAGCCAAATCCCTTGCACCAAGTAGAGATACTACTTGTGCTTCCAAATATCCTTAAACCCAGTTTTGCCATGAGAGTCCACCATACCTACCTATGTATTGAGTAAGATCCTTCAAGTAAGTTGTCATGTTGCAGGCAATAAAAATTGCTCTTTAAGTATGTATGACTTATTAGTGCAGAGAAAATAAGCTTTATACAATCTTGTTGTGGAAGCAATAAAAGCGACGGACTGCATAATAAAGGTCCACATACAAGTGGCAATATAAAGTGATGTTCTTTTGCATTAAGATTTTGTGCACCCAACCCTAAAAGCACATGACAACCTCTGCTTCCCTCTGCGAAGGGCCTATCTTTTACTTTATGTTTTTACTTTATGCTTGAGTCAAGGTGATCTTCACCTTTCCCTTTTTCATTTTATCCTTTGGCAAGCTCGTCGTGTTTGAAAGATCTTGATATATATATCCAATTGGATGTAAGTTAGCATGAACTATTATTGTTGACATCATCTAAAGGTGAATACGTTGGGAGGCAGCACAATAAGCCCCTATCTTTCTCAGTGTCCGGTTGAAACTCCATAACCACAAGTACTGCGTGAGTGTTAGCAATTGTAGAAGACTACATGATAGTTGAGTATGTGGACTTGCTGAAAATATCTATTCTTGACTCTTTCTAATGTTATGATAAATTGCAATTGTTTCAATGACTGAGATTATAGTTTGTTAGTTCCCAATGAAGTTTCTGAACCATACTTGACATTGTGAATTGATCGTTACTTGAGCATAAGAAATCATATGACAAAATCTATATATGTTGCCATTATAAGAATGATCATGATGCCCTCATGTCTATACTTTTTTTATCGACACCTCTATCTCTAAAAATGTGGACATATTTTTGGATATCGGCTTCCGCTTGAGGACAAGCGAGGTCTAAGCTTGGGGGAGTTGATACGTCCATTTTGCATCATGCTTTTATATCAATATTTATTGCATTATGGGATGTTATTACACATTATATCTCAATAATTATGGCTATTTTCTCTTAATTTACAAGGTTTACCATGAAGAGGGGGGATGCCGGCAGCTGGAATTCTAGCTGGAAAAGGAGCAAACATTGGAAACCTATTTTGCACTTCTCCAAAAATCCTGAAACTCCACGGAAGTTACTTTTGGAATTAATAAGAATTATTGAGCGGAAGAAACACCAGAGGGGGCCCACACCCTGGCCAGGAGGGTGGGGGTGCGCCCACCCCTACTGGGCGCGCCCCTGTCTCCTGGGCCCCCTGGTGGCCCTCCGGTGCCCATCTTCCGCTATATGAAGGCTTTTACCCTACAAAAAAAATCAGAGGCAAGCTTACGGGACGAAACTCCGCCGCCACGAGGCGGAACCTTTGTGGAACCAATCTAGAGCTCCGGCAGAGCTGTTCTGCCGGGGAAACTTCCCTCCGGAGGTGGAAATCATCACCATCGTCATCACCAACGATCCTCTCATTGGGAGGGGGTCAATCTCCATCAACATCTTCACCAGCACCATCTCCTCTCAAAACCCTAGTTCATCTCTTGTATCCAATCTTGTATCAAAACCACAATTGGTACCTGTGGGTTGCTAGTAATGTTGATTACTCCTTGATGCTAATTGGTTTACTTGGTGGAAGATCATATGTTCAGATCCTTAATGCATATTATTACTCCTCTGATTATGAACATGAATATGCTTTGTGAGTAGTTACGTTTGTTCCTGAGGACATGGGTGAAGTCTTGCTATTAATAGTCATGTGAATTTGGTATTCTTTCGATATTTTGACGAGATGTATGTTGTCTTTCCTCTAGTGGTGTTATGTGAACGTCGGCTACATGACACTTCACCATTATTTGGGCCTAGAGGAAGGCATTGGGAAGTAATAAGTAGATGATGGGTTGCTAGAGTGATAGAAGCTTAAACCCTAGTTTATGCGTTGCTTCGTAAGGGGTTGATTTGGATCCATATGTTTAATGCTGTGGTTAGGTTTACCTTAATACTTTTTTTGTAGTTGAGGATGCTTGCCATAGGGGTTAATAATAAGTGGGATGCTTGTCCAAGTAAGGGCAGTACCCAAGCACCGGTCCACCCACATACCAAATTATCAAAGTATCGAATGCGAATCATATGAGCATGATGAAAACTAGCTTGACGATAATTCCCATGTGTCCTCGGGAGCTCTTTTCTCATTATAAGAAATTGTCCAGGCTTGTCCTTTGCTACAAAAAGGATTGGGCCACCTTGCTGCACTTTATTTACTTTCATTGCTTGTTACTCGTTACAATTTATCTTATCACAAAACTATGTGTTACCTACAATTTCAGTGCTTGCAGAGAAAACCTTACTGAAAACCGCTTGTAATTTCCTTCTGCTCCTCGTTGGGTTCGACACTCTTACTTATCGAAAGGACTACGATAGATCCCCTATACTTGTGGGTCATCAATGGCACCACGTGGCACCGCTATAGCGGGCTGCATAGTGCCTAGCCCAGCTTTTTAAGCTGTCTGTAGGCACCGAAACCCTACCCATCCACATTTCCGCCCTCCCATCCGCCGCCGCCGCCACTTTCCACTCACCGTCCGCCACCACTAGTAGCCATGCCCCTACGCCGACGGATAAGGAGCTACCCATATCTAATGCCGGAATGCCGGTTGCAGCTCCTTGACCATATTTGGGCAAGGCGCGAAGCCTGGATCACCGCGGGGCTACCTCCAGATGCGGTGGATCCGGAGGAGGAGGAGGAGGAGGAGGAGGATGTGGGGGACATTGGGGACGCGGATCTGCAGGCGGAGCATCATGCAATGCTCGATTTCCTCCACTCAGAGTCGGATGCGGAGGCCAGACGTCTTCGTCGGTAGGAGATGAAGGCGGAGCACGCCACGGAAGTCAACGAGATGCTTGCGTACATGCATGAGGAGGAGCCCGAACCCTCCAACGCGCCCGGCACCGACGTCGTGGACATCTCCGACGACGAATCGTAGCTAGCGTGTCGTTGTACGTAGGTTTACTTTGCATTGTTTGTATGGATATAGGGGTGAAATATAAGAGACTCAGATGCAGAGGAGCAAATTTAAGGCTTGATCGGTCAGTATCCATGGATGTTTGAGGGGTCGATTTGTCAAGTCCGATTGTAGATGCTATGAGTACACGTACTCTACAACTACAAGGACGAAGGTCATTTTCAACGTGAGACAGCGTTGCTAGGTTGGAATCACTTAGAGCATCTCTAATAGATGGTTCAAATGTAAAAGTAACTAACTTTTGGACCGTCTGAGGCCAAAAACGCAGCTCCAACAGACGGTTCATATGTAAAAAAAATTGGACCACGGCCTCCTCGTGATGTAAAATGCAACACCTCGCGATGCAAATTTACATCAGGAGGTGCATCTGGTCCAAAACCAGTCGCCGCCCGCGAACGCCCAACCGCCACTTCATTTCCTTTCCGCCCGCCGCTCGCGACCTCCCGCCCTATCGGCCGCCCACCACCGCCGCGCCCGCCGCCGCCGCCGCGAATCCGGCCCGCCCGCCACTGCCTGTTTAAGCCGCCCGCCCGCCCGCCCGCGGATCCGGATCCGGCCGTAACCGCAGCGCGCGCCGCCCCGTCCGTCTTTGCCGCCGTCCGCCCGTCACGTCCGCCGCAACTCCGTCCGGCCCCGGCCCGCTCGCTGTAGCTCCGACCCGCCCCGGCTCCGTCCGCCACCTCTTCCACGAGGAGCAGCAACGGCTGGCGGTGTCCCGCGAGGCGGCCTCAGTCGCCGTGGACACGTGCATGGTGGCCGCCGCGGTGACCGGCGCGTTGCTGTTTGCGTGGTGGTCCGTGGCGTTCCACCCGTCCAACAGCCGGCTGTGGATGGTGCCCGTCGGCCTCGTACTGGCATGCACCCCGGCCGTCGTCTGCCTCGCGCTCACCCTTTCGGCCGAGCCGCGTGCAAAACGCCGGTGCGAAGATGGCGCCGTTGTCAACCGTGGTCGTGGAGATGTAGCAGCCTGGCTGTGCAAACATAGTACTACGTGAGCGCATGTAATTTAGTTGTTCTTCCATCGATCAACCACATTGTTACAAATTCTCAAAACAAAACAAAAACGTTGTTACAATGTACTATATTTTTTGGTTCGTGTTGCTCACCATATTGTTAGATTATTATCTAGTAGTTTGAATAAGTAGTAGTTGAAGTTCATGTATGAAACTATGTTGAATTTGATGTTTGAACTATGTTTAATGGACTAGTAGTTTGTCGTTTTAAGAAATTTACATCTTCATTTTAGACCATCTATTGGAGTTGCTCTTTTAAACCATCAATTTGGACTATCTGTTAGAGTTGAACTTTTTTCGGAGCTCCAAAATGCAATTTTTGATGGTCTAAATTTTACATCTTCAGTTTTGGACCGCCAAATTTTGAACCATCTATTGGAGATGCTCTTATAGCTACTAATCCGATCGAGCTGAAATATCAACCTTTCTAGGGGGGGTGCGGATTCCAGACCCCTGCCAGAAGTTGTGCACAGGTCGAATTATTTTCAATCCTGTGCACCAAACCGAGAAGAGTTTCGCGATATTTACGCTCACTGCCACCTGAGCACTACTACTTGTCACTTATGGAGGAGTATCTGCAATTATACGATTGCTGATGATTCGGCATGAAGATGAGGATCCGAGTCACTCACGAGAGTGAGGAAGATTAGGTAGGAATCGGGTGTGATTCATGGCGACGTGGCAGTGTCCATTGAGAATGGCCCCAACCACTATTTCCATTTGGAATTATTGTGATATAAGAATATATATATATATATATATTGCCAACCATTTAGCACAGCACTACTTGCTTGCGGCTACTAGACAAATCTTCCGACAACTCCGCAAGTCCACATCATAACATGCATTATATAAAGATATACATATATGAAAAATCAGTGTAAGACCCTCTTTTTTTTTTGCCGGGAGTGTAAGCTTGCACAGATATTAGAGATCACTAAAACAAGTGGAAAAGGGCATGGAGATATCAGAGATCACTAAAATAATGCAAATTCTTACTCCCTTCGGTTTGGTTTATAAGTCGGGCACGGATTTTGATCCCCACTTTAACTAGGAACACATGTATTTTATTTCATAAGAAGTACTCCCTCCGTTCCTAAATATTTGTCTTTCTAAAGATATCAACAAGTGACTACATACAAAGCAAAATGGGTGAATCTACAATTTAAAATATGTCTACATACATCCGTATATTGTAACCATTTGAAATGCCTAAAAAGACAAATATTTAGGAACGGAGGGAGTACAATTTTAGATTCCTTGTCAAATGTACTCCCTCCGTTCGGAATTACTTGTCGCGAAAATGAATGTATCTAGATGTATTTTAGTTCTAGATACATCCATCTCCGAGACAAGTAATTCCGAACGGAGGGAGTAGTTTCTAACCGTATAATTTTTGTGGCATATCACACGCATTTTATTAGTCAAATCGTAGATCTAAAAACCCTGACTTATAAACTGAACCGGAGGGAGTAGATAAATTAATATGGATCAGGGGTTATACTAAATCAGCGATAATTAGTGTGAATAGGAGTAATGAAATTTAAAGATTGTTTGTCAGAGATACTCTAAGTTTGTTTATTTGGACGCCTAGAGCAAAGATGTAGACATAATTTTGGACCAGGTTAGTAGCTCTCCGTACATGCCACAGAATTCATAATGGAACCTGCAACAAACGGATAGAGCCAGGATTTTGAACTAGATTCAGTGCTCTCCTGAAAACAAGCGTTAACAGAGTATAATTAGAATTACAACTTACGTAAGAGCATGTACGGCTAGTTAATCCGAGCCCCTAACCACGGTTCCTATTAGTCTACCTCATAGTGTTGATTCCGAAGAAGCCGGACGCTGAGGTTGTGGGAGACTATCGTCCTATTAGTCTACCTCATAGTGTTGCCAAGATCTTCGCTAAGCTTCTTGCGAACAGAGCCCGAAGAAGAATGAGGGAGATTGTCACAGCGAATCAGTCCGCCTTCATATGTGGCAGACACTTGCATGACAATTTTCTCCTGGTTAGGTAGGTGGCCAGAAAGATTCATGCCCGCAAGGAGACTAGTGTGTTCCTCAAGCTCGACATCTCTAGGGCTTTTGACTCGCTTAACTGGTCGTTTCTGTTTGAGGTGATGAGGAAAAAAGGATTTGGTCATAAGTGGTGCACTTGGATTTCGATTCTGCTCAGGACTGCTAGCACTAGGGTGATCGTCAATGGGGTTCCCGACAGAAGCTTCATCCATGCCAAGGGACTCAGACAGGGGGACCCAGTCTCGCCCTTATTATTTGTGATCGCCATGGACGTGCTGTCTAGAATTATGATCAAGGCTGAGAGTTTGGGAGTAGTCAGCAGTTTCACGGGCATCACGGCACATCAATCGGTCTCGATTTACGCTGACGACGTAGCCTTGTTCGTCAAACCCTAGGTGTTGGACCTCACGTTCGTCCGGTCGATGTTACATGCATTTGGGGCGGCCTCTGGCTTGAGGGTCAACTATCAGAAGTCACTCGCGATCATGATCCATGGCGACAACACCGATCGGGAGCGGGTCGAGTCCATTCTGCATTGTCAGTTGGGCAGTTTTCCTTGCAAGTATCTAGGTCTCCAATTGGCTATTTGTCAGCTCACGAGGGCGGAGTGGCATCCCATGATTGATCATGCCAAAAAAAGTGTGCTCCGGCCTGGCAAAGAGGGTTGCTGCACCGCCCGGGACGCCTTGTGTTGGTCAAGTCCGTGATCGCGGCCAAGCCCATACACCATTTCATGGTCACGGAGGCCCCTTTCTGGGTGTTTGAAGAGATTGAAAAGTGGATGCGTTCCTTCTTCTGGGCCGGCAAAGACAAAGTGAATGGTGGTCAGTGTTTGGTGGCTTGGACCGCGGTTTGCAAGCCTACTTGGCTTGGTGGTCTGGGAGTGCGCAACCTCCAGTTGCAAGGCTTGGCTCTGAGAGTGAGGTGGGAGTGGTTGAGGCAGACAGATCCCGAGAGGCCATGGCAAGGTCTACCCATGGTTGTGGACCAGGAGGCTCGCGAAGTCTTTGGTAGCCTAGTGCACATTGAGGTTGGGAGGGGTGACAAAGTTCTGTTCTGGAGAGACCAATGGATCCACGGCTTTGCGGCTAAAGACATTGCACCATGCATCCATGCTCTGGTGGACACAAGAACGATCAATCGCCGCACGGTGGAGGAGGGCTTGGAGAACACGAGATGGTTGCTTGACATTGCTGGTGACGTAACTTTGGTGCCCATATGCAACTCTTGCACCTCAATCTTGCGGTTAACATGGTCATTCATGATCCCTCTGGCGAAGGCTCCTTTTCCTGGCCGGCGGACCCGACGGGCAGCTACACCGCCAAATCCACCTACTTTAGGCTCTGTCTGGTGGCGAGAGGGCCCCTTATGGCTCTTGCATTTGGAAGAGTTGGTCATTACTCAAATGCAAAATCTTCGTGTGGTTGGCAGTTCAACACCAGGTTTGGACGTCTGACTGAAGAGCAAGGCATGGCCTTCAGGACTCTCCCTCCGCTTGCTACACGTGTCTTCAAGAGGAGGACAACGCGGAACACATCCTTGTCCAATGTGTCTACGCTAGGAAGTGTGGCACTACATCTTCGAGGCTTTGAGTGTGCAAAGCAACATCCCGGAGCCGAGTGATTGCATGTTGGTGTGGTGGTTGGCTAGGAGAGCGCAATTTAGGAAGGGCGCCAAGCATGGTTTCGACATGGTGATTATTGCGACCACTTGGGTTTATGGAAGCAACGCAACGCTCGAGTGTTCCATCGGACTCGGCAGCAGAAGACGGCGCCGGACCTGGCCCTCGCCATCCTAGGGGAGCTCAAAGAGTGGAGGTTGGCGGGTTTGGGAGGAGGAGGTTTTGTAACGTTTTGTGAGTGTGGGCATAGGGTAATTCGTAGGGTGAGGTAGGGTGTGTGTCCTTGATGGAAGTTCGCTTCCATCTTTAAATCCTTTGTACATGGTTTCGCTTCTTTCTTCTATAAAAGTAAGGTACGTCATTGGCGTACTCTCGAAAAAAAACCATGGTTCCTATTTTTAATAAAACACCTAATCCATGCAAACACATGCACGATATATTATTTTGGACAAACATAGCTTTAGTGAACGCAAATACAAAATAGTTCATACTTAATAGAACATGTTCCAAATATAGTTTAAACATAAATATTGCTCACAGTGCATAATTGATAAAATAAATGACAAGTTTACTGATTTTCAGTGTGCGTCCAATTATGCCCGACAAGATCATTCAGAAGTTGCATATGCACTTGTTGATCTCACAGTTGTCGATGCATCTCCAGAAAGATTGATGTACTGGGACGCCTGGTCGGCGGCGGTGTGCGCTGGGGCGTCTGGTGGCGTAGCCCTGAGTTGGGGATGGCGTCGGAGCAACGATATCAGCGGAAGTCCGGTGGTGCCAGTGCAGAGGAGGGTGAACAGAGAAGAGGAGAGTGCTGCTCGGGCAGGAGAGGGGAGGCAGACATGACTGAGTTGGCACGGGCCCCAATGGTCAGTCCTACGTGACGTGCGAGCCTGGGGCGTCCGTGTGTCCCATATACGCCTCGGATTTGGGCTGGATATGGGCAGTGCCGGTCAGTCCGAGAGTTTGGGCCGGATATGAGGAGACTGGTTGGGTGAGCTTTTTCGTCCTGACGTTTGGGTGAGTACAGGGTATCCGGTTGTAGATACTCTAAGAAGCTAGTGGAACATCACAACTACCAGAAGATAAGGTAGTGTACTCACCAAATCCTTTTAATCAGGTTTTACTGCAGTAATGTAGTTTTCATCGAATCCTTGAACCTGACTGAAGACAAAATCCTAGGGGACAATGGTACTAAATTACTAGGTAATTGATTGATTTCATGTTCTTCATACAACAATAATTTCTCTCTCTTTTTTCGTTCAGTTTATATAGTACATTTTGGTTTTATATCTACGTGGATTTCAAATGCGTGCTAGTAAGACATGTTTTGGGGGCTTGACCATGAAAAGAAAACATCCACAACATCAAATTGATGTTACAAGATCTATTATGAAATACTCCCTCCGTTCCATAATGTAGCGCACATAGATTTTTTGAAATGTCAAACTTTGCAAAGTTTGATCAAGTTTATAGACAAAACTACTTGTATCTACAATACCAAAAATATAAATATGAAACTACATCTTACAATGAATGTAATTATATATATTTGGCATTCTAGATGTAATTATTGTTCTTACAAATTTGATCAAAGTTTGTGAGACTTTTCAAAAAATCTATATGTACGACACTATGAGACAGAGGAGAGGCTGGTTGGGCTTTTTTGGCGGGCCAGACCGGCTAGACGCGAGCGTGACAGTGATCCGGACGCCCGCAAAGCCTCCTAGTTTGGCTTCGATTTACAAAAAAAAAAACGTCCGGACCGTCTAGCGAACCGATACAGACCCGCGTTGGATGACACAGCACATTTGGACCGTGCGGTCCGGACGTATGCCGCCGGTTTGAAGGTTCGCATTTGAGATGCCCTAATCCGATCGAGCTGAAATATCAACCTTTCTAGGGGATGCGGATTCCAGACCCCTCCCAGAAGTTGTACACAGGTCGAATTATTATGAGTCTTGTACTCTTGTGCACCCAACGGAGAAGAGTTTCTCAATATTTAGGCCCACTGCCACATGCGCACTACTACTTGTCACTTCTAGAGTATTTGCAATTATACGGTTGCTGATGAGGCTTCGACATGGAGATGAGGATCCGAGTCAGTCACGAGAGTGAGGAAGATAGGGTAGGAATTGGGGGTACATTCATGGCGACGTGGCAGTGTTCCATTGAGAATGGCCTCAACTAATTCCCGTTTGGCATCATCATTGTGACATAAGCGTAAGATTATATATTGTCAATCATTAAGCACATCACTGCTTGCTTGCGGCTACTAGACAAATCTTCCCACGACTCCGCAATACCACATCATAACATGCATTATACTCCCTCCGTCCCAAAATAGATGACCCAACTTTGTATTAAGGTAGTATAAGTCTTTTTAGAGATTCCAACAAGTGACTACATACGGAGCAAAATGAGTGAATCTACACTCTAAAATATGTCTACGTACAACCATATGTTGTAATTCATTTGAAATGTCTAAAAAGACTTATATTTAGGAACGGAGGGAGTATAAAGATATACATATAAAATATCAGTGTAGGCCTCTCTCTTTTTCTTTTTTCTTTTGCCGGGAGTGTAAGCTTGCACAGATATTAGAGATCACTAAAACAAGTGGAAAATGCATGGAGGTATCAAAGATTAAATAATGCAAATTCTTACTCCCTTTGGTTCGGTTTATAAGTGTAGGCCTTCGCAGATACTCGCTCCGTCCCAAATTACTTGTCTTAGATTTGTCTAAAACTCTAGATAGAAATATAACTAAACACGTTTTAGTGTTAGGTACATCCGTATCTAGACAAATGTAAGACAAGTAATTTGGGATGGAGGTAATATCAAAGATCACTAAAACAAGTGTAAAAGGGCATGTATATACTGTAAATTCTTAGACAAATTAAGCAATTGTTATTGCCACATATAGGATAGCTAAAGTTGCTTATATTTATAATAAGGAGTTGAGAAATTGTTTGTAGAAGATACTCTTAAGTTTGTTCATTTGGACACCTAGAGCAAAGATGAATGTGGCCAGAATTCCAGCCGGTGGAGAGATGAATTAATGTAGACATAATTTTGAACCAGGTTAGGAGCTCTCTGTACATGCCCCAAAATTCATATGGAACCTGCAGCGAATGGATGGAGACAGGATTCTGAACTAGATTCAGTGCGCTCCTGAAAACAAGATTTAGCAGAGTAAAATTAGAATTACAACTTCAGAAGCAGTACGTAAGAAGCTAGAGGAACATCACAACTACCACAAGATAAGGTGGCGCACTCGCTCAAGTCCTTTTAATCAGGTTTAGCTACAGGAATCCTAGATAATAATGGTACTAAATTACTAGGTAATTGATTGATTTTCTGTTCGTCATGCAGCAATAATTTCTCTCCCCTTTTTTGTTCAGTTTCTGTAGTACATTCTGGTTTTATATACTCCCCCGAGTTAGTGTATGTTGATTTAGAATGTGTGCTAGTAAAACATATTTTGGGGCTTGACATGATAAAAGAAAACATCCGCAACATCAAATCGATGTTACTAGATCTATTATGAAATACTCCCTCTGTAAAAAAAATAAAAAAGCGTTTAAATCGCTAAAATAGTGATCTAAATGCTCTTATATTTCTTTACGAAGGGATTAATATTGTTTTTCAGGTTGCGTGGTTAATTAGCCTCACTTGTAGCAACATACTTTAATTAAATTTGATCAGAATGTTACTTCAAAAACCTTGTCAATATCTAGATCGACACCTATTGCAGTTCAGGTGCAGTGTTAAGCATATCCAAGTTTAAAGTTCACTAATCTGTATTGATTTTTCCGAAGTTTCCATATGTACTTCTATCCATTGTGGTGGTAAATATAAATCAAAATCACATCATAGCCAAGGGACCAAATGTTCCCCACTCTTTATTTTGCGACATCAGTAGCCTATCTACACAATGTCATCAACAAATTCTTTTGCAATCATCAAGGGGATATATGGACCACTCTCCTCCACATCAATATAGTAGACATAATTTAAGTGTGGCTGGCGTCTTTCCTTGCAACTTATTCAAAAAGATGTAATAAGATGGTTTGCTGTTCATGGTTGATTATGGCTGCATGTGGCGCCATGACTTTATTGTCATCCATCCATTATTGAGTGTCATGTTTTGTCCATTTCAGAAATGCTATTCAGTTACTTTCG
The DNA here is from genome assembly GCA_021437245.1 of Aegilops speltoides. NCBI lineage: Eukaryota > Viridiplantae > Streptophyta > Magnoliopsida > Poales > Poaceae > Aegilops > Aegilops speltoides. The sequence goes on from CM038145.1 coordinate 229,413,185, forward strand.
ATCCTAATCACTTTTCCTTTTTTTTCCTAAAAAAGGGACTTCCTTCATGATGGTTATACATGCATTTTCCATGAAGCTGAAGTATGCTCAGACGTCTTTAATTCAAAAATTATTTTTCAATGACCATAAATGTAGGAAGTTCCATAGGATTGCATTTGCACACTGGTTCGTATAATATATTTTTCCATAGTCTCGGCTCTTGGTAAAATCCCTACAATTTTCAGTATAGTAAAACAACATTTAGTCAAATTTCACATACATAGTTAACAGGACACCACAACAAATAAATCAAATAGTTAACTGAGCACCACATTGCAGAATAGAACATACTATATTGTAAAACTCTGCTCAAAGTAACATAAGGTGGAATACTTATTAAGTGTGAGTTCCAATTTTTACATCACACGTCGATATTTTTACACAAATTACCCCATTTAATATTTTTTCCTTATGGATTACCCCATTTAGTGATTATTTTTCATTTTGGCCACATTTAGCGAAAGTTTTGCCACCTTTTTAATCCTATTTAGCGATCTATTACACGAGCCCGCCCATCAGGTACATGTGTCGTGCCACGTTTCATTTTTCCTTCCGGCATTTTTCCCCATGCCCGAACTGGCCAAATGGCTTAGTCAAACACATTTTTTTTCTCATGGTCATCATGTGTGTGTACGCACCCCTTTGCCTTGATGAGTTACTCCTTCACGCCACAACTTCTTGTTCATAGTCTCCACCTCATTGGCGCATACCAGACATAACCCTATCAACGGTTTTTGTACGGCAAAGGAAAAAAAACACCACCAGAAAAACCATCGCAACCTAAAACACTGTAAAGGTACCCTAAAAAACACCGTAAAGGTGGTAAAAAAAGGGGCAAAACTTTCGTTAGATGGGTAGTTCGAATGAAAAACTATTAAATGAGGTAATTAGCGTAAAAAGATCAAGGTATGTGGTAGAAACTAGAATTCACTCAATAAATTCACGGCCTGCCCTGTCCATGTGTTGATGGGTACGCCCAATTGGACCTATGCTATGGGCTGGGGCATCCATGGTTTTCCTGATAGAACTGTGTCCATCTATATGGTTGGTTATTCAATCTCCATCACATGTAACGCGGCATCATGACTGGTCCAGGGAACAGGCTGCCCTTGACTCAGCAGTGCATAGGATAAAGATAAGGTAAGCACACGGCCACATGCATCATGCATGGGAAGGTAACTAATTCAGCGGCGGCCTCAATTGGCACGAGTGGATCGCCACAAAAACAAAAGAGCGTTGGCTGCGTCCTAGCTGGTTACTTACCGTGCCCTGCTGTCACCTGAGACGCCAATCTATCTAGGCTACGAATTACCAAAAAGGACACGGCTCCAGGGTGGCCACGGTAGAGCCTTGATGTATCTGTGCATATTTCTTGTATATAAGTTGCATTGCAAAAGAGAATACTCAATCAGCCTTGATGGAGTACGAGATTTCCTTTGGAGTAATATAACTGCAACAGATTTGTGCGTATTTCTTGTATATTGCGGCCTTGATGGAGCACAAGATTTTTTTTCGTTTTTATGTTTATTTATTTAAAATAATATAAATCGATGAGCAAACGACCGGCCAGAGAAGAGAAAAACCGGAATATGCCTTGGGTGCGATGCGGTGCCCTGGAAACGGCAGGCCGGGCCGCAGGGGCAGTCTGGTCATACCGCGTCGGCGTCCACGTGGTGTCCTCATCTCATCATCTCCTTTCCTTTCCTAACCTCCTCCGCTCCGCCGCGCCTCCGCCCCTCCATATATAAAACGCGCGGTCGCCGGAGGCCGCTCACCTCACAACCCCAACACACTCGGAACCCGACTCAACCCCGCAAGCCCCAAGAAAAGGAGAGAAGCAGACCCCGCGTGCCGCGCCGGCGCAAGTCTCTCAGCCCCCGTCTCCCCGTCTCCGCGGCGGCGCCGGAAGGTACGGCGGCTAGCTTTTCCCTATCTCCTCTGCTTCCTTTCCTGACGCGTGCCTGCATTGGATCTCGTGGTCGGTCCGTCCGTGGGGTTCAACTTTTCTTGATTGCCAATATGCATTGTGGTGTCGATGGATCTTCTTGAGAAAGAAGAAAATCTCCGGCGTGCCGATAGGCCGATAGGGGCACATTGATTGGACAAGGGGGAAAACCGAGCCTTCTGTTCCGTGCCAGTTCGCCTAGATTTTGGAGTTCTCCCTTGTTTTCTCTCGGTTCAGCCCGGAGTTAGCACATTCTTCCAATCATCTGCGCCCCATGCGGTCAGATTTCGAAATTCGACCCAGTCCTGCTAGATGTCGAATCATTATATAGATGCACAAAAGTTAGCAGGGTTTTCTCTGTTTTCTTGTGGGATCCTAATCTCATCATGTGATTTGTCCCCCTTGCCGGATTGTTGGTCGGCGCCGTCTTCTCCCGATACCTAGTTTGTTTAGAGGTGATCACGGTTTCAGAACACATAGCAATTCAGAGCTGATGATGGAGGAGTCACTTAATAATATATATTTTTTGTATCTTTTAACTCTGAATTTCGTGCAGGCCTAGTAGTAATTGTTTTGTTTGCTCCTGAGCAACTTATGCCTGAATTCGATTTTCTTTCCATCCATCTGTAGACTGTAGTTTCTTCAATCATTCATACTAGTCCTTATCCTTATTACCACGTATTATTAAATCTGTGTCTGCCAAATCTGAAGGTTACTTGTTTTTCAGGGAATTCATTAAAAACAAGAAATCAAAGTCTCAAGGAATGCTGAAAGATGTGCTTGCATAGAAGAGATTTCTTCTGCGAGACCAAGAACATCACCACTCTGCGTGGGCCCATTTGGTCACCTCTTGATGTGAGCAACCACCTTGCCTGCATCAACTCCACGCCATTCAGACTCCGCTATGACGAATCCACCAGAGTGCTGGATCATGACTTCGGGGAGGCTGGTTGAAGTGTCGTAGCATATTTAAGTGGTAGCCACAAGGATATTATTGGCCGTGATTTATACTCTTGAAGGCATGGAGAACAGTGGGAAGATCGTCATGGGGAGGTATGAGCTGGGGAGATTGTTAGGGAAAGGAGCATTTGGCAAGGTGCACTACGCCAAGAACCTTGAGTCAAACCGAGGTGTCGCCATAAAGATTTTGGACAAGGAGAAGGTGCTCAAGGTCGGGCTCGCGGAGCAGGTCAGGCGTGAGATCACAACCATGCGGTTGGTAACGCACAAAAGCATTGTTCAGCTCCATGAGGTCATGGCGACACGAAGCAAGATCTACTTCGTCATGGAGTACATGAAAGGCGGTGAGCTCTTTGACAAGGTTTCCAAGGCTGGCAAGCTCACCGAGGGTGCTGCACACAAGTATTTCCAGCAGCTCATCAGTGCAGTGGATTACTGCCACAGCCGGGGCGTGTATCACCGGGACTTGAAGCCTGAGAACCTACTGCTTGATGAGAATGAAAACCTGAAGGTTTCTGATTTTGGGCTGAGTGCACTTTCAGAATCGAAGAGGCAAGATGGCTTGCTCCACACCACCTGTGGATCGCCTGCATATGTGGCTCCAGAGGTGATCAGCAAGGGAGGCTATGATGGTGCAAAATCAGATATCTGGTCTTGCGGTGTCATCCTGTTTGTTCTTGTTGCTGGTTACCTCCCTTTCCAAGGTCAGAACTTGATAGAGATGTACCGGAAGATTGAGAAAGGCGATTTCAGGTGCCCCGGTTGGGTTTCCCTAAAACTTCAGAAGCTGTTGTACAAGATCATGGACCCTGATCCGAACAAGAGGATATCGATCCAGAAGATAAAGGAGTCAACCTGGTTCCGGAAAGGTCCCGGGGAGAACCTTACAGCGGAGAGACTGCCAAGTGATGCGGCTCCAACACTTGGTGTGAAGCGCAGGAAGAACAGCCATGAAGATGCGAAGCCCTTGGTGGTGACAAATTTAAATGCCTTTGAAATCATCTCTTTCTCCACAGGGTTTGACCTCTCTGGCCTATTCGTGGAGAAGGAGAGCAAAAAGGGAGCAAGGTTCACTTCAGAACAGCCTGCCTCAGCCATTGTCTCAAAGCTGGAAGCCGTCGCAAAGACGCTGAATCTCAGGGTGAGGAAGAAGGATAATGGTGTCGTCAAGATGCAAGTGAGGAAGGAAGGCAGGAATGGTGTTCTTCAGTTTGACTCGGAGATCTTTGAGATCAGCCCCTCGTACCATCTCATTGAGATGAAACAAACAAGCGGTGATTCACTGGAGTACCAGAAGCTATTGGAGGAGAGCATCCGGCCAGCACTGAAGGACATTTGTCTGTGCATGGCATGGAGCTGATGGTCAGCAGGAACATCAAGGGTAGCTTTAGATGCCTCACTTATTATGTTTAGTTCCGCAATTTATTTATTTTGTTTTCAGCTCGAGTAATTGTGTTATATACTCTACATGAGTGTGCTCTTTGTCACAAATAAATTGTTCCTTCTGAGGCCATGGATCGAGCTGTTTCTTTGCTGTAACATATATCATAATGAAATACATATTGATATGCTTTGTCGATCTTGTTTATGTACTGAACTACTAATGCCTTTTTTGGTCAAATACTGTGCTGAGCATAAACAGATAAGGTCATATGCTGACGGTGTCATTATATCACTGGATACTGAATTCAGTATGCAGGTGATGATATGGACGCGTCTAGGGAGCAGCCGGGTGCTCCCTAGCGTTTCCTGGCAGCCACCCATAAATAGAAATTTTCTGTCCCCCCTCACCAGGATAGAAAAGTGCCTGCCGCCCCCCACCGATCCTCGCCCTAACCAACGAGCGGGCGAAACTCACCTGGTCCCCCTCTTCGCCTCGATCTCTCCCACCCTCGCGTCCTTCTTTCCCCATCTTTTCTCCTCACCAAACCATCTTCTTCTCTCCCAAGCCAAGGACAGACGCCCTTCTCCTCATCACTTTCAGATCCAGAAAACCTTCACAACCCTCCAATGGCTGCTCCTAGCGTTTCTTCTCTAGGAAAAATCAAGCTGCCTTGTTCCTGATTGCTGGCAAGAAAACAAAAAGCAAGGCAAAAAGGTCGATTTATCTCATCTTCAGATCCTCCTCTTTCCCCACGATTTGAACAAGGCTTCACTAAAGCGAAAAAAGATGTGATGTTACGCATGTTTAGTCTGCTGTTTAGGCAAGTTTTAGCCCCCGGTTTGGGCAAAATTCAGTCTGCTTTTAAGCATGTTTAGTCTGCTTGTTTAGGCAAGTTTTAGCTTCCCGGTTTGGGCAAAAATATACCGATGTTAAGCATGATATTTCTTCCCAGATTTCAGAATCTATTTAGGAAAAATAATGCCTTAATCAAGAAAAACAACTGATCATGATCTATTTTCGATGTATTCCTGGTTTGATTGCTTATAACAAAGGTAAAAAGACATTCTGCTTTGGCAAAAAAAGTCTTGTGATGAGGCAACTAAGTGTATGTATGCACAAAAACTTTGAAAAACTTGTGCCATGACAAAACATGAACACTTTTGAAAATTATAAGACAATGATATACTGACATACTATGGAAAGAGAAAGGAAAAACTAGAGAAAGCTTCCCCCTTGGTTTCAGTAGTGAAAAAACACTATAAGAAAAAAATAAATGTAACTAAAATTGCAACTAAAACACAAAAGAGACAGTTGCATAGTACAATTTACCTTTGTTGTATCATATCCTTCGCCATTGTCCAAGAAAGTTGCCAGGATACAGTGGCAAAATTATTAGTATTTCATCCCGCAAAAAGGAGGAAAAGCCAACAAGAAAATCCATATACCAACATCTATCTCAGCGCCAAACGTTACTTGAAACATGCTTAGTAGTCTGAAAAACACACACAACTTGCTGCTGTAAAAATAGATGAAAACCTAAAACAGTCAACTTAAGTTCTTCCTAACACACAAACATAGGTATTGAAAAAGCGTGAGTAGTCTGAACATAAAAGAGCAATCATGCCCATAAATTCTGACTTAAGTTTTTCCTAACACTAAACATGGTCTAAAATCTCTACGGTTTGGGATCGAACTCCATTCTCAATGCAATTCAAAAGTAGCACTTCTATAGCAAAGGTGCTTGCTTCCCCGTAATCAATCTGTTGCTGCGTTTAGGAAATAACAAAATAAGAAAATATATTATGAAACACAAAAACATGATTCATACAAACATGAAAACATGTTTATTTCCTGAAAAAAATATTGCACGACATATATATTTGACTTGCCCGATTATATATGTTTGGGTTGCTCTTGGTGCAAATTGAAATTGCACGCTTAATGTTGAATTGCTATCTTATGTATCTGGTGTGCTTGCGCTGCTGAGTTGTTTGCTTGCGTTAGTGTGGTACTAGCTTGCCTCAACAACATAAAAAATGCTTTAATTTTTCTCGTTGAAAAATGCACAGTTGAAACATGATTTGAGCTATTTTTGTGTGCTTGGGGCAGTGTGCTATTGGCTTGCCTGAATTTATCGTGCTACTTGCTTCCATACCTCTGTGACTTGCTTTACTTTTTCCCATATTCACAATAAATAAACGCAGGTTGGCGATGATTGACTTAAATGAGGAACCAGCTGAAAATAATGATGATCCTTTGTACTGTACACAACATGCTACCGAAATGCAGAACTTGTGGCGAAATCACCTAATCCCCTATGCTACAAAGAGTGGATGGTGCTCATGCTGAAGCAATGGAGGCAGATCGACAAATAAGTCATGGGGGCGGCTCGAGACAAGACATTAAATACCTACAACAGTAGTAGTGGGAGTGATGCTCATACCCTTGATGGCACAGTCTTGCGGGTGATACCGGTGGCACTTTGTTGGTAATGGTTTGGGTGCTTTGGAAATGATGATGAGGCTTGGTCACAGCCCAAGGAGCCTTACGTGGGCATGAGGTTTGACACCTTGAAGATGCCAAGGTGCATTACAATGCATATTCCTTGCGATGGGTTTTCAATCAAAATGAATAGTTCAAGGAAGGATGTGAAGACGGGAATTGATAAAACAACAATTTGTTTGCAACAAGTTTCAAAGCCCGATGTTGATGACGGGGAGCAGAGAAGATTCCGTGCTAGATGACATTGTTGAACAAGCAAAAGATGATAATGAAGATGAGGCTATTGTCTTTCTTGATGATGACAAGAAGGGCAAAAAAGCAGCAAGAAACGAAAAAGAGATAAAATTGTACAAACCGGCTGCAAAGCTAAGATGATTGTGAAGGTGGTAGATGGAAGATGGGAGGTGATCTACTTTGTTAGCGAGCACAACCATCCGCTGATTGACAAACCATGTTTGACTAAGTATTTGCGATCACACCAAGGGATACCGCCAAGAGAAGGCCTTCCTTACTCACCTTCATAACTCGCAATTTGACTACAGGTTTTGAAAAACACACCCACCTTCCCCACTATATTCCAACTTTAAGAACTTGGACATGCTCTGCTGGTTGTGTGTTTCTTAGCCCATCAACAAGTTACATGATTTTGCTTGAAACATGACACTAATTTGCTTGAAACATATGCCTTAGTTGCTTTATATTGACACTAAATTGCTTATAACAAGACAAAAAGAGATAAAATGCCTAATTTGTTTCTCGGATGCTGAACTTCTCTAATGTTTACATATTTCTTGCTCAATTCAAAATTACCTACTTGCCTGCTTTTTTATAAAATAAATTTGGTGTTGAACCCGAGCTTGCTCACTAAAGCATGGTTACCCCCGGTTTGTTTTCTCAGATCTTGCTCATGTGTTCCCCAGGCGACGGGTTGTAGTTGCTTGAAACATGGCACTAATTTGCTTGAAACATATGCCTTAGTTGCTTTATATTGACACTAAATTGCTTATAACAAAGACAAAAAGAGATAAAATGCCTAATTTGTTTCTTGATGCTGGACTTGCCTAATGTTTACATATTTCTTGCTCAATTCAAAAGTTCCTACTTGCCTACTTTTTATAAAATAAATTTGGTGTTGAACCTAAACTTGCTCACTAAAGCATGGTTACCCCCGGTTTGTTTTGTGTATTTTGCTCATGTGTTGCTGAGGCGTATGGGTGTAGTTGCTTGTGTAGCTTCATGAATTGCCCAAGCTTTGCATTTGAGTTGCCTTTGCTGGAAAAAAGAAGCTATTTTTGGCGCTGTTTTTGTGTGGATAAAGAATTGACCACCATTGTGACTTTCATGTCAACAGTGTCGTATGATGCATATCATGTCGATTTCTATGGGATGTAACTCATTGTACCTTATAGCACAAAACACATTACAAACCTCAAGACGCTCTTGAACAAGGATGATACAAAAGAAGGGGATATGATAGAGACAATTGCTTACTTTAAAGATCAGCGAGGGAGGATCCAGATTTTTTTACAAGATAAAATATGATGAGGAAGACAGGTTGAGAATATTTTCGGGGTCGATGGTGCAGACAAGGAAGGCGACGTGGAATCTTATCATGACTGCATCTCCTTTGACACAACATATATGACTAACATGTACAACATGCCCTTTGCACCATTCATTGGAATTAACAGCATGGGCGGTCATTCATGTTGGGTGTGGGTTTGTTAGGCAAGAGTTGGCGTCAAGCTTTGATTGGCTATTCAAACCTTCCTTGAGGCAATGCATAATGTAGCACCCACCAACATCATAACCGACCAAGACATCGCGATGGCACAATCGATTAAAAGATCTTTCCTACAAGTGTCCACTGCTGCTGCTACCGCATATTATGAAAAAGGCACAAGAAAAGCTTGGAGCATTGTTTGGCGAAACCTGGCCTATCCAAAGATTTCAACACTGTGTTGACTTTAGCTTGACGCCGAAGAATTTGAGGCGGGGTGGGCTGAGCTGATGATGAAGTATGAGGCTATGATGACTCTCACTTCGAGAATCTATACAAGTCTGAGAGAGACATGGGTACCCTGCTACTTCAAGCACCGATTCTTCCCTTTCTTGCAGTCAACTCAACGCAGCGAGGGGTTCAATGCTGTCCTTAAACGATATGTGAACCCACACAAGTCAATTTTGAACTTTGTGAAGCAATATCAAAAAATCCAAACACACATACTAGTCCGGAGGGTTCGAAGACTACAGGACATCACATTTACTGATGAAATGTGGTCATCTTACCCAATAGAGAAGCAGCGTCATGATCGTATACTAGGGACTTGTACGAGAAGTTCCGTGATGAGTTTCAGTTGACTACAAGGTACAATGTGCGACCACATGGTGAAAACTTGTATGAGGTTTACCCCAATCAAGAGTGGGTTGCCAAATATGGTTCTGAAGGAAATATGCCCTAGAGGCAATAATAAAGTTATTATTTATTTCCTTATTTCATGATAAATGTTTATCATTCATGCTAGAATTGTATTAACCGGAAACATGATACATGTGTGAATGCATAAACAAACAACATGTCACTAGTATGCCTCTACTAGACTAGCTTGTTAATCAAAGATGGTTATGTTTCCTGACCATGAACAAGGAGTTGTTATTTGATTAACAAGGTCACATCATTAGTAGAATGATCTGATTGACATGACCCATTCCCTTAGCTTAGCACACGATCGCTTAGTATGTTGCTACCGCTTTTATCCATGACATATACATGTTCTCGTAACTATGAGATTATGCAACTCCGCCACGGAGGAACACTTTGGTACTACCAAACGTCACAACGAATCGGGTGATTATAAAGGAGTACTACAGGTGTCTCCAAAGGTAGATGTTGGGTTGGCGATTTCGAGATTAGGTTTTGTCACTCCGATTGCTCGGAGAGGTATCTCTGGCCCTCTCGGTAATGCACATCATCAAGCCTTGCAAGCACTACAACTAATGAGTTAGTTGTGAGATGATGTATTACGGAACGAGTAAAGAGACTTGCCAAGAACGAGATTGAACTAGGTATTGGATACCGACGATCGAATCTCGGGCAAGTAACATACCGATGACAAAGGAACAACGATGTTGTTATGCGGTCCGACCGATAAAGATCTTCGTAGAATATGTAGGAACCAATATGGGCATCCAGGTCCCGCTGTTGGTTATTGACCGTGAAGAGTTCCAGGTCATGTCTACATTGTTCTCGAACCGTAGGGTCCGCACGCTTAAGGTTTCGATGATGCTTATTATGAGTTTATGTATTTTGATGTACCAAGGAGTTCGAGTCCCGATGTGATCACGGACATGACGAGGAGTCTCGGAATGGTCGAGACATAAAGATTGATATATTGGAAGCCTATGTTTGGAGTTCGAATGGTTCCGTAAAAACGGAATTTATCGAGTACCGGAGGTTACCGAACCCCGGGAGGTAAATGGGCCTAGATGGGCCTTGGTGGAAAGGAGAAGGGGCAGCCCTAGGGGCTGCGCCCCCCTTCCCTAGTCCTACTAGGACTAGGAGAAGGGCCGCCCTCTCTCTCTCTTTCCCTCCCGAATCCTAGTCCAACTAGGATTGGGGGAATCCTACCCAGGAGGGAGTAGGACTCCAGCGCGCCTCCTGGCCACCGCCCCCTCCCCTTGGCTCCTTTATATACGGGGCAGGGGGCACCTTGGAACATACAAGTTGATCGTGAGATCGTTCCTTAGCCGTGTCGGTGCCCCCTCCACCATATTCCACCTCGGTTATACCATCGCTGCTTAGGCGAAGCCTCGCGCCGTGAAACATCAAGATCGCCACCACGCCGTCGTCTTGACGGAACTCTCCTCGACACTCGGCTGGATCGAGTACGAGGGACGCCATCGAGCTGTACGTGTGTCAAGAACTCGGGGCGTCGGAGTAACGGCGCCGGATCGGTCGGATCGCGAGGAGAACGTCGACTACTTCCTCTACGCCAGTGATCGCTTCCGCCGGGTCTACAAGGGTATGTGGACAACACTCCCCTCTCGTTGCTATACATCACCATGATCTTGCGTGTGCGTAGGAAATTTTTGAAATTACTACGTTCCCCAACAAAGGCATCCGAGCCTAGGTTTTTCTATGGTTTGATGTTTTGCACGAGTAGAACACAAGTGAGTTGTGGGCGATACAAGTCATACTACCTACCAAATGTCATACTTTGGTTCAGCGGTATTGTAAGATGAAGCGCCCAGACCGACATTACGCCAGACGCTTACGCGAGACTGGTTTCACCGCCACGAGCACTCGTTGCTTAAAGGTGACCGGTGGGTGCTGTCTCTCTCACTTTAGTTGAACCGAGTGTGGCTACGCCCGGTCCTTGAGAAGGTTAAACGGAGTCTATTTGACGAAGTATCGCTGTGGTTTTGATGCGTAGGTGAGACTGGTTCTTGCTTAAGCCCGTAGCAGCCACGTAAAATTTGCAACAACAAAGTAGAGGACGCCTAACTTGTTTTTGCAGGGCATGTTGTGATGTGATATGGTCAAGACGTGATGCTATATTTTATTGTATGAGATGATCATGTTTTGTAACCGGTTATCGGCAATCGGCAGAGCCATATGGTTGTCGCTTTATTGTATGCAATGCAATCGCCTGTAATGCTTTACTTTATCACTAAGCGGTAGCGATAGTCGAGTAGCATAAGTTTGGCGAGACAACAACGATGCTGCGATGGAGATCAAGGTGTCGCGCGGTGACGATGGTGATCATGGTGGTGCTTGCAAGATGGAGATCGTGAAGCACAAGATGATGATGACCATATCATATCACTTATATTGATTTGCATGTGATGTTTATCCTTTTATGCATCTTATCTTGCTTTGATTGACGGTAGCATTATAAGATGATCTCTCACTAAATAATCAAGAAGTGTTCTCCCGAGTATGCACCGCTGCCAAAGTTCGTCGTGCCCGCACACCACGTGATGATCGGGTGTGATAAGCTCTCGTCCATCTACAACGGGTGCAAGCCAGTTTTGCACACGAGAATACTCGGGTTATACTTGACGAGCCTAGCATATGCAGATATGGCCTCGGAACACGGAGACCGAAAGGTCGAGCGTGAATCATATAGTAGATATGATCAACATAAGATGTTCACCATTGAAAACTACTCCATTTCACGTGATGATCGGTTATGGTTTAGTTGATTTGGATCACGTGATCACTTAGATGACTAGAGAGATGTTTTTCTAAGTGGGAGTTCTTAAGTAATATGATTAATTGAACTTAAATTTATCATGAACTTAGTACCGATAGTATCTTGCTTGTTTATGTTTGATTGTAGATAGATGGCTCGTCTTTGTTGTTCCGTTGAATTTTAATGCGTTCCTTGAGAAAGCAAAGTTGAAAGATGATGGTAGCAATTACACGGATTTGGTCCGTAATTTGAGGATCATCCTCATTGCTGCACGTAAGAGCTACGCCCGGATGCACCGCTAGGTGACAGAACTTCTTCTTTGAGCAACGCCGAGATGTTATGAACGTCTGGCGAGCAAAGTCGATGACTACTCTATAGTTCAATGTGCCATGCTTTACGGCTTAGAACCGGACTTCAACGACGTTTTGAACGTCATGGAGCATATGAGATGTTCCAGAGTTGAAGTTAATATTCCAACAGTAATGCCCGGATTGAGAGATATGAAGTCTCCAATAAGTTCTATAGCTGCAAGATGGAGGAGAATAGTTCATAGTGAGCATATACTCGTAATGTCCGGGTACTACAATCACTTGACACAATTGGGAGTTAATCTTCCGGATGATTGTGTCATTGATGTAATTCTCCAATCACTACCACCAAGCTACAAAGGCTTCGTGATGAACTATAATATGCAAGGGTTAGTAAAGACTATGCACGAGCTCTTCGCAATGCTAAAGGCTGCGGAGGTAGAAATCAAGAAGGAGCATCAAGTGTTGATGGTCAATAAGACCACTAGTTTCAAGAAGAAAGGCAAAGGGAAGAAGAAGGGAATTCAAGAAGAACAAGAAGCAAGTTGTCGCTCAGAGAAGAAACCCAAGTCGGCCCTAAACCTGAAATCGAGTGCTTCTACCGCAAGCGAGACGGTCATTTGAAGCGGAACTGCCCCAAGTATTTGGCGGATAAGAAGGATGGCAAGGTGAACAAAGGTATATGTGATATACATGTTATTGATGTGTACCTTACTAGAGCTCGTAGTAGCACTGGTATTTGATAATCGGTTCTGCTAATATTTGCAACTCAAACAGGACTACTGATTGCTTAACTCGCAAAGGACGAGGTGACGATCGCGTGGGAAATGGTTCCAAAGTCGATGTGATCGCGGTCGGCACGCTACCTCTACATCTACCTTCGGATTAGTTTTAGACCTAAATAATTGTTATTTGGTGCTGCGTTGAGCATGAACATTATATCTGGATCTTGTTTGATGCGAGACGGTTATTCATTTAAATCGAGAATAATGGTTGTTCTATTTATATGAGTAATATCTTTTATGGTCATGCACCCTTGAGGAATGGTCTATTTTGATGAATCTCGATAGTAGTGATACACATATTCATAATGTTGAAACCAAAAGATGCAGAGTTGATAACGAAAGTGCAACTTATTTGTGGCACTCGCCGCTTAGGTCATATCGGTGTAAAGCGCATGAAGAAACTCCATGCCGATGGACTTTTGGAGTCACTTGATTATGAATCACTTGGCACTTATGAACCGTGCCTCATGGGCAAGATGACTAGAACACCGCTCTCCGGTACTATGGAGAGAGCAACAGATTTGTTGGAAATCATACATACTGATGTATGTGGTCCGATGAATGTTGAGGCTCGTGGCGGATATCGTTATTTTCTCACCTTCACAGATGACTTAAGCAGATATGGGTATATCTACTTAATGAAACATAAATCTGAAACGCTTGAAAAGTTCAAAGAATTTCAGAGTGAAGTTGAAAATCATCGTAACAAGAAAATTAAGTTTCTACGATCCGATCGTGGAGGTGAATATTTGAGTTACGAGTTTGGTCTACATTTGAAACAATGCGAATAGTTTAGCAACTCACGCCACCCGAACACCACAACGTAATGGTGTGTCCGAACGTCGAATCGTACTTTACTAGATATGGTACGATCTATGATGTCTCTTACAGATTTACCGCTATCGCTTTTGGGGTTATGCTCTAGAGACAGCCGCATTCACACCGAATAGAACACCGTCGAAATCCGCTGAGACGACACCTTATGAACTATGGTTTGGCAAGAAACCAAAGTTGTCGTTTCTTAAAGTTTGGGGATGCGATGCTTATGTGAAAAAGCTTCAACCTGATAAGCTTGAACCCAAATCGAGAAATGTGTCTTCATAGGATACCCAAAGGAGACAGTTGGGTACACCTTCTATCACAGATCCAAGGCAAGACATTCGTTGTTAAGAATGGATCCTTTCTAGAGAAGGAGTTTCTCTCGAAAGAAGTGAGTGGGAGGAAAGTGGAACTTGATGAGGTAATAGTACCTTCTCCCTTACTTGAAAGTAGTTCGTCGCAGTAAACCGGTTTACGAGACATCCGCACCAAGTAGTGAGGAAGTTGATGATGTTGATCATGAAACTTCAGATCAAGTTACTACTGTAACCTCATAGATCAACCAGAGTAAGATCCGCACCGAGTGGTACGGTAATCCTGTTCGGAAGTCATGCTACTAGATCATGATGAACCTCACGAACTATGAAGAAGCGATGGTGAGCCCAGATTCCGCAAAATGGCTTGAGGCCATGAAATCTGAGATGGGATCCATGTATGAAAACAAAGTGTGGACTTTGGTTGACTTGCCCGAGGGTAGGCAAGCAATAGAAAACAAGTGGATCTTCAAGAAGAAGACCGACGACGGTAATGTTATCGTTTATAAAGCTCGACTTGTCGCAAAAGGTTTTCGACAAGTTCAAGGGATTGACTACGATGAGACCTTCTCACCAGTAGCGATGCTTAAGTCCGTCCGAATCATGTTAGCAATTGCCGATTTTATGATTATGAAATTTGGCAAATGGATGTAAAGACGCATTCTGAATGGATTTACGGAAGAAGAGTTGTATATGATGCAACCGAAGGTTTTATCGATCCAAAGGAGCTAACAAAGTATGCAAGCTCCAGCGATCCATATATGGACTGGTGCAAGCATCTCGAGTTGGAATAAACGCTTTGATAGTGTGATCAAAGCATTTGGGTTTGTATGCACTTTTGGAGAAGCCTCAGATTTACAAGAAAGTGAGTGGGAGCTCTGTAGCATTTCTGATATTATATGTGGATGACATATTGTTGATCGGAAATGATATAGAATTTCTGGATAGCATAAAGGGATACTTGAATAAGAGTTTTTCAATGAAAGACCTCGGTGAAGCTGCTTACATATTGGGCATTAAGATCTATAGAGATAGATCAAGACGCCTAATTGGACTTTCACAAAGCACATACCTTGACAAAGTTTTGAAGAAGTTCAAAATGGATCAAGCAAAGAAAGGGTTCTTGCCTGTGTTACAAGGTGTGAAGTTGAGTCAGACTCAATGCCCGACCACCGCAGAAGATAGAGAAAATGAAAGATGTTCCTATGCTTCAGCCATAGGCTCTATCATGTATGCAATGTCGTGTACCGCACTGATGTATGCCTTGCTATAAGCCTAGCAGGAGGTACCAAAGTAATCCAGAGTGGATCATCGGACAGCGGTCAAGAACATCCCAAATACCGAAAAGGACTAAGGATATGTTTCTCGATATGGAGGTGACAAAGAGCTCATCGTAAACGGTTACGTTGATGCAAGCTTTGACACCGATCCGACGATTCTAAATCGCAGACCGGATACGATTTACACTAAACGGAGGAGCTGTCGGTTGGTGCAGTTCTAAACAAAGCGTCAGAAGGGATCTACATGTGAAGCGGAATACATAGCAGCTTCGGAAACAGCTAATGAAGGAGTCTGGATGAAGGAGTTCATATCCGATCTAGGTGTCATACCTAGTGCATCGGGTCCAATGAAAATCTTCGTGACAATATCGAGCAATTGCCTTAGCAAAGGAATCCAGATTTCACAAGAGGACCAAGCACATCAAGAGACGCTTCAATTCCATCCGGACTTAGTCCAGACGGAGACATAGAGATTTGCAAGATACATACGGATCTGAATATTGCGCACCCGTTAACTAAGCCTCTTCCACGAGCAAAACATGATCAGCACCAAGACTCCATGGGTGTTAGAATCATTACTATGTAATCTAGATTATTGACTCTAGTGCAAGTGGGAGATCAAGGAAATATGCCCTAGAGGCAATAATAAAGTTATTATTTATTTCCTTATTTCATGATAAATGTTTATCATTCATGCTAGAATTGTATTAACCGGAAACATGATACATGTGTGAATGCATAAACAAACAACATGTCACTAGTATGCCTCTACTAGACTAGCTTGTTAATCAAAGATGGTTATGTTTCCGACCATGAACAAGGAGTTGTTATTTGATTAACAAGGTCACATCATTAGTAGAATGATCTGATTGACATGACCCATTCCTTAGCTTAGCACACGATCGCTTAGTATGTTGCTACCGCTTTTATCCATGACATATACATGTTCCTGTAACTATGAGATTATGCAACTCCGCTTACGGAGGAACACTTTGGTACTACCAAACGTCACAACGTAATCGGGTGATTATAAAGGAGTACTACAGGTGTCTCCAAAGGTAGATGTTGGGTTGGCGTATTTGAGATTAGGTTTTGTCACTCCGATTGTCGGAGAGGTATCTCTGGCCCTCTCGGTAATGCACATCATCAAGCCTTGCAAGCACTACAACTAATGAGTTAGTTGTGAGATGATGTATTACGGAACGAGTAAAGAGACTTGCCAAGAACGAGATTGAACTAGGTATTGATACCGACGATCGAATCTCGGGCAAGTAACATACCGATGACAAAGGGAACAACGATGTTGTTATGCGGTCCGACCGATAAAGATCTTCAGAGAATATGTAGGAACCAATATGGGCATCCAGGTCCCGCTGTTGGTTATTGACCGTGAAGAGTTCCGTGTCATGTCTACATTGTTCTCGAACCGTAGGGTCCGCACGCTTAAGGTTTCGATGATGCTTATTATGAGTTTATGTATTTTGATGTACCAAGGAGTTCGAGTCCCGATGTGATCACGGACATGACGAGGAGTCTCGGAATGGTCGAGACATAAAGATTGATATATTGGAAGCCTATGTTTGGAGTTCGAATGGTTCCGCTAAAACGGAATTTATCGAGTACCGGAGGTTACCGGAACCCCGGGAGGTAAATGGGCCTAGATGGGCCTTGGTGGAAAGGAGAAGGGCAGCCCTAGGGGCTGCGCCCCCCTTCCCTAGTCCTACTAGGACTAGGAGAAGGGCCGCCCCCTCTCTCTCTCCCCCTCCGGAATCCTAGTCCAACTAGGATTGGGGGAATCCTACTCCCGAGAGGAGTAGGACTCCTGTATGCGCCCTCCTTGGCCGCCCCCCTCCCCTTGGCTCCTTTATATACGGGGCAGGGGGCACCTTGGAACATACAAGTTGATCGTGAGATCGCTCCTTAGCCGTGTCGGTGCCCCCTCCACCATATTCCACCTCGGTTATACTGTCGCGAAGCTTAGGCGAAGCCTCGCGCCGTGAAACATCAAGATCGCCACCACGCCGTCGTCCGACGGAACTCTCCTCGACACTCGGCTGGATCGGAGTACGAGGGACGCCATCGAGCTGTACGTGTGTCAAGAACTCGGGGTCGCCGGAGTAACGGCGCCGGATCGGTCGGATCGCGAGGAGAACGTCGACTACTTCCTCTACGCCAGATCGCTTCCGCTTGGTCTACAAGGGTATGTGGACAACACTCTCCCCTCTCGTTGCTATACATCACCATGATCTTGCGTGTGCGTAGGAAAATTTTTGAAATTACTACGTTCCCCAACAGGTTCTAGGGGCTATTTTCTCACGGTTGAAGCTAGTGCTGGAGACTACAGGTGTGACTGCTGCAAGATTGAGCGGGACGGCATGCTTTGCTGCCATATCTTGAAAGTTTTCAACCAACTTGGTGTTGACGAAATCCCAGCAAAGACATACTTAGAAGATGGACACCTATGGCAATCCCCAATGCACCCTCGCTGTCGAAGACCAACTCGATGAGATGCCACCACAATCGAAGAAGGAACCGAGGCATGCAAATTTGATGATGGATTTTGGTAGTCTTGCCGGTTGCTAGTGCATCGATGCTGCAATGGATATTGTAAAAACATATGCGTGGTGCACGCTATGAAATCAAAAATCTCAACATGTCAAAGAAGAAGAAAACAGCAGCACCGGCAGTGGGCCCTCCAGTGGTTATCGCCACCATCACCGGTGGTTCTTCTGCGCCACAACCGATTAACTCTCAGTAATCGTGGCCTGCGGTGCATCTGAAGGGCCTACGGTGCGTCCCCGGATCTAGACAACAGCAACATACTTCTGCGCCACCGCCGAGTAAAACTCGTGCAACTAGTGACCAAGCAAAGGCCCCGATGAACTTGCACAAACCTCTTCGGACCTAGGCAAGAGCGATCTAGTTCTCGCACCGCAGAAAAAAAAGGCACCAAAACTAGCTGGCCACTCTATGAGTGAGGATGGACATCAACAAACAGTGTTCAGGGCTGCACTGCAAACTATGGGGGGTATACAAAGCTGCTGGCCTGTACAGCAACTGTCGGGATATGTGCCACTAAACAGTGGAGCGGCACCGCGCCTTTCAAGGGGCTCAACAATGGCAAGGCCTATGCAAGCGTTGAGAGGAGCTGCGCCACAACTTTTGGTGCATACGGACCTCGCCAGAGGTCTGTCACGACCTCCTATGGGCCCTAGACCAGCAATTTGGCCTGCACCGCAAACTATGGGGGCTATACAACCACCGCGGGGGCCTGCAGCGGCAAACACAACCCATGTGCCTATCCTCGATCGGCACCATCGCCAGATCATCAAGAATGAGTTGATGGCAGGTATGGACAACACCTGTGTTCTTCAACTACACAAGAAGAAAATGGCAATGCAATTCCATCTCCTATTGTGCAAGCTCCTAGTGGATGTGCGCACCACCCACTCAAGACGGCATCTCTACATGCAAATTGTTCTCAGCCAAGACAAGGTACTACGATGGTTGAACCACAATTTGGGAGACATAGTGCCACCCTTGGCCCTCAGAATTCCTAGAGACCCTCCAAAATCAACAACAAAAGGGAGGGCAAAGTCAAAAAGAATTCAATCAGCACTTGAGCTGCATCCGAAGAGAAAGAACAAGTGCAGCTATTGTGGTTCTTTTAACCACAATGGTGCAAGCTGCCCGACCAGATTGGTGTAATGGTCAAACAAAGGACCATATGGCTGAAAAGATGTGTCGAATGAAATTGACAAATTAAACTATTTGTTGGTCTGTATGTTTGAACATCCTAAACTATTGTTTTCTTGTTTACAGTTTGTTCTGGCTAACTTGCCTCACACTAGAGTTTTGAGTTGCCTGGCTAACTTGCCTCACACTAGAGTTTTGAGTTGCCTGGTTATAAGTTTTGAATTGCCTATTGTGTGCTTTGAATTGCCCCGCAGACACCCTTATCTCCTCGTAATGGTCGAAAAACTTGCACACATAAGATTCTGCAATGCTAAAAATGCAACAATTCCCTCGTTATGTAATGATTATATTATTTGTCTTTTATTGGGTTATTCTGAAAAACTTGCCTCGCCGTAAAGCTAAAATTGCCTGTTTATGCAATTGAGTTGCCTGCTCCAATTTCTTATGCAGTAACTCCTCCCTCCCTCTCCCCTCGGCACTCCGAAAGGTTCGGAAAAGAAGCGAAAAGAAAACAACACATGCATTTACGTGGGATGTAGTGTGCGTGAGGGGAGAAAAAACTGACCTATGCTAACTTGAGTATGCTTTTCCATGGAGCCTTGTTGTTGGCGTTGTCAACCCACATGTTAGTCAACTGTTTCCTTATGCTTGGAATATCCTCCATTGTGAAATTTGGAACAACCCTTGCCTCCCATCCATTTGCTATCGTCGAGCAAAAACACCACAAATGAACCTAAAACAAAAATTGAAAAAGAACTTTTCTAGTTAGCTAGCTTCTTCTATGTAGAAGCTAGCTTCCTCTATGTCACTTGTAAAAAACTAAAAACAAAAGCATAGTTAATATGTGAAAAAAAAGTGGATGCTTACTCATTGTTCTGTTTTGGGACGTCGATGTTGGTAAGCCCAAAGTCATCCAAATGAGACACGGAACTGGCGTAATGCTCTTCCCATAGACACCGGAAACTTGCAACCATTTTCCTAGCACAAACATCTAGAGACTTGTTTTTAGCGCCCTCCAAGAATCAAGAGCTTCAAATGTCGATCCCTTATGTTCACGTTAAAAATCCAAAGAATGATTGCCTGCTTTAGGCTTTGTCTTGTCAATGTTCTCTAAAATCGGGAACATAATCTGTTAGAACGAAACAAAATGGGGTTAGTACCCGGTACTAGAAGCTGGATTTAAGCAACTTTTTCTGTTGTGCTCTCGCAAATTATGACATGGATCAAGAAAGCGTACATGCACATGCAAGTTTGGTGCTTGTGTGAGTAAATTAGCCAAAAAAACAGAAAGATGCATAGGCAAAAGTTATGTACTTATGTAAGCAACCATCTAAAAATGCACAGGCAAATTATGGACATATGTAAGCAACTTGTCACAGAAAGCAATTTCATTGGCGAAGAGTTTTACCATAAAAAGTCATATATAATGCATTGGTGAAAAGTAAAAAGAAACCATTGACATACCATGTCTTTACGGTCCAAGCGATTCGACTTCTTGAACCGGGAAATGAGCTCCTGGCCATTCAATTCCATGTTTTGCATCTGAACCTGGTGTAAAAGAAGAATACAGGCATGACCATGACCTTTTGTGAAAAAAAGAAAAAGAAAGAAACGCAAAACTACACTGTTAGTTGCTTCGCTTTTTCTTACCGAGAACCTCACTGGCATCACAAGCTTCTTTGATTCTGGTGACAAGTTCATCATTATGCTCTCTATACCAACTTCCATTACGTGGCTCACGACAAAACCTCCCTTCTTCATTGAGTTTGCGAGCTCCCTGACAGTGACAAAGTACTTTTCATATTCAATTACCCTTGGGCTGCATGAAAAAAAAGAGAGGCATTCAGCTCATAAAAAATCCTTCTGTAATTTGCTTACCACCATTACAACTTATGAAAAACATATGGGCAAAGGTAATGTCAAAGGGAGACTGTTTGAACAAAAAAGAATTTCACACTAAGACAAGTTGCCTGATTCCAGAAGTGGATTGCTTCTAAATACAGTTTGAATTGCCTGGATAAACATGATAGACCTTGCCTGTGGGGAAGTGCATTGTGCAAAAAGCTGACAAAAAAAAGAAATGGATTGGTATACTGTCATACCTGGTATCCACATCTGGTGATTCTTCTTCATTAATTCTTCCATGCAAAATAACTGATGCATACAATCTATTTGCTTCGGGTTTTGGCATGTAGACTTTCTTCTCGTTATAGTCAATAAATGGTGACCTCTTGCAAGGAGGTGGCTTAATAATCCTTCTCTCGAATTGATGTGGATGCATCTCTCCTGAGCTACTACTGCTGTAAATCTTGCTGCCTGACCCCACTTCTCCTTGGTTAGAGCTTTTTTCAGGTGTTTGGTACACATTTCCTTCTGCTTGCACACACGGGTCAATGCCTTCAATGTCCAACAGATAATCATCCCCGGTTATATCAATGATTGGCTGGTTATGTGCTTTGGGAGTTCCTTGAACTCATGCTCTGCAAATGTGCTTGACCCAACATGCTCATGTGCTTTGTTGTCTCCAGATCTTGTGGCCAAATCATCTATGCCTAGATCGAAACTTGGTGCTGGGCAGTACTCTTTGAAAAAATCATTAGATCTTTCGGTGTGCCTTTGCTCAAAACTTGGTGCTAAGCTGTGATTTGTGGAGTTTGATTGGGCATTCTTGCTGTTTGGATCAACACACCTAGCAAGCAGCTCACTCACACCTAGAACATTGATTTCTAGTGCATTGGTTGCCTTCGCATGAATTCGTGGTACAACTCCTCCACATTAGAGAAATGTGTAGTATTCCCTGGCCGCTTGGTTCTGCACGCGGAACACTAATGGCCTCAGGGTTGGGCAAGTACTGATTTGGCATGTGCAATTCCCTATGGCTCTTGGCAACTTTTGTTCCGGCTTTTTCCCATGGTTACAGACTTGAGGCAGTGATGTATCCTATTGATCTCCGTACATAGTACCGGAGGGATGTTCTCTTTCTCCTTCTTGTGTCCTGCATGGTTTAATGATCGAGCCTCCGGAGATGCCTTCAAGTCTTGCACCTTGGCCCTCTGCAGATACCATTGGTCGATCATATCACATTCCCAGACGGGAGGCACTTGACCATTTAAGTCAACTAGTGGTTGTCCTCTGCTGCTATTTCCTGTGCTTACTAGCACTGTGGGACCCTCCTTTGGTTGTGTTGGCCTTGCTTTTGTGGGGTCCAGTGTTTCCTCTGCAGAACTTGCCTGAAAAGCAGCTTGTCTTGCTCCCTCCATGGACTGAGTTGCCAGAATATGTGATCCACTTGCTTGACACTGGGAATGAAAAAAACCCCAAAGCTTTGGATCTACTCCTGTAGGTACTGCCTCATCTCCAACTTTGCTTGTTGAGCTTGATGTTGTACTCTTTACTTGTTGAGCTTTGGATCCACCATGAATTGCCTCTTTTGTTTCAGAATTTGCTTGTTGTTGCTGCTGAGAAGGACCAGCTTTTTTCATGGTCGATCGCCTTGGCTTTCCCCTTGGTCAGAATCGGATTTTCGGCACGATATGCTTGCGGATGCATTGCTGTTTTGTTCATCACAGATGGCTCCAATACGAAACTGACAGTTTTCTTCATCTTCTTTGATGGTGGGAGTGGTGGTAGTTGGTTTCGAGAAGCAATCTTCTGTTCTGTAGCTTCATTTAGAGCGGCGCCAAACTGTCTCATTATTTTCTGCCGAGTTGCCTTTGGGCATATTTCCTTGGGGTTGAATGTCAAGCCCAAATCCAAGTCTTCCCCCCTAAGCAACTCTTCGAACATCCTCTTCGCTTCGGTAGCCATGGTTATGTCATCAATGTCCCACATTTCTTTCACTTCGAAAAAAGGGAAACGTGGTTCTTGGGAAACAACAGTTTTGAATTCTGTCAACACAAGGTCTTTCATACAGATGCTATCTCCTCATCCATCCCTTTGCCTTTCTGTCCTTCTTCTTTTGAATCGAAATTGCAGCGTGCATTGTTCATCATCGTCATTGCGACCGCTCACCGGGATCCTCGTGCCGATCGGAGCCACCATTGTCGCTCGAACCGCCGCTGCCACCTCCGCCGTCATCTTCATCATCTTCATCCCGCTTCCCTTGCCCATCGCCTTCCTTGTCTTTGCCATCCCCATCGCCTTCTTCGTCGCCATCGCCCTCCTTTCCTTCACCATCTTCTTTTCATCATCCTCTTCTTCCTCATCATCATCGTTGTCCTCGCTCCCCGCCCGCCTTCCGTCCCGTGTCAACCGTGAGGGCCAGTGCTCCCGGTTACTTGATTTCCTTGAACTCCACTTGATCCATCATGACCATCATCGCTGTTCGAACTTTCATCGCTGCCGCTTTCATCACTACCTTTATCTCGCCATCTCCTCGCTTTCACCGTCACCGCCTCATTGTCATCGCCGTCTGAATCAAACGACTCCTCCTCACTTGGTAAGCTGTCTATTCCGCCGGTACTCGCTTGTTCTTCCGTTAGGGTCGCGCTACTTGTCTCTGCAGATAGTAGGATCTGCCTCCTTTGTCCCCATTCATCGCCATCTATCTTCCCAACCCCAACACGAGCTTCCCCATCGCATGAGAAATTACAGAACACATTTCGTGCACCAACCCTGTGAGCTTTTTTGCTTCAGAAACATGAAAGTGGATGGTAGAGACACATGATAAGTACATATCTCCTATTAAAAATATAAAAAGGAACTGCAATGAGAGCAAAAAAAAAGTGCTCGATAACTTATCGATTTGTCATATGACTCGCAATCTTATGGCAACAAATTTGGTGATGTGGTCCATATTGCCAAACAAGCTATCATCCGCACACCGAGAAAACTCCGCCTTGAGCTGGTGGTTTATAGCAAAAGAAGATTTAAAAAACTATGAGTGACAACATTCTAGCACTCCCATAACAAAAAAAGAACTGAGAAAATGAAAGAAAAACAAGATCACGATAGTCTTTAAATTCCTGCAACCATTATGGCACTTCCCCCCCCCCTTGTTGCCTACTATTTAGTGGATACTGTAATGAACAAAATTGAAGAACTAGTTTGGATAAGTTGCTAGTTTTCAGAACATAAGTTGCTTGGGTGGATGTATAAAATTGCTACTTTCCAACATGTGAATTGCACAGACAAAAAAAAAGCTAAAGAAATATGTACTCCAGCAGCTACTGTTAGAAATACAACAACCCCACAAATCATTCTTGTGGACATAATCCAACTGTGCATGCCAAATGAAAAATTCGATAACTACTTGGACCAACTTGAAATATATGTATGGCACTTGCCCAAAAGGTACATTAACTTGCATGCTCTTTCAAAGTGAATTGCCTACTCTAAAAAAATTGTAGTGTTATATCCTAAAAGAGAAATTATGCTACTCGCAAATGGTCAGATTCTCCTGGTGCCTTCCTGTCCTTCTTGATGACTCTGGAGATTAAATCTGAATTCCAGACAGAAACCCTTGGCACCAAGTTTGGGATTGGCTCATCAACATCCAAAGAGTCTAGGTACAACAGCTGCGTAAAGACAAGGAAAAAGAAACCGAAACATTAAGTTAGCTAATGATTGCAAAGAGAAAAAGAAAAGATAAGTAAACAATGGATGCTTAAAAAAATAAAACAGCTTGAAGCACTTACGACAAGGTGGAAAACACAACAACAAATAGCCTTCTTGTTGGCACGCCCTGAAGTGAACGCAAGCTTTAATTGATCAACAACAAACTGGCATATGTTGGTTTCGTTATTCCATTGACATCCATGACCGCTGGAAACTCTTTGGGGAAATGCTCAAACTAGTTGAAGGGCAAGGAAGCACGAAAAACAAGAGCTAGCCAAGCGCGACAAAGTCATCATCATGAGACCCTCCCATGTCTACAATCATCTTGCACCATTCTCGTGAGGGTTGGTGAGTTCTTCGATGTGATGTTGTAAATCAGACATTGCCTTTGTGATTTCAGCCGATTCTCAAGCACACCTTCCTGCCTCATAGGCAAACCCCATATCCTCGGACACTAGCGGCATCTACAGAATCTTCCCCTTCTCGAATGACTATCCGCGAAATCTCCGGATTGTAATGCTTCATTATCCATCGGCTAAGATCTCCGGCATGCTACTCGCGCAAGGTCCGTAATGCCGCCAAATTCTTTTGCGATGATGACACCCTTTTGGTCGGGACCAAGTCCTTGTTCAACTTGAAGAGCCTTGCAGAGATGCCCTGCTCCTCGACCCTATAGCACATAAGGAAAAAAAGAAAGAGGGGATTAGCAAAACATAGATGAGGATCACAAAGATAGGTAACTTATCCATCATGTCAAGTAACCGCTGATTGAAACCGAGGCAACTATGCAAAATACCTCGCCTCCTCCGTCTTCTGGCGTTTTGCTTTTGGAGGTTGGTCGACATCCGCACATCCTCCATTTTTATTCCCAAAGATCTGCAGCTTGGCTCTCGTTGCTATTGTCGTTACTAATGATATCATCGTATGCTTCCCCTTACAACCGCTGCTTTAGTTCTCATACGCTTGTACCCAGATATTTGTGCAATCGCCCGTGGTGGAAGATAGAAAACACAAAATGAATAAAAATGGAAAACAAAATCTCTTAAGTACAAGAAGAACATAAAAACTCCCGAGCATGTGCACACCTCTGCTTTGATGCTCTTCGTCCCCATGAGATGCAGGGCGTGTGGCTTGATCCAAAGCAGGTCCATCCTGTTTTGACTTCGACTTGTCCCAGCCATCTAAATTCTGCTGCATATTTAGATGAACAGCAATTTAGAAAAAAAGTGGCAATGAAAAGCATCGAACCTATCTGATTTTTCAATATATGTTACAACATTAATACAAACATGCATACAAAACACCTAAGTAAAAAGCATCGCTGCAAGGAACAACAAACAAACTATTCCACGTCAATTATCCAGCAACACATGTTGGCATTTTAGGCAACCGCTAAAGAAAGCTTGAGCAAGTTTGAGATTACACAAAATACAAGTCGTATGGTGCCTGCTAGGCAACACATATTGGCATTTTCAGCAAATGCCTCGATAAAGCTTGAGCAAAAAGCCAAGCATTACACAAAAAGACGCTAGACAAAAAAACGGTTGATGGCTTATTAGGGCAACTGACTAACAAAACCTTCAGAGCTGTGCACAAGAGGGCAACAGCTTGAGGCCAATTCAGCAACCGACTAGCAAAACTCCAAAAAAAAAATCATGACAACTAAGTCACATAACTTAAGCAAAGCTGGCATACATATCTACAACTCACTCAAGACAAACACCAACGTCAAGCACAACACATAACCCTGATACACAAAACATTTCACCAACATGAACATATAGCAGATCTGCATTTGTTGCATGAAAAAAAGGTGCTATGAAACTATATGAGCATCCTGTGAGTAGTTGTTTGCGCATGTCAGTAGAACACCAAACCTTGAATGCACACTAGGCAACAATTGAGTCCAATTCAGGCAACTGACTAGCAAAACTCCAGCCAAAAAAGCATGACAAACTAAGTCATAAACTTAAAGAAAGACTGACATATATATCTACAACTCAGTCAAAACAAACACCAAATGTCAAACCAGAGCACATAACCCTAATACACAAACATTTCCACCACATATGAACCTATAGCATAATTCCATTTTTGGTGCATGACAAATAAGGTGCTACTTAACTATATGAGCATCCTGTGAATGTTGTTGTGTAGTCAATGAAATTGCTTCGGTGAAGAAAATCTCAAGCAACTTCATGCCACGAGAACGGACAACATTGACATGGGAGAGGCATTACTGTCTCCGCACTAAATCAAAACACATGAACCACTGCGCAGCAACACATGAACCATAACAGCAAGTCGCCACAAAACAAGGGCAACGCTGACATGGGATAAGCATTATTCTCGCACTAAAATCAAAACACCATAAAAACGCCTCGGCAGTAACGATGAACCATATTGAGGCAAGTCACCACACATCAGCCTCAATAGCCCCCTACAACACCAAATGCTTGCCTTCGAGTACTACCAAATCTTAGTTCAACAAGACCCTATGAACACGAAAATGCCCCGTGTGGTCGCCCCTCTCCAAACTAACGAAGTTCTCCATCGAGTCTACAACCTGCTGCTCGATTTCGTCAATTTATTCAACCGTGGAGGGCGATCGACCCCGCGATTCGCACTTCTACAACAACCGCGACGACGGCCGCAGCGCTGCTGCTCCTCCCCTGTCATGGCGGAGCGGCAGAGCGCGTCGATTTGGGCGACCTAAACGCGCATGACCGTAAGAGATCTACGCACATACCGGGATTCGCCATGATTTTGCCCTTCTGCGCCAACCGTAACAACGGCCGCTGCCGTTTCTCCTCTGCCGCGTCTCGATCGGGTCCTTCGCGGCGTGCGGCAAGGTCGTCCTCCTCGGTCGCGTCTCCGCCGCTGCACCGCCTTCCTTCAGCCAAGACTTCGCTGTCCGCCCTCACTTCGGGCGGCGCGCTACCACCGAATCGCCCGCCTCGCCGTCGGCTGCTCTCGGATTCACCGGATTTGGGGAAGAGTGGGGATTGAAGGATGCGCTCACGCGCTCACTGCGCTTCGCCAGGAGCAGTTTGAATGGGGCGGAGGGCGAGTGGAGAGGCGAGATGAAACCGCAGAGAACGCCAGCTGGTCTCGACCACGACGCCACGCACTGGGGACACTGGCGCGCGCTTTGATAACCACGGGCGGTGGCTTTCCACGGGCTGGCGACCGCTGGATCTGGATCGGACGGCGCACGAGACAGAGTGCTGGGTAAGACAAGGTGGCACTCGACCACTTTTTAGGATTTAGGTTTATCTAGATTTGTTGTATGAACACTTACGAAGAAATCATCATACTACTAAAAGTTTTTTCCCCTGGAAACAGGACATTAGCATTTGGTGCTTTGCTGCCGTATGCATCTTCTCGATGACCAGACTGTCCCAATAAGCGGAGACTTCCATCAGGCAGAAACACTTGCACAATCAGTAGTGGAGTACTAGTAGATTAGGAATGCAACGTATAAACATGCAACTTGCAAGTTCACTGGAAGTAAATTGACAAATAAATCATATAAATGATAAAATAACATATGAAGCAGGACCAATGTACTTCACGTGTTGACTAAGCCTAATCAAGAAAATATTGTAGCTCCAGCTGCAAGTTAAAGAGGTTGTCCCTATCCAACAGCTCATTGGCTAAGTCTTATCTAGAAAATATTGTAGCTCCAGCTGCAAGTTAAAGAGATTGTCCCTATCCAACAGCCCATTTTCACACTGGTAATAGCCAGCCAAGCAACTTTCTGAAGAGCAAAGCAGGGTGGGAGTAATACAGGATATGATGCTCTGAAGTTTTTTTTCGAAACGGAGGCAAAAGATTTGCCTCATCTATTAAATAAGAAGAGGATAGAGTTTGTTACAAGGGCACACTTTTACACGGCATGGAAGATTACTCACACAAAATAATGTTCCCTAATTTTTTTGCTCCGGCGGTGATCCAAAGGTTTGCCTCGCAGATGATGTTGTTTAGCAAGATTGGTGGTGGAGCACTCTTGTTCCGGAAAACACGGGCATTCCGCTCGTTCCAAATGGTCCATGACACGAGCATGGTTAGAGAGGCCATGACCTTCCTGTTGGGGACACTGGCGCCGGTCCTATTTGTCCACCATTCCTTGACCGAACTCTCGAGATGCCACATAGAGGTGTCCATATGATGAAGCCCAAATTTGGCAATGACCAAGTTCCATAGCCTAATGGTGAAGCGGCATTTGAAGAAAAGATGTGGTCCACTTTCTTGCTCTCGCTTGCAAAGGGTGCAAAGACCACAATTTGGCCATCCACGTTTTTGTAGTCTATCCGCAGTCCAAATTCTATCTTGGATAGCCAACCAAGCAAAGAATTTAGTCTTTGGTGGTGCCCAAGTTTTCCAAACCATTTGGTCCATGGGAGAGATAACCAAGCCAAGGAATTGTGCCTTGTAGGCGGAGGCCGCAGTGTAGTGCCCGCTTGTCGTATGCTTCCACACAATAGTATCTTCAGAGGGTGCATCCAGATGCACATCATTCACAAGTGCCCATAGGGTGAAGAATTGTCGGATGTGCTCAACGGAGACAGCCGTGGAGGTGTTGATCTTGAGGATCCATGCATTATTTTGTAGGGCCTCCCGCACCTTCCAATTCTTCCTTGAGGAGGCCGCAAAGACGAGCGGGGCAACATCCTTAGGCTTGCACCCATGGAGCCAGGGAGAATCCCAAAAAGGCGTTTTAGCGTCGTTCCCCATGGTGATGGTTGTGTACGCGTAGAAGAAGTCAAGATCCTCCTCATTACATGGATTTCCCAAGCCCACCCACAACTTTTGTGGTGCCGTCCATTCAAACCATGGCCATCTCAAGTGCAAGGCCCGCGCGAATTTATCGGTGTTGAGAACCCCTAGGCTGCCATATTCGCAAGGGTGGAAAACCATCTCCCAGTTTACCTTGCACTTGGCGCCCGTCGTCTTATCCGATCCCGACCAAAGGAAAGCCCGCTCCGGTTTGTTGATATTGTGAAGAATGCCCGACGGTATGACCAATGATGTGATGAAATAGACCGCTTGCAAGGTGGCGACAGACTTAACAAGGGTCGTTCGTCCAATGGTGGTGATGTTTTGCCCCTCATATGTCACCAACTTACCCGCAATCTTGTCCTCAAGAAATTGCAAATCCACCTTCTTAAGCTGCAGAGACGGACAATGGAAATCTTATGGGGAAGGACGACTTGTTAGCCGGCAATCCTTGCAGAATGTGCTCCAGGTTTAGGTGATTGCATCGAATGGGCACAACCGAGCTCTTGTGAAAATTGGTGCATAGTCCGGTGACCTCCCCGAATCCGCGCAAAATGGCTGAGAGGTTGTCAATATCTTTTTTGATTGGAGCCATGAAAACAGCCGCATCGTCTGCATAGAGTGAAGTTCGCACCATGATCCCTCTCCCACGAATTTTGTGGAGTAGTCCTTTTCGGGTTGCTAGCTCCAGTAGTTGTTGGAGTGTGTCAATTGCAATGACAAAAAGGAGCGGGGATAGGGGGTCCCCCTGCCGAAGGCCCCTACCATGCTTGATGGGGTTGCCAGCCGCCCCATTTAACAGAATCCTAGAAGATGATGTGCAAAGAAAAGCCGCAATCCAATCCTGAAACTTGGGGGGAAACCCCCTCCGCCGAAGGAGGTCGAGGATGTATTCCCATCTGACCGAGTCGAAAGCTTTGCGTATATCTAGTTTGAACAGGAGAGACGGAGTCCTGCATTTGTGTAGCCTACGGGCCAAGTTCCGGACACACATGAAATTATCGTGGATGCTTCTGCTCTTGATGAATGCACTTTGGGCGTTGGAGACCAAGTTGTTCATGTGCGGGGCGAGACGGATGGAAATAATTTTTGCGATAATCTTGGCGACGGCATGAGTGAGACTAATGGGCCTGTAGTCGGCAATCCCCTCCGTGCCCTCTTTCTTGGGCAACATCACTACATTTGCAGAGTTGAGCCAATGGAGACTAGATGTGTGAAGGGAGTCAAACTGGTGTATCACCCTCATCATGTCGAACTTAATGACGTCCCAACACTTCTTAGAAAAAGCTCCCATGAAGCCGTCCGGCCCGGGCGCCTTGTCACTTGGCATGTCATTGATTGCCTCATGTACCTCCTCCACGGTGATGGGTGAGTCAAGGCCGTGCAAGTCATGTACCTCTAAGTTGAGCTCCTCCCAGTTTAGATCCTTATTGCATGTGTTCCCTTTTTTCATCACTTCAGAATGGTCCAGAATGAGCTTCTCCTTAGCGTCATGCTCGGTGATCCACCCTTGGTCATGCTTGAGCCTATGAATGTAATTTTTCCTCCTTATAGCATTAATCTGACGATGGAAGAACTTGGTGTTGGCATCACCCTCCTTGAGGTTAGCAATTCTCGCACTTTGCTTTTTCCGAGCTCTCTCAAGCATGGCCAAGCTAATGACCCTCCTTTTAAGCCTTGCCCTAAGGTCGCTCTCCTCGGGGGAGAGTTGTCGGGTCTCTTGAGCGATGTTGAGGCGTAGGATCACCAATAGGGCGGCATGAGTAGTGTAGTAGATTAGCAATGCAGCATATAAAATGCAACTTGCAATTTTGTTGGAAGTAAATTGACAAATATTACCTTCTTTCGGAAATAACTGACGTGGTTTTAGTTCAAACTGAAACCACGTCAATTATTTCCGAACGGAGGGAGTATAATCAAAGTATAAATGATAAAAGAACATATGAAGAAGGATCAAACGTACTCCACGTGTTGGCTAAGTCTAATCTAGAAAAATTGTAAGTTAAAGAGATTGTCCCTATCCAACAACTCATTGGCTAAGTCTTACCTAGAAAATATTGTAACTCCAGCTGGAAGTTAAAGAGATTGTCCCTATCCAACAGCTCGTTTTCACATTGGTAATCAACCAGTCAAGCAACTTTCCCAAGAGGTGAGATCACAAAGTGTGTGCTTCAAATGTCGATGCAGGATGGGGGTATACAGGATATGATGCTCTGAAGTTTCAGTATTGAAAAAACATCTCCTCTGGATAACTCAAGAGAAAAGCAAGAAATTTCTCCCAATTTGAAAAGCAATAAAAATTGTACTTTAGGAAATAACCAAATCCCCATTTCTGGCATTTCTTATATGCTTCAACCAATCGAAACCAAACAAAGATGAAACCAACTTAGTCCAAAATCCGTACTTCCAGCACTGCCTCACTAGTCAAAACTCAAACACAAGGCTCAAACAAAACAATCCAGTCCTGGCATATAACACAAGGCTCAAACATGAAGAATCTGCACATTTACTTCAACATATAAAACCCATATTTACAATCGCCGCTGTATCACACATGATGCCAATTTCGTCCCTTGTCTCCCCCATTACACAAATGTCAAACAGAGAACATAGAGTTGGTCGTCACGGGGCCTTGTCGGATTCAGAATTGGCCGGTGGCGCAACAAGGGTCCGCCAAAGGTACCGCCCGCTCGCCATGTCCACCGTTGTCCAGAACCCGGTTTTGACAGCTGAACCAACCTGCATTCAGATGCAAATACTCGTTCAGTCATCATTGGCCGCTTAAGGTAGGGATCAATTCCCATCACAAACTAACATGGTAAACCGATCGTTATTGCAAATTTGAACAATGGTTTGAATTTGGTGACTTCGAAACCTAATGAACCTTACCAACAAGCCATTTTAAGTATACATCATTGCACAATAGCTAATTAATTGACTTTTCTTTCATGTATATACTCCGTATTTATCAGCTATTTCAATTTTATGTTTTATTTATCATAAATTCTTCGCTAGAGTTGGTTGCACGAACATGAACTGGAAATCCTCTGGAAGGGTTAGGCAAGAAACGTGAGAGGTACTGTATATAATAATAATAGGCTAAAAGTGGGCAAGACTGCGGAAAAGGTTAGTTGGGTACCTTGGAATGGAGGGGAACGGCGGCCCTGGGAGATTCCGAGCCCTCGTCGCCGTCTTGGAAACAGTCGGGGTCGGCGTTGAGGCCCCGGAGGAGGAAGAATCCGGCGACGGTGGCGGAGAGGAAGATGAGTATCACCCTCAGCGGGCACATTTTCCTCCTCTTTCGCTTCTTGCCTAGCTCCGGAACCAATTAAACAAGAGGAATCCGAAACGAGATGAAGATCTGGGGAGGCAATTTGCTCCTCGGGAGAATCTAATGGAATGGAATCCGCTCAGGATGCAGCTGGGATCGGAGGCGCAGCTGGAGGAGGTGGGAAATGTCAAATGTGGGGTGGGAGGAAGAAGACGGGGGAACCCGCCCCGGTTTTATCGTGCGGGAGCCAGAGGACCGAAACAGCCGGGGAGGCCGGCTGGCCCTGGGCCCGCGCGTCAGAGGCCCGTAACAGCTGACGACAGCGAGACCCGGTCGGTAGAGTTCTAGAGTGCGTACCACTAGTCGTGTTGACGGGGTTTTTACACCACACGCACGCACGTTTGCGTTTGACGCTTGGGAATTTTTTAATTTTTTTGCGGGGGTTTGACACTTGACATCGTGCGTGCCATTTTGAACGAGCAAGCGCATTGACCTTCTCTTCGACCTCTTTGCTTTAAGGCATTAAAAAAAAAAGGAATATTAAAGAGTTCCGGTCTATATGATGTTTTTTTGTTTGTTTAAAGTTCATTTTGTCCAAAGGAATGAATCCTCCACATACACACAAAATGGATGGGTTTGCTTCCGATTTACGGAAAACGGACGTCTGGACCCTAGGCAGACCATTGAGGTACCGCGTTGGATGGCTTAACACGTCTGGACCGCGTGGTCCAGACAGATGCGGGCAGTTTGAGGGCCAGCATTGAAGATGCCCTTATACAATATAATTCCACAGGATTCCTAGCCCATAGATGCAATCTCTTGGGAAAAAAATCATTTGAGTCTATGATACCAATAAAAAAACATTGACATGGACTCGATCTCTATAAACATCAAGGACCTTCCCATGACCATGTCCACTCCCTCTCTTCAAGCAGCTGACCTTGCCGCTTTACGATGTAGCATGGAGTTCATAATATTTGAGAATACCATTAGAAATAAAGTCAGTCATAATTAACTTGTCATGAGAGTGCTCTTTTCATTGGACCTTGTGATGCAACTTGAGGAGTGGCATTGGTAGGCGGGATTGTATCAACAATAGGGATGTTATCCACATCAAAAACATGGCTTTATATCGGAACAAAAGAAACAAAGGGAGACATCAAATCCAACTGGAGGATCTGGTCGTTTTGTCTCCAACTAAGCCAAGGTCGTTGAAAACTAGAGATACATATCTCAATTCAAGAGGTGTTCCTACTGGAGAAGGCTGATCCAAAGAGTTTTCCCTTGGCGACTTGGCGGCACTGATGACGAGAAAGAGGATCACGTAAACAAAGATCATAGACTTGAGGAAACCCATGTCAGACAAGCAACACTGACAATGGCATAATACCCAACTAACGGAGATGCCACATTCAAACAAGAGAAGCTAAAGGTCGATAAAGGGGGCACACTCCTCTCTCGCCCCTACTCTGGACGAAATGCCAGTGGAGGAAAGAAAGAGCGAAGGTAGAGTAGCCGACGGCGAACTCGAGCAAGAGGAACCAAAGAGAGTAGAGAGAAAGTTTGGATAAGAGTAGCATTGTTGTTCTTGAAGGACCAATGAAGAAAGTTTCATTATTCTGTCTTCACTTCGGAAAACAAACACTAGATATGATTTGCTCCAGAAGTCATTCATGTAGGCGAGGTGTGGCTAGCATTAACAATTGGGGGAGTGGTAATTCTCTATGAGAAGAACACTTGAAGAGTGGTGCTCCCTTCACTTGAAAATGCAAATAGGCTCATACTTCTAAATCATTATTATCTGATAGTTAGTTCACTAATGTAACCTCCCTTGACTTCCATGCCATCAACTAATGTGAGAAACAATTATAAATAATTAGTAGAGTGGAGTACATGATACAAGTTGACTCGGTATCTTTAAAGTACTATGGGAGGGAGGGGGTTGATAAAAGGATGTTCAGGGCTAGCTTGTTCCAGAATGGTTTAAACTTGCTTGATTTCCATGCCATCAACTAAAATGAGCAATAACTATTTATGGTTTCTCGTCCTCATGTTCATGTCGTCGGCACAAGGAATATCAATATCTTCCACAGGGCCAGATGCATGTGTGCATATATGCACGCCTAGATCGGCGATTACACTAGGTTAAAGTTGTCTTCTTCTAACGCCATCATCATGTTGGCTAAAAACTAGAGGCATTTTACAGTACATCAAAATAGTATAAACCGTCCATTGTCAGTTATTCAATGGTGGACTAGATCCACAAATACTACTAGAAAAAATCAATAGTATATTTCATTCGTGGGGCAAAATTAGGAGACATAAAAAATAAATACCAAAACTCTACATGCATTGAGAAATCCACATGTCTTTTTCTCCTACTCTGACACGACTGCAGAGAGGTTTGGTTGAATACTTTCCGGTGGACACAAGATGATGTAGAAGTGCATGCTCTAGCCAATGCAACCATAAAACTGATCTGATGAAAGAGACTAGGCAACACATTTATATGTCAACCAATACAACAGAGATGATTCTACATAGTCGATAGATCCTTGCATTGGCCATGAGCCACAGAGCCAGAGCCAGGAAGGAAAGGAATTGGAAGCATCATGTCTCCACAGGAAAGAGAATAAATTAGAGCTTGCATGGCCAGGAGTCAGGAAGAAAATGAATTGGAAGCATCATGTCTCGCCTTGAACTCTTCTTAGACATTCGGGCGGACGGTCCGGTCTGACCGGTCAAAAAATTCCGACCTAAACGGACACCTCAAACCGGTCTCAAACGTCTGGGTTGACTGACACCCCTCACATCTATCCCAAATATAAGATGGATATGGGGGCCCGGGCATGTTCGTCACATCGGACCCGGTCCATCCTGACGCACCCGACCCTACATATATTCGTTTCTATCCACTTCCCGGATCAAACCCTAACCATTCCGCCATCCAGGCTCCTGTCCGACAATCTCCTACCTTCTCCGGCATGGCGGGCAGCAGATCCCTTGAAGGAAATATGCCCTAGAGGCAATAATAAAGTTGTTATTTATATTTCCTTATATCATGATAAATGTTTATTATTCATGCTAGAATTGTATTAACCTGAAACTTAGTACATGTGTGAATACATAGACAAAACAGAGTGTCCCTAGTATGGCTCTACTTGACTAGCTCGTTAATCAAAGTTGGTTAAGTTTCCTGACCATAGACATGTGTTGTCATTTGATAAATGGGATCACATCATTAGAGAATGATGTGATGGACAAGACCCATTCCTTAGCTTAGCATTATGATCGTTTAGTTTTATTGCTATTACTTTCTTCATGACTTATACATATTCCTCTGACTATGAGATTATGCAACTCCCGAGTACCGGAGGAACACCTTGTGTGCTATCAAACATCACAACGTAACTGGGTGATTATAAAGATGCTCTACAGGTGTCTCCAAAGGTGTTTGTTGGGTTGGCATAGATCAAGATTAGGATTTGTCACTCCATGTATCGGAGATGTATCTCCGGGCCCTCTCGGTAATGCACATCACTATAAGCCTTGCAAGCAATGTGACTAATGAGTTAGTTGCGGGATGATGCATTACAGAACGAGTAAAGAGACTTGTCGGTAACGAGATTGAACTAGGTATGAGGATACCGACGATCTAATCTTGGGCAAGTAACATACCGATGACAAAGGGAATGATGTATGTTGTTATGCGGTTTGACCGATAAAGATCTTCGTAGAATATGTAGGAACCAATATGAGCATCCAGGTTCCGCTATTGGTTATTGACCAGAGAAGTGTCCTGGTCATGTCTACATAGTTCTTGAACCCGTAGGGTCCGCACGCTTAACGTTCGATGACAATTTGTATTATGAGTTGTGTGTTTTGGTGACCGAAGTTTGTTCGGAGTCCCGAATGAGATCACTGACAAGACGAGGAGTCTCGAAATGGGCGAGAGGTAAAGATTGATATATTGGAAGGTTATATACGGACATCAGAATGGTTCTGAATAGGTTCGGGGATTTATCGGAGTACCCGGAGGTTATCGGAACACCCAGGGAAAGTTAATGGGCCTCATGGGCCATAGTGGAGAGGAGGAGGCAGCCGCGGGAGGTGGCGCCCCCCTCCAAGCCCAATCCGAATTGGACAAGGGGGGGGGCCTTTCCTTCTCCCTCACCACCTCTTTCCCCTTTCCCCTCTCCGTCGGAAGGAAGGGGGGAGCCGACTAGGACTAGGAGTCCTAGTGGGACTCCCCCCACTTGGCGCGCCCCTAGGGCCGGCTGGCCTCCCCCCTTCTCCTTTATATACGTGGGAAGGGGGGCACCCCAGAAGTACATCAATTGTTCTCTCAGCCGTGTGCGGTTCCCTGATGACCCACAAGTGTAGGGGATCTATCGTAGTCCTTTCGATAAGTAAGAGTGTCGAACCCAACGAGGAGCAGAAGGAAATGATAAGCGGTTTTCAGTAAGGTTTTCTTTGCAAGCACTGAAATTGTAGGTAATAAATAGTTTTGTGATAAGATAAATAGTAACGAGTAACAAGTAAATAAAGTAAATAAAGTGCATCAAGGTGGACCAATCCTTTATGTAGCAAAGGATAAGCCTGGACAATTTCTTATAATCAGAAAAGAGCTCCCGAGGACACATGGGAATTATCGTCAAGCTAGTTTTCATCACGTTCATATGATTCACGTTCGGTACTTTGATAATTTGATATGTGGGTGGACCGGTGCTTGGGTACTGACCTTACTTGGACAAGCATCCCACTTATGATTAACCCCTATTGCAAGCATCCACAACTACAAAAGAAGTACTAAGGTAAACCTAACCACAACATTAAACATATGGATCCAAATCAGCCCCTAACGAAGCAACGCATAAACTAGGGTTTAAGCTTCTGTCACTCTAGCAACCCATCATCTACTTATTACTTCCCAATGCCTTCCTATAGGCCCAAATAATGGTGAAGTGTCATGTAGTCGACGTTCACATAACACCACTAGAGGAAAAGAAAACATACATATCATCAAAATATCGAACGAATACGAAATTCACATGACTACTAATAGCAAAGACTTCACCCATGTCCTCAGGAACAAACGTAACTACTCACAAAGCATATTCATGTTCATAATCAGAGGAGTAATAGTATACATTAAGGATCTAAACATATGATCTTCCACCAAGTAAACCAATTAGCATCAACTACAAGGAGTAATCAACACTACTAGCAACCCACAGGTACCAATTTGTAGTTTTGATACAAGATTGGATACAAGAGATGAACTAGGGTTTTGAGAGGAGATGGTGCTGGTGAAGATGTTGATGGAGATTGACCCCCTCTCGATGATAGGATCGTTGGTGATGATTTTCCCCTCCTGGAGGGAAGTGTCCCCGGCGGAACAGCTCCGCGAGAGCCCTAGATTCGTTCCGCCAAGGTTCCGCCTCGTGGCGGCGGAGTTTCGTCCCGTAAGCTTGCCCACGTTTTTTCCAGGGTAAAAGCTCTCATATAGCAGAAGATGGACACCGGGGGCCCACTAGGGGGCCCAGGAGACAGGGGCGCGCCTAGTAGGGGGGCACCCTCCTGGCCAGGGTGTGGGCCCCCTGATGTATTTCTTTCGCTCAATAATTCTTATTAATTCCAAAAACATGTTTCGTGGAGTTTTAGGATTTTTGGAGTAGTTCAGACTAGGTTTCCAATGTTTACTCCTTTTCTAGCAAGAATTCCAGCTGCCGGCATTCCCCCTATTCATGGTAAACCTTGTAAAATAAGAGAAAATAGCCATAAGTATTGAGATATAATGTGTAATAACAGCCCATAATGCAATAAATATGGATATAAAAGCATGATGCAAAATGGACGTATCAACTCCCCCAAGCTTAGACCTCGCTTGTCCTCAAGCGGAAGCCGATATCGAAAAATATGTCCACATGTTTAGAGATAGAGGTGTCGATAAAAATAAAATACGGACATGAGGGCATCATGATCATTCTTATAACATCAACATATATAGATTTTATCATATGATTCCTTATGCTCAAGTAACAATCAATTCACAATGTCAAGTATGGTTCAAAAACTTCATTGAGAACTAACAAACTATAATCTCAGTCATTGAAGCAATTGCAATTTATCATAACATCAGAAAGAGTTAACAATAGAGCTTTTCAGCAAGTCCACATACTCAACTATCATGTAGTCTTCTATAATTGCTAACACTCACGCAATACTTATGGTTATGGAGTTTCAGCTGGACACTGAGAAAGATAGGGGCTTATTGTGTTGCCTCCCAACGTATTCACCTTTAGGTGATGTCAACAATAATAGCCGATGCTAACTTACATCCAATTGGATATATATATATATCATGATCTTTCAAACACGAGGAGCTTGACTCAAGCATAAAGTAAAAACATAAAGTAAAAGATAGGCCCTTCGCAGAGGGAAGCAGAGGTTGTCATGTGGTTTTAGGGTTGGATGCAGAAAATCTTAATGCAAAAGAATGTCACTTTATATTGCCCCTTTATGTGGACCTTTATTATGCAGTCCGTTGCTTTTATTACTTCCACAACAAGATCGTACAAAGCTTATTTTCTCTGCACTAATAAGTCATACATATTTAGATAGCAATTTTTGTTGCCTGCAACATGACAACTTACTTGAAGGATCTTATTCAATCCATGGGTAGGCATGGTGGACTCTCATGGCAAAACTGGGTTTAAGGATATTTGGAAGCACAAGTAGTATCTCTACTTGGTACAAGGAATTTGGCTTGCATGAGGGGGAAAGGCAAGCTCAACATGTTTGGAAGGTCAATGACAATATACTTTAACTGAGATGTGCGAAAACATAAACCATTACGTTGTCTTCCTTGTCCAATGTCAACCCTTTTAGCATGTCATATTTAATGAGTGCTCTCAATCATAAAAGATGTCCAAGATAATATATTTGTATGTGAACCCCTCTTTTCTTATCACTTCCTATTAATTGCAACGATGACCAAAACTATGTTTATCAACTCTCAACAACTTTTATGCCTCATACTTTCTATGTGTGAAGTCATCACTAACCATAAGATCAATATGAACTCTTTTATTCTTTCTACTTTCTCAAGATCATAGCAACATAGCAAAGCCCTTGACTCAACACTAATCTTTATTATAGATAGCTCACGGACTCGATTACAAAAAGAGATCACAAAGCAAAACTCAAAACTACTTGATATCAAAACTTCAATCTACTAGATCAAGATACTACTGAAAGGATCGAACTAAATAAAACGGTAAAGATAGGAGTGTGATGGTGATACGATACCGGGGCACCTCCCCCAAGCTTGGCAGTTGCCAAGGGGAGTGCCCATACCCATGTGATTATGTCCTCGGAGTTGGTGAAGTGGGAGTTGTTGATGATGTAGGCTTGTCGTCCGTCTTCCAAGGCATAGGCTCTCCATCATAGAAGGATGATCGAGTCTCCAGGATCCTTAAATCTGCAGCCAAACTCGTCCTATTGAATGTATATTCATACTCACAGTTCTGGTTTTGCAGGTCATAGATCTGGGCTTGAAGGTGCTCGATTTTCTCTTGAAGCTTGAAGATGGTCTCCCCAATGACTTTGGCATCCAGCTTGTGGTTGTTGGTGAACTCTGTAATCATCATCTAGTTGGCGTTGAGTCCACGCTCCATCATCCCTTGGCACTTGAAAACTTGCTGCTCCACGGCCTCGAGCTTTGTCTCCATGCTTCCGGTACACCTTGGTCCCTCCACATCGCGGATGTGCAGCACCCCCTCACGCATCTCAATGGTTTGAGGGTGTTGCAGCACCTCCGCGAGATAGGGGTTGATAAACCTCTCGAAAAACTTGTCCTTGGGGGCGCTTGGAGACGACATGATGCTCCAGATCTGAAACAGAAACAGCTCGAAACAAAAACAGAGGATATTTGCGTGATACAGTGGTCAAAACCTTCGAGAGTATATATAATGAATTTTTACCAACCAAAATACGTAACGTGCAAGAAAACGGAGTCCGGGAGGCACACGAGGTGCCCACGAGACAGGGGGGCACGCCTAGTAAGGGTAGGCGTGCCCTCCACTCTCGTGGGGGCCTCGTGTCCCTTTCGGATTAGTCCTTTCTTCCTAAAATTCTTAAATAGTCCAAAACTGATAAAAATTGCCATTGGAGTTGTTTTGGAGTCGGTTTACTTACCGTACCACATACCTATTCCCTTTCGGAATTTGGAACTTTCTGGAAAGTGTCCCTTACGTATTCCTCTGGGGTTACAGTTTAAATAATTTTAGTTTCAACATTGATAGGATTACCTGAAATATAATGTTTAATTCTTTGACCGTTTACCACCCTTGGACTTGTGCCTTCGAAGTTGTTGATTTTTATGGCACCAGAACGATAGACCTCCTCGATAACGTAGGGACCTTCCCATTTAGAGAGAAGTTTTCCTGCAAAAAATCTTAAACGAGAGTTGAATAATAACACATAATCTCCTACGTTAAACTCACGCTTTTGTATCCTTTTGTCATGCCAACGTTTGACTTTTTCTTTGAATAGCTTGGCATTCTCATATGCTTGGGTTCTCCATTCATCGAGTGAGCTAATGTCAAACAACCTCTTCTCACCGGCAAGTTTGAAGTCATAATTGAGCTCTTTAACAGCCCAATATGCTTTATGTTCAAGTTCAAGAGGTAAATGACAAGCTTTTCCATAAACCATCTTATAAGGAGACATACCCATAGGATTTTTATATGCAGTTCTATAGGCCCATAATGCATCATCAAGTTTTTTGGACCAATTCTTTCTAGATCTATTCACAGTCTTTTGCAAAATTAATTTGAGATCTCTATTGCTCAACTCTACTTGGCCACTAGACTGCGGATGATAAGGAGATGCGATTCTATGATTAACATCATACTTAGTAAGCATCTTACGGAAAGCACCATGAATAATGTGAACCACCATCAGTCATAAGATATCTAGGGACTCCAAACCTCCGAAAAATAACTTCTTTAAGCATTTTAATAGAAGTGTTATGATCAGCACTACTAGTTGGAATAGCTTCTACCCACTTAGTAACGTAATCAACAACAACTAAAATATGTGTATAACCATTAGAGGCAGGAAAAGGTCCCATATAATCAAAGCCCCAAACATCAAACGGTTCAATAACAAGAGAATAATTCATAGGCATTTCTTGACATCTACTAATGTTACCTATTCTTTGAAATTCATCACAAGATAAGACAAACTTACGAGCATCTTTGAAGAGAGTAGGTCAATAAAAACCAGATTGTAGTACCTTGTGTGCAGTTCTATCTCCAGCGTGGTGTCCTCCATAGGATTCAGAGTGACACTTGCGTAGGATCTGTTCCTGTTCATGCTCAGGCACACAACATCTAATAACACCATCTACTCCTTCTTTATAAAGGTGTGGGTCATCCCAAAAGTAATGTCTCAAATCATAAAATAACTTTTTCTTTTGCTGGTATGTGAAACTAGGTGGTATAAATTTAGCAACAATATAATTAGCATAATCAGCATACCAAGGAGCAGTATGAGAAGCATTAACGACCGCTAATTGTTCATCAGGGAAGCTATCATCAATAGGCAGTGGGTCATCAAGAACATTCTCTAACCTAGACAAGTTGTCTGCAACGGGGTTCTCAGCTCCCTTTCTATCAATAATATGCAAATCAAATTCTTGGAGCAAGAGAACCCATCTAAAGAGTCTAGGCTTAGCATCTTTCTTTTCCATAAGATATTTAATAGCAGCATGATCAGTG
This sequence comes from Aegilops speltoides, assembly GCA_021437245.1. NCBI lineage: Eukaryota > Viridiplantae > Streptophyta > Magnoliopsida > Poales > Poaceae > Aegilops > Aegilops speltoides. The sequence goes on from CM038145.1 coordinate 229,455,803, forward strand.
TGAATAGTAACTTTGGAATCAACAATATAAGGTCTAAACTTATCACATGCAAACACAACGCTAAGAATTCTTCTTCAAGAGTAGCATAATTTCTCCGGGCAAGATAAAGAGTCTTACTAGCATACTTGGATAACATTCAATTTCTTATCGACTCTTTGCCCTAGAACAACACCTACAAAGATAATCACTAGCATCGCATATAATTTCAAAAGGTAAATTCCAATTAGGTGGTTGAACAATAGGTGCAATGATCAAAGCTTTCTTAAGTATTTCAAATGCTTCTACACAATCATCATCAAAGACAAAAGGAATATCTTTTGCAATAAATTAGTCGAGGCCTAGAGATTTTAGAAAATTCCTTAATGAACCTCCTATAAAACCGGCATGACCAAGGAAACTTCTTATACCTTTTATGTCCTTGGGACATGGCATCTTTTCAATAGCATCAACTTTGGCTTTATCAACTTCAATACCTCTCTCGGAGATCTTATGCCCCAAGACAATGCCTTCATTAACCATAAAGTGACACTTTTCCCAATTCAGGATGAGACTAGTGTCTTCGCATCTCTGCAAAACTCAGTCAAGGTTGCTCAAGCAATCATCAAAAGAGGATCCATAAACGGAGAAATCATCCATGAATACCGCACAAATCTTTTCACAAAAATCAGAGAGTATAGCCATCATGCATCTTTGAAAGGTAGCAGGTGCATTACATAAACCAAAAGGCATACGTCTATAAGCAAAAGTACCAAAAGGGCAAGTACAAGTAGTTTTAGATTGATCCTTAGATGACACATGTATCTGAGAGAAACCAGAATAACCATCTAGAAAGCAGAAATGTGTGTGTTTGGATAGTCTTTCTAGCATTTGATCAATAAAAGGTAAAGGGTAATGATCTTTCTTAGTAGCTTTATTTAACTTACGGAAATCAATTACCATCCTATAACCTGTAATGATTCTTTGCGGGATCAATTCATCTTTATCATTAGGAATAACGGTAATACCTCCCTTTTTAGGAACACAATGGATAGGGCTTACCCATTCACTATCAGCAACGGGATAAATTATACCTGCCTCAAGGAGCTATAGTATCTCCTTTCTTACGACTTCCTTCATATTGGGATTTAGTCATCATTGAGGGTCTCTAACTGGTTTGGCATCTTTCTCCACTGTAATTTTGTGTTGGCATAATGTGGGACTAATGCCCTTAAGATCATCCAGAGTATATCCAATTGCTGCTCGGTGCTTCTTCAGAGTTTTCAATAATCTTCCTTTTTCTTGCTCTGAAAGGTTAGCACTAGTAATAACAGGATATATTTTCTTTTCATCAAGATAAGCATACTTAAGATTATCAGATAATGGTTTGAGTTCAAACACGGGATCACCCTTGGGTGGAGGAGGATCCCCAATAATTTCAACGAGAAGGTTATGTTTCAGCACAGGTTCCTGTTGAAGGAACACCTCATCTATTTACCTTCTTTCCTTCATAAACATATTGTTTTCATGGTCTAGCAAATATTGTTCTAACGGATCAGTAGGAGGCACAGCAATGGAAGCAAGACTTATAATCTCATCCTTACTAGGTGGTTCCCTATCACGAGGTTGTCTACAAAACTTAGCAAAATTAAACTCATGAGACATACCATCTAAGCCAATGGTGACAGTATCTTTTTCACAATCAATCCTAGCACTAGCTGTATTTAAGAAAGGTCTACCAAAAATAATGGGACAAAAATCATCTTGTGGGGAACCAAGAACAAGAAAATCAGCAGGGTATTTAACCTTCCCACACAAAACTTCAACATCTCTAACAATCCCAACGGGTTTAATGGTATCCCTATTAGCAAGCTTAATGGTGACATCAATGTCTTCTAATTCAACGGGTGCAATGTCGTGCATAATTTCTTTATATAGATCATAGGGTATCTCACTAGCACTAGCACCCATATCACATAAACCATAATAACAATGATCTCCTATTTTAACAGAAATAACAGGCATGCCTACGACAAGTCTATGTATCTTAGTATCTGGTCTAGCAATATTAGCAGTCTCATCACGGAAATAAATAACATGCCCATCTAAATCATCATCCAAGAGATCTTTAACCATAGCAATACTAGGTTCAACATTAATTTGCTTAGGAGGTGTATAAGTCCTAGTATTACTCTTATGAACAACAGTCGAAGTTTTAGCATGATCCTTTATCCTAACAGGAAATGGGGGTTTCTCAACATAAGTAGTAGGAACAATAGGATCACTATAGGTGATAGTCTTTTCTTCAACTGTAATAGGTGCAACTACTTTCACTTCAACAGGAGGATTATATTTAAACCACTTCTCTTTAGGGAGATCAACGTGAGTAGCAAAAGATTCACGTAAAGAAGCTACTATCTCGAGTCAAGTCCATACTTAGTGCTAAATCCACGAAAAGCATCGGTATCCATAAAAGATTTAACACAATCGAACTTAGGTGTCATACCTGACTCCTTACCATCGTCGGAACCCCAATCTTAAGAGTTGCCTTAATTCTTTCCAATAAGTCCCATTTGAAATCAATAGGCTTCAGCATATAAGAACCAGAACAGGAAGTATCGAGCAGGTTGCGATCATTGAGAGAAAGCCGAGCATAAAATTTTTGAATAATCATTTCCCGGGAGAGCTCTTGATGGGGGCATGAATATAACATTGATTTAAGCCTCCCCAAGCTTGAGCGATGCTTTCTCCTTCGCGAGGCCAGAAATTATATATGTAATTATGATCACGATGAACAAGATGCATAGGATAGAACTTCTGGTGAAATTCCAACTTCAATCGTTTATAATTCCAAGATCTCGTATCATCACATAGCCTATACCATGTCAATGCATCTCCTTCAAAGATAAAGGAGGACCTTCCTTTGACAACATCATCGGGAATACCGCAAGCTTAAATAATCCACAAACTTCATCCACAATGATAAGGTGTAAATCGATGCAATGTTCCATCTCCTGCAAATGGATTAGCTAGCGCTTTCTCTATCATACCGAAGGAATCTCAAAGTATATATTTTCAAAAGTTCAGTAGGTTGAGGAGAAGCTTTTTGCTCTTCCGGTCGGGTGAAGATACCCGAACAAGCCCTCAAAGGATTAGTTTCATAGTGACCATGTGAATGTAAAATTTCAGCACACTATATAAATGTTTCCTTATCAAGTTCCACTCACCAAAAGTGCTACACTCCATGCAACGGCGCCGAAAAGAGTCTTGATGACCCACAAGTGTAGGGATCTATCATAGTCCTTTCAATAAGTAAGAGTGTCGAACCCAACGAGGAGCGTATAAATGATAAGAGGTTTTCAAGAAGGTTTTCTCTGCAAACACTGAAATTGTAGGTAATAGATAGTTTTGTGATAAGATAAATAGTAACGAGTAACAAGTAAATAAAGTAAATAAAGTGCATCAAGGTGGACCAATCCTTTATGTAGCAAAGGATAAGCCTGGACAATTTCTTATAATGAGAAAAGAGCTCCCGAGGACACATGGGAATTATCGTCAAGCTAGTTCTCATCACGTTCATATGATTCGCGTTAGGTACTTTGATAATTTGATATGTGGGTGGACCGGTGCTTTGGTACTGCCCTTACTTGGACAAGCATCCCACTTATGATTAACCCCTATTGCAAGCATCTGCAACTACAAAAGAAGTATTAAGGTAGACCTAACCACATCATTAAATATATGGGTCCAAATCAGCCCCTAACGAAGCAACGCATAAACTAGGGTTTAAGATTCTATCACTCTAGCAACCCATCATCTACTTATTACTTCCCAATGCCTTCCTCTATGCCCAAATAATGGTGAAGTGTCATGTAGTCGACGTTCACATAACACCACTAGAGGAAAAGACAACATACATCTCATCAAAATATCGAACGAATACCAAATTCACATGACTACTAATAGCAAGACTTCACCCATGTCCTTAGGAACAAACGTAACTACTCACAAAGCATATTCATGTTCATAATTAGAGGAGTAATAATATTCATTAAGGATATGAACATATGATCTTCCACCAAGTAAACCAATTAGCATCAACTACAAGGAGTAATCAACACTACTAGCAACCCACAGGTACCAATTTGTGGTTTTGATACAAGATTGGATACAAGAGATGAACTAGGGTTTAAGAGATGGTGCTGGTGAAGATGTTGATGGAGATTGACCCCCTCCCGATGAGAGGATCGTTGGTGATGACGTTGGTGATGATTTCCCCCTCCCAGAGGGAAGTGTCCCCGGCAGAAAAGCTCCGCGAGAGTCCTAGATTGGTTTCGCCAAGGTACCACCTCGTGGCGGCGGAGTTTCATCCCGTAAGCTTGCCCACGATTTTTTCCAGGGTAAAAGCTCTCATATAGAAGAAGATGGACACTGGGGGCCCACCAGGGGCCCCAGGAGACAGGGGCGCGCCCACTAGGGGGGCGCGCCCCCCACCCTCCTGGCGAGGGTGTGGGCCCGCTGATGTATTTCTTTTGCTCAATAGTAATTCCAAAAACATGTTTCGTGGAGTTTCAGGATTTTTGGAGCAGTGCAGAATAGGTCTCCAACGTTTGCTCCTTTTCCAGCCAGAATTCCAGCTGCCGGCATTCCCCCTCTTCATGGTAAACCTTGTAAAATAAGAGAAAATAGCCATAAGTATTGAGATATAATGTGTAATAACTACCCATAATGCAATAAATATTGATATAAAAGCATGATGCAAAATGGCGTATCATTCCCCCCCCCCCCACAGTTTACTCCTCCGGTCATAGCGTCGTAGTGCTTAGGCGACGCCCTGCGCGGATCACATCACCAACACCGTCACCACGCCGTCGTGCTAACAGAACTCTCCCTCGACCCTCTACTGGATCAAGAGTTTGAGGGACGTCATCGAGCTGAACGTGTGCTGAACATGGAGGTGTCGTACATTCGCGTTGGGGAATGTACTAATTTCAAAAAAACTTCCTACGCACACGCAAGATCATGTGATGCATAGCAACGAGAGGGGAGAATGTCGTCCACGTACCCTCGTAGACCATAAGCGGAAGCGTTATGAGAACGCGGTTGATGTAGTTGTACGTCTTCACGTTCCGACCGATCCAAGTACCGAAGCACGGCAACTCCTAGTTCAACACACGTTCAGCTCGGTGACGTCCCACGAACTCCGATCCAGAAAAGCTTCGAGGGAGAGTTCCGTCAGCACGACGGTGTGATAATGGTGATGATGATGCTACCGATGCAGGGCTTCAACTAAGCACCGCTACGATATGACCGAGGTGGATTATGGTGGAGGGGGGCACCGCACACGTCTAAAAGATCAACTGATAAACTTGTGTGTCTTGGGGTGCCCCATGCCCCCGTATATAAAGGAGCAAGGGGGAGGCCGGCCGGCCCTAGGAGAGCGCGCCAAGAGGAGGAGTCCTCCTCCTAGTGGGAGTAGGACTCCTGAGGGAGTCCTGGATTAGGGGGTGTTCAGATAGCCGAACTATCACCTTTTGCCGGACTCCTGGACTATGAAGATACAAGATTGAAGACTTTGTCCCGTGTCGTGATGGGACTTTCCTTGGTGTGGAGGGCAAGCTTGGCGATACAAATATGTAGATCTCCTACCATTGTAACCGACTCTGTGTAACCCTAACCCTCTTCGGTGCCTATATAAACCGGAGGGTTTTAGTCCGTAGGACGAACAACAATCATACCATAGGCTAGCTTCTAGGTTTTAGCCTCTCTGATCTCGTGGTAGATTTACTCTTGTACTACCCATATCATCAATATTAATCAAGCAGGAGTAGGGTTTTACCTCCATCGAGAGGGCCCGAACCTGGATAAAAACATTGTGTCCCTTGTCTCCTTTTACCATCCGCCTAGACGCACAGTTCGGGACCCCCTACCCGAGATTTGCCGGTTTTGACACCGACATTGGTGCTTTCATTGAGAGTTCCTCTGTGTCGTCATCTTTAGGCCCGATGACTCCTCCGATCATCAACAACGATGCGGTCCAGGGTGAGACTTTTCTCCCCGGAAAGATCTTCGTATTCGGTGGCTTTGCACTGCGGGCCAATTCGCCTGGCCATCTGGAGCAGATTGAAAGCTAAGCCCCTGGCCATCAGGTCAGATTTGGAAGTTTGAACTATACGGCTGACGTCCGCGGAGACTTGATCTTCGACGGGTTCGAGCCACGGCCGAGCGCGCCACACTGTCACGACGGGCATGATCTAGCTCGCCACGGACAAGGCCTCGAGGTCGCATTCAGTGTCCGCTCCGACCCTTAGCTCGGAGCCGACTGCGCCGATCGAGGACGGGTGGCTGGACACCGCCTCGGGGGCTGCTATCACTATGGCGATTGAGCCAAACACTAACCCTGTTCTTTGGCGGCTTCGGACTCAAGGTACCGACTCCTCTCCGACTCCGAACCTTCATACGCCCCCAATCGAATCCGATTGGGTGCCGATCATGGAGTTCATCGTCATGACATCTTTCAAAGACTCGCCCTTTGGCGACATCCTGAATTCACTAAAGTCTCTCTCTTTATCAGGAGAGCCCTAGTCGGATTATGGTCAGGAAGGTTGGGATGCGGACGATGAAGAAATTCAAAACCCACCCACCACCCACTTCGTAGCCACTGTCGAAAGTTTAAACGACGTGCTCGACTTCAACTCCGAAGACATCGACGGTATGGACGATGATGTAGGAGATAAACATGAACCAGCACCTATAAGGCACTGGACAGCCACCTCATCTCACGACGTATACATGGTGGACACATCTAAAGGAAGCGACGACGAGGAACAACGGGACGCCACGAGGGATCATTCCCTCGAAAAGCAGTCAAAACGGCGACGTAAGCGCCGCTCAAAATCCCGCCTCCACAAAGACATCAGCCATACAGACCCAGCCATAGAGTAGGGCGAACCGATGGACGATGAACATGCTATTGAGCAACCGTCCGAACAGGACAACCTGGATAAACAATCCGTCCCCAGCGAAGATAACAGTCCGGACGATCTCACGTCGGACAAGTTGCTGGAGCAGAAGAACCTCCACAAAAGGCTCGTCGCCACTGCGCGTAGCCTGAAAAAGCATAAGCGGAAGCTCAAAACAGCGGAAGATGCGCTTAGAATTAGATGGAGCAAAGTACTCAACACCGCAGACAAATACGGCGATAGTCGCCGAACAAAGAGCTACCTAAAGCGAAAACTACTGCCCGAATTTGATGAGGAGGCCGTAGAGCCCCCGCAGTCAAAGAACAAGGAGACCACATGGTCGGATAGACGACCCCATGGTAAACATAGAGCGGCAAATGGCACCGCACACAAGCCGGCACGCGATCCGCACAAGGATTCACATCAAAAAGATGGCCCAGTTAGATCTATCTACGGGCCAAGAAAGCAAGCTCTAGTAAGCAATGCAGCAAATCAAGTATCCGAATATCACGGTACACCTAAATATAGGGGTGCCGCACACCCCCTATGTTTCACCGATGAGGTGCTGGATCATGAATTTCCAGCGGGATTCAAGCCCGTAAACATAGAGGCATACGACGGAACAACACCACAGATCTCGGATTGAGGATTACATCCTCCACATACACATGGCTAGAGGAGATGACCTCCACGCCATAAAATACTTACCCCTCAAGCTCAAAGGGCCAGCATGGCATTGGCTTAAAAGCCTCCCCGAAAACACCATTGGAAGTTGGGAAGAGCTCGAGGATGCTTTTCGGGCAAATTTTCAAGGGACCTATGTCCGACATCCGGATGCGGACAATTTAAGTCACATAACTCAACAACCCGGAGAGTCAGCCCGAAAATTCTGGAACAGATTCCTTACTAAAAAGAACCAAATAGTCGACTGTCTGGATGCCGAAGCCTTAGCAGGTTTCAAACACAACGTCCGAGACGAATGGCTCGCCAGACACCTCGGCCAAGAAAAGCCAATAACAATGGCCGCATTAACGAGCCTCATGACCCGGTTTTGCGCGGGAGAGGATAGTTGGCTGGCAAGATGCAGTACCAGCGACCCAAGTACATCCGAAGTAAGGGATGGAAATGGGAAACCGCGACGCAGCAAGGACCAGCGCCGGACCAAGGGAAACAGCCCGAAGAGCACGGTAGTCAACGCCGGATTCAAAAGCTCACGGCAGAATCATAAAAAACTGCCCCCTAAGGATAAGAGGGACGAGCTATCTAACTTAAACAAAATCTTGGACAAGATATGCCAAATCCACAGTACTCCCGGGAAGCCCGCAAACCATACCCACAGAGATTGTTGGGTCTTCAAGCAGTCCGGCAAACTCAACGCCGAACACAAGGGGCTCGACACACCAAGCGAGGACGAAGACGAACCCCACAAGCAGAGCACCGGAAAACAAAAGAATTTCCCACAAGAAGTCAAAACAGTAAACTCACTTCACGTGACAAAGGGGAAAAACAGAGTGGCGCCCATAGAGATACGCGCCATACGACCTATCCCAGAGGAGTCCCACCACTGGTTGTTAAAACCAATCACCTTCGACCATCAGGATTACTCTAGAAGTATCCGGAATGCAGGATGGACTGCCTTGATATTAGAACCAATAATCGACGGACTCCAAACACAAGTCCTAATGGACGGCGGCAGTGATCTAAACCTGCTATATCAGGACACAATCCGCAAAATGGGGATAGACCCAACCAAAATTCGCCATAGCAACACTTCCTTTCAAGGGGTAATGCCAGGCCCATATGCCCATTGTATGGGCTCTCTACTGCTAGAAGTTGTGTTCGGCTCACCCGACAACTTCCGCCGTGAAAAGTTAACCTTCCACCTACACCATTTACAAGTAGCTAGCAAGCACTACTGGGACGCGAAGCTTTCGCCCGCTTTAACGCAATACCGCATTATGCATCCCTTACACTTAAAATGCCCGGTCCGCGAGGCATCATCTCCTTAAAGGGAAATATCGAGTGTTCCTCGAGCGCGGAAGATTGTGTGACTGCCTTGACAGCCACACACTAAACCGGCTCCACTAATCAAAGCACCTAAACAGGTCGTTCAGACCCCGGACACGGTTGGACGAGTCCGGCGTAAACATACAAGGGCTTACTAGCCGCATACCCCCGCACAAGGGGCTCCGCGCATGTACAACAAGAGACAATAAAGCTCAATTTTATTCATTTTTTGAATCGTACTTTGTTTATTTAATATAACGTACATTTCGCACGATCTTTTTCAACTAAGTTCCTCTCTTTTATAGATGAACACTGAGGGAGTCCTGGACTAGGGGGTGTCCGGACAGCCGGACTATCATTATCCGCCGGACTCCAAGACTACGAAGATACAAGATTGAAGACTCCGTCCCGTGTCCGGATGGGACTTTCCTTGGCGTGGAAGGCAAGCTTGGCAATACGGATATGTTGATCTCCTACCATTGTAACCGACTCTATGTAACCCTAGCCTCCTCCAGTGTCTATATAAACCGGAGGGCTTTAGTCCGTAGGACAACATACATTACAACAATCATACCATAGGCTAGCTTCTAGGGTTTGGCCTCCTTGATCTCGTGGTAGATCCACTCTGTACTACCCATATCATCAATATTAATCAAGTAGGACGAGGGTTTTACCTCCATCGAGAGGGCCCAACTCAGGTAAAACATCGTGTCCCTCGCCTCTGTTACCATCCGCCTAGACGCACGCCGGGACCCCTACCGAGATCCGCCGGTTTTGACACCGACATTGGTGCTTTCATTGAGAGTTCCTCTGTGTCGCCACCGATAGGCTTGATGGCATCTTCAACCAACAACGCTGTCCGTGGTGAGACTTTTCTCCCGGACAGATCCTCGATTCGGCGGCCAAGACCGCGCCAATTCACTTGGCCATCCGGAGCAGATCGAAGCTACGCCCGCCGTCGGTCGATTCGAAGCTTGAACTTCACGGCTGATGTCCGCGGAGACTTGATCTTCGGCGGACTCGAGCCACAGCCAAGCGCGCCGCACTGTGACGATATGCATGATCTAGCTCTGCCACCGAACAGTGCCTTGGTGGCCGCACACGGATCCGCTTCGGCCATTAGCCCGGAGCCGATCGCCCAGATCAAGGGCCGGTGGATAGACGCCGTCACAGGGGCTTCAACATCCACGGCGATGGAGCCAACACCGATCTTGTCCCTCGCGAACTCGTGATTCCGAGGCGGACTCCTCGCGGACTCAAACCTCCCGCGCCCCTACCAATCAATCCGGATTGGGCGCCGGTTATGGAATTCACCGCCGCGGACATCTTTCAATACTCGCCTTTTGGCGATATCTTGAATTCGCTAAAGCATCTCTCGTTATCAGGAGAGTCCTGGCCGGACTATGGCCAGGATGGTTGGGGTACGGACGACGGAGAAATTTAGAGCCCACCCGCCACCCACTTTGTAGCCACTGTCGACGACCTAACCGACATGCTATACTACGACTCCGAAGACATCGATGGAATAAACGACAATGCTGGAGACGAACAAGAAACAGAGCCTATAAGGCACGGGAGGACTACCTCGTCACATGACATATATATGGTGGACACCCCGAAGGAGAGCGATAACGAGGACCAACGGGCCGCGGCAGAAGATGACCCCGCCGATAAACGACCAAAACGGCGACGCAGACGCCGCCCTAAGTCCCGCCTCAACGACAACAACGCTCCCAAAGAGCCCGCAATACGGCAGGGCTCACAAGCGGACGACGAACATGCAAATAAGCAACCGTCCGAACATGACGAGTCAGATAATCAGTCCAGGCCCGGTGAAAACAACAGTCCGGACGACCTCATGCCGGACACGCCGCCGGAGAGCAAGACCCTTCGGAAAAGACTCGTCAGTACTGCAAGAAGCCTAAAGAAGGAAAAACGGAGGCTCAAAACAGCGGAAGACACACTCAGAATGAGATGGAGCAAAGTGCTCACAACCACAGATAAGTATGGCAATGGCCACCAATCAAAGAGCTACCCGAAGCGCAAGCTGCTACCGGAATTCGACGAGGAGGTCATAGAGCCTCCACCGTCCAAAAATAAAGGGGCTGCCTGGTTGGATAGACGGCCAGATGACAGGCCAAATTCTGATAGCGGCGCCACACATAAATCAATCAACGAACTTGGAAGGATAGATGGCCCAGCCAGGTCCATCTACGGGCCAAAGGAGAAGGCCCCAAGAAGCAAGGCAACACGTCAAGTGTCCGATGATAGCGGCACACACAAATACAGGGCGCCGACACCCACTATGTTTCACCGATGAGGTCTTTGGACCATGAATTCCCAAAGAAGATTTAAACCCATAAACATAGAAGCCTACGATGGAACAATGACCCTAGAGTCTGGATAGAAGATTATATACTACATATACACATGGCCGAGGAGACAATCTCCACGCCATAAAATACCTACCCTCAAGCTCAAAGGGCCAGCCCGTCATTGGCTTAAAAGCCTCCCGAAAACACTTGTTGGAAGTTGGGAAGAGCTCGAGGACGCGTTTAGAGCAAATTTCAAGGACTTATGTCCGTCCTCCGGATGCAGATGATCTAAGTCATATAACTCAACAGCCCGGAGAGTCGGCATGAAATTCGGAACAGGTTTCTTACCAAAAAGAACCAAATAGTCGACTGTCCGGACGCCGAATCCTTAGCAGCTTTCAAGTACCGCATTACGCGTCTCTTACACTCAAGATGCCCGGTCCACGTGGCGTCATTTCAGTGCGAGGGTCACTTAAAGACCCGGACTCGGATAAACGAATCCGCTTCAAAGAGTTAGGGGCTCCCTAGCCGCATACCCCATCACAGGGGGCTGCGCGCACAAACAACCGCGGGTTCATAGAAACCCCGCTTTAATTATTTATATTTCTTGTTTTACACATATTTTTCACACGATTTGTTTTCAAACTAAACGTTCCTCTCTTTCTACAGATGAACAACGTGCACACCCGTTCCAGGATAAACGGCGCAATGGAGACACAAAGAGCGTGCGAGGGACCCGCTGTGAGGATTCTTTTCAGATTAAGACCTGCGTAAACCTTTTCTTGTCTCTTGTTGTTATTCTCCTTGGTTTCTTCCCATAGCCAAAGCGAGCTGGACGCTTTGGCATCGGCGCGTCGAAGACCATGCCCGCACGGACACTAGGGGCTTAGGGCATCGTTATGCCCATTATTATAAAGACCGAACACCTTAGGGAGTGTTCGGCGTCTCGAGTTAGGCATTATATGCATCAGCTCGAATCATGTCTTTGGTCAAATGTTGGGTTTGTCCGCTCTCGTGTTTTGCTGCCTTACGTTCAGTATCATCGGCTAACGCGCACCGGGAGAACTATCGCGATTGTGCCCCGGTTAATTTGGCGAGCACCTCGAGAGAAAGCCGAAAACGATCGTCATGATATAGCGAGAGATCGTCAACCACTCGATCGACTATCGGAATGTTTAGAATTCCGCTTTGACGGAGGACCGTTTCGGTCGAGCACATACGTGCTCGACTTGAGAAGTGCGGTGCCACCGAGGCTATATCGTAGCCCCACCTCGAGCTCCACCGCTAAGTGAAAGTGATAAAGCATTATAGTCCAGATTGCCTCGTTAAGCTCGCTACCACCTCCTTAAAATAGGACCGAGGCGTCCGGATTAAGTGTGAAAACGCGCTTTTTTTGAACACCCCGCACCTTGTGCGTGGGGGCTGAAGCAAGACTGCCATCTTTCAAGTTATACAAAAGTATACGTAACGGCCAAGACAGAGAAGTTTTACTACTTGGGACGCACAAGTATAAAAAGGCAGTTATAACATAATCATCGATTTACAAGCTAATATGTTCATTTGAACGTGACATTTTTCGAGCATTGCGACTCTATTACACGAGCGCCACGCATAACTTCCCGAAATAGTGCTCGTGGGGAGCCACTTTCATCCAACCACAGGCGGCAACAATGGTGGCATCCATCTCCGGACAATGCGCCTTCACATGGGCAAGAGCCATCCGCGCGCCCTCGATGCAGGCCGACCGCTTCATCTCCTTTATATGCGGCACCGCTCCAAGGAATTGCTGCAGTAAGCCAAAGTAGCTCGTCGCCTTGGACCTCTCTGGCCAGACATGGGCCACGATGTCAGTCATGGCAAGTCCGGACAATCTATTTAGCTCAGCCCATTCGGCCAACCGGTTTGTCAACGGAAGTGAGTGATCCGGACTGTGGAATTGAGACCAATATAGCTCTCCCGTCTTGTGATCCTTCTGGCTCCAGAAATGCTTAACGGCATCGGCCGCACTTGCAGCTAAGTCCATATACGGATCCTCCGGACTCCACAGCCGCTCAAATTGAGCATACTTTCCATCCATAAACCGGCGACGCGGCGAGAAAAGGCTTGCCACCACGATATCTCCGACTGGCGCGGTTCCTCCTTCATAGCCCGCATTGCGAGCGGGCATCCTTGGCTTCGGCGGTAGCCTTCTTGAGTCTTCCGCTCCAATAAGCGCTCCTTTTCAAGAGCCTCATTGCGGTCGACAAGATCCTTTACTTTCATGGCCAATTCGCCACCTCCACCCTAGCTTAGGCGAAGGCGCAGCCCTTTCGGCTTTCAACTCCTCGGCGCCCTCGAGGCAGCGCGTCACTCCTTCGGGCTTGCTCCTTAGCTAGAGCAAGTTCGCCCAAAACTCTCCACAACAGCAAAGACCGTCAGTACAAACAGCATATAATTTATCAGAGGAGGGCTTCGACCCCCTTCATAAAGCGACTGCGGAGAACTCATTTACCTTGCGACTCGTCAAGTCACCGGTTGACAAGTGCGATGTCCGCATCTGCCAAGTCAAGTTGCTGATTTAACTCGGCAAACCCACTAGTCCGGCTAGCCCTCGGACTATCCGCCACCTGCATAGGAACGGCGGCATTCATTCTCGGCGATTTTGATCCTCGACGCCGCTGTCGTTTCGACAACCTACCGAGTCCTGGGGCTACTATCTATACAGGCGCATTTTATGTGCAAAACTGTTAAAGACAAAGGCGTGCGTCATTCTCGCATACCTCAAATCCCGCCAGCAAACTCATGGCAGCATTACGCAATCCGCCCTCGGCGGACGAAATCCTTCCAATCACCATACGCATCAACACACGGTGATCTTCTGAAATGGACGCCCTCTCAAGCAGATTCTTTAGTTCTCCCGGTCGGATACTAGTGGGTGCCGAGCTCTCTGGCCCCTCCGGACTCGGGGATACCCTCCGTGGTGATACTTCAGGCTCGCCTACCTTATCTGACGGCGCTGCAGACGGAGGCGTTTCGCTCTCCATCATCTCCGGAAGAAGGTCCCCCGAAGATGAACTCATCTGAGAAGGCTGCAGATCCGAACTGCAATATAAATATTTCGGTTACCCACAGAAGCACAAATGAAGGTATTTCCTTACTAATTAACTCCCTCTTTCATACTCACGGCTCGCTGGAGGGCTGATCCTTTGGCGATGATTGTACGTCCGGATTCTCTCCGGACGCAGGACCCCCCGGTGAAGATCTCTTCCCACGCTTAGGGGCTTTGGCCTCCGGATCTTCAGAGGCGGTCCTCTTCTCCCCCTGAAGGGCGGGGCTCTTGGTTCCCCCCTCTTCAGTCGCCCCTTTGGGCGAAATATTAGCTCCTCTATTTTCCCCTTCGCCCCCTTCTGCGGGCGTGACCTCCAACATTCTGACCAGCACGGGCTCCAGTGCGGTCTCTGGGATGGGGGCCGGACACCTTATCAGCCTTGATCGCGCCACCCATTCCTGTGAAAAGTAACGGGTCAGGAGGCGAACTCTAGAAAGGCATATAAACAGAATGTCCGGACTCTGAGCTTTTTACCTAAGTATCCGGGCGATTGCGGCTTAGGCCTGCGTCCTCGGCTAATTCCGGACACGCCACCTGCGGTCCGAAGAACAACTTGTACATCTACACGGGTGTCGCACCCATAAAGTGTTGGAGAATCCGAGGCCCTCTCGGGTTGAACTCCCGAGAGCGGAGAGGACGGCGTTTGCGAGGCGAAGATGCCCGATTAGCATAACTCGCATCACCACGATCAGGTCGATCTCCCTCGCTTGGAGGTCTCGAATCCGGCCCTGCAGTGAGGGCACGTCTTCGGACGGCCCCCAATTGAGCCCTTGGTTGACCCACGACATCAGTTGGCGTGGAGGTCCCGGGCGGAATAAAGGCAGCGGCTTTTGCCTGCTGCCCTTCGGAGCGGTGATATAGAACCACTCCTGCTGCCACAGCTGAGTTCCTCTTGGAAGAAGCCCTCGGGCCACGGGGCATCGGCCTTTTTGCTTATGGCCGCCCCGCCGCACTCCGCTTGACGCCCCCCGATCATCTTCGGCTCCACCTTGAAGGTCTTCAGCCATAGGCCAAAGTGGGGAGTGACGCGGAGGAAGGCTTCGCAGACGATAATGAATGCGGAGATATGGAGGATGGACACCGGAGTCAAGTCGTGAAAATCCAACCCATAGTAGAACATGAGCCCTCTCACGAAGGGGTCCGTCGGGAAGCCTAAACCCCGACGGAGGTGGGATCTGAAGACAACGAACTCACCGGGCTCGGGGCGGGCACGGCCTGCCCTTGGGCAGGCAACTCAGTCTTGAAACCTCGTGGGCCGTGCTTGGCCTCACGTAACTTCAATATGTCCTCCTCTCGTGACGGAGGAGGGCATCCACCGCCCCGGAGGTCGAGCCGGACATGGTTGAGATCCGGCGCTCGAATCTGAGGCTCGGGTGTTGGAACCGGGAGCGAGGAAGAGATTCGATCGCGAGATTGAAGAACAAGGACAAGCCTTGGTCCTCTTATAAAGAGGAAAAATACCAAGAGCCGTCTCCGTGACCGTTTGGGATTCACCTTCGATAGAAGAGGCGTGGCGGCGGAACGGTTGGGTTACCCACGCGTATTGATGAGAATCCGGAATAAGGGGAACGCGATCTCGCTTCGACAAGGCGTGCCAAAAACCGCGCCGCTAAACGTCTTTGGTGGTATAGTAAAAACGATTCAAACAAAGGCTTGGTGGCGGTGTGATGTCACACCGCATAATCGTCGCCAGATTAAGCTAAGTGTACATTTTATTCTCTCTGCGGTGGAATGTGGAAATTATTTTTGCGAGCGGACACTATCCGGTGTTCATGATCTTCTCTCGATTATTCAAAGAGGAACCTGCCTTGCAATGCCGAACATTATCGCGCGGACTTATCGTCATTGAAGCCCGGTTCGAGGGCTCTTGAGGAGTCCTAGACTAGGGGTGTCCGGACAGCGGACTATCATTATCCGCGGACTCCAAGACTACGAAGATACAAGATTGAAGACTCCGTCCGTGTCCGGATGGGACTTTCCTTGGCGTGGAAGGCAAGCTTGGCAATACGGATATGTAGATCTCCTACCATTGTAACCGACTCTGTGTAACCCTAGCCTCCTCCGGTGTCTATATAAACCGGAGGGCTTTAGTCTGTAGGACAACATACATTACAACAATCATACCATAGGCTAGCTTCTAGGGTTTAGCCTCCTTGATCTCGTGGTAGATCCACTCCTGTACTACCCATATCATCAATATTAATCAAGTAGGACGTAGGGTTTTACCTCCATCGAGAGGGCCTGAACCTGGGTAAAAACATCGTGTCCCTCGTCTCCTGTTACCATCCGCCTAGCCGCACTGTTCGGGACCCCCTACCCGAGATCCGCCGATTTTGACACCGACAAACACCGTGCTACACCTGTCCAGGATACGGCACAACGGAGACACAGGCGCAGACGTGCAGTAGGGACCCATTGCAAGGATTTCTTTCAGATTAAGACCCTGCGTAAACCTTTTTTACTGTCTCTTGTTGATACACATCCCCCGGTTTCTTGCTATAACCGAGGAGGAGGCTGGCGTTTTGGCATGGGCCATGTCAGAATTTCGCGTGTACCTGGACACCAAGGGCTTATTACAAAGGGCGTTGTTCGGCCCGTTTTCATAAAGAGCGAATACCTTAGGGAGTGTTTGGTGTCTCGAGTTAGGCCTTATATGCATCAGCTCTGAATCATGTCTTTGGTCAAATGTTGGGTTTGCCCGGCTCCTGTGTTTTGCTGCCTTACTTTCGCTCTATCGGCTAACGCGGCACCAGGAGAACTACTGCAATTGTGCCCCAGTTCGTCCAGGCGAGCACCTCAGTAGAGAAAGCCGAAAACTGACTGTCATGATATAACGTGAGACTGGTCAACCACTCGATGACCCGTCGGAATCTTTAGAATTCCTCCACATTAACGAAGGGCGTTTCGGTCGAGCATGACGCGTGCCCGAATTGAGCGGCGCGGTGCCCCTAGGGGCTATATAGTAGCCCCACTGTCAAACTCCTATGGCTAAGTGAAAGTGATAAAGCATTATAGTCCGGTTGCCTAGTTTGCCGTGCTATCACCTCCTTTATAGGACCAAGACGTTGGATCAAGTGTGAAAATGCGCCTTTTGCAAACACCCCCGCATTATATGCGTGGGGGCTGAAAGCAAGACCGCCATCTTTCAAAGTTATATACACATATACATTAACGGCCGCCGCACAGAGGTATTTTAATTCTTGAAAGGCACAAGTATAAGAAGCTTTTATATATTCCATGAAACATTGTTTCACAATAATACATGTTATTCGAACATAATATCCTTGAGCATCGCGTCTCTATTAAGCGAGCGCCTGCAGAACTTCACGAAAATAGTGCTCGGCAGTACTCGGCTTCCGTCCGAATCTTGGGATGCAACATCGGTGGCCTTCATCTCCGCCCAGTATGTCTTGACACGGGCAAGAGCCATCCACGCACCCTCTATGCATGCCGGCCTCCTCATTGCATTGATATGCGGCACCGCACCAAGGAACTGCTGAACCAAGCCAAAATAACTCTTTGGCTCGGGCCTTTTCGGCCACAAAAGACTCACGACATCCTTCATGGCAAGTCCGGATAACCTATTCAGCGCCGCCCATTCGGCCAAGCGATCGGTTAATGGAAGCGGGCGCTCTGGATTATGGAACTATGACCAAAAAACCTTTTCCATTGCGTGATCCTTTTGATCTCGGAAGTGTTGGCGCGTCCGCAGTCTTGCCGCCAAGTCGGATAAGCATCCTCCGCACTCCACAGGCCGGTACAACCGAGCATATTTAGGATCCACGAATTTCCTCCGCAGCGAAAGGGCTTTCCACCGCGATATCTCGACTGACGCAGCTCCTCCTTCATAGCTCTCATCGCAGAGCGAGCATCCTTAACCTCGGTAGTGGCCTTCTTCAGGTCCTCTTGCACCGCTCGATCTTCTTTTTCAAGAAGCTTGCAGCGGTCGGCAGCATTCTTCAACTTCACGACCATCTCGGCCATTTCCTTCTTGCTTGGCGATGAGCAGCCTGTTCGCTTTTTAGCTCTTGGCCGCCTTTAAAACAGCCGCATCACTCTTTCTGGCTGCTCCTTGGCTCGGCGAGCTCCGCCCGAAGGTTCTCCATGGCAGCGGCACCATCTGCATCAAGCATACATGTTGTAAGGCACGGGCATCAAGCTCCCTTACCAGGTGTCCGCGGAGAAATTGCATACCTTGTGACTCGTCAAGCCGCTTATTGACAAGCGCGATGTCAGCATCCGCCACGTCAAGTTGTCGCTTTAGTTCGGCAAATTCATCAGTCCGGCTAGCTACCGGACACTTCGCCACCTACATATGAACGGCGACATATTATACGTGGGATTACGATCCTCGGCGCGCTGTCATTTCTGCCAACACACCGAGCCTCAGGGGCTACTATCTACACAGGGCGCATTTTATATGCGGAACTGTCAGAAGGTACATCATTTTGCGTACCTCAAAACCTGTCAGTAAACTTCTGACGGCTTCGTGCAATCCACTCTCAGCGGATGAAATCCTTTCAATCACCGTACCCATTAATGCACGGTGACCTTCTGAGATAGATGCTCGCCCGAGAAGATCCTTCAGCTCCTCCGACCGTACACCAGCTGGTGCCGGACTCGTCCGATGGCCTTTTTCGAAGGCCGGACGCGGAGGGCTTTGAGGGGACATACAACTTCCTTCCGGCCCCGCCGGACTCGGAGAAACCCTCTGCGACGACACCTCAGGGTCGCCCGCCTCGCAAGATGGTATGGCAGGGGGAGGCGTTTCGCTCTCCATCATCTCTGGACGAAGATCCCCTAAAGATGAGCTCTGCTGAGAAGGGTTGAGATCCGAACTACAAGGTAAAATTTCGGTTATCTTCATCAGAAATAGGGCAGGGATATCCTTTATTTAAAAAAAACTCCCCTTTTTACTTAGGCTCGGTGGAGGGTGATCCCCTTGGGAGCACAATGCGGCCGAGGCATCTCTCGGCGTAGGACCCTCTGACGAAGATTTCTTCCCCCGCTTTGAGACCATGGTCTCCGGGTCTTCAGAGGCGGTCCTCTTCGTCCCTTGGATGGAGGGATTCTCGATCCCTCCTTTCCTGACAGCCTCCTTCGCGAAGGAGGTAGCTTCCTTGTTCCCCCCTTCACCTTCTTCCGAAGGCGCAACCTCCAGCATCCTGGTTAACACGGGATCCGACGTGGTCTCAGGGAGGGGGGCCGCACACCTGATTAACTTTGCTTTCGCTATCCACTCCTGTTCAAGGGACAACTCTTTTAAAGGGCAAGTTCGTGATAAATATGGGATAGGTGTCCGGGTACAGGGCTACTTACTTGAGTATCCGGGCGATTGCAGCTCAGACCCGCGTCCTCGGTCAAGTCCGGGCACATCGCTTGTGATCCGAAGAAAAGCTTGTACATCTCCATGGGTGTCGCGCCCATAAAATGTTGGAGAGCTCGTGGTCCCTCCGGGTTAAATTCCCACAAAGGAGGAGGCGGCGTTTGCGAGCGAGGTGCAGCGAATCAGCATGACTGCGCTACTACGATTAGAGTGATCTCTCTCTCTAGGAGGTCTTGAATGCGGCCCTGCAACAAGGGCACGTCCTTGGACGGCCCCCAGTCAAGTCCTTTATTGACCCATGACGCCATCCGCGGTGGAGGACCCGAGCGAAAGGCAGGTGGCGCTCCTCTTGTTGCCATAGGCTGAGCTCCTCTTGAAAAGAGCCCTCGGGCCATGGAGCATCATAATTCTTGCTTATAACTGCCCCTCCGCACTCTACCTGCTGCCCCTTGATCATCTTCGGCTCCACTTTGAAGGTCTTGATCCACAATCCGAAGTGAGGGGTAATGCGGAGGAAGGCTTCGCATACGACAATGAACGATGAGATGTGGAGGATGGACTCCGGATCCAAGTCATGAAATTCCAACCCATAGTAAAACATGAGCCCCCTCACGAAGGGGTCCGTCGGGAAGCCTAGCCCCCGAAGAAAGTGAGACGTGAACACTACGCTTTCGCCAGGCTTGGGAGTGGGAATAACCTGCCCTTGGGCAGGCAGCCTATGCAAAATTTTGCCGGTTAGATACCTGGCATCTCTTAGCTTTAACACGTCTTCTTCTGTAACGGAGGAAGGCATCCACCGGCTTTGTAGGTCGGAGCCGGACATCATTGAAGGTCCGAAGCGCCTGAATCTGGAGCTTTGGGTGTTGGAACTCGAGGCGAGGGGCGGATTTGATTGAGATTGAAAGAAAGGAGTGGAGCCTTGGTCTCTTTATAAAGAGGTTGAATACCAAGAGCCTTCCCCGTGACCGTTTGGGACTCACCTTTGATAGGGGAGACGAGCCAACAGGCACGACTGGGTTACCCGCGCCCGTATTAATGAGAATCTCGGAATAAAGTGACACGATCTCTGCTTTGACAAGACGTGCCAAGAAACCGCCTCGCTAAACGCGCTGAGGTGGGACAGTAAAAACGATTCGAATAAAGGCTTGGCCGTGGTGTGATGTCGCGCCACGGAATATGTCAGCAGATTGAATTTGTGTAAATATTATTCTCTCTACGGTGGTATATGGAACTTATTTTGCAGAGCCGGACACTATCCTTGTGTTCAAAATCTTCTATGAAGTATTCGGAGGAGGAACCCGCCTTGCAATGCCGAAGACAATATCTTGCGCCGGACTAAATCGTCATTGAAGCCTGGTTCGGGGACTCTTGAGGAGTCTGGATTATGGGGTGTCCGGATAGCGAACTATCACCTTTGGCTGGACTCTGGACTATGAAGATACAAGATTGAAGACTTCGTCCGTGTCCGGATGGGACTTTCCTTGGCGTGGAGGGCAAGCTTGGCGATCTGAGATATGTAGATCTCCTACCATTGTAATCGACTCTGTAACCCTAACCCTCTTCGGTGCCTATATAAACCGGAGGGTTTTAGTCCGTAGGACGAACAACAATCATACCATAGGCTAGCTTCTAGGGTTTAGCCTCTCTGATCTCGTGGTAGATTTACTCTTCTAGTACCCATATCATCAATATTAATCAAGTAGGAGTAGGGTTTTACCTCCATCGAGAGGGCCCGAACCTGGGTAAAAACATTGTGTCCCTTGTCTCCTGTTACCATCGCCTAGACGCACAGTTCGGGACCCCCTACCCGAGATCCGCCGGTTTTGACACCGACAACTCCCCTTTCCTAGTCCCACTAGGAGGGGGGAGGAAGGAGTGGAGAGGGGAAAGGCAAGGGGGGCACCACCCCCCCCTCCTTCCTTGTCCTATTTGGACTCAAGGGGAGGGGGCGCGCGGCCTGCCTTGGCCGGCCCCTTTATCTCCACTAGGGCCCATCAAGGCCCATTAGCCCCCGGGGGTTCCGGTAACCCCCCGGCACTCCGGTAAAATCCCGATTTCACCCGGAACTATTCCGATGTCCAAATATAGGCTTCCAATATATCGATCTTTATGTGTTGACAATTTCGAGACTCCTCGTCATGTTCGTGGTCATATCCGGGACTCCGAACTACCTTCGGTTCATCAAAACACATAAACTCATATTACCGATCGTCACCGAACATTAAGCGTGCGGACCCTACGGGTTCGAGAACTATGTAGACATGACCGAGACTCGTTTCCGGTCAATAACCAATAGCGGAACTTGGATGCTCATATTGGCTCCTACATATTCTACGAAGATCTTTCTCGGTCAAACCGCATAACAACATACGTTGTTCCCTTTGTCATCGGTATGTTACTTGCCTGAGATTCAATCATCAGTATCTCAATACCTAGTTCAATCTTGTTACCGGCAAGTCTCTTTACTCGTTCCGTAATACATCATCCCACAACTAACTCATTAGTTGCATTGCTTGCAAGGCTTATAGTGATGTGCATTACCGAGAGGGCCCAGAGATACTTCTTCGACAATCGGAGTGACAAATCCTAATCTCGATCTATGCCAACTCAACAAGTACCATCAAAGACACCTGTGGAGCACCTTTATAATCACCCAGTTACGTTGTGACGTTTGGTAGCACACAAAGTGTTCCTCCGGTATTCGGGAGTTACATAATCTCATAGTCATAGGAACATGTATAAGTCATGAAGAAAGCAATAGCAATATATGAAACGATCGAATGCTAAGCTAACGGAATGGGTCAAGTCAATCACATCATTCTCTAATGATGTGATCCCGTTAAACAAATGACAACTCATGTCTATGGCTAGGAAACTTAACCATCTTTGATTCAACGAGCTAGTCAAGTAGAGGCATACTAGTGACACTTAGTTTATTTATATATTCACACACGTACTAAGTTTCCGGTTAATACAATTTTAGCATGAATAATAAACATTTATCATGATATAAGGAAATATAAATAACAACTTTATTATTGCCTCTAGGGCATATTTCCTTCAGTCTCCCACTTTCACTAGAGTCAATAATCTAGATTACACAGTAATGATTCTAACACCCATGGAGTCTTGGTGTTGATCATGTTTTGCTCGTGAGACAGGCTTAGTCAACGGGTCTGTAACATTTAGATCCGTATGTATCTTGCAAATCTCTATGTCTCCTTCCTTGACTTGATCGCGGATGGAATTGAAGCATCTCTTGATGTGCTTGGTTCTCTTGGGAATTCTGGATTCCTTTGCCAAGGCAATTGCACCAGTATTGTCACAAAAGATTTTCATTGGACCCGATGCACTAGGTATGACACCTAGATCGGATATGAACTCCTTCATCGAGACTCCTTCATTTGCTGCTTCCGAAGCAGCTATGTACTCCGCTTCACACGTAGATCCCGCCAAGATGCTTTGCTTAGAACTGCACCAACTGACAGCTCCACCGTTCAATATAAACACATATCCGCTTTGTGACTTAGAGTCATCCGGATCAGTGTCAAAGCTTGCATCGACGTAACCATTTACGATGAGCTCTTTGTCACCTCCATAAACGAGAAACATATCCTTAGTCCTTTTCAGGTATTTCAGGATGTTCTTGACCGTTGTCCATTGATCCACTCCTGGATTACTTTGGTTTGGTACCTCCCTTCTAAACTAATAGCAAGGCACACATCAGGTCTGGTACACAACATTGCATACATGATAGAACCTATGGCTGAAGCATAGGGAACATCTTTCATTTTCTCTCTATCTTCTGCAGTGGTCGGGCATTGAGTCTGACTCAACTTCACACCTTGTAACACGTGCAAGAACCCTTTCTTTGCTTGATCCATTTTGAACTTCTTCAAAACTTTATCAAGGTATGTGCTTTGTGAAAGTCCAATTAAGCGTCTTGATCTATCTCTATAGATCTTGATGCCCAATATATAAGCAGCTTCACCGAGATCTTTCATTGAAAAACTCTTATTCAAGTATCCTTTTATGCTATCCAGAAATTCTATATCATTTCCAATCAACAATATGTCATCCGCATCTAATATTAGAAATGCTACAGAGCTCCCACTCACTTTCTTGTAAATACATGCTTCTCCAAAAGTTTGTATAAAACCATATGCTTTGATCACACTATCAAAACGTTTATTCCAACTCCGAGATGCTTGCACCAGTCCATAGATGGATCACTGGAGCTTGCACGCTTTGTTAGTATCCTTTGGATCGATAAAATCTTCAGGTTGCATCATATACAACTCTTCTCCCAGAAATCCATTCAGGAACACAGTCTTTACATCCATTTGCTTAATTTTTTAATCATAAAATGCGACAATTGCTAACATGATTCAGACGGACTTAAGCATCGCTACGGGTGAGAAAGTCTCATCATAGTCAACTCCTTGAACTTGTCGAAAACCTTTTGCAACAAGTCGAGCTTTGTAGACAGTAACATTACCGTCAGTGTCAGTCTTCTTCTTGAAGATCCATTTATTCTCGATGGCTTGCCGATCATCGGGCAAGTCAACCAAAGTCCACACTTTGTTCTCATACATGGATCCCATCTCAGATTTCATGGCCTCAAACCATTTTGTGGAATCTGGGATCATCATTGCTTCCGCATAGTTCGTAGGTTCATCACGGTCTAGTAACATGACCTCCAGAATAGGATTACTGTACCACTCTGGTGCGGATCTTACTCTAGTTGACCTACGAGGTTCAGTAGTAACTTGATCTGAAGTTGCATGATCATCATCCTTAGCTTCCTCACTAATCGGTGTAGAAGTCAGAGGAATAGATTTCTGTGATGAACTACTTTCCAATAAGGGAGCAGGTACGGTTACCTCATCAAGTTCTACTTTCCTCCCACTCACTTCTTTCGAGAGAAACTCCTTCTCTAGAAAGGATCCATTCTTAGCAACGAATGTCTTGCCTTCGGATTGTGATAGAAGGTGTACCCAACAGTCTCCTTTGGGTATCCTATGAAGACACATTTCTCCGATTTGGGTTCGAGCTTATCAAGTTGAAGCTTTTTCACATAAGCATCGCAGCCCCAAACTTTAACAAACGACAACTTTGGTTTCTTGCCAAACCACAGTTCATAAGGCTTCGTCTCAACGGATTTAGATGGTGCCCTATTTAACGTGAATGCAGCCATCTCTAAAGCATAACCCCAAAACGATAGTGGTAAATCAGTAAGAGACATCATAGATCGCACCATATCTAGTAAAGTACGATTACGATATTCAGACACACCATTACGCTGTAGTGTTCCAGGTGGCGTGAGTTGCGAAACTATTCCGCATTGTTTCAAATAAAGACCAAACTCGTAACTCAAATATTCTCCTCCATGATCAGATTGTAGAAACTTTATTTTCTTGTTATGATGATTTTCCACTTCACTCTGAAATTCTTTGAACTTTTCAAATGTTTCAGACTTATGTTTCATCAAGTAGATATACCCATATCTGCTCAAATCATCTGTGAAGGTGAGAAAATTACGATACCCGCCGCGAGCCTCAATATTCATCGGAGCACATACATCAGTATGTATGATTTCCAACAAATCTGTTGCTCGCTCCATAGTTCTGGAGAACGGTGTTTTAATCATCTTGCCCATGAGGCATGGTTCACAAGTACCAAGTGATTCATAATCAAGTGGTTCCAAAAGTCCATCAGAATGGAGTTTCTTCATGCACTTTACACCAATATGACCTAAATGGCAGTGCCACAAATAAGTTGCACTATCATTATCAACTCTGCATCTTTTGGCTTCAATATTATGAATATGTGTGTCACTGCTATTGAGATTCATCAAAAATAGATCACTCCTCAAGGGTGCATGACCATAAAAGATATTACTCATATAAATAGAACATCCATTATTCTCAGATTTAAATGAATAACCGTCTCGCAGCAAACAAGATCCAGATATAATGTTCATGCTCAATGCTGGCACCAAATAACAATTATTCAGGTCTAAAACTAATCCCGAAGGTAGATGTAGAGGTAGCGTGCCGACCGCGATCACATCGACTTTGGAACCATTTCCCACGCGCATCGTCACCTTGTCCTTAGCCAATCTTTGCTTTGGTCCCTCTTTCGAGTTGCAAATATTAGCAACAGAACCAGTATCAAATACCCAGGTGCTACTGCAAGCATTAGTAAGGTACACATCAATAACATGTATATCACATATCCCTTTGTTCACCTTGGCATCCTTCTTATCCGCCAAATACTTGGTGCAGTTCCGCTTCCAGTGACCAATCCATTTGTAGTAGAAGCACTCAGTCTCAGGCTTAGGTCCAGACTTGGGCTTCTTCACTTGAGCAGCAACTTGGTTGCCGTTCTTCTTGAAGTTCCCCTTCTTTCCTTTACCCTTTTTCTTGAAACTGGTGGTCTTGTTGACCATCAACACTTGATGCTCCTTCTTGATTTCTACCTCCGCAACCTTTAGCATCGCGAAGAGCTCGGGAATTGTCTTATCCTTCCCTTGCATATTATAGTTCATCACGAAGCTCTTGTAGCTTGGTGGCAGTGATTGAAGAATTCTGTCAATGACACTATCGTCCGGAAAATTAACTCCCAGTTGAATCAAGTGATTGTTATACCCAGACATTTTGAGTATATGCTCACTGACAGAACTATTCTCCTCCATCTTGCAGCTGTAGAACTTATTGGAGACTTCATATCTCTCAATCCGGGCATTTGCTTGAAATATTAACTTCAACTCCTGGAACATCTCATATGCTCCATGACGTTCAAAATGTTATTGAAGTCCCGGTTCTAAGCCGTAAAGCATGGCACACTGAACTATCGAGTAGTCATCAACTTTGCTCTGCCAGACGTTCATAACATCTGGCGTTGCTCCTGCAGCGGGTTTGGCACCTAGTGGTGCTTCCAGGACGTAATTCTTCTGTGCAACAATGAGGATAATCCTCAAGTTACGGACCCAGTCCCTGTAATTGCTACCATCATCTTTCAACTTTGCTTTCTCAAGGACGCATTAAAATTCAATGGAACAACAGCACGAGCCATCTATTGACAACAACATAGACATGCAAAATACTATCAGGTACTAAGTTCATGATAAATTAAAGTTCAGTTAATCAAATTACTTAAGAACTCCCACTTAGATAGACATCCCTCTAATCATCTAAGTGATCACGTGATCCATATCAACTAAGCCAGGTCCGATCATCACGTGAGATGGAGTAGTTTTCAATGGTGAACATCACTATGTTGATCATATCTACTATATGATTCATGCTCGACCTTTCGGTCTCAGTGTTCCGAGGCCATATCTGCATATGCAGGCTCGTCAAGTTTAACCCGAGTATTCTGCGTGTGCAAAACTGGCTTGCACCCGTTGTATGTGAACGTAGAGCTTATCACACCCGATCATCACGTGGTGTCTTGGCACGATGAACTTTCGCAACGGTGCATACTCAGGGAGAACACTTACTCCTTGAAATTTAGTGAGAGATCATCTTATAATGCTACCATCGATCTAAGCAAAATAAGATGCATAAAAGATAAACATCACATGCAATCAATATAAGTGATATGATATGGCCATCATCATCTTGTGCCTTTGATCTCCATCTCCAAAGCACCGTCATGATCACCATCGTCACCGGCGCGACACCTTGATCTCCATCGTAGCATCGTTGTCGTCTCGCCAACTATTGCTTCTACGACTATCGCTACCGCTTAGTGATAAAGTAAAGCAATTACATGGCGATTGCATTTCATACAATAAAGCGACAACCATATGGCTCCTGCCAGTTGCCGGTAACTCGGTTACAAAACATGATCATCTCATACAATAAATATAGCATCATGTCTTGACCATATCACATCATAGCATGCCCTGCAAAAACAAGTTAGACGTCCTCTACTTTGTTGTTGCAAGTTTTACGTGGCTGCTACGGGCTGAGCAAGAACCATTCTTACCTACGCATCTAAACCATAACCATATTTCGTCAAGTATGTGCTGTTTTAACCTTCACAAGGACTGGGCGTAGCCACATGATACGTCTCCGTCGTATCTATAATCTTTGATTATTCCATGCCAATATTCTACAACTTTCATATACTTTTGGCAACTTTTTATACTATTTTTTGGGATTAACATATTGATCCGAAGGCTCAAATGCAGTTCATGCATTGCATGTTTTTGTTTCGCAGAAACCCAATATCAAACAGAGTCCAAATGGGATAAAAACGGACGGAGATTTTTTTCCGAATATTTGTGATTTTTCGGAAGTAAAATCAACACGAGACGGTGCCCGAGGGGGGCAGGAGATAGGGGGCGCGCCCCAGGGAGGCAGTCACACACTGGACTCTCCTGGGCCCCCCGTAAGGCGGTTGACGCTCTTCTCTGTGCGCAAGAAAGCTAATTTTATGAGAAAGATCTAGGCGAAAGACTCACCGCAATCGGAGTTACGGATCTCCGGATATTTAAGAAACGGTGAAGGGGTAGAATCTGAGAACGCAGAAACAGAGAGATAGATCCAATCTCGGAGGGGCTCTCGCCCCTCCCAAGCCATGGGAGCCAAGGACTAGAGGGGAAAGCCTCCCATCTAGGGAGAAAGTCAAGGAAGAAGAAGAAGAAGGGGCGCTCTCTCCCCCTTGCTTCCGGTGGTGCCGGAACACCGCCGGGGGCCATCATCATCACCGTGGCCCGCTGTAGCCTCTACTTGAACATGGTGCTTTATGCTTTATATTATTTTCCAATGATGTGTTGTCATCCTATGATGTCTGAGTAGATTCTTGTTGTCCTATCGGTGATTGATGAATTGCTATGATTGGCTTGAGTTGCATGTTTTATTATTGGTGCTGTCCTATGGTGCCCTCCGTGTCGCGCAAGCGTGAGGGATTCCCACTGTAGGGTTTGCAATGCGTTCATGATTCGCTTATAGTGGGTTGCGTGAGTGGCTGAAACACAAACCCGAGTAAGGGGATTGTTGCATATGGGATAAAAGGGGACTTGATACTTTAATGCTATGGTTGGGCTTTACCTTAATGAATCTTTAGTATTTGCGGATGCTTGCTAGAGTTCCAATCATAAGTGCATATGATCCAAGTATAGAAAGTATGTTAGCTTATGCCTCTCCCTAAAATAGAATTGCAATAGTGATTACCGGTCTAGTAACACAGTCAATTGCTTAGAGACAATTCCACAACTCCTACCACCACTTTTCCACACTCGCTATATTTAATTTATTGCTTCTTTATCTAAACAGCCCCTAGCTTTTATTTACGCGTTCTTTATTATCTTGCAAACCTATCCTATCACACCTACAAAGTACTTCTAGTTTCATACTTGTTCTAGGTAAAGCGAACGTCAAGCGTGCGTAGAGTCGTATCAGTGGCTGATAGGACTTGAGAGAGTATTTGTTCTACCTTTAGCTCCTCGTTGGGTTCGACACTCTTACTTATAGAAAGAGGCTACAACTATCCCATATACTTGCGGGTTATCAAGACCTTTTTCTGGCGCCGTTGCCGGGGAGTCATAGCGTGGAGTGAATATTCTTGTGTGTGCTTGTTTGCTTTATCACTAAGTAATTTTTATTTGCTGTTCTAAGTTGTTCTCTATCTTTAGTTATGGATATGGAACACGAAATACCAAAAAAATTAGGTGTACTTGCTACTCATGGAGATGGGGTAACTCCTAAAACCCTCGATTCTCATTATGCAAGAGATATTATATACTACTTTGATAATCCTGAGAAAACCCCATTCAACTTTATAATGGGAGACACGTTGGATCAACGTGAATACTTTAGGGATTATTGCTCGACACAAAAAGGGAAACTATTATGGGATCAATTTATTATGTTGCGTTGGTATGCCTGGGCTCTATGCTTGAGATATGATATTACTTGTTGCTCTAGGATGAAGGCTCCACACCTTCCCTTTTCATGCAAATTTAATGATAACGAAACCTTAGTTTTTGATGCTAATGGTATATATGATTACTATGATGTGGAACAAATAGAAGAATTTGTTGCTTTTAAGGCTGCTTATGAAATTGAATCTTTGTTTGGAAAGTATGAAGCTTTAGATGATGATGTTTATAGGCCTGAAAATCTTGCTATACTTAGATATTGCTATGAAAATATGAGTACAATTACTATATTAATGCATTTATTGAGAAAGTCTCCGCTGTCCAAGAAGAGACTAATATTTTGCAGGAAGCTATGGAAGAAGAAATTGATGAAACAGTGAGCTCATTGGATGAAAAAGATGATGAGGAGAGCGAAGAACAAAAGGAGGAAGAGCAGATTAGCTACCCGTGCCCACCTTCTAATGAGAGTAACCCTCCAACTCATACATTATTTAATTCCCCTTCGTGCTTACCGAAGGATGATTGCTATGGTGATTGCTATGATCCCTTGAATTTGTTTGAAATATCCCTTTTTGATGATGCTTGCTATGCTTGTGGCCAAGATGCCAATATGAATTATGCTTATGGAGATGAACTTGCTATAGTTCCTTATGTTAAAAATGAAATTGTTGCTATTACACCCACGCATGATAGTCCTATTATCTTTTTGAATTCTCCAAACTACACTATATCGGAGAAGTTTGTGCTTATTAAGGATTATATTGATGGATTGCCTTTTACCATTGCACATGATGATTTTGATGAATATAATATGCATGTGCTTGTTGCTCCTACTTGCAATTATTATGAGAGAGGAACTCTATCTCCACCTCTCTATGTTTCCAATATGATAGAATTGCAAGAAACTGTTTATACTATGCATTGGCCTTTACTATGTGTGCATGAATTGTTCTTTTATGACATGCTGATGCATAGGAAGAGAGTTAGACTTCGTTGTTTCATGATTTATGTTACTTTGTGCTCACTACTAAATTATTAATCATTGTTAATTAAAATTGGCTTTGATATACCTTGGGATCCGGGTGGATTCATTACTTGAGCACTAAATGGCTAGCTTAATAGCTTTAAAGAAAGCGCTGCCAGGGAGACAACCCGGAAGTTTTAGAGAGTCATTTATTTCTGTTGAGTGCTTTCATATAGTTTAAAAACAAAAAATAAAGAGGGGAACCTAAAAACTTTTCAAAAAGGAAAGTGAAAGTGAGAAAGACAAGCATTGTTGAAGTGGGAGCTAGCCTTGAACTTTTTCATGCTCATGGAAACTTTGTGAATCTTGATTACAGAAAATTTTAAACACAAATAATTATCCCCTTGTACAATTCAATTGTATTATAAAAATAATGTGCCAAGGTTTGCCTTTAGGATGTTTACAATGCTTGTTGGTTTGTATGGTGTAGGACAGAAACTTTGATTGTAGTGCGTGATTTTACATTTTTAACTGGGACGTCAATTGGTTCTGATTGCTTTTGCACTGTCTTTCTATACAACTTTTTTATTTTTCCTAATTTTGGTAGAATTTTTGGCGTACCATAAGTATGGTGGATATTCAGATTACTACAGACTGTTCTGTTTTTGACAGATTCTGTTTTTGATGCATAGTTTGCTTGTTTTGATGAAACTATCAATTTATATCAGTGGATTAAGCCATGGAAAAGTTATATTAAAGTAGACACAATGCAAAAACAAAATATGAATTGGTTTGCAACAGTACTTAGAGTGGTGATTTGCTTTATTATACTAACGGATCTTACCAAGTTTTCTGTTGAAGTTTTGTGTGGATGAAGTGTCCAATCGAGGAGGTCTCGATATGAGGAAAAGGAAGAGAGGCAAGAGATCAAGCTTGGGGATGCCCAAGGCACCCCAAGTAAATATTCAAGGATACTCAAGCGTCTAAGCTTGGGGATGCCCCGGAAGGCATCCCCTCTTTCTTCAACGAGTATCGGTATGTTTTCGAATTCGTTTCGTTCATGCATTATGTGCAAGTCTTGGAGCGTCTTTTGCATTTAGTTTTCACTTTTCTTTTATGCACCATGCTGGTATGAGATAGTCCTTGGTTGATTTATAGAATGCTGATTGCACTTCACTTAAATCTTTTGAGTATGGCTTTATAGAATGCTTCATGTGCTTCACTTATATCATTTGAAGTTTGGATTGCCTGTTTCTCTTCACATAGAAAACCGCCATTTGTAGAATGCTATTTTGCTTCACTATATTTGTTAGAGCATGGGCATATCTTTTGTAGAAAGAATTAAACTCTCTTGCTTCACTTATATCTTTTTAGAGAGATGACAGGAATTGGTCATTCACATGGTTAGTCATAAAATCCTACATAAACTTGTAGATCGCTGAATATGATATATTTGATTCCTTGCAATAGTTTTGCGATATAAAGGCGGTGATATTAGAGTCATGCTAGTGGGTGGTTGTGGATTGTAGAGACACTTGTGTTGAGGTTTGCAAGTCCCGTAGCATGCACGTATGGTAACCGTTGTGTCACAAATTTGAAGCATGGGGTGTTTCTTTGATTGTCTTCCTTATGAGTGGCGGTCGGGGACTAGCGATGGTCTTTTCCTACCAATCTATCCCCCTAGGGGCATGCGTATGTTAGGGAACGTAGTAATTTCAAAAAATTTCCTACGCACACACAAGATCATGGTGATGTATAGCAACGAGAGGGGAGAGTGTTGTCTACATACCCTTGTAGACCCGAAGCGGAAGCGATCACAACGTAGAGGAAGTAGTCGTACGTTCTCCTCGCGATCCGACCGATCCCGGCGCCGTTACTCCGGCGCCCCCGAGTTCTTGACACACGTACAGCTCGATGACGTCCCTCGTACTCCGATCCAGCCGAGTGTCGAGGGAGAGTTTCACGACCTGACGGCGTGGTGGCGATCTTGATGTTTCACGGCGCGGGCTTCGCTTAAGCTTCGCGACGGTATGACCGAGGTGGAATATGGTGGAGGGGGGCACCGCACACGGCTAAGGAACGATCCGTAGATCAAACTTGTGTCTTCTAGGGTGCCCCCCTGCCCCCGTATATAAAGGAGGGAGGGGGCCCGGCCGGCCTAGAGGAGGCTGCCGAGGAGTCCTACTCCCACCGAGTAGGACTCCCCCCTCCTAGTTGGAATAGGATTGGGGGAGGGAAGAGGAAAGGGGCGCCGCCCCTCCTGTCCTATTCGGACTGGGGGGAGCGCGCGCCACCCCCTGGCCGGCCCTTCCTCTTCTCCTCGAGGCCCACCGAGGCCGTTTACCCCAGGGGTTCCGTAACCTCCGGTACTCGGTAAATTCCTGTTTTCACCCGAACCATTCGAACTCCAAACATAGGCTTCCAATATATCAATCTTTATGTCTCGACCATTTCGAGACTCCTCGTCATGTCCGTGATCACATCCGGGACTCGAACTTCTTGGTACATCAAAATACATAAACTCATAATAACCGCCATCGAAACCTTAAGCGTCATGGACCCTACGGTTCGAGAACAATGTAGACATGACCTAGAACTATTCTCGGTCAATAACCAACAGCGGGACCTGGATGCCCATATTGGTTCCTACATATTCTCGAAGATCTTTATCGGTCGACCGCATAACAACATACGTTGTTCCCTTTGTCATCGGTATGTTACTTGCCCGAGATTCGATCGTCGGTATCAATACCTAGTTCAATCTCGTTACCGCAAGTCTCTTTACTCGCTCAGTAATACATCATCTTACAACTATCTCATTAGTTGTAATGCTTGCAAGGCTTCATGATGTGTATTACCGAGAGGGCCCAGAGATACCTCTCCGACAATCGGAGTGACAAAACCTAATCTCAAATACGCCAACCCAACATCTACCTTTGGAGACACCTGTAGTACTCCTTTATAATCACCCGATTCGTTGTGACGTTTGGTAGCACCAAAGTGTTCCTCCGTAAACAGGAGTTGCATAGTCTCATAGTTACGAGAACATGTATATGTCATGGATAAAAGCAGTAGCAACATACTAAGCGATCGTGTGCTAAGCTAATAGAATGGGTCATGTCAATCGATCATTCTACTAATGATGTGACCTTGTTAATCAAATAACAACTCCTTGTTCATGGTCGGAAACATAACCATCTTTGATTAACAAGCTAGTCTAGTAGAGGCATACTAGTGACATGTTGTTTTGTCTATGCATTCACACATGTATCATGTTTCCGGTTAATACAATTCTAGCATGAATGATAAACATTTATCATGAAATAAGGAAATAAATAATAACTTTATTATTGCCTCTAGGGCATATTTCCTTGAGCCTCCCACTTGCACTAGAGTCAATAATCTAGATTACATAGTAATGATTCTAACACCCATGGAGTCTTGGTGCTGATCATGTTTTGCTCGTGGAAGAGGCTTAGTCAACGGTTCGCAACATTCAGATCCGTATGTATCTTGCAAATCTCTATGTCTCCCACGGACTAAGTCCGGATGGAATTGAAGCGTCTCTTGATGTGCTTGGTCCTCTTGTGAAATCTGGATTCCTTTGCTAAGGCAATTGCTCGATATTGTCACGAAGATTTTCATTGGACCCGATGCACTAGGTATGACACCTAGATCGGATATGAACTCCTTCATCCGCACTCCTTCATTAGCTGCTTCGAAGCTGCTATGTACTCCGCTTCACATGTAGATCCCGCCACGACGCTTTGTTTAGAACTGCACCAACCGACTCCCTCCGTTTAATGTAAATCGTATCCGATCTGCGATTTAGAATCGTCTGGATCGGTGTCAAAGCTTGCATCAACGTAACCGTTTTATGAGCTCTTTGTCACCTCCATATCGAAAACATATCCTTAGTCCTTTTCGTATTTCAGGATGTTCTTGACCGCTGTCCGATGATCCACTCTGGATTACTTTGGTACCTCCTGCTAGGCTTATAGCAAGGCACACATCAGTCTGCAGTACACAAGATTGCATACATGATAGAGCCTATGGTGAAGCATAGGAACATCTTTCATTTTCTCTCTATCTTCTGCGTTGGTCGGGCATTGAGTCTTACTCAACTTCACACCTTGTAACACGGCAAGAACCCTTTCTTTGCTTGATCCATTTTGAACTTCTTCAAAATTTTGTCAAGGTATGTGCTTTGTGAAAGTCCAATTAAGCGTCTTGATCTATCTCTATAGATCTTAATGCCCAATATGTAAGCAGCTTCACCGAGGTCTTTCATTGAAAACTCTTATTCAAGTATCCCTTTATGCTATCCAAATTCTATATCATTTCCGATCAGCAATATGTCATCTACATATAATATCGAAATGCTCTGAGCTCCCACTCACTTTCTTGTAAATACAAGCTTCTCCAAAAGTCTGACAAACCCAAATGCTTTGATCACACTATCAAAGCGTTTATTCCAACTCGAGATGCTTGCACCAGTCCATAGATGGATCGCTGGAGCTTGCACACTTTGTTAGCTCCTTTGGATCGATAAAACCTTCGGTTGCATCATATACAACTCTTCTTCCGTAAATCCATTCAGAATGCAGTCTTTACATCCATTTGCCAAATTTCATAATCATAAAATGCGGCAATTGCTAACATGATTCGGACGGACTTAAGCATCACTACGGGTGAGAAGGTCTCATCGTAGTCAATCCCTTGAACTTGCGAAAACCTTTTGCGACAAGTCGAGCTTTATAAACGATAATATTACCGTCGTGTCGGTCTTCTTCTTGAAGATCCACTTGTTTTCTATTGCTTGCCTACCCTCGGCAAGTCAACCAAAGTCCATACTTTGTTTTCATACATGGATCCCATCTCGATTTCATGGCCTCAAGCCATTTTATGGAATCTGGGCTCACCATCGCTTCTTCATAGTTCGTAGGTTCATCATGATCTAGTAGCATGATTTCTAGAACAGGATTGCCGTACCACTCAGTGCGGATCTTACTCTGGTTGATCTACGAGGTTACAGAGTAACTTGATCTGAAGTTTCATGATCAACATCATCAACTTCCTCACTACTTGGTGTAGGTGTCTCGAAACCGGTTTCTGCGACGAACTACTTTCAAGTAAGGGAGAAGGTACTATTACCTCATCAAGTTCCACTTTCCTCCCACTCACTTCTTTCGAGAGAAACTCCTTCTCTAGAAAGGATCCATTCTTAACAACGAATGTCTTGCCTTCGGATCTGTGATAGAAGGTGTACCCAACTGTCTCCTTTGGGTATCCTATGAAGACACATTTCTCCGATTTGGGTTCGAGCTTATCGGTTGAAGCTTTTTCACATAAGCATCGCATCCCCAAACTTTAAGAAACGACAACTTTGGTTTCTTGCTAAACCACAGTTCATAAGGTGTCGTCTCAGCGGATTTCGACGGTGTTCTATTCAGTGTGAATGCGGCCGTCTCTAGAGCATAACCCCAAAACGATAGCGGTAAATCAGAAGAGACATCATAGATCGCACCATATCTAGTAAAGTGCGATTCGACGTTCGGACACACCATTACTGTTGTGGTGTTCCGGTGGCGTGAGTTGCTGAAACTATTCGCATTGTTTCAAATGTAGACCAAACTCGTAACTCAAATATTCACCTCCACGATCGGATCGTAGAAATTTAATTTTCTTGTTACGATGATTTTCAACTTCACTCTGAAATTCTTTGAACTTTTCAAACGTTTCAGACTTATGTTTCATTAAGTAGATATACCCATATCTGCTTAAGTCATCTGTGAAGGTGAGAAAATAACGATATCCGCCACAAGCCTCAACATTCATTGGACCACATACATCTCAGATGTATGATTTCCAACAAATCTGTTGCTCTCTCCATAGTACTGAGAACGGTGTTCTAGTCATCTTGCCCATGAGGCACGGTTCGCAAGTGCCAAGTGATTCATAATCAAGTGACTCCAAAAGTCCATCGAGATGGAGTTTCTTCATGCGCTTTATACCGATATGACCTAAGCGGCGATTACACAAATAAGTTGCACTATCATTATCAACTCTGCATCTTTTGGCTTCAACATTATGAATATGTGTATCACTACTATCGAGATTCATCAGAAATAGACCACTCCTCAAGGGTGCATGACCATAAAAGATATTACTCATATAAATAGAACAACCATTATTCTCTGATTTAAATGAATAACCGTCTCGCAACAAACAAGATCCAGATATAATGTTCATGCTCAACGCAGGCACCAAATAACAATTATTTAGGTCTAAAACTAATCCCGAAGGTAGATGTAGAGGTAGCGTGCCGACCGCGATCACATCGACTTTGGAACCATTTCCCACGCGCATCGTCACCTCGTCCTTTGCCGGTGTTAAGCAATCCGTAGTCCTGTTTGAGTTGCAAATATTAGCAATGAACCATATCAAATACCAGTGCTCTGCGAGCTCTAGTAAGGTACACATCAATAACATGTATATCACATATACCTTTGTTCACCTTGCCATCCTTCTTATCCGCCAAATACTTGGGGCAGTTCCGCTTCCAAAGGACGATCGCTTGCGGTAGAAGCACTCGATTTCAGGCTTAGGTCCAGACTTGGGTTTCTTCTCTGAGCAACAACTTGCTTGCTGTTCTTCTTGAAGTTCCTTTCTTCTTCCCTTTGCCTTTCTTCTTGAAACTAGTGGTCTTATTGACCATCAACACTTGATGCTCCTTCTTGATTTCTACCTCCATGACCTTTAGCATTGCGAAGAGCTCGAGCATAGTCTTTACTAACCCTTGCATATTATAGTTCATCACGAAGCCTTTGTAGCTTGGTGGCAATGATTGAAGAATTACATCAATGACACAATCATCCGGAAGATTAACTCCCAATTGTGTCAAGTGATTGTAGTACCCGGACATTACGAGTATGTGCTCACTAATGAACTATTCTCCTCCATCTTGCAGCTATAGAACTTATTGGAGACTTCATATCTCTCAATCCGGGCATTACTTTGGAATATCAACTTCAACTCTGGAACATCTCATATGCTCCATGACGTTCAAAACGTCGTTGAAGTCCCGGTTCTAAGCCGTAAAGCATGGCACATTGAACTATAGAGTAGTCATCAGCTTTGCTCGCGAGACGTTCTTAACGTCGTCGGTTACATCGGCAAGAAGCAGTTCGCACCCAGCGGTGCATCCAGGCGTAACTCTTACGTGCAGCAATGAGGATAATCCTCAAATTACGGACCCGATCCGTGTAATTGCTACCATCATCTTTCAACTTTGCTTTCTCAAGGAACGCATTAAAATTCAACGGAACAACAAAGACGAGCCATCTATCTACAATCAAACATAAACAAGCAAGATACTATCGGTACTAAGTTCATGATAAATTTAAGTTCAATTAATCATATTACTTAAGAACTCCCACTTAGAAAGACATCTCTCTAGTCATCCAAGTGATCACGTGATCCAAATCAACTAAACCATAACCGATCATCACGTGAAATGGAGTAGTTTTCAATGGTGAACATCTTATGTTGATCATATCTACTATATGATTCACGCTTGACCTTTCGGTCTCCGTGTTCGAGGCCATATCTGCATATGCTAGGCTCGTCAAGTATAACCCGAGTATTATCGTGTGCAAAACTGGCTTGCACCGTTGTAGATGGACGTGGAGCTTATCACACCGATCATCACGTGGTGTCCGGGCACGACGAACTTTGGCAGCGGTGCATACTCGGGAGAACACTTTCTTGATAATTTAGTGAGAGATCATCTTATAATGCTACCGTCAATCAAAGCAAGATAAGATGCATAAAGGATAAACATCACATGCAAATCAATATAAGTGATATGATATGGTCATCATCATCTTGTGCTTCATGATCTCCATCTTGCGGCACCACCATGATCACCATCGTCACCGGTAGCGACACCTTGATCTCCATCGTAGCATCGTTGTCGTCTCGCCAAACTTATGCTTCTCGACTATCTCTACCGCTTAGTGATAAAGTAAAGCATTACAGAGCGATGCATTGCATACAATAAGCGACAACCATATGGCTCCTGCCGATTGCCGATAACCGGTTACAAAACATGATCATCTCATACAATAAAATATAGCATCACGTCTTGACCATATCACATCACAACATGCCCTGCAAAAACAAGTTAGGCGTCCTCTACTTTGTTGTTGCAAATTTTACGTGGCTGCTACGGGCTTAAGCAAGAACCAGTCTCACCTCGCATCAAAACCACAACGATACTTCGTCAAATAGACTCGTTTAACCTTCTCAAGGACCGGCGTAGCCACACTCAGTTCAACTAAAGTGAGAGAGACAGCACCCACCAGTCACCTTTAAGCAACGAGTGCTCGTGGCGGTGAAACCAGTCTCGCGTAAGCGTCTGGCGTAATGTCGGTCCGGGCCGCTTCATCTCACAATACCGCTGAACCAAAATATGACATCTTTGGTAGGTAGTATGACTTGTATCGCCCACAACTCACTTGTGTTCTACTCGTGCAAAACATCAAACCATAGAAAAACCTAGGCTCGATACCCTTTGTTGGGGACGTAGTAATTTCAAAAATTTTCCTCGCACACACAAGATCATGGTGATGTATAGCAACGAGAGGGAGAGTGTTGTCTACATACCCTTGTAGACCCGGCGGAAGCGATCACAACGTAGAGGAAGTAGTCGACGTTCTCCTCGCGATCCGACCGATCCGGCGCCGTTACTCCGGCGCCCGAGTTCTTGACACACGTACAGCTCGATGGCGTCCCTTGTACTCCGATCCAGCCGAGTGTCGAGGGAGAGTTTCACAAGACGACGGCGTGGTGACGATCTTGATGTTTCACAGCGAGGCTTCGCCTAAGCTTGCGACGGTATGACCGAGGTGGAATATGGTGGAGGGGCACCGCACACGGCTAAGGAACGATCCGTAGATCAAACTTGTGTCTTCTAGGGTGCCCCTGCCTCGTATATAAAGGAGGGAGGGGGAGGCCGGCCGGCCTAGAGGAGGCGGCTGAGGAGTCCTACTCCCACCGGGAGTAGGACTCCCCCTTCCTAGTTGGAATAGGATTGGGGGGGGAAGAGGAAAGGGCGCCGCCTCCTTGTCCTATTCGACTGGGGGGGGGCGGCCACCCCCTGGCCGGCCTTCCTCTTCTCCCTCGAGGCCCACCGAGGCCCATTTACCCCGGGGTTCCGTAACCTCCGGTACTCCAGTAAATTCTGTTTTCACCCTAACCATTCGAACTCCAAACATAGGCTTCCAATATATCAATCTTTATGTCTCGACCATTTCGAGACTCGCGTCATGTCCGTGATCACATCCGGGACTCGAACTTCTTCGGTACATCAAAATACATAAACTCATAATAACATCCATCGAAACCTTAAGCGTGCGGACCCTACGGTTCGAGAACAATGTAGACATGACCTAGAACTATTCTCGGTCAATAACCAACAGCGGGACCTGGATGCCCATATTGGTTCCTACATATTCTCGAAGATCTTTATCGGTCGACCGCATAACAACATCGTTGTTCCCTTTGTCATCGGTATGTTACTTGCCGAGATTCGATCGTCGGTATCCAATACCTAGTTCAATCTCGTTACCGGCAAGTCTCTTTACTCGCTCGTAATACATCATCTTACAACTATCTCATTAGTTGTAATGCTTGCAAGGCTTCATGATGTGTATTACCGAGAGGGCCCAGAGATACCTCTCCGACAATCGGAGTGACAAAACCTAATCTCAAATCGCCAACCCAACATCTACCTTTGGAGACACCTGTAGTACTCCTTTATAATCACCCGATTCGTTGTGACGTTTGGTAGCACCAAAGTGTTCCTCCGTAAACGGAGTTGCATAGTCTCATAGTTACAGGAACATGTATATGTCATGGATAAAAGCAGTAGCAACATACTAAACGATCGTGTGCTAAGCTAATAGAATGGGTCATGTCAATCAGATCATTCTACTAATGATGTGACCTTGTTAATCAAATAACAACTCCTTGTTCATGGTCAGGAAACATAACCATCTTTGATTAACAAGCTAGTCTAGTAGAGGCATACTAGTGACATGTTGTTTTGTCTATGCATTCACACATGTATCATGTTTCCGGTTAATACAATTCTAGCATGAATGATAAACATTTATCATGAAATAAGGAAATAAATAATAACTTTATTATTGCCTCTAGGGCATATTTCCTTCAGCGTAGTAGTACTTTGCTTCGAGGGCTAATAAACTTTTGCAATAAGTATATGAGTTCTTTTATGACTAATGTGAGTCCATGGATTATATGCACTTTTACCTTTCCATCATTGCTAGCCTCTTGATGCACGTGCATTGCCCTTTCTCACCTCGAGAGTTGGTGCAAACTTCGCCGGTGCATCCAAACCCCGTGATATGATACGCTCTATCACACATAAGCCTCCTTATATCTTCCTCAAAACAACCACCATACCTACTTATCATGGCATTTCCATAGCCATTCCGAGATATATTGCCATGCAACTTTCATCATCATCATCATGACATACATTACTTTTGTCATATTGCCATTGCATTATCATGTAGTTGACATCATATTTGTGGCAAAGCCACCATGCATAATTTTTCATACATGTCACTCTTGATTCATTGCATCATCCCGGTACACCGCCGGAAGCATTCATATAGAGTCATATCTTTGTTCCAGTATCGAGTTGTAATATCGAGTTGTAAGTAAATAAAAGTGTGATGATCATCATTATTAGAGCATTGTCCCCCCCCCCAAGGCCAAAAAAAAGAAAGGCCAAAAAAAAAAGAAAAAAAGAAAAAAAAGAATAAAATAAATAAAAAGGGGCAATGTTACTATCTTTTTTTCCACACTTGTGCTTCAAAGTAGCACCATGTTCTTCATGTAGTGAGTCTCATATCTTGTGCTTCAAAGTAGCACCATGTTCTTCATATAGATTGTCTCCTATGTTGTCACTTTCATATACTAGTGGGAATTTTCATTATAGAACTTGGCTTGTATATTCCAACGATGGGCTTCCTCAAATGCCCTAGGTCTTCATGAGCAAGCAAGTTGGATGCACACCCACTTAGTTTCTTTTGTTGAGCTTTCATACACTTATAGCTCTTAGTGCATCCTTTGCATGGCAATCCCTACTCCTCGCATTGACATCAATTGATGGGCATCTCCATAGCCCGTTGATTAGCCGCGTCGATGTCAGACTTTATCCTTTTTTGTCTTCTCCACATAACCTCCATCATTATATTCTATTCCACCTATAGTGCTATATCCATGGCTTGCGCTCATGTATTGCGTAAGGGTTGAAAAAAGCTGAAGCGTTAAAAGTATGAACCAATTGCTCGGCTTGTCATCGGGTTGTGCATGATGGGGGCATTTTGTGTGACGAAAATGAAGCATGGCCAAACTGTATGATTTTGTAGGGATAAGCTTGCTTTGGCCTTGTTGTTTTGAAAAGACATGATTGCTTTATTGATACGCTCAAAGTATTATTGTTTTTATGTCAAATGATAGACTATTGCTTTGAATCACTCGTGTCTTAATATTCATGCCATGATTAGACACATGATCAAGATTATGCTAGGTAGCATTCCACATCAAAAATTATCTTTTCTATCATTTACCTACTCAAGGACGAGCAGGAATTAAGCTTGGGGATGCTGATACGTCTCCATCGTATCTATAATTTTTGATTGTTCCATGCCAATATTCTACAACTTTTATATACTTTTGGCAACTTTTTATACTATTTTTGGGACTAACATATTGATCCAAAGGCTCAGTGCCGTTCTCGTCATTGCATGTTTTTGTTTCGCAGAAACCCAATATCAAACGGAGTCCAAACGGGATAAAACAGACGGACATTTTTTGGAATATTTGTGATTTTTCGAAGTAAAATCAGCGAGACGGTGCCCGAGGGGCCAGGAGATAGGGCGCGCCCAGGAGGCAAAGCGTGCCTGGACTCTCCCGGGCCCCGTAAGGC
Organism: Aegilops speltoides; assembly: GCA_021437245.1. NCBI lineage: Eukaryota > Viridiplantae > Streptophyta > Magnoliopsida > Poales > Poaceae > Aegilops > Aegilops speltoides. The sequence continues at coordinate 229,498,355 of CM038145.1, forward strand.
GATTGGCGCTCTTCTTTTGGGGCAAGAAAGCTAATTTTATGAGAAACATCTGGTGAAAGATTCACCCCAATCGAGTTACGGATCTCCGGATATTTAAGAACGGTGAAGGGGTAGAATCGAGAACGAGAAACAGAGAGATAGGTCCAATCTCGGAGGGGCTCTCGCCCCTCCCAAGCCATGGGAGCCAAGGACCAGAGGGGAAACCCTTCTCCCATCTAGGGAGAAGGTCAAGGAAGAAGAAGAATAAGGGGGTCTCTCTCCCTTGCTCCCGATGGCGCCGGAACGCCGCCGGGGGCCATCATCATCACCAGGATCTTCACCAACACCGCCGTCATCTTCACCAACATCTCCATCACCTTCCCCCTTCTATATTCAGCGGTCCACTCTCCCGCAACCCGCTGTACCCTCTACTTGAACATGGTGCTTTATGCTTCATATTATTTTCCAATGCTGTGTTGCCATCCTATGATGTCTGAGTAGATTCTTGTTGTCCTATCGGTGATTGATGAATTGTTGTGATTGGCTTGAGTTGCATGTTTTATTATTGGTGTTGTCCTATGGTGCCCTTCGTGTCGCGCAAGCATGAGGGATTCCCGTTGTAGGGTTTGCAATGCGTTCATGATTCGCTTATAGTGGGTTGCGTGAGTGACTGAAACATAAAGCCGAGTAAGGGGATTGTTGTGTATGGGATAAATGGGGACTTGATACTTTAATGCTATGGTTGGGTTTTACCTTAATGAATCTTTAGTATTTGCGGATGCTTGCTAGAGTTCCAATCATAAGTGCATATGATCCAAGTAGATAAAGTATGTTAGCTTATGCCTCTCCCTCAAATAGAATTGCAATAGTGATTACCGGTCTAGTAACATAGTCAATTGCTTAGGGACAATTTCACAACTCCTACCACCACTTTTCCACACTCGCTATATTTACTTTATTGCTTCTTTATCTAAACAGCCCCTAGCTTTTATTTACGCGTTCTTTATTATCTTGCAAACCTATCCTATCACACCTACAAAGTACTTCTAGTTTCATACTTGTTCTAGGTAAAGCGAACGTCAAGCATGCGTAGAGTCGTATCAGTGGCCGATAGGACTTGAGAGAGTATTTGTTCTACCTTTAGCTCCTCGTTGGGTTCGACACTCTTACTTATCGAAAGAGGTTACAATTATCCCATATACTTGCGGGTTATCACCACACTCGATTCAACTAAAGTTGGAGAAGCTGACACCCGCCAGCCACCTGTGTGCAAAGCACGTCGGTAGAACCAGTCTCGCGTAAGTGTAGGCGTAATGTCGGTTCAGGCCGCTTCATCCGACAATACCGCCGAATAAAAGTATGACATGCTGGTAAGCAGTATGACTTGTATCACCCACAACTCACTTGTGTTCTACTCGTGCATATAACATCTACGCATAAACCTGGCTCTGATACCAATGTTGAGGAACGTAGTAATTTCAAAAGAATTCCTATGCACACGCAAGATCATGGTGATGCATAGCAACAAGAGGGGAGAGTGTCGTCCACGTACCCTCGTAGACCATAAGCGGAAGCATTATGAGAAGGCGGTTGATATAGTCGTACATCTTCACGATCCGACCGATCCAAGTACCGAACGCATGGCACCTCCGAGTTCAGCACACGTTCAGCTCGGTGACGTCCCACGAACTCCGATCCAGCAAAGCTTCGAGGGAGAGTTCCATCAGCACGATGGTGTGATGACGGTGATGATGATGCTACCAACGCAGGGCTTCGCCTAAGCACCGCTACGATATGACCAAGGTGGATTATGATGGAAGGGGGCACCGCACACGGCTAAAAGATCAACTAATCAACTTGTGTGTCTTGGGGTGCCCCCTGCCCCTGTATATAAAGGAGCAAGGGGGAGGCCGGCCGGCCCTAGGAGGGCATGCCAAGAGGAGGAGTCCTCCTCCTAGTGGGAGTAGGACTCCCCTTTCCTAGTCCCACTAGGAGGGGGAAGGTAGGAGTGGGAGAGGGAAAAGGCAAGGGGGTCGCCGCCCCCCCTTCCTTGTCCTATTCGGACTCAAGGGGAGGCAGCGGGCGGCCTGCCTTGGCCGGCCCCTCTCTCTCTCTCCACTAGGGCCCATCAAGGCCCATTAGCCCCAGGGTTCCAGTAACCCCCAAGACTCCGTAAAATCCCGATTTCACCCGAAACTATTCCGATGTCCAAATATAGGCTTCCAATATATCGATATTTATATCTCGACCATTTCAAGACTCCTCGTCATGTTCGTGATCATATCCGGGACTTCGAACTACCTTCGGTTCATCAGAACACATAAACTCATATTACCGATCATCACCGAACGTTAGGCGTGCGCGGGTTCGAGAACTATGTAGACATGAGCGACACTCGTTTCCAGTCAATAACCAATAGCGGAACCTGGATTCTCATATTGGCTCCTACATATTCTACGAAGATCTTTTTCGGTCAAACCGCATAACAACATACGTTCTTCCCTTTGTCATCGGTATGTTACTGTAGGACCTTGAGAAGAGGTGTCTAGAGGGGGGTGATTAGACACTAAGTACCAAAGTTGCAGTTTTTAAGTTTCCTTAAGTTTAAGTGGAGTTTAGGCACAAGTTTAACATTCACAATATATATCAAGCAAGCATGCAAGAGTATATGGGCAGCGGAAAGTAAACCATGCAACTTGCAAGAATGTAAAGGGAAGGGTTTGGAGGATTCAAACGCAATTGGAGACTCGGATGTTTTTGGCGTGGTTCCGATAGGTGGTGCTATCGTACATCCACGTTGACGGAGACTTCAACCCACGAAGGGTAACGGTTGCGCGAGTCCACGGAGGGCTCCACCCATGAAGGGTCCACGAAGAAGCAACCTTGTCTATCCCACCATGGCCGTCGCCCACGAAGGACTTGCCTCACTAGCAGTAGATCTTCACGAAGTAGGCAATCTCCTTGCCCTTACAAACTCCTTGGTTCAACTCCACACTCTTGTCGGAGGCTCCCAAGTGACACCTAGCCAATCTAGGAGACACCACTCTCCAAGAAGATATGGATCACGTGATCTTTAGATGACTAGAGGGATGTCTATCTAAGTGGAAGTTCTTAAGTAATATGATCAATTGAACTTTAATTTATCATGAACTTAGTACCTGATAGTTTTTGCATATCTATGTTGTTGTAGATCAATGGCCCGTGCTACCGTTCTCTTGAATTTTAATGCGTTCCTAGAGAAATCTAAGTTCAAAGATGATGGTAGCAACTACACGGACTGGGTCCGTAGCTTGAGGATTATCATCATTGCTGCACAGAAGAATTACGTCCTGGAAGCACCGCTAGGTGCAAGGCCCACTGCAAGAGCAACTCTGAACGTTATAAATGTCTGGCAGAGCAAAGCTGATGACAACTCGATAGTTCAGTGTAACATGCTTTATGGCTTAGAATCAGGACTTCAAAGACGTTTTGAACGTCATGGAGCATATGAGATGTTCCAAGAGTTGAAGTTAATATTTCAAGCAAATGCTCGAGTTGAGAGATATGAAGTCTCCAACAAGTTCTATAGCTGCAAGATGGAGGAGAATAGTTGTGTCAGTGAACATATACCCAAAATGTCTGGGTATCATAACCACTTGACTCAGTTGGGAGTTAATCTTCGTGATGATAGTGTCATTGACAGAGTTTTTCAATCACTCCCACCAAGCTATAAAGGCTTCGTGATGAACTATAATATGCAACAGTGGAAAAGACAATTCCCGAGCTCTTCGCAATGCTAAAGGCCGCGGAGGTAGAAATAAAGAAGGAGCATCAAGTGTTGATGGTTAACAAAACCACTAGTTTCAAGAAAAAGGGCAAAGGGAAGAAGGGGAACTTCAAGAAGAACAGCAAGAAAGTTGCTGCTCAAGGGAAGAAGCCCAAGTCTGAACCTAATCCTAAAACTGAGTGCTTTCACTGCAAAGGGACTAGTCACTGGAAGCGGAAGTGCCCCAAGTATTTGGCGGATTAGAAGGATGACAAAGGGAAATGTATATTTGATATACATGTTATTGATGTGTATCTTACTAATGCTCGTAGTAGCGCCTGGGTATTTGATACTGGTTATGTTGCTCATATTTGCAACTCGAAACAGGGGCTACAGATTAAACGAAGATTGGCTAAGGACAAGGTGACGATGCGTGTGGGAAATGGTTCAAAAGTCGATGTGATCGCCGTCGGAACACTACCTATACATCTACCTTCAGGATTAGTTTTAGACCTGAATAATTGTTATTTGGTTCAAGCGTTGAGCATGAACATTATATCTCAATCTTGTTTGATGCGAGACGGTTATTCATTTAAATCAGAGAATAATGGTTGTTCTATTTATATGAGTAATATCTTTTATGGTCATGCCCCCTTGATGAGTGGCCTATTTTTGTTGCTCTCGATTGTAGTGATACACATATTCATAACGTTGAAGCCAAAAGATTCAAAGTTAATAATGATAGTGCAACTTATTTATGGCACTGCCGTTTAGGTCATATTGGTGTAAAGCGCATGAAGAAACTCCATGCTGATGGGCTTTTGGAATCACTTGATGCTTGTGAACCATGCCTCATGGGCAAGATGACTAAGACTCCGTTCTCCAGAACAATGGAGCGAGCAACTAACTTATTGGAAATAATACATACTGATGTATGCGGTCCGATGAGAGTTGAGGCTCGCGGCGGGTATCGTTATTTTTTGATCTTTACAGATGATTTGAGCAGATATGGGTATATCTACTTAATGAAACATAAGTCTGAAACATTTGAAAAGCTCAAAGAATTTCAGAGTGAAGTGGGAAATCATCGTAACAAGAAAATAAAATTTCTAAGATCTGATCGTGGAGGTGAATATTTGAGTTATGAGTTTGGTCTTCATTTAAAACAATGTGGAATAGTTTCGCAACTCACACCACCTGGAACACCACAGCGTAATGGTGTATCCGAACGTTGTAACCGTACTTTAATATATATGGTGCGATCGATGATGTCTCTTACCAATTTACCGCTATCATTTTGGGGTTATGCTTTAGAGACGGCTGCATTCACGCTAAATAGGGCACCATCTAAATCCGTTGAGACGACACCATATGGACTGTGGTTTGGCAAAAAACCTAAGCTGTCGTTTCTTAAAGTTTGGGGTTGTGATGCTTATGTGAAAAAGCTTCAACCTGATAAGCTCGAACCCAAATTGGAGAATTGCGTCTTCGTAGGATACCCAAAGGAGACTGTTGGGTACACCTTCTATCACAGATCCGAAGGCAAGATATTCGTTGCTAAGAATGGATCCTTTCTAGAGAAGGAGTTTCTCTCGAAAGAAGTGAATGGGAGGAAAGTAGAACTTGATGAGGTAATTGTACCTTCTCCCGATTTGGAAAATAGTTCATCACAGAAATCAGTTCCAGTGATTCCTACACCAATTAGTGAGGAAGTTAATGATGATGGTCATGAAACTTCATATCAAGTTACTACCGAACCTCGTAGGTCAACCAGAGTACGTTCCGCACCAAAGTGGTACGGTAATCCTATTCTGGAAGTCATGTTACTAGACCATGATGAACCTACAAACTATGATGAAGCGATGATGAGCCCAGATTCCACGAAATGGCTTGAGGCCATGAAATCTGAGATGGGATCCATGTATGAGAACAAAGTGTGGACTTTGGTTGACTTGCCCGATGATCGGTAAGCCATAGAGAATAAAGGGATCTTCAAGAAGAAGACTGACGCTGACGGTAATGTTACTGTCTACAAAGCTCGACTTATTGCGAAAGGTTTTTGACAAGTTCAAAGAGTTCACTACAATGAGACATTCTCACCCGTAACAATGCTTAAGTCTGTCTGAATCATGTTAGCAATTGCCACATTTTATGATTATGAAATTTGGCAAATGGTTGTCAAAACTGCATTCTTAATGGATTTTGTCGATCCTAAAGGTGCTAACAAAGTGTGCAAGTTTCAGCGATCCATTTATGGACTGGTGCAAGCCTCTCGGAGTTGGAATATACGCTTTGATAGTGTGATCAAAGCATATGGTTTTATACAGACTTTTGGAGAAGTCTGTATTTACAAGAAAGTGAGTGGGAGCTCTGTAGCATTTCTAATATTATATGTGGATGACATATGATTGGAAATAATACATAATTTCTGGATAGCATAAATGGATACTTGAATAAGAATTTTTCAATGAAAGACCTCGGTGAAGCTGCTTATATAGAGATAGATCAAGACGCTTAATTGGATTTTCACAAAGCACATACCTTTATAAAGTTTTGAAGAAGTTCAAAATGGATCAGTCAAAGAAAGGGCTCTTGCTTGTGTTACAAGGTGTCAAGTTGAGTCAGACTCAATGCCCGACCACTGCAGAAGATAGAGAAAAAATGAAAGTCATTCCCTATGCCTCAGCCATAGGTTCTATCATGTATGCAACGCTGTGTACCAAACCTGATGTGTGCCTTGCTATAAGTTTAGCGGGGAGGTACCAAAGTAATCCAGGAGTGGATCACTGGAGAGCGGTCAAGAACATCCTGAATACCTGAAAAGGACTAAGGATATGTTTCTCGTTTGTGGAGGAGACAAAGAGCTTGTCGTAAATGGTTACGTCGATGCAAGCTTTGACACTGATCCGGATGACTCTAAGTCACAAACCGGATATGTATTTATATTGAATGGTGGAGCTGTCAGTTGGTGCAGTTCCAAGCAGAGCATCTTGGCGGGATCTACGTGTGAAGCGGAGTACATAGCTGCTTCGGAATCAGCAAATGAAGGAGTCTCGATGAAGGAGTTCATATCCGATCTAGGCATAATACCTAGTGCATCGAGTCTAATGAAAATCTTTTGTGACAATACTGGAGCAATAGCCGTGGCAAAGGAATCCGGATTTCACAAGAGAACCAAACACATCAAGAGACGCTTCAATTCCACCCGCGGTCAAGTCAAGGAGGGAGACATAGAGATTTGCAAAATACATACAGATCTGAATGTTGCAGACCCATTGACTAAGCCTGTCTCACGAGCAAAACATGATCAACACCAAGACTCCATGGGTGTTAGAATCATTACTATATAATCTAGATTATTGACTCTAGTGCAAGTGGGATACTGAAGGAAATATGCCCTAGAGGCAATAATAAAGTTGTTATTTATATTTCCTTATATCATGATAAATGTTTATTATTCATGCTAGAATTGTATTAACCGGAAACTTAGTACATGTGTGAATACATAGACAAAACAGAGTGTCCCTAGTATGCATCTACTTGACTAGCTCGTTAATCAAAGATGGTTAAGTTTCCTGACCATAGACATGTGTTGTCATTTGATAAATGGATCACATCATTAGAGAATGATGTGATGGACAAGACCCATCCGTTAGCTTAGCATTATGATTGTTTAATTTTTTGCTATTGCTTTCTTCATGACTTATACATATTCCTCTGACTATGAGATTATGCAACTCCCGAATACCGGAGAAACACCTTGTGTGCTATCAAACGTGACAACGTAACTGGGTGATTAAAAAGATGCTCTACAGGTGTCTCCGAAGGATTTGTCACTCCGTGTATCAGAGAGGTATCTCTGGGCCCTCTCGGTTGTGCACATTCTATAAGCCTTGCAAGCAATGTGACTAATGAGTTAGTTGCGGGATGATGCATTACGGAACGAGTAAAGAGACTTGCCGGTAACGAGATTGAACTAGGTATGAGGATACCGACGATCGAACCTCGGGCAAGTAACATACCGATGACAAAGGGAATGACGTATGTTGTTATGCGTTTGACCGATAAAGATCTTTGTAGAATTTGTTGGAACCAGTATGAGCATCCAGGTTCCGCTATTGGTTATTGACCGAAGATGTGTCTCGGTCATGTCTACATAGTTCTCGAACCCGTAGGGTACGCACGCTTAACGTTCGATGCCGATTTGTATTATGAGTTGTGTGTTTTGGTGACCGAAGTTTGTTCAGAGTCTCGGATGAGATCACAGACATGATGAGGAGTCTTGAAATGGTCGAGAGGTAAACATTTATATATTGGAAGGTTATATACGGACATCGGAATGGTTCCGAATTGGTTCGAGGATTTATCGGAGTACCGGAGGTTATTGGAACCCCCCGAAAATGTTAATGGGCCTCATGGGCCATAGTGGAGAGGAGGAGGCAGCCGCAGGAGGTGGCGCGCGCCCCCAAGCCCAATCCGAATTGGACAAGGGGTGGGGGGCGCTGCCCCCCTTTCCTTATCCCTCTCCACCTCTTTCCCCTTTCACCTCTCCGTTGGAAGGAAGGGAGGAGCGGACTAGGACTAGGAGTCCTAGTGGGACTCCCCCCACTTGGCGCACCCCTAGGGCCGGCCGGCCTCCCCCCTCCTCCTTTATATACATGGGCAGGGGCACCCCAATGGCACATCCGTGTGCGGTGCCCCCCTCCATAGTTTACTACTCTGGTCATAGCGTCGTAGTGCTTAGGCGAAGCCCTGTGCGGATCACATCACCAACACCGTCACCACGCCATCATGCTGACGGAACTCTCCCTCGACCCTCTGCTGGATCAAGAGTTCGAGGGACCTCATCGAGCTGAACGTGTGCTGAACATGGAGGTGTCGTACGTTCGGTACTTGGATCGGTTGGATCGTGAAGACGTTCGACAACATCAACCGTGTTAAACTAACGCTTCCACTTTCGGTTCACGAGGGTATGTGGACACACGCTCCCCTCTCGTTGCTATGCATCTCCTAGATAGATCTTGCGTGATCGTAGGAAAATTTGTGAAATTGCATGCTACGTTCCCAACATCCCTATCCTACACCTCCAGATCCATTGACCCGGAGCTTGTCCCATGCGACCCTGAGGAGGAGATGACCGTCCGCCTTGCGCTCCGCCGCTCTCTGGAGGAGGCTGCTCGACGATAACGCTTGGACTCCTTCTGTCGGGAATCCACTGTGTGTGCCCAAATGGCGCATGGACCCGGCGCAAGGTGTGTCGACGCTGCCTCACCGCAGGCAGTGCGGTCGTTTGGCGTCGGAACGTGGCGGCGGATGCGCAACGCTTCATTGGCACGTCGAGGCGAAGGTGAACGAATGGGCGTCGTCCGGCGCAAATATGGCATGGCGTGCCCGCCGTGCAAGGCAGCGGGCGCGGGAGGCAGTGGCGGACGTTGGCGAGGAGGGTCACATTCTCTGGTGCCCCGTATGGTGCACGGCCACCCCGGGCACTGCAAACCGTGTTGGAATGGACGTCGCCAGCTCCTACTACGATGGATCCATCATCGATCTCACGCCCACCGGCGTGCAAGCGACAGGCTCCGATAAGGAAGAGTAGGGCATGGAAGACGGCGACACCTTGAGTCCTGTAAGCCGATGCATGTCCCATGTCATACTCTACCTCGCCGGTGACCGGAGCAACAGTTCACGTAGATTAGGTTCATGTTGCATGTAATATTATTGATTTGAGGTTTCTTAATTGGCGTATCGGGTTATGGAAGAGATTATTTGAGACTTGACCGTCACTCCAGGGACGTGCCTATGTGCATCCATAGGCATTTTCAAGGCATGCCATGATAGGAGAGAATGGGGTCATGCATCAGCTGCTCGTGCGCATGCACCTGCACACGCTAATTCGGGATTGTGCGTTGTTGTGCAATGAACGGTGACCCGGGTCCTAGCCAGGGTTTGAGCGGCAATCACGATGCCCGCAGTCAACAACACGCGACTACATTAGTGCCATGGCGCAGGCTAGCAGTCGACCCGAGCATTGATCGCTTCGATTTGGATCTCATTCTTGTTTGAAACCTAAACGAAAAAAAAAACTTGTATAAAATTTGATTTTTCAGAAAATATATATGCACTACATTTTAAAACAAAGAGAATAGTGTATAATGGCACATGAAGCAGGTTTTGCAGATTTTACCCGCACGGGCATTTGTACTTTTTTTAGAAACACCTGTGATGACTTTATTAATAGTCATAATCTTTACTTCTAATGTCTTAGTTGGTAGTCTCCGCGGTTAATTTTCGTCCAACGTCTCTTTGTTTTTTCGTCCTCCTTCCCACCTCCCAATTCCCCCGCAGTAACGACCCACCTTCCAGTTTCGTCGGGTTTTTTCGTCGAGTTTTTTTCGTCGGTTTTTTATTTACCCCCTCCCACTGGCCGGACAAACCCAACTTTTATTTGGTAACACAATGAATTCACATATGGTGATTGATTTCTTCTTTGGTAACCTAACTAACGGATGGTAATCAATCTTCAAATACCAAAACCAAACGTACAAGGCAACAATCAATTCACGTATCACAATCAGTTTCTTCTTTAGTACCCAGCTTAACTCACAGATGATAATCAATCTCCAAACAAAGGAAACAATTAACCTCTACATCCCGTATCCAATAAGATGGATATGTGTGTGTGTTAGGGGGAGGGAGAGAGAGAGAGAGAGTGAGGAAGAGAGAGGAAGAGAGTGTGTGTAAGGATTTGATGATAAAAAAAGGTCGTCAATATCACTTGATATGTATGAGAATATTAAATGTAATATAAGCATGATTAATATTGAACTCTTAAAGTTAATGTGGTCCTGTTGCAACGCACGTGCGTTCTTCTAGTAATTATACGTACACTGATATGACTAAAAATTACAATGAAATCTCTTGTAAAAATCTTCTTCACGGTATTAATCTGCTTGAAGAAATACTTTAAAGAATTCGATAAAAAATATGTAATTAGACTGGAGCAACGATGTTGCTGCTCTTTCACCCGCACGAACATTATTTTTTGAGAGCGGCTTGAGTCACGGAATTCCAGTTGGGCTGCTAATTCAGACCCAAGCCCGGCCTGAGAGACAAACTCGGCCCGGGCTGCCCATGCTCAGGTTTATTGTGAACCGGTAAAAAGATAAATAATAAAGGTGGCGCCCGTACGTCCAAAATCCGCAACTTGATGGGAAGGGGATCCATTCCAATAGCTCCGGCAAGACTCCCGACCACCGCCGGCCGTATAGCGTCCACCGTCTCTTTCTCTACATCGTAGTGCCGCAAGGATCTCGCCATCATGGCAGCCACGGCCAACGCATCCTGTCTCCCCGCCTCTCCGCGCCTCCCGGCCAGCGGCGCCGGCGTCCGGAACAGGGGGAGGCTGCCAATGGCCGCTGTTGGCTGCACTGCCGGACGCGGCGGGGTTCACCTGAGGAGCGCCCGGCCTCTCCTGTGCACCTCCTCATCCGCTGCGGCAGGAGCACGGGGCAGCGGGAAGATGGAGGACTACAACACCGCCATGAAGCGGATGATGCGGAACCCATACGAGTACCACCACGACCTTGGTACGAACTTTTGCTGGCCATATGAATTGTGGGTATTCTTTGATTGATTGAATGATGTAAGTTCAGTTAGAGCTGGGATAATCCTTTGTTCTAAAAAAATGTCGATATTTGTAGGGCTCCATTTGTGAGAAAATGTTTAATTGTGTTTCTCATAGGACCATCGAGCACCAATTGGCGCATTGGTGGCTCGATGTATATTGTGATGCATCATCCATGTTTGTTGGACCCTCTTAGATGTGATGAACTACACCTGTCCTTGATTAGATGTTGAATTGTTACGGAATCTTGTTGTCTTGGCCAAATGAATTCTTCCTTCTAGTGCCTACATTTGTGTCAGGTTGTCAGCCGAGCTGATTTTAGATTGTGATTGAGACCATTTGTTAGGCTTTGCTTTCATGGTTGCTTGATTTATGTTGGTAAGTGCTAACATGAATTAGCTAAAAAAAATTTGCTAACATGAATGTTCGGTTATAAATGTCATGAAAGCCATAGCAAGGAGACAATGAGTAAGCATGTCGTTTTCTGGGTTGGGTGGCGACCTGGACACATTTTGCATTGATTTCTTCAACTACTGATCTGTTTAGTTATCTCAATCTCAATTGGTCTAGTCATGGAAAAGCGATTGATAAAATTGAAGGGATGAAAAATTGCCATCTTGAAGACTTTATAATCAGCTTATTATTTTTTCTCCTTACATAGCATTTGTTATCTGTATGGTGTATAATTTGGTTGCCAAAAAGAGTAGCATGAACTTTTCTTCTTGGTATATTTGGTAAGGCGATCTTTTATGTTTCACTCTCAAAACTGAATTTAGGATCTGCTTGGTCTAATCGAAAGAGTGGCCAAACTGAATTTAGTTTCATTCTCAAAACTGAATTTAGATTTAAGAAGGACCAAGATATTTTGTTCTGATGTGTGTTGTACCCTCACAGATCAGTTTAATGGCATTTTACTAAAATAGAACTGCAGTGTGGCACATGCTTTTGTTATAGTTCAGAATAACCTAAATCTACATGAAGTAGCAATTTCTATAAAGGGCAATTTTATATAGGAATAGTTATTGGCCCCTCGTTTGTCACTGAGTATTAGGTTTCCCTCTATTGCTTTGTTATCATTTTAAAAATCATGAATGAGATATAGTTATTATTTAGAGAGAAAGAGAATTCCCCTCTTCTGCACTGATGAATTAATTATTACATGTGAAACTTAGGTATGAATTATGCTGTCATAAGTGATAGCTTGATTGTTGGCTCGCAACCTCAGAAGCCTGACGATATTGATCACTTGAAAAATGAGGAAAATGTAGCCTATATTCTTTGTCTACAGCAGGACAAGGATATCGAATACTGGGGCATTGATTTTGAAGCTGTTGTCACTAGGTGCAAAGAACTTGGCATTCAGCATATGAGAAGACCAGTGAGTTTCTTATTTATCAACTGAGTGAGTTCATGTTTTGTGCTTCTTTCTTAATTCTGATAACATAAAATACAGTTACTGCCACTCTGCATTCTCTTCACATTTCAAGTGATTTGTAAGTTATAATATTTGGCGTTTCCTCTTATCCATCTATTGATAATCCATGGTGAGGAGCAAATCAATGACAAAAGAGTGAGATTTTATCTTTAAGTTGCAGTGGGCCAGTGGTAATTGTTGACCCTCTCATTGAACTCCTTTGGTTCATTTTAAATAATCAACTCACAGAGTAATCATACCACGTCCATGTTTCCTTCATTTTGACTAGATAATGTTATTAAGCCAAACATTGATCATAAGGATCTTTAGTCTGTAGAACCAGAATTTTGTGGTGATATCTCTAGAAGTAACACAAAAAGAGAAGGTTAACAAACAAGTAATCTTGAAGAAGCCGAGCTGCAAATCACAAGCAAGCTGCAAGCTAAGGGTGTTCTGTTTAGAAGGAAAACTAAGGATATTTACAATTTCTTGTTTGCAGGCAGTAGACTTCGATCCAGATTCGCTGAGGAAACAGTTACCGAAAGCAGTTTCCGCACTAGAATGGGCTATATCACAAGGAAAAGGGCGAGTTTACATCCATTGCACTGCTGGACTTGGTAGAGCGCCTGCGGTTGCAATTTCTTACATGTTCTGGTTCGAGAATATGGACGTAAGCTCATTTCATCTAAATCGTAATATAGTACTAGAAATCATTGTCAAGTCATGTTTTCACATGCGTGCTTTACATATGAACCATGATGAAGCTATACTATTACTATCCATCTGTTTGCAGCTAAATACGGCTTATGACAAGCTAACCTCCATAAGACCGTGTGGACCGAGTAAGAAAGCTATCCGCTCTGCAACCTATGATCTAGCTAAGAGTGATCCAAATAAAGAAGCTTTTGAGACCCTGCCGGAGCGTGCTTTCGAGGGAATATCAGTTTCAGAGCGGAAGTTAATACAAGACCGTGTCCGTTCCTTCCACAAGGCATGAGAAAAGAAAAGGGAAAACATCACGAGAGGTGCGTGTTCTTTATTGTCAGTTATGGACCACACGCCAATGTATATCATTCCAACTCTTATGTTCCTTTTTTACACTGTAGCCGGACAGGGGACGGGGTAAACTTTTGCTATATGATAGACCCGATTGCTAGATTGCTAGTACAAGCTGCTGCAACATAAGAGGGTTGAGCCAAGCTATTCTCAGAATAAAGCTTATGACCGACCTTGTTGTTGGTTGGTACTGTAATAAGAAGAAAATAAAGAGGCGTGAAAAGATGTTATCTACCACATATGGTGAACTTGGATGCAGTTTACCACATCTTTTCGGTCAGAGGTCATTTAAGGTGTTTTAAGATCAATGCATCAATATAGATGTCATGTATTTATCATTGTAATCATGTTGTTCCAGGAATAGTGGTTCATGTATTTAGTCATTGACGGTAACAGATCGAAAACTATTACTCAAAACTACGAGCGTATATCATGTCGTCGCCAAATGTCATGTGTACGATCGTTTTGGCTGTGCCGTAAAGTTTCTTTTGTTACATTCACGGATGTAATAAAGTTTGTTTTGTATTCACACGAAATCTTAGTGTTAAACTATGCTGATAGTGTTTTTTTTGCTGCGGTTAAGCTTTTTTGTGCGTCCTTGGTTTTTTTTTTGTCAGCTTGATCACACTCTTGTCGTTGAAAGCTGAACACTTAAATACAGTCTGCTCTTTTATATATGTATATAGTTTTCAATGGAAAAGTACATCTCTTACAAGGCACATGATGCACTGACCAATCTAGGTCAGCTGTATGGTAAGTTGGTTACTAGTTTCCGGCACAGGTGATGCAGCCTATATTTCTTTTCATGACTGCATCTGAATTCTAGACATAGAGCATCATCTGCCAATAGGCATAAATTAACTTGAGATAATTAATTGTATCTGAATCCCTGATCTGGTTGGCATCAATCAAGGTGACAATGCTGCATGAAAAACATCAGAGAAACACAACTAGTTAATTAGCAGGTCATAATTCTGATCTTTTTCCAAAGAACAAATCATGGTGAAGAATTAGTTGCCTGATGAAGCTGGCGTCATCCAGGAGTCTGGGATGCGCGAGACCACCGGTGGCGTTGGCTGTCCAGCTACACAAATCATTTGAGACTCAATTCAAATTCAAACTCAAGAGAAATTCAAATTCATATTCAAAAGAGCAATGTGGGCAGGGCACGTACTGAAGCAGATGAAGAGGACTTGAGGCGGGAGGACGACGCCGCAGGAGATGGGGAGGTACATCATGCGGACGGGGTCGATGGGCTTGGGCAGCATGCGGTTGACGTCGCCGAGGATGACCGGGCACAGGCACCGCAGCGAGCGATCGTCCACCGCCGCCGTGCTGTTGAGGAACATGCCCAGCCCGCTGCAGCACTCGCTCTGCGGCGTCGGGGTGTCCGGCTCGCTCCCCGTCAGGAACGACGCGCACGTCATCAGCCCCGCCAGCGGCGTCACGCAGTCCGCCGGCGACGACGGCGACCCGCCGCCGTTGCCCGGCTGCTGCAGGCCTGGGAACCCGGGCAGCGGCTGCAGCGCCGGCTGCGAAGGCGCCCCGCTGCTGCACGGTGGGCTAGCAGCGGGTGGCGGCTGCAGCGGCGGCGACGGCGACGGCGGCGACGGCGGCGGCGTGGACGGCTTGAAGCGAGACGCTGGCGGCGACGCTACCCTGCCTCCGGGCACCCCCGGGAAGCCAGGGTTGCGCGGCCTGCCGCCCGGGAACCCCGGGAACCGAAGCTCGTCTTCGTCGGCCCCGCCGCTCCTCGCCGCTGCCTCCGACGACTGCGTCGCCACCACCATCGCAGCCGCCACCACCATCACGACCAGCGCGCGCCTCGACCACACCAACGATGACGCCATCGATCGCCTTCTCGACCGCCAAGTACCGATGACAGACAGGAGCGGAAGATCGAGCTACACTGGCTAGTCGCAGCCGCTGTACGATGACAGGAGTAATCCGGCGAGCTTCTCGATTTATAGCATGAAACTCACCGATTATCGTATCGAAATTACAAGTGATTGGCAGAAAGATCATGCGCGGGGCATTGCTCTAGTTTAAGTCGGATCTTGGAGCGCCGCGCCAAGCGAGGCGTCTGCATGTAGGTGGACGTGTTCAAGAAACAGGGCATTATGAAAGTGGAAAGCAGGTGGATGACATTGTGGAGTTAGGGGAACATTACTTGCTCTGCAAATCATTTACGGGTTATTTGGAAAAAATAGTATACTAGCATTCCCTTTTTGAGAAAAAACTATTTTAAAAAATAGCTCTGTGAGGATTTTGTATGCACGTGCCCACTTTTTTTGCGGAATTAATTTTTGTATTACTCAATCAAAGTACAATCATGCTTAACAGCGTCTAAAACAACCTCTGGTCCTGACCCAAGCCATACCGCAGTTCGGCCTTGAATCCTCCCAAAATTTGCCAAAACATGACCAGAAGAATCTGTGACGGATATGAGTAATACAAGAACTACGTTCCAACATGCTTTCTTTGATTTCTCTAACAAGAAAGGCGTATTTTGATCTATTTGTTTCTCCACTCCTCAACATGTTTACTGCCTCCAGGATGTCACTTTCAATCTCGATTGGCAGATTGCCCCATTGTAGAGCTAGCATGAGTCCCCCGGGGATAGCTAGAATCTTAGCTTCCAGCTATATCTGGCCATGGGCCGGGCCAGGCTTGGGCCGGGCCTAAAAAAGCCCATGGCAGAAAACTGAGGCCCAGGCCCTACCATCGGGCCTAGTTTTCAAGCCCAAGCCCGGCCCATCTAGTAAAAAGCCCTCAAAAGCCCTTAGGGCTTAGGGCCGTGGGCCGGGCCTCTTCCTTAAAATGCCAATATGCCAAGCCCAAGCCCGGCCAGGCCCTACTGGTGGGCTCAAAACTTAGGCCCAAGCCCGGCCCACGAGCAAGCCCATCGGGCCTAGGCACTGGATTTTAGGGCCGGGCCTGGGTGGGCTGACAGGGCCGGGCCTGAGATGGCCAGGACTACTTCCAGCACATCATTGCATGAAAACAGGTGCCTACAGAAACTGAAAACAATGCCGCCGGTGTGGTCTCAAAGAAGCATACAAGCACCACCAATCCCATCCAAAACAGAACCACCAGTGTTTAGTTTTACACGCCTAGCATCCCGGGGTGACCATGGAACAGTAAGAGGAAAGTAGAAGTGAACTGGGGATTTTCCTTTGGCATAATCAACATCAGGGTAGGTCACAATAGACTGTAAGGAGGACAGGTACCTTGTCAGAAACCTGACAGAAACATCCACGGGAGGATACTTGAACCAATCAGTGAAAAATTACCACGAGTACTCATATTTTAGAGTAAATGGTACTCCCGGTAAATGGTACTCATATTTGGAAATGCCTTAATTAATCATGTATTTATGCTTTAGATCAAGTAATAATAAGAAATCTCGGTAAATAATGATTTGCTATTTTTAGGCGATTGGCAAAAAGTTCGATAAAGGGCGGTTTTTATTGATTCATAATGAGCATCATTGGGATACATGCAATATGAACACACACCTGGGCCTCTGCATAACTAAGATGCACATAGCCAACACTAACACACATCCACACACAATCCTGCTGGCAAGTAGCAAAGTTATACAAAACCAAAGCTATGTCTAGGATGAAGAAAAAAACGAAACGATCAAAACAGTGAATGAGGAAAAACAACAACGACCATGGGCACCAACCACCGCTTGACAACACAAGGACTACGATAAACGTTCTCCAAAAGCAACGCCTTCAGAAAGAAAACGACCCTCAAGCGTCGCCGTCGCCTACTCCAATCACTGAAGGCTAGATCGTGGGTTTTCACCCTGGAGATAAAGTTCAAGAATGTTCCAAGCAATGTCGTCAACAAGCTAACGATGGAAACCATCGCCATTGCCTGGTATAAGAAACCAGGGTCACACCTAGGATTTTCAGCCCGGAGCTCCAGACCGGGTACTTGAGAAGCACCATCGAAACCGAAGTCATCTTGTGTTGTCGCTTTCATTTCCGCTATTCCAGCAGCATTGCACACGCGATAAAGTAACTGACAAAGGTGAAAGGTCATCAACATCACCAAAATCCCTCAGGACGCTCTGGCAACACCGCATCATTCACACAAGTGGCAGTCGGTGATAGATTTGTATCAGATGACACCACCATGCCTCTTGCTTGGCCGCCCTCACCTGTAGTGTAGGTTCACAGCATGTTGGCTTCTGACAGTCCGTGTACCTGTGAGGTCCGTGTACTGTGTTTGGTTGCTGCCCTGATGAAATATTGCCTGGCCTGGAGCTCCCTTGAAACCTGCCTGCATCATGTTTGGTTAGTGCCCTGGGTCATAAGAGTCTAGCCTGGCCCGCACAGCCTGAAAAAAGGATTAGCCGGCCACCCGGCGGCGTGGTTAGCTTGAGCCAGGCGTCCTATGTCTTGCGCCTGGGTGGGTCTACCACACTGCCTGGTATTAGTTTATTATTTCTTTTGGATAGGATTGATGAGTGGATTTCTTTATGTATTAATTATACTGCAAAGCAGCGTCAGGCTCAGGGCACAAACCAAACACATGTGCGTCCGGCTAGCCTCACCATGCAAAAAAATTTAACATTCCAGGCTCCATCCAGGCATGAGTTTTCTTCAGGCAGGGTGTCCAGGCCTTTAACCAAACACCCCCCATGTTTCATATTCTTATGCAGTGTCAGCATTGAAAAAATAATATACGCCACCATCTCAGGAACACGCTTGCAAAGCTTGCACATTTCACAATTAGTCCATCCTCAGTTCTCCAAACAGTCAACAGTCCAAACTATATTTGGATGATCAAGCACATGAATAACTTGCCCTAGGGAGGGGCTTAAGTCTCCCAGTCACCGACTTGAGCATTGATAAGGTCATCCCCAAATTTCGCATGGTAAGGCGAGGCAGTAGAATAATGAGAAGATCATCATTAGATGGATTTGAATGTCGACAAGAAAAAACTATATTTAAGTCAAAACTATGAAATAGTCATGTAAATAAAATTGATGTAAGCTCTTTACCATAAATATTGCCAATTTTTCTATGAAATAGTCGTGTACGGAAAATTGATGTAGGCTCTTTACCATATACATATTGCTAATTTTTCTACGAAATAGTCAAACTATGTATCAAGTTCTGTTCTGTATCTAGTTGACATTCCCTTTTTCCATTATCATGCAAGTTTTGAAACGCTTCTCGACCGATCCAAGTAGAGATTTCAGCTGCCGTCAACATGTCACCTCAAATGTGTCACTTACTGCGTGTGTTTGGTTGTTGGGTTATCATTTCTTTGAGGCAGGGATATCCGTATTTTTGATGGACCAACCTATCACCTCAAATGTGCCACTTAGATTGTATTTGGTTGCTAGGTTATCCCTTCCGTTTATCGTATGGCTAGCATCTGTTAATAAATACCCAGTCTACTTACTAGCAATTGTAAAGATTTATCTCACATGCCAAATGTGGAAGCTACGGCCAATCCTGTCGTCCAAGGTTCGGATGAAAAATGCTGCAAATCTTTCTGTTAAAAAAAATTCACTGCTAGCAGCCGATCTTTGCAAGGAGAGCATCCGTAACTTACCATATCTAACTTCTTTCAGACCTCTGGATGTAAATTAAAATTCAATCAACAAAAGGTGGTATTGATTGTAAAAAAAAAAGGAACGACCTTAATTGGTTTTTATAAATAGTAGTAGTAGCACGAGCTCATACACAATAACTTGACAGAGTGTTGCGCAATCTCTTCGTACCTCTCCCTAATACTAGTATAAGGACGTTCCAAAGAACAAAGCTAACTTATATGTACAACAATCACCTCATCACTCTGTTTCCACCATTCCTACAAGTGATATGTGTTTCTGTCATCAAGCATCGCTCCACAGTTCCCCATCGAAGAACGATCCGACAGCCCTCGTTTTGCTGGCGTCGCAGGCTTGCATAAGAGTGCATACATCCTTCTTCTCGAGGAACCTCTCGCCGTTGACCAGGATGAGGGGGATGTATTCCAGAACCATTCTCTTGCACTGCCAACAGAGGGCAACAAACCATGTCATTATTGCACACTATTGTGTGCATTGGATCAAGGAGCAGACAATGGCTCCTTGATGCACAGAATCCGACAAATTGCATGATAGCGTAGAGAAAATCTAGGGAGTCATAGACCATATGTAAGTGAAAAAAAGCTTACCTCCTGCACGTGACCTTTAACCTTGTTGCACTCCTTGATGAGAAGTTGAAGTATCTCAAACTACAGATATCACAAGGCAAATGTTAAGAGACGGAAAGGATAAGGTCAGGACTCCCTATTATGTCAATGAAGCAGAATACTTACCTGCGCGTCAGGGTCTTTCATTTTCGAGAGAACTTCATCGACGAGGTGGTGGCAAAATGCACAAGTGCTTTCACTTTTCTCAACAGACAGAAACGATACTTCCCTGCAGAGGCCATACTGTTTGCAGAACTCATCTGGTTTGATTTCAGTGATCTTGGCAAAGAGAAGAGTTGCATAGGAGTCCACCATCTCAAGACACTGCAGAGATAGAAAGTGTTCATGGAAACAAAAAGTCATACACTACTGCTGTTCAAAGAGTATCTTTTGAGCATGTAGCATTTGGTGAAGCAATATAAAAGTGGTGTACCTTCTGTTCTAAGGAGAATGTCTGAGAACACGCGCCATGAAGGATCTCCATGATCTCATCTTGTGTCTGTTTCTCACTAAGATAACTGACAGCTTTATTTGTCAAGTTCTCACAAGTTGAGCATACTGGGTTGCCACTCTCAACCGAGACAGGAATTTTGCTGGAGGTAATTTCCTCCTTGTCATTTGGGTGGAACTCAATGGTATCCAGATGGAGAAGACCTGAGACCAAATAATGCAGATAGTATCACCAATTAAGAACAATGGCAACCACAAGTAAGAGTATTTTCCAGAGCTTAAATTTTTCCAGAACTACCTATGGGCTACGGCTGTATCTTTGTTCATGTAAATTCCCCAGCTAGGCCTTGAACTAGGGACATGAACTAACGTCGTATATAAAGCATATAAAACAGTAAAACACATGTTCCATATTCCAGAAGTTAATGGTGTGAAAACAATGAAGTTGGTTATCCTAAATCTAATATGTCAAAAAATGGTTATCCATCTTATACAGCCACGCGCTATTCAGAGAGAAAAATAAAATGCTATTCAGGTCATGTTGACACAATCTAACTGGCTTGATGCCAGCAGATGGACAGTGTGACAAAATATTCGGCGCCCAAGTAACTAGCACAAGAAGCTAGGAACAATGACATCGTAAACTTCAATTTCAGTTCCAATTGAAACCAAATACATACCCTCGTCAGCTGCACATATAATCTTATGTATTCCAATACTATAGCTGGACCAAGATATACATCAAAAGACGATATTTTCACTGCAGAAAAGCTAGAATTTGTTCTCCAATTTGCATATTGGAGGTACTAATTTTATATGAAGATTAACGTGAATAAGATTTAGCAGCACAGGAAGGCCGTCAAGAGAGAGAAAATATCCAGTTCTTTCTCCTCTTAAAACTACATCTAGAGGTCCCAAAAAGATCTGTATTTTTTCCAACAAAAGATTGGTCTAAGATATTAAGATGCATCTACAATGCCCTGAAATTTCATTCCAAAACTCAATAAATAGATAAAGAAAAACAATCAGACTGTAAATACAAACTCAATAGCGCAAAACATGTATTATTCACCTCAATTTTGAACTACTTCACAGTCTGATTAGTCCTTTTTGTTTGTCCAGCTGTGAATCGAATTCGGTCTTGAAATTTTGTGTCAAGCATGTCAATTGAATTTGACTAGCATTTAGGTTATACTTATACGTTTGTTCTTGGGTACAGTAGCGACTAGCGAGGAAGTGCTGTAAGAGGAGGAAGCACCGGGTATATCTTCCATTGAGAGACTTACCATAATTCCTGCGAACCCTGTTGTCCTGCGGCATAGCTCCAGAGCCAGCGGCCAGCAAGAGGAGGACGAGGAGAAAGAACGGCGCTCCCAATCCCAAACCCATCGTGCGCATGTTGACCTGCCATGAAAGCGAATCATCACATACGGCTTAGCAACCCAATCGATTTTACTCTCCAGAAACAACAGAAAAAACAAGGGTAAGGGGCCAACAATTTGGTCTCTTGAGGAGCAGCACCCAAATCCTGAAATCGCAAAAACCAAGGCGATGGTTCGCTCGATGGAAGCGATCGAACACAAATCGACGGGAGGGGGCGGCGGGTCAGGGGAGAAATCGAGACAAGGGAGGGGAACTACCGCGCGCGTGACCTCACCAGATTGGGGATCAAGAAGTGAGGTGAAGGGGAAGGGGAAGGGGAACGAAAAGCTCACCTTGCGAAATCGAGGAACGGGGAGTGGTCGTACGGAGGCAGCGGGCGTGATTCGGAGATTGCTCCTGCTCGATTTTAAGAAGTTCGTCTTGAAATTACAGCGTGATTGCTGTCTCCGAGTCCATGTCGGTTGTCCGTTGCGCCCACGTTTCGTTTTTTTTTTCTTTCTTCAGATGATTGCGTAGACGGTATGAGTTCGTGCAGGTCTTCTATCTAGCGCCTACTCCGACTTTGGTCTCTCGAGGCTGGAGCAGCACCCAAATCCAGAACATGCGCGTTTAGAACGAACGTTTGCCCGCTAGCGCCGTTGAGGGCATTTTTTTTCGAGGGTCATTCAGGGCATCTTCAACGCAGGTCCTTATGCATAGACACAATATTTACGTATGAACTGGTTCAGACTTATCCTCAAACATTCGTCTATGTTTTTAAGTCCGCAACATTTAAAATAATTGTGTCACTGATCAATGTTGGATCGCAGAAAGAACTCGCGGGCCAAGCCTCACGCTAATAGTTGTCTCCTCTCGACTAGGAACAGGAGAGCATGCAAACACCTCCTCGTTGGATGATCCTTCTCTCGCCAGCTTTGTCATGAAGTTCTTGCGTGTTATGGCTCCAGTATTACTCCGCCCCACCCAGACGCCTTCTTCATCAAGTGGTGGCTTTGATGCTTTGGTCACGTCATCTTCTATCACCTGCTGCAAAGGATTCTCTTCCCTCTGCCTTTTGACAGCATGGAATCTCTTGGGTGCGTCTTCGATGGTCTACGACCCTCCTTGAGCCACCTCTTACAGCTTATCAAGGATGAAGTTCGACTATGGGTGCAAGCAGGTGTTTTTGGCCTGGCCAACATCATTAGCGAGCAGTCCGCATGTGGTAGTTTGTAGCCCTAGCCTCCTTCATTCTCACTCACTCACTCACTCACTCACTCACTCACTCACTCTCTCTCTCTCTCTCTCTCTCTCTCTCTCTCTCTCTCTCTCTCTCGTTTTGATCTAGTATCGGAGACCTTGTCATTTGTTCTACTCTCACCATCCTCACTCAGATGAAAGAGCTCTCTGATCTGTCCAAGAGCAATGCTCCAAAGCTAGAAAGGTTAGACCAAGTGCTTAAGAATTGTGTTATGGAAGTTGTAGATGACCCTCAACCAGCTCTGAATGTGCCGCCTTCTTCAGCTGAAGCTCCTCAAGATTCTTCATTCTTTTTTGTGCTTGTGGGAGTCGAATAGCTAGATAGATAGTTCTGGTCATGATGCTTGAAGGGTAGGATAGAGGCAGAAAAAAGGTAGCATGACTTGGTTCTTCTTTTGCTCTATTTATGAACTGTTTTGTAAACCACTTTTGGATGATGCGTGTGTGTTTCATTTCTCATATCTAGTATGACTTCTGCTTATTGCTTAACTTATGTCATATACAAGCTTCATCCTTGTGCAAGTGTATCTTTGACCCTATGCTTATTGAATTAATGAAAGATATACAAAAATTTCGTATTCATGAAAGAACATTCAAAATAATAGCATAAAATCTTCGAAGAGTGAGAATATTCAAATGTGACGCTAGTTCAAATGTAATGTTACAATCCAAATAAGTTTAAGTTTTGAAATAAAATAGTTCAACTTTAAATTTAACTCGCACATATGTTTTAGTTCTCCCGCTTAAGCAGCCGCATGTGCTCAATCGGATCTTCCTTAAGCTATTCATGAGTTACTCGATGCCAAATTTGTTGATCCATTTTGACAAACTCCTTAAATGTGGTAGGATTCTGATGTGAAAGTTGGATAGAACCATCTATGTTCTCAAATTCCAGACCTCCGACATCATCTTCACTCTCATCATCCATGATCATGTTGTGCATGGTCACACAACATTCATCACCTCCAACAAGGTCTTCGGATCCCATGTGTTTGCAGGTTCTCAAACAACTGCAAAGAAGGCTTGGATCACTCTAAACGCCTACTTCGCATCCTTTTTTTAGCTCATTCTTGTCTTTGGACAAAGTGAGCTCCTTTCTGACCAAATGGGTCAGAGGTAGTCTTAACGAAGGTTGTCAAGGGAGGATATATACCATCAACCAGATAGTAGCCCATGTTGCAGTCATGAACATTGACGGTATAGTTGCACGAAAGAGTTTTTCCTTCGGTCAACCTACCAAACAATGGAGATCGCTGCAGCACGTTGATATCACTGTGAGGCCCGGGTATGCCAAAGAAAACATGCCAAATTCAAAGATCTTGTGATGCAACTTGCTTAAAAAAATGATGGTATGTTTGTTAACATGGCCCTGATATTGCCCTTATGAAGCATATGAGCAGTTCTTCCATCTCCAATGCATGCAATCAAGAGATTCAATCATACCTAGGCATCCTCTTACTTTAGAGAGTGGACCGTTTCATTGTCTGTGATTGTGGTTCTCTCAAGTACAGAGGTCCAAACACCTCGAGGACCGCAGTCGCAAATCTAACCTTGGCGTCTACGCATGCGCTTCAAACATCCGAACGTACTCGTCCTACGAATCAGCGGTCGTGCCATATGCCAGCATGCACAATGCAACGGTGCACTTCTGGTAACCAGAGAATTCAATTCTTCATACGACATTGTTTCTTCCTGATTCACATATATTGAATATCTCTTTCTTTAGCGATTCAAATTGCTATTATTGGAGTGCTTTTACTAATTGCTTCTAATGTGGAGGCACAAATGTTTCGGTTACGGTGAATAATCTGTTATTTCATAAGACTTATAGTGCATTTTTCTTTCTGTTGTTTGACTGCATAAAGTAGTGTAACATAGTTTATCTGTTAAAACCCTATATGAAAGAAAGTAAGGTGTCAGTGCCAAAGCTTCTTCTCAAGCATCAACACATCAGACGAATAGGAATCAAAAGACATGAAAGAAACATTAAGTACCAGAGAAAGTTGGCGAGTCAAGGTCGTGAGAGCGAGTTAACTACAGAACCGATGTCTTAAGCACCACCCCGTTTGTTGAAGAAAATGGAAGGCTGGACGGTATTAGAAAATGGAAGGCTGGACGTTGTTTAAAAACTGAAGAAATTTAATATAAATATATGTATAAAAAATATAAAAAGAATATAACATCACACATGACCTCTTTTGTTGGTACTGTCGTGGTACTAAGACTGACAGTAGAATAGGGGGTAGGTATGGAGAGGCAAGATTCTAGCTATGGAGTAGTTGTATACGCAAGGGATTTACGAGTTCAGGCCCTTCTCGGAGGAAGTAACATCCCTACGTCTCGGAGCCCGGAGGCGGTCGACTGGATTATAAGCGTATGTGTTACAAAGGTGCGAACCCTTCTTCCTGTGGAGGGGGGTGGCTTATATAGAGTCTTGCCAGACCCCACCCAGCCCGTGGCGGAGGGTTTAAAATACGTTAAGGCTGGCGTTCTTGGTAACGCCTCACATAAAGTGTCATCATGACCATAAAGACTACTTAATTACAGACCGTTTGGATCTGAGTGGCTCTTGAACTCCGGTGGTCGAGTGAGTCTTCATGGTCGAGTGTCTTCGAGTCCATCGAGTGGAATCCTTCGGTCATTGGAAGGAGTTTCTTCTAAAGATGTCCTTGGGAAGGGTACCTTGGACAGGTCCATGACCCTACCCTAGGTACATGACTTCATCATTAGCCCCGAATGGATCGAGGTTTGAGTGAGGAAGGAGTTGATAATATTTCGACCGCTTTTGTGTCTTTGCGAGTGTGTCTCACTATGGATCAATGACTTCTTAGTGATGGTGTCAACTTCTCTTCGATCGCCTTGATCCATTCTTTACGTCTGTCGAGTGAACTTTATGAACTTGGAGATTTCCGGGCAACGGATCGTAGGAAATCTCCCATCTGACAAGTTGCCCTGCTGTTAGCGGATTTAGTGGGATCCGAATTTCGAGAAGCGCTGGCGGAGAAGGCCGCGGTACTCGGGCGGGATAAAGCGAGACGCCGATCTCCGCGCCGCCTTTTTCGCCACGACGCTCGTCGGCGATCGCGAGGATTTGACAGATTGTCGGGCCTACATGCGACCACTCGAAGCGACTCCATATAAGGCGCCGGACGGAGCTTTTTTGAACAGTGCTCCCTCATTTTCCCCTTCTCCGTCTTCAGATTCATCTGCTGCGCTTGCTATCTGTTCAGCGCCGCTGCTTCGTACCTGCCTCGTCGGCAACAATGGTGAAGGAGAAGACGGCGGCTTTGGAGCGGGCGAAGAAGGCGACGGCGAAGGCGAAGGGGAGAGCGACCAGTCGGGGTGGATCCTCGTCGCGGTCCAGCCTTTTGCAAGGTTGGATCCAGGGGGATTGGATCCGCTCGACCATCACCCAGAAGGATCTCGACAACCTGGCCAATGAAGGGCTGATCGAGCACGGGGCAGCTAGGCTTCCGGGGACGGAGTGGCAGCCGCAGCCTCAGGAGGGTAAGTGTGTCCTCTTAGCCACCCATATTGATCGTGGGTTTTCTCTGCCGCCGAATCTTTTCTTTCGGGGGTTTCTGAATTTCTTTGGGGCTCAACTTCATCACTTCACCCCCAACTCCATTGCCTATCTCGCCGCTTTCGTGTCTTTGTGCGAAAACCTCTTGGGTTGTCGGCCGCACTGGGGCCTCTTCAAACACATATTCACTTGTCGCTCTTAGACGGTGAAAAAGGCTAGTCCGAATGAAGAGAAAACCCAAGTAATCCAGATGTGCGGGGGTCTTGGGGTCCAGATGAGGATTAAGAGTGCTTTTCCAGCCATGACCCTTCCCGAGTCAGTTAGAGGGTGGCAGTCGACCTGGTTCTACTGCCAAGACCAGTCGACTGGGCTCCCTCCTTTCTCCATGAGTCGAGTGAACAAGCCATCCTCTCTGAAGGTGCTTCCGGAGGAGAAGGCTCAGGTTAAAATGTTGATGGAGCGTGTAGTCCACCTCATTCGTGACGGGGTCACTGGCATGGATCTTCTGGAGGTTTTCCTTCGACGGCGCATTCAGCCACTCAAATACCGAGGCCACCCGATGTGGTTGTACTCTGGTACCGAAGACACCACTCGGGTCCACCCAGAGGACGTTGACGACGCCACACTGGAGAGGTGGATGACTGCCATCACAGGGAACAAAGATAACCGTCATGGGGCCAGAAGGATCCCGCCACTCAACCAGTCTTATGAACTAGACAAGGTATGACCACTTATCTCCGACTATAATCATGTTTCGTTCATTCTGTTTTGCTGCAGATCAGTCGATTGATTTTTGTCTTGTTTGTTGTCTTTCAGGCTACCACTGAGTTGTATTCGATGCCCAACGGGGCGCAAGCACAGACCAAGGAGGAGGAAGGAAGTGGAGGTGAAAGTCAAGAGGAGTGGGAATCGGATGGCAACGAGGGTGATGAAGATGCTGGCTCCGATGAAGAAGAGGAGGAGGAAGAGGAGGAGGAAGTCGCGCATCCCCGTTCTAAAAGAAGATCCAAGCTTGCCCATGACCCTGCAGTCGAGCGCGGCAAGGGGGTCGCGCGTGTTGTGCAGTCGACCAAGCGTCCTCGGACGACCTCTCTGGCGCCGACTGAGAAAGCGCCGAAGCAATCTCGAGTGGCGCCGTCAAAGCCGACGAAGGCCTTGCCAAAGATGAAGATGGTGATTCCCACTATTTCTGGATAATGGCGTAACTTGTGTCTTCTTGTTTCTCATGGATTTACTCTTGGTCGATTCGTTAGCTGACCGACTGATTTAAAAGCTGCAGTCTTGCAACCGATACCTCGACGGACACGAAGATCAAGAAATGGAGGATGCTGTCACTTCCAACCCTGGCATGACCTTTGTAGTTTCGTTTTCAGTCGGTAGGATCTTCATTTTAACTTTGACTCTTTTCTGCAGCTCCATCTAATATCATCATTGATCTTCCTGATGATGATGACGAGGAACCACTGAGGCAGAGGAGGAATAGGAGAGTGTCCGCTGGCAAGACAGCTCAGGTCGTATCAGCACCTGAGACATTGGTTGCGGAGGGGGACAACGTCACTCGGCCTACCGTATCCATTGCGGTGCCGCTGACGAGTGCTCGCCCTTCGTTGTCGAGTGCTTATCAGCCTTCACTTTTCTCCACCCACCACGTCCCAGAAGACCAAGCAAGCGCTACTAAAGAAGCCATACGCCAGGCGGGGGTCATGATGGAGCAAGTGAAGGCAATCCGAGACGCCAGCCATGCGGCTTATGACACCAGTTCAGCCCTTCAGAGCAATGTTCAGGTTAGTCGATCACCGCCTGTTCTGTTAGGATATGATACCTGAAAACTTTTCTTTCTGAAAATCTTAGTATCTGTCGTACACCCACTGGGTGTGTCGATTGAAATTCTGGATTGGTGGGGGCACGCTGAGTGCACCCACTGGGTGTAGTCCCCAAGGCTATGGTGGACTGCTGGTAGTCGACCATAGTCTTTATGTCTTGAGCTTTTTCTCATTACTTTCTTTACTCGATCTGGTCGAATGGAATCATAAACCGGTGGGGGCGCGCTGAGTGCATCCACTGGGTGTAGTCCCCGAGACTGTGGTCGACTGCTGGTAGTCGACTACGGTCTGAAGAACACCTTTTTTTGAAATTGTGACTAATTGTTGGTGGTTAGCCTTTCTGCCTTTTTTGGTCAACTGATCGACTCTAGCTGATAGAACTAGTGGGGGCACGCTGAGTGCACCCACTGGGTGTAGTCCCCAAGACTACAGTTGAATGTTTAGATTCGGCTGTAGTCTTAGAAATACTACGATTTTTTTTTGTAGTCACTCGGAAGTGACCTATCTTTGACGTCTGTCGATTGGTTCTTCGCAGAAATCTTGCGAGCTTGCAGCTCGTTATACTGAGTTGGAGAACAAGCATATCCAGCTCGAACTTGATCTAAAGCTTGTCCAGGAGAACTTCACGAAGGCGAAGGAGGAGGCAAAAGGTATGTTTGGTGAGAATCTTGACGACTGCCTTTGTTTCTTGTCTATTCCCAAGTCTGATCTTACCGTGATTTTACAGATAAACTGAGGGATTCTCTGAAGAAGAAGAAGGATCTTGACCTCGCTGAGGCGCAGAAAACAGCTTCGGAGCAAACTCGCAGAAGAAAAGTTGGCTTCAATCAGCAAACTTGAAGAGTAGAATACCAATCTGAAAGCTGCTCTTGATGCGGCCAACAAGGAGGTCAGTCGACTGAAGAATGACAAGATTGCCTTGAGTGACAAGGCCAGTGAGTTGGTGGGAAAGAAGAATGATCTGGAGGCTTATCTAGGAGGACTCGCCAAGAAGCTATTCCTCATGTTTGAAGGTAATCCTTTGTATCCGACAGGCTTTTTAATTATGGTCTTACCACCAAACTGCCGCCTTATCTTTGGGGTTGTGTCTCTGAGTTCGCGCGTAACTTTGAGGAGGAGACTGGTCGACTGGAGACGAGCCTAGATCCCATCAACTCTCCTGTGAAGGATGAAGCCGCCATGAACGTGCTCCGACTCGAGTCTCGCATTGCTGCTGTTGTCGGCTATCTCGCAAGGCTGAAGGTTGCGACGTCACGCATCAACACAACACTCTGGCCAGGAGAAACACTTCAGAATGACCTTGAGTCTCTGATGACTCGACTGAACGAAGTTCCAAGTCGAGTGCAAGAATGGAGGAAGTCTTCTGCCAGGTGCGGTGCCGACGTTGCTCTATCTCTGGTCCGTGTTCACTGCAAGGACGCGCAAGAAGATAAGCTGGCGGCTCTCAAGGTGGCCAATACCAAGAAGCATGACTTCCGATCCTTCATGGAGACCTTCATCGCTGCTGCCACTCGGATCGCAGATGGAATCGACCTAGATGAGTTCGTTGCGCCTTCCAGCCCTCCACAGGAGGGGTAAAAAACTTCTATGTTTGATGCTTTAAATTTGCCTCGGTATGCCGAGTGGTTTTTGTAACCGATAAACTTTAACAGGCTTGGTGCCTGAGCACTTCTAGTTCCGTTAGGACGCTATCTAAACTTGGATTTGACGTTGAATATGTCTGCATATGCCTCCGAACGAACATTGTCTTTCGCTCGGCCTATATGCTGGTGTTTGAGATGCTTTTTTGCAGGTAGGGACGAAGCGCAGATTGCAATCGACTTGTACTTCGTCATACTTAGGCTGGTATTGCACCGCAGCTAAGCCCCCGAGTGGAAAGCTTGCTCTCCACTCAGCAGGATTTCAAAAACTTAGGCGAGCATTGGGCTGCAGCTAAGCCCCTGAGTGGGAGGTCTGCTCTCCACTCGGTAAGATTTTCAAAAACTTAGGCGAGCACTGGGCTGCAGCTAAGCCCCCGAGTGGGAGATCTGCTCTCCACTCGGTAGGATTTTCAAAAACTTAGGCGAGCACTGGGCTGCAGCTAAGCCCCCGAGTGGGAGATCTGCTCTCCACTCGGTAGGATTTTCAAAAACTTAGGCGAGCACTGGGCTGCAGCTAAGCCCCCGAGTGGGAGGTCTGCTCTCCACTCGGTAGGATTTTCAAAAACTTAGCCAAGCACTGGGTTGTAGCTAAGCCCCCGAGTGGGATATCTACTCTCCACTCGGTAGGATTTTCAAAAACTTAGGCGAGCACTGGGCTGCAGCTAAGCCCCCGAGTGGGAGGTCTGCTCTCCACTCGGTAGGATTTTCAAAAACTTAGGCGAGCACTGGGCTGCAGCTAAGCCCCCGAGTGTGAGATCTGCTCTCCACTCGGTAGGATTTTCAAAAACTTAGGCGAGCACTGGGCTGCAGCTAAGCCCCCGAGTGGGAGGTCTGCTCTCCACTTGGTAGGATTTTCAAAAACTTAGGCGAGCACTGGGCTGCAGCTAAGCCCCTGAGTGGGAGGTCTGCTCTCCACTCGGTAGGATTTTCAAAAACTTAGGTGAGCACTGGGCTGCAGCTAAGCCCCCGAGTGGGAGGTCTTCTCTCCACTCGGTAGGATTTCTGTGGCGTACCTCTGAAGAAGAAGGTAACAGTCGACCTGCACCTCGTTCTCCTTGCGGGTCGCACGTTGTATTTGTGGCGTAGCTCGGAAGGAGAGGGTAGCAGTCGACCTGCACCTCGTCCTCCTTGCGGAGCGCACATTGTATTTGTGGCGTAGCTCGGAAGGAGAGGGTAGCAGTCGACCACGCACTCGTCCTCCTTGCGGAGCGCACGTTGTATTTGTGGCGTAGCTCGGAGGAGAGGGTAGCAGTCGACCTGCACCTCGTCCTCCTTGCGGAGCGCATGTTGTATTTGTGGCGTAGCTCAGAAAGAGAGGGTAGCAGTCGACCTGCACCTCGTCCTCCTTGCGGAGCGCATGTTGTATTTGTACTTAGGCGAGCGCTATGCTGCAGCTAAGCCCCCGAGTGGGAGGCTGGCTCACCACTTGGTAGGATTTTGTTGAACTTAGGCGAGTACTTGGACTGCAGCTAAGCCCCCGAGTGGGAGACTGGCTCACCACTCGGTAGGATTTGGTGAACTTAGGCGAAACGGATTCGCAGCTAAGCCTCCGAGTGTGAGGCGGGCTCACCACTCGACAAGGATTTTTTTACAAACTTAGGCGAAACGGATTCGCAGCTAAGCAACCCACTGGGGGTCCTTTATGTGAACAAAAGTAACAACAATCACTAGGAAATTATAACACTATTGTCTTTGAAAAATGAACTACATAAGTACTTTTATTACATCTCATCCGAGTGCATACTTAAGTATAAAAGGGGCGGAGCAGCTCCGCGTTCCAAGCTCGGGGCTCATCAATCTGGTGCTCGACATTATAAAGGCGATATGCTCCATTGTGGAGAACCTTGGTGACGATGAAGGGACCTTCCCAAGTAGGAGCAAGCTTGTGTGGCTTCTGCTGATCCA
This sequence comes from Aegilops speltoides, assembly GCA_021437245.1. Lineage (NCBI taxonomy): Eukaryota > Viridiplantae > Streptophyta > Magnoliopsida > Poales > Poaceae > Aegilops > Aegilops speltoides. The sequence continues at coordinate 229,530,340 of CM038145.1, forward strand.
CTCGGAGAACCAAATCTCCTTCTTGGAAGGCTCGATTCTTCACGTTTTTGGCATGGAAGCGATGCAAGTCCTGCTGATAAATGGTCGATCGGATCAAGGCCATCTCTCTTTCTTCTTCTAGAAGGTCGACTGCGTCCTGCCGGGCTTGCTCTGCTTCAGCTTCGGTGTAGAGGTCGACTCGGGGTGCGTTGTGAAGTAGGTCACTCGGCAAGACTGCTTCAGCTCCGTAGACTAAGAAGAACGGAGTTCTCCCAGTCGACCAGTTAGGTGCGGTCCTTAATCCCCAAAGTACTGACGGAAGTTCATCGACCCATGCACCAGCTGCGTGCTTGAGATCGCGCATCAATCGGGGTTTCAACCCTTTGAGAATTAAGCCATTTGCTCATTCTGCCTATCCATTCAACTGAGGGTGAGCGACTGAAGCATAGTCGACTCGTGTGCCCTGAGATGTGCAAAAGGCTCTGAATTCCTCGGAATCGAAGTTTGACCCATTGTCGGTGATGATGCTGTGTGGAACTCCATATCTGAATATCAACTCCCTGATAAAGCTGACAGCAGTGCCGGCATCAAGATTCTTGATGGTTTAGCCTCAATCCACTTGGTGAACTTGTCGACTGCTACCAGCACATGGGTGAAGCCGCTTCTGCCTGTTCTAAGTTGTCCAACCATATCCAATCCCCATACAGCGAAAGGCCAGACGAGTGGAATGGTCTTCAAGGCTGAGGCGGGCTTGTGTGACATATTGGAGTAAAATTGACATCCTTCACACTTGTCGACTATCTCCTTTGCCATTTCCTTTGCTCTTGGCCAGTAAAATCCCGCTCGGTATGCTTTAGCCACAATGGTCCGAGAGGACGCAGGATGACCACAGGTCCCCGAGTGGATATCATCAAGGATTATCCGACCTTCTTCTGGCGTTATACACTTCTGACCAACTCCAGTCGCGCTTTCTCTGTACAACTGTCCCTTTATCACGGTAAAGGCCTTAGATTGGCGGACGATTTTGTCGAGCCTCTTCTTCATCCTCTGGGAGCTCTTTCCTTAAGATATATCCGATGTACGGCACTTTCCAATCGGGAGTGATCACCAATGCTTCCATGATCAGTTCGACCACTGCTGGAACTTCAACTTTAGTCGGATATGTGACACTTTTAGGCTGTGGAGCTTCTTCGGTAAAAGGATCTTCTTGAACTGATGGAGTATGCTCCAAGAACACATCACTGGGAATGGCTTCTCTCTTGGAACCTATCTTCGCCAAATCATCAGCCGCTTGATTCTTTAGTCGGTGTATATGATGGAGCTCTAACCCCTCAAATTTCTTTTCCAGCTTTCTCACTGCATTGCAGTATCCAGTCATGGCTGGGCTTCTAACGTCCCACTCCTTCATCACCTGATTGACCACCAAATCTGAGTCGCCATAAACCATAAGACGACGGACGCCGAGTGAAATGGCCATGCGCAACCCATACAAAAGCGCCTCGATTCTCGCTTCATTGTTGGAGGAATCAAAGTGGATCTGGAGCACATATCGAGCTTATCTCCTCGGGGAAACCAATACTACCCCAGCACCGGAACCATTTAACATCTTAGAGCCATAAAAGAACATGGTCCAGTGCTCTGAGTGAACTTGAGTCGGCTGCTGTTGTTCAATCCACTTGGCAAGGAGATATGGTACTGCTTGGGACTTAATGGCTTTCTTTGCCTCAAACTTGATATCAAGGGGAAGGAGTTCAATCGCCCATTTCGCCACTCGACCGGTTGCATCTCTATTATGCAGAATCTCTGACAGTGGGGCGTCGCTGACGACTGTAATGGAATGATCAGAGAAATAATGAGCAACCTTCTTCGTGGTCATGTAGATCCCATACACGAGCTTCTGATAATGAGGGCATCTTTGCTTCGATGGGGTCAACACTTCGGAAAGATAATATACTGGGCGCTGAACTTTAAGGGCTTTCCCTTCTTCTTCCCGCTCGACCGTAAGTACTATACTAACGACTTGTCCTGTGGCTGCAATGTAAAGCAACAAAGGCTCTTTGCTGATTGGAGTAGCAAGCACCGGCTGGGTGGATAGCAGAGCTTTTAGCTCGGCAAATGCTGCATCAGCTTCTGGAGTCCACTTGAACTTGTCTGACTTCTTCATCAGTCGGTAAAGAGGCAATGCCTTTTCACCGAGGCGAGAGATGAATCGACTTAGCGCAGCCAAGCATCCAGTAAGCTTTTGGACATCGTGCACACTCACAGGACGTTTCATTCGGAGTATAGTGCCAACTTTTTCTGGGTTAGCGTCGATTCCTCATTCGGAAACGAGAAAACCGAGTAACTTTCCACCAGGAACTCCGAATGTGCACTTTGATGGATTGAGCTTGATATCATACCTCCTGAGATTGGCAAATGTTTCAGCGAGGTCAGTCAACAGGTCGGAACCCTTCCGTGATTTGACCACAATATCATCCATGTACGCTTCCACATTTCGATTGATTTGAGTGAGTAAACACTTCTGAATCATCCTCATAAATGTGGCTCCGGCATTCTTGAGGCCGAATGGCATGGTGACATAGCAGAAGCACCCGAATGGAGTGATGAAAGCTGTTTTGATCTCGTCGGGTCCATAAAAACGGATCTGATGGTACCCTGAATAGGCGTCTAAAAAAGACAATCTCTCACATCCCGCAGTCGATTCGACAATTTGGTCGATGCGAGGGAGAGGAAAATGATCTTTCGGGCAGGCCCGATTGATATGTTTGAAATCAATGCAGTGACTTATCCTTCTTGGGGACCATGACAACATTGGCGAGCCACTCGGAGTGGTAAATCTCTCGGATAAACTCTGCTGCCAGGAGCCGAGCCACCTCCTCACCAATGGCCTTTCTCTTCTGGATGGCGGACCGTCGAAGATGTTCTTTGATAGGTTTTGCCTTTGGGCCGACTTCAGAACGATGCTCAGCCACCCCGGAACACCCGCATGTCGCCAGCTTCCATGCAAGATGTCCCAGCTTCTCACGGAGGAACCGGATGGCGCTTCTTCCTATTTAGAGTCGAGTGGCGTGGAGATATGAGTCGAGCAGCACTGGGTCGGTCGGGTGAATGTGGGCGGGCTTCGTCTCGCCAGACGATCGAACGCCGACTTCGATGGCGGGCTTCTTTGCCCGCAATAGATCACTCAGTCGCATTTTTCGATAATTCTTGCAGCTCCACCACCGTTATCTCGAGCATCGGTAATCTTTGAGCCCTTCAAAGCACTCTTACGCCTTTTTCCGATTGCCGTGATGGTGATCACACCCTTGGGACCGAGCATCTTCAATTTGAGGTATATGTAACATGGTCGAGCCATGAACGTGCATAAGCCGGCCTGCCCAAAATAGCGTGATAAGCACTCTGAAATCCACGACTTCAAATGTTAGCTTTTCTTTGCGGAAATGCTTGAAACGCCAAAACCACATCAAGAGCTATTTGGTCGAGTGACTCAGCCTTCTTCTGAGGAATGACTCCATGGAAACTCATGTTCTTTGGGCGAGTCCGGACATCGGAATGCCCATTCCCTTGACGTCTCCGCATACAAAATATTCAGCCCACCGCCACCATCCATCGTAACCTTAGTCGGTCGAGTGCCTTAGGCATCGGATCGACCACCAAAGCTTGCCTCCTGTGGATGGCTATGTGTGTCGGATGATCGACCGGTCGAATGTATTGTGATGCGAGACCATTTCGAGATAGTTGGGTGTTGCCGAGCGACCATATTCACCTCATGGTTGATAACTTTCAATCGACTTTTGCTCTCCACATCAGCAAAAATCATCGAGGTGGAATTGACATGGGGTACCCTTCATCATCGTCCTCTTTGTCCTCAAATTTGTCGACTCCTTCTCCTTATCCTTGGGATGTTTCCCTTGAAACTGCTGGATTAAGAGCCGGCACTGGCGAGTGGTATGTTTCGAGTAAATGAAGTTACCCTCTTCGTCTTTCTTCGTGTGTATGTGACATGGCAGATCCATCACGTCGTTTCCTTCCTTGTCCTTCACCTTCTTGGGGTTCCAGGATCCTTTGGGCTTCCCTTTGAACTTGCCCTGAGTCACGGCCAGGGCTTCTCCGAGAGCAGTGGCTCGGCTTTCCGCTTCGCTTCGATCGGAGTTTCCTTTCCGATCGACTTGGCTTGTACTTGCCACTCGAGTCGATCCTCTTCTACACCATTGGCGTGTTGGTGGCAATCTCCATCATTCGACTCGTGGTCATATCTCGGTCCGACCAAACTTCAAACTTAACTCTACATTCTGCGCCTTCCTTGAAGGCCTGATCGCTTGATGATCGACACGTTCTCCACCGTTTGATGCAATGTGATCCATCTCTGGATGTAATCTCGTGGTCTCATTCGACTTTTGCACGCAGACCGCAGCTCTGTCGATCCTGCTGGTCGCTTGCAAGTTCCTCAAATGTCTGTGAACACTGGGTAAGATCTTCCCAAGTGAATGCTGCTAGGAGCCAACTGATTCAACCAGGCCCTGGCCAAACCCACCAACATGAGTGGTAGGTGTTTCATAGCCACCTCATCATTGCCACCGCCCATCTGCACAGCCACTCGATAGTCCTCAAGCCAAGTATCAGGCTTGGACTCACCAGTGAACTTACTCACCCCAGTCGCCAACCTGAAGTTGAGAGGGATCACCGCGACTCTGATGGCTCTGCTAAAACACTCTGGTCCTGAAACACGAACTCGGCTGCTGGTGGGCACATCTCTGTCGTGGCCTTCTCGATGAGCTCTGTTCCGGTTGACTAAACCTTGCACGATAATGGATCTCGCGTCAAAGCCTGGTTCCCTGGGGTCGACCGGAGCTCTCCGCCCAACACTGTGCTGGCTTCTGTCATCTTGCTGTCGTGGGGCGTAAGACCCACCCCTTGGGGGAGGAGTGGGCACTCGACGTCGATCATCACGATCGAAGCGGTCATCATACTGATCACATCGTCCCCCACGTCCCTCACGCCGCGGAGGCGATCTTGGGCTATGAGCCGATCGATCAGATTCGCAGCGACGGATCGATTGTGAATCCTATTGCATGATCGTGACACGGCTGAATTCGATCTCCTGCTGCCGGAGCAAATCTACGATCTGCATCAAGCCTCTGCCACCTCGATCGAGAGGGCTGAATCGACTCCGCTATCTGAGCTGCACCGCTAGATTCGAATTGGGGTTCGATATACTTGGGTCGGCGAAAGAGTTGGCGTCGACCGAGTCTGGTACTTTCGTTGCAAGGCTGCGTCGAGTGCTCGCTGGAGGTTCTCCAGTCGAGTGCGCTCAGCCAAGTTGGCCAAACGCGCATCCTCCAAGGCGCGAGCCTCGGGGGTTTCTCCTATGATGGGAGTATGTAGAGCATCCATATTCCAGCGGCGAAGATCTTCCCTTTGCAGAGAAGTGAGTGGCTCGGGTTGATACTCCTCGTGGACCTGAGAAGGGTCGCCTCCATCGTCCGCTCCGTCGGTGCGAGGGAAGCCGGGAGGACTACGAGGCCCATTGACCATCAGGACCTCCGCCGCTGGATCATCTTTGTCGCTTTTCGGATGCGATCTCTGAACCGGTCGGCGATCGAGCAGTCAGTAGAGATTCGCCGGGCTCGATCGCCGCAACTTGGGTGGTGGCTGATTGGCGAGCCACTGCATGTCTCACCCACCGCTGAAGCCTCGACCGACCAGAGCGCTTGCGCTGGTGGGAGACAGGGAGGGAGGACGACACAGGAGTTGACCGATACGGAGTCGACGGTTGCCGCAGCAGGACGCCGTGGACACATGTGCGAAAGTGCGTCGCCCCACGGACGGGAAGCGCGTCAATGTCGAGTAGAGCCTTCTGGAGCCAAGCGGAGTCGTCGGCGATGAACGTGAGCGCGCCGAGACAGATCTCGCAGCCCTCGACCAGAACTCCGCCAGGAACCATGATGAAGGCGATCGGAACAATTGCAACTTCTCCAATAAGTCGCTAAGACACCGGCCCCACGGTGGGCGCCAACTGTCGTGGTACTAAGACTGACAGTAGAATAGGGGGTAGGTATGGAGAGGCAAGATCCTAGCTATGGAGTAGTTGTATACGCAAGGGATTTACGAGTTCAGGCCCTTCTCGGAGGAAGTAACAGCCCTACGTCTCGGAGCCTGGAGGCGGTCGATTGGATTATAAGCGTATGAGTTACAAAGGTGCGAACCCTTCTGCCTGTGGAGGGGGTGGCTTATATAGAGTGCGCCAGGACCCCAGCCAGCCCACGTAGCGGAGGGTTTAAAGTATATTAAGGCCTGGCGTTACTGGTAGCGCCTCACATAAAGTGTCATCATGACCATAAAGACTACTTAATTACAGACCGTTTGGATACAGAGTGGCTCTTGAACTCCTGGTGGTCGAGTGAGTCTTCATGTTCGAGTGTCTTTGAGTCCGTCGAGTGGAATCCTTCCAGGTCGACTGGAAGGGAGTTTCTTCTAAAGATGTCCTTGGGAAGGGTACCTTGGACAGGTCCATGACACTACCCTAGGTACATGACTTCATCAGGTACTTGACTGGAGAAAAGGGGGATGGGAGCGCAAAGGAAAAAAAAATCGTCGACAGCAGGGATTGAATCTGAGCGTTTCTTCCTGTTTTTAACTACATGAAGTAGTGGAACATAGTTTATCTGTTAAAACCCTATACGAAAGAAAGTAAGGTGTCAGTGCCAAAGCTTCTTCTCAAGCATCAACACATCAGATGAATAGGAATCGAAAGACAGAAAAGCAACATTAAGTGCCATAGTTGGCGAGTCAAGGTCATGAGAGTGAGTTAACTAAAGAACCGATATCTTTAGCACCATCCTGTTTGTTGAAGAAAATGGAAGGTTGGGCGTTGTTAGAAAATGGAAGGCTTATACGAAAGAAAGTAAGGTGTCAATGCCAAAGCTTCTTCTCAAGCATCAACACATCAGATGATAGGAATCGGAAGATAGGAAAGCAACATTAAGTACCATAGAAGTTAGCGAGTCAAGGTCGTGAGAGTGAGTTAACTACAGAACCAATATCTTTAGCACCACCCCGTTTGCTGAAGAAAATGAAAGGCTGGACATTGTTAGAAAATGGAAGGCTGGACATTGTTTAAAAACTGAAGAAATTTAATATAACTATATGCATAAAAAATATAAAAAGAATATAATAGCACACATGACCTCTTTTGCTGGTACTTGACTAGAGAAAAGGGGATGGGGCATTGTTGGTACTTGATTGGAGAAAAGGGGGATGTGAGCGCAAAGGGGAAAAAATCGTCGACAACAAGGATTGAACCTGAGCGTTTCTTCCTGTTTTTAACTGCATGAAGTAGTGTAACATAGTTTATCTGTTAAAACCCTATATGAAAGAAAGTAAGGTGTCAGTGCCAAAGCTTCTTCTCAAGCATCAACACATCAGATGAATAGGAATCGAAAGACAGAAAAGCAACATTAAGTGCCAAAGTTGGCGAGTCTAGGTCGTGAGAGTGAGTTAACTAAAGAACCGATATCTTTAGCACCATCCCATTTGCTGAAGAAAATGGAAGGCTGGACGTTGTTAGAAAATGGAAGCCTTATACGAAAGAAAGTAAGGTGTTAATTCCAAAGCTTCTTCTCAAGCATCAACACATCAAGGTCGTGAGAGTGAGTTAACTACAGAACCAATGTCTTTAGCACCACCCGTTTGCTGAATAAAATGAAAGGCTGGACGTTGTTTAAAAACTGAAGAAATTTAATATTAACTATATGTATAAAAAATAAAAAGAATATGAAAGCACACACGACCTCTTTTGGTGGTACTATAGACTGGAAAAAACCGATATCTTTAGCACCAACACATCAGATGAATAGGAATTGAAAGACAGGAAAGCAACATTAAGTGCTAAAGTTGGCGAGTCAAGGTCGTGAGAGTGAGTTAACTAAAGAACCGATATCTTTAGCACTATCCTGTTTGTTGAAGAAAATGGAAGGCTGGACGCTGTTAGAAAACGGAAGGCTTATACGAAAGAAAGTAAGGTGTCAATGCCAAAGCTTCTTCTCAAGCATCAACACATCAGATGATAGGAATCGAAAGACAGGAAAGCAACATTAAGTACCATAGAAGTTGGCAAGTCAAGGTCGTGAGAGTGAGTTAACTACAGAACCGATATCTCTAGCACCACCTCGTTTGGTGAAGAAAATGGAAGGCTGGACGTTGTTTAAAAACTGAAGAAATTTAATATTAACTATATGTATAAAAAATAAAATGAATATAAAAGCACACACGACCTCTTTTGGTGGTATTATAGACTAGAAAAAAGGGGATGGGAGCGCAAAGAAGTTGGCAAGTCAAGGTCGTGAGAGTGAGTTAACTACAGAACCGATATCTCTAGCACCACCTCGTTTGGTGAAGAAAATGGAAGGCTGGACGTTGTTTAAAAACTGAAGAAATTTAATATTAACTATATGTATAAAAAATAAAATAAATATAAAAGCACGCACGACCTCTTTTGGTGGTATTATAGACTAGAAAAAAGGGGATGGGAGCGCAAAGGGAAAAAAATATCGTCGACAGCAGGGATCGACGATAGATGAGAGTGAGTTAACTACAGAACCGATATCTCTAGCACCACCTCGTTTGGTGAAGAAAATGGAAGGCTGGACGTTGTTTAAAAACTGAAGAAATTTAATATTAACTATATGTATAAAAAATAAAATGAATATAAAAGCACACACGACCTCTTTTGGTGGTATTATAGACTAGAAAAAAGGGGATGGGAGCGCAAAGAAGTTGGCAAGTCAAGGTCGTGAGAGTGAGTTAACTATAGAACCGATATCTCTAGCACCACCTCGTTTGGTGAAGAAAATGGAAGGCTGGACGTTGTTTAAAAACTGAAGAAATTTAATATTAACTATATGTATAAAAAATAAAATAAACGATAGATGAGAGTGAGTTAACTACAGAACCGATATCTCTAGCACCACCTCGTTTGGTGAAGAAAATGGAAGGCTGGACGTTGTTTAAAAACTGAAGAAATTTAATATTAACTATATGTATAAAAAATAAAATGAATATAAAAGCACACACGACCTCTTTTGGTGGTATTATAGACTAGAAAAAAGGGGATGGGAGCGCAAAGAAGTTGGCAAGTCAAGGTCGTGAGAGTGAGTTAACTATAGAACCGATATCTCTAGCACCACCTCGTTTGGTGAAGAAAATGGAAGGCTGGACGTTGTTTAAAAACTGAAGAAATTTAATATTAACTATATGTATAAAAAATAAAATAAATATAAAAGCACGCACGACCTCTTTTGGTGGTATTATAGACTAGAAAAAAGGGATGGGACCACTTGGCATGAGTGGTAAGCTATCTCAAAAACAAAGAAAAAAGGGATGGGAGCGCAAAGGGAAAAAAAAATCGTCGACAGCAGGGATCGAACCTGCGCGGGCGTAGCCCAACAGATTTCAAGTCTGTCTCCTTAACCACTCGGACATATCGACCTTGTTGTTCTTTCAATCATAAAAGCTTATCTATCCAGTACGGAGATATCACGTAGCATTAAATTATCAACTCCGACTGCAACCCTGGGCCGACGAGAAACATTGCCAATTCCGTACGCGAGTTGGCGTTGTTTAAATAGAAAATGCTACGGTTGCCTTTAATGTTACGCGTGCAGTTCTGATCCCTTGGCTGTTCTGCACGTTCATGTCAGGCACGATTTGTTCCAAAGCTTAATCTGCTATGTAATCTTTCTGGTACATAGGTAAGTGTCAACATACCCAGGCCGACAGCGATCATCGTGGAAAAAGCAACCCCGGCCGTTAGAAATATGTATATAAGTATAGTACCACTTGGCGCATATGGGTGGTAAGCTATCCGAAAACAAAGAATATGTATAAACATGCATCCATTTCTTGGCTGTGGCCGACAAATATTGTTAGTTCGTCACAATCAAATCATCGTTTGGTGTGTAACTCAGAAAAAAGCACCTGCACCTGCGCATCATCGACATCGACGTTGCCTTTAGCGTAACTAACCGGCATTGAGTAGATAACTGATGGCCATATATGTAACCTCGTGTTGGAGTAGCTAGGATGTTGGACTTGCTGCATCCCTCAAAAGCAAAAAGAAAAAGGGGGAAAAGCAGGACATGCTGCACTGACGACACACGGATGGGCCGCACCCTCCCACTGCTAGACTCTAGCTAGGATTTTAGACCGTTCAACAATTCCGCTTTTTACCGTACGTTAGGTTAACTTGTTCCATCTTCGATTATATGCCTTTTTTTTAAATGCCTTTTCTTATTGTGAGAAGCATCAACCTATTACAAAAGTTTACTAGCTCGAACATAATAAAAATTACATCGAGATTTCGAGACCACCGAACGAGCACTACTGCCATCACACTAGTAGGAATAACCCTAATAGTAGCGCTTGTTTATAGCTATCAATAGCGCTTGTACAAGCGCTACCAGTAGCGGTGGTTTTCCAGCGCTACTGCTATGCCTAGTTAGCAGTAGCGCCTGGTAGAGAAAAACGCTACTGATAATAGTAAGTAGCAGCAGCGTTTCTTTTAAGAAGCGCTACTGCTAAATTTTCCTGTATTTTTGAAAATGCAGCTTATTGTCGTTGTATTTGTACAGGTTTTATGTACAGTACTTTCATCATATTATTTTATGACCATGATTAGTTATTATATATAACAGTGGGTGAAACGAATGTGGATTAGATTCAAGTGGAGGCAACATGTGGTGCATGTCAAAAGTACTATTAATCCAAACTTGATCTAGTTTCGATTAGTAGTACTTTCGATGTGCGCCACATGTTGCCTCCACTTGAATCTAAACCATATTCATTTCACACACTGATATATATAATAACTCATCATGCTCATATAACAACTTAGCATCAAGTATCATCATAGTAATAAATAACTCATCATTGGTATCATAATAACAAGTCCTACTCATCATCATCATCATACAACTTTTACTCGTTATCATAATAACAAGTCATACTCATCATCATCATAGTCATTTAACCAACCGTACTTAATTGTTCTTAGCATATGATCATGAGCATTAGCTAGGACCTCGAAAGGATCGAGATGGACCTAAGGGGGGGGGGGTGAATAGGTATAATTACAAATTTTATTTGTTACTTAGCAATTTTAGGCAATAATGCGGAATATAAAGTTTAGCCTAACAATTGCAAGTGTGATGCTATGAGCTAAGCAAGGTAAACAAGTAACACGAGTAGGAGAGTAAGCAAGTACACTAGGATATAAGTAAGACTACGAGACAAGTAACCACAAGTAGGGAGTTAGGGTTAGGGATAACCACAACTCCGAGAGACGAGGATGTATGCTGATGTTCACTTCCTTGGAGGGAAGCTACATCACCATTTAGAGAGGTGGATGTTACCACGAAGGCACACCAACGCCACAAAGGCTCACCCTATTCTCTCTTTGAGATAACACCACGAAGGCGTTTCTCAACCACTAGTGGTAGACCTTGGGGTGGTCTCCAAACCCTCACAAACTTTTCCGAGGGTAATCACAGTGGTCGATTCCTCTCCGAAAGACTCCTACCGCCTAGGAGTCTCCAACCTCCAAGACTAACAAGAATGTTGGGGAATGCTCAAGAACTTGCTCAAATCACGAATTCCATGGGTGAGTAGAAGGAGAAGGAGTGGATCTATCACTTGATTGGAGAACTTCTCTCAAATGTTCCCAAATCCCTTGGGGATCTAGGATTTGGTGTAGGGTGTTAAGAGAGGGAGTGAGATGTGTTCTTAGAAAGCTCAAAGTGAATGGTCAACCTCCTCCCGTGAGAGGGAGAAGGCTATATATAATGTGAGTGTAAAACTGACCGTTGAGCCACTTATTGCACAGGGACTAACAGACGTCCGGTGGGTACCGGACGACCGGTGCCACAGATTAGACCGGACGACCGCCCGGTCCGCCGGTCGTCCGGGCGCTGGAACATCTGCCAGGGGCACAAACGACGTATGGAACTCACAGTCAGCGGACGCCCGGAAGGCACCGGTCGTCCGGAGGCCGGACATCCGGTGTGGTCGGAAATCCGCAAATAAGCATTTTGTTAAAGTGCACCGAATTTCCGGAGGTGAGCGGATGTCCGGTGGCCGTACGTCCGGTGAGATCGGTCTTCGACTAATATTTGTTCTGTGGAGATGCACCGAACAACCGGGAGAGCCGGAAGCCCGATCGGCTGAGAGAGGCCGGACGTCCGTAGACTTTCGGACGTCCGGTGATAGCTGAACCTCTTAGAAACATACCAATCTTTGTGCATAAGCTAGAGGAAGAATCTAGAGAGGATATGTGAGGGAATTTTGTGGGTTTGAGCAGGTTCTTTCACGAAATCGAACGATCCCCTCTTAATAGTGCGGGATCCCATACTCAAGAACAAACCGAAAAATAAGCTGAAGCTTTCTGTCTTTGTCTTGTGTCTCTGCTCTCGAGTGATATATGTATGTATGTATGTATGTATGTATGTATGTATGTATGTATATATACACACACACACACACACACACACACATATTGTCCCTAGTCATGATCCACACACAACTCTTGAGACATAATCTTGAGATATACTTGATAAACATGATTAGTCCCAACATGCATGTTGTCATCAACATCAAAATATGATTAAGGGCATGATTGCACTTTCAATCTCCCCCTTTTTGGTAGTTGATGACAACATATATGCACAAAAGAAAATATCGAAAGGATTTGTTGTGGAGCTCAATAAATAAAGAATAAGCATGAAGAGAGCTCCCCCTCAATATGATACCAACACAACAATCTCATACACAAGATAGTCAAGACAACATAGCATAGAACATAAGTCTATAAAATCTCATAGCATGAGTTCGATACAAGCTAATAAAGACATAACAACATAGTGCCTACTCCCCCTTGGCATCAAATACCCAAAATGGGGTCATAGCAGCGTCAGAGAGCATCATCATCATCATCATCATCATGAGCACCACTGCCACCAGCCTTGTCAAAGAAGTCAGCCCACTCAGGACCCGAGGAAAAACCAAAGTCAGAAGGTGGCTCGTTAGAGAGATGTTCATCGTCACTCACATCATAAACTCCAGAGTCTCTCAAACGAGCCTTCGGAGCATTCTTGGAAGTGACCATGCGAGTGACAACATCGTGATTTTGGGAGCAATGGAAGGTGAACACCTTCATCATTGCTGAGTGAGCCTTCCCAAGAAAGCGAGCAATGCGCCCAAAGTATGCAGAACTGGAAGGAGTAGAACGAGCAGTAGTAGGAGGAACACTAGCTGCGGTGCGACGAGCAGTAGCAGTAGGAGGAGGAACCTAATCGTCCGCCATGTGAGGTGGAATGACCCATCGCTCATGCAAGTGAGTGCGGGCAATAGGAAATGGAGCAACACGCTCGATAAAAGCCTGAAGAAAGGGGGCATGAGGGAAGGCCCGCTTGTGCTGAAAACTAGCGAGACAGATCTCATGCCATAGAAAAGGAGGAAAGACCCCTTGTCACCCATCTTCGGATAGATGGTGCGGATGACACACTGATAGATGATGTAGAAAGGGGAGCGCCAAATGGAGACTTGGTTCAAACCCTTTTGTTTCTCTGCTTTGGACAAAGTTTCTATTGGTTTGAGAAAATCCGCACAGACATCAATGCCCTTGGGCCCATGGTTGGGGTCATCCTTGTGGATTTTGAAACCGGTGTCAGGAAACCCAAGTGCAGCAACAAATTGAGAATAAGATGCCGTGAGCATAGTGTCGGAGGTCATCCAAGTGACAGTGTTATTTGGACCAAAATAACATGTGGCATAGAATTGATGAATGGCAGCTTGGTTAAAGTCATGTTGAAATGCAAATGGGGCAGCAAGATTAGATGACTCAATGAGCTCAATAGCCCCCGGATATTTATCCGTATGAGTTCGAATATGCTCTAAGTCAATGCATACATGGAGAGATAAGCCTTTAGGAATGATGATAGTGGTAAAGATGTCAGCTTGGACATTAGTGCGAAAACGATTGTCCTGAGAGTCACTAGCAACCGTAAATTGATCAAGGGTAGGGAATGGACAAGCATGACATTTGCAAGAGGCATGTCATTTGTGATAGCCATCTTGCCCAACCCAAGTACCTGTCCTTTTGAACCTCCACCAAACATAATGCTCATGAATGGCTGAATAGCTTCCATGAAATCGTAGAGCAATTTGCTATCCACTATCAGTCACCCATTTTACTCCACCGGAGAAGGCAACCTACACACAATTTATGACTTGGTTAGAGGCACCCATTTTGCAATGGGACCTCTCAAGTTAGTCATAAGGGTCTTAGGGACCCAAATAGCACAGAATCGGAATGCATTTCGAGGACCAACAAATTTTGCATAAACTTCTCCATCCTTAGTCTTACGAAGTACATAGGATGGAGGCATGCCTCTTTTGGCTTGTTGAGAGTGGGCATGCCCCTTGTGGCCTTCCCACTAACAACCTTACCTTTCTCCTTGTGCCCTTCTTGTACAAATGTTTCCTTTAGAGGGGTTGTGCACTTTTGAGAGGACGTCTTCTTCTTGCTTGTGCTTGGGTCAAACCCGAGTCCATCTTTGGCAAACACCTCATTGTGTTGTCTCAATACCTCATTAAGGTTCTTTTGCCCTTGAGCACATGTCATGAGACCTTCTCGATTTGAGCCTTGAGAAAGCGATTTTCCTGAAGAATAGATGCTAGATCACTACTAGAGTTAGTAGTACAAGCATCAACATTGATAATAGGAGAAGAGTAAGCCTTGGCTAGAGTTTCAAGATAAGTAAGTTTGAGCGTCTCAAAACTCTTTGTAAGAAGGGTGAGCTCTTCTTCCTTAGTCTTGAGGGACACAGATATGAGCTCACAATACTTAGAGAGAGAAGCACGAGACTTCACAAGCTTACTTTTATCATTCATCAACTCTTCGCAAGAGTCAATAGCCTTTTTCAAGGAGGCAAGATCTTTAGTATAAACATCAATGTTTGCACCAAATTTTAAGCATAGTTCATCATTTCGTGCTTCCTCATATTGGACTTTCCGCTCAAGGATTTCACATTTTTCCTTTTCCTCCGTGACGAGGGTTTCGAGTTCCTTAATGGCGATGGTGTGCTTACTCACCATCTCCATAAGCATACGAAACATAGTGAGCTTCTTTCCTTTGAGGGAGCATATGAACTTATTAAGTTTAGCAAGCATAGGATCATCTAGATCATTATCCTCATAACTATCCTCCGCGTCAAGATACTCATCACTAGGGTAGAAGGAGTGAAAAGAGGAGGATTTGATCGTGGGGTTACCTTGACCTTGTCAGGAAAGCTTTGGTCCTCTCCATCTTCTACCATGGCCTTTGCCATTAGGCACTTGTGAGCGTTGCCCTTTGTAGTCTTTCATGTAGTTGTAGGTGACCACACCACCACTCTTTTTCACTAGCCTCAAAGTGTTTTGAGAGTCTTGAGCAACTCCGGCAACACCACTAACATCATCCGGATCGGATTCTTCATGAGCAACCATAGCTTTCCCATCTCTCTTCTTGAGCTTGGAGTTCAAAGGATTTGGCAACTTCTTCGTGGGAAAGGTCTTGGGAAACCTTGGTTTATCTTCTCTCTTCTCATAAGGGCACTCGTTGGAGAAGTGGTTGGTTTCTTCACAGTTATAGCATTTCCTCACTTTCTTCTTCTGGAATCTTCCTTTGAATTTTCCCGCGCTAAACTTCTTGACAAAGAGCGCAATGTCTTCATATGACGGGCTCTCATCTGAATCAATCTCATCACCATCCTCATCATCATCATCTTCTTCTTCTTCACTTTGCTCTTCTTCACATACATGCTTGGCCTTCAATGCAAGATTGATCTTTGATGTTGAGCTACCATGCATGGCAAGATGTTTTGTAGAATTTGCCTTTGACTCTTCAAAGAGTTGGAAGGTGGATATGATGTCATCCGGAGTCATTTCCTTAAATCCATGGTGTTTTCTTATGTCCCACACCATTTGGTGATGATACAGAGCAAGAGCGTGAAGCAGCTTATCCACGAGAAATCGTTTAGTCAAGTTGAATCCATCTTGTGTCTTGTCACATTCACATGACTCAATGTCGGCGGTGAGAGTCATAAGACGCTCAAGAAGTTGCTTGGGAGATTCACCTTTTTCCATACAAAAGTTTTGCAATTGCCCCTTGGCAATTTCATATTGAGCAAGCCGAAGAGTGGAGGTACCGGTCTTGGTTCTCACAATGGTGTCCCATAATTCCTTGGCACTTGTGATATGTATGTATGGTCTCCTTTGCTTGTCGGTCATACCTCTTCTTATGCACATGGTTGCTGTGTCATTGAGATTCTTTTCATATACGTCTCTTGGAGTAAGATTCTTCAGGTCAACAGCTTGATAGCCATACTCCAAGATCTCCAACATCTCATCATTTCCATATCAAAGATGATCCTGCATAGCAACTCTCCACAAAGCAAAGTCGGTAGTTTCATCAAGTAAAGGAGGTTTGCCTTGAGGGTTATACTTAGGTTTCTATATTTGAGGTCTTGCATAAAGTCAAGGAACACTGGAGTGTTCATTGTTAGGAGGTTGTTGGCCAAGTGAAGGAGTAGACACAGCTAGCCTCGAGGCCGCACCACCATAAAGCGGTGCAAGCATCGTGGTTAGTGTGGCTAACCTCATTTGGACCAAGGCCTCAAGAGAGGCATCATGCTCCTCCTTTTGCCTAGCAAGAGCTCGTTCCAGATCCTCTGAAGTGAAGGACTTGGCTTCCATGGAAGCCGCGTCCGTGTTCTTCGGATCTGCAACAAGGGGAGTCCCATCAGGGTTCATCTCGTTCTAGGGCAATTAAGCCACAAAAATAGAGCATGAGGCTCTGATACCAATTGAAAGGATCAAGATGGGCCTAGAGGGGGGTGAATAGGTACAATTACAAATTTTATTTGTTACTTAGCAATTTTAGGCAATAATACGGAATATAAAGTTTAGCCTAACAATTGCAAGTGTGATGCTATGAGCTAAGCAAGGTAAACAAGTAACACGAGTAGGAGAGTAAGCAAGTACACTAGGATATAAGTAAGACTAAGAGACAAGTAACAAAAAGTAGGGAGTTAGGGTTAGGGATAACCACAACTCCGAGAGACGAGGATGTATGCCGATGTTCACTTCCTTGGAGGGAAGCTACGTCACCGTTTAGAGAGGTGGATGTTACCACGAAGGCACACCAACGCCACGAAGGCTCACCCTATTCTCTCTTTGAGATAACACCATGAAGGCGTTTCTCAACCACTGGTGGTAGACCTTGGGGTGGTCTCCAAACCCTCACAAACTTTTTCGAGGGTAATCACAATTGTCGATTCCTCTCCGAAAGACTCCTACTGCCTAGGAGTCTCCAACCTCCAAGAGTAACAAGAACATTGGGGAATGCTCAAGAACTTGCTCAAATCACGAATTCCTTGGGTGAGTAGAAGGAGAAGGAGTGGATCTATCACTTGATTGGAGAACTTCTCTCAAATGTTCCCAAATCCCTTGGGGATCTAGGATTTGGTGTAGGGTGTTAAGAGAGGGAGTGAGATGTGTTCTTAGAAAGCTCAAAGTGAATGGTCAACCTCCTCCCGTGAGAGGGAGAAGGCTATATAGTGTGAGTGTAAAACAAACCGTTGAGCCACTTATTGCACAGGGACTAACGGACGTCCGGTGGGTACCGGACGACTGGTGCCACAGATTAGACCGGACGACCGCCCGGTCCACTGGTCGCCCGGGCGCGGGAACATCTGCCAGGGGCACAGACGACGTATGGAACTCATAGTCAGCGGACGCCCGGAAGGCGCCGGACGTCCGGTGTGGTCGGAAATCTGCAAATAAGCATTCTGTTGAAGTGCACCGGATATCCGGTGGTCGGCTGTGACGCCCCCGATTCAATCGTACACTAATGATGCACGCAAACGTGTACGATCAAGATCAGGGACTCACGGGAAGATTGTTGGGGAACGTAGTAATTTCAAAAAAATTCCTGCGCACACACAAGATCATGGTGATGCATAGCAACGAGAGGGGAGAGTGTTGTCTACGTACCCTCGTAGACCGAAGCGAGCGTTGGCGCAGCGTAGAGGAAGTAGTCGTCGTCCTCTCGGTCCAACCGATCCAAGCACCGTTACTCCGGCACCTCCGAGTTCTTGACACGCGTCAGCTCGATGGCGCACCTCGATCTCCAATCCAGTAGAGGCTCGAGGAGGAGTTCCGTCGGACGACGGTGTGGTGACGATCTTGATGTTCTCTCCGTCAGGCTTCGCCTAAGCACCGCTACAATATGATCGAGGTGTAATATCGTGGAGGGGGCACCGCTGCGGCTAAGGAACGATCAATGATCAACTTGTGTGTTCTAGGGTGCCCCTACCCCGTATATAAAGGAGGGAGGGAGGAGGTGGCGGCCCAAGGGGGGCGCCATAGGGAGGAAACCTACTCCAAGTAGGTTTCCCCCTTTCCTTATCTTATTTGGAGGGGAAGGAAGGAGTACTAGTAGTAGGAAGGAAGAGAGGGGAAGGAGAAAGGAAAGGGAGGGCGGCCCCTCCCCAATTCGGATTGGGCTTGGGGCGCCCCCCCTTGTTCCTTCTCTCTTCCTCCTACATGGGCCCAATAAGGCCCATATACCTCCCGGGGTTCCAGTAACCTCCGGGGCTCCAAACTTCTCCTAACCTTTCCGGTGTCCAAATATATCCGTCCAATATATCAATCTTTATGTCTCGACCATTTGAGACTCCTCGTCATGTCCGTGATCATATCCGGACTCGAACAACCTTCGGTACATCAAAATACATAAACTCATAATATAAGCATCATCGAAACCTTAAGCGTGCGGACCCTACGGTTCGAGAATAATGTAGACATGACCGAGACATGTTTCGGTCAATAACCAATAGCGGGACCTGGATGCCCATATTGGTTCCTACATATTCTCTGAAGATCTTTATCGGTCAAACCGCACAACAACATCGTTGTTCCTTTGTCATCGGTATGTTACTTGCCCGAGATTCGATCGCCGGTATCCAATACCTAGTTCAATCTCGTTACCAGCAAGTCTATTTACTCGTTCCGTAATACATCATCTCGCAACTAACTCATTAGTTGCAATGCTTGCAAGGCTTAAGTGATGTGCATTATCGAGAGGGCCCAGAGATACCTCTCCGACATTCGGAGTGACAAATCCTAATCTCGAAATACGCCAACCCAACAAGTACCTTTGGAGACACCAGAGAGCACCTTTATAATCACCCGATTCGTTGTGATGTTTGGTAGCACACAAAGTGTTCCTCCGTAAACAGGAGTTGCATAATCTCATAGTCATAGGAACATGCATAAGTCATGAAGAAAGCAATAGCAACATACTAAGCGATCGGGTGCTAAGCTAACGGAATGGGTCATGTCAATCGATCATTCAACTAATGATGTGATCCCGTTAATCAAATAACAACTCTTTGTTCATGGTTAGGAAACATAACCATCTTTGATTAACAAGCTAGTCAAGTAGAGGCATACTAGTGACACTCTGTTTGTCTATATATTCACACATGTATTATGTTTCCGGTTAATACAATTCTAGCATGAATAATAGACATTTATCATGAAATAAGGAAATAAATAATAACTTTATTATTGCCTCTAGGGCATATTTCCTTTAGTCTCCCACTTGCACTAGAGTCAATAATCTAGTTCACATCGCCATGTGATTGAACACCAATAATCATATCTGTATATGATTAACACCCATAGTTCACATCGTCATGTGACCAACACCCAAAGGGTTTACTAGAGTCAATAATCTTGTTCACATCGCTATGTGATTAACACCCAAAGAGTACAAAGGTATGATCATGTTTTGCTCGTGAGAGAAGTTTAGTCAACGGTCTGCTACATTCAGAGCCGTATCTATTTTGCAAATATTCTATGTCTACAATGCTCGCACGGAGCTACTCTAGCTAATTGCTCCCACTTTCAATATGTATCTATATCGAGACTTAGAGTCATCGGATCGGTGTCAAAACTTGCATCGGCGTAACCCTTTACGATGAACCTTTTGTCACTTCCATAATCGAGAAACATATCCTTATTCCACTAAGGATAATTTTGACCATTGTCTAGTGATCTACTCCTAGATCACTATTGTACTCCTTGCCAAACTCGATGTAGGGTATACAATAGATCCGCACACAACATGGCATACTTTATAGAACCTATGGCCAAGGCATAGGGAATGACTTTCATTCTCTTTCTATCTTCTGCCGTGGTCGGGTTTTGAGTCTTACTCAATTTCACACCTTGTAACACGTGCAAGAACTCTTTCTTTGATTGCTCCATTTTGAACTACTTCAAAATCTTGTCAAGGTATGTACTCATTGAAAAAACTTATCAAGCATCTTGAACTATCTCTATAGATCTTGATGCTCAATATATAAGCAACTTCACCGAGGTCTTTCTTTGAAAAACTCCTTTCAAACACTCCTTTATGCTTTACGAATAATTCTACATTATTTCGATCGACAATATGTCATTCACATATACTTATCGAAATGTTGTATTGCTCCCACTCACTTTCTTGTAAATACAGGCTTCATTTGCAAGTCTCAGATAAACTATATGCTTTGATCAACTTATCAAAGCGTATATTCCAACTCGAGATGCTTGCACCAGTCCATAAATGGATCGCTAGAGCTTGCACACTTTGTTAGCTCCTTTGGATCGATAAAACCTTCTCGTTGCATCATATACAACTCTTCCTCCGAAATCCATTTAGGAATGCAGTTTTACATCCATTTGCCAAATTTCATAATCATAAAATACGGCAATTGCTAACATGATTCGACAGACTTAAGCATCGCTACTGGTGAGAAGGTCTCATCGTAGTCAACCCCTTGAACTTGTCGAAAACCTTTTTGCAACAAGTCGAGCTTTGTAGATAGTAACACTACTATCAACGTCCGTCTTCCTCTTGAAGATCCATTTATTTTCTATAGTTTGCCGATCATCGGGCAAATCCATCAAAGTCCATACTTTGTTCTCATACATGGATCATATCTCAGATTTCATGGCCTCAAACCATTTTGCGGAATCTGGGCTCATCATCGCTTCCTCATAGTTCGTAGGTTTGTCATGGTCAAGTAACACGACCTCGAGCAGGATTACCGTACCACTCTGTGCGGATCTCACTCTTTTACCTACGAGGTTCGGTAGTAACTTGATTTGAAGTTACATGATCATCATCATTAGCTTCCTCACTAATTGGTATAGTAGTCACAAGAACAGATTTACGTGATGAACTACTTTCAATAAGGGAGCAGTACATTACCTCATCAAGTTCTACTTTCCTCCCACTCACTTCTTTCGAGAGAAACTCCTTCTCTAGAAAGGATCCATCTTAAGCAACGAATATCTTGCCTTCGGATCTGTGATAGAAGGTGTACCCAACAATTTCCTTTGGGTATTCTATGAAGACGCACTTCTCCGATTTGGGTTCGAGCTTATCAGGATGAAACTTTTTCACATAAGCATCGCAACTCCAAACTTTAAGAAACGACAATTTGGGTTTCTTGCTAAACCACAGTTCATATAGTGTCGTCTCAACAGATTTAGATGGTGCCCTTTTTAATGTGAATGCAGCTGTCTCTAATGCATGATCCCAAAACGATATTGGTAAATCGGTAAGAAACATCATAGATTGTACTATATACAATAAAGTACGGTTATGATGTTCGGACACACCATTATGATGTGGTGTTCCAGGTGGCATGAATTTGTGAAACTATTCCACATTGTTTTAATTGAAGACCAAACTCGTAACTCAAATATTTGTCTCCGCGATCAGATCGTAGAAACTTTATTTTCTTGTTACGATGATTTTTCCACTTCACTCTGAAATTCTTTGAACCTTTCAACTATTTCAGACTTATGTTTCATCAAGTAGATATACCCATATCTACTCAAATTATCTGTGAAGGTCGAAATAACGATACTTGCCACGAGCATCAACACTCATTGGATCGCATACATCGGTATGTATTATTTCCAATAAGTCAAGAGCTTGTTCCATTGTTCCGAGAACGGAGTTTTAGTCATCTTGCCCATGAGGCATGGTTCGCAAGCATCAAGTGATTCATAATCAAGTGATTCCAAAATCCCATCAGCATGGAGTTTCTTCATGCGTTTTACACCAATATGACCTAAACGGTAGTGCCACAATTAAGTTGCACTATCATTATTAACTTTGCATCTTTTGGTTTCAATATTATGAATATGTGTATCACTACGATCGAGATCCAATGAACCATTTTCATTGGGTGTGTAACCATATAAGGTTTTATTCATGTAAATAGAACAACAGTTTATTCTCTTACTTAAATGAATAACCGTATTGCAATAAACACGATCAAATCATATTCATGCTCAACGCAAACACCAAATAACATTTATTTAGGTTCAAAACTAATCGCGAAAGTATAGGGAGCGTGCGATGATGATCATATCAATCTTGAAACTACTTTCAACACACATCGTCACTTCACCCTTAACTAGTTTCTGTTTATTCTGCAACTCCCATTTCGAGTTACTACTCTCAAAGAATCGAACCAGTACCAAATACCGAGGGGTTTCTATAAACACTAGTAAAGTACACATCAATAACATGTATATCAAATATACCTTTGTTCACTTTGCCATCCTTCTTATCCACCAAATACTTGGGTAGTTCTGCTTTCAGTGACCAGTCCCTTTGCAGTAGAAGCACTTAGTCTCAGGCTTAGGTCCAGACTTGGGCTTCTTCACTTGAGCAGCAACTTGCTTAGCGTTCTTCTTGAAGTTCCCTTCTATCCCTTTGCCCTTTTCTTGAAACTAGTGGTCTTGTTAACCATCAACACTTGGTGTTCTTTCTTGATTTCTACCTTCAACGATTTCATCATCATGAAAAACTCGGGAATCATTTTCATCATCCCTTGCATACTATAGTTCATCACAAAGTTCTACTAACTTGGTGATGGTGACTAGAGAATTCATCAATCACTATCTTATCTCGAAGATTAACTCCCACTTGATTCAAGCAATTGAAGTACCTGCACAATCTGAGCACATGCTCACTAGTTGAGCGATTCTCCTCCATCTTTTAGCTTATAGAACTTGTTGAGGACTTCATATCTCTCAACTCGGTATTTGCTTGAAATATTAACTTCAATTCTGGAACATCTTATATGGTCCATGATGTTCAAAACATCTTTGAAGTCCCGATTCTAAGCCATAAAGCATGGTGCACAAAACTATCAAGTAGTCATCATATTGAGCTAGCCAAACATTCATAACGCCTCGCATGTGCTCCTCGCAATAGGTCTGTCACCTAGCGGTGCATTAAGGACATAATTCTTACATGCAGCATTGAGGATAAACCTCGGATCACGGATCCAATCCGCATCATTGCTACTAACATTTTCAATACAATTTTCTAGGAACATATCAAAATAAACATATGAAAGCAACTACGCAAGCTATTGATCTTACAACATAATTTGCAAAATACTACCAGGACTAATTCATGATAAATTTAAGTTCAATTAATCATATTACTTAAGAACTCCCACTTAGACAGACATCTCTCTAGTCATCTAAGTGATCACGTGATCCAAATCAACTAAACCATAACCGATCATCACGTGAGATGGAGTAGTTTTCAATGGTGAACATCTTATGTTGATCATATCTACTATATGATTCACGCTCGACCTTTCGGTCTCCGTGTTCCGAGGCCATATCTCGCATATGCTAGGCTCGTCAAGTTTAACTGAGTATTCGCGTGTGCAAAACTGGCTTGCACCCGTTGTAGATGGACGAGAGCTTATCACACCCGATCATCACGTGGTGTCTGGGCACGACGAACTTTGGCAACGGTGCATACTCAGGGAGAACACTTCTTGATAATTTTAGTGAGAGATCATCTTAAAATGCTACCGTCAATCAAAGCAAGAATAAGATGTATAATAGATAAACATCATATGCAATCAAAATATGTGACATGATATGGCCATGATCATCTTGCGCTTTTGATCTCCATCTCCAAAGCATCACATGATCTCTATCGTCACCGCACGACACCATGATCTTCATCATCTTGATCTATATCAATGTGTCATCACATGGTTGTCTCACCAACTATTGCTCTTGCAACTATTGCTATCGTATAGCGATAAAGTAAAGCAATTATTTGGCACTTGCATCTTATGCAACAAAGAGACATCCATAGGGCTTACGCCAGATTGCCGATAACTTCAAAAAAACATGATCATCTCATACAACAACTTATATCTTATCACGTCTTGACCATATCACATCACAACATGCCCCGCAAAAACAAGTTAGACGTCCTCTACTTTGTTGTTGCAAATTTTACGTGGCTGCTACGGGCTTAAGCAAGAACCAATCTCACCTACGCATCAAAACCACAACGATAGTTTGTCAAGTTGGTGCTGTTTTAACCTTCGCAAGGACCGGGCGTAGCCACACTCGGTTCAACTAAAGTTGGAGAAACTGACACCCGCTAGTCACCTGTGTGCAAAGCACGGCAGTAAAACCAGTCTCGCGTAAGCGTACGCGTAATGTCGGTCTGGCCGCTTCATCCAACAATACCGCCGAACCAAAGTATGACATGTTGGTAAGCAGTATGACTTATATCGCCCACAACTCAATTGTGTTCTACTCGTGCATATAACATCAAACCATAAAAACCTAGGCTCGGATGCCACTGTTGGGGAACGTAGTAATTTCAAAAAATTTCCTACGCACACGCAAGATCATGGTGATGCATAGCAACGAGAGGGGAGAGTGTTGTCTACGCACCCTCGTGGGACCAAGCGAAGCGCTGACGCAACGAGAGGAAGTAGTCGACGTCCTCCCGGTCCAACCGATCCAAGCACCGTTACTCGGCACCTCCGAGTTCTTGACACGCGTACAACTCGATGATGCACCCTCGATCTCCAATCCAGAGAGGCTCGAGGGGAGTTCCGTCAAGACGACGGTGTGGTGACGATCTTGATGTTCTCTGTCGCGAGGCTTCGCCGAGCACCGCTACAATATGATCGAGGTGTAATATCGTGGAGGGGGGCACCGCTCCGGCTAAGGAACGATCAATGATCAACTTGTGTGTTCTAGGGTGCCCCCTACCCCCGTATATAAAGGAGGGAGGGAGGAGGTGGCCGGCCCAAGGGGGGCGCCATAGGGAGGGGGAAACCTACTCCAAGTAGGTTTCCCCTTTTCCTTATCTTATTTGGAGGGGGAAGGAAGGAATACTAGTAGTAGGAAGGAAGAGAGGGGAAGGAGAAAGGAAAGGGGGGGCCGGCCCCCCTCCCCAATCGGATTGGGCTTGGGGCGCACCCTCCCTTGTTCCTTCTCTCTTCCTCCTACATGGGCCCAATAAGGCCCATATACCTCCCGGGGTTCCAGAACCTCCGGAGCTCCAAACTTCTCCTAACCTTTCCGGTGTTCAAATATATCCGTCCAATATATCAATCTTTATGTCTCGACCATTTCGAGACTCCTCGTCATGTCCGTGATCATATCGGGACTCGAACAACCTTCGTACATCAAAATACATAAACTCATAATATAACCGTCATCGAAACCTTAAGCGTGCAAGACCCTACGGTTCGAGAATAATGTAGACATGACCGAGACATGTTTCCGGTCAATAACCAATAGCGGGACCTGGATGCCCATATTGGTTCCTACATATTCTACGAAGATCTTTATCGGTCAAACCTCACAACAACATACGTTGTTCCCTTTATCATCGGTATGTTACTTGCCCGAGATTCGATCGTCGGTATCCAATACCTAGTTCAATCTTGTTACCGGCAAGTCTCTTTACTCGTTCCGTAATACATCATCTCACAACTAACTCATTAGTTGCAATGCTTGCAAGGCTTAAGTGATGTGCATTACCGAGAGGGCCCAGAGATACCTCTCCGACATTCAGAGTGACAAATCCTAATCTTGAAATACGCCAACCCAACAAGTACCTTTGGAGACACCGAGATCACCTTTATAATCACCCGATTCGTTGTGACGTTTGGTAGCACACAAAGTGTTCCTACGGTAAACGGGAGTTGCATAATCTCATAGTCATAGGAACATGTATAAGTCATGAAGAAAGCAATAGCAACATACTAAACGATCGGGTGCTAAGCTAACGGAATGGGTCATGTCAATCGATCATTCAACTAATGATGTGATCCCGTTAATCAAATAACAACTCTTTGTTCATGGTTAGGAAACATAACCATCTTTGATTAACAAGCTAGTCAAGTAGAGGCATACTAGTGACACTCTGTTTGTCTATATATTCACACATGTATTATGTTTCCGGTTAATACAATTCTAGCATGAATAATAGACATTTATCATGAAATAAGGAAATAAATAATAACTTTATTATTGCCTCTAGGGCATATTTCCTTCAAATATATCACAACACAACTCTAAAAACATAAATAAGTCATACAAGCATCATAATACAAGCCAGGGGCCTCGAGGGCTCGAATACAAGTGCTCGATCATAGACGAGTCAGCGGAAGCAACAATATCTGAGTACAGACATAAGTTAAACAAGTTTGCCTTAAGAAGGCTAGCACAAACCGGATACAGATCGAAGAGGCGCAGGCCTCCCGCCTCGATCCTCCTAAACTACTCCCGGTCGCCGCCAAGAGCTCGCACGTAGTAGTAGGCACCTCCGATTAGTAGTAGGGTCGCCGCGACGGTGGCATCCGCTCTGGATTCCAAATCTGGTTGCGACAACCGAAAGAAAGGAAAGGGGAAAAGGGGGAGAAAGCAACCGTGAGTACTCATCCAAAGTACTACTTAAGCAAGGAACTACACTACATATGCATGGGTATATGTGTAAGGAGGCCATATCGATGGACCGAATCGCAGAATGCCGAATAAGAGGGGATAGCTAGTCCTATCGAAGACTACGCTCGGCAGCCTCCGCCTTGCAACATGTAGAAGAGAGTAGATTGAAGTCCTCCAAGTAGCATCTCCAAGTAGCATCTCCAAGTAGCATCTCCAAGAGCATCGCATAGCATAATCCTACCCGCGATCCTCCCTCGTGCGCCTGTGGAAAAGCGATCACCGGGTTGTTCGTGGAACTTGGAAGGGTGTGTTTTATTAAGTATCCGGTTCTAGTTGTCATAAGGTCAAGGTACAACTCCGGTCGCCCTTTACCGAGGGACACGGCTATTCAATAGATAAACTTCCTGCGGGGTGCACCACATAACCCAACACGCTTGATTCCATTTGGCCGGACACACTTTCCTGGGTCATGCCCGGCCTCGGAAGATCAACACGTCGCAGCCCCACCTAGGCACAACAGAGAGGCCAGCCCGCCGGTCTAAATCCTATGCGCGCAGGGGTCCGGGCCCATCGCCCATTGCACACCAAGCATGTTGCGAGGGCGGCCGAAGCGACCTAGCCTAGTGGCGTTCGATCCAATCCGGCGCGCCGCTCGTTCTTGACGCCAAGAAGGCTTCGGCCGATACCACGACGCGGATACCCATAACTACTCCCGCGTAGATGGTTAGTGCGTATAGACCAAATGGCCGACTCGATCAAATACCAAGATCTCGTTAAGCGTGTTATTATGAAACAACGCGGACGCCAACCAGGCTGTGCCCACCTCTCGCCTAGGTGGTCTCAACCTGCCCTGCGCTCCGCCACAAAGATCCACACAGAGGGCCGTCGGGACAAAGGTCCTTTCAGCCCCAATCAAGTGAATCACTCATGGGTACTCTTCGAGTGGACCCGACTTTAGTCACCATCTCAGATAGTATGTATGTATGTATAGTATATACCGTGATCACCTCCCAAGTGATCACGGCCCGATAGTATAGCAAGGCGGTCGACAAGAATGTAGGGCCAATGATGATAAACTAGCATCCTATACTAAGCATATAGGATTGCGGGTAAGGTATCAATGATCAGTAGCAACAATGTCGCTATGCAATGTAATAGGAGTAACCGAACAGTAACATGCTACACTACTCTAATGCAAGTAGTATAGAGAAGAATAGGCGATATCTGGTGATCAAGGGGGGGCTTGCCTGGTTGCTCAGACAAGGAGGGGTCGTCGGTGACGTAGTCGACCACAGGGGCACCAGCATCGGTCTTGGAGTCTACCGGAAAGGAGTAACGGAGGGGGAACACAGTAAGTAACAGAGCAATCAAATATAACACAAAGCAAGACGTGGCAATACGTTGTGCTAGGGGTGACCTAACGTAGGGATAGGCGATACCGGTGAAGGGGGAAACATCCGGGAAAATATCCCCGGTGTTTCGTGTTTTCGGGCAGAGGAGCCGGAGGGGGGAAGTTGCGAGTTCGATAGGTTAGGGATGCGTGGCGGATGAACGGGCTGCGTATCCGGGTTCGTCTCATCGTTCTGATCAACTTTCATGTACAAAGTTTTTCCATCCGAGTTACGGATTATTTTATATTAATTTTTAAAGTTTTACTAATACTCTGGAGTTAATTTAATTATCTAAATTCGAATTATCCAAAACAAAGGCTCGTGATGTCAAGATGACACCATCCGAGCATCGGCGTCAACCTCGGATAGTCGAGTCAACCTGACGACTGGGGTCGAGGTGAGTCAAGATGTATGATCGGCGAATGACGGTCCAATGTCGACCGTCAGCAGGTCATCGGGCCCACATGTCATTGACTGTTTGTTAGCCTAACAGATTAATTAACTAAACTAGGTGATTAGGTTAATCTAATCAGGATTAATTAAGTTAATTAATTCTTTGATTAATTAACTAATTAATATTTTAATTATTTTATTTGTTATGATTATTATTATTTTAAATCCTTTTCTTATTTTCGTTCTGGGGCTGGAGGCCCCACTTGTCATAGGCCCATAGGGTGCACTGGCCCATTGGTCATTGGCCCTTAGGCCAAAGTGGATCGGGCGCTACGGGCGCAACGGGCGCCGTGCGTCGGGCGTCCGCCCGAACGGAACTGGCGAGGGGGGCGCGGCGAGGCTCCGGCCAAGGGGGAGTGGAGGTGGCCGTAGTGGCACGGCAGAGGACGACGCTTCGAGGGTTCGCGGCGCCGTGGACGGGCGGCGCATGCAACTAGCAGCAGCAGAGCCGCGATTGCGGCTCGCGGCACACGAGGAGGAGGACCGGAGCCTGGGCCTTGCTGGGGCAACAACAACACGCCGAGGTGTCTGCGCGTGGAACTGTCTGCGGGGATGGAGCGAGCCACGGGCTCATGGCGCGAGCGCCGCGCGCCGGCTCTGTGGCGGCAACGAGGAGGAGAGTGGAGAGCGCGGCGCCGGCGGCCTTGGCGCCTGTAACCAGCGCGAGCTGCTCGGGGGAGGGAGGAACGTGCGAGGGGAAGCTCACATCGCGGAGCGAGGAACGGGCGATGGGCTCGGGAAGGTTGGGACGGTCCGACGAGGGAGATGACGAGGAGGCGGCAGTCCGTGAGGGAGGTCCGCGAGGTGGCTCCGGCGACGGTGGTGTTTCGGCAAGACGGACGACGGACGGCGGGCGTAGGGCGCGTCGCAACGCGGGCAGCGCGGCGAGGGGCGCCGCTGAGGGAGAGGGGACGGGGGCGCGAGGATGCTGGGGGGGCGGCGAGGCGGCTACGAGCGTTGGCGTCGGTGGTTCGCTCCCCTCGATCCGATCTGGATCGGGAGGAGGGGAGAGCGAGTGGGAGGGCGAGTGGGGCGACGGGGGTGGGGTTAGGGTTTGGTCGTGGGGATAAGGGGTGAGTGGGGGGGCGGCCTGGGCCAGGTGGGTCGGAGTGGGCCGTTTTGGCCAGGGTGCTGGTGCTGGCCGGCTGGGCCGCTTGGCCCAGTTGGCCAGGGGGCTTCTTTTTTGTAATTTTAGTTTTCTATTCTTTTATGTATTTTATTTCTTTTCTGTTTTATTTTGTTCCTATTTTATTTTATTATAGTTTTGTAAAATACCAAAGTTGTACCTAATTTAGTTTTATTAAACATGCCACTGCCCCAATAGTTTTGGGAAATTAAATATCTTAGTTAATATTTTATTAATTGGAAAAGGCATTTATTTATTTGTTTTTGTTATTGTTTCTTTTATTTTTGAGCATCTAACTATTTTATCAAAATGTGGTTTCTCCATCATAATTACCTATGCAACATTTGGTTCACTCCGAACATTTTGTTTTAATATTTGAAAACTTTCATCGTTTGACTTTAATTCAAATTTAATTTGAATCGTTTTTGAATTTGAATTTGAATCGGTTTCGGACAAACTCGAGATTAACTATGGTGACAAAGGTGACGTGGCATCATTACCAGAGGGTTACTGTAGCATGATTACCCGGGCGTCACAATTCTCCTCCACTACAAGAAATCTCGTCCCGAGATTTAGGAGCGGTTATAAGGGGAAAGGGATCTGGTTATGAAATTCTAACGATTCTTCTCGGTCATAGTTGCTCTTCCCGAAGAGGTCGATCCATTACATTGATGTCTTCAGTCCTCTGCTTCAGGTCATCATGATGAACTTGTCGTCCTTTTCTTCAGGATATCCATCGTTCTTACGAAAGAATAAGGGGGGTATTCTGGGAGAACGAACCTCTACAAGGTTGACTATCTGGTCGATATCATCGGGGAAGGTGGCAGAACGTAACTCTCGAATTGAAACTTAAGAAATATCGAGAGCAAAGTAATGAGGTTTCATGGGAAGTTTTCGAGCGAGCAGGCAACCGTTTGATGCCTGAAACAGGGCGTGAAAGGGGCTCAAAGCAATCGGGAATAAGTATTGTGTCCGGTAACAGATTTGATGATCCCTTGGAAGATGGCTCGTGAATTACATACGAGGCCACACGCGAGGAACAACCTTGGGAATAGGGGGGTGCAAGAGATTCAGGTTTTGATCCTGTGGAACTGTGGGTTAGGGGCCCACCATGTGGTTCAAAAGTAGGAAGGACGCCGACATATTGCACGGTCATGGTAGCAAGGCATGGCAGAGGATAGCATGTCAGTTATGTTGGCAACAACGTCGGTACCAAGGGCGAGGGACGAAGAGAACCATTTTTCTGCTCGTTGAACGAGGCGGACCAATAGGCAAAGTTCTCGTCCATCAGTGGTTACCGGAATGCTATCAACAAAAGCAACAGGGTCTTACTGACACGGTTGTACACCAAGGTGTTCACATAAGTAGGAGAATATTACTGCTTAGATCATATAGATCACCAGTAATGTTAAACAAAACAATGGGAAGGAGGTGATCATCAGTTTAAATAGAACAATGGAAAGGACAATGTGTCTAAACACATATTTCAGGGGTATATCCTTCCCAAGGGAAGTAGAGCATGATATCCATGACATGATATAATGTAGAAAACCCTTTAGGTAAGGCGAGAAAAATTTCATGACATTAACCATAAAACGGTGTTTGGATAATCGAGCAAGAAACATTTAGCATTGGGCTTCAAATGTTCTTGTTGAAAATCAGAGTACCACAGACATGCTTCGAGATAGCATTGACATGGTCTTCAAGCAAAGGTCACACTTTGGATAAAGGAAGGATCCATCAGGAACAACTTGTAGAATAAGTCTTACAATTTCCTCATGGAAGAATGGATAACCTTGCAGAAAAGGAATCTATAACAATAGGGCCTCCGGCTAGGTGTGTTAGGTGACATCACCTTACCGGGTCATGTAAAGATGTTTATAACTCCTAGAAGTATGTTCCAACCATCATATCTGACCGAGATTTAGATCTGATTGGTGCCAGGATACCTCAGACTCAGGATGTCTGAGAAGAAAAGGTGCAACACAAATTGACGGGAGGACATTGTAAGATTCTCGGGAATGAACTATGGAAGCGAGTTCCGAAACAAGAGTTCATCAGTAAACCAAGGAGAGGGGAGGGAGATGGCTGGTGGACTCAGCGATAATTCAACGAGGCATCCAAAAAGATGCATCTCCTCAATTATGTGGATAAGGAGATAGCATTTGTCAGATCAAATGATATAATGAAGCATGTTTGAGGAAAACATACCCAATTAAACATCAGTTGAAAGTTGCAACCGAAATGTGGGCTTATAGTAGCATGATCAATGTTAGAATGGTGATTCAGCAACCGATAGGCTAAGAATGAATTATCGATCAGTAACTTCAAAGCAATAGGATTGCTAGAAGTGCAGAATCCAAACAACACCGTTCACTTGTGGGTACCCCGGTTGGAATCAACACGAGGACCAAGAAAGAATGGTGATGGTGAGAAGTATCATTATAGCAAGAATTTCTTAAGAGGTGGAGCAATCCTCACAACATTCTTGACATCAAAGCTGGTAGTACTCCGCGGTAGATCATAACATAAGTTGGATAGTAAGGAACTCAAGGTACAACACAAAACAAGAACAAGTTTTGTGTTAGAGGGAATGCAATAATGTTGTGGATGATAACCCAATTCATCAAGGGCAAAGGATGCTATTTCTCATCAAGAATTCGATAGATATCTTGGAAGACCTCAGAATGTTTGATGATGATCACGACAATTTGTGGTCGAGAGGATCCACAAAGAAGCAATTGAACAGCGACTGCATCAAGCAAAAGGACTGATGCAACAAAGGATTATTGGAGCCATAGATACGACACAAACTCGGGGTCAAGTTTGTTGTTCAAGGTGAAATGGTAAGACAAGGAAGATCAACGTAAGATTAGCTCATCATCGAAAATTGTGCTCCGAGAAGAAGGACCAGGTAGCACAGTTAAAAGTTTGCACGATAATGATATAGCCGATCAGGCTAGCAATGACTTGAAGGATTAATAAACTCATAAGCAATGAAGAATACTTAGGGTTATTGAATCAAAGTGCGGAATTGATTCACTTATCAGTGTTCTTGGTTGACGACAACCCAGTACCCAGGAAAATTGGAATCGGTGAGAAATAACAGTTGATGAAGAACCCATAAGAAGTTATGTAGTTCCATGATATTCTCGCGGTACCAGGGGGTATACTCAAGGGTGGAGCGGGATAGAGGTTGGACAAGTGAAATCATTTGCAGAAGGCAAGCACTTAAACTTGTCCAAGAAATGGGATCAAAGAAGAACAATATGGTCGAAACCACGGTTGCAAAAGACCAAGCATAGAAAAGAGAAGAAGTTATAACAAGGGGATTATTATTACTACGAGAAGCTTCCATGATAAGTTCCACCTCAGGTCCATGGGCATGAACACAAAGTTCCAGGTCGACTCCCACTTCTCCAAAGCATAACCTTTCATTCACTTCTCGCGTTCGATGAAGTTGCAGTGTTGAATAGAATTTTTTTGGCGAAGCACCAGAAGAGTATGACTCGTGAAAACTTTCGGGTTCACACGGTTTAGAGAAGGCATATGTTCAACCCATAGGGGCTTCTTAGAAACATATACCACCAGTTTTGAGAGTAAATAACACAAGCCCGAAAGCAGAGCATGGTTGGCCAAGCAGAGGATACAACTTAACAAGGGCATTATGTATCAGGGGAAGAACTCACAAAGTGATCAAATGTGAAGGACACTGTCGGATATCAATCCGACAAAGGACTTGATGGTCCATAAAGGATCTGATGTGAGTATCGGTACTCAACCAGAAGAGGAAGGAATGCAAATGCAACAGGTTATGGAATCATCTGAATAATTCAAAGCATAAATGCAAAGGAATTATGATTTCCAAAACAAAGGATCGAAGCGACGTTACGATCATGGATGGATCAATTGAATATACCGAGGCACAATCGATGATGAGATAGTTTGGTCGAGAACCAGCTCATGTCCAAAATGATGTATGAGCCGGAAAGATAATTTAGAAGGGTTGATAGATGATTGTGTGCATTCGCACACAAGTTGAATCAATAGGATCAAAATGACGGTGTCAAAAGATACTAGTGAATATTGCCAGATATATGGGAAGCATCCATAATGCAAGTAGACAAGTATTTGCAGAGCAATAAAGCTGCTAAGGATTTTCGGAGGATTGAATAGTATTTCAAAGACTTTTGTGAAACACATGAACAACTGGGGATGAGAGGATACTCGACAAGTGCGAGGATTTATTTGAAGGGGTATTCATGTGGCAAAGAACTGCTAGGCAGTAGGCACAAAGTATTCTCGGAACAATAGAGAAAACTTCGGGGTATCTTGTAATAAGAAGATCAATGGGGAATGATCGTATGAATGGCAAGTGTAAGTAGTTATCCATACGGATTTGCGGTGGAAGGGGAATTGCAAACGCGATGAACACAAGTTCTCAGGTTAACAGCGGAGAGTATCTTCAAGGTCTTCTGGTGCAGCAGACGATCATCAGTAATAAGGGGCTCTCCGGGTGAAAGTGATAACGAGATCCTAATGTTAGATTTAGTAAAATTCATTTAACCCGAATAGAGGAGAGATCAGAGTCCCAGAGTAAAGGTCGAGGAGTAAAAGATCCTAGTACCACCCAATGGCGACGTGGGCCCATGGGCCGCACAGCCATGTTAGTAAAAGTTTTGCAATGACTAGACTCAACTTCGGCCAAGGAGTTTGGAACGGGGATTCCTACAGGCAGTCGGCTTGATACCAACTTGTGACGCCCCCGATTCAATCGTACACTAATCATGCACGCAAACGTGTACGATCAAGATCAGGGACTCACGGGAAGATATCACAACACAACTCTAAAAACATAAATAAGTCGTACAAGCATCATAATACAAGCCAGGGCCCTCGAGGGCTCGAATACAAGTGCTCGATCATAGACGAGTCAGCGGAAGCAACAATATCTGAGTACAGACATAAGTTAAACAAGTTTGCCTTAAGAAGGCTAGCACAAACTGGGATACAGATCGAAGAGGCGCATGCCTCCCGCAGGATCCTCCTAAACTACTCCTAGTCATCGTCAAGAGCCTCGCACGTAGTAGTAGGCACCTCCGATGTAGTAGGGGTCGCTGTAACGGTGGTGGCATCTGCTCTGGACTCCGACATCTGGTTGCGACAACCGTAAAGAAAGGAAAGGGGAAAAGGGGGAGAAAGCAACCGTGAGTACTCATCCAAAGTACTGCAAGCAAGGAACTACACTACATATGCATAGGTATATGTGTAAGGAGGCCATATCGATGGACCGAATGCAGAATGCCGTAATAAGAGGGGATAGCTAGTCCTATCGAAGACTACGCTCGCAGCCTCCGTCTTGCAAAGATGTAGAAGAGAGTAGATTGAAGTCCTCCAAGTAGCATCTCCAAGTAGCATCTCCAGAGCATCGCATAGCATAATCCTACCCGCGATCCTCCCTCGTCGCCTGCGGAAAAGCGATCACCGGGTTGTCTGTGGAACTTGGAAGGGTGTGTTTTATTAAGTATCCGGTTCTAGTTGTCATAAGGTCAAGGTACAACTCCGGTCGTCCTTTACCGAGGGACACGGCTATTGAATAGATAAACTTCCCTGCAGGGGTGCACCACATAACCCAACACGCTTGATCCCATTTGGCCGGACACACTTTCCTGGGTCATGCCCGGCCTCGGAAGATCAACACGTCGCAGCCCCACCTAGGCACAACAGAGAGGCCAGCCCGCCGGTCTAAATCCTATGCGCGCAGGGGTCCGGGCCCATCGCCCATTGCACACCTGCACGTTGCGAGGGCGGCCGGAGCAGACCTAGCCTAGTGGCGTTCCAGTCCAATCCGGCGCGCGCCGCTCCGTCGCTGACGTCAAGAAGGCTTCGGCTGATACCACGACGCCAGGATACCCATAACTACTCTCGCGTAGATGTTAGTGCGTATAGACCAAATGGCCAGACTCAGATCAAATACCAAGATCTCGTTAAGCGTGTTATTATGAAGCAACCACAGACGCCGACCAGGGCTAGGCCCACCTCTCGCCTAGGTGGTCTCAACCTTCCCTGTCGCTCCGCCACAAAGATCCACACAGAGGGCCGTCGGGACAAAGGTCCTTTCAGCCCCCAATCCGTGAATCACTCGCGGGTACTCTTCGAGCGGACCCGACTTTAGTCACCATCTGTATAGTATGTATGTATGTATAGTATATACCCGTGATCACCTCCCAAGTGATCACGGCCCGATAGTATAGCAAGGCAGACTGACAAGAATGTAGGGCCAATGATGATAAACTAGCATCCTATACTAAGCATATAGGATTGCGGTAAGGTATCAATGATTTGTAGCAACAATGTCGCTATGCAATGAATAGGAGTAACCGAACAGTAACATGCAACACTACTCTAATGCAAGCAGTATAGAGAAGAATAGGCGATATCTGGTGATCAAGGGGGGGCTTGCCTGGTTGCTCAGACAAGGAGGGGTCGTCGGTGACATAGTCGACCACAGGGGCATCAAAGATCGGTCTCGAGTCTCACCGAAAGGAGTAACGGAGGGGGAACACAGTAAATAACAGAGTAATCAAATGTAACACAAATCAAGACGCGGCAATACGTTGTGCTAGGGGTGACCTAACGTAGGGATAGGCGATACCGGTGAAGGGGGAAACATCCGGGAAAATATCCCCGGTGTTTCGTGTTTTCGGGCAGAGGAGCCGGAGGGGGGAAGTTGCGAGTTCGATAGGTTAGGTATGTGTGGCGGATGAACGGGCTGTGTATCCGGGTTCGTCTCGTCGTTCTGATCAACTTTCATGTACAAAGTTTTTCCATCCGAGTTACGGATTATTTTATATTAATTTTAAAGTTTTACTAATACTCGAGTTAATTTAATTATCTAAATTGAATTATCCAAAAGCAAGGGCTCGTGATGTCAAGATGACACCATCCGAGCATCACGATCAACCTCGGATAGTCGAGTCAACCACGACCAAGTGGGGTCGAGGGGCTGAGTCGGCATGTCTGAGTTAGCAATTGACGACCAATGTTGACCGTCAGCAGGTCATCGGGCCCACATGTCATTGATGTTTGTTAGCCTAATGATTAATTAACTAAACTAGGTATTAGGTTAATCTAATCAGATTAATTAATTCTTTGATTAATTAACTAATTAATATTTTAATTATTTTATTTATTATGATTATTATTATTTTAAATCCTTTTTTATTTTCGTTAAAATGGAGGCCCCACTTGTCATAAACCCATAGGGTGCATCGCCCATTGGTCATTGGCCCTTAGGCCAAAGTGGATCGGGCGCTTCTGGCGCAGGGCGCCGTCGTCGGCGTCCGCCTCAACGGAATCGGGCGGCGGGCGCGGCGAGGCTCGGCCAAGGGAGTGGAGGTGGCCGTAGTGGCACGCAGCGGAGACGCGCGCTTCGGGGGTTCGCGGCCGTGGACGGGCGGCGATGCAGCAGCAGCAGCAGAGCGGACGATTGCGGCTCATGCGCACGTGGGAGGAGGAGGAGGCCTTGGCGCGCTGCTGGGAACAACGACAGTACGCCGAGGTGTGCGCGCGGAACTGTCGGCGAGGATGGAGCGGAGCCACGGGGCTCATGGCGCGAGCGCCGGCGGCGAAGCTCTTGTGGCGGCGACGGAGGGGCGTGGAGAGGCGCGGCGCCACGGCTTAGCGCGGGCGCGCGCAAGCAGCGAAAGGCGAGGAGGAGGAAACGTGCAGAGAGAGAAAGCTCACATCGTGGAGCAGGAATAGGGCGATGGGCTCGGGGAAGGTTGGGGCGGTCCGATGAGGGAGATGACGAGGAGGCGGCAGTCCGGTGAGGGAGGTCCGGCGAGGTGGCTCCGACGACGGGCGGTGTTCGGCAAAGCAGCGACGACGACGGACGGCGGGGGCTGCGGCGTCGAAGCGGCAGCGCGCCGAGGGGCGCCACGAGGGAGAGGGGACGGGGGCGCGAGGATGCTTTGGGGGCGGGCGGCTACTCTGGCGTTGGCGTCGGTGGTTCGCTCCCCTCGATCCGATCTGGATCGGGGAGGAGGGGGAGAGCGAGTGGGAGGGCGAGTGGGGCGACGGGGTGGGGTTAGGGTTTGGTCGTGGGGATAAGGGGTGAGTGGGGGGCGGCCTGGGCCAGGTGGGTCGGAGTGGGCCGTTTGGCTAGGAGTCTTTGGTCTTGGCCGGGCCGGCGCTTAGCCCGATTGGCGAGGGCTTTTTTGTAATTTTAGTTTTCTATTCTTTTATGTATTTTATTTCTTTTCTGTTTTATTTTGTTCCTATTTTATTTTATTATAGTTTTGTAAAATACCAAAGTTGTACCTAATTTAGTTTTATTAAACATGCCACTGCCCCAATAGTTTTGGGAAATTAAATATCTTAGTTAATATTTTATTAATTGGAAAAGGCATTTATTTATTTGTTTTTGTTATTGTTTCTTTTATTTTTGAGCATCTAACTATTTTATCAAAATGTGGTTTCTCCATCATAATTACCTATGCAACATTTGGTTCACTCCGAACATTTTGTTTTAATATTTGAAAACTTTCATCGTTTGACTTTAATTCAAATTTAATTTGAATCGTTTTTGAATTTGAATTTGAATCGGTTTCGAACAAACTCGAGATTAACTATGGTGACGAAGGTGACGTGGCATCATTACCAGAGGGTTACTGTAGCATGATTACCCGGGCGTCACATCGGCGGACGTTCGGTGGCCGGACGTCTGGTGAGATCGGTCTTCCGCTAATATCTGTTCAGTGGAGATGCACAGGACAACCGGGAAGAGCCGGAAGCCTGGTCGGCTGAGAGAGGTTGCTATGTCTTGAGCTTGCGTTGGTTTTCCTTGAAGAGGAAAGGGTGATGCAGTAGTAGTAGCGTAAGTATTTCCCTCAGTTTTTGAGAACCAAGGTATCAATCCAGTAGGAGGCTCCTCAAAAGTCCCACGCACCTACACAAACAAACAAAGAACTCACAACCAACGCAATAAAGGGGTTGTCAATCCCTTCACGGCCACTTGCGAAAGTGAGATCTGATAGAGATAGTATGATAAGATAAATATATTTTTGGTATTTTATAATATAGATGCAAAAAGTAAAGATGCAAATAAAAGTAGATTGGAAGCAAATATGATAAGAGATAGACCCGGGGTCCATAGGTTTCACTAGAGGCTTCTCTCAAGATAGCATAAGTATTACGGTGGGTGAACAAATTCTCACGAGCAATTGATAGAAAAGCGAATAATTATGAGATTATCTAGGCATGATCATGTATATAGGCATCACGTCCGCAACAAGTAGACCGACTCTGCTGCATCTACTACTATTACTCCACACATCGACCGACTCCTGCCTGCATCTAGAGTATTAAGTTCATAAGAACAGAGTAATGCCTTAAGCAAGATGACATGATGTAGAGGGATAAACTCATGCAATATGATATAAACACCATCTTTTTATCCTCGATGGCAACAATACAATATGTGCCTTGCAACTCCTGCTGTCACTGGGTAAGGACACCGCAAGATTGGACCCAAAGCTAAGCACTTCTCCCATGGCAAGAAATATCAATCTAGTAGGCCAAACCAAACTAATAATTCGAAGAGACTTGCAAAGATAACTCAATCATACATAAAAGAATTCAGAGGAGATTCAAATATTTCTCATAGATAAACTTGATCATAAACCCACAATTCATTGGATCTCGACAAACACACCGCAAAAAGAGTTTACATCGAATAGATCTCCACAAGAGAGGGGGAGAACATTGTATTGAGATCCAAAAAGAGACAAGAAGCCATCTAGCTAATAACTATGGACCCGAAGGTCTGTGGTAAACTACTCACAACTCATCGGAGGGGCTATGGTGTTGATGTAGAAGCCCTCCGTGGTTGATTCCCCCTCCGGCGGAGCGCCGGCAAAGGCTCCAAGATGGGATCTCACGGATACAGAAGGTTATGGCAGTGGAAATTGTGTCTCGTTGGCTCTCTAGATGTTTTTGGGGTACGTAGGCTTATATAGGAGGAAGAAGTACGTTGGTGGCCGCCCGAGGGGCCCACGAGACGGGGGGGGGGGGGGTGCCCTGGGGGGGCGCCCTACCTTCTCATGGCCGCCTCGGCTGCTTCTTGACTTGAACTCCAAGTCTCCTGGATCACGTTCGTTCCAAAAATCACGCTCCCGAAGGTTTCATTCCGTTTGGACTCCGTTTGATATTCCTTTTCTTCGAAATACCGAAATAGGCAAAAAAAACAGCAATACGGGCTGGGCCTCCGGTTAGTAGGTTAGTCCAAAAAATGATATAAATGTGTAAAATAAAGCCCATAAACATCCAAAAGGGGTAATATAATAGCATGGAACAATCAAAAATTATAGATACGTTTGAGACGTATCAAGCATCCCCAAGCTTAATTCCTGCTCGTCCTCGAGTAGGTAACTGATAAAAACAGAATTTTTGATGTGGAATGCTACCTAGCATAATTCTCAATGTAATTTTTTTATTGTGGCATGAATGTTCAGATCCAAATGATTCAAAATAAAAGTTCATATTGATAAAAGAAATAGTAACACTTCAAGCATACTAATCAAAGTAATCTTGTCTTCTCAAAATCAAAAGAAAGTTCATCCCTACAAAATCATATAGTTAGGCTATGCTTCATTTTCGTCACACAAAGATGTTACCAACTTCTATACCCCCGATGACAAGCCAAGCAATTGTTTCATACTTAAATAATCTCAAACTTTTTCAACCTTCACGCAATACATGAGCGTGAGCCATGGATATAGCACTGTGGGTGGAATAGAATATGATGATGGAGATTGTGTGGAGAAGACAAAAAAGGAGAAAGTCTCACATTGACGAGGATAATCAACGGGCTATGGAGATGCCCATCAATTGATGTCAACATGAGGAGTAGGGATTGCCATGCAACGGATGCACTAGAGCTATAAATGAATGCTCAACAAAAGAAAACTAGTGGTTGTGCATCCAACTTGCTTGCTCACGAAGACCTAGGGCATTTGAGGAAGCCCATTGTAGGAATATACAAGCCAAGTTCTATAATGAAAAATTCCCACTAGTATGAAAAAGACAACTTATGAGACTCACTATATGAAAAACATGGTGCTACTTTGAAGCACAATATATGAGACTCACTACATGAAGAACAAGGTGCTACTTTGAAGCACAAGTGTGGAAAAAGAGATAGTAACATTGCCCTTTTTATTTTTCTTTTTTCTTTTTCTTTTCCTTTTTTTGGGCCTTTCTTTTTTTGGGCCTTTTCTTGGGCAATGCTGTAATAATGATGATCATCACACTTTCATTGATTACAACATTACAACTCGAAACTAGAACAAGACATGACTCTATATGAATGCCTCCGGCGGTGTACCGGGATGGTGCAATGAATCAAGAGTGACATGTATGAAAAATTATGCATGGTGGCTTTGCCACAAATATGATGTCGACTACATGATCATGCAATGGCAATATGACAAAAGTAAAGTATGTCATGATGATGATGAATGGAACGGTGGAAAGTTGCATGGCAATATATCTCGGAATGGCTAAGGAAATGCCATAATAGGTAGGTATGGTGGCTGTTTTGAGGAAGATATAAGGAGGTTTATGTGTGATAGAGCGTATCGTATCACGGGTTTGATGCACCGTGAAGTTTGCACCAACTCTCAAGGTGAGAAAGGGCAATGCACGTGCATCAAGAGGCTAGCAATGGTGGAAAGGTAAAAGTGTGTATAATCCATGGACTCAACATTAGTCAAAAGAACTCATATACTTATTGCAAAAATTTAGAAGTCATCAAAAATCAAGCACTACGCGCATGCTCCTAGGGGTATAGATTTGTAGGAAAAGACCATCGCTCGTCCTCGACTGCCACTCATAAGGATGCACAAGCCAGGTACACTTCATGTTTCAAATTTGTTACCCAACTTTAACCATACGTGCATGCTACGGGACTTGCTAACTTCAACACAAGCATTCTTTAAATTCATAATCACCCAACTATCATGACTTTAATATCACTACCTCCATATCTCAAAACAATTATCAAGTATCAAATTGATCATAGCATCCAATTCACTTCCTATGATAGTTTTTATTATACCCAACTTGGATGCCTACCATTCTAGGACCAAATTTATAACCATAACAAATACCATGCTGTTCTAAAAGACTCTCAAAATAATATAAGTGAAGCATGGGAGACTAGCAATTTCTTCAAAATTAAGACACCACCGTGCTCTAAAAGATATAAGTGAAGCGCTAGAGCAAAAACTATCAAGCTCAAAAGATATAAGTGAAGCACATAGAGCATTCTAGCAAATTCTAATCAAATAGGCTTCTCCAAAAAAGGTGTGTACAGCAAGGATGATTATGGTAAACTAAAAAGCAAATACTAATATAATACACGACGCTCCAAGCAAAACACATATCATGTGGCGAATAAAAATATAGCTCCAAGTAAAGTTACCAATGAACGAAGACGAATGAGGGGATGCCTTCCCGGGGCATCCCCAAGCTTAGGCTTTTGGCTATTCTTGAATATATTGGGGTGCCTTGGGCATCCCCAAGCTTAGGCTCTTGCCACCCTTTATTCCATAGTCCATAAAAGCTTTACCCAAAACTTGAAAACTTCACAACACAAAACTCAACAGGAAATCTTATAAGCTCCGTTAGTGAAAGAAAACAAAACCACCACATAGGGTACTATAATGAACTCATTCTTTATTTATTTTGGTGTTAAACCTACTTTATTCCAACTTCTCTATGGTTTATAAACTATTTTACTAGCCATAGATGCATCAAAATAAGCAAACAACACACGAAAAACAGAATCTGTCAAAAACAGAACAGTCTGTAGAAATCTGTAACTAACGCAAACTTCTGGAACTCTAAAAATCCTACCAAACTAGGAAGTCCTGGACAATTTGTCTATTGATCAGAAGCAAAAAGAATCAACGCAAAAGCATGTTTCTGTGATTTAACAAAACTAAATTCGTGCGCGCAAAGTTTCTGTTTTTCAGCAGAATCAAATCAACTATCGTCATAGCATATCCTATAGGTTCTACTTGGCACAAACACTAATTAAAAGATAAAAACACATCTAAACAGAAGGTATATGCAAAATTTATTACTAAACAAGAACAAAAACAAAAAACACAAATAAAATTGGGTTGCCTTCCAACTAAGGCTATTGTTTAATGCCCCTAGCTAGGCATAAAAGCTAAGATAGATCTAAGTAGTGCCATCTTTGGCACTCAATTCATAAGTAGCTCACATGATACATTCATAAGGTAATTTGACTTTATTTCTTGCAAAGTGCTCCATGCCTTTCTTTAATGAAAATTGGAATCTAGTATTCCCTTCCTTCATATCAATAATTGCACCAATCGTTCTAAGGAAGGGTCTACCAAGTATAATAGGACAAGAAAGATTGCAATCAATATCGAGAACGATAAAACCTACCGGCA
This sequence comes from Aegilops speltoides, assembly GCA_021437245.1. Lineage (NCBI taxonomy): Eukaryota > Viridiplantae > Streptophyta > Magnoliopsida > Poales > Poaceae > Aegilops > Aegilops speltoides. The sequence goes on from CM038145.1 coordinate 229,573,659, forward strand.
CCAAATTTATATTTGCAACAATGAGAACATCATTGATCCTTCCCATTGGCTTTTTAAAGGTGGAATCCACAAGGTGCAAATTTAAAGAGCAATCATCAAGATCATGGAAACCTAGAATATCACATAAAGTTTTCAGAATCGTGGAAATACTAGCACCCAAATCAAACAAAGCAAAACACTCATGATATTTAATTCTAATCTTTATAGTAGGTTCTCACTCATCGTTAAGTTTTCTAGGTATAGAAACTTCCAAATTAAGTTTTTCATCATAAGATTGCATCAAGGCATCAACGATATGTTTGGTAAATGCTTTATTTTGACTATAAGCATGGGGAGAATTAACAACGGATTGCAACAAGGAAATACAACCTTCTAAAGAACAATTATCATAATCAAATTCCTTGAAATCCGAGGTAGTGGGTTCAATACTATTTAAAGTCATGACCTCTCCAATCCCACTTTTACTAAATTTAGCATCAAGATCTAAAAACTCCGAATTCTTGGGACGCCTTCTAACTAAAGTTGACTCATCTCGAGTCCCATTATTATCAAGATTCATATTGCAAAACAAAGATCTAATAGGGGACACATCAATAAATTTGAGATCTTCATCATTATTTGCCCTAATAGGGGACACATCAATAGACAAAGATTCATATTGCCCTACCCTCTCGTGGCCGCCTCGGCTGCTTCTTGACTTGCAATCCAAGTCCCCTGGATCATGTTCGTTCCAAAAATCACGCTCCCGAAGGTTTCATTCCGTTTGGACTCCATTTAATATTCCTTTTCTTCAAAATACTGAAATAGGCAAAAAAACAGCAATACAGGTTGGGCCTCCGGTTAGTAGGTTAGTCCAAAAAATGACATAAATGTGTAAAATAAAGCCCATAAACATCCAAAAGGGGTAATATAATAGCATGGAATAATCAAAAATTATAGATACGTTGGAGACGTATCAGAGGCCGGATGTCCGTAGACTTTCGGACGTCCGGTGATAGCTGAACCTCTTAGAAACATACCAATCTTTGTGCATAAGCTAGAGGAAGAATCTAGAGAGGATATGTGAGGGAATTTTGTGGGTTTGAGCAGGTTCTTTCACGAAATCCAACGAACCCCTCTTAATAGTGCGGGATCCCTATACTCAAGAACAAACCGAAAAAGAAGCTAAAGCTTTTTGTCTTTGTCTTGTGTCTCTGCTCTCGAGTGATATATATGTGTGTGTGTGTATATATATATATATATATTTGTCCGTAGTCATGATCCACACACAACTCTTGAGACATAATCCTGAGATATACTTGATAAACATGATTAGTCCCAACATGCATGTTATCATCAACATCAAAATATGATTAAGGGCATGATTGCACTTTCAGACCTAACTACCCTCTCTAAGGTAAAATATCATAAAATAAGATAAGCCCTGACTCTCCATTATGGAGAATGGAGATTATTATGTCTCCAATTCGCATAATGTTGCTTCCAAGTAGCTCCCTATGATTGTCCATAGATTTTTTTTTCCAATCTTTGATTGTCATGTCTTCATTGGTTTTAGAAATCCAGTATGAACAATAGTGAAGCCTAGGATGACCTGGCCGTAAGCTCATAACATCAAGGCGACCTTTTGGAAACATTAGATCAGGCACACAATCCTTCGGGATTTTTTGTTGAAAAACATAATAATAACATCATAGTTAGCAATGTAGTTTAGCATTAGAAGAATATATGCAAAAGATGCACGGATGTTGTAACAGTAAAAAAAATCTTACCATGTGTAACACCCCGGATCCGATGCGCCAGGTGTCTGCCAGTTATTCGCCGTCGTTGCCATGTCATTTGCTCGCGTGTTGCATTTGCCATGTCATCATATTCATTTCATATCATGTCATCATGTGCATTTCATTTTGCATACATGTTCGTCTCATGCATCCGAGCATTTTCCCCGTTGTCCGTTTTGCAATCCGGCGCTCCTATGTTCCCCGGCGTCCCCTTTTGTCTTCTGTTGTGTGCGGGTATTAAACGTTCTCGGAATGGACCGAGGTTTGCCAAGCGGCCTTGGTATAGCACCGGTAGACCGCCTGTCAAGTTTCGTGCCATTTGGAGGTCGTTTGGTACTCCAACGGTTAACCGGGTAACCGTAATGTCCTCTTTTGTTGCAGCCCAACACCCCCTTCAAAGTGGCCCAAAACCCACCAAACTCCTCTCCATGCTCTCGGTCGTTCGATCACGATCGCGTGGCCGAAAACCGCACCTCATTTGGACTCTCCTAGCTCCCTCTACCTATAAATAGGTGTCCCTCCCGAAATTCCCGCAGTCCAAACCTAATTTTCCCACCGCGCCGCGCCGGACATGTCCGCACCGGCCGGACACGTCCAGCCTCCACCTCACTCCATCCAATCAGGAGTCGACACATCATCACCGCCGCTCTCTGCCAACCTGCGTGACCGCCACGTCGGCAATCGCGCTTTCTCTCTCTCGCGCGCGCCGCCGGCCATGGAGCCAGCGGGCCCAGCAGCCCAGATCCCGGCCGCCGCCCATACCACGCGCCTCCGCCGGCGTGCCACGCGCCGCCAGCCGCCATTCCATGCCCATGCCCATCGCCGCTTCGATACGCATGCCATGCCGCCTATGCTTCGATCCGCCTCCGTCGCAGCCCGACCGGCTCCCAGCGCCGCGGCTGGGCTCGCCCGCCGCCTCCGCCCGGCAGCGCCTGCCTGCCCGCCTGCCTCAGCGCGCCGCCATCGCGCCCGGCCGCCCGCCACGACCTCACCACATGCCACCATGCCCGGCTGGGATCCGGCGAGGGGCCGGCCGGATCCGGCAACCCCGACCCCTCCGGCCTCTTCCCCGACCTCCGGCGACCACCTCCCTCGTCTCCGGCGACGAACTCCGGCGAGCCCGTGGTGGTTGACTTTTCCCCGAGGTTGACCCCGAAACCACTAAGTCCCCAGAATCAGTTAATTTCATCCCATTTTCATCGCATCACATCTCTGCACTCGTAGCTCCGTTTTGGGCGTATAATATGTCAAATTGTTCGCCCCTACGAGTACATCATTTCATTCCATTGCATCATTTGCATTTGAGCCCATCTTGATGCCCGAAATTCTGTTGGAAGATAGCTTCAGATCGTTAGTTTCAGAATCTTATCAGTTCGAGCTCTTTTGTCATTTTTGCCATGAATTATGTGTGCATCCTATGAGTGTGAGCTCTACATGTGAGTTGAACATTGCCATGCCATCTTTCCAGGGGTGTTTTCCATGTATTTTTGTGAGCTATGTGTTGACTAGAACAAGCATGCAAAGTAGGGATGATGATGTTGCTGATTTCAGGAACTTAGTGATTTCACTAAGTCTTGTTCTGCTGATAATTTTATGCCATATGTTCATGTCGTTTCAGAGAGATCTATGCCCTTTTTGAGCATGATCAGTAAGGGTGTTTTGGACATATGAATGTACTCTATCCATCCATGCCTTTGTTGGCATTTATGGAGTAGTCTAGCATGTCATTTTCGTGCTCTACTTTTGCTTGAAATTGTTTCCTGGCAGACTGTTTGCATTAGATTCAATTTTCACGAGGTCGGTGTAGTTGATCCGTGTATGCTATGATGTTGTTCTTGACATGTATAGCTCCTATGCCATGTCTTCTTGATGGGGGTATGCTTAGTTTATCTTGAGATGCTCTGTAGTGAGTGCATCGAGCTCACGAACATGCCATGTTGAATCTGTTTTTGCCATGTCCTGATATTTCACTAAGTCTGAAATCTGTAATAAAACTTGCTATGTTTACATGGGTGCCATCATTTCTTAGAGTCCTTTTTGGCTTATGGTCAGTAAGGGACTATTGATATATGCTTTGAGTAGAATCATGTCATGCCTTGTTTTGCTATTATAAGTTCCTGTAGCATGTTGTTTGCTTGCTCTAAACATGCCTTCCTGATGTTAATTCCTGGCATGTTAGTATTTTCACCAAGTCTGTGAACCTGATATTTTGAGCACTTTCACCATGCTTGTTTGAACATGTTATGATGTGATTTAGCCGTAGCTCAGTGTTCCTCTTTTGTTAAGCATCTCCTGTAGTTCGTTGCCATATGCTTTGTTTTTATGTTGGGGTGCTGTAGCATAGTTTCTTGTTGCATGTTAAGTAGCATCGGGCTGTTAAACGCAGATTTGCATCATTCTTGTTTTGCTTGTCATTTGCAAACCGTGCATCCGATTCCGGTGATCTTTATATCGATTTCAACCGAGATCATCTCATCTTTCCAGTGGCATACTTGGTTTGCCAAGTTGATGCCCGGTTCATCATTTTCCTTCCGGAGCATACCTATGCATTGCATATCCCATCTCGCATAGCATGTCATGTATTGCATCATATTGCTTGTGCATTGTTCCTTGTTTGATTGTGGCTCCGTTGCTTGTGTTCTTGCTTTGGGTAGAGCCGGGAGACGAGTACGTGAACGAGGAACCTGTTGAGAATGCCTACGAGGATCAAGCCTTCGACAACTCTGAGAACCTTTCAGGCAAGATGATCATACCCTCGAAATCACTTCTATCTTTGCTATGCTAGTTTGCTCGCTCTTTTGCTATGCCAATGCTACGATGCCTACCATTTGCTTGTCAGCCTCCCAAATTGCCATGAACCCCTAACCTTTGACACCATTCCTAGCAAACCGTTGTTTGGCTATGTTACCGCTTTGCTCAAATTTCTCTTATAGCGTTGTTAGTTGCGGTGAAGATTGAAGTTTGTTCCTTGTTGGAACATGGAGATGTTGTTCCTTGTTGGAACATGTTTACTTGCTGGGATATCACAATATATCTTATTTAATTAATGCATCTATATACTTGGTAAAGGGTGGAAGGCTCGGCCTTATGCAGTGTTTTGTTCCACTCTTGCCGCCCTAGTTTCCGTCATATCGGTGTTATGTTCCCGGATTTTGCGTCCCTTACGCGGTTGGGCTATAATGGGAACCCCTTGACAGTTCGCCTTAAGTAAAGCTTCTCCAAAGAATGCCCAACATTGGTTTTACCATTTGCACTAACAACCTACCACCTTCCCTTGGGTTCTGCAGACTCAAGGGTCATCTTTATTTTAACCCCCGGCGGTGCTCCTCGAGTGTTGGTCCGAACCGAGCTGCCTGCAGGGCCACCTCGGGGAAACTTGAGGGTTGGTTTTACTCGTAGCTAGTCTCATCTGAGTGTGCCCTGAGAAAGAGATATGTGCAGCTCCTATTGGGATTTGTCGGCACATTCGGGCGGTGTTGCTGGTTTAGTTTTACCTGTCGAAATGTCTTGTTGTACCGGATACCGAGTCGATCGGAGTGTCTTGGGTGGAGGTCTATTCCTCCGTTGACCGTGAGAGCTTGTCATGGGCTAAGTTGGGACACCCCTGCAGGGATTTGAACTTTCGAAAGCCGTGCCCGCGGTTATGGGCAGATGGGAATTTGTTAACGTCCGGTTGTAGAAGACCTGAAGTTGACCTTAATTAAAATACATCAACCGCGTGTGTAACCGTGATGGTCTCTTTCCGGCGGAGTCCGGGAAGTGAACACGGTGTTGGAGTTATGCTTGACGTAGGTTGCTATAGGATCACTTCTTGATCATACTTTCATCGACCGTGCTTTGCCTTCTCTTCTCGCTCTCATTTGCGTATGTTAGCCACCATATATGCTAGTCACTTGCTGCAGCTCCACCTCATGCCTTTACCTTACCCATAAGCTTAAATAGTCTTGATCTCGCGGGTGCGAGATTGCTGAGTCCTCGTGGCTCACCAGATACTTCCAAAACCAGTTTGCAGGTGCCGATGTTACCGAGCAGGTGATGCCACCGAGCTCAAGGAGGAGCTCGATGAAGATCTTGCCCTTTGTGTTGTTTCGTTCTAGTTGATCAGTAGTGGAGCCCAGTTGGGGTCGATCAGGGTCCTTTGTCGCATTTGGGGTTCTTCTTTTATTTTGGTTCCGTAGTCGGACCTTGATTGTATCTGTATGATGTAATGCTTTATTCTTGTAATTGTGTGAAGTGGCGATTGTAAGCCAACTATGTATCTTTTTCCCTTATGTATTACTTGGGTTGTGTGAAGATTACCTCACTTGCGACATTGCTTTCAATGCGGTTATGCCTCTAAGTCGTGCTTCGACACGTGGGAGATATAGCCGCATCGAGGGCGTTACACCATGCCATCTCCATGGATGTTACCGTAGGTCAGCACGTGCACTAGTGGCACGTATTGACCATAATGTGCAGGAGTTTGATAATTGATATTGTAATTCTCAACATCAATAATAAATGAGATAAGATGATCTTTCTCCTGATAAGTTAATTCCGCGCCATCCGTGTAGTAGGTTCTGTCTACCATCTTCCGTACATTCTTTGAAGAATGAAATATGCTGTCAATGGAAATAAGCTGTCAAGTATTTTGAAATAAACAATATATATTACTTAATAACTATGGTTGAGAAACTCACATAGCGGTAGAATTAGAACCGTACGTATCAACAAGGACCCATATGTCCATATTCTCTTCGTCGATGTCAGGATCACCAAGATCCAAGATGACAATCATACTCTCATGAAAATCATACGTCTTGCAAAGTGCTTCCCAATTGGGGCAACCAAAATGGGATACGCTATCAGAGTTGTATAGATTTAAAGCAAAATCATAACCATGTTGGGTCCTTAGGTGAACTATCTTTGTTTCCATACTTTCATGATCTTCAAAATCGTAACATAGCGTCTTGCCTGGCATGGGATAAGCTAGTTGATTGTAAAAGACGAAAATTACACATTGAAGAAGCAGAAGTCGTGCTTAATTACGAAAAAACACTTGTCGTCATTGCGTACCGTTTCAACACCGAATGTCTCCTGGAGCTTAATACTGAAGCGCCGACATTCTACCAGGTGAGGCCTGTCGCACAGAAACCGGTCATCGCGGCACCAGTCGCACTTCGGGAGCCTATCGTTGTCGTCAGACATTTCCTATGTTCATAATTCAATGATTAAACTTGTACAATTCAATATATGTACTACAAAAACTAAATTAGATCATTATTATTCATCATGGGTTGACTATCGGTCTGTCGAGTCTTTTCTTGAAAACTCTCAGCTCACGTGGTGTATATATTCAACCGTTGGTGATGGTCGCCCCTCCATTCGTTCCCGAGCGCATTACCCCAAAATGTCTAGCACACGGGAACGAAGGAGAAGCGACCCCATGACAGCAGTCGGGATTCTTCATCCTCTCATATATGGTGAAGACTCTCCCTCACTCATTTGGTGACTATCAAGTATGGAGCCTCGACAGACTTAAAGTCAACCTGAAATGTCGTTTAATTACCTTTCTACAAATCTGGGCGACTCAATATTTCCTACATATTCTAGCACAAGTCATGCCAAAATTTACAGAATAATCCGGCATGACCTTTGCTAAAAAGGACATATATCGAGCGCCTGAAATTAGCCGGAATGGAAATTAATCAACACTCCGGCAAAATATAGGCCACTGTGAGGTTTTCCCTGCAAACATGGGCCACTCATGTAGCTACTACTCTACTACAACTATCAAAACATCTACATCATCATCGACATGGGGATTTGGCTGGTCTCACCTCGAGGTCGGAGATGGTCGGTGCGGGGATGACGGCGGGGATGATGCAGGGGCTCCTTGATTTCTGCAAAAACAAAATATAAACAAAAACATTATTATCCTCATCTTAGGACTTAGTGAAACCCTATGTCTAAAACATCCTACTTCTAGCCCTTCCATTTACTAAAAATACCTTGTTCTAACCCTAAAAATTGGAAAGACCTATACATTTACTAAAAATACCCTAGTTCTAGCCCTAACATCTGTCCATCCATCCATCTATCTATATATCCTCATAAACCCTAGAAAAATGCCCTGGTTTTCTAACTATTGTCTACTTCTTGAATCATAGAAAAATGCCCTAAATTCACATAACTTCAAAAAATTCCTATTCTATTCAAAAGACCTACATTTACTTATTTTTTTCAATTCTATTCAGAAAGCCTGCATTTACTAAAAAAACACATATAGCATAATACATTTCTGTACCAAATTTTTTTATTACTAAATTATTTTACTAAAAAAATTCTATACCTAATTTTTTATACAAAGAGAGGTGGGAGGAGGAGGGAGGAGTGAGGGCTTCGGGCGGATGTGGGAGGGAGGAGAGAGGAGGGCAGTGGGAGGAGGGAGGAGGGACCTCGGCGGGAGGAGGAAGGAGAGAGGAGGGCCACCAAAGGAAGGAGTGAGAAGGGCGGCGAGAGGAGGAGGGAGGGAGGGAGGCAGATACCTTGGGGGCGCTGGTGGGTGACGGTGGGCGACGGCGGCGACGGCAGGTGACGGCAGCGACGGCGCGCGGTGGAGTGAGGGAGTGAGAGTGGGAGGGGGAGAGTGAGGACGCGCGCGGGTTGGGGTGTGGATAAGGTGCCCCGCAGTAGTAGCGCTGGTTCGTAACCACCACGCGCTACTGCTAAGCTCCATAGAAGTAGCGCATTAAGGGAACCATCGCTATTGCTATGATCATTAGCAGTAGCGGGTTTATAGAACCAACGCTACTACTAAGCCTAAGCATGTAGAAAACCCATCAAATTAAAAAAAAACATTGGTCATCAATGATTTATTTTGTAGAATTTAAATTGTCAATATGAATCTTCGCCGGTTAGGAACCGATGAAGATTCATATTGCCACAGATCCTACACATAGAGTACAATGAAGACCAAGTGGTTGTGATAGTTTGAGAAGCACCATATTTAAGATGCTAAACATTCTGTCCGCGGAGCGAGGTGGGACTAAACTTTGGTCATAGGAGGGGACCGAATTTAGTAGTGGCGCTGGTTGGAGGAAAGCGCTATTTCTAAGTACAATAGTAGTAGCGCTTTTTGCGTATGAGCGCTACTATTATACCTAGCCTGCCGGCAACGGTCTGACAATTATAGTAGTAGCGTGTTTTATAACTACAGTGCTACTGCTATGTGCATAGTAGCAGCGCTCTTTCTGCCCAAGCGCTATTGCTAAGCTCCTGTGTATAAGGTTTTCCCTAGTAGTTGTTGACGTATAATGTGCTGCCTAGTCTCTTCCATCAGATCGGTCTTTTGGTTGCATTGGCTAGAGCATGCACTTCTACATGGTATCGGAGCCAAGAGGTCTCGAGTTCAAGACCCAGCTGGCGCAATTAAATTGTAGCCCACTTTTGGTCCATATTTAGGCCTGAGGGAGTCACACACGAGGGGGGGGGGGTGTTGACGTATAATGTGCTGCCTAGTCTCTTCGATCAGATCGGTCTTTTTGGCTGCATTGGCTAGAGCATGCATTTCTACAATAGTGTCAGAACGAGTCGCCGACACACCGCTGTAGCCGCTCCCTAATCGGAGCCGGCTTGACCTTATCGACTACAGCCAGAAAGTCTTCGTGGACGTGCCCCTAAGGACAAGTGCCCTAAGCCGTAGTGATCGTAGTTAAACTCTTGCATATATTTGAAGCAACCGACACCAAATCTCGTCACATGACGAGAAATCCTAACCTCGCCATCCCAAGGAGACGATATGAATCTATGCCGGAGCTTCATCGACTACGTCCAAACAGACGAACTCGAGAAGGATCCGAGCCCAGATGATAAACTCGAAGAAGAATCGCTAAATCCGCCGAGCGCCGCACCTGCAAGGACTGCAAAAACCTAACCTAGACTACTAACCGAAACGGAGGCACCGGGATTCCCCTCCCCGTCACCGGCCGCCGGAGCGGCAGGCTGAGGGGAGCGAATCACGGGCTCGCCGGTGAAGTCGGGAGAGAAGAGTTTCTCCTAACCGTCTAGGGTTAGGGAAGGAAAACGAGAGTATGGTTATGTCTTCCAAGCATCTATTCTCTGGTAAGTACTACATGTGAAATGTAGAAATGATGCAACACACAAACGGTTCATATATTGTCGAATTATTCAAAGGACGGACATATCACTGAGTACATATTAATTTCACAATTGTGGAAGGACAAAAAATAAAAAAACGAGGTGGAACCACAAACTTTCAACAAAACGTGGATCTCTCAGTACATACGTTGTATCACCTTGATCGTAATAGTTATTTTAGTTACTCTTCCTGCAGTTCTTCCTGATCTCTCCATTGTTCCCTGTGAGCGGCGAGATATCTCCCATCTTGATCATGCCTGCCACGAAGTCTGCGAAGAAAGCGCTCTGGCTGCTGACATAGGACTGGACCAAGGGGTCGGTGGCCCCGCCGTTGAAGAGCTCCTGGTCGGAGTGCAGGAGCCCCTTCTTGGCAACCAGGTTCTTGTAGTAGTTATTCTCAAAGGCGGTCGGGGTCTGGAGGTCCAGCGGTGCTAGGTTGTTGTCGCCGGAGCCGGAGTTGGGAGGGCACCCCGATTGGCGGGTCCCGGCGAAGCTGCTGTCGATGTCGGTCTCGTTGTAGATGTGTGCTCGGAAGTTCGTGCAGCGAGCTTGGCCTATGGTGTGAGATCCTGCGTAGGTACATGCATGTAATCAGAGAAAACAGAATTTGTAATGAGGGACACTTCATTTTCCCCTTTTAAAATAAAAAAAGGGAATGTTTGGGCCCTTCTTTCCCAAAGGAACGTTTTGGCACTTTTATTTAATTATCACTTACTTTGCAACTAAGTGTGTATATTCTCTAAAAATAATGGAAGAAAGAAAAAGGGATTTGAGTCAGTGATGGAACAGAGTAAAAGGAATCATATGCGTGTGTGGTTGTCATTAATTTATAATCAAGTTGGATATCTGGGGATATCTGGGGATGCCATTATTCTTCTATCTAAATAGACTCTCGTCCCACTTTGTAGATAATAAAGCACAAATCGAGATAATTTCACTGAAAAAGTTAAGTGGCCTGGCTGCTAGAATACTGGCCTCAGATGTGTGACATGCAAAATGCAATACAACTAAGAGGTTCTTCTAGAAACCCATGCCGACAACCAGAGGCCAATGCCAGTTTTTTTCGTCGGCCTAAAAAGTAATGGAAACTACTTGTAATTGGTAGTACGAGTAATTACTTTCAGATTTCAATAATCGCCGATGATCGAACTCGTCACCAGTAAATTAACAATGTCCAGGCTTTCAAGTCAAAACTTAGCTATCAGTTCGGTTGGCGATCATGCCGGCTACATACAGCTGTATCGTGCAGTGTAGCTAGCTAGTAAAGCTAGTAGAAGCAGAGTGTGAAACGGTTCATATGCTCCCACATGGGAATCGATTCTCGTCGCTTTCATGGTTGTTAATTACTGTACATTAGTCCTACGTTCTCTCTCTCACGCTGCCAGAAATTATGTCTGCATTCTTAAGCACCAGTGATCATCCAAAAGTATTTGGGATTAGTTGGCTAATGCAATGGGAATAAATAATTATGTATTGCTTTGAGCGATGGGCGGAGGTACGCACCGGAGAGCGCGACCATGTCCTTCTGGGAGAGTCCCTGCGCTGCGAAGAGCGACCTGAGGTTGGCGAGCCCCGACGTCGGCGGGGGGATGTTGTTGTTGGCGCCGCTGAAGCTCGCCGTCGTCGAGTCCCTCCGCCCGACCTTCACTGCCCAGTTCGGCCCGCCCAGCTACACATACTCACAGTTTCAGCATGCATGTCGTCGTTGCACGTATATACTCCTATATTCTAACTAACTGTAAGTACGTATGCATGGGAAGTACGTACGGCGACGACGCTGTCCCTGGCGGCGATGGCGAGGACGTCGGCGCAGGAGACGACGCCGGGGCAGATATTCTCGACGGCCACCTTGATGGCGTCGATGACCTCGAACCCTCGCACCGACCCGTTGTTGGGCATCGCCGTCTTCTCCCCCTGGAAGCTCGCCGTGTCGTCCAGGAGCAGCGACCCGTCGCAGCCCTGGACGAAGCAGTCGTGGAAGAAGAGGCGGAGGATGGACGCGCCCATGCGCGGCTCCTTCGCCACGGCCGACTGCACCACCGACGCGACCGTGCCCAGCGCGCCCGGGCACGAGCTCGAGTAGAACCCCGTCGACAGCTGCGCCGACGCCCCGCCGGCCGCCATGACGACTAGCAGGACGACGCACAGGGCACTACTAGCGTTCATGCCGGCGCGGCCCGCACTTGCACTAGCGGCAGCCATGCTCTCGATCGCACCCGACTGTGTGTGTGCGTGTGCAGTGCAGACTATAGAGCGTGCGTGTGTTGCCTTGAGCTAGCTTGCTGGGGCATGGATATTTATAGCACATTTGCATAGAAGAATTATTTGTGGTGGCAAAAAAACATGATTAGATTGCACCATCTTTCCCACCAACTCTCTGCTGGACTTTGAGTTGAAACTGAAGCACCGTTGTCTAGGGCACGTACGTACACTGCTTCAGGTTTTGGTGAGTGAGAACACTTGGACTTGAACCTGTGAAAGCAAAAAAGGGCGACACGGCTAAGTAAAAGGGGCGTCGTCGCCTTTTCTCGATCAGGCGACGATAAAGCTTAGCTACCATGTGATGCTGACTGCTCATCATCTCTTATGTTAGTAGGAAAAATAGGATGATATTCTCATCACAAGGTGCTCTTAGTAGGAAAGTACTTTTCCATCGAGATGCCATAACACCTGAGATTAATGGTTTCTTTTACAGAAGACAGTTGGTGAATTATACATACTAGTATGAATCAAATTAAAGAATACATAATTTACTGTTCATGAGGGTGTAGGGGCACCCGGGAACTGTTACACCTTTCTTATACTCAGTGAAGGCGACGACAATGTAGATGAAGTAGACAAACATCGCCTTCACCTTTCCAATACTTTATCTACGTTTGTCCACTTCATTTGCTGTTCATGAGGGTGTAGGGGCACCCAGGAACGCTCCTCAAAAACTTAATCACACCTCTCCCGTACATGATCTCAAGAGGCGGAGTTTCGGAGGCCTGCTCTTCTGTCAACCGTGCATGTGGTGGACGGGATGGGATCGCTAGCAGCAGGGTGTGGAACGACGGTGGGCATTGCACGTGGAGGCAAAGCAGATGCGATATGTTCTTCGTAGCGGCTAGGGTTGGTCGGCGCCTCCAATATATAGACGCGAGCGGGTGGAGAGACGTTACCTGGACCCACATCTGACTCGGTAACAACCCATGATATGACGCTCGTCCGTTAAAGACTTCTACGTTCCTGACTGGCAAAAAGTAAGTGTAACCGCACAAGTGACATAGGTAGCTACCATGTGATGTCGACTGCTCATCATCTTTTATATTAGCAGGAAAAAGGATGATATTCTCATCACAAGGTGCTCTTAGTAGGAAAGTACTTTTCCATCAAGATGCCATAACACCTGAGGTTGATGTTTTTCTTATGGAAGACAGAAGGTGAATTACCTACTATAAATTAAATTAAAGAAGAAAAAACTAATACTCTCTCCGTTCACAAATATGATGTTCAAATTTTTTCGAATCAGATGTAGATAGACATGTTTTAGTCTGTTTGTTCACTCACTCATTGTAGTAATCTATATTAAAATATTCAAAACATCTTATATTTGTGAACGGAGGAAGTATAATACATATAGTGTTACAAGATCAGTAGATCCATCATCCATATGATGCTATAGGAAGTTACCAGCCCCCTACAACCAGCATTCATAGCTCATTTTTTTAAATCTTCCTGCATCATATCATCATCATCATCATCATCATTATCATCATCATCATCATCATCATTTGTATTACTATTATATAACTATTTCAAGAAACATGTACTTGTATCGGCAAATTTGAGACTTTTTCCTAGCAAAATGTAGTAGATATTGTTAGGTCAAAGCTACTAGTAGTATTTTGTTTTGAAACAATGCAAAAGCTTTGCCTTTTCATTAATTAAGCTAGGAGAAGGATATGTACAAGGCCGAAGCCAAAATCTCAAATGGACTACTATCCCGGCATGATGGCCCCTAAGTGTTTTGCCCTGGCGATACACCACAACCTAGAATACAAATCGTAGGCAAAGGTGCGAATTTGCAACCAAAAAAAAAACTCTAGCATTTCTCTCGTTTCAAATCTCCCAAGACACAAGCATAAGAAGTGAAGCGATGGCCTTGTTTGGTCTTGTATTGGGGTTGGCTGTTTCGGCATGTAGTCACCCACCCACTAGGAACGTAAATGAAATCATGTGAGCATTATTCCGCACACACGTGAATTTTGCCTTCAATTAGGAAATCATTGAAGGGAGATATGGAGAAGATTCCTAACCTCTAAAGCGATCAGCAGTTCAATTAAAGTGTACTGCACTCATGCATGCTTAATTGCTTGGTAAAGTTGGTCTTTTTGGAGTGACCAAAAAAGGTCATTGCTTAGTATGTTTTTTTCTCTCTTAGTATGTCTAATTGCTTGAAATGATGGAAGCATTTGAGAGGTGTCTGATTCTCCTTTTGCCTTGTTACACACATGTTTATCAGCTTATTGAAATATATTTTTTCATTTGAGGTCATCTCTGGGATGAAAATACTCGCGCCTTATCTCAGACATGTTATTAGGCGATTGGCGTCGTGTTTTGGCTCTGAATATTGCATACTATCGTGGATTGTGTGATCCAAAAAAGTATAATTGTTCATCTCGATGGGGCACACAAACTTTCATATACTGCACATTTTCATTTGAAGTCATCTTCAGAGCGATTTTGTGCAAACCAAAAACTGATGTGAACGGACAGAGTCCAACTCGTCAGAGATGAGGCGCAAACTTTGGCGTCATGGAGGTACAACGAGGTTAATTAGGGGGTGAAACGCTAGACTAATCTCGTTGCACCGGCGGGTTTATTTACCATAATTCCCAGTAGAATAAACCGGCTGTGCAGCGTGAGCCGGCTCATGTCTCGGTAGGGTTTTCCCGTTATTTACATGCAGGTACACGACCATGGTGACTGTGTCGTGGGATGCGCGATCAAACAGGAACGTCGGGGCATTGTAGGGGAAGTGGATCGAGTGGCGTTCGGATGGCAGCGCCACGTCGCTCGCACAGTTTCCTGCATCTCTCTTTTCAGCTGTAACCGCAAAATAAACAGAGAAGAAACAGAAAAATCTGCAGTAGTTGTACACAGCAAAAAAAATCCCTGTGTTCTACTGTTCATCGTCTAGATTTCGCAACGGCACACCGGCCACCTGCTGCTGCTGCGTGTTAGTGGCCGTGGTTTCCGGTGGCCAGCTGCACGCTTGTAGTCTTGGTTCCGGGCAAGTTCAGAGCATCATGGTAACGTGCATGTTCAGAGCAGGTCCCAGTTCAGAGATTCAGCGGAGCTGCGAGATGGGAGTGCAATGCTCACTGGCCTACTGCCTGCATGGCTAGATGGATTAGGAACTTCTGTCTCAGCGCAAGACAATGTAACTATTTTCTCCTGTAATTATGCGCAATTCCCATGTCAAGAGCAAAACGAATTTAAGCCGAAATGCAGAGGTTCATGCTTAAATGACGTGCACTGTGTTCTGAAGTGCAATGTAGATTGTGGAATCACACAGCATGCTCTCTGTACAACTGTGTTCATCTGAACTGATTTTGAGTTAAACAAGACAGATACCAGGCAAATCGGATACTTGAGACATTACATAATAATCTCGCAACTACTTGATTGACCATGCATGAGGGACCAATTTCTAGTACAGTACTTATAATACAAGATTGACCATGCATGAGGCACCAATATCTACTCCCTCCGTTCCCAAATACTTGTCTTTCTAGTCATTTCAAATGGACTCAACATAAGGATGTATGTAGACATATTTTAAAGTGTAGATTCACTCATTTTGCGCCGTATGTAGTCACTTGTTGAAATCTCTAGAAAGACAAGTATTTAGGAACGGAGGGAGTAGTACACTAAGAGATCAGCATACCTACCCTACTCCACCAAAAAATGCAGCAACTGTTCCTGCGAAAACTAGCCGTGTACGGGCACGAATAACAGGAAAACAAGCAGGTTCCTCGTCTGCATTGACAAAGTTTTGGTATATCACCAAGGACACCATCCCATCACACCATCACCAAGGACACCAAGGACACGATCCACATAAAGCACGAGATTCTTGCAACTACTTGATGCATGACTCATAGCCAGCTTATGTGCATCACACTTCAGAGACCTTAGACCATCTCTGATTGTCATCTTTGGATGGCACCAATACACTCTGATATTGGGTATCTGAAACTGGAAATTCAATTTGTCTCCCGGGAGCACATGCTCCCGGGCCCAAAAATAATTTTTCAAATGTCAAACAAGTGATCTTAGTCACATCGAAATGCTACCTGCAAATTTAAAGGCAAAAAAGTTAAACATTTTAGCCTGTGCAAACAAAAAACAAATTGAAGACCAAATGTCACCCCAATTTTGTTTTTACATCGACGAAACACTGATGCTCTGTTTCACATGAAATTTGTCAAGCATGCTTGCGACATTAACATGAATATCTACAAAAAATTTCAAAATCATTTGATTTTTTTTTCATTTTTTTTGAATTCACTGTTCATCCGGGAGCATATGCTCCCGGGAGCCAAAACGCCCCTCCCGTCTTAAAGTTGCATCCTCAAACACAAGAGTACCGCCGGCTCTGCGGCGAGCGGCGATGCTGGCGTTGGTCCCGATGCCCCCGGCCGTGGGCGCTAGATCTGGCGCCTCCCCTCTCTTCCTTGCCTGGCATGCATTCTCTCCTAGCCTGGCCGTGCTTCCCTGGGGCGCCAGTTCTCGGGAAGGGGGTGCTGCTGGTGGCGGGGAGCTCTGGCTGGGAGAAATCCCTGGCCGGCCATGTCCGGCCGCGAGAGCGACTCCCGAGGGCGCCATTTCCCTCCCTGGAGGCATTGGTTTGGTCTGGCTCCCCCACTCCCCCATCCCCTTGGTCTCCCGGGCGAAAGCCCTAACTTTGTTGGGCAGCGACGGCGCTCTCGGTGTCGTTCTCTTCTTGAAGACGCCACTTTGGGAGCCCTGTGGGCGGTGGGCGCTTTTGGGTGGTAGGTGGCGCCGGTGGTGAGGCCCTCTTCGTCCTAGTGTCAAGCTTCCCCTCCTTCGGTGGCTGGATGTGTGCAACGGCGTTGTTTTGCTCAAGGAGAGTCTCCGGCGGCTCAGAGGGGATGCACTGGCCCTCTCTATGTGACCATTTTCCGGCAATATCCAACCCATCCTGCGACGGTGCGGTGCCTTTGATCCAGGCGAGAAGGTATGGCCTTCTTTGAGGATGATGTGCTGGATGTGCCGTGCTGAGGTCCGTAGCTGCTTGGTGATGGCATGACCCACTGGTATCACGTCCTCTCTCCTTCGAGCCGGTGTGTTCATGTTCCTGGTGCAACATTCACGGAGGAGGACCTCGACGTCTTCGGCTCCTGCATCCGTTGAGTATCTTTGTTGTTCGTAGCATCTGAGGCTTAGTTTGATGCTGACCAATGTCTTTGTATCTTACCACATTGTACTTCTTTCTCTTTGCCCGTGGGCGTGCTTGCAATCCTGGCTGGTTGATGGCTTTATTAATTTAAAGTCGGGCTAGGCATGAACCCCATCTCAGGCTCGGTCGATGACTTTTAACTAAACAAAGAGTAGTAAACACAAAGCTATCTCCTAAAACAATTAAACCATTTTATCATGGCACCAACGGTACAACGTTTACCTCTTCGGACATCACCGGCTGACGGAGGGGCAAATCTACGGTGAGTTTGCGAGCGAGTAGGTAGTGGCGTCCATGGTCACGGAGGACCCGAACTTCGTCGACCAGTAGTTGGCGCACTACAAGGCCGCGCTGGCTACAATGCGGTCATGGCGGAGGTGGGGTAGGCGATCATGGACGGAACGTGGCTCCGTACGTCGGCAGCTCCGCATCGTTCACGCGGACCGCACGGTTCGCGGCGGGCCGCAACTACTCACACGAGGCCGCCATGTCCATGTCGATCGTGGACCTCGCCTCAACCAGCGACGTTCACACGGTAGACTTCGATGAGGAAGAGTAGGTCATGGGACATGGATGCCCGTGTCCCATGTGGACCGACGATGGACGAGGTGTCCCTCCGCCGGCAACCCGCGGCTACACTTCCGGGATCTCATGGCCGTCAAGCTCGCCGGACATGTGGAAGAATAGAACATGGATTACGGACGCCTCTACGGCCTAAACTAGGTTTTGCTATGTTAAAGAAATATCATGTCGGAATATGTCGAAAATATAATGAATTTGGTCTGATTTAAATAAAAATCGTCCGGTTAGGATGAAATTTGTTCGGTTCGTTTAAAATGTGTATGGCGTTTGATATATAGAGTTGAATGGTTGGCTTTCGTATTTGTGCCCACGGACGGATATACTATGTCCGTTTTAGAGGATAGCGTCGGAAATGCTCTTATAAACTAAGGTTGCTACAGTTGTACGTGTGTTCCATCATTGTTACACTGTTTGCTGTGCATCGAATGGGGTTACAGTGTCGTTTAGTCATGCTGTTGGCAGGTCGGGCCGTCGGGAGGTACATCGTATGGGCTTTGATGTGCTCTGCTCATGGGTCTGGGCATTCAAAGCACTAACAACGTTTATTTTTGTGATTTTTCTTTTTTGAAATTTTCGACAACGTTTATTCAGTGCTTGATGCACATGTGCTCGACCTAGTCTGTCAAAAGCGCATGGACGCAAAGCAATGGATAGCCCATCCCAAGCTGCCTGCTCTATGGCGTTGAGGTTACTGTTGAGTGTATGTTGTCCACTGCATATGTATAGAATTTGGGTCTATATTTATACCGTTGTATCTCTCTTCCATCCTCGTACATTTGTACATTTTGGGAGACAAGTAAAGGCCAGTTCACCCTGTACCTATATATGTGCACCATGCACACGATCAATGAATTATCGATGCATGCAATCTCCTCCAAAACTAACATGGTATCCGATAGCACGTCGATCCCCTTCCTCGTTTCTGTCTAACCCTGCGGCCGCCGCCGCCCCTCGTTGCGTAGCCGCCGCTGCCATACGCCGCCGCCGCACCGCCTCCCCTCCCAAAACCCTAACCCGCGCCGCCGCCGCTAACCCCCAACCCTCCCAAGCCGTCGACCCACTCTCCTCGTCACCGCAGCTCCATGGCGTTCCCCCACTCCAGCAACTCGAATCCGTTCGCCGGTCCCGAGCCGCTGCCGCCGCCATTCGCGATCTTGACATCCACAACCGCGTTCCCATCTAGCTTGACCAGTGTAACTCCTCGTACTACGCGTGGAAGACCTACTTCAACCTTGTCTTCCGCGAGTACCACCTCCTCGAGCACGTCGATGGGTGCGTTGATGGCGATCTCATGGCGGGCGATCCGGACTGGGCGGTCGTTGAGGCCTCCCTTATCCGGTGGTTCTACCTCACCGTGGCCGGACATCTTCCACGCGGCCGTCTCGGAGGATGACGACGTGTGTGCCGTGTGGACCAAGATAAACGCCCTCTTCATCGACAATAAGCTCCAACGTCTTGTGTTTTGCAGCAGGAATTTTTTGGGTGCCACCAAGATGACTCCTCCATCGATGACTACTGCATGCGCCTAAAGCGGCTCGCTGACGAGCTCCGCGATGATACGTCCATTTTGCATCATGCTTTTATATCAATATTTATTGCATTATGGGCTGTTATTACACATTATATATCAATACTTATGGCTATTCTCTCTTATTTTACAAGGTTTACCATGAAGAGGGGGGATGCCGGCAGCTGGAATTCTGGCTGGAAAAGGAGCAAAAGTTGAAAACCTATTCTGCACAACTCCAAAAGACCTAAGACTCCACGAAACAACTTTTTGGATTTAATAAGAATTTATGGGCAAAAGAAATAGGCCAGGGGGCCCACACTCTGTCCAGAGAGGCAGGCGCCTCTAGGCGCTGCCCCTATCTCCTGGGCCTCTGGTGATTCTCCGGCGTCCATCTTCGCTATATCATCACTTTTCCCTGGAAAAATCGTGGGTGTGACGCCTGGTAATCAAGCTACAAGAACCTCTCGCTAATGGTGCCACGTCACCTCGGTTATCGTTGATAAACTCGAGTTAGTTCAAACCGATTCAAATTCAATTTCAAAATCAAGCAAACAATAAAAGTTTTCAAATATTAAAACTAAAATGTTCGGAGGAACCCAATATGGCATAGGTAATTATGGAGGAGAAACCACAGCTTTATAAAATGTTTAAATACTATTAGATGAATAAAACAGTAGTAAAACAATTAATTACATACCTTTTTGTAATTAATAAAATGTCAAACTAATTTATTTGAGGACTATACTTTTTATGACGATGGACTAAGTTCAAATACCAATTTAGATGCTACGTGTATTTTACTAAAACTAAAAATAATAGGAAACAAAACTAAAACAGAAGAGTAAAATAAATAAAAGATAAAAAAACAAAACAAAAGAAAAGGAGGACCCCCCCCAATGGGCCAACCGGCCCAGCTGACAGCCAGGCCAGCCCACCGGCCCAACCGGCCCGTCCACGCCCCCTTAACCCTCCCGACCGAAACCCTAGCCCCACTCGATCCCCACTCCCCTCGATCTCCCTCCACTCCCCACGTCGCTCGCTCTCCATCCCTCGATTCAGGTCGGGGCTCGACCTCAAGCACTCCTAACGCCGCCGCCGGAGAACCCCCGCTCAAGCGCCTCCTCCAAGCCCCCTCTCACCACGATGCCTCGGACGACGCCGCTTCTCCCGGCGATCAAGCCCCCTTCCTCCTTGACGCCGGCGCCACTCGCCGACGCCGCTTAGCATCGCTGCTGCCTCGCCCTCCACCCCGCGCCTCCCACTCGATCGGTTCGATCGTGAGGGCCTCGATCCCAGCCTGCTCTGCGCCTCGACGCCGGTGCCCATCCGGCGCGCCTCTTCTGCTGCCAGCTCCACCACTCGCCGCTTCACGGACTACCTCGCCCCACCTCCGTCTGCCGGACCGCCCTGACTCCTCGAGCTCAGACGCGACCTCCTGTGAGCCCGTCGCCTCCTCTCTCCCGTTGTCGGATCCGGCTCAGCGCCACGCACCGCCGCCTAAGCGCCAGTGCACCGCCTCGAAGTCGCCTCTGCCGCGGCGGCGGCCGACGAAGTCGCGCCACCACCACGCGCCGATGCCGCGCGCACAGACGAGACGCTGCCAGCTGCTTGTTCGGCGGCGCCCACATCCCCGCCTCACGCCTGTTAGCACCACCTCGCCTCACCTGCCCTCACATTGCCAAAGGGCCCCACGCCTGTAACGTTTTTAGAAAAAAAAATAAATAATAAAAATAAATTTAATTAATTAATTAATTAACTAAATTAATTAAGTTAATTAATCCTAGTTAATTAATCTAATTAACATGTTAAGTTAATTAAACAATAATTAGTTTAACTAAACCGACTTAACCTAACAGAGAATGACAGTGGGTCCCATCGACCCACGCGTCGATTGACCAAGTCAATCGATCGTTGATCACGACATCACCTCGATGTCATGCCGACGTCATAATGGCATTTCCTAATTAAATTAATTTGTTAATTCTAAAATGAATTAAATCTTTAAAATTAATATAAAATAATCCATAACTCGGATGAAAATACTTTGTACATGAAAGTTGCTCGAACGACGAGACGAATCCGAATACGCAATCCGCTTATCCGCCACACATCCCTAGCATAGCAAACACGCAACTTTCCTCACGGTTCATATGTCCGAATGAGAAACACCGAATACTTTCCTGATGTTTCCCCTTCACCGGTATCACCTATCCCCACGTTAGGTCACCTCTAGCACAACGTATACCGCTTCTTGCTTTTTGTTACATTTGATTGCTCTGTTATTTATTGTGTTCCTCCGCTACTTCTTTCCCTAGACCACGAGACCGATGCTGGCACTTCCCTGTGATCGACTACATCGACGACCTCTCCTTCTTGCCGAGCAACCAGCAAGCCCCCTTGATCACCAGATATCGCCTATTCTCCTCTATACTGCTTGCATTAGAGTAGTGTAGCATGTTACCGCTTTTCGATAATCCTATTCGATGCATAGCCTGACATTGTTGCTACAATCATTGATACCTTACCCACAATCCTAAATGCTTAGTATAGGATGCTAGTTTATCATCATTGGCCCTACATTCTTGTCGACCGCCTTGCTATACTATCGGGCCGTGATCACTTGGGAGGTGATCACGGTATATACTATACATACATACATACTATACAGATGGTGACTAAAGTCGGGTCACTCATTGAGTACCCACAAGTGATTCGATGAGGGGGTTGAAAGGACAGTGGCTCCATCCCGGTAGAGGTGGGCACGGGTTCCCGACGGCCCCGATTGTTACTTTGTGGCGGAGCGACAGGCAGGTTGAGACCACCTAGGAGACAGTGGGCTGGCCTGCTCAGCGCTCATGATACTTAACACGCTTAACGAGATCTTGGTATTTGATCCGAGTCCGCCATTTGGTCTATACGCACTAACCATCTACGTGGGAGTAGTTATGGGTATCCCGACGTCGTGGTATCACCAAGCCTTCTTGACGTCGGCGACGAGGCGGCGCGCCGGATTGGACTGCGTTAACGCAACTTTCTTTGTAATGGAGGTTGCTAGGTCTGCTTTCGGCCGCCCTACAACGCAGTCTTGTGTGCTCGTAGGCGATGGGCCTGCCCTGCGGGCTTAGGTTTAGACCGGCGTGTTTGACCTCTCGGTTGTGCCTAGGTGGGGCTGCGACGTGTTGATCTTCCGAGGCGGGCATGACCCAGAAAGTGTGTCCGCCAAATGGGATCAAGCGTGTTGGGTTATGTGGTGCACCCTGCAGGAAGTTAATCTATTCAATAGCCGTGATCTTCTGTAATGTGACGACTTGGAGTTGTACCTTGACCTTATGACAACTAGAACCGGATACTTAATAAAACACACCCTTCCAAGTTCCACAGACAACCCGGTGATCGCTCTCTAACAGGGCAACGAGGAGAGGATCGCCGGGTAGGATTATGCTATGCGATGCTACTGGAGATGCTACTTGGAGATGCTTCTTGGAGATGCTACTTGGCAATGCTACTTAGAGGACTTCAGTCTACTCTCTTCTACATGCTGCAAGACGGAGGCTGCCAGAAGCGTAGTCTTCGACAGGATTAGCTATCCCCCTCTCATTCTGGCATTCTGCAGTTCAGTCCACCGATATGGCCCCTTTACACATATACCCATGCATATGTAGTGTAGCTCCTTGCTTGCGAGTACTTTGGATGAGTACTCACGGTTGCTTTCTCCCCATTTTTCCCCCTTTCCTTTCTTTTCGGTTGTCGCAACCAGATGTTTGGAGCCAGGAGCGACGCCACCGTCGGCGGCGACTACTACTACACTGGAGGTGCCTACTACTACATGCAGTGCTCGATTTACGACGACGAGGAGTAGTTTAGGAGGATCCTGTGCAGGAGGCTGCGCCTCTTCGATCTGTATCCCGGTTTGTGCTAGCCTTCTTAAGGCAAACTTGTTTAACTTATGTCTCAGTACTCGAGATATTGTTGCTTCCACGACTTCGCCTATGATCGAGCACTTGTATTCGAGCCCTCGAGGCCCCCGGCTTTTATTATGATGCTTGTATGACTTATTTATGTTTTTAGAGTTGTGTTGTGATATCTTCCGTGAGTCCTCGATCTTGATCGTACACGCTTGCGTGCATGATTAGTGTACGATTAAATCAAGCGCCAAAGTTGGTATCGAGCCGATCGCTGTAGAATCCCCTTTCCAACTCCTTGGCGAAGTTGAGTCTAGTCGATGAAAACTATTTTGCTAACATGGCTGTGTGGCCCATGGGCCCACGCCGCCATTGGGTGGTAGTAGTATCTTTTATTCCTCGACCTATACTCGGGACTCGATCTCTCTTCTATTCGGGTTAAATGAATTTTGCTAAATCTAACATTAGGATCTCGTTATCACTTTCACCGGAGAGCCCTCATTACTAAGGATCGCTCACGCACATGAAGACCTCAAGATACTCACCATGTTAACCCGAGAACTTGTCTTCATCGCGTTTGCAATTCCCTTCCACCGTCAACCCTTATGGATAACTACTTGCGCTTGTTATTCTTACATTCATCCCCGCTAGTCTTGTTATTACAAGATACCTGAAATACTCGCCATTGTTTCGATAATCCTTTGAGCTTATTGCCTTGCTGTTCTTTGTCACCTGAATACCCCTACGGATAATTCTCGCACTTATCGAGTATCCGCTTATCCCCAGTTGTTCATATGCTTGTCAAATTACTTGGAAATACTACCCGATCTTCCGAGTATCCTCTTCAAACTATTGCTCGGCAAATACTTGTCTACTTGCAATATGGATGCTTTCCATATGTGTAGCAATATTCATTAGTATCCTTTGACACGATCATTTTGATCCTATCGATTCAACATGTGTGTGAAAGCACGCAATCATCAGTTGATCCTTTTAAATTATCTTTCCGCTCGTACATCATTTTTGGACATGAGCTGGTTCTCGACCAAACTATTTGTCGTCAATTGTGCCTCTGGTCTATCCAACTTATCCATCCTTGATCAGAGCGTCTGCTTCTGATCCCTTGTTTTGGAAATCATACTTCCTTTGTTATCTAAGCATCGAACTGTTCAGATGTTCTATAATATGATGCCCGTGCATTCTTCTTCCTCTGGTTGAGTATCGATGCTCACATCAGATCCCTTGAGGACCATCGGTTCCTTTGTTGGATTCTATCCGACAGTGTCCTTCATATTGAATAACCTTGAGAACCTTTCCATGGGTATATAATGCCTTTGGCAAATTGTATCCTCTGCTTTGTCAACCATGCTCTGCTATCGAGCTTGTGTCATTTACTCCTGAAGTTTGTGGTATATGTTCCTAAGAGGCCCCGATGGGTTGGACATCTGCCTTCTCTAAACTGTGTGAACCCAGAAACTACTATGGGTCATACTCTACTAGTGTTATGTCAGATAAAATTTCAACACACAATTTCGTTGAAGGCGAGAAGTGAATGAAAGGTTATACATTGAAGAAGTGGGAGTCGACCTTGAACTTTGTGTTCATGCCCATGGACACGATGTAGATCCTATCATGGAAGCTTCTTGTAATAATAACTATTTCCTTGTTATAATATCATTTGGAATCTATGAATTGATCCTTTGCAATCATGGATCCTACCATATTTTTTACTTGATTCCATTTTTCGGACAAGTTAAACCACATGTCCTCTACAAATCAATGCACCCAACCAACCTCTATTTTGATCTACCTTCGAGTACTAACCCCCTAGTATCTCGAGGATATCAACCGATTGCACTACATCTTATGCATTTCTGATGAAGTAGTGCCTTTCCCCGTCATAGTCACTCCATGGGTTCTGGGTTGTCGTCAACCGAGGACACCGATTAGTGAATCGGATCGCCCCTGTGATTCAGTACTCCTAGTACATTGTGGCTGAGAAGTTTAATACTCCATCACGTCATTCCTAGCCTGATCGGCCATATCATTTTGTGCTAAATTTTAACTATACTACGTGGTCCTTTCTTCCCGGAGCAAAATTTTCGACGATGAGCTAAGCGTACGTCGATTTTCCTCGTCATATCATTTCGCCTTGAACAACAAGCTTGATTTCGAGTATGTGTCGTACCCTTGGTTCCAATAACCTTTCGCTTCACCATTCATTTGACTTGATGTCATCGTTGATCGATTACATCTTGAAATCTCTCGACAAAGTGTGTCGTGATCATCATCAACCTTATGAGCTCTTCCAGGATATCAATTGAGTTCATGATGAGGAATACTATCCTTGCCCTCGATTGTTTGTGTTATCATCGACAACATTATTGCCTTCCCTCCAACACATACTTGTTCATGTTATGGAGCTCCTTGCTATCCAGCTTATGTCCTACCATGGAGCACTATCGTATTTTATGTCAAGAATGTTGCAGAAATTCACCACCCTAAGAATTCTTGATACAAGTGATACTTATTACCATCACCATTCTTTCTTGGTCCCCGTGTTGTTTCTAACCGGAATACCGACAAATGGTCTGTGATGTGTAAATTCTAAACTTCTAGCAACCCTATTGCTTTGAAGTTATTGGTCTATAGTTTCATTTTACGTCTATGGCTTATTGAATCATCATTCAAACATTGATCGTGCTACCTAGCCCATATTTCGGGTACACCTTTCAACTATTGCTTACTTGGGTATGTTTTCCTCGAGCATATCTCATTATATCAATTGATATGACAAATGTTATCTCCTTGTTCACATAATTGTGGAAATCCATCCTTTGAAATTCTCAATGAATTGTTGCTGAGTCAATCAGCCACCTCCTCACCTCTCCTTGATTTAATGATGAACTCTTGTTTTGGAACTCGCTTCCATAGTTCAATTCCCGAGAATCTTACAATGTCATCTCGACAACTTGTGTTGCACCTTCCTTCTCCGGCATCATGAGTCTGAGGTATCATGACCCCAATCAGATCTGAATCTTGGTCAGATATGATGGTCGGAACATTTTTCCAAGAGTTATAACACCGGTCTTTTATGACCCGGTAAGGTGATGGCATGTCCAGCACACCTGGCCGGATGACCCGCTGTTATAGTTTCCTTATTAGCAAGGTTATCCATTCTTCCATGAGGAAATTGTAAGACTTACTCTACAAGTTTTCCTGATGGATCCTTCCTGTTTCCAAAGTCTGATCTTCACCTGATGACCTTGTCAATGCTATTTCGAAGCATGTCTGTGGTACTCCGATTTTCAACAAGAACATTTGAAGCCCAATGCTAAGATGTTTCTTGCTCAATTATCCAAACGCCGTTGTATGGGTAATGTTTTGAAATTTCTCTCCCCTTACCTAAAGGGTTTTCTAAAATTATATCCTGACATGATATCATGCTCTGCTTGCCCTTGGGAAGGATATATCCCTGAAATATGTGTGTATACACATTTTCCTTTCCATTGTTTTATTTAAACCTGATAACCACTTTTCCTTTCCGTTGGTTTGTTTAAACCTTCTTGTGATCTAAGCAGTAATATTCTCCTGCTTATGTAAACACCCCGGTGTACAATTCATCAAGAAGATCCTTTTTATCGTTGTTGATGACATTCCGGTAACCACCGATGGGTGATAACTTTGCCAATTGGTTCGCCTCGTTCAACGAGCATAAAAATTGCTCCCTTCGTTCCCCGTCATTGGTATCGACATTGTTGACGGCATACTTGGCAAGATATTCACTGACATGCCTCCCTGTCGCGGCTATGCAAGATGTCACCACCCTTCCTATTTTGAACCACATGGTGGGCCCATAACCCACAGGACCCAGGATCGAAACCTGACTCTCCTGCACCCCCTGTTCCCAAGGTTGCTCCTCGCGTGTGGCCTCGTATGTAATTCACGAGCCATCTTCCGAGGGATCATCAAATCTGATGCCGGACGCAATACTTGTTCCTGATTACTTTGAGCCCTTTCCCGCCCTATTTCAGGCATCGAATGGTTGCCTGCTCGCTCGAAACTTCCCATGAAGCCTCATTACTTTGCTCTCGATATTTTCTTAAGTTTCAATTCGAGAGTTGCTTTCTGCCACCTTCCCTGATGATATCGACCAGATAGTAAACCTTGTAGAGGTTCGTTCTCCCGGAATACCCCTTATTCTTTCGTAAGTACGATGGAACCCCCGAAGAAAGGACAACAACTTCATCATGATGCATTGACGCATAGGAATGGAAACATCAATGGTATGGATCGACATCTTCGAGAAGAGCAAGCCAAGATGAGAAGACCCGCTAGATTCGTTACCAAACCTTCCCCCCTTTCACTACCTCTTAAATCTCGGGACGAGATTTCTTGTAGTGGAGGAGAATTGTGACGCCCGGGTAATCAAGCTACAGGAAACCTCTGCTAATGGTGCCACGTCACCTCGGTTACTGTTGATAAACTCGAGTTAGTTCGAAACCGATTCAAATTCAATTTCAAAATCAAGCAAACAATAAAAGTTTTCAAATATTAAAACTAAAATGTTCGAGGAACCCAATATGGCATAGGTAATTATGGAGGAGAAACCACAGCTTTATAAAATGTTTAAATACTATTAGATGAATAAAACAGTAGTAAAACAATTAATTACATACCTTTTTGTAATTAATAAAATGTCAAACTAATTTATTTGAGGACTATACTTTTTATGACGATGGACTAAGTTCAAATACCAATTTAGATGCTACGTGTATTTTACTAAAACTAAAAATAATAGGAAACAAAGCTAAAACAGAAAAGTAAAATAAATAAAAGATAAAAAAACAAAACAAAAGAAAAGGAGGACCCCCCCAATGGGCCAACCGGCCCAGCTGACAGCCAGGCCAGCCCACCGGCCCAATCGGCCCGTCCACGCCCCCTTAACCCTCCCGACCGAAACCCTAGCCCCACTCGATCCCCACTCCCCTCGATCTCCCTCCACTCCCCACGTCGCTCGCTCTCCCTCCCCCTCGATTCAGGTCGGGGGCTCGACCCCCGCGGCACTCCTAACGCCGCCCGCCGCTCGAAGAACCCCCCCTGCCTGAAGCGCCCTCCTCCCGAAGCCCCCCCTCTCACCACGATGCCTCGGACGACGCCGCCTCTCCCGGCGATCACGCCCCACTCCTTGACGCCGGCGCCACTCGCCGACGCCGCTTAGCACTTGCCTCGTCGCCGCCCTCCACCCCGGCGCCCTCCCACTCGATCGTTACGATCGTGGAGGGCCCGATCCCAGCTGCCCTGCGCCCCGACGCCGGTGCCCATCCTCGCGCCGCCTGCTGCTCTGCCGTGCTCCACCACTCGCCGCCGCGGACTGCCTTCGCCCGCCTCTCCGTCGTCGGACCGCCCTGACCTCCTCGAGCTCAGACGCGACCTCCTGTGAGCCCTGTCTCGCCTCCTCTCTCCCGTTGTCGGATCCGGCTGCGCCACGCCACCGCCGCCCTAGCGCCTGCACCGCCTCGAAGTCGCCTCGCTGCGCGGCGGCCGACGAGTCGCGCCACCACCACGCGCCCGATGCCGGCGCCCAAGACGACGCGCCAGTGCTTGCTCGGCGGGCGCCACATCCTCGCCACGCCTGTTAGCACCACCGCCCTCACCGCCCTCACATCGCCAAAGGGCCCCACGCCTGTAACGTTTTAGAAAAAAAATAAATAATAAAATTAAATTTAATTAATTAATTAATTAACTAAATTAATTAAGTTAATTAATCCTAGTTAATTAATCTAATTAACATGTTAAGTTAATTAAACAATAATTAGTTTAACTAAACCGACTTAACCTAACAGAGAATGACAGTGGGTCCCATCGACCCACGCGTCGCTTGACCAAGTCAATCGATCGTTGATCACGACATCACACCGATGTCATGCCGACGCTATAATGGCATTTCCTAATTAAATTAATTCATTAATTCTAAAAATGAATTAAATCTTTAAAATTAATATAAAATAATCCATAACTCGGATGAAAATACTTTGTACATGAAAGTTGCTCGTAACGACGAGACGAATCCGAATATGCAATCCGCTTATCCGCCACACATCCCTAGCATAGCAAACACGCAACTTTCCTCGCGGTTCATATGTCCGAAAATGAGAAACACCGAATACTTTCCTGATGTTTCCCTTCACCGTATCACCTATCCCTACGTTAGGTCACCTCTAGCACAACGACACCGCTTCTTGCTTTTTGTTACATTTGATTGCTCATTATTTATTGTGTTCCTCCTCGTTACTTCTTTCCTAGACCACGAGACCGATGCTTGGTACCCTCGTGATCGACTACATCGACGACCTCTCCTTGCCGAGCAACCAGCAAGCCCCCTTGATCACCAGATATCGCCTATTCTCCTCTATACGCTTGCATTAGAGTAGTGTAGCATGTTACCGCTTTTCGATAATCCTATTACGATGCATAGCCCGACATTGTTGCTACAATCATTGATACCTTACCCGCAATCCTAAATGCTTAGTATAGGATGCTAGTTTATCATCATTGGCCCTACATTCTTGTCGATCGCCTTGCTATACTATCGGGCCGTGATCACTTGGGAGGTGATCACGGGTATATACTATACATACATACATACTATACAGATGGTGACTAAAGTCGGGTCACTCATTGAGTACCCGCAAGTGATTCTCGATGAGGGGCCGAAAGGACGGTGGCTCCATCCCGTAGAGGTGGGCCTGGGTTCCCGACGGCCCCGATCACTTTGTGGCGGAGCGACAGGCAGGCAGTTGAGACCACCTAGGAGACAGTGGGCTGGCCTGCTCGGCGTTCATGGATACTTAACACGCTTAACGAGATCTTGGTATTTGATCCGAGTCCGCCATTTGGTCTATACGCACTAACCATCTACGTGGGAGTAGTTATGGGTATCCCGACGTCGTGGTATCACCGAAGCCTTCTTGACGTCGGCGGACGAGCGGCGCTACCGGATTGGACTGCGTTAACGCAACTTTCTTTGTAATGGAGGTTGCTAGGTCTGCTTCGGCCGCCCTCGCAGCGTCGTGTGTGCTCGTCGAGGCGATGGGCCTGCACTTCGCGCTTAGGTTTAGACCGGCGTGTTTGACCTCTCGGTTGTGCCTAGGTGGGGCTGCGACGTGTTGATCTTCCGAGGCCGGGCATGACCCAGAAAGTGTGTCCGCCAAATGGGATCAAGCGTGTTGGGTTATGTGGTGCACCCTGCAGGAAGTTAATCTATTCAATAGCCGTGATCTTCGATAATGGACGACTTGGAGTTGTACCTTGACCTTATGACAACTAGAACCGGATACTTAATAAAACACACCTTCCAAGTTCCACAGACAACCCGGTGATCGCTCTCTAACAGGGCAACGAGGAGAGGATCGCCGGGTAGGATTATGCTATGCGATGCTACTGGAGATGCTACTTGGAGATGCTTCTTGGAGATGCTACTTGGCAATGCTACTTAGAGGACTTCTCTACTCTCTTCTACATGTTTGCAAGGCGGAGGCTGCCAAAAGCGTAGTCTTCGACGGGATTAGCTATCCCCTCTCATTCGGCATTCTCGCAGCTTCACCCACCGATATGGCCCTTTACACATATACCCATGCATATGTAGTGTAGCTCCTTGCTTGCAGTACTTTGGATGAGTACTCACGGTTGCTTTCTCCCCATTTTTCCCCTTTCCTTTCTTTACTCGGTTGTCGCAACCAGATGTTTGGAGCCAGAGCGACGCCACCGTCGATTTACGACTACTACTACTGGAGGTGCCTACTACTACGTGCGGTGTGCCGACGATTTACGACTGTGAGTAGTTTAGGAGGATCCTGTGCAGGAGGCTGCGCCTCTTCGATCTGATCCCAGTTTGTGCTAGCCTTCTTAAGGCAAACTTGTTTAACTTATGTCTGTACTCAGATATTGTTGCTTCCGTTGACTCGTCTATGATCGAGCACTTGTATTCGAGCCCTCGAGGCCCCTGGCTTGTATTATGATGCTTGTATGACTTATTTATGTTTTTAGAGTTGTGTTGTGATATCTTCCCGTGAGTCCCTGATCTTGATCGTACACGCTTTTGCGTGCATGATTAGTGTACGATTAAATCAAGGCCACAAAGGCAAGCTTACGGACGAAACTCCGCCGCCACGAGGCGGAACCTTGGCGAAATCAATCTAGGGCTCTGGCGGAGCTGTTCGCTGGGACACTTCCCCCGGAGGGGAAATCATCACCAACGTCATCACCAACGATCCTCTCATCGAGAGGGGGTCAATCTCCATCAACATCTTCACCAGCACCATCTCCTCTCAAAATCCTAGTTCATCTCTTGTATCCAATCTTGTATCAAAACCACAAATTGGTACCTGTGGGTTGCTAGTAGTGTTGATTACTCCTTGTAGTTGATGCTATTTGGTTTACTTGGTGAAAGATCATATGTTTAGATCCTTTATGCATATTATTACCCCTCTGATTATGAACATAAATATGCTTTGTGAGTAGTTACGTTTGTTCCTGAGGACATGGGTGAAGTCTTGCTATTAGTAGTCATGTGAATTTGGTATTCGTTTAATATTTTGATGAGATGTATGTTGTCTTTCCTCTAGTGGTGTTATGCGAACGTCGACTACATGACACTTCACCATTATTTGGGCCTAGAGGAAGGCATAGGGAAGTAATAAGTAGATGATGGGTTGCTAGAGTGACAGAAGCTTAAACCCAAGTTTATGCGTTGCTTCGTTAGGGGTTGATATGGACCCATATGTTTAATGCCGTGGTTAGGTTTACCTTAATACTCCTTTTTGTAGTTGCGGATGCTTGCAATAGGGGTTAATCATAAGTGGGATGCTTGTCCATGTTAGGGAAGTACCCAAGTGCCGGTCCACCCACATATCAAATTATCAAAGTACCGAACGCGAATCTTACTTAACGTGATGAAAACTAGCTTGACGATAATTCCCAATGTGTCCTCGGGAGCTCCTTCTTCATTATTAGAATTTGTCCAGGCTTATCCTTTGCTACATAAAGGATTGGGCCACCTTGCTGCACTTTATTTACTTTATTTACTTTTGCTTGTTACTATTTATCTTATCACAAAACTATCTATCACCTACTATTTCAGTGCTTGCAGAGAAAACCTTACTGAAAACCGCTTATCATTTCCTTCCGCTCCTCGTTGGGTTCGACACTCTTACTTATCGAAAGGACTACGATAGATCCCCTATACTTGTGGGTCATCAAGACTCTTTTCTGGCGCCGTTGCCGGGGAGCGTAGCGCTCTTGGTGAGTGGAACTAGGTAAGGAAACATTTATTTGGTGTGCTGAAATTTTCTGTTACTTGTCACTATGGAAACTAATCCTTTGAGGGGCTTGTTTGGGGTATCTTCACCCCAACCAGAAGAGCCAACAGATGCTCCTCAACCTACTGAACTTTATGAAAATATTCACTTTGAGATTCCTTCGGGTATGATAGAAAAACTGCTAGCTAATCCTTTTGCAGGAGACGGAACATTGCATCCCGACTTACACCTTATCTTTATCGATGAAGTTTGTGGATTATTTAAGCTTGCAGGTATTCCCGATGATGTTGTTAAAAGGAAGGTCTTCCCTTTATCTTTGAAGGGAGATGCAATGACATGGTTTAGGCTATGTGATGATACGAGATATTGGAACTGTAAGCGATTGAAGTTGGAATTTCACCAGAAGTTCTATCCTATGCATCTTGTTCATCATGATCGTAATTACATATATAATTTCTGGCCTCGCAAAGGAGAAAGCATCGCTCAATCTTGGGGGAGGCTTAAGTCAATGTTGTATTCATGCCCCAATCATGAGCTCTCTCCGGAAATGATTATTCAGAATTTTTATGCTCGACTTTCTCTTGATAATCGCAACTTGCTGGATACTTCCTATGTTGGTTCCTATATGCTGAAGACTATTGATTTAAAATGGGACTTATTGGAAAGAATTAAACACAACTCTGAAGATTGGGGTTCCGACGATGGTAAGGAGTCAGATATGACACCTAAGTTCGATTGTGTTAAATCTTTTATGGATACCGATGCTTTCCGTGGATTTAGCTCTAAGTATGGACTTGACTCTGAGATAGTAGCTACTTTTTGTGAAACTTTTGCTACTCACGTTGATCTCCCTAAAGAGAAGTGGTTTAAATATAATCCTCCTGTTGAAGTGAAAGTAGTTGCACCTATTACAATCGAAGAGAAGACTATTACATATACTGACCTATTATTCCTACTGCTTATGTCGAAAAACCTCCTTTTCCTATTAGGATAAAAGATCATGTTAAAGCTTTGACTATTGTTCGTAAGAGTAATGCTAGGACTTACACACCTCCTGAGCAAATTAATGCTGAACCTGGTATTGCTATGATTAAAGATCTCTTGGATGAGGACTTAGATGGGCATGTTATCTCTTTCTTGGGTGAAACTTCTAATATTGCTAGACCCGATACTAAGACACGTAGACCTGTTGTAGGCACGCCTGTTATTTCTGTTAAAATAGGAGATCATTGTTATCATGGTTTATGTGATATGGGTGCTAGTGCTAATGCGATACCTTATGATCTTTATAAAGAAATTATGCACGATATTGCACCTGTTGAATTAGAAGACATTGATGTTACTATTAAGCTTGCCAATAGGGACACCATTAAACCTATTGGGATTGTTAGAGATGTTGAAGTCTTGTGTGGGAAGATTAAATACCCTGCTGATTTTCTTGTTCTTGGTTCCCCACAAGATGATTTTTGTCCCATTAGTTTTGGTAGACCCTTCTTAAATACTGCTAGTGCTAAGATTAATTGTGAAAAGAATATTGTCACTGTTGGCATAGATGGTATGTCTCATTAGTTTAATTTTGCCAAGTTTAGTAGACAACCTCGTGAAAGGGAACCACCTAGTAAGGATGAAATTATTGGTCTTGCTTCCATTGTTGTTCCACCAACTGATCCGTTAGAACAATATTTGCTAGACCATGAAAACGATATGTTTATGAAGGAGAGGGAAGAAATAGATGAAGTGTTCCTTAAACAAGAACCTATGTGAAACATAACCTTCCTGTGGAAATTCTTGGGATCCCCTCCACCCAAGGGTGATCCGTGTTTGAACTCAAACCATTACCTGATAATCTTAAGTATGCTTATCTTGATGAAAAAGAAATATATCCTGTTATTATTAGTGCTAACCTTTCAGAGAAAGCAGAAGAAAGATTATTGAAAACTCTGAAGAAGCACCGAGCTGCTATTGGATATACTCTGGACAATCTTAAGGGCATTAGTCCCACAATATGTCAACACAAAATCTCAGTGGAGAAAGATGCCAAACCAGTTAGAGATCCTCAAAGACGATTAAATCCCAAAATGAAGGAAGTGGTAAGAAAGGAGATACTAAAACTCCTTGAGGCAGGTATTATTTATCCCGTTGCTGATAGTGAATGGGTAAGCCCTGTCCATTGTGTCCCTAAAAAGGGAGGTATTAGTGTTGTTCCTAATGGTAAAGATGAATTGATCCCGCAAAGAATTATTACAGGTTATAGGATGGTGATTGATTTCCGTAAGTTAAATAAAGCCACTAAGAAAGATCATTACCCTTTACCTTTTATTGATCAAATGCTAGAGAGGCTATCCAAACACACACATTTTTGCTTTCTAGATGGTTATTCTGGCTTCTCTTAGATACCTGTATCAGCGGGGGATCAATCTAAAACTACTTTTACTTGCCCTTTTGGTACTTTTGCTTATAGACGTATGCCTTTTGGTTTATGTAATGCACCTGCTACCTTTCAAAGATGCATGATGGCTATATTTTCTGATTTTTGTGAAAAGATTTGTGAGGTATTCATGGATGACTTCTCCGTCTATGGATCCTCTTTGATGATTGTTTGAGCAACCTTGATCGAAGTTTTGCGAGATGCGAAGACACTAGTCTCATCCTGAATTGGGAAAAGTGTCACTTTATGGTTAATGAGGGCATTGTCTTGGGGCACAAGATCTCCGAGAGAGGTATTGAAGTTGATAAAGCCAAAGTTGATGCTATTGAAAAGATGCCATGTCCCAAGGACATAAAAGGTATAAGAAGTTTCCTTGGTCATGCCGGCTTTTATAGGAGGTTCACTAAGGACTTTTCTGAAATCTCTAGGCCTCTGACTAATTTATTGCAAAAAGATATTCCTTTTGTCTTTGATGATGATTGTGTAGAAGCTTTCGAAACACTTAAGAAAGCTTTGATCACTGCACCTATTGTTCAGCCACCTGATTGGAATTTACCTTTGGAAATTATGTGCGATGCTAGCGATTATGCTGTAGCTGCTGTTTTAGGGCAAAGAGTCGATAAGAAATTGAATGTTATCCAATATGCTAGTAAGACTCTTGATACTGCCCAGAGAAATTATGCTACTACTGAAAAAGAGTTCTTAGCAGTTGTGTTTGCATGTGATAAGTTTAGACCTTATATTGTTGATTCAAAAGTTACTATTCACACTGATCATGATGCTATAAATATCTTATGGAAAAGAAAGATGCTAAGCCTAGACTCATTAGATGGGTTCTCTTGCTCCAAGAATTTGACTTGCATATTATTGATAGAAAGGGAGTTGAGAACCCCGTTGCAGACAACTTGTCTAGGCTAGAGAATGTTCTTGATGACCCACTGCCTATTAATGATAGTTTTCCTGATGAACAATTAGCGGTTGTCAATGCTTATCGTACTGCTCCTTGGTATGCTGATTATGCTAATTAGATTGTTGCTAAATATATACCGCCTAGTTTCACATACCAGCAAAAGAAAAAGTTCTTTTATGATTTAAGACATTACTTCTGGGATGATCCACACCTTTATAAAGAAGGGGTAGATGGTATTATTAGACGTTGTGTGCCTGAGCATGAACAGGAACAAATCCTACGCAAGTGTCACTCTGAATCTTATGGAGGACACCACGCTGGAGATAGAACTGCATAAAAGGTACTACAATCTGGTTTTTATTAGCCTACTCTCTTCAAAGATGCTCGTAAGTTTGTCTTATCTTGTGGTGAATGTCAAAGAATAGGTAACATTAGTAGACGTCAAGAAATGCCTATGAATTATTCTCTTGTTATTGAACCGTTTGATGTTTGGGGCTTTGATTATATGGGACCTTTTCCTGCCTCCAATGGTTATACACATATTTTAGTTGCTATTGATTACATTACTAAGTGGGTAGAAGCTATTCCAACTAGTAGTGCTGATCATAACACTTCTATTAAAATGCTTAAAGAAGTTATTTTTCCAAGGTTTGGAGTCCCTAGATATCTTATGATTGATGGTGGTTCACACTTTATTCATGGTGCTTTCCGTAAGATGCTTGCTAATTATGATGTCAATCATAGAATCGCATCTCCTTATCACCCGCAGTCTAGTGGTCAAGTAGAGTTGAGCAATAGAGAGATCAAATTAATTTTGCAAAAGACTGTGAATAGATCTAGAAAGAATTGGTCCAAAAAACTTGATGATGCACTATGGGCCTATAGAACTGCATACAAAAATCCTATGGGTATGTCTCCATATAAGATGGTTTATGGAAAAGCATGTCATTTGCCTCTTGAACTTGAACATAAAGCATATTGGGCTATTAAAGAGCTCAATTATGATTTCAAACTTGCTGGTGAGAAAAGGTTATTTGATATTAGCTCACTTGATGCATGGAGAACCCAAGAATATGAGAATGCCTAGCTTTTCAAAGAAAAGGTCAAACGCTGGCATGATAAGAGGATACAAAAGCGTGAGTTTAACGTAGGAGATTATGTGTTATTGTTCAACTCTCGTTTGAGATTTTTTGCAGGAAAACTTCTCTCAAAATGGGAAGGTCCCTATGTTATCGAGGAGGTCTATTGTTCTGGTGCTATAAAAATCAACAACTTCGAAGGCACAAATCCGAGGGTGGTAAACGGTCAAAGAATTAAACATTATATTTCAGGTAATCCTATAAATGTTGAAACTAATATTATTGAAACCATAACCCCGAGGAATACATAAGAGACACTTTCGAGCGTTCGCCTGCATCAAAAGGCATAGGTACGTGGTACGGTAAGTAAACCGACTCCAAAACAACTCTAATGGCAATTTTTATCAATTTTGGATTATTTAAAGATTTTAGGAAGAAAGAAGTAGTTCGAAAGGGGCACGAGGCTCCCACGAGAGAGGAGCCCCCCCTGTAGGGCGCGCCCCCCTGTCTCGTGGGCA
This sequence comes from Aegilops speltoides, assembly GCA_021437245.1. Lineage (NCBI taxonomy): Eukaryota > Viridiplantae > Streptophyta > Magnoliopsida > Poales > Poaceae > Aegilops > Aegilops speltoides. Next base: position 229,611,293 of record CM038145.1, read on the forward strand.
CCTCGTGTGCCTCCCGGACTCCGTTTTCTTGTATGTTACGTATTTTGGTCGGTAAAAATTCATTATATATACTCCCGAAGGTTTTGACCATCGTATCACGCAAATATCCTCTGTTTTCGTTTTGAGCTGTTTCAGATCTAGAGCATCATGTCGTTTCCAAGCGCTCCCAAGGACAAGTTTTTCGAGAGGGTTATCAACCCCTATCTCGCGGAGGTGCTGCGTCATCCTCAAACCATTGAGATGCGTGAGGGGGTGCTGCACATCCGCGATGTGGAGGGACCAAGGCGTACCGGGAGCGTGGAGACAAAGCTCGAAGCCGTGGAGCAAGAAGTTTTCAAGTGTCAAGGGATGGTGGAGCGTGGACTCAACGCCAACCAGATGATGATCACGGAGTTCACCAACAACCACAAGCTAGATGCCAAAGTCATTGGGGAGACCATCTTCAAGCTTCAAGAGAAAATCGAGCACCTCCAAGCCTAGATTTATGACCTGCAAAACCAGAACTGTGAGTATGAATATAGATTCAAGCGAATGAGTTTGGCTGCATATTTAAGGATCCCGGAGACTCGATCATCCTTTTATGATGGAGAGCCTATGCCTTGGAAGACGGACGACAAGCCTACATCATCAACAACTCCTACTTCACCACCTCCGAGGAAATAATCACATGGGTATGGGCACTCCCCTTGGCAACTGCCAAGCTTGGGGGAGGTGCCCCGGTATCGTATCACCATCACACTCCTATTTTTACCGCTTTATTTAGTTTGATCCTTTTAGTAGTATCTTGATCTATTAGTTCGGAGTTTTGATATCAAGTAGTTTTGAGTTTTTCATTGTGATCTCTTTATGTAATCGAGTCCGTGTGCTATCTATAATAAAGATTAGTGTTGAGTCAAGGGCTTTGCTATGTTGTTATGATCTTGAGAAAGTAGAAAGAACAAAAGAGTTCATATTGATCTCATGGATAGTGATAACTTCACACATAGAAAGTATGAGGCATAAAAATTGTTGAGAGTTGATGAATGTAGCCTTGGTCATCGTTGCAATTATAGGAAGTGATAAGGCAAGAGGGGTTCACATATAAATATATTATCTTGGACATCTTTTATGATTGTGAAGCACTCATTAAGTATGACATGCTAAAAGAGTTGACGTTGGACAAGGAAGACAATGTAATGGTTTATGTTTTCCGACATCTCAGTTAAAGTATATTGTCATTGACCTTCCAAACATGTTGAGCTTGCCTTTCCCCCTCATGCTAGCCAAATTCCTTGCACCAAGTAGAGATACTACTTGTGCTTCCAAATATCCTTAAACCCAGTTTTGCCATGAGTCCATCATACCTACCTATGGATTGAGTAAGATCCTTCAAGTAAGTTGTCATCGGTGCAAGCAATAAAAATTGCTCTCTAAATATGTATGACTTATTAGTGCAGAGAAAATAAACTTTGTACGAACTTGTTGTGGAAGTAATAAAAGCGATAGACTGCATAATAAAGGTCGACATACAAGGGGCAATATAAAGTGACGTTCTTTTGCACTAAGACTTTATGCATCAACCCTAAACGCGCATGACAACCTCTGCTTCCCTCTGCGAAGGGCCTATCTTTTACTTTATGTTTTTACTTTATGCTCGAGTCAAGGTGTTCCTCACTTTTCCCTCTTTATTTTTTATCCTTTGGCAAGCTCCTCGTGTTTGAAAGATCATGATACATATATTCAATTGGATGTAAGTTGGCATAGGCAATTATTGTTGACATCATCTAAAGGTAATACGTTGGGAGCCAACACAATAAGCCCCTATCTTTCTCAGTGTCCGGCTGAAACTCTATAACCACAAGTATTGCGTGAGTGTTAACAATTATAGGGGACTACGAGATAGTTGAGTATGTGAGCTTGCAGAAAAGCTCTATTCTTTCTGATGTTACGATAAATTGCAATTGCTTCAATGACTGAGATTATAGTTTGTTAGTTCCCAATGAAGTTTTTGAACCATACTTGACATTGTGAATTGCTTATTACTTGAACATAGGAAATCATATGACAAAACCCATATATGTTGCTATTATTAGAATGATCATGATGCCCTCATGTCCGTATTTTATTTTTTTATCGACACCTCTATCTCTAAACATGTGGACATATTTTTCGATTTCGGCTTCCGCTTGAGGACAAGCGAGGTCTAAGCTTGGGGGAGTTGATACGTCCATTTTGCATCATGCTTTTATATCAATATTTATTGCATTATGGGCTGTTATTACAGATTATATCTCAATACTTATGGCTATTCTCTCTTATTTTACAAGGTTTACCATGAAGAGGGGGATGCTTGCACTGGAATTCGGCCGAAAAGGAGCTAACGTTGAAACCTATTCGCACAACTCCAAAAGACCCGAGACTCCACGAAACAACTTTTTGGATTTAATAAGAACTTATGGGCAAAAGAAATAGGCCAGGGGGCCCACACCCTGTCCAGGAGACAGGGCGCCCTATGGCGCGCCTCTATCTCCTGGGCCTCGTGGCCTCCGCGCCCATCTTCTGCTATATCATCACTTTTCCCCTGGAAAAAATCGTGGGCAAGCTTACGGGACGAAACTCCGCCGCCACGAGGCGGAATCAATCTAGGGCTCTGGCGGAGCTGTTCTGCCGGGAATACTTCCCTCCGGGAGGGGGAAATCATCACCGACATCATCACCAACGATCCTCTCATCGAGAGGGGGTCAATCTCCATCAACATCTTCACCAGCACCATCTCCTCTCAAAACCCTAGTTCATCTCTTGTATCCAATCTTGTATCAAAACCACAAATTGGTACCTGTGGGTTGCTAGTAGCGTTGATTACTCCTTGTAGTTGATGCTATTTGGTTTACTTGGTGAAAGATCATATGTTCAGATCCTTTATGCATATTATTACCCCTCTGATTATGAACATGAATATGCTTTGTGAGTAGTTACGTTTGTTCCTGGGGACATGGGTGAAGTCTTGCTATTAGTAGTCATGTGAATTTGGTATTCGTTCGATATTTTGATGAGATGTATGTTGTCTTTCCTCTAGTGGTGTTATGTGAACGTCGACTACATGACACTTCACCATTATTTGGGCCTAGAGGAAGGCATAGGGAAGTAATAAGTAGATGATGGATTGTTAGAGTGACAGAAGCTTAAACCCTAGTTTATGAGTTGCTTCGTTAGTGGTTGATATGGACCCATATGTTTAATGTTGTGGTTAGGTTTACCTTAATACTCCTTTTTGTAGTTGCGGATGCTTGCAATAGGGGTTAATCATAAGTGGGATGCTTGTCCATGTTAGGACAGTACCCAAGTGCCGGTCCACCCACATATCAAATTATCAAAGTACCGAACGCGAATCTTACGAACGTGATGAAAACTAGCTTGAAGATAATTCCCAATGTGTCCTCGGGAGCTCCTTCTTCATTATTAGAATTTGTCCAGGATTATCCTTTGCTACATAAAGGATTGGGCCACCTTGCTGCACTTTATTTACTTTATTTACTTTTGCTCGTTACTATTTATCTTATCACAAAACTATCTATCACCTACTATTTCAGTGCTTGCAGAGAAAACCTTACTGAAAACCGCTTATCATTTCCTTCTGCTCCTCGTTGGGTTCGACACTCTTACTTATCGAAAGGACTATGATAGATCCCCTATACTTGTGGGTCATCACGCAACATCGGCGCTAAGGTGTCTGATGACCTCATGCTTAGCACCCTCACCGCCGGCCCCAACGAGAACTTCGGCAATGCGGCCTCGAACCTCACCCTGCTGCCGAACCGACATTCCACTCCGTCGCCGCGTATTTACGCTTGGAGGAACACCGGATGAAGAAGGTCAAGGCTCGTGTTCACCACACCGCCGGGACATCTCGCGGGGCGCCTCTGCCCTCCCTGCCTCATCCACGTCCGCCGGCGCCACCGAGGTACTTCCCCCTCTTGCCGGCCCCGCCCGCACCACCGGCCTCTCCTCAGCAGCAGCAGGGCGGTGGCGGCGGTCATCGCAACCGGCGCTGTGGGGGCGGCCGCTCCGGGCCACCCCAACAGCAGCAGCCGGGGTACGGGGGGGGGGGCACGCAAACATCAGCCCTCCCTGCCGTGTACCGTTGGTGCGAATCCGTGGCCGGCGTGGTCCGCGCTTACTACATGCCGGTCCCACGGGCTCCGGGCATCCTCGGTCCACACCACGCCGGGCCTCAGGCGCACTTCGCCGCCGCTCCCTACCAGGCGGGTGGGGGCGGCTACTTGCAGCTGCCCGCGCCTCCCTCAGTCGGCGCTTACCCGCAGCTCGGCGGCTACGCGCCGCCTCCCGCGCCGGTTCTGCCCGGAGGCTACCCCCTCCTGCCGGCCCCGTGGGATCCCGCACTCCTTGTTGTGCTGCACTCGGCGTCGTCCCCCTCCAACTACAGAGGTGGCGGCAATTGGTACATGGACATGGGGGATACCGCCCACATGACGTTGCACCCCGATAACCTTGCTTCCTCCTTTCCGGTCACCACCTTGAACCGCATCACCCTCGGTGATGGTTCTTCCATGCCCATTACTCATGTCGGCAATAGTTTCTTTTCCTCTAATTCCATGCCAATTCATATGACTAATGTTCTTGTTTCACCGGACCTAGTTAAAAATCTTGTCTCCGTTCGTCATCTTGCTCGTGATAATCCTCTCACTGTTGAATTTGATGATCTTGGTTTCTCTGTGAAGGATGCTCGTACACGGATGGTTCTACACCAATGTGACAGCCCCGATGACCTCTACCCAGTGCACTCCACCTCCACCGCCACCACCACCACCGCATCTCCGGTCGCCCTCTCCGCCAAAGTAGATCTTTGGCATGCATGTTTGGGTCAACCCAACTCCACTGTCCTTCGTCAGATTCTCAAGAGTTTTTCATTTTCATGTAATAAATTTGACGAGCACACTTGTCATGCTTGCCGCCTCCACAAACATGTTCGTCGACCCTGTCTCCTACTGTGTGTACACCTCCCAACATGTGTACTTTGATGAGCGGTTATTTCCTTTTCACCAGGTACCACCTTATGCAGAGGATTCGGCGCTTCTCGACGGTGCCCCGACGTGTGCCCGAGCAGCCCCTTCGGTGTGGCTGTTTCGGATGCGGCCCCGATGCAGTCCCCGGCGCGGCCCCACATGGCCCCGGCGTGGCTTCCTGCGCCCCCTCGGGTGCAGCCTCGGCGCGGCCCTCTGCGCCCCCCCGGGCTGCGGCCTCCTTGGGTGGCCCTTCGGCTTTCCCCATGACGGGTGCTGCCACAGCTCCGGCGGGAGATCCCGGGCGACCGGCCCCTCTGCGACGCAGGGTGCGACAGATCCTTCATCGTCCTTGTCCGTCACTCCCATGGCAGCCGACCCGCCGCCTGCCGGCATGATGACCCGGTCCCGCACCGGTATCCACCGGCCCAGCACGCGCTACGGTGCTGATGAGTATGCGTGCGCGGTGTCGACATCGTCCTCTCCACCGTTGCCCATACCCTCGTCTGCCCGCGCAGCCCTCCATGATCCACATTGGCTCGCTACGATGCGCGGGGAGTTCGATGCAATGCAGCGCAACCGCACGTGGCATCTTGTTCCGCGACCCCCTCACACCAACGTCATCAGCGGCAAATGGGTGTTTCGCCACAAGACCAACCCTGACGGTTCTCTCGAGCGCTACAAGGCTCGGTGGGTGGTGCGCGCCTTCCGCCAGCGCCCCAGCGTGGACTTCACCGACACCTTCGCCCCGGTTGTTAAACCGGGCACTATCCGCACGGTGTTGCAGCTGGCGATCTCCCATGCTTGGCCCGTGCATCAGTTGGATGCCTTCCTGCACGGCCACCTCATGGAACGGGTCCTCTGTGAGTTTCCTACCGGCTTCGTCGACGCCGAGCGCCCCGGTCACGTGTGCTTGCTCTCTTATTCTCTCTATGGACTGAAGCAGGCCCCCCGGGCGTGGTACCAGCGTATGACGGGCTTCTTGCAGCAGCTTGGGTTTCACACCACCCGCCCGACGCTTCCCTCTTCGTCTATCATCAGGGCACTACCACTGCATACTTGCTACTCTATGTTGACGACATCATCCTGACGTCATCCTCTCATGGGCTTCTTCTGCAGCTCACGGCTCATCTTCGTGATAAGTTTGCCCTCAAGGATCTGGGAGCGCTGCACTACTTCCTTGGCATTGAGGTTGTTTGCCGTGCCGATGGGTTCTTTCTGCATCAGCAGAAGTACGCTCATGAGCTCCTTGAGCATGCGGGTATGCTTAACTGCAAGACCGCCCCCACGCCTGTTGACACTAAGGCGAAGGTCTCTGCCTTGGAGGGATCCCCCGCACCTAATGCCGCGTTCTACCGCTCTATCGTCGGTGCCCTGCAGTACCTCACCCTCACTTGGTGAAAGCACATTTGCTCCCTGGGTGGTTTTGGTAATTAATGACAACATACTTTGTGGTTGGACTAATGCTTTTATCAAGTATGTTTCAGGAAATTCAATCACATTGGCATGGCAAAAGGATCAAGAGGTGGACCCTAAATATGCTAAGGCAAGCATTGGCAAAAGCTCAAGACTCCATTTTTGGTTTAGTGATCCAAGATCACATTGAGTCCATAGGAAAGCCAATACTATTAAAAGGGATGAGGTTATGATGATGATCCGTTGCTCAAGTGCTTAGTGATACATCTCCTAAATATCAGCAACTTTCACTGCCATATACACTCATAAGTAATCTCGGTCCCACCGATTTTCCAAACTCAGTCACACCGAGATGAACCACCTCAGCCACAAAGCCAAACCCTAGAAACCTCGGATTTTCCGATTCAACTCGGTCTCACGAAACTTGAGTTGCCAAGCTTCAGAACCTTCATCATCAAATCGGTGTCACCAAGATGATGAAGTCGGTCCCACCGAAATTGGCAAGCTCTTGTCTTTGCACGAATCGGACAAACCGAGATTGTATTTTCGGTCCCACCGAAAATCCCAACGTTCACATGATTTGAACTTTCGGTCTCACCGAGTTGTCAACTTCGGTCCCACCGAGATTGGTCAAATGTGTGTAACGGTTGGATTTTGTGTGGAGGCTATAAATACCCCTCCACCCCTCTTCATTCGTGGAGAGAGCCATCAGAAAGAACTACCACTCCTACCTTACATTTCTGAGAAGAGAACTACCTACCCTTGTGTTGAGATCAAGTTGCTCCACTCCCACCATATGAAGCTTGATCTCTAGCCTTCCCAAGTTGCTTTCCACTCAATCCTTTCTTCCACCACAGCCAAATCAGTGAGGAGAGTTGAGTGTCGGGAGATTATCATTTGAAGCACAAGAGCAAGGAGTTCATCATCATCAACACCATCTATTACCTTTTGGAGGGTGGTGCCTCCTAGATTGGTTAGGTGTCCCTTGGGAGCCTCCACGAGATGTGGAGTTGAACCAAGAAGTTTGTAAGGGCAAGGAGATCGCCTACTTCGTGAAGATCTACCCCGAGTAAGGCTAGCCCTCCGTGGGCGTAGGCCATGATGGCATAGACAAGGTTGCTTCTTCGTGGACCCTTCGTGGGTGGAGCCCTCCGTGGACTCTCGCAGCCGTTACCCTCTGTGGGTTGAAGTCTCCATCAATGTGGAAGTACGATAGCACCACCTATCGGAACCACGAGAAAAATCACCGCGTCTCCAAATTGCGTTTGATCTTCTCCACTTCTCTTTACTACTTGTGCAATTTACTTTCCGCTGCCCATACTCTAGAATTGCATGTGTAGTATGCTACTTGACTTGTGTGTTATGCAAAATCTGCCAAAATCTGTTCTTTATCAAAAGGCATAATTTTTATCTTGTCGAGTAGTCTAATCATTTTATTCGTGATCACATTGCCAAGGGTGACATCAATCTTAAGCATGTTCGAACTAACAAACAACTCGCTGATATCTTTACAAAACCTCTTGATGAGAAGGTGTTTTGTCGCTTAAGGAGTGAGTTGAACATCATTGATGCTTCAAACTTGGAGTGAAAACTCCATTGATGCATGCAAGGCATGAGCCTACTTGACTAATCCTTGATATTTCTCTTATGATGATGATCATATGTCTTGGACACATTTGCCTCCTTGTATTGCATCTAACTCCTTGCAGGTACTTGGATGATCTACATTCCACAAGATTACCACACACTCAAATCTTGAGTAATCTTGTCATTGACCAAGTATCTAGCCCTTTGGGATGTTGAGTTCAAGGAACAAAATTCCACATATCCTTTTTGACACCTTATACATCTAGTATTTCACTCTTGTCATCTTGGATATCCTTGAGTATTTCCTTGCTTGCCTAACCCATGTAGGAAGATGAACTACACAAGTGGAAATGGTGCTCCAACTTCACATTCAATGAGCACCTACATCAAGTTCACCTACATGAGCAAAGCAACAACAAGCCCAAGGTATGTTCTTCACATCTTTAAGGAGCTTTGCTCAAAGTCATGAGTACAAGCAGCTTCATAAGATGTGATCACATCGAATGCTTAATCGAAAAATGGCAACCCCATTTTGAGCTTAAACGATGAGTATGACCTATGATCAAATGTTCTCATTTGACTCCTAAGTCAATATACTCAAACATAGGTGACTTTGTCGCCGACCCTTATCTAGATGAAGTACATATGTTTTGGAGTCTTTCTATTTTATCTTATGTTCTCTCATTGAGTTTTCTTTTAAAAAACTTCATCTAGTAATCTTTTTCATTTCTATTCTTCTCAGATTTGTGAATATCCTTTGGTTCGATCAATTCCTCGAAAATCATTCACAAATTCATTGCAAATCCTTTGAAACATTCCTTGCAAAGTGAGCTGAATTATTTCAGATTTCCTTGAAAATAAACTCGGCCACCGATTTAATTATTTCGGTCTAACCGAAAAGGATCTGCCCTAAGTCCCGACTTTCGGACTCACCGATCCATATCAATTCGTGTCACCGATTTATTTCCTTCAGATATCATCTTCTGCAGCTCCACTCAATGATTCTCTATGCATGTTTTCTTATTGCCTGTTGTGATTCTTAAGGATCCCACTTCTTTCCATCTTCCCCGACCTTCCTAGTTTGCTGTCCTTTTGGCACTTGATGTCAAAGGGGAGAAGACTTAGGGGAGAAGAGAAGATTTAGGGGAGAAGAAGAGCAATCTTACCTTAAGGGGAGAGAATCACATCAAAGCTTTGCCGTGTTCCACATTGGATATTACAATTGGCATTTGATTTTGCTTTTTCCATCAAACCCTTGATCCGAGAAAACTCGAGGGAGAGGAATCTTCACAATTGATATCTTATGGAAAGCAAAATCTCTCGAGTTCATTGAAAATCTTTTAGTTTCGAAGACATGTTTGTTGATTCAAGCTTGTGCTCAATATGAGACACTCTTTATACATGTCATCCTGGCTTGGTACTCTTGATGTTCTTGCAGCTTGGGTGAAGAAATACTCTTGTGTTATCTAACCTTGTTTTCCCAAGTCTATTTCTTCAGGTACAATACCAAGGAACCTCAAGGTAAGTATATGCACTTTGCAGAATGTGCATGATGGTGACTTGCTTGTGTATACTTGTTTGCAAGAAATCACCATGCACATATGCATTATCACTCACTTCTTTTCATCTGCTCTGATGCATATAGCCAAGCTGCATGTAGCACATCTTGTTTTTCTCTCTTGTGTGCTTGTGGTAGTCCAAAACCATAATTTATGAAAATCTTGCACACTTGTAGGGGGAGCCTGTGTACTACATGTTTGTCAAAGCTTTCGTGATAATTCTGTCCTTCTTTCAATAAGCTTTGATGTCTTATTTTGTGTGTTGCCATCAATTACCAAAAAGGGGGAGATTGAAAGCACATTTTCTCCCTGGGTGGTTTTGGTAATTAATGACAACATACTTTGTGGTTGGACTAATGCTTTTATCAAGTATGTTTCAGGAAATTCAATCACATTGGCATGGCAAAAGGACTGAAGAGGTGGACCCCTAAATATGCTAAGGCAAGCATTGGCAAAAGCTCAAGACTCCATTTTTGGTTTAGTGATCCAAGATCACATTGAGTCCATAGGAAAGCCAATACTATTAAAAGGGGATGAGGTTATGATGATGATCCGTCTGCTCAAGTGCTTAGTGATACATCTCCTAAACTATCGCCAACTTTCACCGCCATATACACTCATAAGTAATCTCGGTCCCACCGATTTTCCAAACTCAATCACACCGAGATGAACCACCTCAGCCACAAAGCCAAACCCTAGAAACCTCGGATTTTCCGATTCTGAACTCGGTCTCACCGAAACTTGAGTTGCCAAGCTTCTGTAACCTTCTGTCATCAAATCGGTGTCACCGAGATGATGAAGTCGGTCCCACCGAAATTGGCAAGCTCTTGTCTTTGCACGAATCGGACAAACCGAGATTGTATTTTCGGTCCCACCGAAAATCCCAACGTTCACATGATTTGAACTTTCGGTCTCACCGAGTTGTCAACTTCGGTCCCACCGAGATTGGTCAAATGTGTGTAACGGTTGGATTTTGTGTGGAGGCTATAAATACCCCTCCACCCCATCTTCATTCGTGGAGAGAGCCATCAGAAAGAACTACCACTCCTACCTTACATTTCTGAGAAGAGAACTACCTACCCTTGTGTTGAGATCAAGTTGCTCCACTCCCACCATATGAAGCTTGATCTCTAGCCTTCCCAAGTTGCTTTCCACTCAATCCTTTCTTCCACCACAGCCAAATCAGTGAGGAGAGTTGAGTGTTGGGGAGATTATCATTTGAAGCACAAGAGCAAGGAGTTCATCATCATCAACACCATCTATTACCTTTTGGAGGGTGGTGCCTCCTAGATTGGTTAGGTGTCCCTAGGGAGCCTCCGTCGAGATGTGGAGTTGAACCAAGAAGTTTGTAAGGGCAAGGAGATCGCCTACTTCGTGAAGATCTACCCCGAGTAAGGCTAGCCCTCCGTGGGCGTAGGCCATGATGGCATAGACAAGGTTGCTTCTTCGTGGACCCTTCGTGGGTGGAGCCCTCCGTGGACTCTCGCAGCCGTTACCCTCTGTGGGTTGAAGTCTCCAACAATGTGGAAGTACGATAGCACCACCTATCGGAACCACGAGAAAAATCACCGCGTCTCCAAATTGCGTTTGATCTTCTCCACTTCTCTTTACTACTTGTGCAATTTACTTTCCGCTGCCCATACTCTAGAATTGCATGTGTAGTATGCTACTTGACTTGTGTGTTATGCAAAATCTGCCAAAATCTGTTCTTTATCAAAAGGCATAATTTTTATCTTGTCGAGTAGTCTAATCACCCCCCCTCTAGACACTCTCACCTTCTTCGATCCTACAATTGGTATCAGAGCATTGGTCTCCATTGCTTTGGTTTACACACCATTGGAGGAAGATGGACGGTTCACGCTTGGGAGTGTTAGCCATAGAGTGCCTATTCTTAATGGAGTGTCCTATAACTCGTGGAGGATTGAAATTCTTATTATCTTTAAGACATACAATTTGCGAAAATATGTTGAAACCCCATATGTGCCTCCATTTGACCCCTTGCACCCTACCATGGATGAAGAGCTTGATTTGCTTCGTAACCTTAGAACTGTAAATCTTATCATTAGAGGTTTGCCTGATCATTTGCTTAAGCTCGTTATAAACTTTGAGTGTGCCTATGCTATGTGGAAGTTCTTGGAAGAACTTTATCCGGACTGCTCTTTGAGATTCTATACAAGACTATTGAATTTGATATGATGCGCCCCAATGATCCCAACTTTGATAAATGCTTCTTTGAGCTTCGTGATCTTATGAAAAAGAAGGGTGATCCCGGTCTTATCAATGTTCTAATTAGAAATGCTCTTATATTGCATTCTGATGATTATTGTCACATTGACAAAACTAATGCAAGTTGTTGTCAAATTGACCTAGGTGTTGATGATGAACTATCTATGGGTCAATATGATGATGAGCGTGAGCATGATGATGATTACTCCGATTCGGACACTGAGCTAGACAAGATCATGAAGAGTCTCAATCTTATGGCGAATCTGAGAGACTACATATCCGGTGGAAAAGAGTGGATTCTTGATAGTGGATGCACCGATCACATGACCGGAGACAAAGACATGTTTCGAGAGCTTGCAAAGAACGATGGTCCACGCAAGTATGTGACTTTTGGAGACAACTCCAAAGGTAAGGTACTTGGCCTTGGTAAGGTGGCCATATCTCATGATAGCTCTATTCAAAATGTCATGCTTGTAGAATCACTTGGATACAATTTACTTTCCGTGTCTAGATTAGCTGACTTTGGATTCAATGTGCTATTCACCAAAGTAGATTGCCAAGTCTTTCGTCGTGACAATCATAACATGGCATTTACCGGTATCCGTGAGAGGTGATCTATATATTGTTGATTTCACTAAGAAAGCCCAACCTAGAACTTGCTTCATTGCTAAATCCGCTAAAGGTTGGTTATGGCATAGAAGGCTTGGACATGTTGGTATGCGTAATCTAGACAAGCTAATCAAAGGTGATCATATTCTTGGTGTTAAAGATGTTCTCTTTGACAAAGATAGACTTTGTAGTGCTTGTCGTGCAGGAAAACAAGTAGGTGGAAGTCATCCTGAAGAACATCATGACCACAAGGAGACCGCTTGAGCTTCTTCATATGGATCTCTTCGGTCCCAATGCTTACAAAAGCCTTGGTGGTAACTCCTTTGGTCTAGTTATAGTTGATGATTATTCCAGATTTACGTGGGTATTTTTCCTTGATGACAAATCGCAGGTTCAGAGAATCTTCAAAACCTTTGCCAGAAAGGCCCAAAATCAATTTGAGGTGAAGATCAAGAAAGTTCGGAGTGACAATGGAACGGAGTTCAAGAACGCCAATGTAGACTCTTTTCTCGATGAGGAAGGAATTCTACATGAGTTCTCGGCTACGTACACTCCTCAACAAAATGGAGTTGTTGAGAGGAAGAACCGAACGCTCATAGAGATGGCGAGAACGATGCTTGATGAATACAAGACACCGAAGCACTTTTGGGGAGAAGCCGTCGAGACAGCTTGTCATGCCATCAACAGGCTTTATCTTCATAAGCTCCTCGGCAAGACTTCATACGAGCTCCTCACCGGTAACAAACCCCAAGTGGGATACTTTCGTGTCTTTGGTTCAAAATGCTATATCCTTGATAAGCATCGTCGGTCTAAATTTGCTCCTAAAACTCATGAAGGTTTTTTTCTCGGTTATGGATCAAACTCCCACACCTACCGTGTCTACAATAATTTTACCCGAAAGGTTGAAGAGACGGTAGATGTGAAGTTTGATGAATCTAATGGCTCGCAAGTAGAGCAAATGCCTATTGATGTAGGAGACAAGGACCCATCGGAAGCCATCCAAGATTTATCTATTGGAAAGATCTGTCCCATGGAAGTGAAGGAGAGTACCTCATCTACATATGTGGAGCCCCCTACCTCACGGAAAGATGAACCTCAAGGCAACATGGAGGCCTCCACAAGTGGAACTCACCAAGATGAGGAAGTGCAACAAGAAGATCCACCACAACCTTGATGGGGAACGTAGTAATTTCAAAATTTTCCTACGCACACGCAAGATCATGGTGATGAATAGCAACGAGAGGGGAGAGTGTTGTCCACGTACCCTCGTAGACCCGAAGCGGAAGCGATCACAACGTAGAGGAAGTAGTCGTACATTCTCCTCGCGATCCGACCGATCCCGGCGCCATACTCGGCGCCCCAGTTCTTGACACACGTACAGCTCGATGACGCCCCTCAGACTCGATCCAGCCGAGTGTCGAGGAGAGTTTCACAAGACGACGGCGTGGTGACGATCTTGATGTTTCACTGGCGCAGGGCTTCGCCTAAGCTTCATGACAGTATGACCGAGGTGGAATATGGTGGAGGGGGCACCGACACGGCTAAGGAACGATCCGTAGATCAAACTTGTGTGTTCTAGGGTGCCCCCTGCCCCGTATATAAAGGAGGGAGGGGGAGGTGCGGCCGCCCAGAGGAGGCGCTGGGAGGAGTCCTACTCCCACCGGAGTAGGACTCCCCCTTCCTAGTTGGAATAGGATTGGGGGGGGAAGAGGAAAGGGCGCGCCCCCTCCTGTCCTATTCGGACTGGGGGAGAGGCGCGCCACCCCCTGGCCGGCCCCTCCTCTTCTCCCTCGAGGCCCACTAAGGCCCATTTACCTCCCGGGGTTCCAGAACCTCCCTAACTCGGTAAATTCTGCTTTCACCCGAACCATTCCAACTCCAAACATAGGCTTCCAATATATCAATCTTTATGTCTCGACCATGTCGAGACTCCTCGTCATGTCCGTGATCACATCCGGACTCCAAACTTCTTCGGTACATCAAAATACATAAACTCATAATAACTGCCATCGAAACCTTAAGCGTGCATGGACCCTACGGTTCGAGAACAATGTAGACATGACCTAGAACTATTCTCGGTCAATAACCAACAGCGGACCTGGATGCCCATATTGGTTCCTACATATTCTACGAAGATCTTTATCGGTCGACCGCATAACAACATACGTTGTTCCTTTGTCATCGGTATGTTACTTGCCCGAGATTCGATCGTCGGTATCCAATACCTAGTTCAATCTCGTTATCGGCAAGTCTCTTTACTCGTTCCGTAATACATCATCTCACAACTAACTCATTAGTTGTAATGCTTGCAAGGCTTCATGATGTGCATTACCGAGAGGGCCCAGAGATACCTCTCCGACAATCGGAGTGACAAAACCTAATCTCAAATACGCCAACCCAACATTCACCTTTGGAGACACCTGTAGTACTCCTTTATAATCACCGAGTTACGCTGTGACGCTTGGTAGCACCAAAGTGTTCCTCCGTAAACGGAGTTGCATAATCTCATAGTTACAGGAACATGTATAAGTCATGGATAAAAGCAGAGCAACATACTAAACGATCGTGTGCTAAGCTAATGGAATGGGTCATGTCAATCGATCATTCTACTAATGATGTGACCTTGTTAATCAAATAACAACTCTTTGTTCATGGTCGGAAACATAACCATCTTTGATTAACAAGCTAGTCTAGTAGAGGCATACTAGTGACATATTGTTTTGTCTATGCATTCACACATGTATCATGTTTCCGGTTAATACAATTCTAGCATGAATGATAAACATTTATCATGAAATAAGGAAATAAATAATAACTTTATTATTGCCTCTAGGGCATATTTCCTTCAGCCTCCCACTTGCACTAGAGTCAATAATCTAGATTACATAGTAATGATTCTAACACCCATGGAGTCTTGGTGCTGATCATGTTTTGCTCGTGGAAGAGGCTTAGTCAACGGTCTGCAACATTCAGATCCGTATGTATCTTGCAAATCTCTATGTCTCCCACCGGACTAAGTCCCGGATGGAATTGAAGCGTCTCTTGATGTGCTTGGTCCTCTTGTGAAATCTGGATTCCTTCGCTAAGGCAATTGCTCCAAAGATTGTCACGAAAGATTTTCATTGGACCCGATGCACTAGGTATGACACCTAGATCGGATATGAACTCCTTCATCCGCACTCCTTCATTAGCTGCTTCGAAGCTGCTATGTACTCCGCTTCACATGTAGATCCCGCCACGACGCTTTGTTTAGAACTGCACCAACCGACAGCTCCTCCGCTTAGTGTAAATCGATCCGGTCTGCGATTTAGAATCGTCCGGATCGGTGTCAAAGCTTGCATCAACGTAACTGCTTACGATGAGCTCTTTGTCACCTCCATATATGAGAAACATATCCTTAGTCCTTTTCGTATTTCAGATGTTCTTGACCGCTGTCCAAAGGATCCACTCTGGATTACTTTGGTACCTCCTGCTAGGCTTATAGCAAGACACACATCAGTCCGTACACAGATTGCATACATGATAGAGCCTATGGTGAAGCATAGGAACATCTTTCATTTTCTCTATCTTCTTCTGCAGTGGTCGGGCATTGAGTCTTACTCAACTTCACACCTTGTAACACGTGCAAGAACCCTTTCTTTGCTTGATCCATTTTGAACTTCTTCAAAATTTTGTCAAGGTATGTGCTTTGTGAAAGTCCAATTAAGCGTCTTGATCTATCTCTATAGATCTTAATGCCCAATATGTAAGCAGCTTCACCGAGGTCTTTCATTGAAAAACTTTTATTCAAGTATCCCTTTATGCTATCCAGAATTCTATATCATTTCCGATTAGCAATATGTCATCTACATATAATATCGTAAATGCTACTGAGCTCCCACTCACTTTCTTGTAAATACAGCTTTTCCAAAAGTCTGTAGAAAACCCAAATGCTTTGATCACACTATCAAAGCGCTTATTCCAACTCCGAGATGCTTGCACCAGTCCATAAATGGATCGCTGGAGCTTGCACACTTTGTTAGCTCCCTTTGGATCGATAAAACCTTCGGTTGCATCATATACAACTCTTCTTCCGTAAATCCATTCAGAATGCAGCTTTACATCCATTTGCCAAATTTCATAATCATAAAATGCGGCAATTGCTAACATGATTCGGACAGACTTAAGCATCGCTACGGTGAGAAGGTCTCATCGTAGTCAATCCCTTGAACTTGTCGAAACCCTTTTGCGACAAGTCGAGCTTTGTAGACACGATAACATTACCGTCGTCGTCGCCTTCTTCTTGAAGATCCACTTGTTTTCTATTGCTTGCCTACCCTCGGCAAGTCAACCAAAGTCCATACTTTGTTTTCATACATGGATCCCATCTCGCATTTCATGGCCTCAAGCCATTTTATGAATCTGGGCTCACCATCGCTTCTTCATAGTTCGTAGGTTCATCATGATCTAGTAGCATGATTTCCGAACAGGATTACCGTACCACTCAGTGCGGATCTTACTCGTTGATCTACGAGGTTCTCAGAGTAACTTGATCTCAAGTTTCATGATCAACATCATCAACTTCCTCACTACTTGGTGTAGATGTCTCGAAACCGGTTTCTGCGATTTAACTACTTTCAAGTAAGGGAGAAGGTACTATTACCTCATCAAGTTCCACTTTCCTCCCACTCACTTCTTTCGAGAGAAACTCCTTCTCTAGAAAGGATCCATTCTTAGCAACGAATGTCTTGCCTTCGGATCTGTGATAGAAGATTTACCCAACTGTCTCCTTTGGGTATCCTATGAAGACACATTTTCCGATTTGGGTTCGAGCTTATCAGTTGAAGCTTTTTCACATAAGCATCGCATCCCCAAACTTTTAGAAACGACAACTTTGGTTTCTTGCCAAACCATAGTTCATAAGGTGTCGCCTCAACGGATTTCGATGGTGTTCTATTCAGGTGAATGCGGCCGCCTCTAGAGCATAACCCCAAAACGATAGCGGTAAATCAGAAGAGACATCATAGATCGCACCATATCTAGTAAAGTGCGATTCACGACGCTCGGACACACCATTACTGTGTGGTGTTCCGGGTGGCGTGAGTTGCTAAACTATTCCGCATTGTTTCAAATGTAGACCAAACTCAGAACTCAAATATTCACCTCCACGATCGATCGTAGAAATTTAGTTTTCTTGTCACGATGATTTTCAACTTCACTCAAATTCTTTGAACTTTTCAAATGTTTCAGACTTATGTTTCATTAAGTAGATATACCCATATCTGCTTAAGTCATCTGTGAAGGTGAGAAAATAACGATATCCGCCACGAGCCTCAACATTCATCGGACCACATACATCTCAGTATGTATGATTTCCAACAAATCTGTTGCTCTCTCCATAGTACCGAGAACGGGTTCTAGTCATCTTGCCCATGAGGCACGGTTCGCAAGTGCCAAGTGATTCATAATCAAGTGACTCCAAAATTCCATCAAGATGGAGTTTCTTCATGCGTTTTACAATCGATATGACCTAAACGGCGGTGCCACAAATAAGTTGCACTATCATTATCAACTCTGCATCTTTTGGTTTCAACATTATGAATATGTGTATCACTACTATCGAGATTCATCAAAATAGACCACTCCTCAAGGGTGCATGACCATAAAAGATATTACTCATATAAATAGAACAACCATTATTCTCTCGATTTAAATGAATAACCGCCTCGCATCAAACAAGATCCAGATATAATGTTCATGCTCAACGCAGCACCAAATAACAATTATTTATGTCTAAAACTAATCCCAAGGTAGATGTAGAGGTAGCGTGCCGACCGCGATCACATCGACTTTGGAACCATTTCCCACGCCGATCGTCACCTCGCCCTTTGCCGTGTTCGCAATCCGTAGTCCCTGCTTCGAGTTGCAAATATTAGCAATGTAACCAAGATCAAATACCAGTGCTATCTGCGAGCTCTAGTAAGGTACACATCAATAACATGTATATCACATATACCTTTGTTCACCTTGCCATCCTTCTTATCCGCCAAATACTTGGGGCAGTTCCGCTTCCAAAGGACCGATCCGCTTGCAAGAGAAGCACTCGGCCAGTGCTTAGGTCCGACTTGGGTTTCTTCTCCCGAGCAACAACTTGCTTGCTGTTCTTCTTGAAGTTCCCTTCTTCTTCCCTTTGCCTTTCTTCTTGAAACTAGTGGTCTTATTGACCATCAACACTTGATGCTCCTTCTTGATTTCTACCTCCGCAGCCTTTAGCATTGCGAAGAGCTCTGTATAGTCTTTACTAACCCTTGCATATTATAGTTCATCACGAAGCCTTTGTAGCTTGGTGGCGTGATTGAAGAATTCATCAATGACACAATCATCCGGAAGATTAACTCCCAATTGTGTCAAGTGATTGTAGTACCTGACATTTTGAGTATGTGCTCACTAATGTAACTATTCTCCTCCATCTTGCAGCTATAGAACTTATTGGAGACTTCATATCTCTCAATCCGGCATTCTTTGGAATATCAACTTCAACTCCTGGAACATCTCATATGCTCCATGACGCTCAAAACGCCGTTGAAGTCCCGGTTCTAAGCCGTAAAGCATGGCACACTTGAACTATAGAGTAGTCATCAGCTTTGCTCGCGCAGACGTTCTTAACGCCGTCGGTTGCATCAAGAAGAGTTCGCACCCAGCGGTGCATCCAGACGTAACTCTTACAGGCAGCAATGAGGATAATCCTCAAGTTACGGACCCAATCCGTAATTGCTACCATCATCTTTCAACTTTGCTTTCTCAAGGAACGCATTAAAATTCAACGGAACAACAAAGACGAGCCATCTATCTACAATCAAACATAAACAAGCAAGATACTATCAGTACTAAGTTCATGATAAATTTAAGTTCAATTAATCATATTACTTAAGAACTCCCACTTAGAAAAACATCTCTAGTCATCTAAGTGATCACGTGATCCAAATCAACTAAACCATAACCGATCATCACGTGAAATGGAGTAGTTTTCAATGGTGAACATTTTGTGTTGATCATATCTACTATATGATTCACGCCGACCTTTCGGTCTCCGTGTTCCGAGGCCATATCTGCATATGCTAGGCTCGCCAAGTATAACCCGAGTATTCTCGTGTGCAAAACTGGCTTGCACCCGTTGTAGATGGACGAGAGCTTATCACACCCGATCATCACGTGGTGTCCGGGCACGACGAACTTTGGCAACGGTGCATACTGGGAGAACACTTCTTGATAATTTAGTGAGAGATCATCTTATAATGCTACGGTCAATCAAAGCAAGATAAGATGCATAAAGGATAAACATCACATGCAAATCAATATAAGTGATATGATATGGTCATCATCATCTTGTGCTTCGTGATCTTCATCTCCGCAGCACCACCATGATCACCATCGCCACCGCGCGACACCTTGATCTCCATCGTAGCATCGTTGTCGCCTCGCCAATCTTATGCTTCTACGACTATCTCTACCGCTTAGTGATAAAGTAAAGCATTACAGTATGATTGCATTGCATACAATAAAGCGACAACCATATGGCTCCAGCCATTGCCGATAACTTCGTTACAAAACATGATCATCTCATACAATAAAATATAGCATCACGCCTTGACCATATCACATCACAACATGCCCTGCAAAAACAAGTTAGACGTCCTCTACTTTGTTGTTGCAAATTTTACGTGGCTGCTACGGGCTTAAGCAAGAACCAGTCTCACCTACGCATCAAAACCACAACGATATTTCGTCAAATAGACTCGTTTTAACCTTCTCAAGGACCGGCGAGCCACACTCGGTTCAACTAAAGTGAGAGAGACAGACACCCGCCAATCACCTTTAAGCAACGAGTGCTCGAGGCGGTGAAACCAGTCTCGCGTAAGCGTCTGCGTAATGTCGGTCCGGGCGCTTCATCTCACAATACCGCTGAACCAAAGTATGACATGCTGGTAGGTAGTATGACTTGTATCGCCCACAACTCACTTGTGTTCTACTCGTGCATAACATCAAACCATAAAAACCTGGCTCGGATACCACCGATGGGGAACGAGTAATTTCAAAATTTTCCTCACGCACACGCAAGATCATGGTGATGAATAGCAACGAGAGGGAGAGTGTTGTCCACGCACCCTCGTAGACCCGGGCGAAGCGATCACAACGTAGAGGAAGTAGTCGACGTTCTCCTCGCGATCCGACCGATCCCGGCGCCACACTCGGCGCCCGAGTTCTTGACACACGATAACTCGATGACGCCCCTCAGACTCGATCCAGCCGAGTGTCGAGGGAGAGTTTCACAAGACGACGGCGTGGTGGACGATCTTGATGTTTCACCGCGCAGGGCTTCGCCTAAGCTTCATGACGGTATGACCGAGGTGGAATATGGTGGAGGGGGCACCGACACGGCTAAGGAACGATCCGTAGATCAAACTTGTGTGTTCTAGGGTGCCCCCTGCCTCAGATATAAAGGAGGGAGGGGGAGGTGCGGCCGCCCAGAGGAGGCGCGCCGAGGAGTCCTACTCTCACCGAGTAGGACTCCCCCCTTCCTAGTTGGAATAGGATTGGGGAGGGGAAGAGGAAGGGGCGCCTCCTTGTCCTATTCGACTGGGGGAGAGGGCGCGCCACCCCTGGCCGACCCTCCTCTTCTCCCTCGAGGCCCACTAAGGCCCATTTACCTCCCGGGGTTCCGTAACCTCCCTACTCGATAAATTCCTGTTTTCACCCGAACCATTCAACTCCAAACATAGGCTTCCAATATATCAATATTTATGTCTCGACCATTTCGAGACTCCTCGTCATGTCCGTGATCACATCCGGACTCAACTTCTTCGGTACATCAAAATACATAAACTCATAATAACTATCATCGAAACCTTAAGCGTGCATGGACCCTACGGTTCGAGAACAATGTAGACATGACCTAGAACTATTCTCGGTCAATAACCAACAGCGGACCTGGATGCCCATATTGGTTCCTACATATTCTACGAAGATCTTTATCGGTCGACCGCATAACAACATACGTTGTTCCCTTTGTCATCGGTATGTTACTTGCCCGAGATTCGATCGTCGGTATCCAATACCTAGTTCAATCTCGTTATCGGCAAGTCTCTTTACTCGCTCCGTAATACATCATCTCACAACTAACTCATTAGTTGTAATGCTTGCAAGGCTTCATGATGTGCATTACCGAGAGGGCCCAGAGATACCTCTCCGACAATCGGAGTGACAAAACCTAATCTCAAATACGCCAACCCAACATTCACCTTTGGAGACACCTGTAGTACTCCTTTATAATCACCCGATTCGTTGTGACGCTTGGTAGCACCAAAGTGTTCCTCCGTAAACGGAGTTGCATAATCTCATAGTTACGAGAACATGTATAAGTCATGGATAAAAGCAGAGCAACATACTAAACGATCGTGTGCTAAGCTAATGGAATGGGTCATGTCAATCGATCATTCTACTAATGATGTGACCTTGTTAATCAAATAACAACTCTTTGTTCATGGTCGAAACATAACCATCTTTGATTAACAAGCTAGTCTAGTAGAGGCATACTAGTGACATATTGTTTTGTCTATGCATTCACACATGTATCATGTTTCCGGTTAATACAATTCTAGCATGAATGATAAACATTTATCATGAAATAAGGAAATAAATAATAACTTTATTATTGCCTCTAGGGCATATTTCCTTCAAACCTCCCTCTCCACCGCCTCAAGACAACACCAACAACAATGAAGAAGAAGAAGAGGAAGATGAGGATGATGAGGAAGCTCAGCCACAACCACAACAAAAGCTATCCCGAGTCCGAGCAAGAGTCAAGAACAATCATCCCGTGGAACAAATGATGAACGACATCAACTCCGGGAGAATTACTCGCTCTAAAACTCGCTTAGCTAACTTTTGTGAGCATTACTCATTTATCTCTAGTATTGAACCTATGAAGGTAGAAGAAGCACTTGAAGACCCGGATTGGGTGAACGCTATGCACGAAGAGCTACACAACTTCGAGAGGAACAATGTATGGACTTTGGTAGAGAAGCCCAAGGATGATCAAAACGTCATTGGAACCAAATGGGTGTTTCGGAACAAGCAAGATGAAGATGGACAAGTCATCCGCAACAAGGCTCGTCTCGTAGCTCAAGGTTACACACAAGTCGAAGGTATGGACTATGGTGAGACCTATGCCCCCGTTGCTAGACTTGAGTCCATTCGCATTCTTCTTGCTTATGCCAATCACCATGATATTACTCTCTATCAAATGGATATCAAAAGTGCTTTCCTAAATGGTGAAATAGAGGAGGAAGTTTTTGTGAAACAACCTCCCGGATTTGTGAATCCTAAAAAGCCTAATCATGTTTACAAACTTCACAAAGCTCTTTATGGTCTTAAACAAGCTCCCAGAGCGTGGTATAAATGCTTGACCAAGTTTCTTATTGAAAAAGGCTTTGAAATTGGGAAAATTGATTCTACTCTTTTTACTAAAAGGGTTAATGGTGAACTATTTGTGTGCCAAATCTATGTTGATGATATTATATTTGGTTCAACTAACCCTCATTTTAGTGAAAAGTTTGGGAAGCTAATGTCGGAGAAGTTTGAGATGTCCATGATGAGTGAACTCAAATTCTTCCTTGGGTTGCAAATCAAGCAATCTAAGGAGGGTACCTTTGTCTCACAAACAAAGTACACCAAGGATCACTTCAAGAAGTTCAACATGCAAGAAAGCAAAGGTATGAGAACCCCCATGCCTACAAGTGGACATAATGACTTGACAAAAGATGGA
Source organism: Aegilops speltoides (assembly GCA_021437245.1). Lineage (NCBI taxonomy): Eukaryota > Viridiplantae > Streptophyta > Magnoliopsida > Poales > Poaceae > Aegilops > Aegilops speltoides. The sequence continues at coordinate 229,634,494 of CM038145.1, forward strand.
GAACCCGTTGATCAAAAGGTTTACCGATCTATGATTGGTTCTCTACTATATCTTTGTGCTTCTCGTCCTGACATAATGTTGAGTGTATGCATGTGTGCTCGATATCAAGCTGCCCCTAAAGAATGTCATCTTAAAGCTATTAAAAGGATTGTGAGATATTTGATACACACACCAAACTTTGGCATTTGGTATCCTAAGAGGGCCTCTTTCGACCTTGTTGGCTATTCCGACTCGGACTATGCCGGAGATAGGGTTGATAGAAAGTCAACTTCGGGTACGTGTCAATTCCTTGGTCGATCCCTTGTATCTTGGTCCTCCAAGAAACAAAATTCGGTATCATTATCCACTGCCGAAGCAGAATATATTGCTGCTGGTTCATGTTGTGCTCAGTTGCTATGGATGACACAAACGCTTAAGGATTATGGGATACATGTGAAACATGTTCCCTTGCTTTGTGACAATGAGAGTGCGATTAAGATTGGACACAATCCCGTGCAACACTCTCGAACGAAACATATTGAAGTTCGTCACCATTTTATTCGTGATCACATTGCCAAGGGTGACATCAATCTTAAGCATGTTCGAACTGACAAACAACTCGCTGATATCTTTACAAAACCTCTTGATGAGAAGGTGTTTTGTCGCTTAAGGAGTGAGTTGAACATCATTGATGCTTCAAACTTGGAGTGAAAACTCCATTGATGCATGCAAGGCATGAGCCTACTTGACTAATCCTTGATATTTCTCTTATGATGATGATCATATGTCTTGGACACATTTGCCTCCTTGTATTGCATCTAACTCCTTGCAGGTACTTGGATGATCTACATTCCACAAGATTACCACACACTCAAATCTTGAGTAATCTTGTCATTGACCAAGTATCTAGCCCTTTGGGATGTTGAGTTCAAGGAACAAAATTCCACATATCCTTTTTGACACCTTATACATCTAGTATTTCACTCTTGTCATCTTGGATATCCTTGAGTATTTCCTTGCTTGCCTAACCCATGTAGGAAGATGAACTACACAAGTGGAAATGGTGCTCCAACTTCACATTCAATGAGCACCTACATCAAGTTCACCTACATGAGCAAAGCAACAACAAGCCCAAGGTATGTTCTTCACATCTTTAAGGAGCTTTGCTCAAAGTCATGAGTACAAGCAGCTTCATAAGATGTGATCACATCGAATGCTTAATCGAAAAATGGCAACCCCATTTTGAGCTTAAACGATGAGTATGACCTATGATCAAATGTTCTCATTTGACTCCTAAGTCAATATACTCAAACATAGGTGACTTTGTCGCCGACCCTTATCTAGATGAAGTACATATGTTTTGGAGTCTTTCTATTTTATCTTATGTTCTCTCATTGAGTTTTCTTTTAAAAAAAACTTCATCTAGTAATCTTTTTCATTTCTATTCTTCTGTATTTGTGAATATCCTTTTGGTTCTGATCAATTCCTCGAAAATCATTCACAAATTCATTGCAAATCCTTTGAAACATTCCTTGCAAAGTGAGCTGAATTATTTCTGTATTTCCTTGAAAATAAACTCGGCGTCACCGATTTAATTATTTCGGTCTAACCGAAAAGGATCTGCCCTAAGTCCCTGACTTTCGGACTCACCGATCCATATCAATTCGGTGTCACCGATTTATTTCCTTCAGGATATCATCTTCTGCAGCTCCACTCAATGATTCTCTATGCATGTTTTCTTATTGCCCTGTTGTGATTCTTAAGGATCCCACTTCTTTCCATCTTCCCTGACCTTCCTAGTTTGCTGTCCTTTTTGGCACTTGATGTCAAAGGGGGAGAAGACTTAGGGGGAGAAGAGAAGATTTAGGGGGAGAAGAAGAGCAATCTTACCTTAAGGGGGAGAGAATCACATCAAAGCTTTGCCGTGTTCCACATTGGATATTACAATTGGCATTTGATTTTGCTTTTTCCATCAAACCCCTTGATCTGAGAAAACTCAGAGGGAGAGGAATCTTCACAATTGATATCTTATGGAAAGCAAAATCTCTCAGAGTTCATTGAAAATCTTTTAGTTTCAGAAGACATGTTTGCTGATTCAAGCTTGTGCTCAATATGAGACACTCTTTATACATGTCATCCCTGGCTTGGTACTCTTGATGTTCTTGCAGTTGGGTGAAGAAATACTCTTGTGTTATCTAACCTTGTTTTCCCAAGTCTATTTCTTCAGGTACAATACCAAGGAACCTCAAGGTAAGTATATGCACTTTGCAGAATGTGCATGATGGTGACTTGCTTGTGTATACTTGTTTGCAAGAAATCACCATGCACATATGCATTATCACTCACTTCTTTTCATCTGCTTCTCGATGCATATAGCCAAGCTGCATGTAGCACATCTTGTTTTTCTCTCTTGTGTGCTTGTGGTAGTCCAAAACCATAATTTATGAAAATCTTGCACACTTGTAGGGGAGCCTGTACTACATGTTTGTCAAAGCTTTGTGATAATTCTGTCCTTCTTTCAATAAGCTTTGATGTCTTATTTTGTGTGTTGCCATCAATTACCAAAAAGGGGGAGATTGAAAGCACATTTTCTCCCTGGGTGGTTTTGGTAATTAATGACAACATACTTTGTGGTTGGACTAATGCTTTTATCAAGTATGTTTCAGAAATTCAATCACATTGGCATGGCAAAAGGATCAAGAGGTGGACCCCTAAATATGCTAAGGCAAGCATTGGCAAAAGCTCAAGACTCCATTTTTGGTTTAGTGATCCAAGATCACATTGAGTCCATAGGAAAGCCAATACTATTAAAAGGGGATGAGGTTATGATGATGATCTGGTTGCTCAAGTGCTTAGTGATACATCTCCTAAACTATCAGCAACTTTCACTGCCATATACACTCATAAGTAATCTCGGTCCCACCGATTTTCCAAACTCAATCACACCGAGATGAACCACCTCAGCCACAAAGCCAAACCCTAGAAACCTCGGATTTTCCGATTCTGAACTCGGTCTCACCGAAACTTGAGTTGCCAAGCTTCTGTAACCTTCTGTCATCAAATCGGTGTCACCGAGATGATGAAGTCGGTCCCACCGAAATTGGCAAGCTCTTGTCTTTGCACGAATCGGACAAACCGAGATTGTATTTTCGGTCCCACCGAAAATCCCAACGTTCACATGATTTGAACTTTCGGTCTCACCGAGTTGTCAACTTCGGTCCCACCGAGATTGGTCAAATGTGTGTAACGGTTGGATTTTGTGTGGAGGCTATAAATACCCTCCACCCCTCTTCATTCGTGGAGAGAGCCATCAGAAAGAACTACCACTCCTACCTTACATTTCTGAGAAGAGAACTACCTACCCTTGTGTTGAGATCAAGTTGCTCCACTCCCACCATATGAAGCTTGATCTCTAGCCTTCCCAAGTTGCTTTCCACTCAATCCTTTCTTCCACCACAGCCAAATCAGTGAGGAGAGTTGAGTGTTGGGGAGATTATCATTTGAAGCACAAGAGCAAGGAGTTCATCATCATCAACACCATCTATTACCTTTTGGAGGGTGGTGCCTCCTAGATTGGTTAGGTGTCCCTAGGGAGCCTCCGTCGAGATGTGGAGTTGAACCAAGAAGTTTGTAAGGGCAAGGAGATCGCCTACTTCGTGAAGATCTACCCGAGTAAGGCTAGCCCTCCGTGGGCGTGGCCATGATGGCATAGACAAGGTTGCTTCTTCGTGGACCCTTCGTGGGTGGAGCCCTCCGTGGACTCTCGCAGCCGTTACCCTCTGTGGGTTGAAGTCTCCATCAACGTGGAAGTACGATAGCACCACCTATCGGAACCACGAGAAAAATCACCGCGTCTCCAAATTGCGTTTGATCTTCTCCACTTCTCTTTACTACTTGTGCAATTTACTTTCCGCTGCCCATACTCTAGAATTGCATGTGTAGAATGCTACTTGACTTGTGTGTTATGCAAAATCTGCCAAAATCTGTTCTTTATCAAAAGGCATAATTTTTATCTTGTCGAGTAGTCTAATCACCCCCCCTCTAGACACTCTCACCTTCTTCCATCCTACACTTGGCCTGACTTGCAGTATGCAATCCAGCAGGTGTGCCTTCACATGCACTCCCCGCGTGACTCCCACTGGACTCTGGTGAAGCGTATGCTTCGGTACATACGCGACACTATGACCCTGGGACTCACTCCAACGGCTTCCACCTCCATCGACATGGTCGCCTACTCCGACGCCGACCGGGCTGGCTGCCCGGACACTTGTCTTTCTACGGCAGGCTATTGTGTCTACCTCGGGCCCTTGCTGATTTTATGGTCGTCCAAGCGACAACCCACGGTCTCTCGCTCGAGTACTGAGGTGGAGTATCGGGCAGTGGCGCCGTTGCTGAGTGCTCTTAGCTCCGTCAACTGCTACAGGAGTTGCTGTATGTGGTCCCTAAGGCCACGATCGTCTACTGTGACAACGTCTCCACCGTATACCTCTCCGCTAAGCCCGTTCATCATCGCCGCACGAAGCATATTGAGCTCGATATTCACTTTGTTCGCGAGAAGGTGACACTTGGGAAGGTTCGTGTTCTGCACGTTCCTACCACTCAGCAGTTTGTCGATGTTATGACCAAGGGACTACCGACCCCAGTCTTTTGAGGAGTTTCGGTCCATTCTCTGTGTCTCCGGCGATGCTTCGACTGCGGGGGGTTGTTGAGCGTAGTTGTCCACTGCATATGTATAGGACTTGGGTCTGTATTTATACTGGTGTATATCTCTCTCTCTCCCTCGTATTTGTACATCTTGGAAGACAAGTAGAGGCCGGTCCACCCTGTACCTATATATGTGCACCATGCACACGATCAATGAATTATCGATGCATGCAATCTCCTCCTTCCAACTAACAGTTATGAACGAGTCGTTATGTTGATCTAGCTGTTGCTCAAGACATCTTGGCCAAGAATGTTGGGATTGGAGGCAATCACGAACAGGCTCGAGTGTGAGAGAACAACCTAGCTAACCAAAACTTCATGTCCGCCCCATCACCTACGTCAAAGCGAGCACCAAGGAGAAAAAAATATCCATGCATTTTTGGAGCCCATCCAAGAATTGTCAACTTAAATCTGAGGATATGAAAAACGAAGAACTTGGGAAGTATTTGGCTGTGATGCTCACCGTACACTTCCTCATATTCTCCTATTCTCTCCTTGCAACAAAAGCTTTGGTAGTGCATCTACAAGTGGACTTGGTAAATCCGTCTCCCTATACGCCCACGGGCGCGTCCGCGGAGAGCGCCCGACTGCCCCTCATATTTTGTGCCCGACATTCACATATCTTAAATCTGGACTCTCAAATCCGTACAAATTCATGCACATTCATCATACACGCCAATGTTGCATGTAAATAACAAATGTTGGTACCAAAAATACATAGGTCTTACATAAAATTTATTTTAAATGCACAACTCAAACATTAGCTCTTTGGTTTTCATTAAGAGTCCACATATGCTCTTGTGAGATTGAAGTAGTCATCGCATGCCTTCATTTTCTTCATAGTACGCAAAAACAATGGTTTCTGCATGTGAAAACGGCGACAAAACCATGGATCATCCAGAAAAGTTGGGTTCGGAGTAAAATAGTACTTCTGACGTGCTCCGGACACCCTATCTTGATTGATAACTCTTCTCCCTTTTATTGAGCCCTTGAAGTTGAGAATATGCTCCACCTGCCGAGCCATTTCCTCTTGGACGCTCATAAGCATGATCATGTCCACTTCTTCGTCCGAATCCGAGGAATCAAAGAACTCATCTTGAATCATTTGGTCAAGCTCCATCGGTCCATACTCCTCGTCCAACGAAGCATAGTAATTCATCGGTTTCCCTAATAAAATCTCAAAAAACCAGGCCGGACAATGTGTCAAACACATAGAGCACAAGGCGGAGCCAGAGAGTTGTCGGACGTACTGTGGTGGCGTCCGGGCCGGTGACGACGTCCCCGGTGGCGAGGAGGGGAGAGAGGACTGTTGTGTCGGTGCTGGTGGCGCAGAGGCTAGGACCAGATGTGGAGCACGCGCAACGGCTGAGCTGCGAGACGGACGTCGCGGAGGAGGAAGAAGAGAGGAAAGAGCAAATGGATCAGGTAGGTCGAGGGGGTGAATTTGGTGCATTTTGAGATGGGGTCGGGCTGTCAGGTCCGATGCGCGGACGCGCCTGAGCGCCCCCATATCCGCCCCATATTTGGGATGGATATGAGGGGTGCCGATCGGCCCGAGCGTTTGAAGCCCATTTGAGGCGCCCGTCTGGGTCACATTTTTGCGACCGGTCAGTAACTGGGCCATCCACACGGGCGTTTGAGGCGAGTTTGGGGCGCCAGGCTATAGATGCTCTTAAAATTGTAACATGACCCTTGTTGCAAAACCATCTCAGACTCGGCTTGTGGCTGTGTTCGTCACCATTGCTACAAGGACCTTTGTTAAAAAAACATCTCTGCTCATGGATCTAAGACTGGGAGGCCACCGCCATCGGGGACCTGCTTTGTCGTTGTTGCCGCCAACCGTAAGACCACCCACCCCATGCTCCTGTTCCTAGTGCCGTCAACCTTCGCCGCCCGCTATGTTTGTCGGCGAGCTCGCCAGAGCAACACGCTGTCATACCCTTCTCCTTCCTTCCCTCCTTCGCATCTCCCTCCTGATCTCTTAACTCCCTCTCTCCTCTATAGATCTCCCAACCCATCTGAGCTCAACTCGCTGTCGTGCCTTGCCATGGTGCCGCCGCAAGCTAGCAACCTCCATACCCTTCTCTGATTGGTTTGGTCTATCTGTAACATACCTCCTGTTGCACTCGAAGGGATTGCAACAAGGGCCAAAGTGAAAAAGATATTCTATGGTGGGTTGATGTTGTTGGGAAACGTAGCATGCAATTTCAAAAAAATTCCTACGCTCATGTAAGATGTATCAAGGAGATGCATAGCAAAGAGAGGGGGAGAATGTGTCCATGTACCCTCATAGACCGAAAGCAGAAGCATTTGCTTAACGCGGTTGATGTAGTCGAACCTCTTCTCATTCCGACCGATCAAGTACTAAACGTACGGCACCTCCGAGTCTACACATGTTCAGCGCGATGACGTCCATCAAACTCTTGATACAGCAGAGTATCGAGGAAGTAGACGAGTTCTGTCAGCACGACGGCATGGTGAAGGTGATGGTGATGTGATCCGCGCAGGGCTTCGCCTAAGCACAGCGAGAATATGACCGAAGGCGTAAACTGTGGAGGGCGGCGCCGCGCATGGCTTGGAACAATTGACGTGTATTGTAGCCCCCCCCCCGTATATAAAGAAGGGAGAGGGAGAGGGCCGGCCCTAGGCGCGCCCAAGTTGTAGAAATTCTACTTGGGCTCCTAGTTGAATTCAGCCCCCCTTGCTTTCATCGGAGGGGGAAAGGGGGAAAGAGAGAGAGGGGGAGAAGGAAAGGGGGGCGCCGCCCCCTCCCCTAGTACAATTCGGTCTCCTTCCTGGTGGGGGCACGCCACCCCTTTGTGGGTTGGTGTGCCTCCCCCTATGGCCCATATGGCCCATATCTTTCCCCGGGGGGTTCCGGTAACCCCTCCGGTACTCCGATATGTACCCGATACATTCCGGAACACTTCCGATGTCCGAATACTACTTTCCAATATATCAATCTTTACCTCTCGACCATTTCGAGACTCCTCGTCATGTCTGTGATCTAATCTGGGACTCCGAACAACATTCGGTCACCAAATCACATAACTCATATAATACAAATCATCATCGAACGTTAAGCGTGCGGGGCCTATGGGTTCGAGAACTATGTAGACATGACCGAGACACCTCTCCGGTCAATAACCACTAGCGGAACCTGGATGCTCATATTGGCTCCCACATATTCTACAAAGATCTTTATCGGTCGAACCTCTATGACAACATACGTTATTCCCTTTATCATCGGTATGTTACTTGCCCGAGATTCGATCATCGGTATCATCATAACTAGTTTAATATCATTACCGGCAAGTCTCTTTACTCGTTCCGTAATGTTTCATCCCACAACTAACTCATTAGTCACATTGTTTGCAAGGCTTCATATGATGTGCATTACCGAGAGGGCCCAGAGATACCTCTCCGATACTCGAAGTGACAAATCCTAATCTTGATCTATGCCAACCCAACAAACACCTTCAGAGATACCTGTAGAGCATCTTTACAATCACCCAGTTATGTTGTGACGTTTCATAGCACACAAGGCATTCCTCCGGTGTCCAGGAGTTGCATAATCTCATAGTCGGAGGAATATGTATTGGACATGAAGAAAGTAGTAGCAATAAAACTGAACGATCATTATGCTATCCTAACGGATGGGTCTTGTCCATCACATCATTCTCCTAATGATGTGATTCCATTCATTAAATGACAACATATGTCCATGGCTAGTAAACTAACTAGCTTTGATCAACGACCTAGCCTAGTAGAGGCATACTAGGGACACAGTGTTTTGTCTATGTATTCACACATGTATCATGTTTTTGGCTAATACAATTCTAGCATGAATAATAAACATTTATCATGAATAAGGAAATATAAAATAACAACTTTTATTGCCTCTAGGGCATATTTCCTTTAGTCTCCCACTTGCACTAGAGTCAATAATCTAGATTACAAAGTAATGATTCTAACACCCATGGAGTCTTGGTGTTGATCATGTTTTGCTCGTGGAAGAGGCTTAGTCAATGGGTTTGCCAAATTCAGATCCCTATGTATTTTGCAAATTCTATGTCTCCCTCCATGACTAGATCGCGGATGGAGTTGATGCCTCTCTTGATGTGTTTGGTCTTTTTGTGAAATCTGGATTCCTTCGCCAAGGAAATTGCTCTCGTATTGTCACAAAACATTTTCATTGGACCCGATTGATACGTCTCCGTCGTATCTACTATTCCAAACACTTTTGCCCTTGTTTTGGACTCTAACTTGTATGATTTGAATGGAACTAACCCGGACTGACGTTGTTTTCAGCAGAATTGCCATGGTGTTGTTTTATGTGCAGAAAACAAAAGTTCTCGAAATGACCTGAAACTCCACGGAATATCTTAGAATAAATAATAAAAAATCCTCGCCAAAGATGAAGACCAGGGGGCCCACACCTGCTCACGAGGTGGGGCGCGCCTCCCCCAGGCGCGCCTCTACCTCGTGGGGCCTCGGTGGCCCTCCGACGCCAACTCCAACTCCATATATTGGCTTTCGGGGAGAAAAAATCAGAGAGAAAGTTTCATCGCATTTTACGATACGGAGCCGCCAAGCCCTAATCTCTCTTGGGAGGGCTGATCTGAGTCCGCTCGGGCTCCGAGAGGGGATTCGTCGCCGTCGTCATCATCAACCATCCTCCATCACCAATTTCATGATGCTCACCGCCGTGCGTGAGTAATTGCATCGTAGGCTTGCTGGACGGTGATGGGTTGGATGAGATTTATCATGTAATCGAGTTAGTTTTGTTAGGGTTTGATCCCTAGTATCCATTATGTTCTGAGATTGATGTTGCTATGACTTTGCTATGCTTAATGCTTGTCACTAGGGACTGAGTGCCATGATTTCAAATCTGAACCTATTATGTTTTCATGAATATATGTGTGTTCTAGATCCTATCTTGCAAGTCTATAGTCACCTACTATGTGTTATGATCCGGCAACCCCAAAGTGACAATAATCGGGACCACTCCCGGTGATGACCATAGTTTGAGGAGTTCATGTATTCAATATGTGCTAATGCTTTGTTCCGGTTCTCTATTAAAAGGAGGCCTTAATATCCCTTAGTTTCCAATAGGACCCCGCTGCCACGGGTGGGTAGGACAAAAGATGCCATGCAAGTTCTTTTCCATAAGCACGTATGACTATATACGGAATACATGCCTACATTACATTGATGAACTGGAGCTAGTTCTGTGTCACCCTATGTTATGACTGTTACATGATGAACCACATCCGGCATAATTATCCATCGCTAATCCGGTGCCTATGAGTTTTCCATATACGGGTTTACGCTTATTTACTTTTCCGTTGCTACTGTTACAATCACTACAAAAATACCAAAATCATTACTTTTGCTGTCTTTACTTTGTTGCCGTTACCACCACTATCATATTACTTTGCTACTAAACACTTTGCTGCAGATACTAAGTTTCCAGGTGTGGTTGAATTGACAACTCAGCTGCTAATACTTGAGCATATTCTTTGGCTCCCCTTGTGTCGAAACAATAAATTTGGGTTGAATACTCTACCCTCAAAAACTGTTGCGATCCCCTATACTTGTGGGTTATCAAGACCTTTTTCTGGCGCCGTTGCCGGGGAGCATAGCTCTATTCTTTGAGTCACTTGGGATTTATATCTGCTGGACACTATAAAGAACTTGAAAGATGATCGAACTACTATTTTGCCCTCAACTACGAGGGGAGGTAAGGGATTGCCATCTAGCCTTGCACTAGATTCTCCTTCTGTTATGAGTAAGTTTGCAACACCTAAACCTACTACTGCTATTGATTCTGATATGTCGCATGTTATTGATGATGCCACTTCTGCTATGCATGATACTTATGATGAAACTACTTCTATGCTTGATACTACTGTGCCACTTGGTGAATATCTTGATGAGAAAATTGCTAGGTCTAGAGAAAGAGAAATTATTGAACCTGAACACGATGATGTGAGTGATGATGAATCTATGCTTGCTATTCCTGAGGGTTATCTTTTTAATGTTGAATCTATTGAAGCTGTTCTTGCTTGCCAGGATAGTCTTGAACGTAAGAGGTTGCTAATTATGTGGAGTAAAGAATCTTTTAGAGGTATGATGAGACCCGACTCTGCTTTTGCTACTTCACCTATCTGTGTTCCTGATCAGGATTATTATGATTTTTCTGTCGATCCAGATATAATTACTTTGGTTGAATCTGATCCTTTTTATGGCTATGAATCTGAAACTATTGTGGCACATCTTCGTAAGTTAGATGATATAGCTGGCTTGTTTACTAATAATCAGAGATCGCGCCACCTTTATTTACTCAAAATATTTCCGTTCTCATTAAAGGGTGATGCTAAGAAATGGTTTAATTCTCTTGATCCTGGTTGTGTGCAAAGTCCCTGTGATATGATTTATTACTTCTGCTAAATATTTCCCTGCTCATAAGAAACAAGCTGCTTTGAGGGAAATATACAATTTTGTTTCAAATTGAAGAAGAGAGTCTCCCACAAGCTTGGGGGAGGCTTCTCAAGTTACTTAATGCTTTGCCTGATCATCCTCTTAAGAAACCTGAAATATTTGATATCTTTTATAATGGACTAACTGATGCTTCCAGAGATTACCTGGATAGTTGTGCTGGTTCTCTTTTCAGGGAAAGAACACCGGATGACGCTGAAATTTTATTGAATAATATGTTGGCAGATGAAAATAATTGGGCACCTCCTGAGCCAACTCCTGAGCCAATTACTGAGCCTATTCCTAAACCAACTCTGAGGAAGAGTGGTGTTCTATTTCTCAGTCCCGAAGATATGCAAGAGGCAAAGAAATCTATGAGAGAAAAAGGTATTGAAGCTGAAGATGTTAAGAATTTACCTCCTATTGAAGAAATACATGGTCTTAATTTACCGCCTGTTGAAGAAGTATATGATCTCAATTACTTATTTACTGAAGAACCTCTCGATATCCCGACACAGGTAGTAAAGGTAAATTCTCTCTATAGGTATGATAAAGCTAAAGTCTCTCCTACTAAAATTGCTAGTCAGTGCTTGGATGAGTTTGATGACTTTATGTTTAAGCAAGATGACTTTAATGCTTACTTTGGTAGACAAATTAAAACAGAATGCCTTTATGATTAAACGCTTGGGTTATTATATGGCTGATATTAGAGGTGAACTTAAACTTGTTAGCAAACATGCTTCTATGGTTACCACTCAAGTAGAACAAGTACTTAAAGCTCGAAAAGAAGTGCTTGATGAAATGAATAGTAAGAAAAATGATTATGCTGTTAGAGTGGCTACTAGAACTGGTAGAATGACTCAGGAACCTTTGTATCCTGAAGGCCACCCTAAGAGAATCGAGCAAGATTCTCAGAGAAATAATATTGATATGCTTAGTTCTTCTAAGAGGAAGAAAAAGAAAAATGATAGGACTGTGCAAACTTCTAGTGAACCTATTGCTGAACCACCTGATAATCCAAATGATATCTCTATGTCTGATGCTGAAACACAATCTAGTAATGAACATGAACCTAGTGGAAATGTTAATGATAATGTTCATGATGATGCTCAACCTAGTAATGATAATGATGTAGAAGTTGAACCAGCTGTTGATCTTGATAACCCACAATCAAAGAATCAACGTTATGATAAAAGAGACTTTGTTGCTAGGAAACACGGTAAAGAAAGGGAACCATGGGTTCAGAAACCCATGCCTTTTCCTCCGAACCAGCCAAGAAAAAGGATGATGAGGATTTTGAGCGCTTTGCTGAAATGATTAGACCCATCTTTTTGCGTATGCGATTAACTGATGTGCTCAAGACAAATCCTTATGCTAAGTATATGAAGGATATTATTACTAATAAAAGAAAGATACCTGAAGCTGAAATTTCCACCATGCTTGCTAATTACACTTTTAAGGGTGGAATACCAAAGAAACTTGGAGATCCCGAATGCCTACTATACCATGCTCCATTAAAAGAAGTTATGTTAAAACCGCTTTATGTGATCTTGGAGCCGTGTTAGTGTTATGCCTCTCTTTATATCGTAGACTTGACTTGAATAAGTTGACACCTACTGAAATATCTTTGCAAATGGCTGATAAATCAACTGCTATACCTGTCGGTATTTGTGAGGATGTGCCTGTTGTGGTTGCAAATGTTACTATTTTAACGGACTTTGTTATTCTTGATATTCCCGAGGATGATAGTATGTCTATTATTCTTGGAAGACCTTTTCTTAATACTGCAGGGGCTGTTATTGATTGCAACAAAGGCAATGTCACTTTTCATGTTAATGGTAATGAGCATACGGTACACTTTCCGAGGAAACAACCTCAAGTTTATAGCATCAACTCTATGGGAAAAAACCCATCGATTATATTTGGAGGTTTTGAATTTCCTCTCCCTACTGTCAAGAAAAAGTAATATATTCTTATTGTTGGGGATTTTCATATCCCCGTTGAGGTAACTTAGTGTTATTCGAAATTTCTCCGGTTCCGTGATTATTCGGAATGAGTTTGTTAACAAGACTTGATCAACCTTGTTAGTGGGTTCATTTTGATGATCACGAGATGGATGAAACTAGAAGCACAACCTTCTGTACCCTCTTTATATTTTCTGTTATTTAGTAGAAATAAAGTAAAATGGTATTTTTCTGTCTGTTTCCTGACTTATCCGTGCAATATAAAAATATCCCAAAAATAAAAGTCTCATAATGCCATGCCAATTTAATATGATTTTTTCGGCAATATATGAGAATTTACTGTGCAAAAATTACCACGGGGGGAGCTGCCACCTGGCCACGAGGGTGGAGGGCGCGCCCTACCCCCCTGGGCGCGCCCCCCTGCCTCGTGAGCCCACGGTGGCCCTCCTCCACTTATTCCTGCACCCATCTTCTTCCTCTGTCTCACACAAACACAAAAAAGCAACTCAAGCACGAGTTCCAGCCCCCGTTGCTGTGATTTTCGATCTCCTTGCTCAAAGCACCTCTTGCAAAACTGCTTGGGGAGATTGTTCCTTGGTATGTGACTCCTCCATTGGTCCAATTAGTTTTTTTCTAATGCTTTATTCATTGCAAATTTGTGCTGCATAGGTGACCATGTTCTTGAGCTTGCATGTCAAATTTATATGGTTCCAAGTAGTTTCAATGCTTGATATAGGCCTTAGGCACTTGTTGGAGTTGGTTCTATCAATTTTATTGAAGTTGGTTCACTTTTATTTGAAGTTACTAAAAATTTCAAAAAAAAATCAGAGGAAACAATATGCTTAGGAGGATGTTCCAAGGTGGTCCTTCAAGGAAGCAAGGTCCCAGGCCTGCAATACGTGATGCTGACGAGGAACCACCAAGAGACACACTCGTGAGGCCCTGTGAATGGCCTTCGGAAAATTTTATGAATCAAGTGGGAATTAAAGAAGAATTCTACGCATATTTGCATAATGCCGATCTTGAGGACTTTGAAGCTGATAAATGCTCACAGTATCGTGACCTCACAAGTTCATTTGTAGGGAGGTTTGATTTTTCAACTTCAGGCAATTCTCCTTCAGTCATGTTTGACCTTTATGACAAATCTTATGCCATGGACTTAGAGGATTTCACTCTTGCATGAAAACTTCCATCTTGGGGTAGTATCAGGGATCCCCCTAAATCTGAATATAGAGACTTTCTTGCTAGAATAACTGTGGGGGAATCTAGAGATATAGCGCAGGCCACTTTAGGGAGCATTCACTTTCCTGCTATACATTATTTTGCTCTCTTCATTGGTAGATGTATAACTGCTAAGGATGAAGCATGTCACATGTGTGCCCTCGATCTCAAAGATTCTCGTAAGTGCTGTGTTAGGAGACCAATCTTATCATATGGGCGCCATTGTAGCTCATAGGTTGCATCAGAATAGGCATAACGGAGATTTCTTTGGAGGAATTTATGCAACCCGCTTAGCTAATTTTCTTGATGTAGACATTCGTGAGGGTGGTATGGAGTTACCCTCTTCTTATTTAGATCTTGATTCTATGTTTTCCCACTAGTTCATTGAGAGGACTGGACCACCTTATCAGTATCGACTAATCTTTAACAAACGACATGTGGTCCGTGTTGCTCTTCCCCGCTCCTACCTTCTTTGATTTTCAAAGTAGAGGAAGATATATTATTACCAGAGAGGAGGCAGATGAGTACGAAAGGAGAGTGGAGGCTGCTCGACTCACGCTACAGCTCAAAGCGGCGATAGCCGCTAAGGCCACACTACTACGACCCCAACTTCACCTACGGATATCCGCCAGGCCATCCTTGGCAATAGACCAACTTAGGCCAAAAGCCTAAGCTTGGGGGAGTACGTATTTCCCACCGACATTACATTCATGATCACACACACTCATTGCTAGATGTCGGTGCTCATACTTTTTCACTGTAATATCCATGCTAGTTTAAATTTCTTTTTCCTGCTTTCTTCTTGTGTGTTTGTTAAACCTTAAGAAAAATCAAAAAAATTAGTTAGTTTACTTTTCATGCTTGTAGTAGAATTAAAAAGAGAACCCCAAAATATTTCCCGTTCTTCTTTTACTTGTTGGGAGCTTTCCCGTGTAAATAGTTTTTATTTCTTTTTCATTCTTTGGGGGTCGAGAAGACCATATTGAAAATGCTTAGTGGCTCTTTTATGCATGATTGATTATTTATACCTAGAGCCCATATTACTTGTCTTCTCTCTTGAGTTGAATGCTTGCAGATTCCAGCTTAGTCCAATGCACATGCACTCTTATTATTATACACACCGCTCGGTCGTGCGAGTGAAAGGCAATAATGATGATATATGATGGACTTATTGAGAAGAGAAAAGCTGGTATGAACTCGACCTCTTTTGTTTTTGTAAATATGATGATTCATCGTTCCTGATTCAGCTATTATGAAGTAAACATATTTGCAATGACATTTAGAGATTATAGTTGCTTGTGCCATGCTTGATTAGCTATGAGTTATAATGGTTTACCTTATGTGCAACATGCTATTAGAATGATTATGATATGGTATGATGGGGTGGTATCCTCCTTTAAATGCATTGAGTGACTCGACTTGGCACATGTTCACGCATGTAGTTGAATCCAATCAACATAGCCTTCATGATATTTATGTTCATGGTGGATTATATCCTACTCATGATTGTACTCGTGTGAATTAATTTTAATGCATGTTTACGACTGTTATCGCTCTCTCGCTTGGTCGCTTCCGCCTTTTGCTAGCCTTCACTTGTACTAAGCGGAATACTGCTTGTGCATCCAAACTCCTTAAACCCCAAAGTTATTCCATATGAGTCCACCATACCTACCTATATGCGGTATTTACCTGCCTTTCCAAGTAAATTTGTATGTGCCAAACTCTAAACCTTCAAATAAACATTCTGTTTTGCATGCTCGAATAGCTCATATGTCAACTAGAGCTGCCCTTATCTTCCGTGTTAGGCGGGTTATTCTCAAGAGGAGTGGACTCCGCTCCTCATTCACGAGAAAATGGCTGGTATTTGGGATGCCCAGTCCCATGCTTTATGCAAACTAAATCAAAATAACTGCAAACAAAACTCCCCCTGGGACCCGTTGAATGTTGGAGGCACTCGTTGTTTCGAGCAAGCCATGGGTTGATGCTTGTGGAGGAGGGGGAGTATAAACTTTACCATTCTGTTTGGGAACCGCCTATAACCTGTTTAGCATGGAAGATATCGTCGTCTTTTAGTTGTAATGTTGACAATGAAAGTATGCTGCTCAAAATATAATTTATCTCTATTTCAAAACCGAGCTCTAGCACCTCTTCAAATCCCTGCTTCCCTCTGCGAAGGGCCTATCTATTTACTTTTATGTTGAGTCATCACCCTTCTTATTAAAAAGCACCCGCTGGAGAGTACGCTGTCGTTTGCATTCATTATTATTGGTTTATATTGGGTATGACTTGACTGGATCTCTTTTACCATGAATTACAATGTTTAGTCAGTCCTTGATCTTTAAAGGTGCTCTGCATTTATGTTTTGCGGTCTCAGAAAGGGCTAGCGAGATACCATTTTGTTATATCATGTTATGATTATTTTAAGAAAGTTTTGTCACCCGGGTTTTATTATTATGGTTCGCTAGCTTATTATGCTATTGATATGAGTAATTGTGAGACCTACGTGTTATTGTGAGTATGGTTAGTTCATAATAATTGCTGAAACTTGAATGGTGGCTTTTCATGTTTACAACAACAAGAGCAAACAGAGTTTGTAAAAGTTTTTCTTTTTCTCTTTCAGTTTGTCAACTAAATTGCTTGAGGACAAGCAAGGGTTTAAGCTTGGGGGAGTTGATACGTCTCCATCGTATCTACTTTTCCAAACACTTTTGCCCTTGTTTTGGACTCTAACTTGTATGATTTGAATGGAACTAACCTGGACTAACGCTGTTTTCAGCAGAATTGCCATGGTGTTGTTTTATGTGCAGAAAACAAAAGTTCTCGGAATGACCTGAAACTCCACGGAATATCTTAGAATAAATAATAAAAAATCCTCGCCAAAGATGAAGACCAGGGGGCCCACACCCTGCTCACAAGGGTGGGGGGCGCCCCCCCTGGGCGCGCCCCTACCTCGTGGGCCCCCTGGTGGCCCTCCGACGCCAACTCCAACTCCATATATTGGCTTTCGGGGAGAAAAAATCAGAGAGAAAGTTTCATCGCGTTTTACGATACGGAGCCGCCGCCAAGCCCTAATCTCTCTCGGGAGGGCTGATCTGGAGTCCATTCGGGGCTCCGGAGAGGGGGATTCGTCGCCGTCGTCATCATCAACCATCCTCCATCACCAATTTCATGATGCTCACCGCCGTGCATGAGTAATTGCATCGTAGGCTTGCTGGACGGTGATGGGTTGGATGAGATTTATCATGTAATCGAGTTAGTTTTGTTAGGGTTTGATCCCTAGTATCCATTATGTTCTGAGATTGATGTTGCTATGACTTTGCTATGCTTAATGCTTGTCACTAGGGCCCGAGTGCCATGATTTCAGATCTGAACCTATTATGTTTTCATGAATATATGTGTGTCCTAGATCCTATCTTGCAAGTCTATAGTCACCTACTATGTGTTATGATCCGCAACCCAAGTGACAATAATCGGGACCACTCCCGTGATGACCATAGTTTGAGGAGTTCATGTATTCACTATGTGCTAATGCTTTGTTCGGTTCTCTATTAAAAGGAGGCCTTAATATCCCTTAGTTTCAATAGTACCCGCTGCCACGGAGGGTAGGACAAAAGATGTCATGCAAGTTCTTTTCCATAAGCACGTATGACTATATACGGAATACATGCCTACATTACATTGATGAACTGGAGCTAGTTACATGTCACCCTATGTTATGAATGTTACATGATGAACCACATCCGCATAATTATCCATCGCTAATCCGATGGCCTACGAGTTTTCCATATACCGGTTTACGCTTATTTACTTTTCTCGTTGCTATCATTACAATCACTACAAAATACCAAAATCATTACTTTTGTTGTCTTTACTTTGTTACCGTTACCACCACTATCATATTACTTTGCTACTAAACACTTTGCTGCAGATACTAAGTTTCCAGGTGTGGTTGAATTGACAACTCAGCTGCTAATACTTGAGAATATTCTTTGGCTCCCCTTGTGTCGAATCAATAAATTTGGGTTGAATACTCTACCCTCGAAAACTGTTGCGATCCCCTATACTTGTGGGTTATCACCGATGCACTAGGTATTACACCTAGATTGGATATGAACTCCTTCATCCAGACTCCTTCATTTGCTGCTTACGATGCAGCTATGTACTTCGCTTCACACATAGATCCTGCCACGATGCTCTGCTTGGAACTGCACCAACTGACAGCTCCACCATTCAATACAAATACGTATCCGGTTTGTGACTTAGAGTCATCTGGATTAGTGGCAAAACTAGCATCAACGTAACCATTTACGTTGAGCTCTTTGTCACCTCCATAAACGAGAAACATATCCCTAGTCCTTTTCAGGTACTTCAGGATGTTCTTGACCGTTGTCCAGTGATCCACTCCTAGATTACTTTGGTACCTCCTTGCTAAACTTATAGCAAGGCACACATCAGGTCTGGTATGTTGGGGAACGTTGCAGAAAATTAAAATTTTTCCTACGGTTTCACCAAGATCCATCTATGAGTTCATCTAAGCAACGAGTAACGGGAGAGAGTTTGCATCTACATACCACTTGTAGATCGCGTGCGAAGCTTGCTAGGTGATGATGGAGTCGTACTCGACGTGATTCAGATCACCGATGCCAAGTGCTGAACGGACAGCACCTCCGCGCTCAACACACGTGCGGACGACGAGCGACGCCTCCTCCTTCTTGATCCAGCAAGGGGAAGGAGAGGTTGAGGAAGACAAGACCACCGGCAAGACGACGGCGTGGTGATGGTGGTGAAACAAGATCTCGGCAGGCTTCGCCGAGCTCTACGGAGGAGGAGATGTGTTGGGGAGGGAGGGCTGCGCCTTGGGAGTTGTGTACAGCAGCCCCTCCCCCCTTTATATAGGCCCCGGTGGCGGCCCTGGAGATCCAATCTCCGGGGGCGGCGGCAAGGGGTGGAGTGCCCCCAAGCCGGTGGGCGCCCCACCCCTAGGGTTTCAACCCTAGGCGCGGGTGGGCCTAGGGGCGCACCAGCCCCTTGTGGGCTGGTTCCTTCCCCTTGGCCCATGGGGCCCTCCGGGATGGGTGGCCCCACCGGTGGACCCGGGACCCTTCCGTGGTCCCAGATTTTACCGAAACCCCAAACTTTCCCGATGGCGAAACACCACTTCCTATATATTATTCTTTACCTCCGGACCCTTCCGAACTCCTCGTGACGTCCGGGATCTCATCCGGACTCAACAACATTCGGTATTCACATACTAGTCTTCCTACTAACCCTAGCATCACCGAACCTTAAGTGTGTAGACCCTACGGGTTCGGAGATACGCAGACATGACCGAGACGACTCTCGGGCAATAACCAACAGCGGGTCTGGATACCCATGTTGGCTCCCACATGCTCCTCGATGATTTCATCGGTTGAACCACGATGTCGAGGATTCTATCAAACCCCATATGCAATTCCCTTTGTCAATCGGTGCGTTACTTGCCCAAGACTCGATCGTCGGTATCCCAATACCTCGTTCAGGTCTCGTTACGCAAGTCACTTTACTCGCATCGTAATGCATGATCCGTGGCAACAACTTGGTCACTTTGAGCTCATTATGATGATGCATTACCGAGTGGGCCCAGAGATACCTCTCCGTCATGCGGAGTGACAAATCCCGCCTCGATCCGTGTCAACCCAACAGATACTTTCGGAGATACCTGTAATGCACCTTTATAGTCACCCAGTTACGTTGTGACGTTTGATACACCCAAGGCACTCCTACGGTAACCGGGAGTTACACGATCTCATGGTCGAAGGAAGAGATACTTGACATTGGCAAAGCTTCTAGCAAACGAACTATACGATCTTTTATGCTATGCTTATGATTGGGTCTTGTCCATCACATCATTCTCCTAATGATGTGATCCCGTTATCAACGACATCCAATGTCCATAGTCAGGAAACCATGACTATCTATTGATCACAACGAGCTAGTCAACTAGAGGCTCACTAGGGACATATTGTGGTCTTTGTGCTCACACGTGTATTACGATTTCCGGATAATACATTTATAGCATGAACAAAAGACAATTATCATGAACATTGAAATATAATAATACTTTTATTATTGCCTCTAGGGCATATTTCCAACAGTCTCCCACTTGCACTAGAGTCACTAATCTAGTTACATTGTGATGAATCGAACACCCATAGAGTTCTGGTGTTGATCATGTTTTGCACGCGAGAGAGGTTTAGTTAACGGATCTGCAACATTCAGATCCGTGTGCACTTTGCAAATCTCTATGTCTCCATCTTGAACATTTTCACGGATGGAGTTGAAACGACGCTTGATGTGCCTGGTCTTCTTGTGAAACCCGGGCTCCTTAGCAAGGGCAATAGCTCCAAGTGTTGTCACGCAGAAGAGTTTGATCGGCCCCGACGCATTGGGTATGACTCCTAGGTCGGTGATGAACTCCTTCACCCAAATCGCTTCATGCGCTGCCTCCGAGGCTGCCATGTACTCCGCTTCACACGTAGATCCCGCCACGACGCTCGCTTGCAAATGCACCAGCTTCTCGCCCCACCATTCAACATATACACGATCCGGTTTGTGACTTAGAGTCATCCAGATCTGAGTCGAAGCTTATGCGTCGACGTAACCCTTCTGACGAGCTCTTCGTCTCCTCCATAAACGAAAACATGTCCTTTGTCCTTTTCGGTACTTCAGATATTCTTGACCGCTGTCCAGTGTTCCTTGTCGGGATTACTTTGGTATCTTGCAACCAAACTTACGGCAAGGTTTACATCGGTCCAGTACACAGATGGCATACATAATAGATCCTATGGCTGAAGCATAGGGATGACACTCATCTCTTCTTTATCTTTTGCCGTGGTCGGTGGTCGAGCTGAGCTCAATTTCACACCTTGTAACATAGGCAAGAACCCTTTCTTGGACTGATCCATTTTGAACCTCTTCAAAATCTTATCAAGGTATGTGCTTTGTGAAAGACCTATGAGGCGTCTTGATCTATCCCTATAGATCTTGATGCCTAATATATAAGCAGCTTCTCCAAGGTCCTTCATTGAAAAACACTTGTTCAAGTAGGCCTTAATGCTGTCCAGAAGTTTTGTATCATTTCCCATCAAGAGTATGTCATCTACATATAATAAGAGAAATGCTACAGAGCTCCCACTCACTTTCTTGTAAACGCAGGCTTCTCCATAAGTCTCACAGAAACCAAACGCTTTGATCATCTCATCAAAGCGAATGTTCCAACTCCGAGATGCTTGCACCAGTCCATAAATGGATCGCTGGAGCTTGCATACTTTGTTAGCGTTCGAGGATCGACAAAACCTTCCGCTGCATCATATACAGCTCTTCCTTAAGATGTCCATTAAGAAATGCCGTTTTGACGTCCATCGCCATATCTCATAATCATAGTATGCGCAATTGCTAACATGATTCGGACGGACTTAAGCTTCGCTACGGAGAGAATGTCTCGTCAGTAGTCAATCCCTTGAACTTGTCGATAACCCTTAGCGACAAGTCGAGCTTTATAGATGGTAACATTACCATCCGCATCCGCCTTCTTCTTAAAAATCCATTTATTTTCTATTGCTCGCCGATCATCGGGCAAGTCTGTCAAAGTCCATACTTTGTTTTCATACATGGATTCTATCTCGGATTTCATGGCCTCAAGCCATTTGTTGGAATCTGGGCCGCCATTGCTTCTTCATAGTTCAAGGTTCATTGTTGTCTAGCAACATGATTTCCATGACAGGTTGCCGTACCACTCAGTGCGGAACGTGTCCTTGTGGACCTTCAAGTTCAAGAGTAACTTGATCCGAAGTATCTTGATCATCATCAATGATTTCCTCTTCGCTTGGTGTGGGCATCACAGAACGGTTTCTTCGCCGCACCACTCTCCTGCTCGAGAGGTAGTACTTCATCGAAGTTCTACTTTCCTCCCACTTACTTCTTTCGAGAGAAATTCTTTCTCTAGAAAGCATCCGTTCTTAGCAACAAAGACTTTGCCTTCGGATCTTAAGTAGAAGGTATACCCGACGCTTTCCTTAGGGTATCCTATGAACACGCATTTTTCCGACTTGGGTTCGAGCTTTTCAGTTGAAGTTTCTTGACATAAGCATCGCATCCCCAAACTTTCGAAACGATAGCTTAGGTTTCTTCCCAAACCATAATTCATACGGTGTCGTCTCAACGGATTTAGACGGTGCCCTATTTAAAGTGAATGTAGCTGTCTCTAGAGCGTATCCCCAAAATGATAGCGGTAAATCGGTAAGAGACATCATAGACCGCACCATATCCAATAGAGTGCGATTCGACGCTCGGACACACCGTTTATTTGAGGTGTTCCAGCGGCGTGAGTTGTGAAACGATTCCACATTTCTTTAAGTGTGTGCCAAATTCGTGACTTAAGTATTCTCCTCCACGATCGATCAGAGGAACTTTATCTTTCGGTCACGTTGATTCTCCACCTCATTCTGAAATTCCTTGAACTTTTCAAAGGTCTCGGACTTGTGTTTCATTAAGTAGACATACCCATATCTACTCAAGTCATCGGAGAGTGAGAACATAACGATATCCTCCGCGAGCCTCAACGCTCATTGGGCCGCACACATCGGTATGTACGATTTCCAACAAGTTGGTTGCTCGCCCATTGTTCCGAGAACGGAGTCTTGGTCATTTTGCCTAAGAGGCATGGTTCGCATGTGTCAAACAATTCATAATCAAGAGACTCTAAAAGTCCATCAAGATGGAGCTTCTTCATGCGCTTGACACCAATGTGACCAAGGCGGCAGTGCCACAAGTATGTGGGACTATCGTTATCAACTTTACATCTTTTGGCATTCACACTATGAACATGTGTAATATTACGCTCGAGATTCATTAAGAATAAACCATTGACCATCGGAGCATGACCATAAAACATATCTCTCATATAAATCGAACAACCATTATTCTCAGACTTAAATGAGTAGCCATCTCGTATCAAACGAGATCCAGATACAATGTTCATGCTCAAACTTGGCACTAAATAACAATTATTGAGGTTTAAAACTAATCCCGTAGGTAAATGTAGAGGCAGCGTGCCGACGGCGATCACATCGACCTCGAACCATTCCCGACGCCAAGATCGTCACCTCGTCCTTCGCCAGCCTCCGTTTATTCCGCAGCTCCTGCTGTGAGTTACATATGTGAGCAACGGCACCGTATCAAATACCGGGAGTTACTACAGTAATCGGTAAGGTACACATCAATTACATGTATATCAAATATACCTTTGGTGTTGCGGCCTTCTTATCCGCTAAGTATTTGGGGCAGTTCCGCTTCCAAAGCCCCCTTCCCTTGCAATAAAAGCACTCAGTCTCGTGCTTGGGTCCATTCTTTGACTTCTTCCCGCAACGAAGCTTACGGGCGCGGCAACATCTTTGCCATCCTTCTTGAAGTTCTTCTTACCCTTGCCCTTCTTGAACTTAGTGGTCTTATTGACCATCAACACTTGATGTTCTTTCTTGATTTCAGCCTCTGCGACTTCAGATCGAGAACACTTCAGAATGGTCTTTACCATCCCTCGCATGTTGTAGTTCATCACAAAGCTCTTGTAGCTTGGTGGGAGCGATCGAGGATTCTCACAATGACCGCCTCATCTGGAGGTTAATGTTCAATGGGTCATACGGTTGTGCAACCTGACATCTTCGAGGATGTGCTCACCGATGTAACTATTTTCCTCCATCTTACAACTGTAGAACTTGTCGAGACATCATATCTCTCGACCGGGCATGAGCTTGGAAAACTAGTTTCAGCTCTTGAACATCTCATATGCTCCGTGATGCTCAAAACGCTTTTGGAGCCCGGTTCTAAGCTGTAGAGCATGCCGCACCGAACGAGGGAGTAATCATCGAACGAGTCTGCCAGACGCTCAAATCGCCTTGCAAAGGCTGGAGAACAGTGGGTCACCTAACGGTGCTTCTAGGACATATTGTTTCTTGGCAGCTATGAGGATGATCTCGGGTTCCGGACCCGATCCGTATAGTTGCTGCCATCATCTTTCAGCTTGGTTTTCTCTAGGAACGCGTTGAAGTTCATGTTGACATTAGCGTTGGCCATTGATCTACAAGACATATTTGCAAAGGTTTTAGACTAAGTTCATGATAATAAAGTTCTTAATCAAAATTACGAACTCCCACTTAGATTAGACATCCTCTAGTCATCTAAGTGTTACACGATCCGAGTCGACTAGCCCGTGTCCGATCATCACGTGAGACGGACTAGTCATCGTCGGTGAACATCTTCATGTTGATCGTATCTTCCATACGACTCGTGTTCGACCTTTCGGTCTCCGTGTTCCGAGGCCATGTCTGCACATGCTAGGCTCGTCAAGTTAACCCTAAGTGTTTTCGCTGTGTAAAACTGTCTTACACCCGTTGTATGTGAACGTAAGGATCCATCACACCCGATCATCACGTGGTGCTTAGAAACGACGAACTGTAGCAACGGTGCACAGTTAGGGGAGAACACTTCTTGAAATTTTATAAGGGATCATCTTATTTACTACCGTCGTCCTAAGTAAACAAGATGTAAAAGCATAATAAACATCACATGCAATTATATAGTTGTGACATGATATGGCCAATATCATCAAGCTCCATTGATCTCCATCTTCGGGGCTCCATGATCATCTTGTTACCGGCTTGACACCATGATCTCCATCATCATGATCTCCATCATCGTGTCTTCATGAAGTTGTCATGCCAACGACTACTTCTACTTCTATGACTAACGCGTTTAGTAATGAAGTAAAGTAGTTTACAAGGCGTTCTTCAATGACACGCAGGTCATACAAAAAATAAAGACAACTCCTATGGCTCCTGCCGGTTGTCATACTCATCGACATGCAAGTCGTGAATCCTATTACAAGAACATGATCTCATACATCACAATTCAACATTCATCACAACTTCTGGCCATATCACATCACATGATCAATCGCTGCAAAAACAAGTTAGACGTCCTCTAGTTGTTGTTGCATCTTTTACGTGGCTGCGATTGGGTTCTAGCAAGAACGTTTTCTTACCTACGAATCACCACAACGTGATTTTGTCAACTTCTATTTACCCTTCATAAGGGCCCTGTTCATCGGTTCCGCTCCAACTAAAGTGGGAGACAGACACCCGCCAGCCACCTTATGCAACTAGTGCATGTCGATCGGTGGAACCGGTCTCACGTAAGCGCACGTAAGGTTGGTCCGGGCGCTTCATCCCACAATACCGTTGAGCAAGAAAAGACTAGCAGGGCAAGTAAGATGACAAGATCAACGCCCACAACAAATTTGTGTTCTACTCGTGCATTAGAGAACTACGCATAGACCGGCTCATGATGCCACTGTTGGGGAACGCTGCGTAAAATTAAAATTTTTCCTACGGTTTCACCAAGATCCATCTATGAGTTCATCTAAGCAACAAGTAACGGGAGAGAGTTTGCATCTACATACCACTTGTAGATCGCGTGCGGAAGCTTGCTAGGTGATGATGGAGTCGTACTCGAACGTGATTCAGATCACCGATGCCAAGTGCTGAACGGACAGCACCTCCGCGTTCAACACACGTGCGGAGACGAGCGACGCTCCTCCTTCTTGATCCAGCAAGGGGAAGGAGAGGTTGAGGAAGACAACACCACCGGCAGCCGACGGCGTGGTGATGGTGGTGAAACAAGACTCGGCTGTGGCTTCACGAGCTCTCTACGGAGGAGGAGATGTGTTGGGAGGGAGGGCTGCGCCTTGGGAGTTGTGTACAGCAGCCCCCTCCCCCTTTATATAGGCCCCAGGTGGCGGCCCTGAGATCCAATCTCCGGGGGCGGCGCCAAGGGGTGGAGTGCCCCCAAGCCAAAGGGCGCCCCCCCCCTAGGGTTTCAACCCTAGGCGCGGGGTGGGCCTAGGGGCGCACCAGCCCCTTGTGGGCTGGTTCCTTCCCCTTGGCCCATGGGGCCCTCCGGATGGGTGGCCCCACCGGTGGACCTCGACCCTTCCGTGGTCCCAGATTTTACCGAAACCCCAAACTTTCCCGATAGCGAAACACCACTTCCTATATATTATTCTTTACCTCCGGACCCTTCCGAACTCCTCGTGACGTCCGGGATCTCATCCGGACTCAACAACATTCGTATTCACATTCTAGTCTTCCTACTAACCCTAGCGCCACCGAACCTTAAGTGTGTAGACCCTACGGGTTCGGAGATACGCAGACATGACCGAGACGACTCTCGGGCAATAACCAACAGCGGGTCTGGATACCCATGTTGGCTCCACATACTCCTCGATGATTTCATCGGTTGAACCACGATGTCGAGGATTCTATCAAACCCTCGTATGCAATTCCTTTGTCAATCGATGCGTTACTTGCCCGAGACTCGATCGTCGGTATCCCAATACCTCGTTCAGTCTCGTTACGCAAGTCACTTTACTCGCATCAGTAATGCATGATCCCGTGGCAACAACTTGGTCACTTTGAGCTCATTATGATGATGCATTACCGAGTGGGCCCAGAGATACCTCTCCGTCATGCGGAGTGACAAATCCCGCTCGATCCGTGTCAACCCAACAAATACTTTCGGAGATACCGTAATGCACCTTTATAGTCACCCGATTCGTTGTGACGTTTGATACACCCAAGGCACTCCTACGGTAACCGGGAGTTACACGATCTCATGGTCGAAGGAAGAGATACTTGACATTGGCAAAGCTTCTAGCAAACGAACTATACGATCTTTTATGCTATGCTTATGATTGGGTCTTGTCCATCACATCATTCTCCTAATGATGTGATCCCGTTATCAACGACATCCAATGTCCATAGTCAGGAAACCATGACTATCTATTGATCACAACGAGCTAGTCAACTAGAGGCTCACTAGGGACATATTGTGGTCTTTGTGCTCACACGTGTATTACGATTTCCGGATAATACATTTATAGCATGAACAAAAGACAATTATCATGAACATTGAAATATAATAATACTTTTATTATTGCCTCTAGGGCATATTTCCAACATGGTACACATCATAGCATACATGATAGAACCTATGGCTGAGGCATAGAGAATGACTTTCATTTTCTCTCTATCTTCTACAGTGGCCGGGCATTGAGTCTGACTCAAGTTCATACCTTGTAACATAGGCAAGAACCCTTTCTTTGACTGATAAATTTTGAACTTCTTCAAAACTTTATCAAGGTATGTGCTTTGTGAAAGCCCTATCAAGCGTCCTGATCTATCTCTATAGATCTTGATGCCCAATATATAAGCAGCTTCACCGAGGTCTTTCATTGAAAAATTCTTATTCAAGTATCCTTTTATGATATCCAAAAATTCTATATCATTTCCAATCAACAATATGTCATCCACATATAATATCAGAAATGCTACAGAGCTCCCACTCACTTCCTTATAAATACAGGCTTCACTGTAAGTCTATATAAAATCATATGCTTTGATCACCTCATTAAAGCATATATTCCAACTCCAAGATGCTTGTACCAGTCCATAAATGGATTGCTGGAGCTTGCACACTTCGTCAGCACCTTTGGGATTGACAAAACCTTCTGGTTGCATCATATACAACTCTTCTTCAAGAAATCCATTAAGGAATGCAGTTTTGACATCCATTTGCCAGATTTCATAATCATAAAATGCGGCAATTGCTAACATGATTCAGACAGACTTAAGCATCACTACGGGTGAGAAAGTCTCATTGTAGTCAACTCCTTGAACTTGTCGAAAACCTTTTGCGATAAGTCAAGCTTTATAGACAGTAATATTACCATCGGCGACAGTCTTCTTCTTGTACATCCACTTATTCTCTATGGGTCACTGATCATCGGGCAAATCCACAAAAGTCCACATTTTGTTCTCATACATGGATCCTATCTTAGATTTCATGTCCTCAAGCCATTTATCGGAATCTGGGCTCATCATAGCTTCTTCATAGTTTGTAGGTTCGTCATGGTCAAGTAATATGACTTCAGGATTACCGTACCACTCTGGTGTGGATCGTGCTGTGGTTGACCTACGAGGTTCTGTAGTAACTTAATCTGAAGTATCATGATCATTATCATTAGCTTCCTCTCTAGTTGGTGTAGGCATCACAGGAACGGATTTCTCGGATGAGCTACTTTCCAAATTGAGAGAAGGTTCAGTTACCTCATCAAGTTCCACTTTCCTCCCACTCACTTCTTTCGAGAGAAACTCCTTCTCTAGAAAGGTTCCATTCTTGGCAACAAAGATCTTGCTTTCGGATCTGCGATAGAAGGTGCACCGAATTGTTTCCTTAGGGTATCCTATGAAGATGCACTTCTTCGATTTGGGTTTGAGCTTATCAGGCTGAAGCATTTTGACATAAGCATCGCATCCCCAAACTTTAAGAAACTACAGCTTAGGTTAATTGCCAAACCATAGTTCATACGGTGTCGTCTCAACGGATTTTGACGGTGCCCTATTTACGTGAATGCAACTATCTCTAATGCATGATACATCTCCAACAGATCTATAATTTTTGATTATTCCATGCTATTATATTATCTCTTTTGGATGTTTAATGGGCATTAACATGCTATTTTATACTATTTTTAGGACTAACCTATTAGCCGAGGGCCCAGTGCCAGTTTCTGTTTTTTTGCCTATTTTAGAGTTTTGCAGAAAAGGAATACCAAACGGAATGAAACCTTCGCGATGATCTTTCTTGGACCGAAAGCAAACCAGAAGACTTGTAGATGAAGTCGAAGAGGCAACGAGGCGGCCACGAGGCAGGAGGGCGCGCTCAGGGGGGTATGGCATGCCCCCACCCTTATGGGCCCCTCGTAGCTCCCCTAACCTAATTCCTTCGCATATATATACTCTTATACCCTAAAAACATCCAGGAGAGCCATGAAACCACTTTTCCACCGCTGCAACCTTCTGTACCCGTGAGATCCCATCTTGGGGCCTTTTTCGACATCCTGTCGGAGGGGGATTCGATCATGGAGGGCTTCTACATCAACACCATTATCTCTCCGATGAAGCGTGAGTAGTTTACCACAGACCTTCGGGTCCATAGTTATTATCTAGATGGCTTCTTCTCTCTCTTTGATTCTCAATACCAAGTTCTCCTCGATGTTCTTGGAGATATATTCGATGTAATACTCTTTTGCGGTGTGTTTGCCAAGATTCGATGAATTGTGGATTTATGATCAAGATTATCTATGAATATTATTTGGTTCTTCTCTGAATTCTTATATGCATGATTTCATATCTTTGCAAGTCTCTTCGAATTATTGGTTTACTTTGGCCTACTAGATTGATCTTTCTTGCAATGGGAGAAGTGCTTATCTTTGGGTTCAATCTTGCGGTGTCCTTTCCTAGTGACAGTAGGGGCAGCAAGGCACGTATTGTATTGTTGCCATCGAGGATAACAAGATGTTTTTTTATCATATTGCTTGAGTTAATTCCTCTACATCATGTCATCTTGCTTAATGCGTTACTCCGTTCTTTATGAACTTAATACTCTAGATGCATGCTGGATAGCGGTCGATGTGTGGATTAATAGTAGTAGATGCAGGCAGGAGTCAGTCTACTTGACACGGATGTGATGCCTATGTTCATGATCATTGACTTATATGTCATCATAACTATGCGCTTTTCTATCAATTGCTCGGCAGTAATTTATTCACCCACCGTAATATATGATATCTTGAGAGAAGCCACTACTGAAACCTATGCCCCCCGGGTCTCTTTTCCATATTATTGTGTCTCGTTTACATCTGCTACTTTCCGATCTACTATTTCGCAATCTTTACTTTCCAATCTATAAACCAAAAATACCAAAAATATTTACTTTACCGTTTATCTGTGTTTATCAGGTCTCACTTTTGCGAGCGACTGTGAAGGGATTGACAACCCCTTTATCGTGTTGGTTGCAAGTTGTTTATTGTTTGTGCAGGTATTCGGTGACTTGTGCATCGTCTCCTACTGGATTGATACCTTGGTTCTTAAAAACCGAGGGAAATACTTACGCTACTTTGCTGCATCACCCTTTCCTCTTCAAGGGAAAACCAACGCAAGCTCAAGAGGTAGCAAGAAGGATTTATGGCGCCGTTGCCGGGGAGATCTATGTCAAGTCAAGCCATACCAAGTACCCATCATAAACTCTTCTCCCTTGCATTACATTATTTGCCATTCGCCTCTCATTTTCCTCTCCCCCACTTTTAAAATGATTTTTGAAAACCTTTGCCTTTTCTTCGCCCCTCTCTTTTCGCTTGCTTCTTGTGTGCTTGTGTGTTGGATTGATTGGTTGTCACGATGTCTCAAGATAATACTAAATTGTGTGACTTTTCCAATATCAACAACAATGATTTTATTAGCACTCCGATTGCTCCTACTACTAATGCTGAATCTTGTGAGATTAATGACGCTTTGTTGAATCTTGTTATGAAAGATCAATTTTCTAGCCTTCCTAGTGAAGATGCCGCATCCTATCTAAACAATTTCGTTGATTTGTGCGATATGCAAAGAAGAAAGATGTGGATAATGATATTGTCAAATTGAAGCTATTTCTGTTTTCACTTAGAGATCGCGCTAAAATTTGGTTCTCATCTATTCCTAAAAATAGTATTGATTCATGGAATAAGTGTAAAGATGCTTTTATCTGTAAGTATTTTCCTCCCGCTAAGATCATCTCCCTTAGGAACGATACTATGAATTTTAAGAAACTTGATCATGAGCATGTTGCACAATCTTGGGAGAGGATGAAATTGGTGATACGAAATTGCCCTACACATGGTTTGAATGTGTGGATGATTATACAAAAAAATTATGCCGGATTGAATTTTGCTTCTATAAATCTTTTAGATTCGGCCGCGGGAGGCACTTTTATGGAAATCACTTTAGGAGAAGCTACTAAGCTCCTAGATAATATTATGGTTAATTATTCTCAATGGCACACTGAAAGATCCACTAGTAAAAAAGTTCATGAGATTGAAGAGATTAATGTTTTGAGTGGAAAGATGGATGAACTTATGAAATTATTTGCTAATAAAAGTGTTTCTTCTGATCCTATTGATTTGCCTTTGTCCACTTTGATTGAGAATAATAATGAATCTATGGATGTGAATTTTGTCGGCAGGAACAATTTTGGTAACAACGCGTATAGATGCAATTTTAATCCTAGGCCGTTTCCTAGTAATTCCTCTAATAATTATGGTAATTCCTACAACAACTCTTATGGAAATTTTAATAAGATGCCCTCTGATTTTGAGAATAGTGTTAAAGATTTTATGAGTTTGCAAAAGAATTGCAATGCTTTGATTGAAGAAAAATTGCTTAAGATTGATGACTTGGCTAGGAACGTGGATAGAATTTCTCTTGATGTTTATTCTTTGAAACTTAGATCTATCCCACCTAAGCATGATATCAATGAGTCTCTCAAGTCCATGAGAATTTCCATTGATGAGTGCAAAGAAAGAACCGCTAAGATGCGTGCTAAAAAAGATTGGTTTGTAAAAGAATATTCTTCTAGTTTTCATGATAATAATGATGAAGATATAAAAGTGATTTATGTGTCTCCTATTAAATATTTGTTTTCCAATATGAATCTTGATAAAGATGGGACTGGAGATGATTCAACTTTAGTTTAAAGTCGTCCCAATGATTCGTAGTTTTTAGATCTAGATGCAAAAATTGACAAAAGTGGGATTGGAGAGGTCAAGACTTAAGTAGCGATGAACCCACTATTATGGATTTCAAGGAATTTAATTATGATAATTGTTTTTAATAGTTGTATTTCCCTATTGCAATCCGTGTTAAATTCGCCTCATGCTTATAGTCAAAACAAAGCTTTTACTAAACATATCATTGATGCTATGATGCAATGTTTTGAAGAAAAGCTTGAACTAGAAGTTTCTATCCCTAGAAAACTTTATGATGAGTGGGAACCTACTATTAAGATTAACATTAAAGATTATGAATGTTATGCTTTGTGTGATTTGGGTGCTAGTGTTTCCACGATTCCAAAAACTTTGTGTGATGTGCTAGGTTTCCGTGAATTTGATGATTGTTCTTTAAATTTGCATCTTGCGGATTCCACCATTAAGAAACCTATGGGAAGGATTAATGATGTTATTATTGTTGCAAATAGGAATTATGTGCCCGTAGATTTTATTGTTCTTGATATAGATTGCAATCCTACATGTCCTATTATTCTTGGTAGAACTTTCCTTAGAACGATTGGTGCAATTATTGATATGAAAGAAGGAAACATTAGATTCCAATTTCCGTTAAGGAAAGGCATGGAACACTTTCCTAGGAAGAATATTAAATTGCCTTATGAATCTATTATGAGAGCCACTTATGGATTGCATACCAAAGATGGCAATATCTAGGTCTATTAGTGTTTTTATGCCTAGCTAGGGGCGTTAAACAATAGCGCTAGTTGGGAGGCAACCCAATTTATTTTTGTTATTTACTTTTTGCTCCTGTTTAGTAATAAATAATTCATCTAGCCTCTGGTTAGATGTGGTTTTAAGTTTTAATTAGTGTTTGTGCCAAGTAGAACCTTTGGGAAGACTTGGGTGACAGTTAATGTGATCTTGCTGTAAAAAACAGAAACTTTACGCTCACGAGATTAGCTGTAATTTTTTATAGAAGAGTGATTTTGAGTTGATTATTTTTGAAGAAGACTAATAGAAAAATTCCTCACTTCCACCAATTTCTTTTAGAATTTTTGGAGTGACATAAGTATTCGAGAATTACAGATTACTACAGATTGTTCTGTTTTTGATAGATTCTGTTTTTCGCGTGTTGTTTGCTTATTTTGATGAATCTATGAGTAGTATCGGGGGTATGAACCATGGAGAAGTTGGAATATAGTAGATATTATACCAACATAAATAAATAATGAGTTCACAACAGTACCTTAAAGTGGTGATTTATTTTCTTATACTAACGGAGCTCATGAGATTTTCTGTTGAAGTTTTGTGTTGTGAAGTTTTCAAGTTTTGGGTAAGGATTTGATGGACTATGGAGGAGTAAATTGCAAAAAACCACCACAATTGAGGACCTAATTCAGAAAACCACCATGTTTCGTTTTTTTTCAAAAACCACCATCATTGTGCTGACAGTTTTCAAAAAACGCTGATCGCTCAGATAAGCGCTTGCTGACACTAAAACTGACAGGTAGGCCCCACTGTAAGCGATGATCTAGCAATGCAAACTAACGGCGTTTGACCGAAGTTTGGTTGACCGTTAAAATATACATGGGCCCACATGGTAGTGTAATTTCCTCATTTTCCAATAAAATAAATGCATGGCAGGTCTTGTCTTACGCCGGCGAGCCGTGCCTCCCGCTCCATCGCCTAAGGCCAGCTTGTGCTCTGCGCGCCCCTCTGGCCTTTCTCGTCCGCCCCTCTGCCGCCGCCCCCTGTACTCCGCCGCTGCCTAAGCACGCGCTACCGCCGCCCCAGAGCAAGCCCCGCCGTCGCCGTTGAGCAGGCCCCGCCGCTGAGAGAAATAGAGGGATGGGCTGGAGGTGAATAGGAGGTTCACACACACACCACACCTTCCTTCAATGCCGCCGCCACCACCCCTGAGACGCTCACCGCCGGGAGCTTCTTCTCTGCCCCTCGAGGTGCTAGATCCACCGGGAACCGGGAACCGGCAACACATCGTCGCAAAGTCCGGCAACCATCCCTCGATTTATTAGGCAGGGGAGCTCCCGTGCGCACGGCAGAGCTGCCATACAAGTTTTTGCAGCGATTCTTAGACACCGGCCGCGCGGCCCACGATTAATGTCAGTGGCGGCGTATTGTGGGAACGATGATAGTTGACCCCGGGCACGGCCTTCAACAGCTGGAGCACGGACTAGGTATAGCCACAGCAGGTGCACTGGGGCAGTCAACGGGAAGCTAGCTCAGAAGAGCTCCTCGAACAGCGGCCGGAGCGAGTGCCGGCACGCACGCACGGTGCACCTGGGCCTGTCCTCCATGTTCAGCTTGTCGCCGGAGGCCATGGCAAACGGCCGAGCGTGCTGCTGTGTAGCGCAGGAGCCGGCAGTGCTGGGAGGCTCGTCCGCTAGCGGCCTGGCTGGCCGGAGCCGGCGGGGCCGTCCGCGTACGTAGGCGCGGGACGCTCCTCTTCTTCTGGCTGCTGGGCATGAAAAAAGTCAGGGGACACGGGGTTGACTAGTCACACCGTCTGGTAACCACCACATGGACCTGTCATTGGGACCCACTGGTCAGATTTCACTCAAACGGTTCTAAATGAGTGATCAGCGTTTTTTGAAAAATGTCAGCAAATTGGTGGTGGTTTTTTGGAAAAAAAACTGAAACGTAGTGGTTTTCTGAATTAGGGTCCCCAATTGTGGTGGATTTTTGCAATTTACTCGACTATGGAATAAGGAGTGGCAAGAGCCTAAGCTTGGTGATTACCAAGGCACCCAAGTTAAAATTCAAGGACAACCAAGATCCTAAGCTTGGGGATGCCCCGGAAGGCATCCCCTCTTTCGTCTTCGTTTATCGGTAACTTTACTTGAGGCTATTTTATTCACCACATGATATGTGTTTTGCTTGGTGCATCTTGTATGATTTGAGTCTTTGCTTTTTAGTTTATCACAATCATCCTTTCCGTACACACCTTTTGGGAGAGACACGCATGAATCATGATTTGTTAGAGTACTCTATGTGCTTCACTTATATATTTTGAGCTAGACAATATTACACTAGTGCTTCACTTATATCTTTTTAGAGCACGGCGGTGGCTTTATTTTATAGAAATTGTTGAACTCTCATGCTTCACTTATATTATTTTGAGAGTCTTTTAGAACAGAATGATAATTAGCTTTGATTATAAAACTAGTCCTAATATGATGGGCATCCAAGATGGATATAATAAAAACTTTCATAAAAAAGGTGCGTTGAATACTATGAAAATTTTGATTCTTTATGATTGTTTTGAGATATGAAGATGGTGGTATTAGAGTCATGCTAGTGGTGTTATTGTGAATTTAAGAAATACTTGTGTTGAGGTTTGTGAGTCCCGTAGCATGCACGTATGGTAACCGTTGTGTAACAAATTTGAAGCATGAGGTATCTCTTTGATTGTCCTCCTTATGTGTGGAGGTCGGGATCGCGCGATGGTTAACTCCTACCAACCCTTTCCCTAGGAGCTTGCGCGTAGTGCTTGGTTTTGATGACTTGTAGATTTTTGTAATAAGTATGTGAGTTCTTAATGACTAATGTTGAGTCCATGGATTATACGCACTCTCACCCTTCCACGATTGATAGCCTCTCTTGTGCCGCGCAACTTTCGCCGGTACCATACACCCACCCTTTACCTTCCTCAAAATAGCCACCATACCTACCTATTATGGCATTTCTATAGCCATTCGAAGATATATTGCCAAGAAACTTTCTACCATTCCGTTTATTATGACACGCTTCATTATTTTCATATTGCTATGCATGATCATGTAGTTGACATCGTATTTGTGGCAAAGCCACCGTTCATAAATCTTTCGTACATGTCACTCTTGAATCATTGCACATCCTGGTACACCGCCGAAGGCATTCATATAGAGTCATATTTTGTTCTAAGTATCGAGTTGTAATTCTTGAGTTCTAAATAAATAGAAGTGTGATGATCATCATTATTAGAGCATTGTCCCGTGTGCGGAAATAAGAAAAAGAGGCCAAAGAAGCCAATAAAAAAAAGAGGCCAAAGAAGCCAATGAAAAAAAAGAAAAAGAGAGAAGGGACAATGTTAATATCCTTTTTTCACACTTGTGCTTCAAAGTAGCACCATGGTATTCATGATAGAGAGTCTCTTGTTTTGTCACTTTCATATACTAGTGGGAATTCTTCATTATAGAACTTGGCTTGTATATTCCAACGATGGGCTTCCTCAAATGCCCTAGGTCTTCATGAGCAAGCAAGTTGGATGCACACCCACTTAGTTTCTTTTTGAGCTTTCATACATTTATACCTCTAGTGCATCCGTTGCATGGCAATCCCTACTCACTCACATTGATATCTATTAATGGGCATCTCCATAGCCCATTGATACGCCTAATTGATGTGAGACTATCTCCTCATTTTTGTCTTCTCCACAACCACCATTCTATTCCACCTATAGTGCTATGTCCATGGCTCACACTCATGTATTGCGTGAAAGTTGAAAAAGTTTTAGAATACTAAAGTACAAAACAATTGCTTGGCTGAAACCGGGGTTGTGCATGATTTGAATATTTTGTGTGACGAAGATGGAGCATAGCCAAACTATATGATTTTGTAGGGATGAACTTTCTTCGGCCATGTTATTTTGAGAAGACATATTTGCTTTGTTAGTATACTTGAAGTATTATTATTTTTATGTCAATATTAAACTTTTGTCTTGAATCTTTCGGATCTGAACATTCATGCCACAATAAAGAAAATTACATTGATAAATATGTTAGGTGGCATTCCACATCAAAATTTTTGTTTTTATCATTTACCTACTCGAGGACGAACATGAATTAAGCTTGGGGATGCTTGGTACGTCTCCAACGTATCTATAATTTTTGATTGTTCCATGCTATTATATTATCTGTGTTGGATGTTTAATGGGCATTAATATGCTATTTTATATTATTTTTGGGGCTAACCTATTAATCGAGGGGCCAGTGCTAGTTTCTGTTTTTTTTTGCCTATTTTAGAGTTTTGCCGAAAAGGAATACCAAACGGAGTCCAAACGGAATGAAACCTTCGCGATGATCTTTCTTAGACCGAAAGCAAACCAGAAGACTTGGATATGAAGTCAGAGAGCCAACGAGGCAGCCACGAGGTAGAAGGGCACGCCCAGGGGGGTAGGGCACGCCCCCACCCTCGTGGGCCCCTCGTAGCTCCCCTGACCTAGTTCCTTTGCCTATATATACTCTTATACCCTAAAAACATCTAGGGGAGCCACGAAACCACTTTTCCACCATCGCAACCTTCTGTACCCGTGAGATCCCATCTTGGGCCTTTTCCGGCGTCCTGTCGGAGGGGGATTCGATCATGGAGGGCTTCTACATCAACACCATTACCACTCTAGTGAAGCGTTTGTAGTTTACCATAGACCTCCGGGTCCATAGTTATTAGCTAGATGGCTTCTTCTCTATCTTTGATTCTCAATACCAAGTTCTCCTCGATGTTCTTGGAGATCTATTCGATGTAATACTCTTTTGCGGTGTGTTTGCCGAGATCCGATGAATTGTGGATTTATGATCAAGATTATCTATGAATATTATTTTGTTCTTCTCTGAATTCTTATATGCATGATTTGATATCTTTGTAAGTCTCTTAGAATTATCGCTTTAGTTTGGCCTACTAGATTGATCTTTCTTGCAATCGGAGAAGTGCTTAGCTTTGGGTTCAATCTTGCGGTGTCCTTTCCAAGTGACAGTAGGGGCAGCAAGGCATGTATTGTATTATTTCCATCGAGGATAACAAGATGGGTTTTTTATCATATTGCTTGAGTTAATTCCTCTACATCATGTCATCTTGCTTAATGTGTTACTCCGTTCTTTATGAACCTAATACTCTAGATGCATGTTGGATAGCGGTCGATGTGTGGAGTAATAGTAGTAGATGCAGGCAGGAGTCAGTCTACTTGACACGGACGTGATGCCTATGTTCATGATCATTGCCTTAGATGTCATCATAACTATACGCTTTTCTATCAATTGCTCGGCAGTAATTTGTTCACCCACCGTAATATATGCTATCTTGAGAGAAGCCACCAGTGAAACCTATGGCCCCAGGTCTCTTTTCCATAATATTGAATCTCGTTTACATCTTGCTAGTTTCTGATCTACTATTTTGCAATCTTTACTTTCCAATCTATACTTTCCAATCTATAAACCAAAAATATTTACTTTACCATTTATCTGTCTCTATCAGATCTCACTTTTGCGAGTGACCGTGAAGGGATTGACAACCCCTTTATCACATTGGTTGCAAGTTGTTAATTGTTTGTGCAGGTATTCGGTGACTTGTGCGTCGTCTCCTACTGGATTGATACCTTGGTTCTCAAAAACTATGGGAAATACTTACGCTACTTTGCTACATCACCCTTTCCTCTTCAAGGGAAAACCAACGCAATCTCAAGAGGTAGCAATGCATAACCCCAAAACAATAGTGGTAAATCGGTAAGAGACATCATAGATCGCACCATATCTAATAAAGTATGGTTACGATGTTCGGACACACCATTACGCTGTGGTGTTCCAGGTGGCATGAGTTGTGAAACTATTCCACATTGTTTTAAATGAAGGCCAAACTCGTAACTCAAATATTCACCTCCACGATCAGATCGCATAAATTTTATTTTCTTGTTACGACGATTCTCCACTTCACTCTGAAATTCTTTGAACTTTTCAATGTGTTTCATTAAGTAGATATACCCATATATTCTTAAATCATCTATGAAGGTCAGAAAATAACGATACCCGCCACAAGCCTCAACACTCATCGGACCGCATACATCGGTATGTATTATTTCCAATAAGTCATTGGCTCGTTCCATTGTTTCGGAGAATGGAGTTTTAGTCATGTTGCCCATTGATGACCCACAAGTGTAGGGGATCTATCGTAGTCCTTTCGATAAGTAAGAGTGTCGAACCCAACGAGGAGCAGACGGAAATGACAAGCAGTTTTCAGTAAGGTATTCTCTGCAAGCACTGAAATTATCGGTAACAGATAGTTTTGTAATAAGGTAATTTGTAATGGGTAACAAGCAATGAAAGTAAATAAGGTGCGGCAAGGTGGCCCAATCCTTTTTGTAGCAAAGGACAAGCCTGGACAAGTTCTTATATAAAGAAAAGCGCTTCCGAGGACACATGGGAATTATCCTCAAGCTAGTTTTCATCACACTCATATGATTCACGTTCGTTACTTTGATAATTTGATATGTGGGTGGACTAGTGCTTGGGTACTGCCCTTTCTTGGACAAGCATCCCACCTATGATTAACCCCTATTGCAAGCATCCGCAACCACAAAATAAGTATTAAGGTAAACCTAACCATAGCATGAAACATATGGATCCAAATCAGCCCCTTACGAAGCAACACATAAACTAGGGTTTAAGCTTCTGTCACTCTAGAAACCCATCATCTACTTATTACTTCCCAATGCCTTCCTCTAGGACCAAATAATGGTGAAGTGTCATGTAGTCGATGTTCACATAACACCACTAGAGGAGAGACAAGATACATCTCATCAAAATATCGAACGAATACCAAATTCACATGACTACTAATAGCAAGACTTCACCCATGTCCTCAGGAACAAACGTAACTACTCACAAAGCATATTCATATTCATGATCAGAGGAGTATTAATATGCATTAAGGATCTGAACAAATGATCTTCCACCGAATAAACCAACTAGCATCAACTACAAGGAGTAATCAACACTACTAGCAACCCACAGGTACCAATCTGAGGTTTTGGTACAAAGATTGGATACAAGAGATGAATTAGGATTTGAGAGGAGATGGTGCTGGTGAAGATGTTCATGGAGTTTGACCCCCTCCCGATGAGAGGATCGATGGTGATGACGATGGTGATGATTTCCCCATCCCGGAGGGAAGTTTCCCGGGCAGAACAGCTCCACCGGAGCCCTAGATTGGTTCCGCCAAGGTTCTGCCTTGTGGCGGCGGAGTTTCGTCCCGTAAGCTTGCTTATGATTTTTTCCAAGGTAAAAGACTTCATATAGCAGAAGATGGTCACCGGAGGGCTGCCAGGGGGCCCACGAGGTAGCGGCGCGCCCAGGGGGTAGGGCGCGCCCCCACCCTCTTGGCTAGGGTGTGGGCCCCCTCTGGTACATCTTCCACTCAATATGTATTATTAATTCCAAAATGACTTTCGTGGAGTTTCAGGACTTTTGGAGCTGTGCAGAATATGTTTCCAATATTTGCTCCTTTTCCAGCCCAGAATCCCAGCTGTCGGCATTCTCCCTCTTCATGTAAACCTTGTAAAATAAGAGAGAATAGCCATAAGTATTGTGACATAACATGTAATAACAGTCCATAATGCAATAAATATCGATATAAAAGAATTATGCAAAATGGACATGTCACCCATGAGGCACGGTTCACAAGTATCAAATGATTCATAATCAAGTGATTCCAAAAGTCCATCTGCATGGAGTTTCTTCATGCGTTTTACATCGATATGACCTAAGCGGCAGTGCCACAAATATGTTACACTATCATTATCAACTTTGCATCTTTTGGCATCAATATTATGAATATGTGTATCACCACGATCAAGATTCAACAGAAATAGACCACTCTTCAATCTTGCATGACCATAAAAGATATTATTCATATAAATAGAACAACCATTATTCTTTGATTTAAATGAATAACCGTCTCACACAAAACAAGATCCAGATATAATGTTCGTGCTCAACACTGGCACCAAATAACAATTATTCAGGTCTAAAACTAATCTCGAAGGTAGATGTAGAGGTAGCATGCCGACGACTATCACATCAACCTTGGAATCATTCCTGACGCGCATCGTCACCTCATCCTTAGCCAATCTTCGTTTAATCCGTAGTCCCTGTTTCGAGTTACAAATATGAGCAACCAAACCGGTATCAAATACCCAGGCACTACTACGAGAATTAGTAGGGTACACATCAATAAAATGTATATCAAATATACCTTTGTTCACTTCACCATCATTCTTATCCGCCAAATACTTGGGGCAGTTCTGCTTCCAGTGACCAGTCCCTTTGCAGTAGAAGCACTCAGTTTCAAGCTTAGATCCAGCTTTGGGTTTCTTCCCGGGAGTGACAACTTGCTTGCCATTCTTCTTGAAGTTCACCTTCTTTCCTTTGCCCTTTTTCTTGAAACTAGTGGTCTTGTTAACCATCAACACTTGATGCTCCTTCTTGATTTCTACCTCTGCAGCCTTTAGCATTGCGAAGAGCTCGAGAATAGTCTTCTCCATCCCTTGCATATTGTAGTTCATCATGAAGCCTTTATAGCTTGGTGGCAGTGATTGAAGAACTCTGTCAATGACACAATCATCTGGAAGATTAACTCCCAGCTGAGTCAAGTGATTATGATATCCAGACATTCTGAGTATGTGTTCACTAACAAAACTGTTCTCCTCCATCTTGTAGCTATAGAACTTGTTGGAGACTTCATATCTCTCAACTCGGGCATTTGCTTGAAATATTAACTTCAACTCCTGGAACATCTCCTATGGTCCATGACATTCAAAACGTCTTTGAAGTCTAGATTCTAAGCCGTAAAGCATGGCACACTGAACTAACGAGTAGTCATCAGATCGAGCTTGCCAGATGTTCATAACGCCAGCTTCTGCTCCTGCAGCAGGCCTTTCACCTAGCGGTGCATCAAGGACATAATTCTCATGTGTAGCAATGAGGATAATCCTCAAGTTATGGACGCAGTCTGTGTAGTTTCTACCATCATCTTTCAACTTAGCTTTCTCTAGGAACGCATTAAAATTCAAGGGAATGGTAGCACGGGCCATTGATGTACAACATAGATATGCAAAAACTATCAGGACTAAGTTCATGAT
The DNA here is from genome assembly GCA_021437245.1 of Aegilops speltoides. NCBI lineage: Eukaryota > Viridiplantae > Streptophyta > Magnoliopsida > Poales > Poaceae > Aegilops > Aegilops speltoides. Next base: position 229,676,441 of record CM038145.1, read on the forward strand.
AAATTAAGTTCAATTAATCATATTACTTAAGAACTACCACTTAGATAGACATCCCTCAAGTCATCTAAATGATACGTGATCCAAATCAACTAAACCATGTCCGATCATCACGTGAGATGGAGTAATCATCAATGGTGAACATCTCTATGTTGATCATATCCACTATATGATTCACGTTCGACCTTTCGGTCTCTATTGTTTTGAGGCCATGTCTGTACATGCTAGGCTCGTCAAGTTTAACCCGAGTATTCTGCATGTGCAAAACTGGCTTGCACCCGTTGTATGTGAACGTAGAGCCTATCACACCCGATCATCACGTGGTGTCTCAGCACAAAAAACTTTCGCAACGGCGCATACTCGGGGAGAACACTTATACCTTGAAATTTTAGTTCAGGGATCCTCTTATAATGCTACCGCCGTACTAAGCAAAATAAGATGCAAAAAGACAAACATCACATGCAATCAAAATATGTGACATGGCATGGCCATCATCATCTTGTGCTTTTGATCTCCATCTCCAAAGCAACGTCATGATCTCCATCGTCACCGACTTGACACCTTGATCTCCATTGTAGCGTTGTGGTCATCTCTCCAACTATTAGTTCTACGACTATTGCTACCGCTTAGTGATAAAGTAAAGCAATTACATGGCGTTTGTATTTCATACAATAAAGCGACAACCATAAGGCTCCTGGCAGTTGCTGATAACTTCTACAAAACATGATCATCTCATACAACAATGTATATCACATCATGTCTTGACCATATCACATCACAGCATGCCCTGCAAAAACAAGTTAGACGTCCTCTACTTTGTTGTTGCAAGTTTTACGTGGCTACTACGGGCTTCTAGCAAGAATCGTTCTTACCTACGGCACGAAACCACAATGGTGATTTATCAAGTTTGTTGTTTTAGCATTCAACAAGGACCGGTCGTGGTCAAATTCGATACAACTAAAGTTGGAGAAACAAACACCCGCCAGCCACCTTTATGCAAAACTAGTTGCACGTCTGTCGATGGAACCGGTCTCATGAACGTGGTCATGTAAGGTTGGTCCGGGCCGCTTTATCCAACAATACCGTCGAATCAAAATAAGACATTTGTGGTAAGCAGTATGACAATCACTGCCCACAACTCTTTGTGTTCTACTTGTGCATATCATCTACACATAGACCTGGCTCTGATACCACTGTTGGGAAACATAGCATGCAATTTCAAAAAAATTCCTACACTCGCGCAAGATCTATCTAGGAGATGCATAGCAACGGGAGGGGGAGAGTGTGTCCACGTACCCTCATAGACCAAAAGCGGAAGCATTTGCTTAACACGGTTGATGTACTTGAACGTCTTCTCATTTCGACCGATCAAGTACTGAACGTACGGCACCTTCGAGTTCTACACAAGTTCAGCACGATGACGTCCCTCGAAATATTGATCCAACAGAGTGTCGAGGAAGTAGACAAGTTCCATTAGCACGATGGCGTGGTCTCGGTGATGGTGATGTGATCCACACACGGCTTCGCCTAAGTACCGCGAGAATATGACCGGAGGCGTAAATTGTGGAGGGGGGCGCCGCACACGGCTTGGAACAATTGATGTGTATTGTAGGCACCCTCGGTATATAAAATAGGGACAGGGAGGGGGCCGTCCCTAGGCGCGCCCAAGTAGGAGGAATCCTACTTGGGCTCCTAGTTGAATTCACCCCCTCCCACTTCCTTTTACCTGAGGGGGAATGGGGGAAAGAGAGAGAGGGGGAGAAGGAAAGGGAGGCGCCTCCCTCTCCCCTAGTCCAATTAGATCTCCTTCCTAGTGGGGGGCATGCCACCCCTTTGTGGGCTGGTGTGCTTCCCTCCTATGGCCCATATGGCCCATATCTTTCCCCGGGGGGTTCCGGTAACCCCTCCGGTATTGTACCCGATACATTCTGGAACACTTTCGGTGTCCAAATACTACCTTCCAATATATCAATCTTTACCTCTTGACCATTTCGAGAGTCCTCGTCATGTCCGTGACCTCATCTGGGACTCCGAACAACATTCGGTCACCAAATCACATAACTCATATAATACAAATTATCATCGAAAATTAAGCGTGCGGACCCTACGGGTTCGAGAACTATGTAGACATGTCTGAGACACCTCTCCGGTCAATAACCAATAGTAGAACCTGGATGCTCATATTGGCTCCCACATATTCTACGAAGATCTTTATCGGTCGAACCGCTATGACAACATACTGAAGGAAATATGCCCTAGAGGCAATAATAAAGTTATTATTTATTTCCTCGTATCACGATAAATGTTTATTATTCATGCTAGAATTGTATTAACCGGAAACATAATACATGTGTGAATACATAGACAAACACAACGTCACTAGTATGCCTCTACTTGACTAGCTTATTAATCAAAGATGGTTATGTTTCCTAACCATAGACATGTGTTGTCATTTGATTAATGGGATCACATCATTAGGAGAATGATGTGATTGACATGACCCATTCCGTTTAGCTTAGCACTTGATCGTTTAGTATATTGCTATTGCTTTCTTCATGACTTATACATGTTCCTGTAACTATGAGATTATGCAACTTCCGTTTACTGGAGGAACACTTTGGGTGCTACCAAACTTCACAACGTAACTGGGTGATTATAAAGGAGTACTACAGGTGTCTCTGAAGGTACATGTTGAGTTGGCGTATTTCGAGATTAGGTTTTGTCACTCCGACTGTCGGAGAGGTATCTCTGGGCCCTCTCGGTAATGCACATCACTATAAGCCTTGCAAGCAATGTGACCAATGAGTTGGTTACGGGATGATGCATTACGTAACGAGTAAAGAGACTTGCCGGTAACGAGATTGAACTAGGTATTGGATACCGACGATCGAATCTCGGGCAAGTAACATACCGATGACAAAGGGAACAACGTATGTTGTTATGCGGTTTGACCGATAAAGATGTTCGTAGAATATGTAGGAACCAATATGGGCATCTAGGTTCCGCTATTGGTTGTTGACCGAGAATAGTTCTAGGTCATGTCTACATAGTTCTCGAACCCGTAGGGTCCGCACGCTTAACGTTACGATGATAGTTTTATTATGAGTTTATAAGTTTTTATGTACCGAAGTTTGTTCGGAATCCCGGATAAGATCACGGACATGACGAGGAGTCTCGAAATGGTCGAGACATAAAGATCGATATATTGGACGGCTATATTCGGACACCGGAAGTGCTCCGGGTGATTTCGGAGAAAACCGGAGTGCGGGAGGGTTACCGGAACCCACCCGGGAGAAGTAATGGGCCTCATGGGCCTTAGTGGAGAGAGAGAGGGGCGGCCAGGGTGGGCCGCGCGCCCCTCCCCCTCTAGTCCAAATTGGACTAGGAGGGGCCCCCTTCCTCTCCTCTCCCCTTCCTTTCCCCCTAGTAGGAGTAGGAAAGGGGAGTCCTACTCCTACTAGGAGGAGGACTCCTCCTCTGGCGCGCCTCTAGGGCCGGCCGCCTCCCCTGCTCCTTTATATACGGGCGGGGGCACCCTAGAGACACAAGTTGATCTACGGATCGTTCCTTAGCCGTGTGCGGTGCCCCTCCACCATATTCCACCTCGGTCATATCGTCGTGGAGTTTAAGCGAAGCCTGCGCGGTAGAACATCATCATCGTCACCACGCCGTCGTCGTGGAACTCATCCCCAAGCTTTGCTGGATCGGAGCCGGGGATCGTCATCGAGCTGAACGTGTGCTGAACTCGGAGGTGCCGTACGTTCGGTGCTTGGATCGGTCGGATCGTGAAGACGTACGACTACATCAACCGTGTTGTCATAACGCTTCCGCTTACGGTCTACGAGGGTACGTGGACAACACTCTCCCCTCTCGTTGCTATGCCATCACCATGATCTTGCGTGTGCGTAGGATTTTTTTTGAAATTACTATGTTCCCCAACAGTGGCATCTGAGCCTAGGTTTTATGCGTTGATGTTATATGCACGAGTAGAACACAAATGAGTTGTGGGCGATACAAGTCATACTGCTTACCATCATGTCATACTTTGGTTCAGCGGTATCGTGAGATGAAGCAGCCCGGACCGACATTACACGTACGCTTACGCGAGACTGGTTTCACCGTTACGAGCACTCGTGCTTAAAGGTGGCTGGCGGGTGTCTGTCTCTCTCACTTTAGCTGAATCGAGTGTGGCTACGCCCGGTCCTTGCGACGGTTAAAACAACACTAACTTGACGAACTATCGTTGTGGTTTTGATGCGTAGGTAAGAACGGTTCTTGCTAAACCCGTAGCAGCCACGTAAAATTCGCAACAACAAAGTAGAGGACGTCTAACTTGTTTTTGCAGGGCATGTTGTGATGTGATATGGTCAAGACGTGATGCTATATTGTATGAGATGATCATGTTTTGTAACCGAAGTTATCGGCAACTGGCAGGAGCCATATGGTTGTCGCTTTATTGTATGAAATGCAAACGCCCTGTAATTGCTTTACTTTATCACTAAGCGGTAGCAATAGTCGTAGAAGCAATAGATGGTGTAACAACAACGATGCTACGATGGAGATCAAGGTGTCGCGCCGGTGACGATGGTGATCACGACGGTGCTTTGAAGATGGAGATCACAAGCACAAGATGATGATGGCCATATCATATCACTTATATTGATTGCATGTGATGTTTATCCTTTATGCATCTTATCTTGCTTTGATTGACGGTAGCATTTTAAGATGATCTCTCACTAATTATCAAGAAGTGTTCTCCCTAAGTATGCACCTTTGCGAAAGTTTTTCATGCTGAGACACCACGTGATGATCGGGTGTGATAGGCTCTACGTTCGAATACAACGGGTGCAAAATAGTTGCACACGCGGAATACTCGGGTTAAACTTGACAAGCCTAGCATATACAGATATAGCCTCGGAACACGGAGACCGAAAGGTCGAACGTGAGTCATATAGTAGATATGATCAACATAGTGATGTTCACCATTGAAACTACTCCATCTCACGTGATGATCGGACATGGTTTAGTTGATTTGGATCACGTGATCACTTAGATGACTAGAGAGATGTCTGTCTAAGTGGGAGTTCTTAAGTAATATGATTAATTGAACTTAAATTTATCATGAACTTAGTACCTGATAGTATTTTGCTTGTCTATGTTTGTTGTAGATAGATGGCTCGTGTTGTTGTTCCGTTGAATTTTAATGCGTTCCTTGAGAAAGCAAAGTTGAAAGATGATGGTAGCAATTACACGGAATGGGTCCGTAACCTGAGGATTATCCACATTGCTGCATAGAAGAATTACGTCCCGAAGCACCGCTGGGTGCCGAACCTGCTGCTGATATAACCGACGACGTTAAGAACGTCTGGCGAGCAAAGCTGATGACTACTCGATAGTTCGAGGTGCCATGCTTTACGGCTTAGAACCGGGTCTTCAACGACGTTTTGAGCGTCATGGAGCATATGAGATGTTCCAGAGTTGAAGTTAATATTTCAAGCAAATGCCCGGATTGAGAGATATGAAGTCTCCAATAAGTTCTATAGCTGCAAGATGGAGGAGAATAGTTACACAAGTGAACACATACTCAAAATGTCTGGGTATAACAATCACTTGATTCAACTGGAGTTAATCTTCACGATGATAGTGTCATTGACAGAATTCTTCAATCACTGCCACCAAGCTACAAGAGCTTCGTCATGAACTATAACATGCAAGGGATGGACAAGACTATTCCCGAGCTCTTCGCAATGCTAAAGGCCGTGGAGGTAGAAATCAAGAAGGAGCATCAAGTGTTGATGGTTAACAAGAGCACCAGTTTCAATAAAAAGGGCAAAGGGAAGAAGAAGGGGAACTTCAAGAAGAACAGCAAACAAGTTGCTGCTCAAGAGAAGAAACCCAAGTCTGGACCTAAGCCTGAAACCGAGTGCTTCTACTGCAAGTAGACTGGACACTGGAAGCGGAACTGCCCTAAGTATTTGGCGGATAAGAAGGATGGCAAAGTGAACAAAGGTATATGTGATATACATGTTATTTATGTGTACCTTACTAATGCTCGCAGAGTACACAGGTATTTGATACTGGTTCTGCTTGCTAATATTTGCAACTCAAACAGGACTACGGATTAGCGAAGATTGGCTAAGGACGAGGTGACGATCGCGTGGGAAATGGTTCCAAAGTCGATGTGATCGCAGTCGGCACGCTACCTCTACATCTACCATCGGGATTAGTTTTAGACCTAAATAATTGTTATTTGGTGCCAGCGTTGAGCATGAACATTATATCTGGATCTTGTTTGATGCGAGACGGTTATTCATTTAAATCGGAGAATAATGGTTGTTCTATTTATATGAGTAATATCTTTTATGGTCATGCACCCTTGAAGAGTGGTCTATTTTTATTAAATCTCGATAGTAGTGATACACATATTCATAGTGTTGAAACCAAAAGATGCAGAGTTGATAATGATAGTGCCACTTACTTGTGGCACTGCTGTTTAGGTCATATCGGTGTAAAGCGCATGAAGAAACTCCATACTGATGGGCTTTTGGAGTCACTTGATTATGAATCACTTGGTACTTGCGAACCATGTCTCATTGGCAAGATGACTAAAACACCGTTCTCTGGAACTATGGAGCGAGCAACTGATTTGTTGGAAATCATACATACTGATGTTTGTGGTCCAATGAACATTGAGGCTCGCGGCGGATATTGTTATTTTCTCACCTTCATAGATGATTTAAGCAGATATGGGTATATCTACTTAATGAAACACAAGTCTGAAACATTTGAAAAGTTCAAAGAATTTCGGAGTGAAGTGGAAAACCATCGTAACAAGAAAATAAAGTTTCTACGATCTGATCGTGGAGGAGAATATTTGAGTTACGAGTTTGGTTTACATTTGAAACAATGCGAAATAGTTTTGCAACTCACGCCACCCGGAACACCACAACGAAATGGTGTGTCCGAACATCGTAATCGTACTTTACTAGATATGGTACGATCTATGATGTCTCTTACTGATTTACCGCTATCGTTCTGGGGTTATGCTTTAGAGACGGCCGCATTCATGTTGAATAGGGCACCATCAAAATCCGTTGAGACGACGCCTTATGAACTGTGGTTTGGCAAGAAACCAAAGTTGTCGTTTCTTAAAGTTTGGGGCTGCGATGCTTATGTGAAGAAACTTCAACCAGATAAGCTCGAACGTAAATCGGAGAAATGTGTCTTCATAGGATACCCAAAAGAGACTATTGGGTACACCTTCTATCACAGATCTGAGGGCAAGATTTTTGTTGCTAAAATCGGATCCTTTCTAGAGAAGGAGTTTCTCTCGAAAGAAGTGAGTGGGAGGAAAGTAGAACTTGATGAGATAACTGTATCTGCTCCCTTATTGGAAAGTAGTTCATCAAAAGAACCGGTTCCTGTGACAACTACACCAATTAGTGAGGAAGCTGATGATATTGATCATGAAACTTCAGATCAAGTTTCTACTGAACCTCGTAGGTCTACCAGAGTAAGATTCGCAACGGAGTGGTACGGTAATCCTATTCTAGAAGTCATGTTACTTGACCATGATGAACCTACGAACTATGAGGAAGCGATGATGAGCCCAGATTCCGCAAAATGGCTAGAGGCCATGAAATCTGAGATGGGATCCTTGTATGAGAAAAAAGTATGGACTTTGGTTGACTTGCCCGATGATCGGCAAGCCATTGAGAATAAATGGATCTTTAAGAAGAAGACTGACGCTGATGATAATGTAACTGTCTATAAAGCTCGACTTGTTGCGAAAGGTTTTCGACAAGTTCAAGGGGTTGACTACGATGAGACTTTCTCACCCGTAGCGATGCTTAAGTCTGTCCGAATCATGTTAGCTATTGCTGCATTTCATGATTATGAAATTTGGCAAATGGATGTCAAAACTACATTCTTGAATGGATTTCTGGAAGAAGAGTTGTATATGATGCAGCCAGAAGGTTTTGTTGATCCAAAGAGTGCTAACAAAGTGTGCAAGCTCCAGTGATCCATTTATGGACTGGTGCAAGCATCTCGGAGTTGGAATAAACGCTTTGATAGTGTGATCAAAGCATATGGTTTTATACAGACTTTTGGAGAAGCCTGTATTTACAAGAAAGTGAGTGGGAGCTCAGAGCATTTCGATATTATATGTAGATGAAATATTATTAATTGGAAATGATATAGAATTTCTGGATAGCATAAAGGGATACTTGAATAAAAGTTTTTCAATGAAAGACCTCAGTGAAGCTGCTTACATATTGGGCATCAAGATTTATAGAGATAGATCAAGACGCTTAATAGGACTTTCACAAAGCACATACCTTGATAAAATTTTGAAAAAGTTCAAAATGGATCAGGCAAAGAAAGGGTTCTTGCCCGTGCTTCAAGGTGTGAAGTTGAGTCAAACTCAATGCCCGACCACAGCGGAAGATAGAGAGAATATGAAAGATGTTCCCTATGCTTCAGCCATAGGCTCTATCATGTATGCAATGTTGTGTACCAGACCGACATATGCTTATCAATAAGCTTGGCAGAAGGTACCAAAGTAATCCAGAGTGGATCATCGACAGCGGTCAAGAACATCCCAAATACCGAAAAGGACTAAGGATATGTTTCTCGTATATGGAGGTGACAAAGAGCTAGTCGTAAATGGTTACGTTGATGCAAGCTTTGACACCGATCCGGACGATTCTAAATCGCAAACCGGATCGTATTTTTATTAAACGGTGGAGCTGTAAGTTGGTGCGATTCTAAACAAAGCGTCGTGGCGGGATCTACATGTGAAGCGGAGTACATAGCTGCTTGAAGCAGCAAATGAAGGAGTCGGATGAAGGAGTTCATTTCCGATCTAGGTGTCATACGTAGTGCATCGGGACCAATGAAGATCTTCTGTGACAATCTCGGTGCAATTGCCTTGGCAAAGGAATCCAGATTTCACAAGAGGACCAAGCACATCAAGAGATGCTTCAATTCCATCCGGACCAAGTCCAAGTGGGAGACATAGAAATTTGCAAGATACATACGGATCTGAATGTTGCGCACCCATTGACTAAGCCTCTCTCACGAGCAAAACATGGTCACACCAAGACTCCATGGGTGTTAGAATCATTACTATGTAATCTAGATTATTGACTCTAGTGCAAGTGGGAGATGAAGGAAATATGCCATAGAGGCAATAATAAAGTTATTATTTATTTCCTCATATCATGATAAATGTTTATTATTCATGCTAGAATTGTATTAACCGGAAACATAATACATGTGTGAATACATAGACAAACACAACGTCACTAGTATGCCTCTACTTGACTAGCTTATTAATCAAAGATGGTTATGTTTCCTAACCATAGACATGTGTTGTCATTTGATTAATGGGATCACATCATTAGGAGAATGATGTGATTGACATGACCCATTCCGTTTAGCTTAGCACTTGATCGTTTAGTATATTGCTATTGCTTTCTTCATGACTTATACATGTTCCTGTAACTATGAGATTATGCAACTTCCGTTTACCGCAGGAACACTTTGGGTGCTACCAAACGTCACAACGTAACTGGGTGATTATAAAGGAGTACTACAGGTGTCTCCGAAGGTACATGTTGAGTTGGCGTATTTCGAGATTAGGTTTTGACACTCCGACTGTCGGAGAGGTATCTCTGGGCCCTCTCGGTAATGCACATCACTATAAGCCTTGCAACCAATGTGACCAATGAGTTGGTTACGGGATGATGCATTACGTAACGAGTAAAGAGACTTGCCGGTAACGAGATTGAACTAGGTATTGGATACCGACGATCGAATCTCGGGCAAGTAACATACCGATGACAAAGGGAACAACGTATGTTGTTATGCGGTTTGACCGATAAAGATCTTCGTAGAATATGTAGGAACCAATATGGGCATCCAGGTTCCGCTATTGGTTATTGACCGAGAATAGTTCTAGGTCATGTCTACATAGTTCTCGAACCCATAGGGTCCGCACGCTTAACATTACGATGACAGTTTTATTATGAGTTTATAAGTTTTGATGTACCGAAGTTTGTTCGGAGTCCCGGATGTGATCACGGACATGACGAGGAGTCTTGAAATGGTCGAGACATAAAGATCGATATATTGGACGGCTATATTCGGACACGGAAGTGTTCGGGTGATTTGGAGAAAACGGAGTGCCGGAGGGTTACCGAACCCCCGGGAGAAGTAATGGGACTCATGGGCCTTAGTGGAGAGAGAGGCCGGCTGTGGGCCGCGCCCCCCCCCTCTGGTCCGGTGGACTAGGAGGCGGCGCCCTTCCTTCTCCTCTCCCCTTCCTTTCCCCTCCTAGTAGGAGTAGGAAAGGGGAGTCCTCTCTACTAGGAGGAGGACTCCTCCTCTGCACGCCCTCTAGGGCCGGCCGGCCTCCCCTGCTCCTTTATATACGGGCGGGGGCACCCTAGGAGACACAAGTTGATCTACGGATCGTTCCTTAGCCGTGTGCGGTGCCCCTCCACCATATTCCACCTCGGTCATATCATCGCGGAGTTTAGGCGAAGCCTGCGCGATAGAACATCATCATCGTCACCACGCCGTCGTGCTGACGGAACTCATCCCCGAAGCTTTGCTGGATCGGAGCCCGGGGATCGTCATCGAGCTGAACGTGTGCTGAACTCGGAGGTGCCGTACGTTTGGTGCTTGGATCGGTCGGATCGTGAAGACGTACGACTACATCAACCGCGTTGTCATAACGCTTCCGCTTACGGTCTATGAGGGTACGTGGACAACACTCTCCCCTCTCGTTGCTATGCCGTCACCATGATCTTGCGTGTGCGTAGGAATTTTTTTGAAATTACTACGTTCCCCAAGACATACGTTATTCCCTTTGTCATCGGTATGTTACTTGCCCGAGATTCGATCGTCGGTATCTTCTTACCTAGTTCAATCTCATTACCAGCAAGTCTATTTACTCGCTCCGTAATGCATCATCCCACAACTAACTCATTAGTCACCTTGCTTGCAAGGCTTCATATGATGTGTGTTACCGAGAGGGCCCAGAGATACCTCTCTGATACTCTGAGTGACAAATCCTAATCTCGATCTATGCCAACCCAACAAACACCTTCTGTGATCCTATAGAGCATCTTTATAATCACACAGTTGCATTGTGACATTTGATAGCACACAAGGCATTCCTCCGGTGTCCGGGAGTTGCATAATCTCATAGTCGGAGGAATATGTATTTGACATGAAGAAAGCAGTAGCAATAAAACTGAATGGTCATTATGCTATGCTAACGGATGGGTCTTGTCCATCACATCATTCTCCTAATGATGTGATCCCGTTCATCAAATGATAACATATGTCCACGGCTAGGAAACTTAACCATCTTAGATCAACGAGTTAGTCTAGTAGAGGCATACTAGGGACATGGTGTTTTGTCTATGTATTCACACATGTATCAAGTTTCCGGTTTAATACAATTCTAGCATGAATAATAAACATTTATCATGAATAAGGAAATATAAAATAAAAACTTTATTATTGCCTCTAGGGCATATTTCCTTCAGATGTGGGCCATCTGATGAAAGGAATATCTAACCATTGCGGAGGCACCGAACGGCACGGGAAAATCTGTCGGTTGGGCGGAAGTGTTTCCTCTAGAATTCACCTCATATTCCCAGAAGAAATATTTCTTGAAATCAACTAAAATTGAACCAACACTGATTACATGTGAGTTGCTAATTTGAGCTTGCTAGCAGATCAAAACTTGCTACTGGGTCTCAACACATGTATAGATGATATTTGTATAACTTTGGTATGTTATTTTTTCAAACTCGCGTTTTGCACCATAATTTTTCCCCAAAATTATCTATAGTTTCTAGACATGAGTTTGGCATTGAGAAAATCAACTTTGTGCATGTGAGCCCATAAATACATGTAGCTCTGACGGTGTGTGAAATGAATTCCATTTAATCAGTTGTTCGTAGTAATTTCATTTTTTTCTGCTTATAATAAGGAATTGGTTTACTCGGATTAGCTTTGTAATTTATGTAAATCCATCGGAACTTGATTTGGAATCTATTGTAGAGATCATTATTCATAGTACGAGGGAATCAAGGGAGATAACGCTTTGCGAGGGCTCTAAGGTGATTGTCATACTCTAGCCACCTTCCCCTCTTGCCGCCTCTGGGCATGTCGCCGGGCAAAGGCCGCTTCACATTAACAGCGTCGGGGAAGTCCGATTCAAGGGTGGCTTGGTGGAAAAATCTTGGAGGTCTTGGAGGGCTGCTGTGATCGAAGAAGGAGATGAGGGCTTTAGTGTAGGTCTTTGTCAAGTAGTGCTCTACAACGGTTGGTGAAGCTGATGGAGACCAGGGATGGCAATGGGTAGGGTATAGGTGGGTGCAACCCCCTTCCGCCCAAACCCATACCCACAGAAACTTTCTATACTCACTCATTTCAATACCCGTTGGCACAAATTGACACCCATACACATACCCATTGGGTACTATCCAATTGGTATCCAGTGGTTACAATATATATCATTTACATTTTGACAAGTAGAGAAATGACTCTAAAACTCAAGTGATGATGGGGGATCAGTCTAGCACCGATGAGGCCTCCTCCGGTGTCTGGCCTATTGGAGGCGGTAAGGGAGTACGATAAGCATTTGGTGGAAGCACGACACAGTGGGAGACGACGATGGGAACTGGGGATCGCTGGTCTGAGAGTTGAACAAGACTCCGTTGGTATTGAATCGATATTTCATTGTTTTTAGGAGTCACATAGGACTTCGGAGGAGTGGCGAGCTGGTGGCTACATGCCTATGAGCTATGGCTGGTTTAGTGAACAAGGTATTGTGGCTTGGGCCATAGGAGTTGGATGTTGACCCCATGTCAGAGTTGTTCTTTTCATTTATTAATTTCTTTCTGGATATTCACTGGGTTAACCGTGGGCGTAATTTCATACCCACATCCTACCTATATATTTTGCGGGTATGGATACCTAGTACGAATACAAAATCTTGCCAAGTCATGCCCATACCCACTGTTTTTGGGTAGGGTACCCATACCCATGGGCAAAGCTGTCATCCCTAGCCGGACGAATCCAACACCGTGAGCTTCTACGATGGCTCGGCCTCGCTATGCCCTCGAGAATATGGCGTCATAGCATGGTCCTAGACGGCGGCGAGTTCGGTCTCAATACCGCATTTTGCGTACAACGGTGTGGGTAATTTGTCTTAGTCTCTTTAGGGCATCTTCGTGTTTGGTTTGGGAAGGCGTGGCGATGGCGCTTTCTCTGTTTAGGAATAATGTCTTTCTGTGCTATCCATGTTCTATTGATGTGCTTATTACCAACAGAGGGTGTGTGGTTTTGTGTCTCTGGCGGGTCTTTCGGGATCCGGCCGTTTTAGGTTTTCAGTGAATCCGTCTGAATTTGGTCGGCTTTCACGGTCTTCAGAGTTTTTACCTGCCCTTAGCGATGTTCTTTTCTCCGGGACGCGATTTGCTTCGCAGATCGCAACCATCAACGTCTCCTGATCTGCATCAATGACTTTTGGGCCGCTCCTTTTACAAGCTTCTGGGTTTCAAAAGTTTGCTTTGCCAATGCGGAGGTCCAGAGGCGGTATCGAGCTAAGCTCATGGTGCGCCGCTAGTGGATGCAAGAAGAAGAAGACTGTGACACCCCTAAGGCTTTTATTATAGTTATATTTTTCTATACATATATGTTTGTATTTTTTTAGGGGTATATCTAAGCTTTATTGATCATAGTCCACATGAAGTGGTATACAAAAAGGATCATGGGGATGGATGAACCAAAGATGTCGCCCCTGATCAAGAGTGTTTGAAAACTTAGCTAACCTATCCGCATCAGCGTTTGATGCCTGACCTTCAAAAATAAACTTACAATTAATTAAACTAGCTCGCTGCTTAATCTCACTAATGATACAACCAGAAGTGGTACTAGTCCCTCTTTCATTGTCGTTCACCACCTGCTTAGAATCGGAGGCAATTATAACATTTTGAATCATCAAGTCTTCTGCCAGAGCCAAAACTTCTCTGCATGCCATTGCCTTGAGTGTGGCACATCGATGATTCTTAATATATGGCGTTGGGCCCTTCCGAAACAAATTCTTGTTTCTGCCAACCTTTCACCAAAATCCAATTATATTTCTTAAATTTAGGCCCAATTCACGAGGTCCAACATAGAGAAATCTAAAGAAAAGGTAACCAAAATAGATAATGTAAATCTACCATCATCTAAATTACGCTCTGCATTTTCTATTGGTTAGCCTTTAAAGTACTTGGAATACCAATGGGACTGGGAGTATATAAAGTATAAGAGCATCTTCAACACCGGCTCTCAAACCGGCGCATCCGCCCGCGAACAGAGAGACCAGTCAGCGAACAAAGATATGTGAGCCGGTCATCCAACCGAAAACGCATACATTTTAAACCGGATTTGACTACCAGACGGTTTTCATCAAAAGCGACGGAATTCATCAAAGTTTCGATAGAAAATAGTACAAGTCGTCCATAAATAGCATGTAGGTATGCATATAGTACAACAATATTTTAAATTCAACGAGATTAACCGGATGTTGAACGAGTTTTTTGTGAATGGCTCATGTTATCCCACATATACTGTTCCTTGAGTTTCATCCATTAATGTATGTGTGTGAATGGTCTGCTCACTGACCTGTAGTACATTATAGCAGTGTGTGCATGCTACACAATGTGTAGAACAACAATGGGTGAATAAGTCAATGAGTCAACATGTAGATCAAGGAGAAACAAAATTTATGATCTCCATGGTTGCCGTGTGCAATGACCACATTATCTCCAGCCGATCAACCATGCCACGATACTTTACGAGGGAGTTCTAGATGGTTAACCATCGATACACTAAGGACTTGACACTGCGTTCATGGATGATATTCATGTCACACGGCATAATGTGCTTTCACGCATGAAGCAAACCTTGCACGGTGCTGCCAAAAGAAACCTTCCCGTTCTACTCTTGCATATGAAGTCTGCAGATATGATCAACCATGCATTGCACAACAACTCATCCTCCTTCATCGAGTACCCCACCATCCTTTTTACTCTAAAAACAATATGAAGTTCGAAAATAAGCTCAATGGCATTTGACCGCACACCTATCAGGCGTGGTGTCTGCCATGAACGGCGTCGACGGGGGGGGAGGGGTGGACAATACCTGGTTGCGGATGGATCCAGGGTGGACGATGCCGTTGTACAAGGTGAATGGGGAACGTAGTAATTTCAAAAAATTTCCTACGCACACGCAAGATCATGGTGATGCATAGCAACGAGAGAGGAGAGTGTTGTCTACGTACCCTCGTAGACCGAAGCGGAAGCGATCACAACGTAGAGGAAGTAGTCGTACGATCTCCTCGCGATCCAACCGATCCTAGCGCGTTACTCGGCGCCCAGTTCTTGACACACGTGCAGCTTGATGGCGCTCCTCGGGCTCCAATCCAAGAGAGCCGGGAGGAGAGTTTTGTCAAGACGACGGCGTGGTGGCGATCTTGATGTTCTATCGGCGCAGGCTTCGCCTAAGCTTTGCGACGATATGACCGAGGTGGAATATAGTGGAGGGGGCACCGCACGGCTAAGGAACGATCCGTAGATCAACTTGTGTCTTGTGCCTAGAGGTGCCCCCCGCCTCGTATATAAAGGAGCCAGGGGAGGGGTTCGGCCGGCCAGAGGGGCGCGCAGAGGAGTCCTCCTCCCACCGAGTAGGACTCCCCCTTCCTTGTTGGAGTAGGAGAGAAGGAAAGAGGGGAGAGGAGGAAGGAAAAGGGCTGCACCCCTGTCCAATTCGGACTAGAGGGGGCTGCGCCCTTCTTCCTTTGGCCTCTTTCCTCTATTCCCGTATGGCCCAATAAGGCCCATATACTCCCGGCGAATTCCGTAACTCTCCGTACTCGAAAAATACCGAATGACTCGGAACCTTTCCGAACTCGAATATAGTCGTCAATATATCGATCTTTACGTCTCGACCATTTCGAGACTCCTCGTCATGTCCCCGATCTTATCCGGGACTCCGAACTCCTTCGGTACATCAAAACTCATAAACTCATAATATAACTGTCTTCGAAACCTTAAGCGTGCGGACCCTACGGTTCGAGAACAATGTAGACATGGCCGAGACACGTCTCCGGTCAATAACCAATAGCGGGACCTGGATGCCCATATTGGCTCCTACATATTTTACGAAGATCTTTATCGGTCGACCGCATAACAACATCGTTGTTCCTTTGTCATCGGTATGTTACTTGCCGAGATTCGATCGTCGGTATCCAATACCTAGTTCAATCTCGTTACGGCAAGTCTCTTTACTCGTTCCGTAATACATCATCTTGCAACTAACTCATTACTTGTAATGCTTGCAAGGCTTAAGTGATGTGCATTACCGAGAGGGCCAGAGATACCTCTCCGACAATCGGAGTGACAAATCCTAATCTCGAAATCGCCAACCCAACATCGCCTTTGGAGACACTGTAGTACTCCTTTATAATCACCCGATTCGTTGTGACGTTTGGTAGTACTCAAAGTGTTCCTCCGCAAACGGAGTTGCATAATCTCATAGTTATAGGAACATGTATAAGTCATGGATAAAAGCAATAGCAACATACTAAGCGATCGGTGCTAAGCTAATGGAATGGGTCATGTCAATCGATCATTCAAGTAATGATGTGACCTTGTTAATCAAATGACAACTCTTTGTCCATGGTTAGAAAACATAACCATCTTCGATTAACAAGCTAGTCAAGTAGAGGCATACTAGTGACACTCTGTTTGTCTATATATTCACACATGTATTATGTTTCCGGTTAATACAATTCTAGCATGAATAATAAACATTTATCATGATATAAGGAAATAAATAATAACTTTATTATTGCCTCTAGGGCATATTTCCTTCATTGGGCACGTTGGTGGGGGTTGCGGGCGTCCGGCAATGCCGACATCACTATGGGCGACTGCGCACACTACACCGACATGATGTTGGAAGAGCAGGAGGCCGCGTTTCGGCAGGTGTAGGCAGACTAGAGGTACAACCTCCGCCTCCTCAATGAGCACCGGCGCGCCGAGGAGCAAATCGTGGCTGGCATGAGCATCGTGACAGATGTGGACGTGGAGAGCACGAGGCGTTGCTCCTGTCCTACCGCGCCGCCCGCGACATCTGTCGCGAGCGATGACGGCACCACGTCCTGTAGGCGGAGTAAGAAGCCATGTATGTAGAGATTGACGAGGCGTTGGCGGAATTTTATGACGATACATACGACTTTGCTAGCTCTGGGTCGACTGCACCCCAACATCACGACGACGATGCCGGCACGGCGTCACCTACAGTGAGAAAGAGTATAGCATGGGAGGCCATTGGCGCTTGGGTCCCATGAAGGCCACTACTCCTCCCCTCCCATTGAGCTAAGCTTCGCGGGCTAATCATCCTTGGCCGGTTAGCTGCTTGCCCGCTTCGTGGATGCGGAGCTTTAGTTTCCAGAGCTCATGGGCGACCGACAAGCTTGCGTGCCGAACATGGGGAAGGCATGTCGTGGGAAACGGGCGCCGTCGATCATTTAGACTAGGTTAGAATAGAGTATAGTTGAAATATGTCGAAAATGTAATGCAAGTGCTCCGGTTTAGGTGAAAATAATCCGGTTTTATGTAAAAATTATACAAGTTCGAATGAAATTCGTCCGATTTGTTTAATTTTGCATCAAATTTGTTTAATTTCATTAAATTTCGTTTAAAATATCTTCAGACATTTGCGGCTACAGTTGGATAACCGGCTTCAGTGTCCATGAACTGCTCTTCGCTGGTCCACGGAATACGGTGTCCGGTTTAAGGGATGGTGTTGAACATGTCCTAAACAATCCGCAATGCTTTTCAGGTTCTAGAAGGCGGCGATCGGTGATCATGTCAGCGTTCAACAAAGTGGCCCCGTTGGCCAAGTTGGACCCCTCTTGCCCAGAATTAAACATGACTAACCTGTTCCTCTCTGTTCATAGTTATTGCCGCTTTTTTTCGCTGACCAACTACTCCTACATCTGAATCTCTGGTTTTTTTCTTTTTTGCGAATTATACATCTGAATCTCTTTCTCTGTCTACAGAAGCAAGAAAGGGAAAATATGAGCGTACGCCGCACGCCATGCTAATAAATAAATACAATTATTATTATTCCGAAAAAATACAATCAGAAATACGTACAATAAATTATTCTATTTTGAATGCAGCAACCACCTGCGCCGTACTCCTATATTGGAGCGCAAGCCAAGCCTGGCCTTCCTTCCCGTGCCGCCTCCCTTGCCTTTCCCATCCGCTGTGGATTCCTCTCGAGCGAGAGAGATCGGGGAAGGCGTCGGTCGCGTACGAGAGGGAGAGGGACGGCGGACGCCACGATGAAGTACCTGGTGCAGGTGGCGGAGGGGAGGGAGGCGGCGCCCGAGGAGGGCGGCGCGCCGTCGTCCGGGCCCGTCTACCGCTGCGCCGCCGGCGACGGCGGGGCGTCGCCGCCCGCCGTGCCGGGGCTCGAGTCATGCTGGGACATATTCCGGTACGGCTGCTCGATTTGGTTTGATTTCGTTTCGTTTCTCCCTCTCGGGAATAATTTACAAAGCTGTTACTCGTTCGGTCGGCCGGGACAGATCATGCATCCTGTTGTTCCTTCGAATGATCTTGCAATGCGGCCACAATTAGCTATAATACCTTCGCGCCGTTCAAACGGCTGGCTTTTATTCTGTACAGTATATACGCAATTGTTGACGTAACAGTTACAGTGATTTTTAAATTAAATATGAAAATCCATCGGTTATTCACACGCACAAACGTCTTGTGGTTTCCTCCTGGTCGGAATTAGATAGAAGATTCAATGCAGGCATGCCTTCAGAGGAACCTGATGCTACCTAGAATAATTTAAGGCCAGACAAGAAAACTGAAAGCGTCAACCTTGTTTTGCTCTGTCGTGTTTGCAAACTTGGGAATAAAATATTTACATACTGAGGTGGAGTACAAAACTTGTAAAAACCATAACAGAAATATTTTTACATCTTATAATATTACAGATGTGCTTCCAAACAGGTAAAAACCATAACGCTGACACAATTTCTACATACTTCATAACCAAACCTTGTCCTTATGTCCAATCTATATCTGGAACCAGAAAACTAAACTACAACTGAACACAAAGTCATTCTGAATGCTAAAAATCCTATCCAATTTCTGTGTGAAATAAATGTATTCTCTCTACAGAAACATCATTTTAATCTCCTAAAAATATGCTTGCTTGCATGTGTACAGTTTGTCTGCGGAAAAGTACCCTGACAACCCGATGATGGGCCGCCGTGAAATCGTGGACGGAAAGGTTGGTCCATGGCCCTCAGTTTCCCAAACTAGATTTCATACTTTTGCACTCAATGCTTCTCAGTTTTGTTATGGCGGATTAATTTGCAATCTCCTACCCTGTGTCAATTTCATATCAGGCTGGCAAGTACACATGGGTGACTTACAAAGAAGTATACGACACTGTGATCAAGGTAGGGGCTTCAATCCGGAGCTGCGGCATCAACAAGGTATGTGCCACCAGTGATCTGGGCATTTGATGCTTGTTTCGTGATCTTGCACACTCCTTTTTTTCTGAGATAACACTGCAAAATTGGGAAAGGTTCATGGTTCCTTTCAGTATTATTATGTGTGACTAGTGTTTAGTATTGTTCTGAAACTACTTACTGATTGATTGGTTGCTCCTTGATCATCTGCAGGGAGGACGATGTGGTATCTATGGAGGCAATAGCCCTGAGTGGGTTGTCAGTATGCAGGTATGCGATACATATCATCACTGTATGGATTAATGATGCTTAATACGTGGGGCAAATTAGAATCAATGGATGTTAGTGTGTTACCACTTTGGTTATGTTGCCGTCTTCATTAGACAGTGTTATGAAATCCTTAGTCCAATTTGTGGACCCCAGTATTCTAATGTCCAAAAGAAAGGCCCCACTTTTAGCTACATGTCCTACACCAAATTTGCCTGTTCTACCCAAAGCTAAAAAAAGTTTCTCATACATTTGTTCATATTTTTTCTAACCATCTTTAAAGAAGAAAATGTAGAAAAAACAGTGTGCATTCCTCTAATCCTCTGTACTAGGAATCTCCTAACTGTGTTATATTAAAATAATGTTGCGTCAACATTCTCTAAAAATATTTCTATAACTTTTGTTTATCACATCACAACTTTCAAAATGCCGTCACTATTTTCTCATCACTAATTTTTTTCTTTGCTTATTTTCTTAGGCCTGCAATGCCCATGGCATTTACTGTGTTCCATTGTATGACACACTTGGTAAGTTTTTCTTGGTTTCACTGGATATTGAAAAATAAATATGGTAGCTGAAACAGTGAGCACCAGAACATGGATGCATGCCCTCACATGTCAGAATTTTGAGTTTAGAAGTTGTTTAACAGTGGCATGCTGATATCTCCCATCTATTGATGTTTTTAGGTGCTGGGGCAATAGAATTTATATTGTGCCATGCAGAGGTCGAAATTGCTTTTGTGGAGGAGAAGAAGATTGGAGAGGTACATTGCTCCACTGGAACACCAACTAGTTTAACTATATGTTCCAATACTAGAAAGCATGTTGTAGTAGTAACCTCTGTTCCAAATTATTTGAAATTCTATCTTGTCATAAGTAAAAAGTTTGTCTAAGTTTATAGGAATCTATATCAACATCTGCAACACTAAATTTCATAAAATATTTTCATACTATATATATTTAATGTTATAGATATTAAGTTAGTTTTCTATAGACTTGGTCAAAACTTAAGAGAAGTTTGACTTAAGACAAAGCTTGAACTTCAAATAATTTGGAGTGGAGGGAGTACTTGGCTAATCTCAGTGCTTTATTTATTAAGAATCTCTTTCAAAGTAATTAGGTCAGTAAAATGACTATTTATCTCAGATAGAATACCTGGAGTTCTACATTCCGTGCTAATTCGGTAATTCCGTTATATATTCCATTAGGTTGTTTTCCTAATAAACACCCAAGGAGATTGTAAGATATGACATACATATGTGTTAATTGATTTATTAGAATCATCATAGCACAGTGCATGTAGAAGTTGGTGACTCTATTACATGTGATCTACCTTATGTTTTGAGTGTTTCAAATATATTTTGGGGGGTACTTTTCAGGTACTCAAGACATTACCAAACGCGGCCAAATTTTTGAAGAGTGAGTTAGACATGAGTTAGTTCTCTGTTGTTAAGCTATAGTGCCATGTATATGTTTTGTTGATATGGTCACATTTTGCTTCAAGCCATCGTGAGCTTTGGTAAGGTCAGCCCCGATCAGAAGGAAAAGGTTGAGCAGAACGGATTGTCTATCTACGCATGGTCCGAGTTTGTGCTTAAGGTAAGATTCTCACTTTCTGTGACAACTGTTTTGTGAAAATGGAGCTACTAATATGTCAAACACACTCTTTCTTGTCTATGCTTTAACCATATATTGAATTTTAAGGACATCCTTGTGAGCAATATGATTTTATATCCATCTGACACTAGAATAACTAACTTTATTTACTATTACACCTACAGGGAGATGGGGCTGAAGAGAAGTATGAACTCCCTCCAAAGGATAAGGCTGACATATGCACGATAATGTATACCAGTGGAACAACTGGTGATCCAAAGGGAGTTTTAATCTCTAATAAGAGTATTATCACAATTGTTTCAGCAGTGGATGAGTTCCTTCACAATTCAAATGAACAGGTGCAGCTATTCATATTTCACTGCCGTTTTCAGTACCTTTGAGATATATTCTCATTTCTTTTGGATCTGATTCATTGTAACAGATTCGTGAGGATGATGTTTACATTTCTTATCTTCCGCTTGCCCACATATTTGACCGTGTGATTGAGGAGGTGTTCATTCACCACGGGGCCTCAATAGGATTTTGGCGTGGAGTAAGGATGGATGAAACACACTGTTTATTGCTTGTTGCTTTCTTCATATCAAAGTAGCACATTCTGATCAATAAATAATCTGCTTCAGGATGTCAAACTCTTGGTTGAAGACATTGGAGAACTCAAGCCAACAATATTCTGTGCTGTTCCACGTGTGCTAGACAGAATCTATGGAGGTACAGTGTTAAACCTGAAATCCAAACGTAATATGCAGGTTAATATTATTCTTCTACCATCTGGGCAGGTGATAATATTGCATTCTTCTTTGATTCAGGACTTCAAGATAAAGTCTCAACTGGTGGTTTCCTAAAGAAGACATTGTTCAATGTTGCGTACAAATAGTAAGATTTATCTGATCATTCTAGTCAAGTCTTTTCTCTGACATGGTGATGAAATTCTTGTTCTTTTGTTCTGAATACTATATGATTCTGCAGCAAACAAGGGAACATGATAAAAGGAAGCAAGCATGAAGATGCTGCTTCTATTTTCGACAAACTAGTCTTCACCAAGGTACTCCAAAATGAGAATAATTCTAAAATGGCAGTTCTGATCTATACTCTGATGTTTATGCTGAGTTCAGCTTTAATTTTATCATGCAACCGTATAGGTGAAACGAGGATTAGGTGGTAGAGTGCGAGTAATTTTATCTGGCGCAGCTCCTCTATCTAATCATGTCGAGGAGTTTCTGCGTGTCGTTACATGCTCTCATGTTCTTCAAGGCTATGGTATGCTTATAGCCATATATTATGATTTTATTGCACAGAATTCAGCGAAAAGAAAAAAAAATCTTGAGTAGTTACCGAGATACCTGACTAACTTGATTGTAATTGCTTGTTTTTATAGGTCTCACAGAGACCTGTGCTGGGTCTTTTGTTTCGTTGCCAAACAACATGTCCATGCTGGGAACTGTCGGCCCTCCTGTCCCATACGTTGAAGTACGCTTAGAGTCTGTTCCTGAGATGGGGTATGATGCATTATCAAAAGAATCACCTCGTGGGGAGATTTGCATCAGAGGGGACACCTTGTTCTCAGGATACTATAAGCGAGAAGACCTCACCAAGGAAGTCTTGGTCGATGGCTGGTTCCACACAGGTATGATGTCAATGTCAGTCACGAATGGCAAGAGGAAACCAAATATTTCGTAGACTTATTCGCCAATAGGCGATGCTCATCGTAAAACAGCCATTCAACTTGCCGTTTTAAGGTCTTTGACATATCAGTCTCTCTGAATGCTTCTTTTGGATTTGCTCGTTTCCACATCTTACTGTAGGAGACATTGGTGAGTGGCAGCATGATGGAAGCATGAAGATCGTCGACCGCAAGAAAAACATCTTCAAGCTTTCCCAAGGAGAATACGTCGCGGTTGAGAATCTAGAGAACATATTTGGTCAAGCTCCTAATGTTGATTCGGTATAGTCCGGGGACAACCTCCACGCACTCATTTGCCCCCGAGTATTCCACAGCATTATATAAAAAAAATTCATGTGCTACCCACTAACTTAGACGAATTTCTTCAGATTTGGGTGTACGGAAACAGCTTTGAATCATGTCTGGTTGCGGTGATCAACCCCAACAAGCTGGGTCTGGAACGATGGGCTGAGTCCAACGGGGTTAGCGGAGACTTTGCCTCGATATGCGGAGATGCTAAAGCGAAAGAGTTCATCTTGGAAGAACTGAGCAAAACTGGCAAAGAGAAGAAGGTGAGTTGTTAACCTGGCTAGTAGTTAAACATACCAACGACTTTTGGAACAATGTCACATGTGAATATGTGATGACCTTGACAGATATATCTGTGACATGATCGTTCTCTGATTTTGTTGCAACAGCTCAAAGGCTTTGAGATGATCAGGGCTGTTCATCTGGAGCCGGTGCTCTTTGACATGGAGCGCGACCTGATCACCCCGACTTACAAGAAGAAGCGGCCGCAGCTCCTCAAATATTATCAGGTACGATTCACACCTGCGATTCATCGATACATATGTATTCTGCATCGTGTCTTTCAAGGTAATTTGATAGGCATTATCCATCTGAATTCGTTGCCATCTTTCTCCAGGGCATCATTGACGACATGTATAAGAGCATGAAGTAGGCTACACCGATCTGGGCAGGGCGTATGGAACATGAGCTTAGCAACCTCTTCAAAGTTTTATTTTATTTTTAACTTCTGTCTGGATGTAAACTAACATATAGCGTTTGTTTTTCTAGGTTTAAATTTCCCCCCCTTATGTTCTCTACTTCTCTTTGAACGTGAAAGAAAACAAATACTTGGAATGACGTACATACATAGTGGCTCTGTCATAAGTAAATCGATGTTAAAATTTTGTGATTGCACCTTTTATTTTCCATTAAAATGAAAAATGTCATGCACCAGTGAGTCAAGTCCTTGAAGTCCGAAAAGTCGACGAGACCTCAGATCGGTCAAATTTCAGTTGATCTCAGAGCAATTTTGACCATCACTCCATCTTTAATACACTGTATACTAGGACCTTTTTGCATCCATTGTGAAGCGCTATTGTACGTGAAATGGTGATGTACCTTCGCTTTAATGTGTACTCTCCTTTGAGTGAAAGTCATAGGATGTGCTCACAAGCGTTGTTGTTTAGTTTTTCTTACAGCTGACAGTTCATTCTATTATCGGCTTGATAGCTCACAAACCGTATCATATTTCACATTTTTGGATGCGGAATAAATAGTGGGGGTTTGAATACTGTATTTGCCAGATGCGGAAAAGAAAAGAAACGGACAAATACTACAATGCAGCATATACAAGGAACTAAGGCCAACTCCAGCGCACGACAATGTCCGTTTTGCCAGGATTCTATCCATTTGGGTAGGGCAATGGGATCGTGTACGGGCCATTTCTGGGATGCGGTGGCCGTGCGCCCAACGCGCGGATGCATCCCGGCCGCATCCTGTCTGTCTCCTTTTTCAAACGCCAATTTGGAATAAACCACGCCCTAGTTCAGGCCAGCGGCCCTAGTTCACGCCGGCAACACAGCCAGAGGCTGGGCGAAGCCCTAGGCGCCGCCGGCCCGAGCCCTCCCCTTCCTCTCCTTCCCCTCGCCGCCGCCGGAGGGCGCGGTCGGGCAAAGCCTGGTCGCGTCGCGGCGGCGGGGCTTCTTCCTCTCGGCTTGGCAGCTGGCGCGGACGCGATGGTCGGCGGGAGTGCCGTGCTTTCGGTGTGGGGGCGGCGGCGGCGGCGCGCGCCGCGGTGTGGGCTGGCGTCTGGCGGCGGTGGCTGCTGGGCTAGGTGGGGCGTGCTGTCGTGGTCGGCGGGGCTCGGCCTCTCGATCCAGATTCGGATCGGGTCCGCTCTGGCGGGCTGCACGTGGTGGGCGCGGCCGTGGCGGCGGGTGGCGCGGCCGAGGTCGTCGGCGCGCGTGCGTGGAGCTGCGGGGCGGCGAAGCGGTCTGGTGCGGGCGGTCATGGCGGCGGCGGATCTAGCGTGGCGGCAGTGCGACGAGGAGGGCATCGGTGGCGGGCCCCGTGGCTGGGCCGCTCCTGGCTTGGCTCTAAGGTGGTGCGGGTCGCGGGCGACATGGATCTGTGGCGGCCGCCCTGCCTGCAACCGGGCGGGTGGGGTGACGGCGCATGGTGGTGGTGGCGGGCGTGTTGGTCGAGTCTGCGTCGATCCTCCTGATCAGCGCTCGGGCGTTGGCGGGCGGCGCGAGGAGGCATCTCCGGTGAGCTTCCATGGCTGCAGCTGCGGGGTTGATTTGGTCTCCCTCGTCGGCGGGCTCGCGGTTGCCGATGGCCTCGCGGAGATGTGTGTCAGCTACCATGGTGGGGCGACATGGGGGTCCTCCTTCTCCCCCTTTCCCCGTGTTCGGCGGGGAGCTTGGTTGGAGGGATGGGTGGCCTCAATGCGGTCGCGTCACCTGTCGCCGACACGATTTGCCGGTCCGGATTCATCCGCTCCTCTTTCTCCCCCTTTCCTCGGCCGTGGGCGGGTTGGCACAGGTTTACCAGCGGAGCGTCGGCGGGTGGTTCCGTCGGTCGAGGGCCATCGGTTGGTCAAAGTTGGGGCCTTTGTGTTGGTCTCGGGGTGGTCTGTTGCGGCGGCGGCTCTGGCGGCGGGGGCGCGACGTTAGTGGGCGGAGCATGCGTCTCAAAGGGCGAGCAAACATGGCCGCGTGGGTGGCGTGGTTGGGCGGGCTACGGAGTTCGAGTTCATCGGTGGGGTGTGAGTGCGGGTACACCACTTGTCGATCCTTTGGTGGCCGACGGTGGCGGTGGCCGTTGCCGCCGTACCCTTCTGAAGGCTCCGTCGCGGCATTCACACTCTTGTCGTCTTGCTCGGGTGAAAACCTGATCTCCGCTGATCGGGCGGTGGCGGCTACCATGGTCGTATCCTTCTTGGAGGCACCGCTTTGGAGGCCTGGCCGTTTTGGTCCGGTTCACCTCTCTATTGGTTGTCGGTGGGGTGGTGTGTGATGCTCGCACCTTTGTATCTTGCCTTGGGTGTGTGCGGTGTGTGTGTTGTTCGGTATCTCGGATGTACTCGGTGATGTTTGCTTTATAATATAAAGCGGGGGAAACCCTTTTTCGGCAAAGTCTCATGCAAGGCCATGGATGACGCATCGCGTATGTCGTCCACCTTGGAGTTGGTCTTGCCCCTCGGCCTCTTCAACGCCTCACCATCTTCACCTCCGGCGGTATTGATTTTTGAACTTAGGGCAATTGTTGATGATCGTCCAACAATGCGTAAGAGTGATGGCTTGTCATTGTGCCGGGCCTTGACCGCTTCCAAAGATTGAAATGCCTACACGACCAACAACAATTGAACATGCAAACATATAGAAGGCCGAAGTCTCATGGCCGTAGCAATGAAGATGAGGAGAGCATACCATGCCCCCAATACCGAGACCACTCACGGGTCGTGCTTGAACGCTCTCAAGTGCGGCAATACTTGTTGCATTCTTGTTGGATGAACAACCACCTCTTTTGAATGGAGGTGATGCCACGGTCGCTCGTAAATTGGTAGGGCGCAAACAACTTTCTTCCATGGAATGTTTTGTGATCTACTCCCTCTGATCCGTTTTACTCTGCGCGTAACTTTTTTTTCATTTTTTCCGAATTGCTCTGCGTGTTCCGCTTTTGCCTCGCCTCTTTCCCAGTCTACCCCTAATCTACCGCATCACATGCACTGGAGGAGCCCGCGTGCGTGTTAATTCCTTTCCTAGTTATCCGCCTTCTCTCCTCATTTGGTGCGCCGCTGCATGCAACCCACCATCGCATGCGTTAACTGCTCTCCTAGTATTGGCCGGTGGGTTGTTGCATGCAAACAGGTGCGACTTTCCTAGTTATCTGTGGGCTGCTGCATGCATCTAATCCTGTCAAAAGAAGGGGCAAGTTTGTCCAAAATAATTCGAGTAGGGCTCTCCTTGGTATCCGGGATGGAAGTTATGCGCAGGGTAAAAAGAATCGGAGGGAGTATTGTCCAGAAAACAAGTCCCTTTGTTGCGCACCGGTCCTCGGATCTTAACTAATCTTCATCCAACTTTGGCAAATCAACTTGTCCTCTTCTTGTGAGTATGAACCTGTACGAATGTTCTTCTTCCTCTTTTGTGCTTCCGCTCTTTGGGAGCTCGTCGATGAACAATAGCTCGCCCCTAATATCAATGCCTTCTTCTTCATCACCATCACTTTCGCAATAGATTTCATCATCTTTATGCCACGAGTCACCATGGTCGTAGTCAGCATGGTCATGGGCCTCATTGTCTTCATTGGCAACGTACTGGGCGCGGCCATCCTGACTTTGGGTCTCATCGGGATCGTAGGCACCGCCATGCCCTCTCTCATAGATGACATTCTCCATGAACTAGTTGTAGAAGGGGTCGTCGACCGTTGGCGTTGATGTTGGCATTTCGTCGAACGGGACGCGGGGCGACGGCATGGTGCTCGTAGACGGCGGTCGTGCTTGCTTTCTTTGCATCTCAACGGACGGCCGGCCGCCGCTGCTGGACGTCGGCGTGACATTGAGGTCGATGACGACCGAGGGGCGCGGGGTGGACGACGCGATCATGCCAACGCCGGCGACCCCGAAAAACGGGTCTGGCCATCGTGCCTTGGCGGAGGAAAACCAGGCGAGACCTGTGTGGTCCGCCACATCGGCGAGGGGCAGTGCGGAGGCCTGGCGACTGATACGTCTCCAACGTATCTATATTTTTTGATTATTCCATGCTATTATATTACCCCTTTTGGATGTTTATGGGTTTCATTTTACACTTTTATATCATTTTTGGGACTAACCTACTAACCGGAGGCCCAGCCCATATTGCTGTTTTTTTGCCTATTTCAGTATTTCGAAGAAAAGGAATATCAAACGGAGTCCAAACGGAATAAAACCTTCGGAGCGTTATTTTTGGAACAAATCTGATCCGGAGAGCCTGGAGTGCAAGTCAAGAAAGCTCCAAGGGCCCCACAAGATAGGAGGGCGCCCCCCCTGTAGGGCGCGCCCCCTGTTTCGTGGGCCCCTCGAGCGTCCACTGACGTACTTCTTCCTCCTATATATACCTATGTTCCCCGAAAACATCCAGGAGCATCACGAAACACAATTTCCACCGCCGTAACCTTCTGTGTCCGCGAGATCCCATCTTGGAGCCCTTGCCGGCACTCTGCCGGAGGGGGAAGCAACCACGGAAGGCCTCTACATCAACATCCTTGCCCCTCCGATGAGTTGTGAGTAGTTTACCACAGACCTACGGGTCCATAGTTATTAGCTAGATGGCTTCTTCTCTCTTTTTGGATCTCAATACAATGTTCTCCCCCTCTCTTGTGGAGAACTATTCAATGTAATCTCTTTTTGCGGTGTGTTTGTCGAGATCCGATGAATTGTGGGTTTATGATCAAGTTTATCTATGAATAATATTTGAATCTTCTCTGAATTCTTTTATGTATGATTGAGTTATCTTTGCAAGTCTCTTCGAATTATCAGTTTGGTTTGGCCTACTAGATTGATCTTTCTTGCCATGGGAGAAGTGCTTAGCGTTGGGTTCAATCTTGCGGTGTTCTTACCCAGTGACAGAAAGAGTTGCAAGACACGTATTGTATTGTTGCCATCGAGGATAACAAGATGGGGTTTATATCATATTGCATGTGTTTATCCCTCTACATCATGTCATCTTGCTTAATGGGTTGCTCTGTTCTTATGAACTTAATACTCTAGATGCATGCTGGATAGCGGTCGATGTGTGGAGTAATAGTAGTAGATGCAGGCAGGAGTCGGTCTACTTGTTATGGACGTGATGCCTATATACATGATCATGCCTAGATAATCTCATAACTATGCGTTTTTCTATCAATTGCTCGACAGTAATTTGTTCACCCACCGTAATACTTTTGCTATCTCGAGAGAAGTCTCTAGTGAAACCTATGGCCCCCGGGTTTATCTCTTATCATACTTGCTTTCCATCTACTTTTATTTGCATCTTTACTTTTTGCATCTATATCAAAAATACCAAAAATATATTTATCTTATCATACTATCTTTATTAGATCTCACTTTCATGAAGTGGCCGTGAAGGATTGACAATCCCTTTATTGTGTCGATTCTTGAGTTCTCGCTTGTTTGTGTAGGTGCGTGGGACTTTTGAGGAGCCTCCTACTGGATTGATACCTTGGTTCTCAAAACTGAGGGAAATAATTACGCTACACTTTGCTGCATCACCCTCTCCTCTTCGAGGAAAACCAACGCAAGCTCAAGACGTAGCAGCGACCGACGAGCCTGTGCTCGCCGGGCCGATGGCCGGTGCAGAGAAACCCGCCGGACGGCGAATCCCAAGCATGAGGAGGGTGTGTGCTTTGTTGACAATGTCCTCCTTCTCGCCGACCTCAGCCTTGCGCCGCGCGGCCTTCACTGCATCGCGCTCGACGATGAACTTGGCCGCGGCGTTCTTGCCCTTGACGACCGCCCTCCAGTCCCGCCTCTTCGCCGATTCCGCGTCCATCTTTGCGAGCTCCGCTGGCGTGCATTCCGACCGCGGCTTCCTCAGGCCCTTGGCCTTCTTCTTCTTCATCTTTCTGGGTGGGTCGACGGCCTGGCCGCCGGAATTCGGCGGGGCATTGACCATGGACGGGGAGGGTGGTGGGCGGGACGTGGGAGGGTTTGGGGGAGGGGGGATGGTGCGAAATGGGGCGCCGGTGTGGTGCTTTGTGCCACCGACGAGCGGGCCAGGGATGGACAAGCGCGCGTTGTTTATTTCACCCCAAAAGTGGCCCAAACTTGGGCCGGGAATGGGTCAAAAGCGGACATAAAATGGACAAAAATCCATTTGCGCCCGCGCTAGGCTATCTGGTTTGTCCGTTTTACCCCAAACGGACGCACCCGGACAGGATGGGGTCGCACACTGGAGTTGGCCTAAAAACATGTGTAACTAAAGACCCAAATGATACAGTATATGCTAAGGGCATGTACAATGGTTGATATGACAGTCTTGCCTTAAGCTTTGCATGTAATTTAGAAATGACAATAAAAACATGTCTAAAATGGGTTCTGTCTTAGCCTTATCTTCAATAACCGGTTATTCCTAAAAATATGGTGAGACATATTAGTGCATGTACAATGGTGCTATCTTAGGAAGTGCCATGTAGGGTAAATGCTGAGATGGAAGAGTGAGAAATCTTAAAAAAATGCTTGTCTTCTCTTAGCACAATATGTCTCACCACGTTTTTAGGAATAATAGTTATTGAAGGTAAGGCTAAGAGATAACTCATTGTAGACACTAAATTAAATGCAAGGTTTAAGATAAGATAATTTTATCAATCATTGTATATACCCTTATGCTAAGAGATCATTTTTTAAATAAGAGAAAACAAGGCTTTAATTAGGGCACCACCGCCGCTCACCGGAATCGCTGCGGCTCAAGAGAGCAGCACGACGAGAAAGGGGGAAAATGGGGAGAAGAAACTGGCTGACGCCTAAAATGGAGTGGGTGTGGGAGTTACCGTGCGTCGTGCGGGTGGTGGGTAACGAGGGAGTTCACTCCGGACCACATTCGCAGCAAACTGGTTGCGCAAACTAATGCGGCACCTGGTGTCGTGGTTCTAAGTCTGACAGTAGAAATAGGGGTAGGTAAGGGGAGGCGATGTCCTAGCTATGGAGTAGTTGTGGAGACAAGTGATGTACGAGTTCAGGCCCTTCTCAGAGGAAGTAACAGCCCTACGTCTCGGAGCCCTGAGGCGGTCGAGTGGATTATGGATATAAGTATTACAAGAATGCGAACCCCTATACCTGTGGAGGAGGGTGGCTTATATAGAGTGCGCCAGGACCCCAGCCAGCCCACGTATTGGAGAGGTTAAAGTACATTAAGTCTGGGGCGTTACTGGTAACGCCCCTCATAAAGTGTCTTAACTATCATTAAGTCTATTCAATAGCAAGCCGTTGTGCTACGGAGTGCCTTGACCTTCGGTGGTCGAGTGTGTCTTCATGGTCGAGTGAGTCTTCCATGGTCGAGTCCTTCGGTCGGTCGAGTGAGCTCCTCTTTGGTCGACTGGAAGATGATCTCTTCGAGAGTGTCCTTGGGTAGGGCGTTTAGGTCGGGCCTATGACCCTACCCTAGGTACATGAATCCATCATTAGCCCCGAATGGATTGAGGCTTGAGTGAAGGAGGAGTTGGCGTTGTTTCCGATTGTCTTTCGCGCATCGCTCGTGTTGTCTTGGATCAAGATCTTCTTTGTTGATAACAAGCAACTTTTCTTGATCGACTTGATCCATTCTTGTTCTTTGGTCGAGTGACCTTCTTTTACTTTGCTATTCGAGCGACGGATCGCAGGAAATCTCGCGCTTGACAGACCGATCTGTCCTCGCGGATCTCGCGGATCTGAAATTTGGGGAAGCGCTGGCGGAACGGATTGTGGCGTTCGGATGGGACATAACAGGAACGCCTCGATTTCCGCGCCGCCTTTTCCGCCACGTATCGTGCAGCGCAACTGTTCGGGATATGATTGGATTGTTCGGGTCCACCTGTCATCCACTCGGAAGGGATGTTATAAATGCAACTCGCGGGGGCTTCTGCACAGTACCTTGTTCTTCTTCCTTCGCTCTCTTCGCCTCCGCCCTCCGCAACTGCTGCTGCTCCTACTACTTCCTCTCCTGCGCATTCCGCCGGCCACCATGGGCAAAGAGAAGACGGCGGTGTTGGAGCGCGCGAATAAGGCGTCGGCGGCGGAGAGGGCGTCGGCGGCTGAGAAGGCGAAGGGGAGATCTACCGGCCGCGGCGGTTCCTCGTCGAGATCCAACTTGCCGAAGGGCTGGGTCCAGGGAGATTGGATCCAGTCGACCATCAGGGAGAAGGATCTCCTCGACATGGCCAACGACAGGTTGATCCCCCACGGTGCCGCGAGGCTTCTTGGCCGAGAGTGGCAGCCTCAGCCAGAAGAGGGTGAGTGTGTGCTTCTGGCCACTCATGTCGACCGAGGTTTTTCGCTGCCGCGAGTGTCTTCTTCGAGGTTTTCTGAATTTCTTGAGCCCAGCTCCACCATTTTACTCCAAACTCCATCGCATATCTTGCTGCGTTTGTGTCTATGTGCGAAAACTTCACGGCTGTCGACCGCCTTGGGGTTTGTTCAAGTACATCTTCACGTGTCGCTCTCGGTATGAAGAAGGCAAGTCCCGTGGCGAAAGACCCAAGTAGTTCAGATGTGTGGTGGCTTGGGGGTCAGTTGAGGAATAAAAGCACCTTTCCAGCTATGTCTTTTCCCGAGTCGGTCGGGGTTGGCGATCGACCTGGTTCTATTGCGGAATGAGACGACGCCGGGCAGGCGATCGTCTTCTTCCTGCATTCACCATGAGTCGAGTGAATGCAGACCCTCCTCCTCGAAGGTAGTTCGAGAGAGAACTGAGGTGAAGATGTTGATGGATCGCGTGGTGCAGCTGGTTTGGGATGGCGTGGTGGCATGGACCTCTTGGAGGTCTTTCTTGAGGCGAGTCCAGCCTCTTCGATTCGAGCCATTGCATGTGGCTGTATCAAGGCACCGAAGACGAGACTCGCGTCCACCGGAGGCGATCGGCGATGCCATAGTGGAAAGATGGATGGCGCGATCATCGAACAAGGACAACCCTCGCGGATCCCGGAGGATTTCCCACTTGACCACAACAGCGTCCCGAAAAGGTACATTTGCTCTGTTTTCCATTGAATCTCCGTCGAATGTGTTTACGTGATTTGGTCGACCAATTACTGCTTTTGACATTTCCGTGCCCTTCTTGAGCTATACTCCATGCCCAATGGCGCTCAGACTCCGACTGAGGAGGGGAAGCCAGCGGGGGCGAGAGCCAGGAAGAGTGGGATTCAGACGCCGCAGAAGATGACGATGATGAAGATGATGATGACGAGGATGATGACGACGAGGACGAAGAGGAGGAGGAGGCACCGCGGCTTCGGAAAGGCGGTCAAAACTTGTGCACGACCCTTCGACTGAACGCGGCAAGGGAGTGGCGACTGCCTCGCAGTCGACCAAACGCCCTCGGACCGCTTCTCCGGTGCCGACTGAGAAGGCGCCGAAGCAGTCGAAAGTGGCTCCGTCGAGGACGACCAAGCCTCTGCCAAAATGAAGGTATCCATCCTTACCATTTCAGCGGCTGCAACTTCGAAACCTCGTGCAAGGCCGAGGACCATGAGATGGAGGACGCGCGACTTCAAATCCCGGTACTACAACTTTAAATCTTGTTCTTGGTCGACCGATGCATAATTTCGACTTTGACTTTTTCCTCAAGCTCCAACCAATGACATTATCACCCTTCCCGACGCGATGATGAGGATGAGGAACCATTGAGGGCTAGGTGGAGCAGGAAGGCATCGACTGGCCAAGCAGCCCAAGGTGTGGTGGCGCCCGAGACCATTGCGACGGAAGGGGAGGTCGGCACTCGACACACCGTGTCGTTCGCGGTGCCGCTGACGAGTGCGCGACCCACTTCGCCGAGTCTGGGCAGCCATCGATCTTCGCCACGCACCACGCCCGGAGGACCGTGGCTAGTGCTGCTAAGGAGGCGATCCGTCAGCGAGATCATGATGGAGCGGTGAAGATCGTTCGGGATGCGAGCCAAACAGCTTCGACGCCAGCTCCGCCCTTGAGCAATGTTCAGTCGATCGACCACCGCTGCTCATTAGGATATGCTATCAAAACTTTTCTTTACGAAATTATAGCGATCACCCACCGGGTGTGTTGGTAAAACTCCGTGTTTAGCGGGGCACGCTGAGTGCACCCGCCGGGTGTCTTAGGCTTAATAAATAAATCTTGATCGTCACCGAATGAAACGAATGGATTTACGAGATCGGTGGGGACGCTGAGTGCACCCACCGGTGTAGTCCCGAGATCGTGGTCGATCGCCGCGCTTGATTACAGATCTGAAGAAGTTTCGATCGGCTGGTCGACTCGTTCTCTTTTTTTTTTTGCTGGTCGATCGGTCGACTCGTTTGAATAAGACCAGGTGGGGGCACGCTGAGTGCACCCACGGTGTAGTCCAGATTATAGTCGAGTGCTTGCATTCGATCGTAATCTTAAAACGCATCACTTTCCTTTATCCACTCGGAAGTGGATTATCTCGATATTTTGGCAATTGACTCTTCAGAGAAATCCTGCGATCTTGCGGGCGCGCTTATATTGAATCGGAGCGAAGCATGTTCAGCTCGAGTTGGACTTGAAGCTAGTGCAGAGAATCGACGAAGGCAAAGGAGGAGACCAAAGGTATGTTTGGTGAGATTTCGACGACTCTTTTCTCCCTCATTTGCTTGAACCTGACTTTGCTGTAATTTACAGGCAAGGTGAAGGAGGCCCAGAGGAAGAAGGAGCTTGAGCTGTCTCGAGAA
Organism: Aegilops speltoides; assembly: GCA_021437245.1. NCBI lineage: Eukaryota > Viridiplantae > Streptophyta > Magnoliopsida > Poales > Poaceae > Aegilops > Aegilops speltoides. Next base: position 229,711,230 of record CM038145.1, read on the forward strand.
GATCAAGCTCGATGAAAAGCTAGCCTCGGTCCAAGCTCGAACAGACAACGCCAATCAAGGCTGCTCGCCATTGCCACCAAGGATGTTGAACGATGAAGGTGACAAGACTACTCGACCGAGAGGATCAACCAGATGACCGTGAAGAAGAATGAGCCGGAAGGCTTCTTGGGTGCCCTTGCTAAAAATTGTTCCTTAAGCTTGAAGGTAATCTTCTTCACTCGACCAATTCTCCCAACTGTTATGTTCCCATTCGACTGCTTTTCTTGATTCGGGATTTTGTCTTTGCGAGTTCTCATCACAACTTTGAAGAAGAAACTAGCTACCGAGACGAACCTTGACCTGTCAATTCTCCGTGAATGATGAAACTGCCATGAACATCTTCCGACTGAGTCCCGTATTCTCGCCGTCGTGGATTATCTCGCAAGACGAAGGTTGCTACATCCCGCATCGACTCGACGCCCGCCCAGTGGAGACACTCCAAAATGACCTCGAGTCGCCGGTGACTCGATGAACGATGTCCCCGATCGAGTGCAAGAGTGGAAGAAGTCTTCACTCGATGTGGTGCGGATGTCGCCTGCAATCCGCACGAGTCCATTGCAAGGATGCCCGAGAGGATAAGCTGGGGGCTCTCCGAGTGGCCAACACCAAAAAGCACGACTTCAGGGCCTTCATGGAGACTTTCATTGCTGCTGCTACGCGGATTGCAGACGGGATTGATCTTGACGAGTTCGTTGCTCCATCCAGCCCTCCACGGAGGGGTAAAAACTTTCTTTGACCTTAAATTTGCCTCGGTATGCGAGTGGAGATGTAACCGATAAAACCTTAATGTGCTTGGTGCTGAGCACTCTCGGTTCTTTTAGGTATCGACCTAAATTTGGATTGGATGTTTGCTTTTGGCTTGAATTGCCTCTTTGCAGGTTAATCGACAAGATGCCCACTGCAATCGGCTTATTCCTTAGGCGAGCACTGGGCTGCAGCTAAGCCCCGAGTGAGAGGTTTGCTCCTCACTCGGTAGGATTTCTTTACCTTAGGCGAGCACTGGTTGCAGCTAAGCCCCAGTGAGAGGTTTGCTCTTCACTCGGTAGGATTTCTTTTACCTTAGGCGAGCACTGGCTGCAGCTAAGCCCCAGTGAGAGGTTTGCTCTTCACTCGGTGAGGATTTCTTTACCTTAGGCGAGCACTGGCTGCAGCTTAAGCCCCAGTGAGAGGTTTGCTCTTCACTCGGTGAGGATTTCTTTTACCTTAGGCGTAGCTGGGCTGCAGCTAAGCCCCGAGTGAGAGGTTTGCTCTTCACTCGGTAGGATTTCCATTGTATTTGTGACGGCTCGGAGGAGAGGGTCGCAATCGACCTGCACCTCGTCTTCCTTAAGTAACGCACATCATACTTATGGTGTAGCTCGGAGGAGAGGGTCGCATCGACCTGCACCTCGTCCTCCTTATGGCGCATTATACTTAGGCGAGTCCTTGGGCTGCAGCTAAGCCTCCGAGTGGGAGTCGGCTTACCACTCGGTGGATTTTTAATAACTTAGGCGAGCATCGAGCTGCAGCTAAGCCCCGAGTGGAAGTCGGCTTACCACTCGGTGGGATTTCTTATACCTTAGGCGAGCTTGGACTGCAGCTAAGCCTCCGAGTGGAAGTCGGCTTACCACTCGGTGGGATTTTTTATATCTTAGGCGAGTCTTGGATGCAGCTAAGCCTCCGAGTGGAAGTCCGCTTACCACTCGGTGGGATTTTTTATATCTTAGGCGAGTCTTGATTGCAGCTAAGCCTCGGGTGGAAGTCCGGCTTACCACTCGGTGGGATTTTTATATCTTAGGCGAGTCTTGGACTGCAGCTAAGCCTCCGAGTGGAAGTCCGCTTACCACTCGGTAGGATTTTTGTTACTTAGGCGAAACGGATTCGCAGCTAAGCCTCCGAGTGGAAGTCCGCTTATCACTCGGTAGGATTTGTACAAACTTAGGCTAAACGGATTCGCGACTAAGCCACCCACTGGGGAAAATTTTGCTGGACCAAAAATAAAAAGTGACGAAAATTATGAAGGAATTATGACACTATTATTTCAAAGCCCATGAATCTCTGTATACTTTATTACAACTCTTCCGAGTGAAAAACTTTAAGTGTAAAAGCAGGCGGAGCAGATCCGCGCTCAAGCTCGGGGCTCTTCGATATTGTGTTCGACGTTATAGAGACGATCGCCCCATTGTGGAGAACCTTTGTGACGATGAAGGGTCCTTCCCAGAAGGAGCGAGCTTATGTTGCTTCGCGATCCACTTGAAGGACCAGATCTCCTTCCCGGAAGGCTCGACCTCTCACATTTACGGCGTCTGAGCGACGCAAGTCTTGCTGGTAAATGGTCGAGCGGATCGAGCCATTTCCTTTCCTCTTCTAGGAGGTCGATCAGATCCCGACGCGCTTGCTCAACCGCTTCATTGTAAAGTTCAATTCGGGAGCATTGTGAAGGAGATCACTCGGTAAGACTGCTACGCTCCATAGACCAGAAGAAAGGAGTTCTCCCGATCGACCGATTAGGCGTGGTCCGCAAACCCCAAAGCATCGAAGGAAGTTCGTCGACCCAAGCTCCACCGCATGCTTGAGATCTCGCATCAATCGGGGCTTCGACCCTTGAGGATTAATCCATTGGCTCGTTCGCTGTCCGCTCGATTGTGGATGGGCGATCAAGCGTAGTCGACTCGTGTGCCTTGGGAGTTGCGAAATCCTTGAATTCTTCCGAGTCAAAATTCACCCATTGTCCGTGATAATACCGTGGGGACTCCATACCGAACGCCAACCCTCGACGAAGGAAACAGCGATACCGAAGATCAAGTTTTTGATTGGCTTAGCTTCAATCCACTTGGTGAACTTGTCGATTGCCACCAAGACATGCGTGAAACCGCTCCGACCTGTTCGCAAGGGACCGATCATGTCCAACCCCATACTGCGAAAGGCCGACGAGTGGAATGGTCTTCAAGGTCGACGCAGCTTGTGTGACATATTGGAGTAGAACCGCATCCTTCGCACTTGTCCACTATTTCTTTCGCCATCTCATTTGCTCTTGGCCAAGAAAATCCGGCTCGGTATGCTTTGGCTACAATGGTCCGAGAGGACGATGGTGACCACAGTTCCCGAGTGGATGTCATTGAGTATGACTCGACCTTCTTCTCGGCGTTATGCATTTTTGTCCGACTCTGTCGGCTTTCTCTACAACTGCCCATTGATGACGGTAAAGGCTTTGGATCGACGGATGATCTGCGAGCCTCTTCCTCATCCTCTGGGAGTTCCTTTCTCGAATATATGCGATGTATGGAACTGTCCAATCTGGAGTGACCACTAAAACTTCCATGATCAAGTCGACCACCGCGGGACCTCAACCTCGATCGGTCTGTGGCACTCTTGGGTTGTGGAGCTTCCTCTGTGAAGGATCTTCTTTAATCGACGGAGTGTGTATATGTTCCAAAAACACACCACTGGAATGGCTTCTCTTTTGGACCCTATCTTGGCCAGATCATCTGCTGCTTGATTTTTCAATCGGGGATGTGATGGAGTTCCAACCCTCGAACTTCTTTTCCAGCTTCCTCCTTTGCATTGCAAGATATCCAAATATAGCCGGGCTTCTCACGCCCCACTCTTTCATCACTTGATTGACCACTAGATCTGAATCGCCATAGACCATCAGCGACGGACGCCGAGTGAGATGGCCATGCGCAATCCATATAAGAGGGCCTCATACTCGCCTCATTGTTGGAGGAATCAAAGTGAATCTGGAGCACATACCTAAGCTTATCTCCTCTGGGGAAACTAGAACAACCCCAAAGACTGTAACCATTCAAATCTTGGAGCCGTCGAAGAACATGGTCCAATGCTCCGAGTGAACTTCATCGGCTGTCTGTTGTTCAATCCACTCGCAAGGAAATCCGCTATAGCTCGACTTAATGGCTTTTTTGCCTCGAATTTGATATCAAGGGAAGAAGTTCAATCGCCCATTTCGCCACTCGACCGGTTGCGTCTCATTGTGCAGATCTCGATAAAGGAGCATCGGCGACGATCGTGATAGAATGATCGAGAAATAATGAGCAACCTTCTTTGTGGTCATGTATATACCATACACAAGCTTCGATAATGAGGGTATCTCTGCTTGGATGGAGTCAAGACTTGAGACGAGATAATACACCGGCGCTGAACTTTGAAGGCCTTTCCTTCCTCTTCCCGCCGATCAGTAAGCACAAGATCGACAACTTGTCCAATGGCTGCAATATAAAGCAACAGAGGCTCTTTGCTGATTGGAGCAGCAAGCACCGGCTGGGTGGAGAGCGAGCTTTTAGCTCGGCAAGCGCTGCATCAGCTTCGAGTCCACTCGAACTTGTCACCTTCTTCATCGATCGGTAAAGAGGCAACGCCTTTTCACCGAGGCGAGAGATGAGTCGACTTAAAGCGCCAAGCATCCAAGAAGCTTCGACGCGTCGTGCACTTTCGCCAGTATGCGTTTCATTCGGAGAATAGTGCCGATCTTCTTCGGGTTAGCGTCGATCCTCGCTCGAAACGAGAGAACCGAGTAACTTTCCACTAGGAACTCGAATGTGCACTTTGACGGATTGAGCTTGATATCGCACCTTCCGAGGTTGGCAAATGTTTCGCGAGGTCGCAAGCAGGTCGGAACCTTTTCGCGACTTAACGACGATATCATCCATATACGCTTCCACATTCCGACCGATTTGGTGAAGAAGACACTTCAATCATTCGCATAAATGTGGCTCCGGCATTCTTGAGGCCGAATGGCATGGTGATATAGCGAAGCACCGAATGGAGTGATGAAAGCTGTTTTATTTCATCGGGTCCATACTGACGGATCGATGATACCCGGAATATGCATCTAGAAAAGACAATCTCACACCCCGCGTCGAGTCAACAATTTGATCTATGCGGGGAGAGAAAATGATCCTTCGGCAGGCCCGATTAATGTGCTTAAAATCAATGCACATGCGGAGTGAGTTGTCCTTCTTGGGAACCATGACGACATTAGCGAGCCACTGGAGTGGTATATCTCTCTAATAAATCCTGCCGTCAACAATGAGCCACTTCTTCACCAATAGCTTTTCTCTTACGACGGCGGACCAAGATGCTCTTTGACTGGTTTATTGACTTGTCGACTCGGAGGCGATGCTCAGCCAATTCCACAGAACACCCGCATGTCACCGGCTTCCATGCGAAAATGTCCCATTCTCACGGAGGAACTGGATGAGCGCTTCTTCCTATTTCGAGTCGAGTGTTGTAGAGATGTGGGTCGGGGCTGCATTGGGATCAGTCGGATGAATATGGACTGGCTTCATCTCACCGCATTTAATCGAATGCGACTCTATTGTTGGCTTCTTGGATCGTAACAAGTTACTTGGATCTGCGGTTTGCATGTATTCGTCGAACTCGACCGCTGTCACTTGGGAGTCGGCAATCTTGAGCCCTTCGAAAGCACTCTTACGCCTTCTTCCGATCGCCGGTGATGTGATCACTCCCTTTGGTCTTGGCATTTTCAGTTTGAGGTACACGTAGCATGGTCGAGCCATGAATCGCGCGTGGGCGGCCTCCACAAAATGGCGTGGTATGCACTCAAAATCCACAACCTCAAAGGTCAACTTTTCTTTGCGGAAGTGCTTGGAATCACCAAAAACCACGCCCAGGCTATTTGGCCGAGTGAGTTGGCCTTCTTCCCGGTATGATTCCGTGGAAACTCATATTGTCGGGCGCCAATCGACATCGGAATGCCCATCCCTTTCAATGTATCCGATATAACAAATTCAGCCCACTACCACCATCCATCAGCACTTTTGTCGATCGAGTGCCTTCGATAACCGGATCGACCACTAACGCTTGCCGCCCGGAGTGGCAATGTGAGTCGGGTGATCGATTGGTCGAATGTGATGGGTGTCTGGGACCACTTCACATAACTTGGCTTTATTGGGCAACCATATTCACCTCCCGTTAATGACTTTCATCGACTTTTGCTTTCCACATCCGCGAAGATCATCGAGTGGAGTTGACATGCGGTATTCCTCCTCACCGTCCTCTTTGTCTCCGCCTTGTCGCTCCTTCTCCTTGTCCTTAGACTGCTTTTCCTGGCTTCGCCGGATCGAGTCGACATCGGCGCAGTGGTGTGCTTCGGTAAATAATGTTGCCCTCTTCATCCTTCTTCGTGTGAATATGGCATGGCATATCCATCACGTCATTTCCTTCTTTATCTTTCACTTTCTTGATTCCGTGATCCTTTGGGCTACCCTTGAACTTCCCCGAGTCATGGCGGTGGCCTCTCCAGAGCTGCTGGCTCGGCTTTTCGCTTCGCTTCGATTGGAATTTCCCTTCTCCGATCGGCTTGGCTTGTACTTGCCGCTTGAGTCGGTCTTCTTCCTCGCCATTGGCGATTTGCTAGCAATCTCCATCATTCGACTCGGGTCATGTCCCCGGTTCGACCAAACTTCGTGACTCAATTCTCTTTTTTGACGCCATCTTTGAAGGCGCAAACCGCCGATGGTCGACACATTTTCCACAAGATGGTGCAAGGTAATCCACCTCTGAATGTACTCTCGGAGAGTTTCATTGGTCTTTTGCACACAAACTTGCAGCTCCCAAACCAGCCGGTCGCTTGCAAGTCCCTTCAAAAGTCCTGACGAACACTCGGGACAAATCTTCCCAAGTATATATATCACAGTGAGGTAACCGATTCAGCCATGCTCGCGTAACCTTCCAACATGAGGGGTAAATGCTTCATGGCCACCTCATCATTCCCACCACCAATCTGAACAGCTACTCGGTAATCGCAAGCCAAGTTTCGTGCTTGGATTCCCCGATGAACTTGTCGACTCTGCTGCCAATCTGAAATTGGGGGATCATCTGCTCGATAGCTCTGCTAAAACACTCGGACCGAGATATGCACTCGATTGCTGGTGGGTGCATCCTCTCGGTCCGCCTCGATGGGCTCTGTTCGGTCGACCAAGCCTTGCACGATAATGGATCGTGCGCCAAAGCTCGGTTCCACAGGGTCGACCGGAACTCTTCGCCTGCATCTTGAATCGTCGTCATCATCTTGCCGCCGAGGAGTCTGCACCCTTCCTCGGAGGAAAGGGCACTCGGCGCTTTGTCATCTCGGTCGAATCGGTCTCCGTCTGCTCTCGCCGGTTGTCGCGCCCTTCTTCGCCGCAGAGGCGATCTGGGGCTGTGAGCCGATCGATGTGTTCGCAGCGACGGATCGACCGTGAATCTGTTCTGCGCGATCGCGACACGGCTGAGTTCGGTCTCCTGCGGCTCTGGTAAATCTACGATCTGCTATAAGCCTCTCCCACTTCCGATTGGGACGGCTGGATGGATTCTGCTATGCGAAAGGTACCGCTAAATTCTGAATCGGCGTCGCGGTATACCCGAGTCGGTGGGAAGAGTCGACGCCGACCGCTTCGGCGATCTGTTGCCGCCGACGCTCATCGAGTGCTCGCGAAGATTCTCCAGCGAAGCGCGTTCACCACATTGGCCAAACGTGCTTCCTCCAAGGCACGAGCCTCGTGGGTTTCTCCGGCGATAGGAGTATGAAGTGCATCCATGTTCTGCGACGAAGCTCTTCTCTCTGCAGAGAGTCGAGTGTCTCGGGCTGGTACTCTTCGTGCTTTGCACGGGTCTCCTCCTCGGCGACTCCACCGCCGCGGGCGGCCGGAGGATCGCGAGGGCCGTCGACCATGAGGATCTCCGCCGGATCACCGCTATCACACTCGGATGCGCTCTACGGAGCCAGTCGACAGATCGAACAAGCCGTAGAGGGATTCGTCGGGCTCGATGGCCGCGACTTGGGCGGTGGCTGTCTGGCGAGCCACCGCGTGTTTCACCCACCGCTGGAGCCTCGACCGACCAGAACGCTTGCGCTGGTGGGAGACTGGGCGGGCGACCGATAGGAGAGTCGACCAATACGGGGTCGACGGTTGCCGCAGCAGAACGCCGCGAACACATGCGCGAAAGTGTGTCGCCCAGCAGACGGGAGCGCCGATGTCAAGTGGAGCCTCCACGAGCCATGCGGAGTCGTCGGCGACAAAAGTGAGAGCACCGAGACGGATCTCGCGCCTCAACCAAAACTCCAGCAGTCATCATGATGAAGGTACTGAAGTCGCAACTCCTCCACAAATCGCTAAAACACCGCCCCACGGTGGGCGCCAACCGTCGTGGTTCTAAGTCCGACAAGAGAAATAGGGGTAGGTAAGGGAGGCGATGTCCTAGCTATGGAGTAGTTGTGGAGACAAGTGATGTACGAGTTCAGCCCTTCTCGGAGGAAGTAACAGCCCTCGCCTCGGAGCCCCGAGGCGGTCGAGTGGATTATGGATATGAGTATTACAAGAATGCGAACCCCTATACTGTGGAGGAGGGTGGCTTATATAGAGTGCGCCAGACCCCAGCCAGCCCACGATTGGAGAGGTTAAAGTACATTAAGTCCAGGCGCATCGTAACGCCTCATAAAGTGTCTTAACTATCATTAAGTCTATTCAATAGCAAGCCGTTGTGCTACGGAGTGCCTTCTGACCTTCTGGTGGTCGAGTGTGTCTTCATGGTCGAGTGAGTCTTCCATGGTCGAGTCCTTCCAGTCAGTCGAGTGAGCTCCTCTTTGGTCGACTGGAAGATGATCTCTTCTGAGAGTGTCCTTGGGTAGGACGTTTAGGTCAGGCCTATGACCCTACCCTAGGTACATGAATCCATCACCTGGCAAAGCTTGATGATTCGTGCACAAGTGACCTACGGTCCGATCGTGGTTCACTGGCTCTTGGGGAACGTTCACCGGCTAACATTTCAGAAGGGAACGCTTCCACCCGTCTTGCGCCGGCCGAACGTCATACGGACGCCTGCTGGCCTCTCGATCCCTCTCGATCGTGGCGACGATCCAACTTTGGGCCCACGTGTCCAGCGCCTTCCACCCCTTATCCTCTCTCATCCACACATTTCTTCCCCGTCTTCCCCATGCACACGAGCTATACGCCCCTTCCTCTCTCGCCCTCCTCAGATTCTCGCCGCCTCCACCTTCCAAGAGCCTTGGCGAGCTCCCAAGCCACGGCAATTGGTGCTGATTCAAGGTGGGAGACGAGCTCGATGGGAGGGCAGGAGCTGCAATGGCGGAGATGCAGAGAGATTTTTTGCGCCAGATGCGGAGATGCTGAGTGTTAGCCGAGGAGCTATCGGCCCACGAAGCCGGAACCGCATGGCAGCATGCCGGAACCGCAAGGAGGCGTGCAGCCACCGTGGTCGGGCGATGCTGAAACCGCAAGGAGACATGCTACCACGGTGGTCGCGCGATGCCGGAACCAAGAAGCCGATTCTTTGGGCGGCGCCGATTTGTTGCATACGCTGGAGCACGCCGCATTGTTGCAACCTAGTACAAAGGCGACAGATTTAAAGCTGGAACCAGCAAGCCGATTTGCCGGAACCGGCCGTCGCTTTGTTGCATACGGCGGAGCACGCGTGCATGACGGCACATCGGAAGTCGGAACCGCGACATACCGTGTTGCGACGGCCGCGCTACGATCCACCATTGCCGAACCAGCGATTTTTTTGCCGAAGCAGCGATTTATTTTGCTACGACCCGATAGCGAGAATTCATGATTTTGCTGGAAACGGCAAGTGTTTTTGCTGGAAGCATTTTCGTTTTTGTTGGAAGCATGGTATTTTGATTTTGCTGGAATCTTTTTCATTGTTCTTGCACCATGCCATTTTTTGTGTTTTGCTGGAACCACGATTTTGTTTTGCTGGAAGCAATGGCAACAAATCTTACAATGTTTTTTGAACCCCCGATGTGGCCGCCCGGCGATGGCCATCGGCGGCTGCCCGTCCAAGGGGAGCAGCATCAGATGGGGGCATGCACTAGTGACCTCGCGTGCGGTGGGAGTCCAAATGACCGCGACTGCTCTGGCGGGGAGGCGCTGGTGTGCGTGCGAGGGTTAGGGGAAAAAGATCGAACGACTACAGGCTGTTGAATCAAACGGCAGGGGGTGGACCGGCCGAAAGTTTCGGCCGGTGCGCCGGCGCCTAGCACCCGCCTTCTGTAAATCTTTTATACTCCCTTCGATCCGAATTATCTAATACAACCTGTACCGAATGTTCATTTTACATTGTATAGAGGATGCGTCTAGAGGCTGCATCAATTAATTCGGATCATGATATTTTATACGGCTTTATTCCCGTCACTATTTAACATCCCCTTTTAGAATTCCAGTTAGTGTTTAACCGTATTCACACAATAATTTTTCCGAAATCACTAATTGAGAAATACTCCTTCCAAAGGTCACTTCTTCTCCAGGTTGTGAAAAATGTGCGCCATTTGTCGTAACCTAGGAGTTTTCCTTTTTTTTAGATCCGTTTATTCAAAACGTTTTATCTCTTAAACCGTGTGTCCAAATCTCGAACCGTTTTCACCTTTGAATTCCTCACGTCGAGATTTCAAAACTAGATCCCATGTTGATAGGTTTTGATGATTTTTTTTTATGAAAACACCAATCAAGGAGCATGTTTTCTCCCTTTTCGGAAGCCTTTTCTGAGAGGGACGGCCGTGCCTCTCGCGGAAGCAAAATCGTGTCTCTCACGAAAGAAAAAAAAAGAAGAAAGACACATTTTTTCCGTTTTCGAGAGGCCGTTCCTCTCGCGGAAGCAAAACCGTGCCTCTCACGGAAGAAAAAAAACGCGTTTATTTTCCGTTTTCGCGAGGCACGGCCGTGTCTCTCGCAGAAATAAAACTGTGCCTCCCACTGAAGAAAAAAATAGAGAAAATACTTTTTTTTGTTTTCGAGAAGCATGGCCGTGCCTCTCATGAAAAAAACCATGCCTCTCACGAAAAAAAACGTGTTTTTTGTGCAATTTTTTTATTTTTTTATCAAAAAGCTGAGAAAGACCGGTGAAAAACCGAAAAATCAATAATAATAATAATAAACAATATTTAAAGAGCCAAAAACGCGGGCGAAAAAAAGAGCGCGACACAGGGCGGCGGCTGAGAGCCCGCCAAGTCATGTCATTTGTCTAATGTCTGTAATTTGTACCCACTAAGTTACATGGGCCGTAGAATGACGGGACGAGGAAGACGAGAGCTCAGACCGTTGTCACAAAAAGAAAAAAGAGAGAGAGAGAAAGCTCAGATCGGAGAAGATGGAAGGAGCCAAGGCAGCGGCGGGGCCGGCGGCAGGTGGGCAGCTGGAATCGGCGCTCCTCCACATCATGCAGCAACACCACCACCAATCCCTCCGCCAGCGCCAACAAACCGGTAACAATCAACCAACGATCTACTCAAAATTCCTAATCCGCCAAGCAAATCCAATCTTCTCTTGCTAAATTACCTCGCACGCAACGCGCCACAGAGAGGGCAAAGAAGGACGCCCTGCGGAGCGCGGCGCGGGTCGCCGGTCATCTCGTGGAGGCCGTCGACGGCGGGGTGCAGGAGCTCTTCGTCAACGAGAAGCGCATCGAGCTCGAGGCCCGCGCGCTGCTCGGGACCATCGCGCGGTACAGGAAGCAGAGCGACCAGTGGCTCGCCGCCACCAACGCGGTCAACTCGGTCCTCAAGGTGTGTGTGCTCTGCTGCTGCCCTCCATTTCTCTTGTGTTCTTGTTTAGTACGCAGGTTTTTACATTATTATTACGTATTATTGTTGTTACAAAATTGATGTGCCTAATTCACATGTTTTAGCAGCAACCTTATGCACAATTGTTTTGTTTCACATTACCCATGATATCCTTTGTAACATTATTATTATTCGCAAAATGGATTTGCCATGGTATGTTTTATAATCCTATATGTATGAATCTTTTCTGTTTTGAGCCGATGATTCTTTTGTTTGACATTACCCATGATATCCGTTGGGACAGTTCTTCAGCGGATTCTAATAGACATAAATTTAATCTAGCTGATACTCCCCCCATCCAAATTAAACACAATTAATTTGGATCAGAGGGAGAATCTTGTAATGTTTTCCTTACACAACCTTTGCCCGCAGTAAATCCAAACCCTACCCTATAAACTGATTAGTGCACGAATCTAGAAGGGTGAAATGCCATAAATAGTTTTATTTTATCTGGTTGCCTCTTTTGCCCTAAAATTATCATCAGTGAATAACACTAAGCTCGAGATGATAACTACTACTCCCTCCATAATATAAGAGCGTTTTTGGCACTACACTAGTGTAAAAAACACTCTTATATTATGGGATGGAGGGAGTAGATACCAAATAAATTGAAGGGTGCAGTGCTGAACAAACCACATAATTCCTTTCGCAGCTATGAGCACTCGGTATTTCTAAAGCATCCATTCATGATTGTTTTTATAGGAAATTGGAGACTTTGAAAACTGGATGAAGATCATGGATTTTGACTGTAAAAGTATAAATGCAGCCATTCGTAACATTCATCGGTCATGATTTTGTCCAGCGCCTGCAACTATGATGCTATGGAGATCATAGGTTGTGACTGTAAAGGTATCAATGTAGCCATCTATAAAATTTCTCAGTCACTATGATGCTACAAAGTGCTCGCTCTGTTCTCTTCCCAGTTGGAATTTTTTCCAGTCGTGATCTCTCTTGTATAGAATCAATTAGCTGGTGTCTTTGTACACATTCAGAAAACCAACTCTTACCAACTTTTGTACTGGAATGCTACCTTGCATTCTCGAGTTCTGGAATATTGATGATATACATATATTCTGAAAGATATCAATTGCTGGTATTGCATCCATAAATTTTCAGATTAAGTGTAAATAGAAGGTACGAATCCCATAAGAAATCAGACAAGGGCCTTGATGCTCATCGAGAGTAATAAATTATTGTAAGCTTTTCTTTGAGGAATACGCAAAGTGCCGGAGTATCATTTCATTGATAAAAGGAGCTAAGGAGAAGTTGCCTTTCGCGGACACAAGGCACAACATATATAGCACAGGATTGAGGGTTGCTTGGGCTACAGCTGCAGGTGGGACAAACAAGCAGAGGAATCACGACAGCCCCGGGGGATTGAGGGTTGCTTGAGCCGCAACTGCAGGGGGGAAGAACATGCAGGGGAATCACAGTGGCCCGGACTTGAGGCCATGCTCAAGGACTGGTTTGTCTGGATCGTACAAACTCTTGGGACTTAGAGCATCTCCAATAGCATGTGTATATTTGGATGTCTATATATTCATATAGACAATGGTCTAAAAAGATTCCCTCATATTCACATCCAGTTTTGCATCAGAACGTCTATATACAGGGACCATGACAGGTGGGCCGTTGCTGGGGAGAGGAAGAAATCATGACTACAGCTGAGTTTAGACGACGCCTTCACATTGTCCAGGCGTGGACATTGTCGAGGTCGATTTAGAGGATGTGTATATTTGGACGACCATATAGACAAGCTGTTGGACGCCTGTTTTAGGCTCACGTCGTGGAAAACGAGTATGGACATCCATATAGACAAGCTATTGGAGATGCTCTTATGGGTGAAGAATGGGAACACATAAATATTTGATTTCTGCTGCTAATTAACAGGAACCTTTGGATTTTGTTGTTGCACCAAGTCACCAAGAGGCAATTGAGAAAATTCGGATTCGAGGACGCTCATGCTTTGATCCGAATCTTGAGGCAGTGGATTACATAATAACCGGGAGTTGACCCGAATCTTGAGGCAGTGGATTACATAATAACCGGGAGTTCTCAAAAAAGGAAAATCGTGTTAATTGTTTGCGAAGTTGAGCTACTGGAAGTTTTTTGAGTGAAGGTCATTAAAGAGATGAATAGCGCACATCACATCCTCCTTGATGATGTTGGAGAAGCTTTTGAAAAAGGCCCCAGTGAAGCCATCTGACCCGGGGGCCTTGTCTTTTGACATTTCTTTTATTTTCGTTCCTCCTCCGTGATGGGATCATAAATGCCTGTCAAATCAGCATGCTCCACACTGAAACTGCCCCAGTGGAAAGTCAATCCTCCGCGGATGTCCCATGCAAAGAACCTCTTTAAAATGGTCGTGGATGATGCCCTCCTTGTCCTCGTGTTCCGTGACCCAACCATTGTTTCTTTTGAGCCTATGCTTATGGTTTTTCCTTCTTTGTGTGTTAGCTCGTAGATGAAAATTTTCATGTTGCATCACCGTCTTTAACGTTTGCGATATGAGACATTGCTTCTTTCGGGCACGCTTAAGGAGCGTGCACACACAAGGCACAACATATATAGCACATGATTGAGGGTTGCTTGAGCTGCAGCTGCAGATGGGACAAACAAGCAGGGGAACCACGACGGCCTGGAATTGAGAGGGGGGAGGGAGCCACGAGATATATAACACATGATTGAGGGTTGCTCGAGCCTCAAATGCAGGTGGGACGAGCATGCAGGGGAATCATAGCGGCCAAGACTTGAGGCCATGCTCAAGAACTGGTTTGTCTGAATCGTACAAACTGTTGGGACTTATTGGTGGAAAATGTGAACACATAAATATTTGATTTCTGCTGCTAATTAACAGGAATCTTTGGATTCTGCTATTGCACCAAGTCACCAAGAGGCAATTGAGCAAATTCAGATTCGAGGACAATGCTCATGCTTTGATCTGAATCTTCAGGCAGTGGATTGCATAAAGCTGGGAGTTCTCAAAAATGGAAAATGTTGTCTATTGATTGCGGAGTTGAGCCATTGGAAGTTTTCTGAGTGAAGGTCACTAAAGAGATGAATAGCGCGCATCACTGTTGGGGAACGTAGTAATTTCAAAAAATTTCCTACGCACACGCAAGATCATGGTGATGTATAGCAACGAGAGGGGAGAGTGTTGTCTACATACCCTTGTAGACCCGGCGAAGCGATCACAACGTAGAGGAAGTAGTCGACGTTCTCCTCGCGATCCGACCGATCCGGCGCCGTTACTCGACGCCCCGAGTTCTTGACACACGTCAGCTCGATGACGCCCCTCGACTCGATCCAGCCGAGTGTCGAGGGAGAGTTCCACAAGACAACGGCGTGGTGGCGATCTTGATGTTTCACCGGCAGCGAGGCTTCGCCTAAGCTTCGACAGATAACCGAGGTGGAATATGGTGGAGGGGCACCGACACGGCTAAGGAACGATCTCACGATCAACTTGTGTGTTCCAGGTGCCCCCGCCCGTATATAAAGGAGCCAGGGGAAGGGGCGGCGGCCAAGGAGGGCGCATACAGGAGTCCTACTCCTCCGAGTAGGATTCCCCAATCCTAGTTGGACTAGGATTCCTGGAGGAAAGAGAGAGGGGCGGCCCCTTCTCCTAGTCCTAGTAGGACTAGGGAAGGGGAGGCGCGCCAGGCTTGGGCTGCCCTCCTCCTTTCCACTAGGGCCCATCGAGGCCCATTTACCTCCGGGGGTTCCAGAACCTCCCTGACTCGAAGAATTCCGTTTTACCGGAACCATTCAAACTCCAAACATAGGCTTCCAATATATCAATCTTTATGTCTCGACCATTCCGAGACTCCTCGTCATGTCCGTGATCACATCCGGACTCGAACTCCTTCGGTACATCAAAATACATAAACTCATAATAACATCCATCGAAACCTTAAGCGCATGGACCCTACGGTTCGAGAACAATGTAGACATGACCTAGAACTATTCACGGTCAATAACCAACAGCGGGACCTGGATGCCCATATTGGTTCCTACATATTCTACGAAGATCTTTGTCGGTCGGACCGCATAACAACATACGTTGTTCCTTTGTCATCGGTATGTTACTTGCCCGAGATTCGATCGTCGGTATCCAATACCTAGTTCAATCTCGCATACGGCAAGTCTCTTTACTCGTTCCGTAATACATCATCTCACAATCTAACTCATTAGTTGTAGTGCTTGCAAGGCTTCATGATGTGCATTACCGAGAGGGCCAGAGATACCTCTCCGACAATTGGAGTGACAAAACCTAATCTCAAATACGCCAACCCAACATCGCCTTTGGAGACACTGTAGTACTCCTTTATAATCACCCGATTACGTTGTGACGCTTTGGTAGCACCAAAGTGTTCCTCCGTAAACGGAGTTGCATAATCTCATAGTTACAGGAACATGTATATGTCATGGATAAAAGCAGAGCAACATACTAAACGATCGTGTGCTAAGCTAAGGAATGGGTCATGTCAATCGATCATTCTACTAATGATGTGACCTCGTTAATCAAATAACAACTCTTTGTTCATGGTCGGAAACATAACCATCTTTGATTAACAAGCTAGTCTAGTAGAGGCATACTAGTGACATGTTGTTTTGTCTATGCATTCACACATGTATCATGTTTCCTGTTAATACAATTCTAGCATGAATGATAAACATTTATCATGAAATAAGGAAATAAATAATAACTTTATTATTGCCTCTAGGGCATATTTCCTTCATCTCCCACTTGCACTAGAGTCAATAATCTAGATTACATAGTAATGATTCTAACACCCATGGAGTCTTGGTGCTGATCATGTTTTGCTCGTGGAAGAGGCTTAGTCAACGGTCTCGCAACATTCAGATCCGTATGTATCTTGCAAATCTCTATGTCTCCACCGGACTAAGTCCCGGATGGAATTGAAGCGCCTCTTGATGTGCTTGGTCCTCTTGTGAAATCTGGATTCCTTCGCTAAGGCAATAGCTCCATGTTGTCACGAAGATTTTCATTGGACCCGATGCACTAGGTATGACACCTAGATCGGATATGAACTCCTTCATCCGCACTCTTCATTAGCTGCTTCGAAGCTGCTATGTATTCCGCTTCACATGTAGATCCCGCCACGATGCTTTGTTTAGAACGCACCAACCGACAGCTCCTCCGCTTAGTTGTAAATACGTATCCGGTCTGCGATTTAGAATCGTCGGATCGGTGTCAAAGCTTGCATCAACGTAACTGCCACGATGAGCTCTTTGTCACCTCCATATATGAGAAACATATCCTTAGTCCTTTTCGTATTTCAGATGTTCTTGACCGCTGTCCGATGATCCACTCTGGATTACTTTGGTACCTTCTGCTAGGCTTATAGCAAGGCACACATCGTCCGGTACAAGATTGCATACATGATAGAGCCTATGGCTGAAGCATAGGAACATCTTTCATTTTCTCTCTATCTTCTGCGGTGGTCGGGCATTGAGTCTTACTCAACTTCACACCTTGTAACACAGCAAGAACCCTTTCTTTGCTTGATCCATTTTGAACTTCTTCAAAACTTTGTCAAGGTATGTGCTTTGTGAAAGTCCAATTAAGCGCCTTGATCTATCTCTATAGATCTTAATGCCCAATATGTAAGCAGCTTCACCGAGGTCTTTCATTGAAAACTCTTATTCAAGTATCCCTTTATGCTATCCAGAAATTCTATATCATTTCCGATCAGCAATATGTCATCCACATATAAGATCGTAAATGCTACAGAGCTCCCACTCACTTTCTTGTAAATACAGGCTTCTCCAAAAGTCTCAGACAAACCCAAATGCTTTGATCACACTATCAAATCGTTTATTCCAACTCCGAGATGCTTGCACCAGTCCATAGATGGATCATTGGAGCTTGCACACTATGTTAGCTCCCTTTGGATCGATAAAACCTTCTCGTTGCATCATATACAACTCTTCTTCCGTAAATCCATTCAGAATGCGCTTTACATCCATTTGCCAAATTTCATAATCATAAAATGCGGCAATCGCTAACATGATTCGGACGGACTTAAGCATCGCTACGGGTGAGAAGGTCTCATCGTAGTCAATCCCTTGAACTTGTCGAAAACCTTTTGCGACAAGTCGAGCTTTATAGACGGTAACATTACCGTCAGCGTCAGTCTTCTTCTTGAAGATCCACTTGTTTTCTATTGCTTGCCTATCCTCGGGCAAGTCAACCAAAGTCCACACTTTGTTTTCATACATGGATCCCATCTCAGATTTCATGGCCTCAAGCCATTTTGCGGAATCTGGGCTCACCATCGCTTCTTCATAGTTCGTAGGTTCATCATGATCTAGTAGCATGACTTCCGAACAGGATTACCGTACCACTCGTGCGGATCTTACTCGTTGATCTACGAGGTTACAGAGTAACTTGATCTCAAGTTTCATGATCTACATCATCAACTTCCTCGCTACTTGGTGCGTATGTCTCGTAAACTGGTTTCTGCGATTTAACTACTTTCAAGTAAGGGAGAAGGTACTATTACCTCATCAAGTTCCACTTTCCTCCCACTCACTTCTTTCGAGAGAAACTCCTTCTCTAGAAAGGATCCATTCTTAGCAACGAATGTCTTGCCTTCGGATCTGTGATAGAAGGTGTACCCAACTGTTTCCTTTGGGTATCCTATGAAGACACATTCTCGATTTGGGTTCGAGCTTATCGGGTTGAAGCTTTTTCACATAAGCATCGCATCCCCAAACTTTAAGAAACGACAACTTTGGTTTCTTGCCAAACCACAGTTCATAAGGTGTCGTCTCAACAGATTTTGACGGTGTTCTATTCAAGTGTGAATGCGGCCGTCTCTAGAGCATAACCCCAAAACGATAGCGGTAAATCAGAAGAGACATCATAGATCGTACCATATCTAGTAAAGTACGATTCGACGCTCGGACACACCATTACTGTTGTGGTGTTCCGGTGGCGTGAGTTGCTAAACTATTCCGCATTGTTTCAAATGTAGACCAAACTCAGAACTCAAATATTCACCTCCACGATCGATCGTAGAAACTTAATTTTCTTGTTACGATGATTTTCAACTTCACTCTGAAATTCTTTGAACTTTTCAAACATTTCGACTTATGTTTCATTAAGTAGATATACCCATATCTGCTTAAGTCATCTGTGAAGGTGAGAAAATAACGATATCCGCCACGAGCCTCAACATTCATCGGACCACATACATCTCAGATGTATGATTTCCAACAAATCTGTTGCTCTCTCCATAGTACCGAGAACGGTGTTCTAGTCATCTTGCCCATGAGGCACGGTTCGCAAGTGCCAAGTGATTCATAATCAAGTGACTCCAAAAGTCCATCAAGATGGAGTTTCTTCATGCGCTTTACACCGATATGACCTAAACGGCGGTGCCACAAATAAGTTGCACTTTCATTATCAACTCTGCATCTTTTGGTTTCAACATTATGAATATGTGTATCACTACTATCGAGATTCATCAAAATAGACCATTCCTCAAGGGTGCATGACCATAAAAGATATTACTCATATAAATAGAACAACCATTATTCTCGATTTAAATGAATAACCGTCTCGCATCAAACAAGATCCAGATATAATGTTCATGCTCAACGCAGCACCAAATAACAATTATTTAGGTCTAAAACTAATCCCAAGGTAGATGTAGAGGTAGCGTGCCGATCGCGATCACATCGACTTTGGAACCATTTCCCACGCGCATCGTCACCTCGCCCTTTGCCGAGTTCGCAATCAGTAGTCCTGCTTGAGTTGCAAATATTAGCAATGTAACCAAGATCAAATACCAGTGCTACTACGAGCTCTAGTAAGGTACACATCAATAACATGTATATCACATATACCTTTGTTCACCTTGCCATCCTTCTTATCCGCCAAATACTTGGGGCAGTTCCGCTTCGGTGACTACCGCTTGCGGTAGAAGCACTCGATTTCAGGTTTAGGGCCGACTTGGGTTTCTTCTCCCGAGCAAAGAACTTGCTTGCTGTTCTTCTTGAGATTCCCTTCTTCTTCCCTTTGCCTTTCTTCTTGAAACTAGTGGTCTTGTTGACCATCAACACTTGATGCTCCTTTTTGATTTCTACCTCCAGCCTTTAGCATTGCGAAGAGCTCGTATAGTCTTTACTAACCCTTGCATATTATAGTTCATCACCAAGCCTTTGTAGCTTGGTGGCGTGATTGAGAATTACATCAATGACACAATCATCCGGAAGATTAACTCCCAATTGTGTCAAGTGATTGTAGTACCCGGACATTACGAGTATATGCTCACTAATGTAACTGTTCTCCTCCATCTTGCAGCTATAGAACTTATTGGAGACTTCATATCTCTCAATCCGGGCATTCTGTTGAATATTAACTTCAACTCTGGAACATCTCATATGCTCCATGACGCTCAAAACGTCGTTGAAGTCCCGGTTCTAAGCCGTAAAGCATGGCACAATTGAACTATAGAGTAGTCATCGACTTTGCTCGCCAGACGCTCATAACATCCGGTGTTGCTCCAAAGAAGAAGTTCGCACCTAGCGGTGCATCCAGACGTAGCTCTTACGTGCAGCAATGAGGATGATCCTCAAATTACGGACCCGATCCGTGTAATTGCTACCATCATCTTTCAACTTTGCTTTCAAGGAACGCATTAAAATTCAACGGAACAACAAAGACGAGCCATCTATCTACAATCAAACATAGACAAGCAAGATACTATCAGTACTAAGTTCATGATAAATTTAAGTTCAATTAATCATATTACTTAAGAACTCCCACTTAGAAAAACATCTCTCTAGTCATCTAAGTGATCACGTGATCCAAATCAACTAAACCATAACCGATCATCACGTGAAATGGAGTAGTTTTCAATGGTGAACATCTTATGTTGATCATATCTACTATATGATTCACGCCGACCTTTCGGTCTCCGTGTTCCGAGGCCATATCTGCATATGCTAGGCTCGTCAAGTATAACCCGAGTATTCTGCGTGTGCAAAACTGGCTTGCACCCGTTGTAGATGGACGAGAGCTTATCACACCGATCATCACGTGGTGTCCGGGCACGACGAACTTTGGCAACGGTGCATACTGGGAGAACACTTCTTGATTATTTAGTGAGAGATCATCTTATAATGCTACCGTCAATCAAAGCAAGATAAGATGCATAAAAGGATAAACATCACATGCAAATCAATATAAGTGATATGATATGGTCATCATCATCTTGTGCTTCACGATCTCCATCTTGCAGCACCACCTTGATCACCATCGCCACCGGCGCGACACCTTGATCTCCATCGCAGCATCGTTGTCGCCTCGCCAAACTTATGCTACTACGACTATCGCTACCGCTTAGTGATAAAGTAAAGCATTACAGTATGCATTGCATTGCATACAATAAAGCGACAACCATATGGCTCCTGCGCCATTGCCGATAACTTCGTTACAAAACATGATCATCTCATACAATAAAATATAGCATCACGCCTTGACCATATCACATCACAACATACCCTGCAAAAACAAGTTAGACGCCCTCTACTTTGTTGTTGCAAATTTTACGTGGCTGCTACGGGTTTAAGCAAGAACCAGTCTCACCTACGCATCAAAACCACAACGATATTTCGTCAAATAGACTCCGCTTTAACCTTCTCAAGGACCGGCGTAGCCACACTCGGTTCAACTAAAGTGAGAGAGACAGCACCCACCACCACCTTTAAGCAACGAGTGCTCGCAGCGGTGAAACCAGTCTCGCGTAAGCGTCACGCTGCGTAATGTCGGTCCGGGCCGCTTCATCTCACAATACCGCTGAACCAAAGTATGACATGCTGGTAGGTAGTATGACTTGTATCGCCCACAACTCACTTGTGTTCTACTCGTGCAAAACATCAAACCATAGAAAAACCTAGGCTCGGATGCCACCGTTGGGGAACGAGTAATTTCAAAAATTTTCCTACGCACACGCAAGATCATGGTGATGTATAGCAACGAGAGGGGAGAGTGTTGTCTACATACCCTTGTAGACCCGGCGGAAGCGATCACAACGTAGAGGAAGTAGTCGACGTTCTCCTCGCGATCCGACCGATCCGGCGCCACACTCGACGCCCCGAGTTCTTGACACACGTACAGCTCGATGACGCCCCTCAGACTCGATCCAGCCGAGTGTCGAGGGAGAGTTCCACAAGACAACGGCGTGGTGACGATCTTGATGTTTCACGGCGCAGGCTTCGCCTAAGCTTCGACGGTATAACCGAGGTGGAATATGGTGGAGGGGGCACCGACACGGCTAAGGAACGATCTCACGATCAACTTGTGTGTTCCAGGTGCCCCCCGCCCGTATATAAAGGAGCCAGGGGAAGGGGCCGGCGGCCAGGAGGGCGCATGCAGGAGTCCTACTCCCTCTGAGTAGGATTCCCCAATCCTAGTTGGACTAGGATTCCGAGGGGGAAGAGAGAGAGGGCGGCCCCTTCTCCTAGTCCTAGTAGGACTAGGGAAGGGGAGGCGCGCGCCAGCTTGGGCTGCCCTCCTCCTTTCCACTAGGGCCCATCGAGGCCCATTTACCTCCGGGGGTTCCAGTAACCTCCCTGGTACTCCAGAAATTCCGTTTTACTTGAACCATTCCAACTCCAAACATAGGCTTCCAATATATCAATCTTTATGTCTCGACCATTCCGAGACTCCTCGTCATGTCCGTGATCACATCCGGACTCAACTCCTTCGGTACATCAAAATACATAAACTCATAATAACCGCCATCGAAACCTTAAGCATGGACCCTACGGTTCGAGAACAATGTAGACATGACCTAGAACTATTCACGGTCAATAACCAACAGCGGACCTGGATGCCCATATTGGTTCCTACATATTCTACGAAGATCTTTGTCGGTCGATCCGCATAACAACATACGTTGTTCCCTTTGTCATCGGTATGTTACTTGCCCGAGATTCGATCGTCGGTATCCAATACCTAGTTCAATCTCGTTACGCAAGTCTCTTTACTCGCTCCGTAATACATCATCTCACAATCTAACTCATTAGTTGTAGTGCTTGCAAGGCTTCAAAGATGTGCATTACCGAGAGGGCCCAGAGATACCTCTCCGACAATTGGAGTGACAAAACCTAATCTCAAATACGCCAACCCAACATCTGCCTTTGGAGACACCTGTAGTACTCCTTTATAATCACCCGATTCGCCAGTGACGCTTGGTAGCACCCAAAGTGTTCCTCCGTAAACGGAGTTGCATAATCTCATAGTTACGGGAACATGTATATGTCATGGATAAAAGCAGTAGCAACATACTAAACGATCGTGTGCTAAGCTAAGGGAATGGGTCATGTCAATCGATCATTCTACTAATGATGTGACCTCGTTAATCAAATAACAACTCTTTGTTCATGGTCGAAACATAACCATCTTTGATTAACAAGCTAGTCTAGTAGAGGCATACTAGTGACATGTTGTTTTGTCTATGCATTCACACATGTATCATGTTTCCGGTTAATACAATTCTAGCATGAATGATAAACATTTATCATGAAATAAGGAAATAAATAATAACTTTATTATTGCCTCTAGGGCATATTTCCTTCAGTCTCCCACTTGCACTAGAGTCAATAATCTAGATTACATAGTAATGATTCTAACACCCATGGAGTCTTGGTGCTGATCATGTTTTGCTCGTGGAAGAGGCTTAGTCAACGGTCTCGCAACATTCAGATCCGTATGTATCTTGCAAATCTCTATGTTCCACCGACTAAGTCCCGGATGGAATTGAAGCGTCTCTTGATGTGCTTGGTCCTCTTGTGAAATCTGGATTCCTTCGCTAAGGCAATAGCTCCAAGATTGTCACGTAAGATTTTCATTGGACCCGATGCACTAGGTATGACACCTAGATCGGATATGAACTCCTTCATCCGCACCCTTCATTAGCTGCTTCCGGCTGCTATGTATTCCGCTTCACATGTAGATCCCGCCACGATGCTTTGTTTAGAACTGCACCAACCGACAGCTCCTCCGCTTAGTTGTAAATACGTATCCGGTCTGCGATTTAGAATCGTCTCGGATCGGTGTCAAAGCTTGCATCAACGTAACTGCCATTTATGAGCTCTTTGTCACCTCCATATATGAGAAACATATCCTTAGTCCTTTTCGTATTTCAGATGTTCTTGACCGCTGTCCAGTGATCCACTCTGGATTACTTTGGTACCTTCCTGCTAGGCTTATAGCAAGGCACACATCGGTCCGGTACACAGATTGCATACATGATAGAGCCTATGGTGAAGCATAGGGAACATCTTTCATTTTCTCTCTATCTTCTCGGTGGTCGGGCATTGAGTCCGACTCAACTTCACACCTTGTAACACGTGCAAGAACCCTTTCTTTGCTTGATCCATTTTGAACTTCTTCAAAACTTTGTCAAGGTATGTGCTTTGTGAAAGTCCAATTAAGCGTCTTGATCTATCTCTATAGATCTTAATGCCCAATATGTAAGCAGCTTCACCGAGGTTAAAATAAGGCGCTACTGTTATCTACCAGTAGCGCGGGGAAGACAAGCCCGCTCCAGCACCATCGGCCACCGGCGCCTTCGTCGGCCCTGTTCAGACTGTTCTGGCAACTGAAGCTCCGTTGCGCCCCTCTTGCGGGCAGGTGCGTGCCTCCATCCAGATGGATGGGGGGTTGGAGGCCGTCGTCACTGCTAGTGCGGGCTCCGACCTGGACCTCGGGACGTTGCTGCCTTCACCGCCGGGTGAGGACCCTGTAGCCCCTCCTGGCTTCCTCTGGGTTGGAATGTCCGCTGATGCCACCGACGATGACACTGACGAGGAGGAGTTGGCACCGCAGACGCCGCGGGCTGCCTCAGTGGCATGTGTGGAGCCTGATGCGAGGGTGTGCGGGGACCGACAAGAGGTGGCGCCTCCTGTGCGTCCGGCCTGGGAAGATTGGCGAGGATGTTTCGACCGTGAGGCGACGCCGGCAATTCCTGAGTGCCACGCTCCATGCGGGAATGTGTTGGAGGGCTGGCAGCTCGTCTCAAGAAGGTGTCACCCGACTTCTGCCGTTTTCCGCTGCCCTGCTGTCAATATGCGGCGCTCGCCTCCGGCATGGCTGAGAGATAGGTGTTTTCGGTGCCTCTGTCGAGGTCATCATGCACATTCTTGCAGGGATCCTATCCGATGCATGGACTGTCTTCGATCCGGTCACATCGCCCGCTTCTGCCATGCAAGGAAGCCTGTTTTTCCAAACGTCGCCGTGTCAATGTCCTACTCCATCGCCTGCACCCACCAGTGAAGTCACCACATCAGATGTGCCGTTCCAGCCTGTCTTGAATGTCAAACCCGGATTGGCCGAGGAGACCGAGTTGCTTCTTGACTGCCTTGCGCGAGTTGAGAGTGTTTTAGGGAGAGCGGAGGCAGGCCTTGCCAAACTTGAGGTTGTGCCAGTTGTGTCTCCGCTGCCTGAGCTTCAGACTGGATCTTCAGTTGGGGAAGAAGCAAGCCTCTATGGAAATTTCTCCCCTCGTGCTTCTTCATGTCTATCGTCGAGGCCTGTGTTGTTGTCTGCCTCTGGGAGTGTAGTCATCGACGAGGTTGTGACTCCAGTGCTGCAGATTATGCCCGAGCTGCGGGAGCGTTGTGGCGAGCCCACTTCACCTCTTTCAATGGTGCTTCCGAAGGAGATGGTGCATGTGATGTCTGTAGGTGACGAGGTTGATGAGGTAGGTGCTTTGGCACCTAATTTTGAGGCGCAACTACAGGGTTCACCTCTGCCATGTGGGCAACTGGAGGCGCAAGAGTCCATCGTGTCGGTGGTACCCGTGGCTGATGATGTTCTTATGGCGGTGTCTGCGAGGGACAAGGTCGCGTCTG
Source organism: Aegilops speltoides (assembly GCA_021437245.1). Lineage (NCBI taxonomy): Eukaryota > Viridiplantae > Streptophyta > Magnoliopsida > Poales > Poaceae > Aegilops > Aegilops speltoides. Next base: position 229,736,737 of record CM038145.1, read on the forward strand.
TCGGTGCCGAGGTTGATGCTGTAGGTGCTTTGGCACCTCATTCTGAGGCACCGAAGTCCATCCGCCCGCCCGTCTTTGACCGTGAAGATATGCTGGCACGTATTGACGAGGTGGTATTCAAGAAGAAGCTTGGCGGCTTGCTTGCCTCCTTGGAGGCAGCTAGCCCTGGGTCTGGCAAGACGATTGCTTGCCTTCTAGTGGAGGAATCTTCTATGCCCAAAATCAAGAAGGTGAAGAAGGCTCTTAGGAGCATAGGCAAGAAGAGTGACGCCCTTAGTAAGGTGTCCGTGGCTGCTTAACGGATGATTCTCAGTCTCTTCGACCACCATCTCGGATTGGCTCGTCTTCGTGGATTTGATGTTGTTCGTTGTCTTCAACCTTGGTTTCGTTGGGTGTTTCTTTACGACGTAGAAGTGTGAGGGATTGTGGTTGTTGCGCGTTATGTATGTTTGCTGGGTTGATCGTGGGGTTAGGGGGTTTCTTTCTTAGCGAGTAGTCCGCATGTGGTCTATATGTGTCACGCCCAATATGCGACTCTATCCAAAAGGAACTCGAAGGTCCCACCAAGGTTAGACCCGCATATTGGAACGCTTTTGCAAGGTGGATATCATTACATCAACATTACATAATAGTGGGGATACATACAAGAGACATACAATGCCACACGAATACAACATCATCATACAAGAACAACATCCGACTACGGATGAATCATAAACAGAAACTCAAACAATATCCACCCTGCTAACCCAGGCCGCCGACCTGGAACCTATCCCCTGATCGAAGAAGAAGCAGAAGAAGAACTCCAAAACAAGCAAACATCGCTCTCGCCATGATCATCGCATAGCCTGTACCAAGAATCGTTGTTGTAGTAATCAGGAGCCACGAGGACTCAGCAATCCCATTACCATGGGTATCAAGACTAGCAAAGCTTAATAGGAAAGGAAGGGGTAAAGTGGTGAGGTTGCAGCAGCGACTAAGCATGATATGGTGGCTAACATACGCAAATAAGAGCGAGAAGAGAAGCAAAGGAACGGTCAAGAAGCTAGCAATGATCAAGAGGTGATCCTGAACACCTACTTACGTCAAACATAACCCAGAAACCGTGTTCACTTCCCGGACTCCGCCGAAAAGAGACCATCACGGCTACTCACGCGGTTGATGCGTTTTAATTCGGATCAGGTGTCAAGTTATCTACAACCGGACATTAACAAATTCCCATCTGCCACATAACCGCGGGCACGGCTCTCGAAAGTTTATACCCTACAAGGGTGTCCCAACTTAGCCCATGACAAGCTCTCGCGATCAACGAAGAAATAGACCTTCTCCCAGGAAGACCCGATCAGTCTCGGAATCCCGGTTTACAAGACATTTCGACAATGGTGAAACAAGACCAGCAAAGCCGCCTCGATGCGCCGACAATCCCGATAGGAGCTGCACATATCTCGCTCTCGGCAACACCGGATGAGACATCCTACGAGTAAAACCAGACTCGAGTTGCCCCGAGGGGCCCCGCATCTACTCGGTTCGAACCAGCACTTAGACAAGCACTAGCCCCGGGGCTAAATAAAGATGACCCTCGAGAGAGCGACTCCCAAGGGAAAAGTAGGTGGTGGTGAGGCAAATGGTAAAACCAAGGTTGGGCCTTCTTTGGACAAGTTTTATTCAAAGCGAACCGTCGGGGGGTCCTATAAATCACCCGACCGCGTTAGGAACGCAAAATCCGGGAACATAACACCGTATGACGGAAACTAGGGCGGTAAGAGTGGAACAAAACACTGCATAAGGCCGAGCCTTCCACCCTTTACCAAATATATAGATGCATTAATAATATAAGAGATATTGTGATATCCCAACCAAAATCCTGTCCACCATGGAGACATCTTCAACTTCACCTGCAACTAGCAACGCTATAGGAGGGGCTGAGCAAAGCGGTAACATAACCAAACAATGGTTTGCTAGGAATGGTGTCAAAGGTTAGAGGTTCATGGCAATATGGGATGGCTTGAAGAGCAAATGATAGGTAACGCAGCATAGCGATAGAACGAAGCAACTAGCATAGCAATGATAGTAGTGAGATCCAGGGTAGCGGTCATCTTGCCTGAAATCCCGCAAAGAAGAAGAACGAGTCCATGAAGAAGATGAAGCCACGAAGACGAACCACACGTAGACGAACGAATCCTCACGATCGCAACGAAACGGGAACTATCGAAAAGAAGCACACAACATAGGTAAACACACCACACATGAACAAGGCATGATGCACAACAAGCATGATGCATGACCAAGCTACATGAAGCTACTCATGGCAAGAGACGATGCAAACAAGAGCAACACGTCAAGACAAGTTTAAATGAGGCCGGGAACAACATATAACAATTCCGGAAAATCCTCATATGCATATTTCGAAATGGATCCAGAACTGTATAAACATTATGTTGAAGTTGTTAAACAGCAAGTTAAGATGCACCAAGATGATCTACACGAAATTCTAGTCAAGTTACATATAAAGTTCATTAGATTTGGAGCTACGGCCTAGAAGATATGAGCAAAACAAGTTAAACATGGCATTGATGCAAAATGCACCCAAACATCAAGCAAACACACCAAAACAAGGATGCAACATGGTAATATGAAGCTACATGCAAAAACAAGCAAGTTTCATATAGAGCACATTCAAAACGGAGCAACGGGGCAACACATACACTCTATACAAGTCATAGCAACAATCTGTCCATAACAGCAACTAGGCATCTTACAAGCATCAAAACAACAAGCTACAGCACCCCAACATAAGAACAAAAGGCATGATCATGAAGTATAGGTAAAGCATGTCAAAACATGAACACTGAGCTATCTCCAGAAACAACTAGAACATGCTCAAAAAGACATGGGAAGATTGCAAATAATAACAGTTTCAGACTTTAGCAGAAATAATATCAGGTTGCAATGTTTAGAGCTATCAAACAACATGTTACAGGAACATATCATGGCAAACAAAGGCATGGCATGATACTACTAAATGCATAAAACAACAGTCCCTTACTGACCATGAGCCAAAAAGGATCAGAAGATAAGATGGCACCCATGTAAACATGGCAAGTTATATTACAGATTCAAACATGGCAGGAACAACGATAAGTAGGCATGTTGGTGAGCTTGAACCACTCACTACAGAGCAAAACATGGCATGGCAAGGCAACCAACAGTAAGAAGGCATGTTTATAGCATGGCAAGAGCAAGGTCATAGGATGCATGGAACACTAGCAAAACACATGGGAACTAGTGAACTTAATGTTAACAGGCTGATAGTAACATTATCAAGCAACTTTAGAGCAAGATTACAACAAGCTACAGCAACCTATAAATGCAACCAAGGGCATGAATGGATAGAGCATGACATGTAGATCAAAACATGTTTATAGGCATCTCCATATTATGCACGAAATGACTAGTAGAAGCATGTTTACATAGCAACAAAATATAACAGAATCTGCCTAGCAAAACAACAACAGCAAGTACACTACTTAACAAGCTCGATTCACTCACCACAAGTCATTGCATGACAATATAAGTATATCATCATCAAGAATACATGTTTGTGAAACAAACCAAGTCAAGAACAAGTCCATAGCATGCAAGGATCAAATATAGCAACCTTGGCCAAATTGAATAACATGTAAACAATCTGCCAGGAAACATTTTGAAGCAAAAGTAGAGCACGAAAATGACATGCTAGACTACTCCATAATTGCGAACAAGGGCTTGAATGGATAGACAATAACCATATGTTCAAAACACCCTTACTGAAGTATCTCTAAATATGCATGGATCTCTCTGTAGCATCAAGTTTAAATGGCATCAAAATAACAACAGAACAGGGACTAAAATCAGCAACATCACGATGTCTAGTTTGCATGCTTGTGCTAGTCACCACATTGATCACAAAAATACATGGCATACACCCCTGGAAAGATGGCATGGCATAGATCAAAACACATGAAGACATCAACCTCATAGGATGCACACATCAATCATGGCAAAAATGACAAATGAGCAAGTTATAACAGTTTCAGCAGATTAACATCAACATGCACTCTTCCAACAGCATTTCGGGCATCAAGATGAGCTCAAATGAAAATGATGCAATGGAATGAAATGAAGTACTCATCGAGGCGAACAATTTGACATATTACACGCACGAAACGGAGCTACGGATGCAGAGATACAACATGATAAACATGGCATGATAATGTATAAAATCTGGGACTTAGTGAAATTGATACCTCCGGGAAAAGTCAACCCGGGACGGAGGCGTTCTGGGACGGAGGGATCCGGGATGGGGACGGCGCGTTTGGATCGCGGGCCTGGTGGATCTGATCCAGGCCGAGTGGATCCGGCCGGGCGGACCTCCGGCGAGGGCGGCGCGGCGAGGAGTGGCGGCAGGCGAGGCGCTATGGAGCTCGGGTGGCGCCGGCGACGAGGGCGGGCGCGAGGCGCGCGCGAGGCGGCGGCGATCGGCGGCGCTGGGAGCGGGCGGAGAGCGGGCGGCGGCGCGCTGGCTGGCCGGGCGGCGCCGGAGCACGCGGCGCGGGAGTCGGACGGGCGGCGACGCGTCGGGCGGATCAAGGCCGGCGGCGGGAGCAGCAGAGCGCGGCGGCGCGGAGGAGGCGCGGGCGGCGCGAACTCCGCGGGCGAAGCTGGCGCCGGCGAGGCGAGGCGAGCCGGGGCGGCCGGGCAGGCGTCGGGCGCGGGCACGGAGGCGGCGTCGCGCGGCCCGGCGGTTTGCCTCGGCCCCCGGGCCGGTGGCGGCGGCCGGCGGCGGAGAGCCACGTGGCACCACGCGGTTGGACGCGGACGGCGGCGCTGGACGTGTCCGGCGCGGGATGGACACGTCCGGCGGCAGGAGGAGGAAGAAGCTAGGGTTTGATCTGCGCGGATTTTCGGGGGAGGCCACAAATATATAGGTAGAGGGAGCTAGGAGTGTCCAAATGAGGTGCGGTTTTCGGCCACGCGATCGTGATCGAACAACCGAGAGCATGGAGGGGAGTTAGATGGGTTTTGGGCCACTTTGGAAGGGGTGTTGGGCTGCAAACAAAAGAGGCTTTACTGTTATCTTGCTAACCGTTGAGTATCAAACGACCTCCAAATGACACGAAACTTGACAGGCGGTCTACCGGTGCTATACCAAGGCCGCTTGGGAAACCTCGGGCCATTCCGAGAAAGTTTAACACCCACTCACGAAAGGAGACAAGAGGGGGACGCCGGAGGACATAGGAGTGCCGGATTGCAAAACGGACAACGGGGAAAAAGCTCGGATGCATGAAACGAACATGTATGCAAAATGAGATGTACATGATGACATGATATGAAATGCATATGATGACATGGCAAAATGCAACACGCAAGCAAATGACATGGCAACGACGGCGAATAACTGGCAGACACCTGGCGCATCGAATCCGGGGCGTTACAATATGTATCGGTTTTCGCCAGTTTTCTGCTAACTAACTGGGCAATTCTCTTCTTCTTAATTAATCGATGAGGCAAATCTTTTGCCTCTGTTTCAAAAAATAATAATATATATAGTAGCAGTAGTGCGTCTCCTACAAAAAGCGCTACTATTATAACTGCTACACTGTTGCCTCCAAGCTTAGTATAGTATTAGCGCCCGTCCACAGACCTCACTACTGCTAATGATGTAGTAGCACCGCGTTTTAAGGCGACAGCGCTGCAACTAAGAAAAGAAAAAGGAAAGAAAAAAAGAAAAGAAAAATTAAAGAAAAAGAAAAAAAATGAAAGCAATAGCAGTAGAGCCTGTTTGCGAAAGCGCTATAGCTACTTATATATAGCAGTAGCGCGTTTGCCAAACAGCGCTATAGCTAAGTAGCTATATCGCATGTTTTGAAAATGCGCTACCACTAAGTTTGACTTGCCCCTGCGCGGGCGTCCCTCCTTCCCCCAATTCCCCAGATCTTCTCGCATCGTCTCCTACCTCTCCCACGCCACCCGGCCTCCGTGGCTGTCACCGAAGCCGCCACTTGAACCGCGCGCCATTGCCGCCACCGGAGCCGTGCGCCCTTGATGCCCCCGGAGCCACCCTCGTCCGCTCCTCGCCGCCCCTGCCTCCTTCGCCATCGTCGAAGCCGCCGTAGGCGCCACCAGAGCCACCCTCGACGCCCTCCCAGCCACCGTCTCCCTCGAGCACCTCCCTGCCACCGTCTCCCCCGAGCACCCTCTCTGTAAGCCCCCACCCTCCTCTCTAGGTTAATTTACTTAGATGAATTTAGTTATGAACCCTAGGAATTAGCTAGGTTAAGTAGGTTAACTAGCTAGGTTAACTAACTAAGTTAACTAGGTAGGTTAATTTGGTTCATTAGGTTAACTAGCTAGGTTAGAGCAAAAGTTTAGTTTAGAGCAAAAATTTAGTTAGGGTAGTAGGGTTTAACTAGGGTAGTAGGGTTTAGAGCAAAAATTTAGTTAGGGCAGTAGGGTTTAATTAGGGTTTTTGTTTTCATAGATGTTTTTTAAGATAAAATGAAGAAAATGTTGCAGTAGTGCTGCTAGTACTATATATAGTGGTACTAGTAGATGTTAATTAGGTTAAGGCAGTAGTGGTACTAGTAGATGTTAATTAGATGTTTTTTAGTTAGGGCAGTAGGGTTTTACTAGGTTAATTAGGTAGTAGTGCTGCTAGTAGTAGTAGTACACTAGGTTAATTAGGTGAAGTTAAATGAATGACCTAAATGAATGAAATTAGTACTTAAATGACTTTTTTCATTTCATCATTATAGAGCACTAAAGTTAACTGAATTTTGTTCTATTAGTAGTTAACTGAATTTTCTTCTACACTTTGTTTTTGAGTTAGCTTGTGAAATTTTGACATGTATATTTGGACATGTGGTTGCTTGTGTATATTTGGACATGTGTTGCGGTGTCGAAGATGGATATTTGAACATTGTTTGCAGGAATGATTTTGAGTGGCCTATGTTTTGCCGGAATGTTGATTCATTTTCGTTCCGGCAAATTTTAGGCGCTCGATTTGTCCACTTTGTATGAAAGGTGAAATTTTCTGTGAATTTCGGCATGTGCTACAAACTAGGACATGTCAAGTCCCGGGATTTGCTACAGTGGGAATGGATCAACATTCCTGCAAAACATAGGCCTTTTTATGTCATTATTCATTTTATTAGGTCTAGAATTTATTGACTAGATTTAATCGTAGGAAACATGCATGGCTAGCAACAATGAAGGACAGGGTTCTGGTGATTGCAACGTCTACGAGGCGGCCGACAACTATTTGAACTATCTCGAGGAGCAACAATTGTTGAAGTGCCCCCCTGTCACATCCGACACTGAGACCGACATCAAGACCGGCGCCGAGACCGGCACTAAGACCGACAGTGGCACCGAGACCAGCTCCGAGACTGGCACCGTGACTGGCGAATTAGCCGGTATAGAACTGAAACCGAAGAGGATAAGGTGCCCAAACCAGCTCAATACTACTAGACTGGTGGTCACAGAGGTGGACCCCGGCAATTTTGAGCCAAAAGAGCCCGCGGAAGCGCGCATGTGCTACGACAATCAAATAGGCTGCATCCTACGGGGAACCGCCACCATCAACGATGAGAAATTAAAGAAGATACCAAATATGGAGCACTCCCTCCTAACGAAGTTGCACCAGGGACTCTTGTTCCTGGGCCGGGATGAAATCAAATATACTTTACCGTGGCAAGACCCGACAATGAAGAAGATAAACAGACGTGCCATGGGCAAGTTTAGCGGCGCGTTGTCTGCCTGGAAGTAAGGGTGAAACATCGGATCATCGTCAAAGAGGAACCCTACTCTGAGATTGTAAAGGATAATCCGACAATTATGGAAGTGCAGTTCTAAATATTCAAAAAGGCTTGCATTGCCGAAGCTGCCAAAGAAAAGTTGGAGTACATGAAGGGGCTTCAAGAGAGGACCATGGGGTGCCACCACCTCGGAAGCCGTGGTTACGTCGGGAAGAGGCCCATATGGGCCAAGGAGGACGCGAAACACGAAATTCTGGGGATCCCAGACCCCTTGGCGGAGTTCACCGTCCCGCAGGAGCGTGATGTCATCAAGGTCCGGTACCGTTGGGACCCAGTCAACAAGGTTTTTGATACAGAAGCGATCACGAAGGAGTTCATGAGACTGCTGGTAATTATTAATTTACCCCCTAATTTTAGCTTCTGATCAATTTGACTGCACGTTTAGTCACATTTGTAAACGATCCACGTTCCTTTTGCAGAAAGAGCAACACAGGATTGGGGCCGAAAGTGACTCGCCGTCTGAGGCGTTGGCGAGGCCCAAGTGGGACACCCCATTCAACCGGGCCTTGAACATATTGAAAGGACTCCCAGTGGACACTCGACCGTCGTATGGACGCGTGCACGGCGTTGGAGACGGCTCCACATGGAAGAAGTACTACCGTGAGAGCGCCGAGGAGAGAAAGCAAGGACAGAGGTTAAACAAAGAAAACATCAACAAGAAGGTTGAGATTGTGGTTGATAAGAAAGCAGCTGAGACCAAAGAAGAGATAGTCAAAGAAGCGGTAGCTGCCGCAAGACAGGAAATGGCAACTTCATATAGTGTCTTTATTCCGGCTATCGCCAGTTAGACCAAGAAAAATCCAGATAAAGAGGCAGCGGACTTTCCCCTTTCCAACTTCTTGGGGAGCAGCTCGTTTAGCGTTGGAGCAGCACCTACTCCCGCACCTGCTCATAGCAGCCCGTCCTCCGTCTCTGGCGTGCTTGGTGGGGCTTCGTCTTTGGCTGAGCTCGACGCCCTCACGGTACCTATCACACCGGCCCTCTTCAATATATGTATAATCTCTCGTTTCCGTTGCCTTTCGGATGTATCACATCGTAGACATGTCTTTGTAGGCCGACATAACCCCGTGCACCATACTGTACACCATGAGCGGCCAGAAGGTGGACGTGGGAAAGGCGACAATAGTGAAGCCGAAGGAACAATTGTTCCACAGCCGGCCGCCCCCCTGACGTCTTTAAGGTTTCCGTGGCCAGTGTCAAACCGGGCCACGAGAATTTGCCTCCTCCGATAGCACTAGGGGGAGATGACAACGAGACCCCGCGGCGGCTTGGCGATTGCAAGAGTTGGGTCCTGTTGTGGCCGAAGAGTCTGCTTCGTCTGGAGGCGGCCGGGAGCACGCCCATGACCAAGCAACCTCAACCTTGGGTTGAAGACCGTATACCTATCATAGGTGCGGTGAAATACCATATCCCTGGTGATCCGATCCTACCTAAGGCAGCGGTAGAGGCCACATACGACGATCTAAGGAGACTTCATGACGATGTGCTGCGGAGAGAGAAAAGCCTGACCGCATCGAAAAATCCAAGATACCCACTCTACGTGGTCAACGTGCCGCAGCAAAGGTTGTACGTCGACACATCCCTCGCGGAGAAGTTCTTCCTTCGATGCGATTACATCTTCGACATGTTTCACTTGAAAAAGCTAGATTTTACGTTTGTTCTCCTTTTTACCTTGTACATGAACTACATCATCAGGATTGAGCACATACCTTATATCTGTGTCGCTGACCCGTACTTCATGCATGAGGGCTTCTTGGCAGTCCGCCAAGAGCATCGTGAATATGTGAGGAACTACGTCGTTGATTTCATGGTCGCCAATAAGGACAAGGAGACGATTCTCCTGCCTTATCATCCCATGTAAGTCATCCGCGGATATCGTTCCTTCGATTTTAATCATTCATTTGCACGCGTGGAGGCTAATTTGAGGTGTACTTATTTTGCACAGCAACGGGCGCGCCGTCCTCACCATCCTTTACCCCCGATTCTCCCATGCTCTTTACTTGGACTCGTCGAAGAACATGAAGAAAAAGGATTATACCCACATCAAGTATGTTCTCGACAGTGCTATCTTAAGCTATGGCCACCGGGATGGAGAGATCACAGTCAAGAAGACAAGGAACCGTGAGCCCTGCTTCGGCCATAAGACTGACTTCTGCTGCATCCAGCAACCGAGAGGTACTCTCAATGATGGATTCTGTGTCCTCCACCACATGCTGGAGTACAGATGGGATCACCAGAACCTTTGCATGCCACCTAGATCCGGCGATGCTGATATTCTGCAATGGGCAAAGAATCTAGGAAATATCCCGGATCATCGACTCCGAGCTAAGTTCTATCACATCCAGCATGAACATGCTCAAATCATCATGAAGGAGTTCCTCGAAAAAACATGGATGTTCTACGAAGAAGGGCAAATGTCGTGGGAAGACGTCCGAACACGCGTAGCCGCTCAGTGTATCGACCTGAAGCCTTTCACTTCGCTCGGGGACTTCCTCCCTGATTTGGATGGTTGTCACGACATGTGGAGTGATGTCCAGGGGGCCCACAAGACAGGGGGCGCACCCCCACCCTTATGGATAGGGTGTGGGTCCCCTTCGGCTGATTCTTTCGCCAATATTTTTATTTATTCCAAAAGTTATCTCCGTGAAGTTTCAGGTCATTCTGAGAACTTTTATTTCTGCACAAAAATAAAACCATGGCAGTTCTGCTGAAACAACGTCAGTCCGGGTTAGTTCTATTCAAATCATGCAAATTAGAGTCCAAAACAAGGGCAAAAGAGTTTGGAAAAGCAGATACGTTGGAGACGTATCACTAGGCGTGTGGCACAAGGGGAGATTGACATCAGGGTCGGCAACAAAGTAAGAGTTGCTGCGTTCGAGGTCGGCACGATGCAGCTCGAACTTCCTTCTGGATTTATTTTAGAATTGAATAATTGTTATTACACTCCTGCACTTACTTGGAACATTATTTCTACCTCATGCTTGATGAGTCAGGGTTATGAATTCGATTTAAAGGACAACGGTTGTTCGTTTTATTTGAATGGAATGTTCCACGGCTATGCACCCATTGTTGATGGGCTTTTTATATTGAATCTGGAACAGGAACCGGTCTATAACGTGAATGTCAAGAGGCACAAGCCTAATGAGATAAATCCGACATACTTCTGGCATTGCCGGTTCGACACATTAGTCTGAAACGCATGAAGAAGCTCCATGATGATGGGCTCCTAACTTCGCCCGACTTTGGGTCGTTCGAGACATGCGAATCATGCTTGCTCGGTAAGATGACTAAGTCTCCTTTTGGAAAGTGTTGTGAGAGGGCGTCCGAGCTGTTGGAGCTTATACACAGTGATGTGTGTGGTCCAATGAGCACAACTTCCAGAGGTGGCTATCAGTACTTCGTGGCTTTTACCGACGACTTGAGTAGATATGGGTATATCTATTTGATGAGGTACAAGTCGGAAACTTTTGAAAAGTTAAAAGAGTTTCAGAACAAGGTTGAGAATCAGCTCGGCAAGACTATAAGGCTTCTACAATCTGATCGTGGAGGTGAGTACATGGGCCATAAGTTTGATGATCATCTAAAAAGCTGAGGTATAGTACCTCAGCTCACACCTTCGAGTACACCACAGAGAAACAACGTGTCAGAACGAAGGAATAGGACCTTGTTGGACGTGGTCCATCCAATGATGAGCAAATCGGATTTACCCTTGTCATTCTGGGGATACGCTCTAGAGACTGCAGTTTTCACACTTAACAGGGTACCATCAAAATCCGTAGACAAGACACCACATGAGATGTGGACCGGGAAGAGTCCCTTTTTGTCTTTTCTAAAGATTTGGGGTTGCGAAGCATTTGTCAAGCGACTTATGTCAGACAAGCTTACACCCAAGTCGGATAAATGCATATTTGTGGGATATCCGAGGGAAACCTTGGGATATAGCTTCTACAACTGGGAAGAGAACAAAGTGTTTGTTGCTCGGAACGAGGTTTTCCTTGAGAAAGAATTTCTCAGTCGAGAGGCCAGTGGGAGGACGGTCCGACACGAAGAAATTCGAGGACCACTCAGGGACGACTCGGCTGGTGACGAGATCATACCGGAGTCAGTTAGGGAACCCTTAGTGGAAGCGGCACCGGAACGACGAAGGTCGGAAAGATTGCACAGAGTGCGTGATGTATTGTTGCTAGAAAGCGACGAGCCCGCCACATATGCGGATTTGATGGTGAGCCCAGATTCTGAGGCATGGATGGAGGCTATGAGATCCGAGTTAAAGTCCATGGATGAGAATCAAGTCTGGGACTTGGTTGATCCGCCGCATGGCGTAAAGGCCATTCGCTGCAAATCGGTCTTTAAGAAGAAAACCGATGTGGATGGAAATCTTCAGATCCACAAAGCTCGGCTTGTCGCTAAAGGTTATGGACAACTTCAAGGAAGTGACTACGATGATACTTACTCGCTGATAGTGATGCTAAAGTCCGTGAGGACCGTACTAGCTATAGCTGCATATTTCGATTACGAGATATGGCAGATGGATGTCAAAATGGCTTTCCTTCACAAAAATTTAACCGACGATGTGTATATGATATAGCCTGAGGTTTTTGTCGATTCGACTAGTGCTAGTAAGGTATCCAAGCTCAAGTGATCCATTTATGGGTTGAGGCAAGCATCTCGGAGCTGGAATATTCGTTTTGACGAGGTCGTCACTAGTCTCGGTTTCATCAAAAGCGAAGAGGACACTTTCTTATACAAGAAGTTAAGTGGGAGCTCGATAGTGTTTTTGATCTTTTATGTGGATGACATACTACTAATCGAAATGATGTTTCGATGTTGAACTAGGTCAAGGAGTCATTGAATGGCAAGTTTTCGATGAAGGACCTCGGTGAAGCAGTTTACATATTGTGCATTAAGATTTACAGAGATAGATCGAGGAGGCTGCTCGGCTTAAGCCAGAGCACATACATAGATAAAGTTTTGAATCGGTTCAACATGAGTGAGGCAAAGAAAGGGTTCTTGCCCCTCTCACATGGTATAAGGCTAAGCGAGACTCAAAGTCCTTCGACATCTGATGAGTGAAGGAGGGTGAGTAGGATTTCGTGTGCCTCGGCAATCGGATCCATCATGTATGCCATGATATGTACAAGGCCTGATGTTGCTTTTACAATAAGCCTAACAAGCAGATACCAGGCCAACCCAGGTGGGATTCACTGGGTAGCGGTGAAGAATATTCTGAAGTACTTGAAAAGGACTAAGGAAATGTTTCTAGTTTATGGAGGTGAGGAAGGGCTCATTTTAAAGGGTTACACAAATGCTAGTTTTCAAAACTGACAGAGATGATTCTCGATCACAGTCCGGATTCGTGTAGGTCATGAACGGAGGAGCAGTGAGCTGGACGATTTCCAAGCAAGATATGGTGGCTGATTCTACCACAGAAGCCGAATACATTGCAGCTTGTGAAGCTGCAAGGGAGGGTGTTTGGATCCGGAACTTTCTGGATGATCTTGGTATTTTCCCAGCCTCGGTAATGTTGGACCTTTATTGTGATAATTCTGGTGTATCGTACAAGCCAAGGAGCCGAGGAATCACCATAAGACCAGACACATAGATCGGAAATATCACCTGATATGGAAGATCGTAAAGAGTGGTGATGTGGAGTTATGCAAAGTTCACACTGATGCAAATGTTGCAGATCCGTTGACTAAGCCGCTTCCACAACCCAAGCATGAGGGGCACGTTAGAGCTATGGGCATACGATGTCTATTTGATTGACTCTAGTGCAAGTGGGAGACTGTTGGAGATATGCCCTAGAAGCAATCATGTATGATCATATTTCCTATGTGTTTATGAATAAAGATAGTCCTTGGACATTATCAATGATGTGTATCAGCAAGTACATGACTTGTTTGTGGGACGATGCATTGTATGATGACTGTGCTAAAAGGTCCCTAGTCGAAATGGTTGTGTCGACGCCCAGCTGACTAGACAAGAATATGACTCGGTTGATGGCTTGGTCTCACTAGCCAGGGAGCATTGGATACTAACCGAATAATATGGACTCGGAAGGATCTGGGCGGATTTGACATAGTCGGATCTAAGTCGAGATAAGGTCTGAGTCGGACAGACCCGACTATGAGACGCAACGATATGCCATCTGTTAGTCTCTAGTACAACATACGTCTATGTCCTAAGACCTGAGCTGGCGCATTTACTCGGTGACTGAAAGTGCAACTAATCCCTGGGTAGTTTTGGTAATTCTTAACAACATATAGCTCATTGAACTAATATTCTTTCAAGATGAACATTTCAGAAAGTTCAGTGATTGGCATGGCATGAACTAGAGATGTGGACCCCTCAAAATGCTAAGGACACATATTGGCAAAAGCTCAAGACTCTACATTTTCATTTTACTGATCCAAGATCACGTTGAGTCCATAGGAAAAGCCAATACTATTAAAAGGGGATGAGGTGTTGCTTAATGCCTTACTTGCTCAAAATACTTAGTGATATGCTCCAAAAATCCTCAACCACTTTCTCATTTCCACATATGTCCTAAACCTAAAGTCAAACTCGGCCCCACCGATTTGATCTATCTGGCGCCACCGAGTTCATTCGACATATATAGCCACTGCCATAAACCCTAATCACTTCGATCTCACCGATAGGGATCTCGGTCTCACCGAGATGGGATTGCAAACTCTATGTTTACCTTCGCAATGTTTCGGTCTAACGAAAATGAGCGATCGGTCCCACCGAGTTCGCAATGCAAACTCTCTGTTTCCTTTTCGTAATGTTTAGGTCTCACCGAAATGAGCAATCGGTCCTACCCAGTTTGCCTGACCAACTCTCTGTTTGCCCATTACTGAAATTGGTCCCACCAAGTTGATGTGATCAGTCTCACCGAGATCAAGTTATGCCCAAACCCTAGCACATCGGTCCCACCGAGTTGATGTTGTTAGTCCCACCGAAAAGCCTAACATTCACATTTTGAACTGAATCGGTCTGACCGAGTTTCACTATTCGGTCTCACCGACTTTGGGAATTTGTCTGTAACGGTTAGATTTTGTGTGGAGGCTATATATACCCCTCCACCCATTCTCCATTCGTGGAGAGAGCCATCAGAACGTGCCTACACTTCCACTACTCATTTTCTGAGAGAAAACCACCTACTAATGTGTTAAGACCAAGAATCTTGATCTCTAGCCTTCCCAAGTTGCTTTCCACTCGAATCATCTTTCCACCATAGCCAAATCTGTGAGAGGGAGTTGAGTGTTGGGGAGACTATCATTTGAAGCACAAGAGCAAGGAGTTCATCATCAACGCACCATTTATTACCTTTTGGAGAGTGGTGTCTCCTAGATTGGTTAGGTGTTACTTGGAAGCCTCCGTCAAGATTGTGGAGTTGCACCAAGGATTTTGTAAGGGCGAGGAGATCGCCTACTTCGTGAAGATCTACCCAAGTGAGGCAAGTCCTTCATGGGCGATGGCCATGGTGGGATAGACAAGGTTGCTTCTTCATGGACCCTTCGTAGGTGGAGCCCTCCGTGGAATCGCGCATCCGTTACTAATGTCTACTACGCAACTTTATTCTTGTAGACAGGTGTTGGGCCTCCAAGGCGTAGAGCTTTGTAGGACAATAGCAATTTTCGCTCAAGTGGATGACCTAAGGTTTATCAATCCATGGGAGGCGTAGGATGAAGATAGTATCTCTCAGGCAACCCTGCAATCAAATACTAGAAATCTCTTGTGTCCCCAACACACCCAATACAATGTCAAATTGTATAGGTGCACTAGTTCGGTAAAGAGATGGTGATAAAAGTGTACTATGGATAGTAGATATGAGTTTTTGTAATGCGAACAATAAAAACAGCAAGGTAGTAAGTAGTGAAACGGAGCACAAACGGTATTTCAATGGTGGAAAATGAGGCCTAGGGTGCATACTTTCACTAGTGCAATCTCTCAACAATACTAACATAGTTGGATCATATGATTATCCCTCAAAGTGAAACAAAAAAATCACTCCCGAGTTCCTATTAGCGGAGAATAAAAGATAGAAATTGTTTGTAGGGTACGAAACCACCTCAAAGCTATTCTTTCCGATCAATCTATCCCAGAGATCGTACTAAAATAACAGCGAGCTATTCTTTCTGATCGATCTAATCAAGAGTTCATACTATAATAACACCATATGATACATATCAACCAACTCTAATGTCACCTAGATACCCCAATGTCACTGCGAGTACCCGCGAGTTAATTATACAACATGTATCAAACAATTTCAGATTCATAATACTCAATCCACACAAAGAACTACAAGGAGACCCCAAAGTTTCTATCGAAGAAAAGATAATAAAAATGTGCATCAACCCCTATGGATAGATTACCCCAAAGTCACCTCGGGAATCTGCAAGTTGAGTGCCATAACATATATCAAGTGTGGCACCCCGGCTCAGAGCGACCGGTTTACCTTGCATTGCCAACCCAGAGATCACGTCTTCTGGCAACACACAACATCTTGGTACAGAAATCACCGCTTTATTGAAACTAGCGGAAGCATAGTGTTACATTACATCAAGTAGCGCGGCCAAGCGGCACACTCGGTGAGGCTGAACAATACGTACATTATTTAGTGAACATAAAGGGGCCTCGAGCACGACATCTACACGGCAGCGGAATAACGACGTAGTGGGACTCCATAGAACAGGGACACCGATGTGGACACGGTCTAGACACGACAGCACTCCGATCCAGTTAGACTTCCTGAAATCTGGCATAACACGCCAGGTCAGTACATTGAATGTACTTGCAAGCTCACAACAAGCAAAACCATAATGGCAAACAACATCATGACATTTAAACAAGTTTAATGCAAGTATCAACATGCTACTCATGTAGTGACCAAAATTGTGCATCAAGTCACTTGGACTCTCTTACCAATAGGTTGCCTCGCAACCGAATAGTGATCACCATGGACCACGAACGGAACCACACTTGGTTCAACAGGTTACCTCATAACCCCACAGTGATCACTCCGGGATCACAAGTAATACCACAACAGTCAGTCTCACTAACATCATCATAACTCAACCAGTGCGATTATTTATGAAAGATTATTTAGTCTGCAAGATTATTTATGAAAGTTGATCCATGGTGTGACATACTTACGAACTGGGCCCTTATCCGCGGGCGCGGCTATCGATAGATTAATACACTCTGCTGAGGTAGCACACTTTACCCACACCACAGAACCCATGGCCTCGCACTCCCATTCGGGTGGACCAACAACATTCCGACAGAACCCTCCCATTGCCATGACACTCTTACAGCCACTCCGACCAACTCCCCTTTGGGATCAGTCCTGGGTGGCCGAGCCTACCAAAGGCAAAACTACCACCGTCGTGGCAAATAAACAGTCCCAAACGGGGACACGGTACCATAACAACAACAGGTCCACAAGGTTATGTCTGCTTACCGGGCCAGGGTAACGCATGCCCATAACCTTCCCTAGTTGGAGGCACCGACAAGAGGCATGACAACGGAACGACTACGGCCTCCCCATACTAAGGCAAATGTGGTTGCACTTGGCAGCCCGATTCAGTGGCACCATGACCTGACCAACTTTAAGTTCAAGTTCAATTATTATCAGGTTTAACTTGAAAATAAAAGAAATGCTCGAGTCACAACATGCCATGCTTATGCAACCATGTATCATGCATCATATATCACTTAACAATAACATATCAACCTTATTCAAAGTTCTACTTGCACCAACTCAACTTGCAACATTTCTGGTCCTTTCTTACTAGTTATTTCTACTCATTACTTTAGTTAGTATTTATCAAATAAAACTCATTTTTCATATAGCAAAAAATAATACTCATGCTCATAATACCATAGCCATGACAAAATTTACTTAGATCAACTACTCAAGCTATAACTCACTAGTTCAAGCATTCATTTCTGTTAACTAAGCATTTTGATCATGACAAACTAAATAACACAAGCATCATTTATTTTTAATACTATATGCAATGAATATCATATAAATTCAAGTAGAAAATCATGGATATTGCAAAGACACCATGATCATGTTGTTGTGGCTTGCCTTAGTGCAGAGGAGCTTCACACTCCTCCTGGATGCCTTCAAGACAAGCTTCACCTTCTGAAAATAAATCGAATGACAAAAACAAAATATCAAGAACACTTCTGAAAATTACCAGAAGTCCTAGGCAGCAAGGAAAAATCCCATCTTGGGTGTGCTGCTAGGATTTTCTAGTAAGAACAGAATGCAAAAAGAATCAACTCATTTGGACTTGTAGAATAAAAGTTACAGCTAGTCAAAGTTCTGGTCAAATTTGAATTAAAAAGAAAAACCAGGGGGGTGACGTCGAAGGTGTAAAACGCCAGGGCGCCACCACTCATACCGCTTCGAGCGCAGCCTGAGTGGCTGACAGCGGGCCCCAGCTGTCAGGCCGGAGGGGGAGAGAGATAGAAGTAGAGGCGGGCAGCACGGCGATGGCGCTTTCTTCGGTGAGAAGTGCCCGACGACGAGGTCTAGAGGGATAGGATTGAAGAAGAGATCGAGGCGCACCTACCCGTACCCGTAGCGTGGCTAGGGGTGGCCATACGGGGTCGGAACGGAGCTCTCCAGCAGTGGCAGCGGGTGGAGCTCGTCGGAGATGGTGGTCCCGGCGACGCAGGGCCAGTCCAGCAGCTCCAACAGCACCAGCATGCACCGGTGGATCACCACGAACACGCCGGGGGGTTAGTTGAGCTCGAGTGGATCTGTAGCGGGTGGGGGCAGAGGAGGGGGATCGCCTGCGAGCTCAGGGAGGGGACGGCGGCCAGAGGTCTGCCCGGCCGGGCTACGGCGCTCTACGGGTGTGTGGAGGTGTGATGAGTGTGTGTGAGGAGAGGAACGAGCTCGGGGGAGCTCCATTTATAGCCAAGGCAGAGGCGGGGATCGAGAGCTCGTCAGAGTTCTCTGGAGCCTCGCCTAGCGATGAATGGCGTCAGTGAGAGAGGGGGAAGACGTCGGAGGTCACACGGGAGCTGTAGGCGAGCTACGACGAGCACAGGAGCGCGGTACGCGACGAGCACAGGGGCACGGGCGCACTATTGTTTTTGCCGCGCCGTGCCCGTGCTCGTTGCGGCGAGCTCCGGCATCGGCGAGTGCCAAGGTGCAGTTAAGGGGGCTCAAACGAAGATGGTGGCGCAGTTTGGCACGGTTTTGCAGCGAGGGCAGCGAGCACGCGCGAAACAGAGGCGTTGGCGCAACGCAAAGCGCGTCGGACGCATGCCAGCCACCTTGGACGGACGTGGTCACCGCGTGAACTATGGCATCAGGCTGAGCTAAACCCAAACAACATGTTTGGCAGCTAGTCCTTAGTGGTTTTAGTTGTTTTGCACGTTTGGTTGGATCACAGGTGCATTGTGGGAGTGGCTATCTTCCTGGCAAGTTTTTGGACGGAAACTTGTGAGCTTAACTAAGAAAAATCTAGTGGGAGTTAAGGGCTGTGCTTTGGGGTTTAGTGATCTCTTAGGAAGGTAATCAAGCTCAGAAAAGATCAACCCCGAAAGATCAAGCAAAAATATACTTGCTGTGCAAAGTGATCATTCTGTCCAGAACAGAAATGATTTTCTGTAGCAAAAATATTACAAAAAGCTATGCAATATTTTTGCTCAGGAAGGTGCCCTAGGGTCCAAGGAATATTTGTGAATTTATTCAGGATTTTTGGAGCAAGAAATTTAGGGGTTGCTTTGGAGCTTTCTTCTCTGAAGTGATTTTCACGGTGAGAAATGAATATTTTTCTTTTATGGAAAAACATCCATTGGGCTTTTGTTGGAGTTTTTCAGAGAAGAAAAGGTGAGTTAGAGGTGGATGGGTCACTTGGGTGAAAATCAAGGGTGGGCCCAAGTGTTCAAGTCCATTTGAATTGATTCAAAACACCAAAACCAAAGTAAAGGCAACTGAAAGTCCGGAAAAAGGGAGAAGGCAAAAACCCGGCTGTCACATCAAGTGAATCAAAATAATACCGCATTGTCACCATGGGTATTCATATGCAAGACATATATCATGTGTTCTCAGATCTGAACATTCAATCCGACAAGACAAAACTTCAAAGGGTAAAGACTCAATTCATCACAACAAGTGTAGAGAGGGCAGAAACATCATATGATCCATCTATGTTGACAAAGCCCATGATACATCAAGATCGTGACATCTCAAGATCGTGAGAGAGAGAGAGAGAGATTAAACACATAGCTACCAGTACAAACCCTCAACCCCGAGGGTGGACTACTCCCTCCTCATCGTGGTGGCCACCGGGATGATGAAGATGGCCACCGGAGATGATTCCCCCTCCGGCAGGGTGCCGAAACAGGGTCCCGATTGGTTTCGTTGGCTGCAGAGGCTTGCGATGGCGGAACTTACGATCTAGGGTTGATGGTTTCTCTATCTACAGGAATTATTGGTGTCGGTCTCATGTCCAGATGGGCCTCGAGGTGAGCACGATACACCGGGGCACGGGCAAGGGCCCAGGCACGCCCCTGTGGGTTGTGCCCTCCTCGTGGCTCTTCTGGCCCTCCCACGAAGCTATGGGGGTCTCTTTTGTTCCAAAAAAATTTGGTAAAAAGTTTCAGCTCATTTGGAGAACTTTCTTTTCTGCACAAAAAACAACATCATGGTAGTTCTACTGAAAATAGCGTCAGTCTAGATTAGTTCCATGCAAATCATACCAAAACCGTATAAAATTATTGTAAACATGGCATGAATACTTCATAAATTATAGATATGTTGGAGACATATCAGCATCCCCAAGCTTAATTCCTACTCGTCCTCGAGTAGGTAAATGATAAAAGAAATAATTTATGAAGTGTGAATGCTAGCAAAGTGCACAAGTTTGATCAATGACAATTTCAATCACTTTTCCTAGCATCATGACAGCAATTCTTTCTTATAAAACTTATCATGACCAAGTAGCAACCAATTCACATGTTAAGGTTCAAACAATGAATTCTCTTGAAACTTAACAACCTATGTTCTCAGTCACCAAGCAATTGCAATTCAACTTATTCAACCGAGTCTAAGTAAGAGCTCCACATACACAACCATCATATAGTCTTCTATGATTGCTAACACTCACCGCATACACATGAGCAAAACGTTTCAACCGGACACATAGAAAGATAAGGGCTTATCATTTCGCCTCCCAGCATATTCACCTCAGGGGTGATGTCAACAATAATAACTCATGCCACCCATATTCAACTGGACATATGTGCCTAGATCGTTCCTCACCACATGATGCTTTCCAAAAGAGAAAAGTAGAAAGGAATAGAGAGAAAAACTTTGACTCTTTGCATAAAAGTAAATACTGAAAAGTAAAAGATAGGCCCTTCGCAGAGGGAAGCAGAGGTTGCCATGCGCTTATTTGTTTGTATGCTCAACCTCTTAGTGCAAAAGAATGTCACGTTATATTGCCCCTTATGATAGCAACCTTTATTATGTAGTTTGTCTCTTTTATTCTTTGCCATCACAAGTTCGTACAACGCTCAATTTTCTCTTACACTAAATGATATAACACTTTTAGAAGCAATTTTTATTGCCTTATTGCACCGATGACAAATTACTTGAAGGATCTTGCTCAATCCATTGGTAGGTATGGTGGACTCTCAAAACAAGATTTAGGTTTAAGGGTTTTTGGATGCACAAGTAGTATCTCTACTTGGTGCGGAATTTTTGGCTAGCAAAGATGGGGGGCAAGCACCACATGTTGAAGGATCTATGACAATATAACTTCTATGTGAATATGAACAAACATAAATTATTACATTGTCTTCCTTGTCCAACGTCAACAATTTGGCATATAATATTTGGATGGGGGCTCACAATCACAAAAGATTTCCAAGATAGTGTATTTGCATGTGAAAGTTCTCTTCCTTATACTAATTATTCGTGAATTGCTTGTGACTAATATTGTGATTGCCAAGCTTCAAAAGCTTTCACTTTCTAAACCCAATGTGAAGCCAGTACTAGGCATGATATGAACATGTAATTTCAACTTCATGATATTCAATTCATTCAACAATTTACTCATAGGATATAAAGTGAAGCACAAGAGTAAATGACAAGCTACTCCAAAAAGATATGAGTGAAGATCAAGTGAGTAGTTATGTAAATGGGTAGCTATTTGAGGACTCTCTCTTATTTAAAAACTTTCAGATCCAAGTAATTTATTAAATCAGCAAGCAAAAAACAAAATAAAATGACATTCTAAGAATAGCACACATCATGTGAAGAAGCAAAAACTTAGGCTCAGCCGATACTAACCGATAATTGTTAAAGAAGAAATGTGGGATGCCTACCGGGGCATCCCCAAGTTTAGATGCTTGAGAATTATTGAAATATAAATTTGGGATGGCTTGGGCATCCCCAAGCTTGAGCTTTTGTGTCTCCTTAATTCCTCTCATATCATGGTTTCCCTAAATCTCAAAAACTTCATCCACACAAAACTCAACAAGAACTCGTGAGATAAGTTAGTATAAACCAATGCAAAAACCTTATCATTCTATACTGTAGCAAACCACAAAAATTATTATTCAACATTGCATACTAAATTCCCCTGCACATTTAATACCCCTATCCTCAAATAGAATCATTAAACAAGCAAACATATGCAAACAATGCAAACATTACAGCAATCTGCCAAAACAGTACATTCTGTAAAGAATGCAAGAGTATCAATACGTCTTAAACTCCAAAGATTATGAAAATCTACCACCCTGTAGAAAATTTATCAGAGCTTATTTTGCAAAAAAGTTTCAACATTTTATCACATTCTGACTTTTCTAGGGAATTTTTGCAACAATGGTAAACTTTCTGTTTTCAAACAGCAACAAGTATACTTGCAAAATAAGCATGGCAAAGGCTATCATTGCCACTTCTACTGAAATAAAAGATGCAAAACATTATTCTAAATAATAGAAAGAAATCCTAACAAAATAAATTGATGCTCCAAGCAAAACTGATATCATGTGACGAATGAAAACATAGGTCCAAGTGAGGTTACCGATAATGTTGGAGACGAAAGAGGGGATGCCTTCCGGGGCATCCCCAAGCTTAGTTGCTTGGATATTCCTTGAATATTACCTTGTGGTTGCCTTGGGCATCCCCAAGATTAGGGTCTTGTCACTCCTTATTCTCCTCATATCGACATCTCACCCAAAACTTGAAAACTTCAATCACACATAACTTAACGGAACCTTGTGAGATAGGTTAGTATGATAAAGAGCAAACTATTTCTCTTCGGTACTATAAAAGACAAGATCCATAATTGTTTCCACATAATTCCTACTGTAGCATATCATTTCCAAAATTTATATTGAGCAATATAAGTCATAGAAACTAGGAAACAAGCAAACTATGCATTGAAAACAGAATTTGTCAAAAACAGAACAGTCTGCAGTAATCTGTACTCAAAGCATACTTATGCTACTCCAAAAATTATTAAACAACTAGGACCACGTGAGAAATTTGTATATTAATCTTATGCAAAAAGAATCAACTCAAAATCACTCTTCTGTTAAAAATGAGAGTTATTTTCGTGAGCGCAAAAGTTTCTGTTTTTTAGCAAGATCAAATCAACTATCACCCAACATGATCCCAAAGGCTTTACTTGTCACTTTATTGAAACAAAAACAATAAAACATGATTACTACAGTAGCATAATCATGTGAACACACAAAAACAATAGATAAAGGTGTTGGGTTGTCTCCCAACAAGCGCTTTTCTTTAATGCCTTTTAGCTAGGCATGATAAGTTCAATGATGCTGGCATAAAAGATAAGGATTGAAACATAACAAGAGCATCATGAATCATAAGTTCCTCTCTCATAATAATTTTCAGTAGCATCATGAACATTCTTTTCATGATCCAAAAGCATAGAAGATTTATCACTCTTTATGGCATACATGTCATCATAATAATCATCATAAGTAGCAACTTTGTTCTTATCATAGTCAATTGAAACCTCTTCAAAAATAGTGGTTGTATCACTAAATAAAGTCATGACCTCTCCAAATCCACTTTCATCAATATTGTAATAAGATTCAACACCCTCCAAAATAGTTGGATCACTACTACCTAGAGTTGACACTCTTCTGAACACACTTTCATCATTGTAATCATCATAAATAGGAGGCATGCTATCATCATAATAAATTTTCTTATGGAAAGTAGAAGGGATCAAAGGATCATATTCATTACGCAAAGCATCCCCAAGCCTGGAACAAGCATTATTTTCAGCAAATAAATCTTCAAACATTTCATACTCATCAAACATAGCATCCCCAAGCTTGTGGTTTTGCATATCATCATAATCATTCTTATCAATAGCATGAATGGCACCAATAATATA
This sequence comes from Aegilops speltoides, assembly GCA_021437245.1. Lineage (NCBI taxonomy): Eukaryota > Viridiplantae > Streptophyta > Magnoliopsida > Poales > Poaceae > Aegilops > Aegilops speltoides. Next base: position 229,761,008 of record CM038145.1, read on the forward strand.
GCAAACATTATTATCATATTCTTCCAAGCAATTGCCAAAAGATTTTCAAGATCATAAAAGACATCATTGTCTTCCCAAGCATAATCATTACAACAAGTATTAGGCATCACAAAATCATACTCAATATCATCATCCTCCATCAACATATTTGATTCACCTTCATGAGGCACAATGGTGATAGGAGCAATATTACTCGGGGGAGTTACCTTTTTACCTCTACTTTTTCTTCTTTTATTTTTCCTCTTCACCACCTCACGTGTGGGTTTAATCAATTTTTTCGAGCTTCTCGTTGAAGAGATTGATTGGATAGGAAGCTCCTCCTCATTACCTGATTCATCATAAGAGACACTAGGACGGTATTGGGAAATATTTTCCCTTTCATTAGTACTCTCTTCATATTATATTTGTTTTCTTGTCTTTAGATAGTTGGCAATATAAGGATTCTCAATGCAATTTACCGCACAAAACAAATAAATTTCCTCTAGACCAAAATCAAGAAATCTCTTAGGGTTATATGGAATATTCTTAGTTATACATTTCATTTCTTCATAACCCAGAAGGAAACTAAGTTCATTATGATGTGCAAAGGAAATCAAGTCATCACAATTTTTGGACATGATTCGATCATGGAACAAATTGTATTGGAGATTTAAATGACCACGTTCATTGCAAAGTTCGCAAGGACGGCGAAAAAAATTAAATTTTTCAGCACAACCATCTAGCTTCTCTTGCAACCATTTTGTTTCTAAATACTTATGCCTCTTGAGAAAACTATCTTCCCCTTTTGATGTGCTTTTGCACTCCCAATTCACTCTGCAAAAATTGACTTTCTTATAGGAGACATCATTATCATGGATAGTGCACTCATCATTAGCATTTTGGATATTCAAAGAATCCATACTAACGACATTCCAATCATGCTCATCATTCAAATAATTTTTGCCAAACATTTTATTGACTTCTTCTTCTAACAATTAAGCACAATTTTCTGAACCATCACTTTCAAGAAAGACATTACAAAGATGATCAATAATATGATGGAACCTTAATTCCATTTTTTGTAGTTTTCTTTTATAAACCAAACTAGTGAAAAAACAAGAAACTAAAAGATTCTATTGCAAGATCTAAAGCTTCAAGCACTCACCACCCCGGCAACGGCGCCATAAAAGAGCTTGATGTCTACTACGCAACTTTATTCTAGTAGACACGTGTTGGGCCTCCAAGCGCAGAGTTTTGTAGGACAGTAGCAATTTTCCCTCAAGTGGATAACCTAAGGTTTATCAATCCGTGGGAGGCGTAGGATGAAGATACTGTCTCTCAAGCAACCCTGCAATCAAATACAAGAAATCTCTTGTGTCCCCAACACACCCAATACAATGGCAAATTGTATAGGTGCACTAGTTCGGCGAAGAGATGGTGACAAAAGTGTAGTATGGATAGTAGATATGAGTTTTTGTAATGCAAACAATAGAAAACAGCAAGGTAGTAAGTAGTAAAACAGAGCACAAACGGTATTCCAATGATGGAAAATGAGGCCTAGGGTGCATACTTTCACTAGTGCAATCTCTCAACAATACTAACATAGTTGGATCATATGATTATCCCTCAAAGTGCAATAAAGAATCACTCCCGAGTTCCTATTAGCGAAGAACAAAAGATATAAATTGTTTGTAGGGTACGAAACCACCTCAAAGCTATTCTTTCCGATTAATCTATCCTAGAGTTCGTACTAAAATAATAGCAAGCTATTCTTTATGATCGATCTAATAAAGAGTTTGTACTATAATAACACCATACGATACATATAAACCAACTCTATGTCACCTAGATACCCCAATCTCACCCCGAGTACCTGTGAGTTAATTATGCGACATGGATCAAACAATTTCAGATTCATAATACTCAATCCACACAAAGAACTACAAGGAGACCCCAAAGTTTCTATCCGAGAAAAGATAATAAAAACATGCATTAACTCCTATGCATAGATTACCCCAAAGTCACCTCAGGAATCCGCAAGTTGAGTGCCATGACATATATCAAGTGAATCAAAATAATACCCCATTGTCACCACATGTATTCATATGCAAGACGTATATCATGTTTTCTCAGATCTAAACATTCAATTCGACAAGACAAAACTTCAAAGGGTAAAGACTCAATTCATCACAACAAGTGTAGAGCGGGGAGAAACATCGTATGATCCATCTATGTTAACAAGGCCCATGATACATCAAGATCGTGACATCTCAAGATCGCGCGCGAGAGAGATTAAACACATAGCTACTAGTACAAACCCTCAGCCCCGAGGGTGGACTACTCCCTCCTCATCGTGGAGGCCACTGGGATGATGAAGATGGCCACCGGAGATGATTCCCCCCTCTGGCAGGGTGTCGGAACAGGGTCCCGATTGGTTTTTAGTGGCTGCAGAGGCTTGCGGTGGCGGAACTTCCGATCTACGGTTATTTCTGATGGTTTCTCTATTTATAGGAATTTTTGGCGTCGATCTCACGTCCAGATGGGCCTCGAGGTGAGCACGATACACCGGGGCACGGGCAAGGGCCCATGTGCTCCCCGGTGGTTTGTGCCCTCCTCGTGGCTCTTCTGGCCCTCCCACAAAGCTTTGGGGGTCTCTTTTGTTCCAAAAAAACGTCAACAAGTTTCAGCTCATTTGGAGAATTTTCATTTCTACAAAAAACAACACCATGGTAGTTCTGCTGAAAACAGCGTTAGTACGGGTTAGTTCCATGCAAATCATACCAAAACCATATAAAAATATTGTAAACATGGCATGAATACTTCAAAATTTTAGATACGTTGGAGACGTATCAGTTAGTCTGCGTGAGTTGAAGTCTCCATCAACATGGATGTACGATAGCACCACCTATCGGAACCACGCCAAAAATCGTCGTGTCTACATTTCGTTTGCTCCCTCCAAACTCCTCCCCTTTACCTTCATATGCAATGATTTACATTCCGCTGCTTGGTTGCTTGACTAGAGCTAAGTTGCTAAAATCTGCCAAGACTTAAAATTAGGAAAAGGCTAGTTTTTTATTTGGTCAAGTAGTCTAATCACCCCCCTCTAGACATACTTTTGATCCTACAAGTGGTATCAGAACTTTGATCTCCATTTTCCTTGATTTCCAAAGCTTTGGTGATCATTGCCTTGGTTTCACAACCTAGGAGAGTATGGCGTCTAGCGAGGGAAATTACCATCGTAGAGGTCCTTAGTTTGATGGTACTAATTTTTCTAGTTGGAAACATAAGATGAAAATGCATATTCTCGGACATAACCCCGCTGTTTGGGCCAATGTGTGTATTGGCTTGCAAGGTGAATTCTTTGATGGGAGAGAACCAAATCGTGAAGCTACCGCAGAAGAATTGAAGATGATGCAATACAATGATCAAGCTTGCGATATCCTCTTCAACGGATTGTGCCCCGAAGAATTCAACATAATCAGCCGTCTTGAGAATGCAAAGGAAATTTGGGATACTTTGATTGATATGCACGAAGGTACCGACTCCGTCAATGAATCCAAGTTGGATGTGCTTCAAAGTCAGCTTGACAAGTTCAAAACGAAGGATGGTGAAGGTGTCGCTGAAATGTACTCTAGGCTTGCTCTCATCACAAATGAGATTGCCGACTTAGGAAGTGAAGAGATGACTGACAGATTCATCATCAAGAAGATCCTAAGAGCCTTGGATGGAAAATATGATACCGTGTGCACTTTGATCCAAATGATGTCAAATTACAAAGATCTCAAGCCAACCAAAGTCATTGGAAGAATTGTTGCTCATGAGATGTCACTCAAGGATAAATAAGAGCTTCATAACAAGTCTAGTGGTGCTTACAAAGCCTCATGTGATGCTCCTACATCATCAAGTGGGAAACAAGCCTTCAATGAAGAATCGAGCTTAATGGTGAAGAACTTCAACAAGTTCTACAAGAGTAGAAGCAAGGAAAGGAGTTCCAAGTCAAGGTCCTAAAATGACAAAAGATCTTCTAGTCATGAGGGAAATTGCTACAATTGTGTAAGACCCGGACACTACTCCAATGAGTGTCCGGCTCCCTACAAAAGAAGAGAAGACTCACCTAAAAGGAGAAGCAAGGAAGAATCACCTCCAAGAGAGAGAAGGAGTAGAGATGATCGCTATGAACGAAGAACCTCTGAAGAAGCAAGGATTCGGAAAGGAAGGACATGTCATCAAGGAGCTACACAAAACGAAGACATCAAGCTCATGTTGGTGAATGGGTATCCGGTTCCGACTCCGATCACCACTCCTAGAGAAGTTATCACTCCAACGCCGAATATACTCAAGATGAAGGTGTTGTCGGTCTAGCACTTGTGTCAACCAACTCTTATGACATATTTGAGTCACCAAATCAAGGAATTGGAAGATTCTTCATGGCTAAAGTCCCCAAGGTATCACACCCCGAGTATGTTGATTTCAATAGTGATGAAGATGATTTGCTAGGTGATGATGATTTACTTGTTGACAACTCTAGTGATGAATACTATGATGAAATTGCTATTAATCATGCTAATCAAGACGAAACGAATGACAATGATAAGAAGGATATTGAGCGTCTAACTAAAGAACTAAACACTCTTAAGTTAGCTCATGAAACTACTTTAGAAGATCATCGAGAACTTTTAAAAACTCATGAGAAGCTATGCTTCGAGAAGCTCAACCTAGAGCAAGAACATGGGTTCTTAAAAGCCATCAATGATGATCTTCGGAAGAAAAGTTCTTCTTACATTGCCAAGTGTTTACTATTGTCTACTTACATGCCACAAGTAAAATATAGCAACAAGAGTAAGAAAGATTCCTCTTCTAGTAGTAACAATAATCGTGCTAAATCCAATATTGTTGTTTCTAGTAGTTCTCTTGATTCCACTAATGATTCTCTTAGCCAAATTCCACTTGAGCAAGAAATTATCTTATTGAAGGGAATTATAGAGAAAGGTGTTTACAAGAGCCTTGCCGGAAGTAAACAATTTGAGGAAATTGTACGGAAGCAAGGAAGGCACCGGAAGAATCAAGGTGTTGGTTTTGAACGAAAGTTCAATGCCAATGGAGTTGAGTGGGAAGAAGATCAATACCCCAAGACAAAGTTTGTTCCTCAACGAGAGAAGTATGATCCTACTTCCTTCAAGGGGACACAACAAGATGATCTTCCACCACAAGACCACAAGCTAAAAGGCAAGGACAAGCTTCAAGAGGTGATTGATGCATTTAAAGAAGCTCCAAAGGCCTTGGTTAAGTGGGTTCCATGTCTACATCAAGTTCTACTTCATCAAGTACATCTATAACCCCAAGGATTCCCATCAAGATGATGTGGATCCCGAAGAAGAAGAACTAGAGAGTTCGTGAGGGTGACTCCGCCAACATGCTTCACTCATATTCATTTTGGCAAGGACAAGTGCAAACAACTTCCACATCTTGCACTAGTTCAAGGAGTCAGAAACCCTCTTGTTAGTAAAACAAGGGACAAGGTAATCTAATTCTTTCATGGACATCATCTTGTGTGTGCTTCACTCTATGTCTATGGATATCCTTGTGTGTTCCTTGTGGGACTAACCCATGTAGGTATTGAAAGTGCAACTCACTCCAATGGATTGCTCCAAATGATCTACATCAACAATGAGCATCCACATATTCCACACCTACATGAACTAATCATCAACAAAACCCAAGGTTAGATCATCCCTCTTAGGGGGGATATCACATCTAGGGGGAGCTTTACTCTAAGAATTGGGCTAAAGCAACTCTAATGGTGTGAACACAACAATGCTTTATGTAAAGTTGGTAACCCACTGGTGCTTAAATGATGAGTATGACCAATGATCAAATGTTCTCATTTGACTCCTAAGTCAATATACTCATTTACATATGACCTAGTCATCGCCAATTGCTTGATAGATGCTAGAGTGATTGTGCATGCTATGCCACATATTTCATTTGCCATTTTATTGTATGAGCATGTTGATTGCATGTTTTTCTCATTCAGGACATCCATTTGTTGCTTTGATTGTTTGGCTCTTTTTCTTTTGCCAAATGGATGGCCAAGAATGCCTAAGAACTCCCTCTAGCTATCTATGCTTTTCTCGTCTCAAACTCTATTCATGCTACATCACAAAGTCTGATCAAGTCAGATTCGAACCCTCTGGGTGAGGAGCACTCGGAGTCACCGATTCGTCATAGACTTAAACTTCCAAAACCTCTCTATGCACCGCCGTCTGACTGATCCATTCCTTTCAGTCAAACCGAGTTCACTGAGTTGATCTAGGTTTTCAATCTCGGTGCAACCGATTTGAACAATTTGGTCACACCGAGTTGCAGTAACCGCTTGCGATTCTGCATCTCGGTGCCACCGAGTCGTTCAACTCGGTCACACCGACAGGGTCAAGATATAAATACCCACGGGTCAAATTTTGGAAATTCCTCTGAAAACCTTTCTCCCACGCGTATCCTGCTCTGCCGACTCAGGTCTCCGAATCGTCTCCTTGTCGCCAGCAACCTCCTGCCGCTGGTCTCTGCCGCCGTGATACGTCTCCAATGTATCTATAATTTTTTATCGTTCCATGCTATTATATTACCCCTTTTGGATGTTTATGAGCTTTATTTTACACATTTATATCATTTTTGGGACTAACCTACTAACCGGAGGCCCAGCCCGTATTGCTGTTTTTTTTTGCCTATTTTAGTATTTCAAGAAAAGGAATATCAAACGGAGTCCAAACGGAATGAAACCTTCGGGAGCGTGATTTTTGGAACAAACGTGATCCAAAGGACTTGGAGTGCAAGTCAAGAAGCAATCGAGGCGGCTAGGAGATAGGAGGGCGCGCCCACCCTCTCTGGGCGCCCCCTGTCTCCTGGGCCCCTCGGGCGGCCACCGACATACTTCTTCCTCCTATATATACCCACGTTCCCCAAAAACATCCAGGGAGCCAACGAAAAACAATTTCCACCGCCGTAACCTTCTGTATCCGCGAGATCCCATCTTGGAGCCTTCGTCGGTGCTCCGCCGAAGGGGGAATCGACCACGGAGGGCTTCTACATCAACACCATAGCCCCTCCGATGAGTTGTGAATAGTTTACCACAGACCTGCGGGTCCATAGTTATTATCTAGATGGCTTCTTCTCTCTTTTTGGATCTCAATACCATGTTCTCCCCCTCTCTTGTGGAGATCTATTCGATGTAAACTCTTTTTGCGGTGTGTTTGTCGAGATCCGATGAATTGTGGGTTTATGATAGGGTTTATCTATGAGAAATATTTGAATCGCCTCTAAATTCTTTTATGTATGATTGAGTTATCTTTGCAAGTCTCTTCGAATTATCAGTTTAGTTTGGCCTACTAGATCGATCTTTCTTGCAATGGAGAAGTGCTTAGCTTTGGGTTCAATCTTGCGGTGTCCTTACCCAGTGACAGCAGGGGTTGCAAGGCACGTATTGTATTGTTGCCATCGAGGATAAAAAGATGGGTTTTATATCATATTTCTTGAGTTTATCCCTATACATCACGTCATCTTTCTTAATGCGTTACTCTGTTCTTATGAACTTAATACTCTAGATGCAGGCTGGATAGCGGTCGATGTGTGGAGTAATAGTAGTAGATGCAAGCAGGAGTCGGTCTACTTGTCGCGGACGTGATGCCTATATACATGATCATGCCTAGATAATCTCATAATTATTCGCTTTTCTATCAATTGCTTGACAGTAATTTGTTCACCCACCGTAATACTTATGCTATCTTGAGAGAAGCCACTAGTGAAACCTATAGCCCCCGGGTCTATCTTTTATCATATAAGCTTTCAATCTACTTTTATTTTCATCTTTACTTTTCGCATCTATATGATAAAATACCAAAAATATATTTATCTTATCATACTATCTCTATCAGATCTCACTTTCGAAGTGGCCGTGAAGGGATTGACAACCCCTTTATTGCGTTGGTTGCAAGTTCTTTGTTTGTTTGTGTAGGTGCGTGCGACTTTTGGGGACCCTCCTACTGGATTGATACCTTGGTTCTGAAAAAGCGAGGGAAATACTTACGCTACTATTGCTGCATCACCCTTTCCTCTTCAAGGAAAATCAACGCAAGCTCAAGACGTAGCAAGAAGGATTTCGGCGCCGCTGTTGGGAGGTTTTCGCTCAAGTAAAGACATACCAAGTACCCATCACAAACTCATCTCCCTCGCATTTACATTATTTGCCATTTGCCTCTCGTTTTCCTCTCCCCCACTTCACCCTTGCCGTTTTATTTGCCCTCTCTTTCCCAATCTTCTCCTCTCTTTTTCGCTTGCCTTTTTCAGTTTACTTGTGTGTTGGATTTCTTGTTGCCATGGCACAAGATAATACCAAATTGTGTGATTTCTCCAATACCAATAATAATGATTTCCTTAGTACTCCGATTGCTCCTTTTAATGATGTTGAGTCTTGTGAAATCAATACTGCTTTGCTGAATCTTATTATGAAAGATCAATTCGCCGGCCTTCCTAGTGAAGATGCCGCTACTCATCTAAACAACTTTGTTGATTTGTGTGATATGCAAAAGAAGAAAGATATGGATAACAATATTGTTAAATTGAAGTTATTTCCGTTTTCACCTAGAGATCGTGCTAAAGTTTGGTTTTCATCTTAGCCTAAAAATAGTATTGATTCTTGGAACAAGTGTAAAGATGCTTTTATCTCTAAGTATTTTCCTCCCACTAAGGTCATCACTCTTAGGAACGATATTATGAATTTTAAACAACTTGATCATGAGCATGTTGCCCAATCTTGGGAAAGAATGAATCTGATGATTCGCAATTGCCCTACTCATGGTTTGAATTTATGGATGACCATACAAAAATTTTATGCCGGTTTGAACTTTGCTTCTAGAAATCTCTTAGATTCGGCCGCGGGAGGCACGTTTATGGAAATCACGTTTGGAGATTACAAAACTTCTTGATAATATTATGGCTAATTATTCTCAATGGCACACCGAAAGATCTTCTAATAAAAAAGTGCATGCTATAGAAGAAATCAATGTTTTGAGTGGAAAGATGGATGAACTTATGAAGTTGTTTGCTACTAAAAATACTCCTCTTGATCCCAATGATACGCCTTTGTCTACTTTGATTGAGAATAATAATGAATCTATGGATGTGAATTTTGTTGGTAGGAATAGTTTTGGAAATAATGCTTATAGAGGAAACTTTAATGCTAGACCGTTCCCTAGTAATCCCTCTAATAATTATGGAAATTCCTACAATAATTCTTATGGTAATTTTAATAAGATGCCCTCTGATTCTGAGAATAGTGTGAAAGAATTTATGATCTCTCAAAAGAATTTTAATGCTTTACTTGAAGAAAAATTGCTCAAAAGAGATGATTTGGCTAGGAACGTTGATAGACTTTCGCTTGATGTTGATTCTCTTAAAATTAGATCTCCTCCTAAGCATGATATCAATGAGTCTCTCAAAGCAATTAGAAATTCCATTAATGAGTGCAAGGAAAGAACTGCTAGATTGCGTGCTAAGAAAGATTGCTTTATAAAAGTGTGTTCTTCTAGTTTCCATGAAAATAATGATAAAGATCTTAAAGTTATTGATGCGTCTCCTATTAGATCTTTGTTTTGCAATATGAATCTTGGTAATTATGGGACTCATGATGAGTCAACTTTACCTAGAAGGCGTCCCAAGAATTCGGAGTTTTTAGATCTTGATACTAAATTTGGTAAAAGTGGGATTGGAGAGGTCACGACTTTAAATAGTATTGAACCCACTATCTCGGATTTCAAGGAATTTGATTATGATAATTGTTCTTTACAAGGTTGTATTTTCTTGTTGCAGTCCGTTGTTAATTCTCCTCATGCTTATAGTCAAAATAAAGCTTTTACCAAACATATCGTTGATGCCTTGATGCAATCTTATGATGAAAAACTTAATTTGGAAGTTTCTATACCTAGAAAACTTAATGATGAGTGGAAACCTACTATAAAGATTAGAATTAAAGATCATGAGTGTTTTGCTTTGTATGATTTGGGTGCTAGTGTTTCCACGATTCCGAAAACCTTATGTGATATTCTAGGTTTCCATGATCTTGATGATTGCTCTTTAAATTTGCACCTTGCGGATTCCACCATTAAAAAGCCAATGGGAAGGATCAATGATGTTCTCATTGTTGCAAATAGAAATTTGGTGCCCGTAGATTTTATCATTCTTGATATAGATTGCAATCTTTCTTGCCCTATTATTCTTGGTAGACCTTTCCTTAGAATGATTGGCGCGATTATTGATATGAAGGAAGGGAATATTAGATTCCAATTTCCATTAAGGAAAGGCATGGAGCACTTTCCAAGAAAGAAAGTCAAATTACCTGATGAATCTATCATGCGAGCTACTTCTGAATTGAGTGCCAAAGATGGCACTACTTAGATCTATCTTCGCTTTTATGCCTAGCTAGGGGCGTTAAACGATAGCGCTAGTTGGGAGGAAACCCAATTTTATTTGTGTTTTTTGTTTTTGTTTCTGTTTAGTAACAAATTTTTCATCTACCTTTTGTTTAGATGTTTTTTTATGTTTTAATTAGTGTTTGTGCCAAGTAGAACCTATAGGATAACCTATGGTGATAGTTAATTTGATTCTGCTGAAAAATAGAAACTTTGCACGCACAAAATTAGTTTTGTTAAATCACAGAAACGTGATTTTGCGTTGATTATTCTTACTGCTGATAAATAGACAAATTTCCCAGGACTTCCTATTTTGGTAGTATTTTTAGAGTTCCAGAAGTTTGCGTTAGTTACAGATTGCTACAGACTGTTCTGTTTTTGACAGATTCTGTTTTTCGTGTGTTGTTTGCTTATTTTGATGCATCTATGGCCAGTATTAAGTGGTATGAACCATAGAAAACTTGGAATACAGTAGGTTTGACACCAATTTTAATAAAGAATGAGTTCATTACAGTACCTTATGTGGTGGTTTTGTTTTCTTTCACTAACGGAGCTTATGAGATTTCCTATTGAGTTTTGTTTTGTGAAGTTTTCAAGTTTTGGGTAAAGATTTGATGGACTATGGAATAAGGAGTGGCAAAAGCCTAAGATTGGGGATGCCCAAGGCACCCCAAGATATTCAAGAATAGCCAAAAGCCTAATCTTGGGGATGCCCCGGGAAGGCATCCCCTCTTTCGTCTTTGTTCATTGGTAACTTTACTTGGAGCTATATTTTTATTCGCCACATGATATGTGTTTTGCTTGGAGCGTCGTGTATGATATTAGTCTTTGATTTTTAGTTTTCCACAATCATCCTTGCTGTACACACATTTTGGGAGAAGCCTACTTGATTGAAATTTATCAGAATACTCTATGTACTTCACTTATATCTTTTGAGCTAGATAGTTTTTGCTCTAGTGCTTCACTTATATCTTTTAGAGCACGGCGGTGGCTTAATTTTGTAGAAATTTCTAGTCTCTCATGCTTCACTTATATTATTTGAGAGTCTTTAAGGACTGCATGGTATTTACTATGGTTATAAAATTGGTCCTAGAATGGTAGGCATCCAAGTTGGGTATAATAAAAACTATCATAGGAAGTGAATTGGATGCTATGATCAATTTGATACTTGATAATTGTTTTGAGATATGGAGGTGGTGATATTAAAGTCATGCTAGTTGGGTGATTATGAATTTAAAGAATGCTTGTGTTGAAGTTAGCAAGTCCCGTAGCATGCACGTATGGTTAAAGTTGTGTAACAAATTTGAAACATGAAGTGTACCTGGATTGTGCATCCTTATGAGTGGCGGTCGGGGACGAGCGATGGTCTTTTCCTACCAATCTATCCCTCTACGAGCATGCGCGTAGTGCTTGGTTTTTGATGACTTCTAAATTTTTGCAATAAGTATATGAGTTCTTTTGACTAATGTTGAGTCCATGGATTGTACGCACTTTTACCTTTCCACCATTGCTAGCCTCTTCGGTACCGTGCATTGCCCTTTCTCACCTTGAGAGTTGGTGCAAACTTCGTTGGTGCATCCAAACCCCGTGATACGATACGCTCTATCACACATAAACCTCCTTATATCTTCCTCAAAACAGCCACCATACCTACCTATTATGGCATTTCCATAGCCATTCCGAGATATATTGCCATGCAACTTTCCACCGTTCCGTTTATCATCATGACACGCATTACTTTTGTCATATTGCCATTGCATGATCATGTAGTTGACATCGTATTTGTGGCAAAGCCACCATGCATAATTTTTCATACATGTCACTCTTGATTCATTGCACCATCCCGGTACACCCCTGGAGGCATTCATATAGAGTCAGATCTTGTTCTAGTTTCAAGTTGTAATTCATATGTTGTAATCAATAAAAGTGTGATGATCATCATTATTAGAGCATTGTCCCCAAAAATAAAAAAAGAAAGGCCAAAAGAAAAAAAAAGGCCAACGAAAAAAAGGGAAAAAAGAAAAAGAAAAAGAAAAAAGGGAAAAAAAAGGGGCAATGTTACTATCTGTTTTTCCACACTTGTGCTTCAAAGTAACACCATGTTCTTCATATAGTGAGTCTCATTTATTGTGCTTCAAAGTAGCACCATGTTCTTCATATAGAGAGTCTCATATGTTGTCACTTTCATATACTAGTGGGAATTTTTCATTATTGAACTTGTCTTGTATATTCTTACGATGGGCTTCCTCAAATGCCCTAGGTCTTCGTGAGCAAGCAAGTTGGATGCACACCCACTAGTTTCTTTTGTTGAGCTTTCATTCATTTATAGCTCTAGTGCATCCGTTGCATGGCAATCCCTACTCCTCATGTTGACATCAATTGATGGGCATCTCCATAGCCCGTTGATTATCCTCGTCAATGTGAGACTTTCTCCTTTTTTGTCTTCTCCACACAATCCCCATCATCATATTCTATTCCACCCATAGTGCTATATCCATGGCTCACGCTCATGTATTGCGTGAAAGTTGAAAAAGTTTGAGATTATTTAAGTACGAAACATTTGCTTGGCTTGTCATCGGGGGTGTAGAATTTGGGAACATTTTTGTGTGACGAAAATGAAGCATAGCCTAACTATATGATTTTGTAGGGATGAACTTTCTTTAGCCATGTTATCTTGAGAAAATATGATTGCTTTTGATTAGTATGCTTGAAGTATTACTATTTCTTTTGTCTATATGAACTTTTATTTTGAATCATTTGGATCTGAACATTCATGCCACAACAAAGAAAATTACATTGAGAATTATGCTGGGTAGCATTCCACATCAAAAATTCTGTTTTTATCATTTACCTACTCAAGGACGAGCAGGAATTAAGCTTGGGGATGCTTGATACGTCTCCAACGTATCTATAATTTTTTATTGTTCCATGCTATTATATTACCCCTATTGGATGTTTATGGGCTTTATTTTACACATTTATATCATTTTTGGGACTAACCTACTAACCGGAGGCCCTGCCCGTATTGCTGTTTTTTTTTGCCTATTTTAGTATTTCGAAGAAAAGTAATATCAAATGGAGTCCAAACGGAATGAAACCTTCGGGAGCGTGATTTTTGGAACGAACGTGATCCAGAGGACTTTGAGTGCAAGTCAAGATGCAATCGAGGCGGCCAGGAGATAGGAGGGCGCGCCCACCACCTCTGGGCGCGCCCCTGTCTCCTGGGCCCCTCAGGCGGCCACCGACGTACTTCTTCCTCCTATATATACCCACGTACCCCGAAAACAACCAGGGAGCCAACAAAAAACAATTTCCACCGCCGTAACCTTCTGTATCCGCGAGATCCCATCTTGGAGCCTTCGCCGGCGCTCCATCGGAGGGAGAATCGACCACGGAGGGCTTCTACATCAACACCATATCCCCTCCGACGAGTTGTGAGTAGTTTACCAAAGACCTTCGGGTCCATAGTTATTAGCTAGATGACTTCTTATCTCTTTTTGGATATCAATACAATGTTCTTCCCCTCTCTTGTGGAGATCTATTCGATGTAAACTCTTTTTGCGGTGTGTTTGTCGAGATCCGATGAATTGTGGGTTTATGATCAAGTTTATCTATGAGAAATATTTGAATCTCCTCTGAATTCTTTTATGTATGACTGAGTTATCTTTGCAAGTCTCTTTGAATTATCATTTTGGTTTGACCTACTAGATTGATCTTTCTTGCAATGGGAGAAGTGCTTAGCTTTGGGTTTAATCTCGCGGTGTCCTTACCCAGTGACAGCAGGGGTTGCAAGGCACGTATTGTATTGTTGCCATCGAGGATAAAAAGATGGGGTTTATATCATATTGCTTGAGTTTATCCCTCTACATCATGTCATCTTTCTTAATGCGTTACTCTGTTCTTATGAACTTAATACTCCAGATGCATGCTGGATAGCGGTCGATGTGTGGAGTAATAGTAGTAGATACTGGTAGGAGTCGGTCTACTTGTCGCAGACGTGATGCCTATATACATGATCATGCCTAGATAATCTCATAATTATTCGCTTTTCTATCAATTGCTCGACGGTAATTTGTTCACCTACCGTAATACTTATGCTATCTTGAGAGAAGCCACTAGTGAAACCTATGGCCCCTGGGTCTATCTTTTATCATATAAGCTTTCAATCTACTATTATTTGCATCTTTACTTTTCGCATCTATATTATAAAATACCAAAAATATATTTATCTTATCATACTATCTCTATCAGATCTCACTTTCGCAAGTGGCCATGAAGGGATTGACAACCCCTTTTGCGTTGGTTGCGAGTTCTTTGTTTGTTTGTGTAGGTGCATGGGACTTTTGAGGAGCCTCCTACTAGACTGATACCTTGGTTCTCAAAAACTGAGGGAAATACTTACGCTACTATTGCTGCATCACCCTTTCCTCTTCAAGGAAAACCAACGCAAGCTCAAGACATAGCACGCCGTCAACGGAAATCTCCGCTGCCTTTGCCGCAGTAGTGAGCTCATCGCCAAATTAGGGTATGAGTTCGATCCTTTGTGCTTTATCATTCCAATTCTTAGCACAAAGACAACGCCATGATTCTTGCAAGTTTGAGATTATCCTATCCATCAAAAACTTCTTTTAGTTTAGAATTTATTCGAAAATTTAGGGTTAGGTTTTCGCCGAACTCATCTCAGACCGACCGAGTTGTAGTTGGCTTAGGCCATTGCACTTGTGATTTTCGGTCTGGTCGAAACTTACAAATCGGTTTGACTGAGTTCAGAACTTTGTGAAACCCTAGCAATATCGGTGTCACCGAACTGTGCCTCAGTCTGACCGAGATCACCAGTTTAGACACAGAATGTTGCTTCGGTGTCACCGAGTTTACAAATCAATAGCTGCTACGTCTGGATATTGTGTTGGTTTTCTTGAAGAGGAAAGGGTGATGCAGCAATAGTAGCGTAAGTATTTCCCTCCGTTTTTGAGAACCAAGGTATCAATCCAGTAGGAGGCTCCTCAAAAGTCCCACGCACCTACACAAACAAACAAAGAACTCGCAACCAACACAATAAAGGGGTTGTCAATCCCTTCACGGCCACTTCCGAAAGTGAGATCTAATAGAGATAGTATGATAAGATAAATATATTTTTGGTATTTTATAATATAGATGCAAAAAGTAAAGATGCAAATAAAAGTAGATTGGAAGAAAATATGATAAGAGATAGACCCGGGGGCCATAGGTTTCACTAGAGGCTTCTCTCAAGATAGCATAAGTATTACGGTGGGTGAACAAATTATCACGAGCAATTGATAGAAAAGCGAATAATTATGAGATTATCTAGGCATGATCATGTATATAGGCATCACGTCCGCAACAAGTAGACCGACTCCTACCTGCATCTACTACTATTACTCCACACATCGACCGACTCCTGCCTGCATCTAGAGTATTAAGTTCATAAGAACAGAGTAACGCATTAATCAAGATGACATGATGTAGAGGGATAAACTCATGCAATGTGATATAAACCCCATCTGTTTATCCTCGATGGCAACAATACAATACGTGCCTTGCAACCCATGCTGTCACTGGGTAAGGACATCGCAAGATAGAACCCAAAGCTAAGCACTTCTCCCATGGCAAGAAAGATCAATCTAGTAGGCCAAACCAAACTGATAATTCGAAGAGACTTGCAAAGATAACTCAATCATACATAAAAGAATTCAGAGGAGATTCAAATATTTCTCATAGATAAACTTGATCATAAACCCACAATTCATCGGATCTCGACAAACACACCGCAAAAAGAGTTTACATCGAATAGATCTCCACAAGGGAGGGGGGGAACATTGTATTGAGATCCAAAAAGAGAGAAGAAGCCATCTAGATAATAACTATGGACCCGAAGGTCTGTGGTAAACTACTCACAACTCATCGGAGGGGCTACGGTGTTGATGTAGAAGCCCTCCGTGGTGGATTCCTCCTCCCAGCAGAGCCCAAGGCTCCAAGATGGGTTCTCATGATACGTATAGGCTACGGTGGTGGAAATTGTGTTTCGCTGGCTCCTGGATGTTTTCGTGGCACGAGGCTTATATAGGAGGAAGAAGTACGTCGGTGGCCGCCCGAGGGGCCCACAAGACAGGGGGCGTGCCCTGTAGGGGAGGGGGCACGCCCTACCCTCTCGTGGCCGCCTCAGCTGCTTCTTGACTTGCACTCCAAGTCCTCTGGATCACGTTCGTTCCAAAAATCACACTGCCGAAAGTTTCATTCCGTTTGGACTCCGTTTGATATTCCTTTTCTTCGAAATACTGAAATAGGCAAAAAATAGCAATACGGGCTGGGCCTCCGGTTAGTAGGTTAGTCCCAAAAATGATATAAATGTGTAAAATAAAGCCCATAAACATCCAAAAAGGGGTAATATAATAGCATGGAACAATCAAAAATTATAGATACGTTGGAGACGTATCAAGCATCCCCAAGCTTAATTCCTGCTCGTCCTCGAGTAGGTAAATGATAAAAAAGAAATTTTTGATATGGAATGCTACCTTGCATAATTCTCAATGTAATCTTCTTTATTGTGGCATGAATGTTCAGATCCAAATGATTCAAAATAAAAGTTCATATTGATAAAAGAAATAGTAACACTTCAAGCATACTAATCAAAGTAATCATGTCTTCTCAAAATAACATGGCAAAAGAAAGTTCATCCCTACATATAGTTAGGCTATGCTTCATTTTCGTCACACAAAGATGTTCCCAACTTCTATACCCCCGATGACAATCCAAGCAATTGTTTCATACTTAAATAATCTCAAACTTTTTCAACCTTCACGCAATACATGAGCGTGAGCCATGGGTATAGCACCATGGGTGGAATAGAATATGATGATGGGGATTGTGTGGAGAAGACAAAAAAGGAGAAAGTCTCACATTGACGAGGATAATCAATGGGCTATGGAGATGCCCATCAATTGATGTCAACATGAGGAGTAGGGATTTCCATGCAACGGATGCACTAGGGCTATAAACGAATGCTCAACAAAAGAAAACTAGTGGGTGTGCATCCAACTTGCTTGCTCACGAAGACCTAGGGCATTTGAGGAAGCCCATCGTAGGAATATACAATCCAAGTTCTATAATGAAAAATTCCCACTAGTATGAAAAATACAACTTATGAGACTCACTATATGAAAACATGGTGCTACTTTGAAGCACAATATATGATACTCACTACATGAAGAACAAGGTGCTACTTTGAAGAACAAGTGTGGAAAAAGAGATAGTAACATTGCCCTTTTTATTTATTTCTTTTTTTTTCTTTTCTTCTTTTTCCCTTTTTTTCTTTTTTTCTTTGGCATTTCTCTTTTTTTTGGCTTTTCTTTTTTTCTTTTTGGGCAATGCTCTAATAATGATGATCATCACACTTCTATTGATTACAACATATGAATTACAACTCGAAACTAGAACAAGATATGACTCTATATGAATGCCTCCGGCGGTGTACCGGGATGGTGCAATGAATCAAGAGTGACATGTATGAAAAATTATGCATGGTGGCTTTGCCACAAATACGATGTCAACTACATGATCATGCAATTGCAAATATGACAAAAGTAAAGTATATCATGATGATGATGAACGGAACGGTGGAAAGTTGCATGGCAATATATCTCGGAATGGCTATGAAAATGCCATAATAGGTAGGTATGGTGGCTGTTTTGAGGAAGATATAAGGAGGTTTATGTGTGATAGAGCGTATCGTATCACGGGGTTTGGATGCACCAACGAAGTTTGCACCAACTCTCAAGGTGAGAAAGGGCAATGCACGGTACCGAAGAGGCTAGCAATGGCGGAAAAGTAAAAGTGCGTATAATCCATGGACTCAACATTAGTCAAAAGAACTCATATACTTATTGCAAAAATTTAGAAGTCATCAAAAATCAAGCACTACGTGCATGCTCCTAGGGGGATAGATTGGTAGGAAAAGTCCATCGCTCGTCCCCGACCGCCACTCATAAGGATGCACAAGCCAGGTACACTTCATGTTTCAAATTTGTTACACAACTTTAACCATACGTGCATGCTACGGGACTTGCTAACTTCAACACAAGCATTCTTTAAATTCATAATCACCCAACTACCATGACTTTAATATCACTACCTCCATATCTCAAAACAATTATCAAGTATCAAATTGATCATAGCATCCAATTCACTTCCTATGATAGTTTTTATTATACCCAACTTGGATGCCCACCATTCTAGGACCAATTTTATAACCAAAGCAAATACCATGCTGTTATAAGAGACTACCAAAAAGATATAAGTGAAGCATGAGATGCTAGCAATTTCTACAAAAATAAGTCACCACCGTGCTCTAAAAGATATAAGTGAAGCACTAGAGCAAAAACTATAAAGCTCAAAAGATATAAGTGAAGCACATAAAGTATTCTAGCAAATTCAATAAAGTAGGCTTCTCCCAAAAGGTGTGTACTGCAAGGATGATTGTGGTAAACTAAAAAGCAAAGACTAATATAATATACGATGCTCCAAGCAAAACACATATCATGTGGCGAATAAAAATATAGCTCTAAGTAAAGTTACCAATGAACGAAGACGAAAAAGGGGATGTCTTCCCGGGGCATCCCCAAGCTTAGGCTTTTGGCTATCCTTGAATATCTTGGGGTGCCATGGGCATCCCCAAGCTTAGGCTCTTGCCACTCCTTATTCCATAATCCATAAAAGCTTTACCCAAAACTTGAAAACTTCACAACACAAAACTCAACAGGAAATCTTATAAGCTCCGTTAGTGAAAGAAAACAAAAACACCACATAAGGTACTGTAATGAAATCATTACTTATTTATTTTGGTGTTAAACCTACTGTATTCCAACTTCTCTATGGTTTATAAACTATTTTACTAGCCATGGATGCATCAAAATAAGCAAACAACACACGAAAAGCAGAATCTGTCAAAAACAGAACAGTCTGTAGAAATCTGTAACTAACGCAAACTTCTGGAACTCTAAAAATCCTACCAGAATAGGAAGTCCTGGACAATTTGTTTATTGATCAGAACCATAAAGAATCAACGCAAAAGCACGTCTCTGTGATTTAACAAAACTAAATTAGTGCGCGCAAAGTTTCTGTTTTTCAGCAGAATCAAATCAACTATCATCATATGTTATCCTATAGGTTCTACTTGCCACAAATACTAATTAAAAGATAAAAACACATCAATATATGATACTCACTACATGAAGAACAAGGTGCCACTTTGAAGCACAAGTGTGGAAAAAGAGATAGTAACATTGCCCTTTTTATTTATTTCTTTTTTTCTTTTCTTCTTTTTTCCTTTTTTTCTTTTTTTTCTTTGGCCTTTCTCTTTTTTTGGCCTTTTTCTTTTCTTTTTGGGCAATGCTCTAATAATGATGATCATCACACTTCTATTGATTACAACATATGAATTACAACTCGAAACTAGAACAAGATATGACTCTATATGAATGCCTCCGGCGGTGTACCGGGATGGTGCAATGAATCAAGAGTGACATGTATGAAAAATTATGCATGGTGGCTTTGCCACAAATACGATGTCAACTACATGATCATGCAATGGCAATATGACAAAAGTAAAGTATGTCATGATGATGATGAATGGAACGGTGGAAAGTTGCATGGCAATATATCTCGGAATGGCTATGGAAATGCCATAATAGGTAGGTATGGTGGCTGTTTTGAGGAAGATATAAGGAGGTTTATGTGTGATAGAGCGTATCGTATCACGGGGTTTGGATGCACCAACGAAGTTTGCACCAACTCTCAAGGTGAGAAAGGGCAATCCACGGTACCGAAGAGGCTAGCAATGGCGGAAAAGTAAAAGTGCGTATAATCCATGGACTCAACATTAGTCAAAAGAACTCATATACTTATTGCAAAAATTTAGAAGTCATCAAAAATTAAGCACTACGTGCATGCTCCTAGGGGGATAGATTGGTAGGAAAAGTCCATCGCTTGTCCCCGACCGCCACTCATAAGGATGCACAAGCCAGGTACACTTCATGTTTCAAATTTGTTACACAACTTTAACCATACGTGCATGCTACGGGACTTGCTAACTTCAACACAAGCATTCTTTAAATTCATAATCACCCAACTAGCATGACTTTAATATCACTACCTCCATATCTCAAAACAATTATCAAGTATAAAATTGATCATAGCATCCAATTCACTTCCTATGATAGTTTTTATTATACCCAACTTGGATGCCCACCATTCTAGGACCAATTTTATAACCAAAGCAAATACCATGCTGTTATAAGAGACTCTAAAAAACATATAAGTGAAGAATGAGATGCTAGCAATTTCTACAAAAATAAGTCACCACCGTGCTCTAAAAGATATAAGTGAAGCACTAGAGCAAAAACTATAAAGCTCAAAAGATATAAGTGAAGCACATAGAGTATTCTAGCAAATTCAATAAAGTAGGCTTCTCCCAAAAGGTGTGTACAGCAAGGATGATTGTGGTAAACTAAAAAGCAAAGACTAGTATAATACACGACGCTCCAAGCAAAACACATATCATGTGGCGAATAAAAATACAGCTCTAAGTAAAGTTACCAATGAACGAAGACGAAAGAGGGGATGCCTCATCCCCAAGCTTAGGCTTTTGGCTATCCTTGAATATCTTGGGGTGCCATGGGCATCCCCAATCTTAGGCTCTTGCCACTCCTTATTCCATAATCCATAAAAGCTTTATCCAAAACTTGAAAACTTCACAACACAAAACTCAACAGGAAATCTTATAAGCTCCGTTAGTGAAAGAAAACAAAACCACCACATAAGGTACTGTAATGAAATCATTATTTATTTATTTTGGTGTTAAACCTACTGTATTCCAACTTCTCTATGGTTTATAAACTATTTTACTAGCCATAGATGCATCAAAATAAGCAAACAACACACGAAAAGCAGAATCTGTCAAAAACAGAACAGTCTGTAGAAATCTGTAACTAACGCAAACTTCTGGAACTCTAAAAATCCTACCAAAATAGGAAGTCCTTAACAATTTGTCTATTGATCAGAACCATAAAGAATCAACGAAAAAACACGTTTCTGTGATTTAACAAAACTAAATTCGTGCGTGCAAAGTTTCTGTTTTTAGCAGAATCAAATCAACTATCATCATAGGTTATCCTATAGGTTCTACTTGGCACAAATACTAATTAAAAGATCAAAATACATCTAAACAGAAGGTAGATGCAAGATTTATTACTAAACAGGAACAAAAACAAAAAACATAAATAAAATTGGGTTGCCTGCCAACTAGCGCTATCGTTTAACGCCCCTAGCTAGGCATAAAAGCGAAGATAGATCTAAGTAGTGCCCTCTTTGGCACCAAATTCATAAGTAGCCTGCATGATAGATTCATAAGGTAATTTGACTTTCTTTCTTGGAAAGTGCTCCATGCCTTTCTTTAATGGAAATTGGAATCTAATATTCCCTTCCTTCATATCAATAATCGCGCCAATCGTTCTAAGGAAAGGTCTACCAAGAATAATAGGGCAAGAAAGATTGCAATCTATAAATGAATGAAAGCTTAACAAAAGAAACTAGTGGTTGTGCATCCAACTTTCTTGCCCACGAAGACCTAGGGCATTTGAGGAAGCCCATCGTAGGAATATACAAGCCAAGTTCTATAATGAAAAATTCCCACTAGTATATGAAAGTGACAACATATGAGACTCTATATGAAGAACATGTTGCTACTTTGAAGCACAATAAATGAGACTCACTATATGAAGAACATGGTGCTACTTTGAAGCACAAGTGTGGAAAAATAGATAGTAACATTGCCCCTTTTTATTTTTTCCCTTTTTTTCTTTGTTCTTTTTCTTTTTTTTTCTTTTTTTTCTTTGGCCTTTTTTTTGGCCTTTCTTTTTTTTCTTTTTGGGGACAATGCTCTAATAATGATGATCATCACACTTTTATTGATTACAACATCTAAATTACAACTTGAAACTAGAACAAGATATGACTCTATATAAATGCCTCCGGTGGTGTACCGAGATGGTGCAATGAATCAAGAGTGACATGTATGAAAAATTATGCATGGTGGCTTTGCCACAAATACGATGTCAACTACATGATCATGCAATGGCAATATGACAAAAGTAAAGTATGTCATGATGATGATGAATGGAACGGTGGAAAGTTGCATGGCAATATATCTCGGAATGGCTATGGAAATGCCATAATAGGTAGGTATGGTGGCTGTTTTGAGGAAGATATAAGGATGTTTATGTGTGATAGAGCGTATCGTATCACGGGGTTTAGATGCACCAACGAAGTTTGCACCAACTCTCAAGGTGAGAAAGGGCAATGCACGGTACCGAAGAGGCTAGCAATGGTGGAAAGGTAAAAGCGCGTATAATCCATGGACTCAACATTAGTCAAAAGAACTCATATACTTATTGTAGAAATTTGAAGTCATAAAAAACCAAGCACTACGCGCATGCTCCTAGAGGGGTAGATTGGTAGGAAAAGACCATCGCTCGTCCCCGACCGCCACTCATAAAGATGCACAATCCAAGTACACTTCATGTTTCAAATTTGTTACACAACTTTAACCATACGTGCATGCTACGTGACTTGCTAACTTCAACACAAGCATTCTTTGAATTCATAATCACCCAACTAGCATGACTTTAATATCACCACCTCCATATCTCAAAACAATTATCAAGTATCAAATTGATCATAGCATCCAATTCACTTCCTATGATAGTTTTTATTATACCCAACTTGGATGCCTACCATACTAGGAGCAATTTTATAACCATAGTAAATACCATGCTGTTCTAAAAGAATCTCAAAATAATATAATTGAAGCATGAGAGACTAGGAATTTCTACAAAATTAAGCCACCGCCGTGCTCTAAAAGATATAAGTGAAGCACAGCAAAAACTATCTAGCTCAAAAGATATAAGTGAAGCACATAGAGTATTCTAGCAAATTCTAATCAAGTAGGCTTCTCCCAAAAGGTGTGTACAGCAATGATGATTGTGATAAACTAAAAATCAAAGACTAATATCATACACGACGCTCCAAGCAAAACACATATCATGTGGTGAATAAAAATATAGCTCCAAGTAAAGTTACCAATGAACGAAGACAAAAGAGGGGATGCCTTCCCGGGGCATCCCCAAGCTTAGGATTTTGGCTATTCTTGAATATCTTGGCGTGCCTTGGGAATCCCCAATCTTAGGCTTTTGCCACTCCTTATTCCATAGTCCATCAAATCTTTACCCAAAACTTGAAAACTTCACAACACAAAACTCAACAGGAAATCTCATAAGCTCCGTTAGTGAAAGAAAACAAAACCACCACATAAGGTACTGTAATGAACCCATTCTTTATTAAAATTGGTGTTAAACCTACTGTATTCCAAGTTTTCTATGGTTCATACCACTTAATACTAGCCATAGATGCATCAAAATAAGCAAACAACACACGAAAAACAGAATCTGTCAAAAACAGAACAGTCTGTAGCAATCTGTAACTAACGCAAACTTCTGGAACCCTAAAAATCCTACCAAAATAGGAAGTCCTGGGAAATTTGTCTATTTATCAGCAGTAAAAATAATCAACGCAAAATCATGTTTCTGTGATTTAACAAAACTAATTTAGTGCGTGAAAAGTTTCTGTTTTTCAGCAGAATCAAATTAACTATCACCATAGGTTATCCTATAGGTTCTACTTGGCACAAACACTAATTAAAACATAAAAACACATCTAAACAGAAGGTCGATGCAAAATTTGTTACTAAACGGAAACAAAAACAAAAAACACAAATAAAATTGGGTTGCCTCCCAACTACCGCTATCGTTTAACGCCCCTAGCTAGGCATAAAAGCGAAGATAGATCTAAGTAGTGCCATCTTTGGCACTCAATTCATAAGTAGCTCGCATGATAGATTCATCTGGTAATTTGACTTTATTTCTTGGAAAGTGCTCCATGCCTTTCCTTAATGGAAATTGTAATCTAAAATTCCCTTCCTTCATATCAATAATCGCGCCAATCGTTCTAAGGAAAGGTCCACCAAGAATAATAGGGCAAGAAAGATTGCAATCTATATCAAGAACGATAAAATCTACGGGCACCAAATTTCTATTTGCAACAATGAGAATATCATTGATCCTTCCCATTGGCTTTTTAATAGTGGAATCCGCAAGGTGCAAATTTAAAACGCAATCATCAAGATCATGGAAACCTAGAATATCACATAAGGTTTTTAAAATCGTGGAAACACTAGCACCCAAATCACACAAAGCAAAACACTCATGATATTTAATTCTAATCTTTATAGTAGGTTTCCACTCATCATTAAGTTTTCTAGGTATAGAAACTTCCAAATTAAGTTTTTCATCATAAGATTGCATCAAGGCATCAACGATATGTTTGGTAAAACCTTTATTTTGACTATAAGCATGAGGAGAATTAACGACGGACTGCAACAAGGAAATACAACCTTCTAAAGAACAATTATCATAATCAAATTCCTTGAAATCCGAGATAGTGGGTTCAATACTATTTAAAGTCGTGACCTCTCCAATCCCACATTTACCAAATTTAGTATCAAGATCTAAAAACTCCGAATTCTTGGGATGCCTTCTAGGTAAAGTTGACTCATCTTCAGTCCCATAATTATCATGATTCATATTGCAAAACAAAGATCTAATAGGAGACGCATCAATAACTTTAAGATCTTCATCATTATTTTCATGGAAACTAGAAGAACACGCTTTTATAAAGCAATCTTTCTTAGCACGCAATCTAGCGGTTCTTTCCTTGCACTCATTAATGGAAATTCTCATTGCTTTGAGAGACTCATTGATATCATGCTTAGGAGGAGAAGATCTAATTTTAAGAGAATCAACATCAAGCGAAAGTCTATCAACATTCCTAGCCAAATCATCAACTTTGAGCAATTTTTCTTCAAGCAAAGCATTAAAATTCTGTTGAGGGAACATAAATTCTTTCACACTATTCTCAAAATCAGAGGGCATCTTATTAAAATTACCATAAGAATTATTGTAGGAATTTCCATAATTATTAGAGGGATTACTAGGGAACGGTCTAGCATTAAAGTTTCCTCTATAGGCATTATTTCCAAAACTATTCCTACCAACAAAATTCACATCCATAGATTCATTATTATTCTCAATCAAAGTAGACAAAGGCATATCATTGGGATCGAGAGGAGTATTTTTAGTCGCAAACAACTTCATAAGTTCATCCATCTTTCCACTCAAAACATTGATTTCTTCTATAGCATGCACTTTTTTACTAGAGATCTTTCGGTGTGCCATTGAGAATAATTAGCCATAATATTATCAAGAAGTTTTGTAGCATCTCCTAACGTGATTTCCATAAACGTGCCTCCCGCGACCGAATCTAAGAGATTTCTAGAAGCAAAGTTCAAACCGGCATAAAAACTTTGTATGATCATCCATAAATTCAAACCATGAGTAGGGCAATTGCGAATCATCAATTTCATTCTTTCCCAAGATTGGGCAACATGCTCATGATCAACTTGTTTAAAATTCATAATATCATTCCTAAGAGTGATGATCTTAGCGGGAGGAAAATACTTAGAGATAAAAGCATCTTTGCACTTGTTCCAAGAATCAATACTATTTTTAGGAAAAGACGAAAACCAAACTTTAGCACGATCTCTAAGTGAAAACGGAAATAACTTCAATTTAACAATATTGTTATCCATATCTTTCTTCTTTTGCATATCACACAAATCAACAAAGTTGTTTAGATGAGTAGCGACATCTTCACTAGGAAGGCCGGCGAACTGATCTTTCATAACAAGATTCAGCAAAGCAGTATTGATTTCACAAGACTCAACATCATTAAGAGGAGCAATCGGAGTACTAAGGAAATCTTTATTATTGGTATTCGAGAAATCACACAATTTGGTATTATCTTGTGTCATGGCAACAAGTAATCCAACACACAAGCAAAAAGAAAAAGGCAAGCAAAAAAGAGCTGAGGAGATTGGGAAAGAGAGGGCGAATAAAACGGCAATGGTGAAGTGGGGGAGAGTAAAACGAGAGGCAAATGGCAAATAATGTGAATGCGAGGGAGTTGAGTTTGTGATGAGTACTTGGTATGTCTTGACTTGAGTAAAGACCTCCCCGGCAACGGTGCCAGAAATCCTTCTTGCTATGTCTTGATCTTGCGTTGGTTTTCCTTGAAGAAGAAAGGGTGATGCAACAATAGTAGCGTAAGTATTTCCCTCAGTTTTTGAGAACCAAGGTATCAATCCAGTAGGAGGCTCCTCAAAAGTCCCACGCACCTACACAAACAAACAAAGAACTCGCAACCAACGCAATAAACGGGTTGTCAATCCCTTCACGGCCACTTGCGAAAGTGAGATCTAATAGAGATAGTATGATAAGATAAACATATTTTTGGTATTTTATAATATAGATGCAAAAAGTAAAGATGCAAGAAGCAAATATGATAAGAGATAGACCCAAGGGCCATAGGTTTCACTAGAGGCTTCTCTCAAGATAGCATAAGTATTACGGTGGGTGAACAAATTACTATCGAGCAATTGATAGAAAAGCGAATAATTATGAGATTATCTAGGCATGATTATGTATATAGGCATCACGTCTGCAACAAGTAGACCGACTCCTGCCTGCATCTACTACTATTACTCCACACATCGACCGATTCCTGCCTGCATCTAGAGTATTAAGTTCATAAGAACAGAGTAACGCATTAAGCAAGATGACATGATGTAGAGGGATAAACTCATGCAATATGATATAAACCCCATCTTTTTATCCTCGATGGCAACAATACAATACGTGCCTTGCAACCCCTGCTATCACTGGGCAAGGACACCGCAAGATTGAACCCAAAGCTAAGCACTTCTCCCATGGCAAGAAAGATCAATCTAGTAGGCCAAACCAAACTGATAATTCGAAGAGACTTGCAAAGATAACTCAATCATACATAAAAGAATTCAGAGGAGATTCAAATATTTCTCATAGATAAACTTTATCATGAACCCACAATTCATCGGATCTCGACAAACACACCACAAAAAGAGTTTACATCAAATAGATCTCCACAAGAGAGGGGGAGAACATTGTATTGAGATCCAAAAAGAGAGAAGAAGCCATCTAGCTAATAACTATGGACCCGAAGGTCTGTGGTAAACTACTCACAACTCATCAGAGGGGCTATGGTGTTGATGTAGAAGCCCTCTGTGGTCGATTCCCCTCAAAGTGGCGCTGGCGAAGGCTCCAAGATGGGATCTCATGGATACTGAAGGTTATGGTGGTGGAAATTGTGTTTCGTTGGCTCCCTGGATGTTTTCGGGGTACGTAGGCTTATATAGGAGGAAGAAGTACGTCGGTGGCCGCCCGAGGGGCCCACGAGACAGGGGGCGCGCCCTGTAGGGGAGGGGGCGCGCCGTACCCTCTCATGGCCGCCTTGGCTGCTTCTTGACTTGCACTCCAAGTCCTCTGGATCACGTTCATTCCAAAAATCACGCCCCCGAAGGTTTCATTCCGTTTGGACTCCGTTTGATATTCCTTTTCTTCGAAATACTGAAATAGGAAGAAAAAAAACAGCAATACGGGTTGGGCCTCCGGTTAGTAGGTTAGTCCCAAAAATGATTAAAATGTCTAAAATAAAGCCCATAAACATCCAAAAAGGGGTAATATAATAGCATGGAACAATCAAAAATTATAGATACGTTGGAGACGTATCAGTAGCTCCGAAATGTGTCTGTAGAAAACTAAAACTAAGTTTTTGACTCAATTGTTTTGCAAAAACTCTGCGCTTTGTGATGCTCATCCACTCTATCTCATCTATAACTATCACAGGGTCAGCTTGCAGTGCCAGCTATGTCAGATCAGAGTGATTGCCAGAACAAGTTTGAGGAACAAGTCAACATGAGTGAGGGCACTAGTCCCTTTGACAGTTGTGAAGATGGAAGCATAAGTACTCCTAGCAACCTGCCTAAGGCTGCTACTAGGCAGAGGAGAAAAAGAAACTCAAACTCTGAAGATGAAGACTATGTTGCTGCTGAGGAGGAGGTCAGCTCCAAAAAGAAAGAGTTTGGCACAACAGCTTCAACCAAGCCTAGACTGAACAAGATAGCTCCTGCCAGAAGAGTGCCAATGTCCAAAGCCAGAGCCTCAACACAGGAAACCATTGAGTTCACTCTTGAACCAAAGGAGGATGGTGAGGGCAAGAAGAGAAAGGAAAGGGTCAGGAAGACCATAGCCAGAGTAATTGGCAGATCCTCTATGACAAGAGAACCAGCTGAGGATGAGGAAGAAGATGAAGAAGAAGATGCTGCACTAGCACCAAAGACTCAGAAGTTGATGGGGGATGCCATCAAATCTGGGGCTGCTCCATCAAAGCCGAAGCCTGCCCCCAAAGCTAATGCTCAAGCTTCAAAGTCTACACCAAAGAGAAGCACCAGAAACATTCCTGCTCAGAAAATAACAAGGCCCCAGTGCCTGAAATGGAAGAAGAAGAAGAGGAAGCACAAGTGCTCAGAAAGTTGAAGCCAAAAATTCCTGATCATGATGATAATCATCCAGTGGCTGAAAACATGAAGGAGAGAAAGGATGCAAGTCTCAGATTGTGGAGACAATCAGACCATTATGCTGTGAGGAGAAGAACTGCTGTGGACTATAGATTTCACACTAAGGAACAACGAGACTTCTATGAGAATGTGCTCTTAGATAAGAAGCCCATTGTATGTGACATGAAGTGGGTGGACTGGAAATACATTGATGACAATGAAGATCATTTCCCTGGAGTACATTGGAGTTTCAGACTCAATGGAGTAGACACCTTTGTGGGCCAGAAATTGACCAAGTGGAATGATGAGCTTATCATGCAGTTCTATTCAACAGATCACTTCTACCCAGATGGAAAAATTGTTTGGATGTCTGAAGGTACTAGGTACCAGTCAACTGTTGCTGAGTCGGCCAAGCTTATCAATGCCCCTGAAGAAGCTGAGAATGATATTGATGTCTATGCTGAGCGCAAGAAAGATCACAACTCCATGGCCAACATGTACAAGGAGATACCTGATAAGGCCTTGGAGACACACAAGCTAGGCTCAGTATACTATCTGATGTCTAGATTGGCCACCATGAACACTATTTTGAGGCATACCTTGTTGGACAAATCAGGAGATCACATGATGATCAGAGGCCACTCCATCAACTTGCTTCAACTATTTGATTTGCCACAAAATTTCAAAGTGATGAGCTTGATAGTTGAAACCATCAAGAGAATAGCAGCAGACCAAAAGACATCATGTGGGTATGCTCCACACATTCAGATGCTCATTAACTCCAAGATGAGCAAAGGTGTGTATCTGTTGGATAAAGAGCACCTTCCCTTAAGACCTGACATTGAGGATAACACAGTTGTTATGGATGCTTCAGATCCTACTTCAGTAGAGGCTCAGGAGAAGAGAGCAAAAGAAAAAGCTGAGAAGGCAGCAAAGATGCCAAGTGTTGAAGAGGCATCTCAAGTCCAAACAAGATCAACTTGGATATCTCATTCATGATATTTGAGGATTGAGAAGGGATTGTCCACCCTGACTCAAAATCAAGATGTCTTGAAAGAATTTTTGAGACAAAACTTCATGACTTGGATGTCAAGGTGACAGAGATTCAGACTTCTGTTAAGAAGATCCAAGAAGAGCTTGAGGATAGGAGTGACAAGACTACCACTGATGCTTATCAAAGGGTTCCCAGAAGACAGAGGTCTGCAGCAGTACCAGTGAAAGATACTAGAGCTACAACTTCAGCTCCTGCAGCCACAGCTTCAGTTGCCCCTCTGGTTGCAACTCCTCTAGTGCCTACAACCTCTTCAGAAGAATTTGTTGCAGGACTCCTCTCCACTCGACCTCCCTAAGATCAAGATTAGAGAGTCGCATAGCACTATGCATTTTCAAGATTTTGGGTAACTTATTGCCAAAGGGAGAGAAAGTGTATAGATCATAGGCTTCGAGAGAGAGAGAGAGAGCTTTGCTTCTTTTTGGCTCTTTTGCTACTTATTTTCGTGCTTGCTTGGATGATACTTTATGGTTATGTGTGTGAGATACTTTTATGGTCATGTGTTTGATCATATCATACTTAAATGTTTGTGCTTGGATGATAATATTCTCTATCTCTTATGTATGATCATCCACACTTTGTCTTGGTGATGAGTGCATATTCCACATTCTATCATTTTGAGCGCTCCACCAAGATGTATGTGACATGGAAGAGTAACCCATGATCCTAATCGATTGTGCATTTGCATTCAAAAGCAAACTCTAAATAATGCACACATTTAGGGGGAGCTCTTTCTTATCACATACTTCTCAAAGCGACGATGTATTTCATTCTTATTATCATTTGTCGAAGCTTTGATCTATATGTTGTCATCAATTACCAAAGAGGGGGAGACTGAAAGTGCAACTAATCCCTGTGTGGTTTTGGTAATTCTTAACACCATATAGCTCATTGAACTAATACTCTTTCAAGATTATCATTTGAGAAAGTTCAATGATTGGATGGCATGGACTAGAGATGTGGACCCCTCAAAATGCTAAGGACACATATTGGCAAAATCCCAAGACTCTACATTTTCATTTTAGTGATCCAAGATCACATTGAGTCTATAGGAAAAGCCAATACTATTAAAAGGGGATGAGGTGTTGCTTAATGTCTTACTTGCTCAAAATGCTTAGTGATATGCTCCAAAAATCCTCAACCGATTTCTCATTTCCACATATGTCCTAAACCTAAAGTCAAACTCGGCCCCACCAATTTGATCTATCCGGTGCCACCGAATTCATTTGACATAGCCACTGCCATAAACCCTAATCACTTTGTTCTCACCGATAGGGATCTCGGTCTCACCGAGATGGGATTGCAAGCTCTCTATTTCCCTTTGTAACGTTTCGGTCTAACTGAAATGAGCGATCGGTCCCACCAAGTTTGCAATGCAAACTCTCTATTTCCTTTTCGTAATGTTTTGGTCTCAGTGAAATGAGCAATCGGTCCCACCGAGTTTGGCTGACCAACTCTCTGTTTGCCTATTACTGAAATCGGTCCCACAGAGTTTGATGTGATCGGTTTCACCGAGATCAAGTTATGCCCTAACCCTAGCACATTGGTCCCACCGAGTTGATGTTGTCGGTCCCACCGAAAAGCCTAACGTTCACATTTTGAACTGAATCAGTCTGACCGAGTTTCACTATTCGGTCTCACCGAGTTTGGGATGTAACGGTTAGATTTTGTGTGGAGGCTATATATACCCCTCCACCCATTCACCATTTGTGGAGAGATCCATCAAAACATGCCTACACTTCCACTACTCATTTTATGAGAGAGAACCACCTACTCATGTGTTGAGACCAAGACATTCCAATCCAACCACAAGAATCTTGATCTCTAGCCTTCCCAAGTTGCTTTCCACTCAAATCATCTTTCCACCATAGCCAAATCTGTGAGAGAGGGTTAAGTGTTGGGGAGAATATCATTTGAAGCACAAGAGCAAGGAGTTCATTATCAACGCACCATTTATTACCTTTTGGAGAGTGGTGTCTCCTAGATTGGTTAGGTGTCACTTGGGAGCCTCCTTCAAGATTGTGGAGTTGAACCAAGGAGTTTCTAAGGGCAAGGAGATCGCCTACTTCGTGAAGATCTACCCAAGTGAGGCAAGTCCTTCGTGGGCGATGGCCATGGTGGGATAGACAAGGTTGCTTCTTCGTGGACCCTTCGTGGACTCGCGCAGCCATTACCCTTCGTGGGTTGAAGTCTCCATCAACGTGGATGTACAATAGCACCACCTATCGGAACCACGCCAAAAATCTTCGTGTCTACATTGCGTTTGCTCCCTCCAAACTCCTCCCCTTTACCTTCATATGCAATGATTTACATTCTGCTGCTATACTCTTAGAATTGCATGTGTAGGTTGGTTGCTTGACTAGAGCTACGATGCTAAAATCTGCCAAGAATTAAAATTGGGAAAAGGCTAGTTTTTTATTTGGTCAAGTAGTCTAATCACCCCCCATCTATACATACTTCCGATCCTACATTGACAGACTTGCTTTGGGCCAACCAAACGCTACTCCATGACTGGGTAGTACAACGGTAGGTTTCGGGCTTGTCCGAACCCATGCTGCAAGACATGGCCGAGCAAGATGGCATTTGCCCCTCCGATCAGGAGGAGATATACTGTGGGCCCTCTTGTGATCCGACCAAGATAATCATGGCCATGCAACAGGGGTTATGAGATAATCCGGTTTGTGGACGGCATCACTAGAATGAGAAAGATGTCGGGCTGGCACAAGAATGACAGACCCGCCTTGAGCCCGACAACATATATCGTGTGGCAAAAGGAACATAAGTGGGATGTAGAGGTTCTCCTAACCAGCTTCATCAGACACTTGGAGTCGGCACGCTTTGCTAGAGGCCGCTACCGACTAGCTGAGCCGGATGTGATCTGACTCGCAACCAAGTGAATGAGAACCTAAGGGGTTGTGCGCTTAAGGGAAGGAACCTGTAAGGTCTGATCCGACTCGACGAGTCAGATGTGATCCTACTTGGACTCGGATCCAGGCTGAACAGACATTGGGCTTTAGGGTCTGTTCGAGGCCCAAGTGTTGAACCCGCGACGGATGCCTATATAAAGTGGAGGTGCGGCACACTCATTTGGTTGATCGCTTCAGCGCTGTCACTAGGGTTTGCATGTGTTGTGAATAGCCACCTCCACTCACCGTCGACTGTGTTCCTCCTGCATGCGCGGATAACGTTAGAGGTGGTGCACTTTCGCCGCTCCGACGGACCTGTACGTGGGATCTGACGACAGGCTGTTTGAGGGAGATCAGACGAGGAGGAGACGATCCACGCAGACGCGCTGCCCCAACTCTTCTTCCGGTGCACGGCACTGCGTGTCTAGTGGTAATGATCTGTGAGCCATATCCCATAGCATGTTCTTGGTTGTTCTGCGCGCAGGAAAATTTTAATTTGCAGTCGATTCACCCTGCCGTAGAACCCAACAGGTTATGAGAAGCTACATGATGAATAATTATTGTTATAATTATGATAATGATGCAACCATATCCGTAACTTTTATCGACACCTCTCTCTCTCTCTAAACATGTGCTCATTATTACGAGTTTGGCATTCGCTTGAGGACAAGTGAGGTCATAGCTTGGGGGAGTTGATATGTCCATTTTGCATCATGTTTTCCTACAATTATTTGTAGTGTTTTAATGAATATTTCACTTTATGATGCAATTCTAATGCCTTTTATCTCTCAATGTGCAACATTTATGTAAAGAGGGGGATTGCCGGCAGCTGGAATTTTGGACTCAAAAGAGGTACAATAGAGATAGCATTTTTTCTCCAGAGCTCAGAATGACTTGAAATTTTATGGAGATTTTTTGTTGAATAAATATAAAATATACTAGAATGAAAATCCACTAGACGGGGGCCACCAGTTGCCCACAAGGCAACAGGGCACGCCCTGATGTGTTGTGGGGCCCACATGTGCCCTCTGGTGCTCTCCTTTTGCTGCATGAAGCCATTTGCCCTAGTAAAAAAATAAGAGAAGACTTTCTGGACGAAGTGCCGCCGTCTCGAGGTGGAAACTAGGCAGGAGAACTTTTCCTCTCCGGTGGAATGATTTAGCTGAGGATACTTTCCTCCAGGAGGGGTAAGTCGAAGCCATCGACATCACCAGCGTTCCTCTCACCGTGGGAGGACTCAGTTCCATCAATATCTTTACTAGTGCCATCTGATGTCAAACCCTAGTTCATATCTTGTATTGAATCTTTGTCTCAAAACCTCAGATTGGTACCTGTGGCTTGCTAGTAGTGTTCATTGTATCATGTAATTGATGCTAGTTGGTTTATTTTGTGGAAGATCATATGTTCAGATCCTTAATCATATATCATATTCCTCTAATCTCGAACCTGAATATAATTTGGGAGTAGGTCCATTTGTTCTTGAGGACATGGGAGAAGTCTTGTTTTAAGTAATCATGTGAAGTTGGTATTCGTTCAATAGTTTGATGATGTGTATCACTAATACAAAAAACACTTCCGTGATGATACGTGTTTGTCACAATAGGTCACCTTTTCTGTCATGCATGTACATCCATGATGATTTGATGACAGAATCAAGATAGTCATACATGTGCTATTCTAGAAGTGTTCCGTGACAATACCAAAATTATCATCACGGAAGTGTCCAATTCCATCACTATAAATGGCGCGTCATGGAAGTGCTTTCGTCAAGGGTAACCGACACGTGGCATCCACCATAATGGGTCACCGTTAAGCTATCGGGTCCGGTTTTGGATCCGATAACCCGTTAATAGCAACAACCAATGGCGATTTTCCACTGTAACTCATAGGCCGGAAGAAACACGTTTCGTCTCTGTCGGCGTTCTGGGAACTGGGGTACCTAGACTTGCCTGCCTGCGGCC
This sequence comes from Aegilops speltoides, assembly GCA_021437245.1. Classification (NCBI taxonomy): domain Eukaryota; kingdom Viridiplantae; phylum Streptophyta; class Magnoliopsida; order Poales; family Poaceae; genus Aegilops; species Aegilops speltoides. The sequence continues at coordinate 229,795,981 of CM038145.1, forward strand.
CAAGGTGTGGCTCCATCGATGACCTGGTATTGCCCATCTACAACACCAACACGTCAAGACCCTCGCGAGGGGCAAAGCCTCGCAAGGCGGACAACGCCAAGACCTCCGGATGGAGCGGCCTCCCCAGGCTGCCTCCTGAGGAGCGGAGATTTCTATGCAGGTGCCCAACCTCATGAGGTTGCGGTGAGGCAAGCCATGACGACCAAGGGCAGGCGGGTACCAGCGAGCGTAGAGGAGCCAGTTTCCTCTTTGGTGCTAAGGAGGCAAGCGCAGGAGCGGGGTCCCGAGGAACCAACCAATGGTTTCCATTCCCGTGCAACGAGACCAGGACCGCCAGGACGGCAGGATGGATGTCATCACCAAGCCCACCGTAGTGTCACAACCAGAGGCTTTGCAGGCGAAGACCACCTTTTGTTAGGATAAGATGTACTACTTGTCCCCTTTCAAATTGGCCACTGTGGCATCCTTTCCCGCCTACGTTTTGGGGGAAGAGGACCAAGGCCACTATAAGTATAGGCTAGCCACCACCAAGGGAGCTCTCTCTGGCTCCACAACTCATTCCCTCACCAGAGCAAACCTCGCGAGCTTATTCTTACCATGTACTAGTTCATCCTCAACCCCTCGTGAGGCAAATCCACCACAAAGCAGGAGTAGGGTCTTACACCGCAAGGTTGCCTAAACTTGGGTAAACTACCATGTCCATCTTCTTCCTTGTTCATCGAGCTAGGCCATGGGGGTGACGAACTGTTGGCTGGAGAGGTTGATTTCTTCGCACATGCCCAGAGTTCGAACCTTTCTTGGGTCCGCGGAGCCCTGAATCCGACATTTGGTGTGCCAGACAGCGGCGTGTCGAAGCCTCTCTTCCACCGTTTGCTCCGCCGTTGTTCCGCCATTCCTATGGACGACGCTCACTGTGTCTGTGCTGAGCGCCAGGCCGCTCGGGTCGCGAGACGTCACCCATGGGCAACGGCATCCCTTGCCGCTCTGCCTCCCTGGTGGCTAACGCCGCCACCGACCCTGCTGCCTGCAAACAGCAGGACTCATCGCTGCCACCGTTCGTGTGGCGCGACAGTCGCACTGCGACTCCATCACCCACTCCGGCCACAACGTCATCTTCTCACGCTCGGCGCGGGCCGACCAACATGCAGGCCATGCTGCTCATGGCACGTGAGCTCCTGCGCTATCATCCGGCCAACATCCTCTACGAGGATTAGCTTGGCCGCATCGCCAAACTCGTTAGCACCGCTGGAGAGGCCCCTGCGCCATCTCGCTCGCTGCCTCCCCTGCTGTCTTAGGCGGGCGACGTGGACCATTGCGCACCTCCTCCTCCTCCTCCTTGGCGCGACGTCGTCCCCGAGCCTAGGCGTGAAGCACCCCAGCGCAACCCGCCGCGCAGGGCACCGGCGCACGATGAAGAAAGTTGCCAGGTGGTGCAGCGGCCCCAAGGAGAAGTGTGTGTGATGACCCACAAGTGTAGGGGATCGCAACAGCTTTCGAGGGTAAAGTATTCAACCCAAATTTATTGATTCGACACAAGGGGAGCCAAAGAATATTCTTGAGTATTAGCAGTTGAGTTGTCAATTCAACCACACCTGGATAACTTAGTATCTGCAGCAAAGTATTTAGTAGCAAAGAAGTATGATAATAAATGTAACGGTAGCAAAAGTAATTGTTTTGGGTTTTGTAGTGATTGTAACAATAGCAACGGAAAAGTAAATAAGCGAAGAACAATATGTGAAAAGCTCGTAGGCAATGGATTAGTGATGGATAATTATGCCGGATGCGATTCCTCACGTAATAGCTATAACATAGGGTGACACGGAACTAGCTCCAATCCATCAATGTAATGCAGGCATATATTCCGTAAATAGTCATACATGCTTATGGAAAAGAACTTGCATGACATCTTTTGTCCTACCCTCCCGTGGCAGCGGGGTCCTAGTGGAAACTAAGGGATATTAAGGCCTCCTTTTAATAGAGAACCGGAACAAAGCATTAGCACATAGTGAATACATGAACTCCTCAAACTACGGTCATCACCGAGAAGTATCCCGATTATTGTCACTTCGGGGTTGTCGGATCACAACACATAATAGGTGACTATAGACTTGCAAGACAGGATCAAGAACACACATATATTCATGAAAACATAATAGGTTCAGATCTGAAATCATGGCACTCGGGCCCTAGTGACAAGCATTAAGCATAGCAAAGTCATAGCAACATCAATCTCAGAACATAGTGGATACGGGATCAAACCCTAACAAAACTAACTTGATTACATGGTAAATCTCATCCAACCCATCACCGTCCAGCAAGCCTACGATGGAATTACTCACGCACGGTGGTGAGCATCATGAAATTGGTGATGGAGGATGGTTGATGATGACGACGGCGAAGAAACCCCCTCTCCGGAGCCCCGAACGGACTCCAGATCAGCCCTCCCGGGAGAGATTAGGGCTTGGCGGCGGCTCCGTATCGTAAAACGCGATGAAACTTTATCTCTGATTTTTTCTCCCCGAACGTGAATATATGGAGTTGGAGTTGAGGTCGGTGGAGGTCCAGGGGGCCCACGAGACAGGGGGTGCGCCCAGGGGGAGGGGGCGCGCCCCCACCCTCGTGGACAGGGTGTGGGCCCCATGGTCTTGATTCTATCGCCAGTATTTTTTATATTTTCCAAAAAGTGCCTCCGTGGATTTTCAGGACATTCCGACAACTTTTCTTTTCTACACATAAAACAACATCATGGCAGTTCTGCTGAAAACAGCATCAGTCCGGGTTAGTTTCATTCAAATCATGCAAGTTAGAGTCCAAAACAAGGGCAAAAGTGTTTGGAAAAGTAGATACGTTGGAGACATATCAACTCCCCCAAGCTTAAACCTTTGCTTGTCCTCAAGCAATTCAGTTGATAAACTGAAAGTGATAAAGAAAAACTTTTACAAACACTGTTTGCTCTTGTTGTTGTAAACATGCAAAGCCATCATTCATGTTTCAGCAAATATTATGAACTAACCATACTCATAATAACACTTAGGTCTCACAATTACTCATATCAATAGCATAATCAACTAGCAAGCCATAATAATAAAACTAGGATGACAGCACTTTCTCAAAACAATCATAACATGATATAACAAAATTGTATCTCGCTAGCCCTTTCTGAGACCGCAAAACATAAATGCAGAGCACCTTTAAAGATCAAGGACTGACTAAACATTGTAATTCATGGTAAAAGAAATCCAGTTAAGTCATACCCAATATAAACCAATAGTAATGAATGCAAATGATAGTGTGCTCTCCAGCGGGTGCTTTTAATAAGAAGGGTGATGACTCAACATAAAAGTAAATAGATAGGCCCTTCGCAGAGGGAAGCAGGGACTTGTAGAGGTGCTAGAGCTCGATTTTAAAATAGAGATTGAATAATATTTTAAGCGGCATACTTTTGTTGTCAACGCAACAACTATGAGATGGCTGTATCTTCCATACTACATGCATTATAGGAAGTTCCCAAACAGAATGGTAAAGGTTTATACTCCCCCAACCACCAACAAGCATCAATCCATGGCTTGCTCGAGACAACGAGTGCCTCCAACTAACAACAGCCCTGGGGGAGCTTTGTTTAATTATATTGATTTGCTTGGATCTTTTTGGATCATGGGACTGGGCATCCCGGTTACCGGCCCTTTCTCGTGAATGAGGAGCGGAGTCCACTCCTCTTGAGAATAACCCACCTAGCATGGAAGATATAGGCAGCCCTAGTTGTAACATGAGCTGCTCGAGCATACAAAACAAAATTTTATTTGAAGGTTTGGAGTTAGGCACATCCAAATTTACTTGGAACGGCAGGTAAATACCGCATATAGGAAGGTATGGTGGACTCATATGGAACAACTTTGGGGTTTATGGAGTTTGGATGCACAAGCAGTATTCCCACTTAGTACAGGTGAAGGCTAGCAAAAGACTCGAAAGCGACCAACTGAGAGAGCGACAACAGTCATAAACATGCATTAAAATTAATTCACACCGAGTGCAAGCATGAGTAGGATATAATCTACCATGAACATAAATATCATGAAGGCTATGTTGATTTGTTTCAACTACATGCGTGAACATGTGCCAAGTCGAGTCACTCAATTCATTCAAAGGAGGATACCATCCCATCATACCACATCATAATCATTCTAATAGCATGTTGGCACGCAAGGTAAACCATTATAACTCATAGCTAATCAAGCATGGAACAAGCAACTATAATCTATAAATGTCATTGCAAATATGTTTACCTCATAATAAGCTGAATCAGAAACGATGAACTCATCATATTTACAAAAACAAGAGAGGTCGAGTTCATACCAGCTTTTCTCATCTCAATAAGTCCATCATATATCGTCATTATTGCCTTTCACTTGCACGACCGAATGATGTGTATAATAATAATAGTGCACGTGCATTGGACTAAGCTGGAATCTGCAGGTATTCAACTCAAGAGAGAAGACAGGGTAATATGGGCTCTAAATTAAAAAACAATCATTCATATGAGAGCAACTAAACATTCTCAATATGGTCTTCTCGACCCCTAAAGGAAAGAACAGAAAATAAAACTATTTACACGGGAAAGTTCCCAACAAGTAAGAAGAAGAACTAGAAATCCTTCTGGGTTTTCATTTTAATTCTACTACAAGCATGGAAATTAAACTAACTATTTTTTTGGTTTTTCTTAAGGTTTATCAAACACACAAGAAGAAAGCGAGAAAAAGAAAAATAAACTAACATGGATAATACAATGAAAGAGTATGAGCACCGACGACTAGTGTGTGATCATGAATGTAAAGCCGGTGAGAAATACGTACTCCCCCAAGCTTAGGATTTTGGCCTAAGTTGGTCTAATACCAAGGACCGCCTGAATGATATCCATAGTTGTAGCTGGGGTCGTACTGAGACGCAGCGGCAACCGCCTCCTAAGCTGCAGCATGTTGGCGAGCTGCCTCCGCTCTCCCCTCGTGTTCAGCTGCTTCCTCCCTGGTAACAACATATCTTCCTTTTGCCTGATAATCAAAAAGGAGAGGAGCAGGAAGAGTAACATGGATGAAGTTGCGTCTGTCATAGATTAGCAGGAAGAGGAATTGATGATTGACCATAGCGTCATAATCTAAATAAGCAGGAGGTATCATCACATCCCCTTCTCGTGGGGCTATACCAAGATAACTAGCCACACGGGTTACATAAATTCCTCCAAATAAATCTCCAGTTCTACTATTATTCTGCAACCTACGTGCGACTATTGCCCCCAAGTTATAACCTTTATAACCCAACATAGCACTCTTGAGGACACAAAGATCAGGGACACACATGTGACATGCTTCATTTTTACCATTAATGCATCTACCAATGAAGAGAGCAAAATAATGTATAGCAGGAAAATGAATGCTCCCTATGGTAGCTTGTGCTATGTCCCTGGATTCTCCCATAGTAACACTAGGGAGGAAATCTCTAAATTCAGATTTGTGAGGATCATTAATATTACCCCACTGCGGGAGTTTGCAAGCAGTAGTAAAATCCTCTAAGTCCATGGTATAAGATGTATCATAAATATCAAATAGGACACTAGGAGAATTACACGTATAGTTATATTTAAACCGCCACACAAAGGAATTAGTCAATTGATAGTACCGAGGACACTTATCTTGTAAGAAGTCCTCCAGCTCAGCATCACGCACATATGCGTAAAATTCCTCCTTAAAGCCTTCTTCGACCATAAAATCATCGGATGGCCACTCACAAGCTAGTACCTCCGCGTCCCTTGGTAATTCAACATCTTGCTCACGTATAGCAATCCTGGGTCCTATCTTAAACGAGGAACCACCTTGGTACATTCTCCTAAACATAATTCTTTTTCTGAAAAAATTCTGAAATTTTAGTAACTTCAAAATAAAAGTGAATAAAACAAAACAAGATTGATAGCAACTACTCCTACAAGTGCCTAGAGCCTATATCATGCATGAGAATTGCTTGGGACCTCATAAATTTGACATGCAAGCTCAAGAATATGGTCACCTATGCAGCAAAAATTTGCAATGAATAAAGGACTAGAACAAAAACTAATTGGACTAATAGAGGAGTCACATACCAACCAACAATCTCCCAAAGCAGTTTTGTGAATGGAGCTTTGAGCAAGGAGATCGAAAATCGCAGCAAAATGAGCTAGAACTCATGCTTGAGGTGGATGGGGATTTTTTTTGGGTAGAAGATGGAGTGTGTGGCTGCTGGCATAAGTGGAGGGGGGCCACCAGGGGCCCACGAGACAGGGGGCGCGCCCAGGGGGGTTGGGCGCACCCTCCACTCTCGTGGCCTGGTGCTTGCCCCTCCTGCAGTGATTTCAGTGCCTAAAATCCTCAAATATTCCATAAAAAACCATACTAAATTTGCAGGGCATTTGGAGCACTTTTATTTTCGGGATATTTTTTATGCACGGATAATTCAGAAAACAGACAGATAATACTATTTTTGCTTTATTTATTATAAATAACAGAAAGTGAAAAGAGGGTATAGAAGGTTGTGCCTTCTAGTTGCATCCATCTCGTGATCATCAAAATGAATCCACTAACAAGGTTGATCAAGTCTTGTTAACAAACTCATTCCGAATAGCACGGAACCGGAGAAATTTCGAATAACACTAAGTTACCTCAACGGGGATATGAAAATCCCCTACAATAAGAATATCATATTTTTTCTTGACAATAGGAAGAGGAAATTCAAAACCTCCAATAATGATAGTTGGAACTTTTCCAATAAAATTGATGCTATGAACTTGAGATTGTTTCCTCGGAAAGTGTACCGTATGCTCATTACCATTAACATGAAAAGTGACATTGCCTTTGTTGCAATCAATAACAGCCCCTGCAGTATTCAAAAAGGGTCTACCAAGGATAATCGACATACTGTCGTCCTCGGGAATATCAAGAATAACAAAGTCCGTTAAGATAGTGACATTTGCAACCACAACAGGCACATCCTCACAAATACCGACAGGTATAGCAGTTGATTTATTAGCCATTTGCAAAGATATTTCAGTAGGTGTCAACTTATTCAATTCAAGTCTACGATATAAAGAGAGAGGCATAACACTAACACCGGCTCCAAGATCATAGAAAGCAGTTCTAACATAATTTCTTTTAATGGAGCATGGTATAGTTGGTACTCCCGGATCTCCAAGTTTCTTTGGTATTCCACCCTTAAAAGTGTAATTAGCAAGCATGGTGGAAATTTTAGCTTTCGATATCTTTCTTTTATTTGTACTGATATCCTTCATATACTTAGCATAAGGATTTACTTTAAGCATATCAGCTAAGTGCATACATAAGAAGATAGGTCTAATCATTTCAGCAAAGCGCTCAAAATCCTCATAATCCTTTGTCCTGGATGGTTTAGGAGGAAAGGGCATGGGTTTTTGAACCCATGGTTCTCTTTCTCTACCGTGCTTCCTAGCAACAAAATCTCTCTTATCATAACGTTGATTCTTTGATTGTGGGTTATCAAGATCAACAGCAGGTTCAATCTCTACATCATTGTTTTTGCTAGGTTGAGCATCAACATGAACATTATTATTAACATTATCACTAGGTTCATGTTCATCACCTGATTGTGTTTCAACATCAGAATAGAAATATCATTGGGATTCTCAGGTGTGTCTACAATAGGTTCATTAGAAGCATGCAAAGTCCTATCGTTTTTCTTTTTCTTCTTTTTAGAAGAACTAGGTGCCTCTAAATTATTTCTCTGAGAATCTTGCTCGATTCTCTTAGGATGGCCTTCAGGATACAAAGGTTCCTGAGTCATTCTGCCAGTTCTAGTAGCCACTCTAACAACAAAGTCATTTTTATTATTTAATTCATCAAGCAAATCATTTTGAGCTTTAAGTACTTGCTCAGCTTGAGTAGCAATCATAGAAGCATATTTGCTAATGAGTTTGAGTTCTCCATTAACTCTAGCCATATTATCGCTCACGCGTCCTATCTCAAAAGCGTTATTCTTTAACTCTCTACCAACATAAGCATTAAAACTTTCTTGTCTAGCCATAAAGTCATCAAATTCATCTAAGCATGGGCTATGAAATTTAGTAGAGGGGATTTCAACTTTATCATATCTATAGAGAGAATTTACCTTTACTACCTATGTCGGGTTATCAAGACAATGTGGTTCTTCAACAAAGTGGTATATTAAGACCATGTATTTCTTCAATAGGTGGTAAATTCTTAACATCTTCAGCTTTAATACCTTTTTCTTTCATTGATTTCTTTGCCTCTTGCATATCTTCAGGACTGAGAAATAAAACACCTCTCTTCTTTGGAGTGGGTTTAGGAATAGGCTCAGGTGTTGGCTCAATTAGTTCAAGAATTTCCTCAGGAATTGGCTCAGGAAGAGTCCAATTATTTTCATTAGTCAACATATTATTCAATAGTAATTCAGCTTCGTCGACTGTTCTTTCCCTGAAAACACAATCAGCACAACTATCCAATTAGTCCTTGGAAGCATCGGTTAGTCCATTATAAAAGATATCAAGTATTTCATTTTTCTTAAGAGGATGATTAGGCAAAGCATTAAGTAATCGGAGAAGCCTCCCCCAAGCTTGTGGGAGACTCTCTTCTTTGATTTGCACAAAATTATATATTTCCCGCAAGGCAGCTTGTTTCTTATGAGAAGGGAAATATTTAGCAGAGAAGTAATAAATCATATCCTGGGGACTACGCTCACAACCAGGAGCAAGAGAATTGTACCAAGTCTTAGCATCACCCTTTAATGAGAACGGAAATATCTTAAGGATAGAATAATAGCAAGATTTATCATCATGAGTAAACAGGGTAGCTATATCATTCAACTTGGTAAGATGTGCCACAACAGTTTTAGATTCAAGGCCATAAAAAGGATCAGATTCAACCAAAGTAATAATCTCAGGATCAACAGAGAATTCATAATCCTTATCAGTAACACAGATAGGTGAAGTAGCAAAAGCATGGTCAGGTTTCATTCTAGCGTTAAGAGACTGATGCTTCCATTTAGCTAATAATTTCTTAAGATCATATCTATCATTGCAAGCAAAGATAGCTCTAGCAGCTTCTTCATTCATAACATGACCCTCAGGAACAATAGGCAATTCATAATCATTGGAGAATTTTCATCATCACTATCATCAATAATAGCACTTCAATAATTTCATTCCCTCTAACTCTAGCAAGTTGTTCATCAAGAAATTCACCTAATGGCAAAGTAGTATCACGCACAGAAGTAGTTTCATCATAAGTATCATGCATAGCAGAAGTGGCATCATCAATAACATGCGACATATCAGAATTCATAGCAGTAGCAGGTTTAGGTGTCGCAAGTTTACTAATAACAGAAGGAGAATCTAGTGCAGAGCTAGATGGCAGTTCCTTACCTCCCCTCGTAGTTGAGGGAAAAATCTTGGTTCTGTCGTCTTTCAAGGTCTTCATAGTGATCAACAGATATAAATCCCAAGTGACTCAGAGAATATGGCTATGCTCCCCGGCAACTGCGCCAGAAATTAGTCTCGATGACCCACAAGTGTAGGGGATTGTAACAGCTTTGGAGGGTAAAGTATTCAACCCAAATTTATTGATTAGACACAAGGGGAGCCAAATAATATTCTTGAGTATTAGCAGTTTAGTTGTGAATTCAACCACACCTGGATAACTTAGTATCTGCAGCAAAGTATTTAGTAGCAAAGTAGTATGATAATAAAGGTAACGGTAGCAAAAGTAATGTTTTTGGGTTTTGTAGTGATTGTAACAATAGCAACGGAAAAGTAAATAAGCGAAGAACAATATGTGAAAAGCTCGTAGGCAATGGATCAGTGATGGATAATTATGCCGGATGCGATTCCTCATGTAATAGCTATAACATAGGTGACACAAAACTAGCTCCAATTCATCAATATAAGGTAGGCATGTATTCCGTAAATAGTCATATGTGCTTATGGAAAAGAACTTGCATGACATCTTTTGTCCTACCCTCCCGTGGCAGCGGGGTCCTAGTGGAAACTAAGGGATATTAAGGCCTCCTTTTAATAGAGAATCAGAACAAAGCATTAGCACATAGTGGATACATGAACTCCTCAAACTAGGTCATCACCGAGAAGTATCCCGATTATTGTCACTTCGAGGTTGTCGGATCATAACACATAATAGGCGACTATAGACTTGCAAGATAGGATCAAGAACACACATATATTCATGAAAACATAATAGGTCAGATCTGAAATCATGGCACTCAGGCCCTAGTGACAAGCATTAAGCATAGAAAAGTCATAGCAACATCAATCCCAGAACATAGTGGAAACTAGGGATCAAACCCTAACAAAACTAACTTGATTACATGGTAAATCTCATCCAACCCATCACCGTCCAGCAAGCCTACGATGGAATTACTCACGCACGGTGGTGAGCATCATGAAATTGGTGATGGATGATGGTTGATGATGATGACGGCGACGAATCCCTCTCTCCGGAGCCCCGAACGGACTCCAGATCAGCCCTCCCGAGAGAGATTAGGGCGTGGCGGCGGCTCCATATCGTAAAACGCAATGAAACTTTATCTCTGATTTTGTTTCTCCCCGAACGTGAATATATGGAGTTGGAGTTGAGGTCGGTGGAGGTCCAGGGGGCCCACGAGACAGGAGGCGCGCCCAGGGGGACGGGGCGCGCCCCCCACCCTTGTGGACAGGGTGTGGGCCCCCTGGTCTTGATTCTTTCGCCAGTATTTTTTATATTTTCCAAAAAGTGCCTCCGTGGATTTTCAGGACATTCCGAGAACTTTTCTTTTCTACACATAAAACAACATCATGGCAGTTCTGCTGAAAACAGCGTCAGTCCGAGTTAGTTTGATTCAAATCATGCAAGTTAGAGTCCAAAACAAGGGCAAAAGTGTTTGGAAAAGTAGATACATTGGAGACGTATCAGCGTGCGCTTCCAGCACTGCCACGTCAAGACCGCGCGCAGCCAGAGGTAGCGGCGCGTGGGCGTCAAGATCAGGCTCCTCCTCTGCGGTTGGCCCCTGTGATTGTGGCAGGTTGCTGTGCTTTCACCCTGGAGCTGCGCTGCATCATGTGGCCCGGCAAGTTCAAGCCGGATCTGCCTCCATGCTAGGACGACACTCCTAACCCCACTGAGTTCCTCCAGCTCTATGAGCTAAGCATCGACGCGGCGAATGGCAATGACATGGTCATGGCGAACTGCTTTCCCATGGCCCTCAAGGACGGCACGCTGTCCTGGCTCCTGAACCTCCCGGTGGCGTCGATCTCCTCCTGGGACGAGCTCTGCAAGCGCTTCATCGCCAACTTCCAGGGTACTCGCGACCGCGCTCCTGCAACAGGCAAGCTACGACGCATAAAGCAGCAGCCATGCGAAACCTTGCACAAGTACATACATCGCTTCACCATCATTCACCTCAAGATCCTGAAGGTGTCGGACGAGGCCATCATGTCGGCGTTCTCTGATGGTGTCCGGGACGTCAAGATGACGGAGGAACTTGCCATCCACGAAGACTTGTGCTCGGCCCTGGAGATGTTCAACATGGCCGCCAAGTACGCGATAGCAGAGGAAGGCCGTCTCTCCCTCCTGGAGCCTCCGGAGGTCAACCCTGAGGAAAAGAAGGCCAAGGCTAAGGACATGAAGTGCAAGGGCCCCACCGTGCTCGTGGCTGAACTTGAGATGACGCGCGACTCCGACCACGCCGAATCCTCCAAGGGCAGCCATCCGTTCTACGTCTTTCACAACGTCCATAGCCACAACACCAATGACTGCCAGGAGCTCAAGGCAATTCGTGATGGGCACCTTGGCCTCCGCCCCGAGCGCAACAACCGTGGCTACGGCCACGGAGGAGGCCGTGGTGGCGGCCGCTGGGACAACCGCGACCCCCGCCAGGACTGGCGCGATCAGACTTGTGAGGACCGCTGGTAGGGCCAACCTCACGATAGCCCCTGGCATGACAAGCCTCGCGAGGACTGTTTTCAGGGCAATGCCGGACTCCCTTGTTGCCACCGCCTCCAAGGAGGAACGACGACCACCGCTAAGACAATGGGGTTGGAGGCTTCCAAGAGCCTCGTGCCATCGCCTGCATCCTGGGTGGCGCTCAGGCTCCCGCCTCCCATCGCATCTTCAAGCAGTTCACTCATGAGGTGAACGCGGACCTTCCCAAGCTCAAGGCGTCACATCCCCTTAGGTGGTCCAAGTTCGCCATTGCCTTCGACTCTACGGACCAGCTCTAGTGCTCGTCCACCATTGGTGCGCTCCCGATGCTCTGATGCCAACCATCAGCAACATCCTCGTCACCAAAACACACATCGACGGTTGCGCGGGGCTCAATGTACTCTCTGCCGAGACGTTTTACACACTCCAGGTGCCATATGACTAGCTTCTGCCCACCAAGCCTTTCTCAGGGGTGACCGATGGCTCCACCGTCCCCATAGGACATATTCTTCTCCCTGTCACCTTTGACAAGTGCGACAACTACCACACCGAGCTCATCGACTTCGACATGGCTCACATTCGCCTCCCGTACAATGCCATCCTCCGGTATTCGGCCCTCGCCAAGTTGATGATGGCAACTCACCATGGCTAGAATGTCCTCAAGATGCCAGGAAGTGGTAGCAACATCACAGTCACCTGTGACAAGAAGGATGCGGTGTGCTCCCTCGAGCGCGCTTACCAGGCCGCAGCGGTCGAAAACTCCAATGGTGAGGGTGCCACCCTGCCTCCTGAGGCCACCCCCAAGAAGAAGCAACTCCTTTCCAAGGGACGTCAGGGGACTGGGGCACTGGTGATCGTGCCTCAGGCCCTGCGCCCACTGCTGGGGCGCCTTTCCCTCTCGCATAGGAAGGCGCACTCGGCGCCCCTCTCAGGACGGGCTCGGGGGATCTTGTCTGGAGGGCCTCTTACTTGACCAGCGTCATGAGGGAGGTGTTCGAGCACCATGTGGGGGCGTGCTTCAACACGTGCCCCCGTGAGCAAGGCATGAGGCGCCAGGCGCTCAGGAGTTCATTAACAAGGCGATCGAGGAGCTTGAGGAGGCACGAGGCATGCATGGAGACCATCACCCCGCATCACGTAGTGCAACTGCCGCCCCTGACATGGGTAGCAAGCTGCGCATCTGTGTCAACATCCCAGGCCTCAACAGGGCTGCTTCTCAGGAGCTCTTCTGTCTGTCCCACGTTGGACGGAGTGGGGGCTAACCCTACAGCTACGTCTGCATGTCGTTCATCCTGCTGAGCGCGGCTGCCTTGCACCAGCGCTACATGCAGGGCATCCTGGCGGCTCACGAGGCCAGGCCAGGCGATCCTGACGGAGGAGCTGTCGGAACCTCGCAAGCCCCTTGGGACTCAAGAGCCGGCCGGCTCGTGAGGAGCAACTTCTCCGTCACGCATCTCCAGCTACTCCAACACTCCTACAACGATGGTGCCAGGTGACTTCTTGGTTTGTTCAATTGAGATCTCCCTCGGGCTGCATTATCCTCGGGCTATTAGGGTCCGTACCTGTAGCCGTATCATTTTGATTTATTTACTCCGGACCATTTATGCATGCTCAGGTTATTATGGTTATTAGTGTTGCGCCTGCCATCTCGTTATCTATGGAGTTGCCCTTCGCGGCCTCCGCGCGTTGCTAACCCGCCTCTTGCTCGTCCCGCAACGGGGGCTACATTGCTGGCACCGCGCCTATGCTTGGGTCCGTCACTCCATCACTAACAAACCTAAGAGTCCGAGCTCTGGCTCACGGCCGGCCTCGCGCACGTCACCTCACCCGGTCCTTGGTGCCTTCGTCTTCTCGCGGCAAGATAGACAGCGGAATAGCAAGCACGGTCGCCTGTTGTGTTTTATGGCTAACTAGCAGGAACCTCCGGAGGAAGGACCCGCTATTTCTTGAGCTTGCGTTGGTTTTTCCCTTGAAGAGGAAAGGGTGATGCGGCAAAGTAGAGATAAGTATTTCCCTCAGTTTGAGAACCAAGGTATCAATCCAGTAGGAGACAACGCACAAATCACCGAATACCTGCACAAACAATCAAACAAACTTGCACCCAACGCGAGAAAGGGGTTGTCAATCCCTACGGTTACTTGGGAAAGTGAGATCTGATAGAGATAAATAGATGATAAAGTAAATACTTTTGGTATTTTTGGTTTATAGATCAGAAAGTAAAAGATTTCAAGAATAGTAGATCGGAAACTAAGATTGTAGATCGGAAACTTATATGATGGAAAATAGACCCAGGGGCCTAGGTTTTACTAGAGCCTTCTCTCAAGATAGAAAATAATATGATGGGTGAACAAATTACTGCTGAGCAATTGATAGAAAAGTGCAAAGTTATGACGATATCTAAGGCAATGATAATGAATATAGGCATCACGTCCGTGTCAAGTAGACCGAAACAATTCTGCATCTACTACTATTACTCCACACATCAACCGCTATCCAGCATGCATCTAGAGTATTAAGTTCATAAAGAACATAGTAATGCATTAAGTAAGATGACATGATGTAGAGGAATTAACTCAAGCAACAATAGAATACGTGCCTTGCTGCCCCTACTGTCACTGGGAAAGGACACCGCAAGATTGAACTCAAAGCTAAGCACTTCTCCCATTGCAAGAAAAACCAATCTAGTTGGCCAAACCAAACCGATAGTTCGAAGAGAATTACAAAGATATCAAATCATGCATATAAGAATTCAGAGAAGATTCAAATAATATTCATAGATAAACTGATCATCAATCCACAATTCATCGGATCTCGGCAAACACACTGGAAAAAGTATTACATCGAATAGATCTCCAAGTACATCGAGGAGAACATGGTATTGAGAATCAAATAGAGAGAAGAAGCCATCTAGCTACTAGCTATGGACCCATAGGTCTGTGGTAAACTACTCACGCTTCATCGGAAGGGCAATAGAGTTATGTAGAAGCCCTCCGTGGTAGAATCCCCCTCCGGCAGGATGCCGGAAAAGGCCCCTAGATGGGATCTCACGGGTACAGAAGGTTGCGGCAGCGGAAAAGTGTTCTCGTGGATGCCCCTGTTGGTTTGGGGATATATGGGAATATATAGGTGAAAGAATTAGGTCAAGAGGTGCATGAGGGGCCCACAAGGGTGGGGCCGTGCCCTCCCCCCTGGGCGCACCCTCCGTCCTTGGGGCCACCTCGTGGCTCCTCCGACTTCATCTCCAAGTCTCCTAGTTGTCCCCTGGTCCAAGAAAAATCATCGCGAAGGTTTCATTCCGTTTGGAATCCGTTTGGTATTCCTTTTCTGCAAAACTCAAAAATAAGGAAAAAACAGAAACTGGCACAGGGCTCTAGGTTAATAGGTTAGTCCCAAAAATAATATAAAATAGCATATTAATGCATATAAAACATCCAAAACAGATAATATAATAGCATGGAACAATCAAAAATTATCGATACGTTGGAGACGTATCAAGCATCCCCAAGCTTAATTCTCTGCTCATCCTCGAGTAGGTAAATGATAAAAACAGAATTTTGGATGTGGAATGCTACCTAACATATTTATCCATGTAATTTTATTTATTGTGGCATGAATGTTCAGATCTGTAAGATTCAAAACAAAATGTTTAATATTGACATAAAAACAATAATACTTCAAGCATACTAATAAGGCAATTATGTCTTCTCAAAATAACCTGGCCAAAGAAAGCTATCACTACAAAATCATATAGTCTGGCTATGCTCCATCTTCATCACACGAAATATTTAAATCATGCACAGCCCCGATGACAAGCCAAGCAATTGTTTCATACTTTTTATGTTCTCAAACTTTTTCAACTTTCACGCAATACATGAGCATGAGCCATGGATATAGCACTATGGGTGGAATAGAATATGGTGGTTTTGGAGAAGACTCACATCAATAGATATCACATCAACTAGGCGTATCAAAGGGCTATCGAGATGCCCATCAATAGATATCAATGTGAGTGAGTAGGGATTGCCATGCAACGGATGCACTAGAGTTATAAGTTTATGAAAGCTCAAAAGAAAAGTAAGTGGGTGTGTGATACGTCCATTTTGCATCATGCTTTTATATCAATATTTATTGCATTATGGGATGTTATTACACATTATATCTCAATACTTATGGCTATTCTCTCTTATTTTACAAGGTTTACCATGAAGAGGGGGAATGCCGGCATGTCGGTGTACTAGAGTAGGGGTACCCTAGTATCCCGAACTTGTGCACGGGCAGTCGCAGCACCCCGCGGCAAGGCTTGCCGGGTGACCGCCAAGGTCCTCCGTGGTTCCTTTGGAGCCATTCAAGAACAAAGTGTTCTAGCCAAGGAGACAAGGCCCCGGCAAGAGGAGCTTGCCGGGAAGGCCAACCGAGGCATCTCAAGGAACTTGCGCGACGCCACCAGCGTCCGGCAAGGCCCGTGGCGACAAGCTCCCGGACGCGACAAAGACGACGATCATGGCAAGGCGCTCGCCGCGACAAGCTACCACTCTGACCGGGCTCCCAAAGACATCCACCAACGTGTCGCAGGACCTTTCGGCGCGTGCGTGGCAAGAGGTCTGTGCAGCCAGGTACTGCATGTGGTGGCAAGCGACGCTGACAAGATTGCCATCGCGGCAAGCGGTGGCGTCCCTGACGGTCCCTTTCTGCACTATTTGGATGATGCAGACGGGCATTTAATGCCTTTGTCCCCTGCCGTCAGGGTTAGGTAGGATACACTTTACAAGTAGTTGTACCAACCGCAATTCTTTTCCATTTTTACCCTTGTCTACATTGCCACCTGTCGGTGACCCCTTGAGCATATAAAAGGAGGCCCATGCGCAACGTAGAGGGGGGTTGGAAGGGAGAAAAACACTCACGCCGGTCTCATTAGCAGCTAGTGTGTCTTTGTGGCGCCAGCGCTCCCGAGCAAGAACTCAATACAATCGGACATGCAGCGAAGAGGAGTATTATCTCTCCGGAGAGCTCCGGCCGGGTAAACTGCTCGTGCTTCGCCTCGATCCGCTCTTCATGCGGTCTCCGCCCCGCCGAACCGAAGGGGCTCGGTCCGCCGGTCCCATAGGTGTTCATGGATCAGTTTCCCCGACATCTTTGGCGCGCCAGGTAGGGGGCGTCGAGGCTGTGTGAACCTGATCCGGCGTTCACATGAGCTAGATCTTCATCTTCTTCATCGACATGCCACCGAAGAAGAAGGCTTCGGAGGTGGCTGCTCCGTCCGCATCGGTCCCACCACCACCGGAGCAAACGGGTGGTGGGGTAGACGCCGGCGGAAGAACGGGCGTCGACGAGGGAGCTCACGGTGCTGCCAGGTCCAAGGACAATGCTGCGCAGACCTCGGCATCCGTACATGCACCGCGCCCATCTCAGGAGGCGCGGGACCGACAGCGTCATGGTACTCGAGGTACCATACGTTCGTTGGACCAAGATAGAGCCGGTGGATCTTGGGATGCTCAAGACCAGCATGCACGCCAACATGCTGGCCCGAGCAAGACACGGTCGCCTGGACGGGATACTGCTCCTTCTAACATAGTTAGAAGTCCGAGCTTATCCCTCTCCTCGCACAGTTCGCCACTGCCACCCACCACTCCAGCAGAAGCTTTAGCGCGAGCTCAACTGCTCCTGGATTATCCTCCAACGGCAGACAAGATCGACAAATGGAGGGCCACCATTCAGAGTCTCATCAGCTTCGCCAACGGCGACACTCCACGGCAGCCGAGTACATCGCAGCCGCAGCAAGACTGCCAGGCACGAGTCGATGGCGACAAAACCGGTGGGGGTGCAACCACCATGCACTCTCCGCCCCGAAGGCCAAGGTCGCTGACTTGCCGGATCCACCTCGACAGCGACTCCACCGCATCATCAGATCCGCGAGCTCGTCGCGATCAGCACCAAGTTCTTCACGAACGACAGCAAGAAGACGCTCGTACTCGCATCGAGCGCCAAAGAGAAGCGCGGCGTCAATCGGACCAGCGCGTTGGGCCCTCTGTCGACATGCATGCGCCAGAGGAACCAGGTGACTTGCCGTACGCGGTAGGTTGCCCTGCGTTCACTCGTGAGCTGCGGCAAGTCCAGTGGCCCAGCACGAAGAATTTCTAGCCGACGCGTGCGAGAGAAGTGCGGCGGCAAGTCGCATCCATCGAGTTCCTCAAAGATCTCGCCATCACGGTGCAACCTGCCGGGGCGGATGACAAGATCCTTGCTAACTACTTCCGTGCTCAAACCCAATGTCGTCTCTGGCTCATGCACTTGCCGACAACTCCATATCCTCCCGAAGACCTATGCCATCGGTTTGTCGGCGCCTTTATAGGCGGCCACAAGCCTCATGGCCAAGAGAGCGACCTTCATCTGCTCGCCCAGAAGGAAGGAGAGCCCCTGCGCAAGTACATTCAGAGGTTCAGCCGTGTACAGCACAACATCCCAGATGTCCACCCTGCCGCGGTCATCAGCGCGTTCCATCGTAACGTCGCGTAATCAGTAGGATGCGGAGGAGATGGCGATGTGCAAGATCGAGACGTCGATGAGCTATATGCCCTGGCCGACAAGTGTGCACGTCTTGAGGAAGGAGAAACTCCCGGAGAGAATACGGGAGCAGGAGGATCTGACAGCGAGGATGCTGCCCCGGCAAAGAAAAACCGGCGGCAGAACAACAGGAAGAAGAAAGGCAAAGATGTGCTAGTCGTTGAGCAGTCCGGCAACGGAGGTGGCGCCGAGAAAGCCGAAGCTGTGGCGGTCGCCGACAAGCAGGACGGCACCAACAAGCAGTACTGCAAGATCCACCGCACCAAGGGCCATGATCTCCAGAGCTGCAAGAAGGTTGAGCAGCTTGTCGAGCAGCAAAAGGCCGAATACGAGCGACGCGACAAGGAGAAGGCCCAAGAAGGTACTGGAGGATCCGGCAAGAAGCGCCCCAGCCAGGGAGGACGCCGCGGCAAGGCCAAGCAGCGGCAAGGAGACAGACCTCCCCGCAGCCGCGACAAGGATGAAGATGACGACGGCAATGAGGATATGGATGATGACAAGACCGGTGAGCAGGAGTTCCAGAAAGCCACATAGGTCCTGTGCGTTGACGGCGGTGCTTCTCTGCATACTTCACACCGCCAGCTCAAGTAGTGGGTGCGGGAAGTCAATGCGGCAGAACCACCCGTCGAGTCACGCAAGCCTCTGGAATGGTCCGGCACGCCTATCATCTTTGATATTGAGGACCACCCTGATCGCATAACTGCGGTCGGGTGCTTGCCAATGTTGGTTTCACCAACTTTCCGCAACCTCAAGGTCACTAAGATGCTAGTTGACGGCGGGGCCGGCTTGAACCTGATCTCCTCCGCGGTACTCCGAAACTCCAGATCCTCGACAAAGAAGCTCGAAGAGACCGGCACATTCCAAGGAATCAATACGGGAAGGAGCAAGCCGAAGGGAAAGATCACATTGCCGGTGACATTTGGCAGCGAGTTGAGCTTCAGGACTGAGAGGGTCACTTTTGACGTTGCTGACTTTCCATTGCCTTACAATGGGATACTCGACCGTCCAGCACTCGCCAAATTCATGGCAGCCTCTCACTATGCATACAACATGCTGAAGATGCTAGGCCCAATAAGTGTCATCTCTGTCCCTGGCAACAAGAAGGATGCTCTTATCTACGCCGACAAGATCTACCGTGAAGCAGCAGCCGCAACAGATCGCAAGTCACTTGCCATTGAAGCTCCTGGGGGGAAGAAGAGGACTGAGTCCGGCAAGAGTTCTGATGCCCACTCCGGCAAGCGCACCTCTTCGGAGTGCTGCGCTACCGTCGAGGACGCACCATCGAGCTCCACCGACAAGTGAAAGAAGGCAATGGCAGCTCTGCCAGAGACCAAGAAGGTGTCCGCCAAGGAGGACGGCACTGGTGGTACCTTCACCATCAGTGCCACTCTCGACCCTAAATAGGAAAGCGCGCTCATTCCTTTCCTGTGGGCGAACATCGACGTGTTTGCGTGGCAACCGTCTGACATCCCCGGTGTTCCCAGGAAAGTAACCGAGCACCATCTTGCCGTCTGTCCTCATGCGCGGCCCGTCAAGCAGAAAGTCAGGAAACAGGCAGTGGAGTGCCAAGAATTCATCACAGAAGAAATCAAGAAATTGGAAGCAGCAGGCCTTGTCAGAGAAGTGCTCCATCCTACGTGGTTGGCCAATCCTGTAGTCGTGTGTAAGGCAAACAGGAAATGGAGGCTTTGTATCGACTTTACCGATGTCAATAAAGCTTGTCCCAAAGACCCATTTCCCTTACCGCGCATTGACCAGATTGTTGACTCCACGGCCGGATGTGACTTGCTTTCATTTCTTGGCGATACTCGGATATCATCGATCTTCATGGCGTAAGAGGATGAGGAGAAGACCGCATTAATCACTCCATGTGGCACACACTGTTTCATACGGATGCCTTTCGGTTTAAAGAATGCTGGTTCAACATTTGCAAGGGTAGTCCATGACGCTTTTGAGCCACAAATGCACAGAAATGTGGAAGCCTACATGGATGACATAGTGGTCAAGAGCAAGGACAAGGCAACTCTGATTCAGGATTTAGACGAAACCTTTGCAAATCTGCGCAAGATCAACCTCAAGCTTAACCCCGAGAAGTGTGTGTTTGGAGTCCCCTCCGGCAAGCTTCTCGGGTTTAAATCTCGTGAGGGAATTGAAGCCAATCCCGACAAGATCAAGGCCATTGAGCAGATTGAAGCACCAAAGCGCGTCAAGGATGTCACGAAGACTTGCGGTTGTGTGGCTGCTCTCAGCAGTTTATCTCTAGGTTCTGCTGAGCGCCTCTGCCGTTTTCAAAATATTGAAAATGGCAGGTCAATGAAATGGACTCATGAGCGGAGGCTGCACTGTGTAGACTTGAAGAGATACATCCTCCACTCCAATACTTGTCGCACCTAAGCCACAAGAGAAGTTGTCTGCTGTATATAGCGGCAACCAATCAAGTGGTTAGTGTTGCGTTAGTAGCGGAGAGGGAGGCGGATGATGAGCCAAAAACCATGGCGGATGCATCCAATGACAAGCAAGGGACTTCACCGGCAAGCTCGGTCCCGACAAAGATGGATCTGCAAGGTAGCGCGTGAGGAGATCTGAAGAGAATGGTGCGGCGCCCGGTTTACTTTCGGTTCCCTTCTGCGGGGGCTAGGTCAAAGTATTCGGTGTGCAGAAATTGCTTTTCAGCCTTCTCATGGCCTCGAGAAAGCTGCGCCATTACTTCCAAGCACATGAGATCACAGTTGTCACTCGTTCTCCGCTGAAGAGGATACTGCAGAATCCAGAAGCAACAGGTAGGATTGTCGAGTGGGCACTAGAACTGTCAAGCTTTGGCCTCAAGTTTGAGAGCACTTCAACTATCCAAAGCAGAGCGTTGGCAGAATTCAAAGCGGAATGGACGCCAACACCAGATGAAGAAATTCCAGAAACGAGCAGCCCCGTCAAGGAGGCAAGCAAAGAGTGGCTGATGTACTTTGATGGTGCCTTCTCGCTGCAAAGCGCGCCGGTCTTGGCGTGCTACTTGTTGCGCCCACCGAGAGAGCACCTCAAGTCGTAGTCGGATGCACTTTCCCAAGGAGCAAGCAACGAACAATACCGCAGAGTATGAAGGTTTGCTTGCGGTCTCGAGATCGCAGCGAACTTGGGATCAAGAAGCTCATTGTCGGGGTGACTCGCAGCTTGTCGTCCGCCAAGTGAACAAGAATTATCGAGTCCGTTGATGGAAGCTTACGTTGATGAAGTGAGAAAGTTAGAAGAGCACTTTGGCGGCCTACGATGGAACATGTTCCAAGAGCTCGAGCGACATTGCCGATGGCTTTGTCGAAGTCGCCCGACTTAAGTTACACAATGGAACCAGGGATCTTTGTGCTCAAACCGACTCAACCGTCTCAGAACGCCATCAACTGGACAGAACAAGAAGAGGAAGTTGATTTCGGTGACTATTTTCGGCGAGCTCCCGAAGCCGCCGCCAAGAAAGTCCCCAAGATCAACACCAAGGGTCTGAGGAGCGATCTGCTCCGGCAAGCCCTAGGGTTTGTTCTGTTGAAGCGAGGCGCTCCGACAAGTTTTGCTCGGCAAGCTTGCCGAGAACGTCAAGCTCGGTGAGCCGCGAGTTCTCGCCAGTAAAGCGGATGTTCCCAGCGGCAGATGTGCCTTTAGTCCTTGTTGTCGAGCCGCAAGCTCTAGCATGGGCACAAAGAGATTGTCCGTTTCCTTGACACGAGAACTTCCCAAGAACAAGAAGAAGCGGAAAGAGTAGCCCGGCGGTCTAGTATGTACCAGTTTGTCGACAACACACCGCATGTAAGAAGACTCAACGGTGTGAAATTGAAGTGTATTCACGGAAGATGGACAAAAGCTGTTGGCGAGAGATACATGGAGGCATATGTGGTCACCACATTGGCGCAAAAGCACTTGCCGCAAAGCGTTCCGCAAGGTTTCTTTTGGCCGACAGCCCTCCAGATGCAACCGCACAACTAACCAAGTGTGAAGCGTGCGGTTCCATTCCAGCAGATACACCCCAGCTCAAGCTCTCCAGACGATCCCTTTATCCGGCCATTTTCGGTGCAGGGGCTCGACATCCTCGGCCCCTTTCCCGAAGTTGTCGGGGCTTTGAGTACTTATGCGTTGCAATCGACAAGTTCACAAAGTGGCGGAAGTGGAAGCGATGAGGAAGGTGACAACACGGTCGGCGATCAAGTTCTTGGTCGATTGTTTGCCGCTTGGATTCCTAACAGGATCATCACCGACAACGGCACGCAATTCACGAGCCGCACCTTCATGCGATCGTCCAAGACCTTGGCGCCAAGGTCTGCTTCGCTCGCCGCTCATCCGAGAAGCAGCGGTCAAGCGGAGAGGGCAAATCTTTGAAGTCTTTGCGGGCTCAAGACCAGACTTTCGACGAGGCTGCGCAAGTGCGGAAAGAAGCTGGATTGAGGAGCTGCGGTGGTTCTTTAATCGATCGGGGCGACGCCAAATCGAGCCATCGGCGGACACCTTCGCTCCAGTCTATGGAGCAGAGGCGATTCTCCCCACGGAACTCAGATATCGGGTCACCTCGAGTGCTCGCTTATGATGAGCTTGAGCAAGAGCAGCTGCGACAAGATGACGCTGCTGCTCCTTGAGGAGGACCGTCTTCGGCCATTGTCGAGCTACTCGATACCAAAGAAGCTTTGCGCCGCTACCATAGCCGCAAAGTTAATGCGAGAAGTCTCAAGGAAGGCGACCTTGTTCTTGGCGCGTTCAGTCCGCCAAGAATTCCAACAAGTTGGCGCCAAAGTGGGAAGGCCCTTACGGGTGAAACGAGTCACTAGGCTCAGGCGCTGTGCGCTTTGAGACCAAGATGGCACTCGGTGAGCAACTCTGGAGCATTGAACATCTTCGTAAGTTTTACCCAGAAGCGCGATTCTTGGAACTGTTCCGCAACCACCTTTTGTACAAGTCTTGCCGCTGTTGCATGTAATCCTTTGTACAAAGCGGGCGCAGACCCGTGCATAAGTAAAGCTCATGTGCTCCGCACATCTTGTCAATTCATGCTTTATATTTTTGCATGTATTATCGACACTTTGTGCAGCGCCTACCCCGATAAGCAATAACGAGCCGTAAGGCTCCATATCTTTATTTTCTCTTCTTTCTTTTTCTCAAAGAAAGGAAGGTTCCCTCGCCCACAAGTTTGCCGGAGGGAAAGGAGAAGATAATGGTGTGAACCAGGCGTCGTTCAAGAAAGTTTAAGCCTTCCGGGGCAAAGCGACGTAAAAGCTAAGTTGCCAAAGTTTGAGCAATCAGTTTTAAAATTTTAAGTTATCTTCCTCGAGCGACCGTGCTTTGTATGGAAAACACTGCTTGCGAGGAACCAACTCATAGCTAGTTGCGCCCTTACTTTGTTTCGAGTCCGCTCAACAACTTAAGTGAGCTGCGACTAGTTGCGACAAGGTTTCTTGTCGGTAGCAGCACCGCCAGTAGGCTGCTGACATCCCGCACTCAGCGCTCGCGGCTAAGGTGCCCGCGCCGACAAGTTCCCTAAAAGCGTAGGGCAAAAACATACAAAGGAAGGAATCAAGTAAAGGAAATAACATAGCAATCGATACCCAAAATAGAGTTATATTACAAGATAGCTTGTCGCAGCTCTAACAGATTGTTTTCATAACATGACCAGCAGCGACAAGAAAAGGAGAAAACGGGCGGCCTAATCTACATGATCGCCCTCAACCCTCTTGACCTCGCTCACCTTGTCCACAATGGGTGCGGCAAGGGTCTTGAGCGCTTCCGGATCAGCTTCCGGCGGCAGGGTCTTGAGGACGTTGGTGAGGTTGAGGCCTGGGTTGCAGAAGGCCACCTTCACCAACACCTTTTGAAGAGCTCCCGCGCAGATTTTGCGCGACTCGTCGGCCAGCTGCTTTGGGATCCTCTCCCGGAGTCGCTGGAGGGCCGCCGCCACGCCTTTGAAGAACAAGCTGAGCTTGGC
This sequence comes from Aegilops speltoides, assembly GCA_021437245.1. Classification (NCBI taxonomy): domain Eukaryota; kingdom Viridiplantae; phylum Streptophyta; class Magnoliopsida; order Poales; family Poaceae; genus Aegilops; species Aegilops speltoides. Next base: position 229,820,473 of record CM038145.1, read on the forward strand.
GCTGGGTTGGAGGTGCTCATCGGAGGGATACCCGAAATCCTCCATCCCCAGCTGCGCCAGCTCCCTGTCGATGGCTGCGGCAACATCCACAAGACCCTCCGTCCAGTGCTCCACATTCTCCCTAAAAGTGTTACAGGTGTGACAAAGACACTCGCCATCAGCGCCTCGTCGGCCTTGATCTGCTCCTTCAAGGCCACCTCCTGCTCCCTGGCGCCGTCCAGCGTCTTGGTCAAAGTAGTCAGCTTCAACTCAAAATCTGCGTTGGAGTCCTTGGCGGCGCTAAGCTCCTTGCCCTTCTCAGCGAGACAACCCTGCAGCTCGCCAAGGGTGTAGGCTGAAGGAAATATGCCCTAGAGGCAATAATAAAGTTATTATTTATTTCCTTATTTCATGATAAATGTTTATTATTCATGCTAGAATTGTATTAACCGGAAACATAATACATGTGTGAATACATAGACAAACATAGTGTCACTAGTATGCCTCTACTTGACTAGCTCGTTTATCAGAGATGGTTATGTTTCCTAGCCATGGACAAAAGAGTTGTCATTTGATTAACGGGATCACATCATTAGGAGAATGATGTGATTGACTTGACCCATTCCGTTAGCTTAGCACTTGATCGTTTAGTATGTTGCTATTGCTTTCTTCATGACTTATACATGTTCCTGTAACTATGAGATTATGCAACTCCCGTTTACCGGAGGAACACTTTGGGTACAACCAAACGTCGCAACATAACTGGGTGATTATAAAGGAGTACTACAGGTGTCTCCGAAGGTACATGTTGAGTTTGGCGTATTTCGACATTAGGTTTTGTCACTCCGATTGTCGGAGAGGTATCTCTGGGCCCTCTCGGTAATGCACATCATTATAAGCCTTGCAAGCAATGTGACCAATGAGTTGGTTACGGGATGATGCATTACAGAACGAGTAAAGAGACTTGCCGGTGACGAGATTGAACTAGGTATTGGATACCGACGATCGAATCTCGGGCAAGTAACATACCGATGACAAAGGAACAACGATGTTGTTATGCGGTTTGATCGATAAAGATCTTCGTAGAATATGTAGGAGCCAATATGGGCATCCAGGTCCCGCTATTGGTTATTGACCGAGAATAGTTCTAGGTCATGTCTACATAGTTCTCGAACCCGTAGGGTCCGCATGCTTAAGGTTTCGATGATGCTTATATTATGAGTTTATGAGTTTTGATGTACGAAGGAGTTGAGTCCGGATGAGATCGGGGACATGACAAGGAGTCTCGAAATGGTCGAGACGTAAAGATCGATATATTGGACGACTATATTCGAGTTCGGAAAGGTTCCGAGTGATTCGGTATTTTTCGAGTAGCGGAGAGTTACGGGAATTCGCGGGGAGAAGTATTGGGCCTTATTGGGCCTGGGAAAGAGAGGGGCTGCCTACAAGCGGCCCCCAAGGCCTAGTCCGAATTGGACTAGGGAGGGCCGCACCCCTCCTTCCTTCCCTCTCTCTTCCCTTCCTAGTCTCCTACTCCTACTACATGGAAGGACCCCTAGTTGGACTAGGAAGGGGAATCCTACTCCGGTGGGAGTAGGACTCCCCATGGCGCGCCCTCCTAGGGCCGGCCTCCTCCTCCCTCCCTCCTTTATATCTCGGGGCAGGGGCACCCCATAGACACACAAGTTTGATCTACGGATCGTTCCTTAGCCGTGTGCGGTGCCCCCTCCACCATATTCCACCTCGGTCATATCGTCATGAAGCTTAAGCGAAGCCTGCACGATAACACATCAAGATCGTCACCACGCCGTCGTCTTGACGGAACTCTCCTCGACACTCGCTGGATCGAGTACGAGGGACGTCATCGAGCTATCGTGTGTCAAGAACTGGGGCGCCGAGTAACGGCGCCGGGATCGTCGGATCGCGAGGAGAGCGTCGACTACTTCCTCTACGTTGTGATCGCTTCGCTTCAGGTCTACGAGGGTACGTAGACAACACTCTCCCCTCTCGTTGCTATGCATCACCATGATCTTGCGTGTGCGTAGGAAAATTTTTGAAATTACTACGTTCCCCAACATAGGCGTCCTTCTCGCGCTCACGCTTGAGCGCGGCAAGCTCTTCACCGCTCGTCTTGAGATCGGACTCCAGCTGCGCCACCTTCGTCTCCAGCTCCTTCTTGCCGGCCTCAGTAGCTGCGGCAGCATCCTCCGCTTCCTTGAGAGCCCCGCCGAATGTTTGCTCGCGCGCAGCAAGCTCCTCCTCATGGCTGTCAAGATTGACTTTCCGCTGCGCCAACTCGCCCTCCGCGCAAACAGGCCCTTGGCGGCAAGCCGCTGTTGCTCTTCAACTTCGGCCTTCTCGACGAGGAAGGCCTTCCGCTCCTCGGCGAGTTGCTCCCGCTTCTCTGCCAGGGACCGGAGAGCTTCCTGGTTACGACCCCGGAGCTCCTCCGCGCGCCTCTCAATGTCCACTCCCGCCTTCGCGGCAAGCGCTTCTCGGGATTCCAGCTTGGCCTGCCGTGCGCGGTAGAGCGACAACAGCTTCCGCAGCAGCCGCTCCTCCTCAGGCTCGTCGTTGCTGCTGCTCGGCGCATCAACCAGCGTCAGCCCAGCGGAGGCGAGCACCTCTCCATCAAAGGTTTCTCCTTCGACCGGCGCCCTGGAGCTTGATGTCTAGGGGAGCTTGATGAAGACACCATCACCGGCCTTCAAATAGGCGCCGGGCTGGGGCTCTTCGGAGCTTGACGCTGCAGCAGTGGCGGAGGGATCAGCGGTCGGCGTAGCGCCTGTCGCTCCTGCGGCCTCGGGGTCGTCAGTGCGATCGCCGGACCCCTCGCCAGCTTCTGCGGCGGCAGCTTTGGCGGCCTCTTCGCCGGCGAGTTCATCAGCGAGGAGAACGTACGACTACTTCCTCTACGTTGTGATCGCTTCCGCTTCGGTCTACGAGGGTACGTAGACAACACTCTCCCCTCTCGTTGCTATGCATCACCATGATCTTGCGTGTGCATAGGAAATTTTTTGAAATTACTACGTTCCCCAACAAAGGGTATCGAGCCTAGGTTTTATGGTTTGATGTTTTGCACGAGTAGAACACAAGTGAGTTGTGGGCGATACAAGTCATACTACCTACCAAAGATGTCATACTTTGGTTCAGCGGTATTGTGAGATGAAGCGGCCGGACCGACATTACGCGTGACGCTTACGCGAGACTGGTTTCATCGCTCTGAGCACTCGTTGCTTAAAGGTGATTGGCGGGTGTCTGTCTCTCTCACTTTAGTTGAACCGAGTGTGGCTCGCCGGTCCTTGAGAAGGTTAAACGGAGTCTATTTGACGAAGTATCGTTGTGGTTTTGATGCGTGGGTGAGACTGGTTCTTGCTTAAGCCCGTAGCAGCCACGTAAAATTTGCAACAACAAAGTAGAGGACGTCTAACTTGTTTTTGCAGGGCATGTTGTGATGTGATATGGTCAAGGCGTGATGCTATATTTTATTGTATGAGATGATCATGTTTTGTAACCGGTTATCGGCAATGGCGAGGAGCCATATGGTTGTCGCTTTATTGTATGAAATGCAATGCATCGTAATGCTTTACTTTATCACTAAGCGGTAGCGATAGTCGTAGAAGCATAAGATTGGCGAGGCGACAACGATGCTACGATGAAGATCAAGGTGTCGCGCGGTGACGATGGTGATCATGGTGGTCTTTGCAAGATGGAGATCATGAAGCACAAGATGATGATGACCATATCATATCACTTATATTGATTTGCATGTGATGTTTATCCTTTTATGCATCTTATCTTGCTTTGATTGACGGTAGCATTATAAGATGATCTCTCACTAAATTATCAAGAAGTGTTCTCCTTGAGTATGCACCGTTGCCAAAGTTCGTCGTGCCCAGACACCACATGATGATCGGGTGTGATAAGCTCTACGTCCATCTACAACGGGTGCAAGCCAGTTTTGCACACGCAGAATACTCGGGTTATACTTGACGAGCCTAGCATATGCAGATATGGCCTCGGAACACGGAGACCGAAAGGTCGGCGTGAATCATATAGTAGATATGATCAACATAAGATGTTCACCATTGAAAACTACTCCATTTCACGTGATGATCGGTTATGGTTTAGTTGATTTGGATCACGTGATCACTTAGATGACTAGAGAGATGTCGTCTAAGTGGGAGTTCTTAAGTAATATGATTAATTGAACTTAAATTTATCATGAACTTAGTACTGATAGTATCTTGCTTGTTTATGTTTGATTGTAGATAGATGGCTCGTCTTTGTTGTTCCGTTGAATTTTAATCGTTCCTTGAGAAAGCAAAGTTGAAAGATGATGGTAGCAATTACGGATTTGGGTCCGTAACTTTGAGGATTATCCTCATTGCTGCACGTAAGAATTACGCCTGGATGCACCGCTGGGTGCGAACTGCTTCTTGGAGCAACCCGGATGTTGTGAGCGTCTGGCGAGCAAAGTGATGACTACTCTATAGTTCGATGTGCCATGCTTTACGGCTTAGAACCGGGACTTCAACGACGTTTTGAACATCATGGAGCATATGAGATGTTCCAGAGTTGAAGTTGATATTCAACATGAATGCCCGGATTGAGAGATATGAAGTCTCCAATAAGTTCTATAGCTGCAAGATGGAGGAGAATAGTTACATTAGTGAGCACATACTCGTAATGTCCGGGTACTATAATCACTTGACACAATTGGGAGTTAATCTTCCGGATGATTGTGTCATTGATGAATTCTTCAATCACGCCACCAAGCTACAAAGGCTTCGTGATGAACTATAATATGCAAGGGTTAGTAAAGACTATACAGAGCTCTTCGCAATGCTAAAGGCTGCGGAAGTAGAAATCAGAAGGAGCATCAAGTGTTGATGGTCAATAAGACCACTAGTTTCAAGAAGAAAGGCAAAGGGAAGAAGAAGGAACTTCAAGAAGAACGACAAGCAAGTTGCTGCTCAGAGAAAAACCCAAGTCGGACCTAAGCACTGAAACCGAGTGCTTCTCTGCAAGCGGTCGGTCCTTTGAAGCGGAACTGCCCCAAGTATTTGGCGGATAAGAAGGATGGCAAGGTGAACAAAGGTATATGTGATATACATGTTATTGATGTGTACCTTACTAGAGCTCGCAGAGCACTGGGTATTTGATCTTGGTTACATTGCTAATATTTGCAACTTGAAGCAGGGGACTACGGATTAAGCGAACAACGGCAAGGGCGAGGTGACGATCTTGCGTGGGAAATGGTTCCAAAGTCGATGTGATCGCGGTCGGCACGCTACCTCTACATCTACCTTGGGATTAGTTTTAGACCTAAATAATTGTTATTTGGTGCTGCGTTGAGCATGAACATTATATCTGGATCTTGTTTGATGCGAGACAGTTATTCATTTAAATCGAGAGAATAATGGTTGTTCTATTTATATGAGTAATATCTTTTATGGTCATGCACCCTTGAAGAGTGGTCTATTTTGATGAATCTCGATAGTAGTGATACACATATTCATAATGTTGAAACCAAAAGATGCAGAGTTGATAATGATAGTGCAACTTATTTGTGGCAATCGTTTAGGTCATATCGGTGTAAAGCGCATGAAGAAACTCCATCTTGATGGACTTTTGGAGTCACTTGATTATGAATCACTTGGCACTTAAGAACCGTGCCTCATGGGCAAGATGACTAGAACCCGTTCTCGGTACTATGGAGAGAGCAACAGATTTGTTGGAAATCATACATCTGGATGTATGTGGTCCGATGAATGTTGAGGCTCGTGGCGGATATCGTTATTTTCTCACCTTCACGGATGACTTAAGCGGATATGGGTATATCTACTTAATGAAACATAAGTCTGAAACATTTGAAAAGTTCAAAGAATTTCAGAGTGAAGTTGAAAATCATCGTAATAAGAAAATTAAATTTCTGCGATCTGATTGTGGAGGTGAATATTTGAGTTCTGAGTTTGGTCTACATTTGAAACAATGCGGAATAGTTTAGCAACTCACGCCACCGGAACACCACAACGTAATGGTGTGTCCGAGCGTCGTGTCGTGCTTTACTAGATATGGTACGATCTATGATGTCTCTTCTGATTTACCGCTATCGTTTTGGGGTTATGCTCTAGAGGCGGCCGCATTCACCTTGAATAGAACACCGTCAAAATCCGTTGAGACGACACCTTATGAACTATGGTTTAGCAAGAAACCAAAGTTGTCGTTTCTTAAAGTTTGGGGATGCGATGCTTATGTGAAAAAGCTTCAACCCGATAAGCTCGAACCCAAATCGAATGTGTCTTCATAGGATATCCAAAGGAGACAGTTGGGTACACCTTCTATCACAGATCCGAAGGCAAGACATTTGTTGCTAAGAATGGATCCTTTCTAGAGAAGGAGTTTCTCTCGAAAGAAGTGAGTGGGAGGAAAGTAGAACTTGATGAGGTAATTGTACCTTCTCCCTTACTTGAAAGTAATTTGTCGCAGAAACGGTTTACGAGACACCTACACCAAGTAGTGAGGAAGTTGATGATGTTGATCATGAAACTTGAGATCAAGTTACTCTGTAACCTCGTAGATCAACGAGTAAGATCCGCACAGAGTGGTACGGCAATCCTGTTTTGGAAATCATGCTACTAGATCATGATGAACCTCGAACTATGAAGAAGCGATGGTGAGCCCAGATTCGCAAAATGGCTTGAGGCCATGAAATCGAGATGGGATCCATGTATGAAAACAAAGTATGGACTTTGGTTGACTTGCCCGAGGGTCGGCAAGCAATAGAAAACAAGTGGATCTTCAAGAAGAAGACCGACGCCGACGGTAATATTCTCGTCTACAAAGCTCGACTTATGCAAAGGGTTTTCGACAAGTTCAAGGGATTGACTACGATGAGACCTTCTCACCCGTAGCGATGCTTAAGTCTGTCCGAATCATGTTAGCAATTGCCGCATTTTATGATTATGAAATTTGGCAAATGGATGTAAAGACGCATTCTGAATGGATTTACGGAAGAAGAGTTGTATATGATGCAACGAAAGGTTTTATCGATCCAAAGGAGCTAACAAAGTGTGCAAGCTCCAGCGATCCATTTATGGACTGGTGCAAGCATCTCGGAGTTGGAATAAACGCTTTGATAGTGTGATCAAAGCATTTGGGTTCATCTGAGACTTTTGGAGAAGCCTGTATTTACAAGAAAGTGAGTGGGAGCTCTGTAGCATTTACGATATTATATGTAGATGACATATTACTTGATCGGAAATGATATAGAATTCTGGATAGCATAAAGGGATACTTGAATAAGAGTTTTTCAATGAAAGACCTCGGTGAAGCTGCTTACATATTGGGCATTAAGATCTATAGAGATAGATCAAGGCGCTTGATTGGACTTTCACAAAGCACATACCTTGACAAAATTTTGAGGAAGTTCAAAATGGATCAAGCAAAGAAAGGGTTCTTGCCTGTGTTACAAGGTGTGAAGTTGAGTAAGACTCAATGCCCGACCACTGCAGAAGATAGAGAGAAATGAAAGATGTTCCTATGCTTCACCATAGGCTCTATCATGTATGCAATCTTGTGTACCAGACCTGATGTGTGCCTTGCTATAAGTTTAGCAGGAGGTACCAAAGTAATCCAGAGTGGATCATCGGACAGCGGTCAAGAACATCTGAAATACCCGAAAAGGACTAAGGATATGTTTCTCGTATATGGAGGTGACAAAGAGCTCATCGTAAACAGTTACGTTGATGCAAGCTTTGACACCGATCCGACGATTCTAAATCGCAGACCGGATACGTATTTACACTAAGCGGAGGAGCTGTCAATTGGTGCGAGTTCTAAACAAAGCGTCGTGGCGGGATCTACATGGAAGCGGAGTACATAGCAGCTTCGAAGCAGCTAATGAAGGAGTCTCGATGAAGGAGTTCATATCCGATCTAGGTGTCATACCTAGTGCATCGGGTCCAATGAAAATCTTCGTGACAATCTTGAGCAATTGCCTTAGCGAAGGAATCCAGATTTCACAAGAGGACCAAGCACATCAAGAGACGCTTCAATTCCATCCGGACTTAGTCGGTGGGAGACATAGAGATTTGCAAGATACATACGGATCTGAATGTTGCGAACCGTTGACTAAGCCTCTTCCACGAGCAAAACATGATCAGCACCAAGACTCCATGGGTGTTAGAATCATTACTATGTAATCTAGATTATTGACTCTAGTGCAAGTGGGAGATCAAGGAAATATGCCCTAGAGGCAATAATAAAGTTATTATTTATTTCCTTATTTCATGATAAATGTTTATTATTCATGCTAGAATTGTATTAACCGGAAACATAATACATGTGTGAATACATAGACAAACATAGTGTCACTAGTATGCCTCTACTTGACTAGCTCGTTTATCGAGAGATGGTTATGTTTCCTAGCCATGGACAAAAGAGTTGTCATTTGATTAACGGGATCACATCATTAGGAGAATGATGTGATTGACTTGACCCATTCCGTTAGCTTAGCACTTGATCGTTTAGTATGTTGCTATTGCTTTCTTCATGACTTATACATGTTCCTGTAACTATGAGATTATGCAACTCCGTTTACGGAGGAACACTTTGGGTACTACCAAACGTCACAACGTGGCGGGTGATTATAAAGGAGTACTACAGTGTCTCCGAAGGTACATGTTGAGTTTGGCGTATTCGACATTAGGTTTTGTCACTCCGATTGTCGGAGAGGTATCTCTGGGCCCTCTCGGTAATGCACATCATTATAAGCCTTGCAAGCAATGTGACCAATGAGTTGGTTACGGGATGATGCATTACGAGCGAGTAAAGAGACTTGCGGTGGCGAGATTGAACTAGGTATTGGATACCGACGATCGAATCTCGGGCAAGTAACATACCGATGACCAAGGGAACAACGTATGTTGTTATGCGGTTTGATCGATAAAGATCTTCGTAGAATATGTAGGATCCAATATGGGCATCCAGGTCCCGCTATTGGTTATTGACCGAGAATAGTTCTAGGTCATGTCTACATAGTTCTCGAACCCGTAGGGTCCGCATGCTTAAGGTTTCGATGACAGTTATATTATGAGTTTATGAGTTTTGATGTACCGAAGGAGTTCGGATTCCCGGATGAGATCGGGGACATGATGAGGAGTCTCGAAATGGTCGAGACGTAAAGATCGATATATTGGATGACTATATTCGGAGTTCGGAAAGGTTCCGAGTGATTCGGGTATTTTTCGGAGTAGCGGAGAGTTACGGGAATTCGCCGGGGAGAAGTATTGGGCCTTATTGGGCCCTGCGGGAAAGAGAGAGGGGCTGCCTACCGCGCGGCCCCCCAAGGCCTAGTCCGAATTGGACTAGGGGGAGGGGCCGCACCCCCTCCTTCCTTCCCTTCTCTCTTCCCCTTCCTAGTCTCCTACTCCTACTACATGGAAGGACCCCTAGTTGGACTAGGAAGGGGAATCCTACTCGGTGGGAGTAGGACTCCCCATGGCGCGCCCTCCTAGGGCCGGCCTCCTCCTCCCTCCCTCCTTTATATCACGGGCAGGGGCACCCCATAGACACACAAGTTTGATCTACGGATCGTTCCTTAGCCGTGTCGGTGCCCCCTCCACCATATTCCACCTCGGTCATATCGTCGCGAAGCTTAGGCGAAGCCCTGCGCCGATAACACATCAAGATCGTCACCACGCCATCGTCTTGTGGAACTCTCCTCGACACTCGGCTGGATCGAGTACGAGGGCGTCATCGAGCTATCGTGTGTCAAGAACTTCGGGCGCCGAATAACGGCGCCGGATCGGTCGGATCGCGAGGAGAACGTCGACTACTTCCTCTACGTTGTGATCGCTTCGCTTCAGTCTCACGAGGGTGCGTGACAACACTCTCCCCTCTCGTTGCTATGCATCACCATGATCTTGCGTGTGCGTAGGAAAATTTTTGAAATTACTACGTTCCCCAACATAGGCGTCCTTCTCGCACTCACGCTTGAGCGCGGCAAGCTCTTCACCGCTCGTCTTGAGATCGGCCTCCAGCTGCGCCACCTTCGTCTCCAGCTCCTTCTTGGCGGCCTCAGCAGCTGCGGCAGCATCCTCCGCTTCCTTGAGAGCCCCGCCGAATGTTTGCTCGCGCGCAGCAAGCTCCTCCTCATGGCTGTCAAGATTGACTTTCCGCTGCGCCAACTCGCCCTCCGCGCAAACAGGCCCTTGGCGGCAAGCCGCTGTTGCTCTTCAACTTCGGCCTTCTCGACGAGGAAGGCCTACCGCTCCTCGGCGAGTTGCTCCCGCTTCTCTGCCAGGGACCGGAGAGCTTCCTGGTTACGACCCCGGAGCTCCTCCGCGCGCCTCTCAATGTCCACTCCCGCCTTCGCGGCAAGCGCTTCTCGGGATTCCAGCTTGGCTCGCGGCGCGGTAGAGCGACAACAGCTTCCGCAGCAGCCGCTCCTCCTCAGGCTCGTCGCTGCTGCTGCTCGGCGCATCAACCAGCGTCAGCCCAGCGGAGGCGAGCACCTCTCCATCAAAGGTTTCTCCTTCGACCGGCGCCCTGGAGCTTGATGTCTAGGGGAGCTTGATGAAGACACCATCGCCGGCCTTCAAATAGGCGCCGGGCTGGGGCTCTTCGGAGCTTGACGCTGCAGCAGCGGCGGAGGGATCAGCGGTCGGCGTAGCGCCTGTCGCTCCTGCGGCCTCGGGGTCGTCAGTGCGATCGCCGGACCCCTCGCCAGCTTCTGCGGCGGCAGCTTTGGCGGCCTCTTCGCCGGCGAGTTCGTCAGCGTCGGCTGCTTCTTCGGTGGCAGCAGCGTCGTCGGTATTGCCGCGCGCGTTCTCCTCGCCGGCGACCTCGGTCTCCATCGGCTCTGTGACAGAGGGATATGACGGCCAGAAAAGGGAGAAAAGTCAAGCAAATATCCAAAAAGAAAATCAGAAGAAGAAGAACCCAAGGGAAGTTTTCAACCAAAAGGATTACCTGCACTAGGTTCTACAATCACGGTCTCCGCCACCGGGGGGTCGCTGGTGATGTCCCTTGCCGGAGAACTCTCCCTTGCCGGAGATTTCTCCCTTGCCGAAGAACGCTCCCTTGCTGGGGAACCCTCCCTTGGCGGTGTAGTTGAAGCAGATGGCATGTCGGGGGCAGGTTCCGGGCGCTCCTGGTGAGGCTGCTCTGCTCCTACACAAACCAATAGTCAGATGTCAGCAAGGAAAGAGCACCCATGCGCGCCTAACAGCGGGCAGTAAACCATATACTTACGCTGGGGGCTGCTTTGGGGAATAGTTGCCGGGTCCGGCAAGATGGTCTCGGACACACCCCCTATTGTCGCGGTGGGTTCGTCCTCGATGACAATCACCGGGACCTTGGCTCTCTTCGCCGCTCTCTGGGCCAGAGTCCTGAAAAGGAATGGGTTTGGAGTAAAGCAAATTAGATACAAGACAAAAACAGCAAGAATTGAAGAACTACAAGTACAGCAAAGAATCTTACTCTTCTTCTTCCTCGTCGGAGCTGAGCGCGGAGAGGTCGAAGTCCGGCCCACCTTCGGCGCGACGAGGTGGAGGAGTAGGTTCCCTTAGCCGCTTGGCAGGGCAGTGGCGGTGGTCCGGGATGACCCTGCTCCAGTTGCCGCATCGGCGTGAGGTGCTCCCGCGGCAACAGTGCTTTCCACGGTGGAGCGTGTCGCACGGCGCGGCGGCTATTGCCTCGTCCGCCGCCCCGCCATGTCCCCAACTTTGCGGAGACGCCTTCTTGGTGGAGCTGGGGGCTCTGCTTGCGGCGGGCTGTCTGAAGACGAGGAGGAAGAGGAGTTGGTCTCCAACGAGCCGCTCGCACCCTCGGCGGGATCGCTCGACTCGACTTCAGGCCCGGCAAGCTCTCCCTCACCGGCAAGCTCTCCCTCGCCGGCAAGCTCATCTCGCTCGGCAAGGCTTGCCGCCTCTGCTGCCTCTGCCTACTCAATGGTGAATCCAAACTCGCCCGCGGCAGCGGCTGCCGACGCCTCTTCCGCCCTAGTGGTGATGCGCTGCATCTCCGCATCGGTGGTGTCGCGGGTGAGGTTTTTCTGCTCATCGGAGCGGACCGGCACTTCTACCAAGCCGTCAAAGAACTCCTGCACGACATCGTCTGTAGGCTCTTGCCAAGTTGGGACAATTCCATGCGAATCGCACAGCGGCATCATTGCACGGATGTGGTCGAGCGAGGAGTTGTTGCACAGCGGAACGACACCCTTCGGCAACCTGAACCATTCGGGATGTTGAGGGTCATGTTTGAACAGTTCCTTGAGCATCGCGTCCAGTTCCAGGACAGTGAAGTTGAAGTTGAGGCCCGGGTGCAGCCTCATGATGTCCGCCGCACCCCCGAACTCCCAGGCGGGTCTCCTCCTCTCTTGCAGAGGGGCGATGCGGCGGCAAAGAAAATATGCGCCAACGGCGCCTACAGTGAGCCCGGCAAGCCTAAGGCGTAGGATCCGGGTGATAGCAATCTTCAGCCTATCGTCTTCCGGGGCCACGCTGCTCCAATTGTTGCCGCGCGCTACTGGGGCTTGGCGCTGGGCGGTAAATGGCTGCGGGTTCTCCTCGACAATCCAGCACCAGTCTGCTCTCCATTCCTCCCACTTGCCGCGGAGCTCTCCCTCCAGATAAGCTTCCTTCTTGCGGCTCTCGAGATCCAAAGCGATTCCGCGGATAAGGGCTCCCTCTCTCAACTCGGGGCATAAAGAAGTGGCAAAAAGAGCTACATTTGGATGGACTCCGACAAAGTTTTCGCAGAGATGTGCGAAAACTGCCATGGTCGAAACGGCATTGGGGTGAAGTCAAGGAGGTGGAACCCGTAGGTATTCATAATGTCGCAGAAAATTCAGAGAAAGGCGGGCGAGCCCGCATAAAGAACAGCGAAGAAGGATATCCATTCGGGGCCCGTTCCGAGCGGCGGCGGAGAGTACCTTCGTGCGCGGATGCGCTCGCATCTCCGTCGACCAGAAGAGGTAGTAGTACTCCCTCAGCTCCTTCGCGGCGAGCTTGGGCAGGGAGGTTGTCCGCTCCTTTCGCAGCGCCACGAGCCGCTGCGCCTCGGTCAACTTCACAGCCTTCCCCTTGCCGGCTTTCGGAGCCATGGCGGAGGTGGTGGGGGAGATCGATAGCGTTGGTGGTGCTGGTGGCGACGGGGCGAACCTTGCTCTCTTCAGCTTTGGGAAGAAAGGGGAGCGGCGGAGATTTCGAGATTGGATTAGCAATGGCGAGATGGGCGAACTGCCCTGTTTCCCGCTTATAAAGAGGGAGGCGGACGTTCGTCTTTCGAATAAAGAAACCACCCATGATCTCTCCCACGACGCCGCATTCAACGCGTGCTGCGTTCGGGAGGGCGCGTGGATATGGGTGAGATACGGTGTAACCCAGGCCGCGTGTGCCGTGCCTGTTTTGGGCCTGGCCCAACAGCCTTCGACACCGTGTGTGGCCAGAACACAGGGGCTCTGTCGGTGTACTAGAGTAGGGTACCCTAGTATCCCAAACTTGTGCACGGCGATCGCGATACCAGCGGCAAGGCTTGCGGGTGACCGCCAAGGTCCTCCGTGTTTCCTTTGGAGCCATTCAAGAACAAAGTGTTCAAGCCAAGGAGACAAGGCCCCGGTAAGAGGAGCTTGCCGGGAAGGCCAACGAGGCATCTCAAGGAACTTGCCGCGACGCCACCACGCGTCCGGCAAGGCCCGATGGCGACAAGCTCCGGGACGCGACAAGACGACGACCATGGGCAAAGCGCTCGCCACGGCAAGCTACCACTCAGTACCAGCGCTCCAAAGCACATCCACCAGCGTGTCGCCTACAGGACCTTTCGGTAGCGTGGCAAGAGGCTATGCAGCCAGCGGTGCTGTGGCAAGCGGCAATGACAAGATTGCCATCGTGGCAAGCGGTGGCGTCCCTGACGGTCCCTTTCTGCACTATTTGGGCGACGCAGACGGGCATTTAATGCCTTTGTCCCCTGTCGTCAGGGTTAGGTAGGATACACTATACAAGTAGTTGTACCAACCGCAATTCTTTTCCATTTTTACCCTTGTCTACGTTGCCACCTGTCGGTGACCCCTTGAGCATATAAAAGGAGGCCCATGCGCAACGTAGAGGGGGGTTGGAAGGGAGAAAAACACTCACGCTTGGTATCGTTAGCAGCTAGTGTGTACTATAGCGCTCAGCGCTCCCGAGCAAGAACTCAATATAATCAGACATGCAGCAGTAGGAGTATTATCTCTCCGGAGAGCTCCGAAGCTGGGTAAACTGCTCGTGTGCTTCGCCTCGATCCGCTCTTCGTGCGGTCTCCGCCCCCCGCTGAACCGAAAGGGGCTCGGTCCGCTGGTCCCATAGGTGTTCGTGGATCAGTTTCCCCGACACGGCAGCTGGAATTCTGGCTGGAAAAGGAGCAAACATTGGAAACCTATTCTGCACAGCTCCAAAAGTCCTAAAACTCCACGAAACAAATTTTTAGAATTAATAAGAATTTCTGAGCAAAAGAAATACACCAGGGGGCCCACACCCTGTCCAGGAGACAGGAGAGCGCCCCCCCTATAGGGCGCGCCCCCTATCTCCTGGGCCCCCTGGTCGGCCTCCGGCGTCCATCTTCTGCTATATCATCACTTTTACCCTGGAAAAAATCATGGGCAAGCTTACGGGACGAAACTCCGCGGCCACGAGGCGGAACCTTGGCGGAATCAATCTAGGGCTCTGGCGGAGCTACTCTGCCGGGGACACTTCCCTACGGGAGGGGGAAATCATCACCAACGTCATCACCAACGATCCTCTCATCGGGAGCGTGTCAATCTCCATCAACATCTTCACCAGCACCATCTCCTCTCAAAACCCTAGTTCATCTCTTGTATCCAATCTTGTATCAAAACCACAAATTGGTACCTGTGGGTTGCTAGTATTGTTGATTACTCCTTGTAAGTTGATGCTATTTGGTTTACTTGGTGGAAGATCATATGTTTAGATCCTTTGTGCATATTATTACTCCTCTGATTATGAACATGAATATGCTTTGTGAGTAGTTACATTTGTTCCTGAGGACATGGATGAAGTCTTGCTATTAGTAGTCATGTGAATTTGGTATCCGTTCGATATTTTGATGAGATGTATGTTGTCTTTTCCTCTAGTGGTGTTATGTGAACTTCGACTACATCACACTTCACCATTATTTGGGCCTAGAGGAAGGCATGGGGAATTAATAAGTAGATGATGGGTTGCTAGAGTGACAGAAGCTTAAACCCTAGTTTATGCGTTGCTTCGTTAGGGGCTGATATGGATCCATATGTTTAATGATGTGGTTAGGTTTACCTTAATACTTCTTTTGTAGTTGTGGACGGTTGCAATAGGGGTTAATCATAAGTGGGATGCTTGTCCAAGTTAGGGAAGTACCCAAGTACCGGTCCACCCACATATCAAATTATCAAAGTACCGAACGCGAATCATGTGAACGTGATGAAAACTAGGTTGGCGATAATTCCCATGTGTCCTCGGGAGCTCCTTCCTCATTATTAGAAATTGTCCAGGCTTATCCTTTGCTACATAAAGGATTGGGCCACCTTAATGCACTTTATTTACTTTATTTACTTGTTACTCGTTACCATTTATCTTATCACAAAACTATCTATTACCTACTATTTCAGTGCTTGCAGAGAAAACCTTACCGAAAACCGCTTATCATTTCCTTCTGCGCCTCATTGGGTTTGACACTCTTACTTATCGAAAGGACTACGATTGATCCCCTACACTTGTGGGTCATCAAGACTCTTTTCTGGCGCCGTTGCCGGGGAGTGTAGCGCTTTTGGTGAGTGGAACTTGGTAAGGAAACATTTATATAGTGTGCTGAAATTTTCTGTTACTTGTCACTATGGAAGCTAATCCTTTGAGGGGCTTGTTTGGGGTATCTTCACCCCAACCATAAGAGAAAAGAGTTGCTCCTCAACCTACTGAACTTTATGAAAATATTTACTTTGAGATTCCTTCGGGTATGATAGAGAAACTGCTAGCTAATCCATTTGCAGGAGACGGAACATTGCATCCCGATTTACACCTTATCTTTGTGGATGAAGTTTGTGGATTATTTAAGCTTGCAGGTATTCCCGATGATGTTGCCAAAAGGAAGGTCTTCCCTTTATCTTTGAAGGGAGATGCATTGACATGGTATAGGCTATGTGATGATACGGGATCTTGGAATTATAAGTGATTGAAGTTGGAATTTCACCAGAAGTTATATCCTATGCATCTTGTTCATCGTGATCGTAATTACATATATAATTTCTGGCCTCACAAAGGAGAAAGCATCGCTCAAGCTTGGGGGAGGCTCAAGTCAATGTTATATTCATGCCCCAATCATGAGCTCTCTCGGGAAATGATTATTCAGAATTTTTATGCTCGGCTTTCTTTTGATAATCGCAACCTGCTCGATACTTCCTGTGCTGGTTCTTATATGCTGAAGACTATTGATTTCAAATGGGACTTATTGGAAGGAATTAAACACAACTCTGAAGATTGGGTTCCGACGATGGTAAGGAGTCAGGTATGACACCTAAGTGTGATTGTGTTAAATCTTTTATGGATACCGATGCTTTTCGTGGATTTAGCGCTAAATATGGACTTGACTCTGAGATAGTAGCTACTTTCTGTGAATCTTTTGCTACTCACGTTGATCTCCCTAAAGAGAAGTGGTTTAAATATAATCCTCCTGTTGAAGTGGAAGTAGTTGTACCTATTACAGTCGAAGAAAAGACTATTACCTATAGTGATCCTATTGTTCCTACTGCTTATGTTGAAAAACCTCATTTTCCTGTTAGGATAAAGGATCATGCTAAAGCTTCGACTGTTGTTCGTAAGAGTAATACTAGGACTTATACACCTCCTGAGCAAATTATTGTTGAACCTAGTATTGCTATGGTTAAAGATCTCTTGGATGAGGATTTAGATGGGCATGTTATTTCTTTCTGTGGTGAGTCTGCTAATATTGCTAGGCCAGATACTAAGACACGTAGACCTGTCGTAGGCATGCCTGTTATTTCTGTTAAAATAGGAGATCATTGTTATCACGGCTTATGTGATATGGGTGCTAGTGCTAGTGCAATACCTTATTCTTTGTATCAAGAAATTATGCATGACATTGCACCCATTGAATTAGAAGACATTGATGTTACTATTAAGCTTGCTTATAGGGATACCATTAAACCCTTTGGGATTGTTAGAGATGTTGAAGTTTTGTGTGGGAAGGTTAAATACCCTGCTGATTTCCTTGTTCTTGGTTCCCAACAAGATGATTTTTGTCCCATTATTTTCGGTAGACCCTTCTTGAATACAGCTAGTGCTAAGATTAATTGTGAAAAGTATATTGTCACTATTGGCATAGATGGTATGTCTCATGAGTTTAATTTCACTAAGTTTAGTAGACAACCTCGTGAAAGGGAACCACCTAGTAAGGATGAAATTATTGGTCTTGCTTCCATTGTTGTTCCTCCAACTGATCCGTTAGAACAATATTTGCTAGACCATGAGAATGATATGTTTATGAAGGAAAGGGAGGAAATAGATGAAGTGTTCCTAAAACAGGAACCTATGCTGAAACATAACCTTCCCATTGAAATTCTTGGGGATCCCCCTCCACCGAAGGGTGATCCCGTGTTTGAACTCAAACCATTACATGATAATCTTAAGTATGCTTATCTTGATGAAAAAGAAATATATCCTGTTATTATTAGTGCTAACCTTTCAGAGAAAGAAGAAGAAAGATTATTGAAAACTCTGAAGAAGCACCGAGCTGCTATTGGATATACTCTGGATGATCTTAAGGGCGTTAGTCCCACGTTATGCCAACACAAAATTACATTGGAGGACGATGCCAAACCAGTTAGAGATCCTCAAAGACGATTGAATCCCAAGATGAAGGAAGTGGTAAGAAACGAGATACTAAAGCTCCTTGAGGTAGGTATTATTTATCCCGTTGCTGATAGTGAATGGGTAAGCCCTGTCCATTGTGTTCCCAAAAAAGGGAGGTATTACCATTGTTCCTAATGATAAATATGAATTGATCCCGCAAAGAATTATTACAGGTTATAGGATGGCAATTGATTTCCGTAAGCTAAATAAAGCTACTAAGAAAGATCATTACCCTTTACCTTTTATTGAGCAAATGCTAGAAAGACTATCCAAACACACACATTTCTGCTTTCTAGATGGTTATTCTGGTTTCTCTCAGATACCTGTATCAGCGAAGGATCAATCTAAAACAACTTTTACTTGCCCTTTTGGTACTTTTGCTTATAGACGTATGCCTTTTGGTTTATGCAATGCACCTGCTACCTTTCAAAGATGCATGATGGCTATAATCTCTGATTTTTGTGAAATGATTTGTGAGGTATTCATGGATGACTTTTCCGTTTATGGATCCTCTTTTGACGATTGTTTGAGCAACCTTGATCGAGTTTTGCAGAGATGCGAAGACACTAGTCTCGTCTTGAATTGGGAAAAGTGTCACTTTATTGTTAATGAAGGCATTGTCTTGGGGCACAAGATCTCCGAGAGAGGTATTGAAGTTGATAAAGCCAAAGTTGATGCTATTGAAAAGATGCCATGTCCCAAGGACATAAAAGGTATAAGAAGTTTCCTTGGTCACGGCGGTTTTTATAGGAGGTTCATTAAGGACTTTTCTAAGATCTCTAGGCCTTTGACTAATTTATTGCAAAAAGATATTCCTTTTTTCTTTGATGATGATTGTGTAGAAGCATTTGAAACACTTAAGAAAGCTTTGATCACTGCACCTATTGTTCAGCCACCTGATTGGAATTTACCTTTTGAAATTATGTGTGATGCTAGTGATTATGCTGTAGGTGTTATTCTAGGGCAAATAGTCGATAAGAAATTGAATGTTATCCAATATGCTAGTAAGACTCTTGATACTGCCCAGAGAAATTATGCAACTACTGAAAAAGAGTTCTTAGCAGTTGTGTTTGCATGTGATAAGTTTAGACCTTATATTGTTGATTCCAAAGTTACTATCCACACTGATCATGCTGCTATTAAATATCCTATGGAAAAGAAAGATGCTAAGCCTAGACTCATTAGATGGGTTCTCCTGCTCCAAGAATTTGACTTGCATATTATTGATAGAAAGGGAGCTGAGAACCCCGTTGCAGACAACTTGTCTAGGTTAGAGAATGTTCTTGATGACCCACTGCCTATTAATGATAGCTTTCCTGATGAACAATTAGCGGTCGTCAATGCTTCTCGTACTGCTCCTTGGTATGCTGATTATGCTAATTACATTGTTGCTAAATTTATACTGCCTAGTTTCACATACCAGCAAAAGAAAAAGTTCTTTTATGATTTAAGACATTACTTCTGGGATGACCCACACCTTTATAAAGAAGGAGTATATGGTGTTATTAGATGTTGTGTGCCTGCGCATGAACAGGAATAGATTCTACGTAAGTGTCACTCTGAATCCTATGGAGGACACCACGCTGGAGATAGAACTGCACACAAGGTACTACAATCTGGTTTTTATTGGCCTACTCTCTTCAAAGATGCTCATAAGTTTGTCTTATCTTGTGATGAATGCCAAAGAATAGGTAACATTAGTAGACGTCAAGAAATGCCTATGAATTATTCTCTTGTTATTGAACCGTTTGATGTTTGGGGCTTTGATTATATGGGACCTTTTCCTGCCTCTAATGGTTATACACATATTTTAGTTGCTGTTGATTACGTTACTAAGTGGGTAGAAGCTATTCCAACTAGTAGTGCTGATCATAACACTCCTATTAAAATGCTTAAAGAAGTTACTTTCCGAGGTTTGGAACCCTAGATATCTTATGACTGATGGTGGTTCACATTTTATTCATGGTGCTTTCAGTAAGATGCTTGCTAAGTATGATGTCAATCATAGAATCACATCTCCTTATCATCCGCAGTCTAGTGGTCAAGTAGAGTTGAGCAATAGAGAGCTCAAATTAATTTTGCAAAAGACTGTGAATAGATCTAGAAAGACTTGGTCCATAAAACTTGATGATGCATTATGGGCCTATAGAACTGCATACAAAAATCCTATGGGTATGTCTCCTTATAAGATGGTATATGGAAAAGCGTGTCATTTACCTCTTGAACTTGAAAATAAGGCATATTGGGCTATCAAAGAGCTCAACTATGACTTCAAACTTGCCGGTGAGAAGAGGTTATTTGATATTAGCTCACTTGATGAATGGAGAACCCAGGCGTATGAGAATGCCAAGCTATTGAAAGAAAAAGTCAAATGCTGGCTTGATAAGAGGATACAAAAGCGTGAGTTTAACATAGGAGATTATGTGTTATTATTCAACTTTCGTCTAAGATTTTTTGCAGGAAAACTTCTCTCAAAATGGGAAGGTCCCTACGTTATCGAGGAGGTCTATTGTTCTGGTGCTATAAAAATCAACAACTTCGAAGACACGAGTCCAAGGGTGGTAAACGGTCAAAGAATTAAACATTAAATTTCAGGTAATCCTATCAATGTTGAAACTAATATTATTGAAACCGTAACCCCTGAGGAATACATAAGGGACACTTTTCAAAACGTTCCAGACTCCAAAAAGGTATAGGGTATGTGGTACGGTAAGTAAAGCGACTCCAAAACAACTCCAATGGCAATTTTTATCAGTTTTGCAATATTTAAGTATTTCAGGAAGAAAGAAGTAGTCCGAAAGGGACACGAGGCTCCCACGAGAGTGGAGGGCGCCCCCCCTATAGGGCGCGCCCCCTGTCTCGTGGGCACCTCATGTGCCTCCCGGACTCCGTTTTCTTGCACGTTACGTATTTTGGTCGGTAAAAATTCATTATATATACTCCCGAAGGTTTTGACCACCATATCACGAAAATATCCTCTGTTTTCGTTTTGAGCTATTCCTGTTGCAGAATAAAGCAAGATGTCTTCTCAGGAGTCAGTTGGGGAGAGTCGGGTGTCTCACCCAACTCCAGGTCCCGGAGCAAATAGCGATGCCTATTACTTTGGACCATCAATGGAGGATGAGATGGAGGCTGATTTGAAAAGAATAGATGCCATGGAGGAGGATCAAGAAGTTACCTCTCGTCTCCGAGCAGAATTCACTATGGGGGAACTACCTAGCTTGGCTGTCCCTACTTCGGTCACTCCTTCCAACTCTAGATTTCTTTCTTATGAAAATATGAAAAAGAGTTTCACTTGTTCTCCAGAAGCTATGCAACATCCTTGGGTAAAAGGAGCTTTGGCCGTTACGGGCAAGCTCCGTAAAGAAATTATGGATCTCAAACAACAAGTCAATAAGCTCAAGGAGGAGAACCGTATCCTGAAGGGCATCATCCCCAAGAAGATCATAACACCAACCATGAAGAAGGAGAAATAATCACATGGGTATGGGCACTCCCCTTGGCAACTGCCAAGCTTGGGGGAGGTGCCCCGGTATCATATCACCATCACACTCTTATCTTTACCGCTTTATTTAGTTCGATCCTTTTAGTAGTATCTTGATCTAGTAGATTGAAGTTTTGATATCAAGTAGTTTGAGTTTTGCTTTGTGATCTCTTTTTGTAATCAAGTCCGTGAGCTATCTATAATAAAGATTAGTGTTGAGTCAAGGGCTTTGCTTTGTTGCCATGATCTTGAGAAAGTAGAACAAATAAAAGAGTTCATATTGATATTATGGATAGTGATGACTTCACACATAGAAAGTATGAGGCATAAAAAATATTGAGAGTTGATAAACTTAGCCTTGGTCATTGTTGCAATTAGTAGGAAGTGATAAGGAAAGAGGAGTTCACATATAAATATATTATCTTGGACACCTTTTATAATTGGGAGCACTCATTAAGTATGACATGCTAAAAGAGTTGACATTGGACAAGGAAGACAACGTAATGGTTTATGTTTTCCGACATCTCAGTTAAAGTATATTGTCATTGACCTTCCAAACATGTTGAGCTTGCCTTTCCCCCTCATGCTAGCCAAATTCCTTGCACCAAATAGAGATACTACTTGTGCTTCTAAATATCCTTAAACCCAGTTTTGCCATGAGAGTCCACCATACCTACCTATGGATTGAGTAAGATCCTTCAAGTAAGTTGTCATCGATGCAAGCAATAAAAATTGCTCTCTTAATATGTATGACTTTTTAGTGCAGAGAAAATAAGCTTTGTACGAACTTGTTGTGGAAGTAATAAAAGCGACGAACTGCATAATAAAGGTCAACATACAAGGGGCAATATAAAGTGACATTCTTTTGCATTAAGATTTTGTGCATCAACCCTAAACGCATATGACAACCTCTGCTTCCCTCTGCAAAGGGCCTATCTTTTACTTTATGTTTTTACTTTATTCTTGAGTCAAGGTGATCCTCACCTTTCCCCTTTTTCATTTTATCCTTTGGCAAGCTCCTCGTGTTTGAAAGATCATGATATATATATATATATATATATATCCAATTGGATGTAAGTTAGCATGGGCTATTATTGTTGACATCACCTAAAGGTGAATACGTTGGGAGGCAACACAATAAGCCCCTATCTTTCTCGGTGTCCGGCTGAAACTCCATAACCACAAGTATTGCATGAGTGTTAGCAATTATAGAAGACTACATGATAGTTGAGTATGTGAACTTGCTGAAAAGCTCTATTGTTGACTCTTTCTGATGTTACGATAAATTGCAATTGCTTCAATGACTGAGATTATAGTTTGTTAGTTCTCAATGAAGTTTGTGAACCATACTTGATATTGTGAATTGATTGTTACTTAAGCATAAGAAATCATATGATAAGTTCTATATATGTTGTTGTTATAAGAATGATCATGATGCCCTCATGTCCGTATTTTATTTTTATCGACACCTCTATCTCTAAACATGTGGACATATTTTTTGATTTCGGCTTCCGCTAGAGGACAAGCGAGGTCTAAGCTTGGGGGAGTTGATACGTCCATTTTGCATCATGCTTTTATATCAATATTTATTGCATTATGGGCTGTTATTAAACATTATATCTCAATACTTATGGCTATTCTCTCTTATTTTACAAGGTTTACCATGAAGAGGGGGAAGGCCGGCAACTGGAATTCTGGCTGGAAAAGGAGCAAACGTTGGAAACCTATTCTGCACAGCTCCAAAAGTCCTGAAACTCCACGAAACAACTTTTTGGAATTAATAAGAATTTCCGAGCAAAAGAAATACACCAGGGGCCCCACACCCTGTCCAGGAGACAGGAGGGCGCCCCCCTATAGGGTGCCCCCCCTATCTCCTGGGCCCCTGGTGGGCCTCCGGCATCCATCTTCTGCTATGTCATGACTTTTACCCTGGAAAAAATCGTGGGCAAGCTTACGGGACGAAACTCCACCGCCACGAGGCGGAACCTTGGTGGAATCAATCTAGGGCTCTGGCGGAGCTGTTCTGCCAGGGACACTTCCCTCCGGGAGGGGGAAATCATCACCAACATCATCACCAATGATCCTCTCACCGGGAGGGGGTCAATCTCCATCAACATCTTCACCAGCACCATCTCCTCTCAAAACCCTAGTTCATCTCTTGTATCCGATTTTGTATCAAAACCACAAATTGGTACCTGTGGGTTGCTAGTAGTGTTGATTACTCCTTGTAATTGATGCTATTTGGTTTACTTGGTGGAAGATCATATGTTCAGATCCTTTATGCATATTATTACACCTCTGATTATGAACATGAATATGCTTTGTGAGTAGTTACATTTGTTCCTGAGGACATGGGTGAAGTCTTGCTATTATTAGTCGTGTGAATTTGGTATTCGTTCGATATTTTGATGAGATGTATGTTATCTTTTCCTCTAGTGGTGGTATATGAACGTCGACTACATGACACTTCACCATTATTTGGGCCTAGAGGAAGGCATGGGGAAGTAATAAGTAGATGATGGGTTGCTAGAGTGACAAAAGCTTAAACCCTAGTTTATGTGTTGCTTCTTAGGGGCTGATATGGATCCATATGTTTAATGTTGTGGTTAGGTTTACCTTAATACTTCTTTTGTAGTTGCGGACGCTTGCAATAGGGGTTCATCATAAGTGGGATGCTTGTCCAAGTTAGGGAAGTACCCAAGTACCGGTCCACCCACATATCAAATTATCAAAGTACCGAACGCAAATCATATGAACGTGATGAAAACTAGCTTGACGATAATTCCCATGTGTCCTCGGGAGCTCCTTCCTCATTATTAGAAATTGTCCAGGCTTATCATTTGCTATATAAAGGATTGGGCCACCTTGCTGCACTTTATTTACTTTATTTACTTGTTACTCGTTACCATTTATCTTATCACAAAACTATCTATTACCTACTATTTCAGTGATGTAGAGAAAACCTTACGGAAAACCGCTTATCATTTCCTTCTGCTCCTCGTTGGGTTCGACACTCTTACTTATCAAAAGGACTGCGATTGATCCCCTACACTTGTGGGTCATCAGTGTGCATCCAACTCGCTTGCTCACGAAGACCTAGGGCAATTTGAGGAAGCCCGTCATTGGAATATACAAGCCAAGTTCTATAATGAAAAATTCCCACTAGTATTTGAATGTGATACCATAGGAGATTCTCTATCATGAAGATCATGGTGCTACTTTAAAGCACAAGTGTGGAAAAAGGATAGTAACATTGCCCCTTCTCTCTTTTTCTCTCATTTATCATTATTTTTTTATTTGTGCCTTTCTTTTTTTTGGCCCCTTTTTTTATTTTATTTTATTTTTCATCTGGAGTCTCATCCCGACTTTTGGGGGAATCATAGTCTTCATCATCATTTCCTCACTGGGACTCTGCTCTCATAATGAAGATCTTCACACTTTTATTTACTTACAACTCAAGAATTACAACTCGATACTTAGAACAAAATATGACTCGATATAAATGCCTCCGGTGGTCTACCGGGATGTGCAATGAATCAAGAGCGACATGTATGAAAGAATTATGAAAGGTGGCTTTGCCAAAAATACGATGTCAACTACATGATCATGCAAAGCAATATGACAATGATGAAGCGTGTCATAATAAATGAAACGGCGGAAAGTTGCATGGCAATACATCTCGGAATGGCTATGAAAATGCCATAATAGGTAGGTATGGTGGCTGTTTTAAGGAAGATATAAGGAGGCTTTTGTGTGATAGAGCGTATCGTATCATAGGGTTTGGATGCACCGGCGAAGTTTTCACCAACTCTCGAAGTGAGAAAGGGCAATGCACGGTACCGAAGAGGCTAGCAATGATGGAAGGGTGAGAGTGTGTATAATCCATGGACTCACATTTGTAACCCCTATACTCATCAAAGTCAATCAAGCAGGAAGTAGGGTATTACCTCCACTAAGAGGGCCCAAACCTGGGTAAACATTGTGTCCCCTGCTTCCTGTTACATTCGATCCTTAGACGCACAGTTTGGGACCCCCTACCCGAGATCTGCTGGTTTTGACATCGACATTGGTGCTTTCATTGAGAGTTCCACTGTGCCGTCGCTAGAAGGCTTGATGGCTCCATCGATCATCTAAAACAATATCGCCTTGAGGGAGACTTTTCTCCCTGGCCAAATTTTCGTATTCGGCGGCAAAGCGCCAACTCGATTGGCCATCTGGAGCAGATCGACAGCTACACCCCTGGTCATCAGATCAACCTTGGAAATCTGAACTATGTCGCTGATATCGGAGGAGACTTGATCTTCCAAGGGTTCGTGGCCCCAACCACAACTCTGGTCTTAGATCCGGAGTGCATCACCAGGTCCGAAGATGGGAGTTTAAAGCCCGCCGGACTCTCCGCAACTATAGAGCTTAACACCAGAGAATTGGAGGGGATCGTGTCACCAGCAGGCTCGGAGTCACGCCAGGCTCCCTTTATCATCGTGAAGCCAGACTCACCTCCAGACACTAGCTAAGAACTCTTGAGGTCTATGTCATGCGAGCTCGGTCAGGGAACTTCCGTCCTGCCCAACTCCACGGACTCTCGCTGCCCCATCCAAACCTCGCTCTTAAATGAGGCCCTGGATTTAATGCGATCTCTCACCATTGCAGAAGAATCACTGCCGAACTACGCCCAGCCCATACTAGGGGCTGAGAACGGGGAATTTTACGCCCCACCCACCACCCACTTCATAGCCACTGTCGAGGATTTAACCGACATGCTCGACTATGATTCCGAAGACATCGACGGTATGGACAATGATACCGGAGATGAGAAGAGCCAAGAACCCACCGTTCACCAGACGCTAGATGGCTACTTCCTCATATGATGTGTACATGGTGGACACACCCAAACAGGATGACGGTGATGGTGGGAAGAATCTAGAGGACAAGCCTGCTGAAGCACCTCTGAAGCGTCGACGTTGGTGGCGCCGATCAAAATCGCGTCGCGAAAAAGACAGCATTACCGGCACCGGAGACAATAATACTCTAGAGAACACCGAAGACCAAGAAGCCCCTATCGAGCCAACATCCGAATAGGATGATTGGGAGGATGGGCAAGTCAACCCCGACAATCCTGTCAGGAATGAGGGATCGGAGGATAGTAACTACCTACCGATACCCGAAGAGGACGAGAGCCTCGGCGACGAAGATTTCATCATGCCAGAGGAACCCCTCGAACAAGAGCGCTTTAAGCAACGACTAATAGCCACTACAAGAAGTCTGAAAAAGATGCAGCAATAGCTTCACGCTGATCAGGATTTACTCAATGACAGATGGACTAATGTCCTGGCAGCCGAGCAATACGGCCTCGAGTGCCCAACTAAGAGTTACCCAAAACGCAAGCTGCTCTCCCAATTCGACGATGAGGTCCTGGAACCTATACCGACAGCGCGTAACGCTGCTGACGGACCTGATCGGCCACCTCGTGGCCGGGACAGAGCGGCAACTCAAGCCAAACACCAGCCCGCGCCACCTCGCCCTAGAGGCAGAGAGACAACAGCTATAGGATATACGTACGACCTGCGACAGGACCTGGACAATAGAGCCGGTCATACCAGATCAATCTATGGATCAAGGGGGCGTGCCCCAGCGCGAGAAGACAGCCATCAGGCCTGGCGTGACAAGCACGACCTCACCCGGGGCGAAAACCGCGTACAGACCTCATCCGAACTACGTCATGATGTTGCCCGATATAGAGGCGCTGCCCCTATGCTTCACCGATGAGGTAATGGAGCACCAGTTCACAGAAGGGTTTAAACCCGTAAACATTGAATCATACGATAGCACAACAGGTCTCGCGGTATGGATTGAATACTTTCTTCTCCACATTCACATGGCTCGTGGTGACGATTTACACGCCATCAAATACCTCCCCCTAAAACTCAAGGGACCAGCGCGGCACTGGCTGAACGGCCTCCCAAAAAACTCTATTGGTAGCTGGGAAGACTTGGAGGACGCCTTTAGAGACAACTTCCAAGGTACCTATGATCGCCCCCAGACGCCGATGACCTTAGTCACATAATCCAGCAACCCGGAGAATCAGCCCGGAAGCTCTGGACCAGGTTCTTAATTAAAAAGAACCAGATTGTGGATTGTCCGGACGCCGAATCCCTCGCGGCCTTCAAACACAGCATCCGAGATGAGTGGCTCGCCCGACACTGCTACGTCTTGAGCTTGCGTTGGTTTTCCTTGAAGAGGAAGTGGTGATGCAGCAATAGTAGCGTAAGTATTTCCCTCAGTTTTTGAGAACCAAGGTATCAATCCAGTAGGAGGTTCCTCAAAAGTCCCACGGACCTACACAAACAAACAAAGAACTCGCAACCAACGCAATAAAGGGGTTGTCAATCCCTTCACGGCCACTTGCGAAAGTGAGATCTAATAGAGATAGTATGATAAGATAAATATATTTTTGGTATTTTATAAGATAGATGCAAAAAGTAAAGGTGCAAATAAAACTAGATTGGAAGAAAATATGATAAGAGATAGACCCGGGGGCCACAGGTTTCACTAGAGGCTTCTCTCAAGATAAGTATTACGGTGGGTGAACAAATTACTGTCGAGCAATTGATAGGAAAGCGAATAATTATGAGGTTATCTACGCATGATCATGTATATAGGCATCACGTCCGCAACAAGTAGACCGACTCCTGCCTGCATCTACTACTATTACTCCACACATCGACCGACTCCTGCCTGCATCTAGAGTATTATGTTCATAAGAACAGAGTAACGCCTTAACCAAGATGACATGATGTAGAGGGATAAACTCATGCAATATGATATAAACCCCATCTTTTTATCCTCGATGGCAACAATACAATATGTGCGTTGCAACCCTTTCTGTCACTGGGTAAGGACACCGCAAGATTGAACCGAAAGCTAAGCACTTCTCCCATGGCAAGAAAGATCAATCTAGTAGGCCAAACCAAACTGATAATTCGAAGAGACTTGCAAAGATAACTCAATCATACATAAAAGAATTCAGAGGAGATTCAAATATTTCTCATAGATAAACTTCATCATAAACCCATAATTCATCGGATCTCGACAAACACACCGCAAAAAGAGTTTGCATCGAATAGATCTCCACAGGAGAGGGGGAGAACATTGTATTGAGATCCAAAAAGAGAGAAGAAGCCATCTAGCTAATAACTATGGACCCGAAGGTCTATGGTAAACTACTCACAACTCATCGGAGGGGCTATGGTGTTGATGTAGAAGCCCTCCATGGTCGATTGCCCCTCCGGCAGAGCGCCGGCGAAGGCTCCAAGATGGGATCTCACGGATACAGAAGGTTACGGTGGTGGAAATTGTGTTTCGTTGGCTCCCTCGATGTTTTCGGGGTACGTAGGCTTATATAGGAGGAAGAAGTACGTCGGTGGCCGCCCGAGGGGCCCACTAGACAGGGGGCGCGCCCTATAGGGGGGTGCACCCTACCCTCTCGTGGCTGCCTCGGCTGCTTCTTGACTTGCACTCCAAGTCCCCTGGATCACATTCGTTCCAACCCGAAGGTTTCATTCCGTTTGGACTCCGTTTGATATTCCTTTTCTTCGAAATACTGAAATAGGCAAAAATACAGCAATACGGGCTGGGCCTCCGGTTAGTAGGTTAGTCCCAAAAATGATATAAATGTGTAAAATAAAGCCCATAAACATCCAAAAGGGGTAATATAATAGCATGGAACAATAAAAAATTATAGATACGTTGGAGACGTATCAAGCAGCCCCAAGCTTAATTCCTGCTCGTCCTCGAGTAGGTAAATGATAAAAACAGGATTTTTGATGTGGAATGCTACCTAGCATAATTCTCAATGTAATTTTCTTTATTGTGGCATGAATGTTCAGATCCAAATGATTCAAAATAAAAGTTCATATTGACATAAAAATGGTGATACTTCAAGCATACTAATCAAAGTAATCATGTCTTCTCAAAATAACATGGCCAAAGAAAGTTATCCCTACAAAATCATATAGTCTGGCTGTTGCTCTATCTTCATCACACAAAGTATTTAATCATGCACAACCCCTATGACAAGCCAAGCAATTGTTTCATACTTAATAATCTCAAACTTTTTCAACTTTCACGCAATACATGAGCGTGAGCCATGGACATAGCACTATATGTGAAATAGAATGGTGGTTGTGGAGAAGACAAAAAGGAGAAGATAGTCTTACATCAACTAGGCGTATCAACGGGCTATGGAGATGCCCATTAATAGATATCAATGTGAGTGAGTAGGGATTGACATGCAACGGATGCACTAGAGCTATAAATATATGAAAGCTCAATAAAAGAAACTAAGTGGGTGTGCATCCAACTCACTTGCTCACGAAGACCTAGGGCATTTTGAGGAAGCCCATCATTGGAATATACAAGCTAAGTTCTATAATGAAAAATTCCCACTAGTATATAAAAGTGATATCATAGGAGACTCTCTATCATGAAGATCATGGTGCTGCTTTGAAGCACAAGTGTGGAAAAAAGGATAGTAACATCGCCCCTTCTCTCTTTTTCTCTCATTTTTTTCCTTTCCCCTTTTTTTGGGCATTTAGCATTTTTTGGCCTTTTTTCTCCTTTTTTTTATTTTTTTGTCCGGAGTCTCATCCCGACTCGTGGGGGAATCATAGCCTCCATCATCCTTTCCTCACATGGGCCAATGCTCTAATAATGAAGATCATCACACTTTTATTTACTTACAACTCAATAATTACAACTTGATATTTAGAACAAAATATGACTCTATATGAATGCCTCCGGCGGTGTACCGGGATGTGCAATGAATCAAGAGTGACATGTATGAAAGAATTATGAAAGGTGGTTTTGCCACAAATATGAATGCCTCCGGCGGTGTACCTAGGGCAATTTGAGGAAGCCCATCATTGGAATATACAAGCCAAGTTCTATAATGAAAAATTCCCACTAGTATATGAAAGTGACAACATATGAGACTCTCTATCATGAAGATCATGGTGCTATTTTGAAGCACGAGTGTGGAAAAAGAGATAGTAGCATTGTCCCTTCTCTCTTTTTCTCTCACTTTATTTTTTTCCTTTTCCTTTTTTTCTCTTTTTTTCTTTCTTTCTTTTTTTGGCCTTTCTTCTTCTTCTTTTTCTTTTTGGCCTTTATTTTTTTCTTTTTGTTTTTTTAAGGTCCGAAGTCTCATCCCGACTTGTGGGGGAATCATAGTCTTCATCATCCTTTCCTCACTAGGACAATTCTCTATTAATGAAGATCATCACACTTTTATGGATTTACAACTCAAGAATTACAACTGAAAGCTAGAAGAAGATATGACTCTATATGAATGCCTCCAGCGGTGTACCGGGATATGAAATGAATCAAGAGCGACATGTATGAAAATTATGAAGGTGGCCTTGCCACAAATACAATGTCAACTACATGATCATGCAAAGAGCAATATGACAGAAGTAATGCGTGTCATATGAACGGAACGGTGGAAAGTTGCATGGCAATATATCTTGGAATGGCTATGGAAATGCCATAATAGGTAGGTACGGTGGCTGTTTTGAGGAAGGTATATGGTGGGTGTATGGTATCGGCGAAAATTGCGTGGCACAAGAGAGGCTAGCAATGGTGGAAGGGTGAAAGAGTGCGTATAATCCATGGACTCAACATTAGTCAAAAGAACTCATGTACTTATTGCAAAAATCTAGAGTCATCAAAAACAAAGTACTACGCGCATGCTCCTAGGGGGATAGATTGGTAGGAAAAGACCATCGCTCGTCCCCGACCGCCACTCATAAGGAAGACAATCAATAAATAAAATTGTGCTCCAACTTCATCACAAAGTGGTTCACCATACGTGCATGCTACGGGAATCACAAACCTTAACACAAGTATTTTTCATAATCACCCCAACTTGCATGACTTTAATATCACTACCTCCATATCTCAAAACAATTATCAAGCATCAAATTGACCATAGCATCCAATTCACTTTCTATGATAGTTTTTATTATACCCAACTTGGATGCTCATAATTCTAGGACCAAATTTGTAACCATAGCAAATACCATGCTGTTCTAAAAGACTCTCAAAATAATATAAGTGAAGCATGAGAGACTAGCAATTTCTTAAAAATTAATCCACCGCCGTGCTCTGAAACATATAAGTGAAGCACTACAACAAAAACTATCAAGCTCAAAAGATATAAGTGAAGCACATAGAGTATTCTAGCAAATTCTAATCAAGTAGGCTTCTCCCAAAAGGTGTGTACAACAATGATGATTGTGATAAACTAAAAAGCAAAGACTAATATAATACACGACGCTCCAAGCAAAACACATATCATGTGGCAAATGAAAATATAGCTCCAAGTAAAGTTACCAATGAACGAAGACGAAAGAGGGGATGCCTTCCTAGGGCATCCCCAAGCTTAGGCTTTTGGCTATCCTTGAATATCTTGGGGTGTCATGGGCATCCCCAAGCTTAGGCTCTTGCCACTCCTTATTCCATAGTCCATAAAAGCACTACCTAAAACTTGAAAACTTCACAACACAAAACTCAACAGGAAATCTTATAAGCTCCGTTAGTGAAAGAAAACAAAACAACCACATAAGGTACTGTAACTCATTCTTTATTTATTTTGGTTTTAAACCTACTGTATTCAAACTTCTCTATGGTTTATAAACTATTTTACTAGCCATAGATGCAACAAAATAAGCAAACAACACACGAAAAACAGAATCTGTCAAAAACAGAACAGTCTGTAGCAATCTGTAACTTACGCAAACTTCTTGGACTCTAAAAATCGTACTAAAATAGGAAGTCCTGGAAAACATTTCTATTGATCATCCGCAAAAAGAATCAACGCAAAAGCGCGTTCATGTGATTTAACAAAACTAAATTCGTGCATGCAAAGTTTATGTTTTTCAGCAGAATCAAATCAACTATCATCATAGGTTATCCTATAGGTTCTACTTGGCACAAACACTAATTAAAATATAAAAACACATCTAAACAGAAGGTAGATGCAACATTTATTACTAAACAGGAACAAAAACAAAAAACACAAAGAAAATTGGGTTGCCTCCCAACTAGCGCTATCGTTTAACGCCCCTAGCTAGGCATAAAAGCGAAGATAGATCTAAGTAGTGCCATTTTTGGCACTAAATTCATAAGTAGCTCGCATGATAGATTCATAAGGTAATTTGACTTTATTTCTTGGAAAGTGCTCCATGCCTTTCCTTAATGGAAATTGGAATCTAATATTTCCTTCCTTCATATCAATAATCGCATCAATCGTTCTAAGGAAAGGTCTACCAAGAATAATAGGGCAAGAAAGATTGCAATCTATATCAAGAACGATAAAATCTACGGGCACCAAATTTCTATTTGCAACAATGAGAACATCATTGATCCTTCCCATTGGCTTTTTAATGGTGGAATCCGCAAGGTGCAAATTTAAAGAGCAATCAACAAGATCATGGAAACCTAGAATATCACATAAAATTTCCGGAATCGTGGAAACACTAGCACCCAAATCACACAAAGAAAAACACTCATGATCTTTAATTATAATCTTTATAGTAGGTTCCCACTCATCATTAAGTTTTCTAGGTATAGAAACTTCCAAATTAAGTTTTTCATCATAAGATTGCATCAAGGCATAAAAGATATGTTTGGTAAAAGCTTTATTTTGACTATAAGCATGAGGAGAATTAACAATGGATTGCAACAAGGAAATACAACTTTCTAAAGAACAATTATCATAATCAAATTCCTTGAAACCCGAGATAGTGCGTTCGATACTATTTAAAGTCATGACCTCTCCAATCCCACTTTTACCAAATTTAGCATCAAGATCTAAAAACTCCGAATTCTTGGGACACCTTCTAGGTAAAGTTGACTCATCTCTAGTCCCATTATTATAAAGATTCATATTGCAAAACAAAGATCTAATAGGAGACACATCAATAACTTTGAGATCTTCATCATTATTTTCATGGAAACTAGAAGACCACTCCTTTATAAAGCAATCTTTTTTAGCATGCAATCTAGCGGTTCTTTCCTTGCACTCATCAATGGAAATTCTCATTGCCTTGAGAGACTCATGGATATCATGCTTAGGAGAAGAAGATCCAAGTTTAAAAGAATCAACATCAAGCGAAAGTCTATCAACGTTCCTAGCCAAATCATCAACTTTGAGCAATTTTTCTTCAATCAAAGCATTAAAATTCTTTTGAGAGATCATAAATTCTTTCACACTATTCTCAAAATCAAAGGGCATCTTATTAAAATTACCATAAGAATTATTGTAGGAATTTCCATAATTATTAGAGGAATTACTAGGGAACGGTCTAGAATTAAAGTTTCCTCTATAAGCATTGTTTCCAAAACTATTCCTACCAACAAAATTCACATCCATAGATTTATTATTATTCTCAATCAAAGTAGACAAAGGCATATCATTGGGATCAAGAGGAGTATTTTTAGTAGCAAACAATTTCATAAGTTCATCCATCTTTCCACTCAAAACATTGATTTCTTCTATAGCATGCACTTTTTTACTAGAAGATCTTTCAGTGTGCCATTGGGAATAATTAGCCATAATATTATCAAGAAGTTTTGTAGCATCTCCTAACGTGATTTCCATAAACGTGCCTCCCGCGGCCGAATCTAAGAGATTTCTAGAAACAAAGTTCAAACTGACATAAAATTTTTGTATGATCATCCATAAATTCAAACCATGAGTAGGGCAATATCGAATCATCAATTTCATTCTTTCCCAAGATTGGGCAACATGCTCATGATCAAGTTGTTTAAAATTCATAATATCGTTCCTAAGAGTGATAATCTTAGCGGGAGGAAAATATTTAGAGATAAAAGCATCTTTGCACTTGTTCCAAGAATCAATACTATTTTTAGGCAAAGGCGAAAACCAAACTTTAGCATGATCTCTAAGTGAAAATGGAAATAACTTCAATTTAACAATATCGTTATCCGTATCTTTATTCTTTTGCATATCACACAAATCAACAAAGTTGTTTAGATGAGTAGCGGCATCTTCACTAGGAAGGCCGGCGAATTGATCTTTCATAACAAGATTCAGCAAAGCAGTATTGATTTCACAAGACTCAAAATCATTAAGAGGAGCAATCGGAGTACTAAGGAAATCATTATTATTGGTATTCGAGAAATCACACAATTTGGTATTATCTTGCACCATGGCAACAAGTAATCCAACACACAAGCAAACAGAAAAAGGCAAGCGAAAAAGAGAGGAGGAGATTGGGAAAGAGAGGGCGAATAAAACAACAAGGGTGAAGTGGGGGAGAGGAAAACGAGAGGCAATGGCAAATAATGTAAATGCGAGGGAGATGAGTTTGTGATGGGTACTTGGTATGTGTTGACTTGAGCGAAGACCTCCCCGACAACGGCGCCAGAAATCCTTCTTGCTACGTCTTGAGCTTGCGTTGGTTTTCCTTGAAGAGGAAAGGGTGATGCAGCAATAGTAGCGTAAGTATTTTCCTCGATTTTTGAGAACCAAGGTATCAATCCAGAGGAGGCTCCTCAAAAGTCCCACGCACCTACACAAACAAACAAAGAACTGCAACCAACGCAATAAAGGGTTGTCAATCCCTTCACGGCCACTTCATGAAAGTGAGATCTAATAGAGATAGTATGATAAGATAAATATATTTTGGTATTTTATAAGATAGATGCAAAAAGTAAAGATGCAAATAAAAGTAGATTTGAAGCAAATATGATAAGAGATAGACCTGGGGGCCATAGGTTTCCCTAGAGGCTTCTCTCAAGATAGCATAAGTATTACGGTGGGTGAAAAAATTACTGTCGAGCAATTGATAGAAAAGCGAATAATTATGAGATTATCTAGGCATGATCATGTATATAGGCATCATTTCCGCAACAAGTAGACTGACTCTTGCCTGCATCTACTACTGTTACTCCACACATCGACCGACTCCTATCTGCATCTAGAGTATTAAGTTCATAAGAACAGAGTAACGCCTTATGCAAGATGACATGATGAGGGATAAACTCATGCAATATGGTATAAACCCCATCTTTTTATCCTCGATGGCAACAATACAATACGTGCCTTTCAACCCTTTTTGTCACTGGGTAAGGACACCGCAAGATTGAACCCAAAGCTAAGCACTTCTCCCATAAAGAAAGATCAATCTAGTAGGCCAAACCAAACTGATAATTCGAAGAGACTTGCAAAGATAACTCAATCATACATAAAAGAATTCAGAGGAGAATCAAATATTTCTCATAGATAAACTTGATCATAAACCCACAATTCATCGGATCTCGACAAACACACCGCAAAAAGAGTTTACATCGAATAGAACTCCACAAGAGAGGGGGAGAACATTGTATTGAGAGCCAAAAAGAGAGAAGAAGCCATCTAGCTAATAACTATGGACCCGAAGGTCTGTGGTAAACTACTCACAACTCATCGAAGGGGCTATGGTGTTGATGTAGAAGCCCTGCATGGTCGATTCCCCCTCAGGTAGAGTGCCGGCGAAGGCTCCAAGATGGGATCTCACGAATACAGAAGGTTACGGTGGTGTAAATTGTGTTTCGTTGGCTTCCTGGATGTTTTTGGGGTACTTAGGCTTATATAGGAGGAAGAAGTACGTCGGTGGCCGCCCGAGGGGCCCATGAGACAGGGTGGCGCGCCCTATAGGGGGGGGCGCCCTATAGGGGGGCGCACCCTACCCTCTCGTGGCCGCCTCGGTTGCTTCTTGACTTTCACTCCAAGCCCCCTAGATCACATTCGTTCCAAAAATCACGCTCCCGAAGGTTTCATTCCGTTTGGACTCCATTTGATATTCCTTTTCTTCGAAATACTGAAATAGGCAAAAAAAACAGCAATACGGGCTGGGCCTCCGGTTAGTAGGTTAGTCCCAAAAATGATATAAATGTGTAAAATAAAGCCCATAAACATCCAAAAGGGGTAATATAATAGCATGGAACAATCAAAAATTATAGATACGTTGGAGACGTATCAGACACCTCGGCCAAGAAAAACCGAAGTCCATGGCAGCTCTTACCGCACTTATGACCCACTTTTGCGCGGGAGAAGATAGCTGGCTAGCTCGTAGAAGCAATAGCACCAGTGACCCGAGCACATCCGGAGCCAGTCATGTGAACGGCAAGCCACAACACAACAAGCACAAGCGTCGAAACAATAACGAAGACTCGACGGTCAATGCCGGATTCAGTGGCTCCAAGTCCGAACAATGGAAGAAGCCATTCAAAGGAAATAAAGATGGTCCATCCTGTTTGGACAGAATACTTGATCGGCCTTGCCAGATTCACGGCACCCCCAATAAACCTGCCAATCATACCAACAGAAACCGTTGGGTCTTTAAACAGGCGGGCAAGCTCAACGTCGAACACAAGGGGAAAGAGCCACCCAGCGAGGACGACAATGAAAAGCCTCACCCACCGAACACGGGGGGGACAGAAGAAATCCCCCCCCCCCCCGAGGTCAAAATGGTGAATATGATCTATGTCACTCACATCCCCAAACGGGAGAGCAAGCGCACATTAAGGGAAGTCTACAACGTAGAGCCGGTCACCCCAAAATTCATACCATGGTCGGCTTGTCCGATCACCTTCGACCAAAAGGACCACCCGACCAGTATCCGTCATGATGGTTCGGCAGCTTTGATCCTCGACCCAATCATCGACGGATTCCACCTCACGCGAGTCCTTCTGCACGGC
Source organism: Aegilops speltoides (assembly GCA_021437245.1). Lineage (NCBI taxonomy): Eukaryota > Viridiplantae > Streptophyta > Magnoliopsida > Poales > Poaceae > Aegilops > Aegilops speltoides. Next base: position 229,857,604 of record CM038145.1, read on the forward strand.
AGCAGTAGTCTTAACCTTCTTTACCAGGACACTTTCCGCAAAATGGGTATTGATTCGTCAAGAATCAAGCCCACTAAAACTACCTGTAAAGGAGTAATACCTGGTGTACAGGCCCGTTGCTCAGGCTCAATAACATTCGAAGTCGTCTTCGGCTTGCCAGACAACTTCCGCAGTGAAGACTTGATATTCAATATCGTCCCCTTCCGTAGTGGTTATCACGCACTGCTCGGACGAACCGCTTTTGCTCGATTGAACGCGGTCCCACACTACACTTATTTAAAGCTCAAGATGCCCGGTCCACGTGGTGTCATAACAGTCAATGGAAACACGAAATGCTCCCTCCGTACGGAGGAGCACTCCGCGGCCCTCACGGCCGGAGTACAGAGCGGCCCTATCCAGCCTCACACCTCATCGGCCATCAAACTGCCGGACATTATTAAACGAGTCCGGTCACTTCCGCATGATGACAGCTCGGTCATTCCAGAGCTTGACTAGCAATTTTGCCTCCGTCGATCGCCGCACAGTTTGTACCACGCATGCTTTACTATGCACAATTCAGACATGTCTATAGTATGGTTTAACCCTATATGACCCTCCACATTTTTTCTTCAATTATTTTTTCTCTTCTACCACAAGTGCATTCACGCCTATATATCCTACGGACTTACAAGGACTCTTTTTCGAGCCCGTTCTCGTACGGATAGCCGAAGACCATTCCTCTTAAGGAACGAAGACCATTCCTCTTAAGGAACCTCTCTCTCCAAGGCAAAAGCGTCGCAGACGTGTGGCGGGATGTCCAAAGGATTCTTTAGACCAAACCTTATTCAAAGGACCTGTATCGAGCTCTTCTCCTTATTCTTAGACTCCCGGCATGTAAAATGGCTTTGGTACTTATGGTGCCCTCTGTAAGATCACGTTTTGACGTATCAATCAGATTCTAGTGAGGACAATTTTTTTCGGTATCGACCTTATTCATAAAGATTCCGTTTCCCTAGTTCTTTCACTCACACACCTCGGCACCCATTGCTAGGGGCTCTATGTGGCCACATATGTGTCGCCAAACAAAAGCCCGAATAGCTTTATAACACACTTCGGCATCTTGAACTTGGCATTATATGCATCGACTCCGAATCATGTCTTTGGTCAATAGTTGGGTTGCCTGGCTCCTGTGTTTACTACCTTATGTTCTGTTTGTTCGGCTAGGGTAGTAAAGGGAGAACTACTACAATTGTGTTTCTGGTACGTCCGGTCAAGCACCTTAGTAGAGAAAGCCGAAAAATGACTGTCATGGTGCGGCGAGAGCTGGTCAGCCACTCGGCGACTTACTAAATCTTTAGCAATTTTTTTGTATTATACGAAGGACTGTTTTTTCGGTCACTTACGTAATGCATCTGCATATGGATAGCCGCGTACATACCAGGGGCTATCTTATAGCCCCATTGTCAAACTCCTATGGCTAAGTGAGAGTGGTAGATCCATATGGTCTGATTGCCTGGTTCGCCGCACTAACACCTCCTTTACGGACCAAGATGTTGGGTCAAGTGTGATCACGTGCCATTCCGAACACCCCCGTAGTATCTACGTGGGGGCCGAAGCTGGCGACTGGAAAACTCTCAGGAATACAAAAACGGCCGCACAGGAGGAAAGAACTTTCAGACAATGGCACAAATATATCACAAAGCCTTAATATATATAATAAACACTTCCGGGTCGTTCGGATACATTCATTCGAACATAATGTCCTTTAAGCATTGACCCTCTATCAAGCGAGCGCCCTCTAGGACGTCTTCTAAGTAGTGCTCCGGCATGCGGTGGTCCTTGCCTCCGGGAGGACCCTCAACTGCGATAACGACGGCCTTCATCTTCGCCCAGTGCATGTTGACGCGGGCGAAGGCCATCTGTGCACCTTCTATGCACAATGACCGCTTGATTGCATCAATTCGGGGCAAGGCATCGCTGAGTCGCTGCACTAGGCCAAAATAGCTGCTCATAACGGGTTCAGCTGGCCACAGCCGGACTATGACATCCTTCATGGCCGCTCCGGACGTCTTATGCAGCTCGGCCCACTGCGCTATTTGGTCGTTCAGCAGCGTCGAGCGCTCCTGTATCGCAAACTGTGACCAGAATAGCTTCTCCGTCGCATGCCCCTCCTAGGCTCGGAAGAATTGCGCAGCATCGGCGGCACTCTTTGGAAGATCCGCAAAAGAGTCTGGAGAACTCCATAGTTGATTAAGCAAGGCAAACCTCTGATCGCCAAACTTAGACTTTAAAAGAAAGGGCTTACCAGCCGCTATCTATCCAGCCTGTTGGACCTCCTCGCGAGCTGCTTGGGATTCGGACCTCGCCTCTTGGCCTTCCTGAAGGACCTTGGCGAATTCACCCGCCTTAGCCTTATTCTCCTCCTCGAGGAGCTCACACTTACAAGTGGTGTCTTTGAGCTCTTGATCAATTTTGGATACCCGCTCCTCAAACTTGCACCGGGTGGCATGTTCGGCCTTCAAATCTGCAGCCGTTTTCTCAGCGGCCGCATTGCTCACCCTTGCCTGCTCCTTCACCCGGGCAAGGTCACCCCTGAGGGTCTCGACCTCAGCAGCGCCATCTGCAATCATGCATATAGCAGCGCGTAATCTTCAACTTAACATTTGCAAATTAATACAATCATGTACGGAGTACTTGAAACATACCCTGCGCCTCGTCCAGCCGCTTGTTAATAAGGATATTATACTCGTTGGCTAGCTGCAATTTCTGCTTCAGTTCAAAAACTTTGGCGGCCTGAGCGGTCGCTGCTAATAGTGAAGCCCGTTTTTTTACCAAAAGATAAGTTTGTTATTTCCTGCGGATGCCTACAGATCCTCTGTTCGCCCTTCTTCATGGGTCGAACAAAGTCTCACAGGCTACTATCTATATACAGGCATATGTTTCATATGGAAAGCGGCTAAGGACATTACATCGCATACCTCGAAGCCTGTTAGTAGGCTCATGAAGGCTTCATTTAGCCCGCTTTTAGCGGACTGAATCTTCTCAACCGCCGTACCCATCAAGGTACGGTGCTCCTCCAAGACAGATGCACTTTGCATAGCATCCATCAGCATGTTCGGCGCCTCCGCATTAGTAGAGGTCGCCGTTGGAACAACTGCTTTCTCCTCCCTCGAAGGAGGCTGCTGATTTGACTCCGGAGCTGTTTGTATCTGCGAAATAGTATCCGGCTAGGGGTCCGATGATCCAAGACCTCCGTCACCGGTCTCCATGAGGGTTGCGCCCCTCATGTTCTCGGCAGGCAAGGTGTTATCCTCTGGCGCCGTCTTGGTCCTCTCCTGCACTTCTCCGAAGCCTGGAGAGATCCTTTGGGATGACACCTCGGTGTCGTCCTCCCTAGGAGGCGGGGAAGCTTTTGGAGGCGTCTCGCTCTCCATCATCTCTGGCAGAAGTTCCCCCGACGACGATGATTCTTGAGGGATATCATGGGCCGGACTGAAACACATGATTTGATAGTATTCTTACAATTTATAAAGGATTGGATGTATGTAAGGCATCCTATGGTACTTACGATTTGGCAAGGGGCTTGGCTCGGGGACGGTGCTTGGGGACAGCTTCAGTGTCCGAATCCGAGTCATCCGAGAGGGATATCTTTCCCTTCTTGGACGCCCCCTCCTCCGGATCTATGGAGGCCGCCCTCTTTTTCCCTTTGAGAGGAGGGTTCTCTTCTTCCTCCTCCTCCTCGTCCTCGTCTTTGTCTTCCTCATGAGAGGAAGGAGCCTTGGTCCCTCTGGACATAGCGCCCGAAGTATCTACATGATGGAGGCCACCTTCGGCCTCCTTGCTTTTCTTCTTGTCCTTCTCCACCGGTGCCTGGTAGGGCGCCAGGACCGCATCCTCATCAACAGAGGCTCAGCTGGGTTTTTGGGGAGCGGGGCCGGACATTTGATCCGCTCCGCCTTCTTTATCCAGCCCTATTCAGGGGATGGAATTTTTAGTACCCCTCCTTAAGATTGACGAGCTAAGTAATGTTCGGAAATATGATACTTACTGGGGATGCCGGATTGTTGCAGTCAAGGCCAGTGTCGGCGGACGTCCTTGGCCACGTCTTCTGTTTGTTGAATAGCAGCTTCCAGATCCCCTTGTGCGTCATGCCAAAGAATCGCTGCATGGTCCGTGGCCCTTCTGGATTAAACTCTCACATTTTGAGAGGTCGCTGTTGGCAGGGAAGAGCTCATCAGATAAGCATCACCTGAATCACATCAGCAAGGGTGATGTCCTTTTCTATCATACTCTTGATACACTTTTGCAGCATCAATACTTTGTCAGGGGATCCCCAGTCTAGACCCTTGTTGGTCTAGGACGCGAGCCGCAGCGGAGGTCTGGATCTGAAAGCAGATGCGGCCGCCCACTTGGTGCCGCGGGGTTCGGTGATGTAGAACCACTACTGCTGCCATACCTTGACAGTATCCATGAATTTCCCTTTGGGCCAGGTAACATGGTTGAGCTTGCTCACCATGGTGCCGCCGCAGTCGGCGTGTTGGCCGTCTACCACCTTCGGCTTCACATTAAAAACCTTGAGCCACAAGCCAAAGTGGGGGGACACAGAGAAATGCCTCACACACGACGATGAACGATGAGATGTGGAGGAAGGAATTCGGGGCCATATCATGGAAATCCAGCCCGTAGTAAAACATGAGACCTCGGACGAAGGGATGGAGGGCGAACCCAAGTCCTCGGAGGAAGTGGGGGATAAATACCACCCTCTCACCGGGCTCTAGGGTGGGGATGACCTGCCCCGGGGTAGGAAGCCTGTGTGTAATCTCCGCCGTCAAGTACCTCGCCTCACATAGATCCTTGATGTCCTTCTCCGTTATGGAGGAGGCCATCCACTTGCCCTAGGAACCGGACCCAGCCATAGCCGAAGAAGTTGGGGCAAAGGGAAAGATTAGAACTTGGGCGCTAGAGCTCGGGGACAGAAGGGCAGAGGAAGAAGAAGACCTGAGGTGAATAGATGGGTCCTTGTCCTCTTATAAAGGCAGTGAATATCAAGCACCCCCTCATAAGCCTTAAAACTCGCCAATTCCCAAGGAGACGTGCGAACGGCACGGTTGGATTACCCAAACCCGTATTGATGAGAATCCTGTGATAAGGGACACGATCTCTGCTATGACAAGATGTGTCAATGGCCGTGCCTCGAAACGCGAAGCGGGGGCTGTAAAATGGTTTAGAATAATAACAAGGCCGGTGCATAACCCCTCGCCGAAAAAGTTGCCAGTGGACGTAACTTACTTTGTTTTAAGTATTTTTGCCTCTACAACTTAGGGTTGTAATTATTAAACAGAGCCGGATACAACTCTTATGTGCGGAAGACTTCTTTGGAGTATTCGGAGAAGGAACCCGCCTTGTAATGCCAAAGACAATCTATGCGCCGGATACGTCATCATTGAAGCACGGTTCAGGGGCTACTGAGGGAGTCCTGGATTATGGGGTCCTCGGAGAGCCGGTTTATGTTACATGGGCCGGACTAATGGGCCGGGAAGATACAAGACATAAGGCCCTCCCTCGTGTCTGGATGGGACTCTCCTTTGCGTGGATGGCAAGTTTGGCGTTCGGATAGTGTGTCTTCCTTTCTCTGTAAACCGAATCTGTACAACCCTAGGCCCCTCCGGTGTCTATATAAACCGGAGGGTTTAGTCTGTAGAGGTAATCATAATCATACAGGCTATACATCTAGGGTTTAGCCATTACGATCTCAAGGTAGATCAACTCTTGTAACCCCTGTACTCATCAAAGTCAATCAAGCAGGAAGTAGGGTATTACCTCCACTAAGAGGGCCCGAACCTGGGTAAACATCGTGTCCCCTGCCTCCGGTTACCTTTGATCCTTAGACGCACAGTTCGGGACCCCCTACCCGAGATCTGCCGGTTTTGACACCGACAACGCTCCAGGCCAAACACATATCATGTGGTGAATAAAAATATAGCCTCAAGTAAAGTTACCGATAGACGAATACGAAAGAGGGGATGCCTTCCGGAGCATCCCCAAGCTTAGGCTCTTGGTTGTCCTTGAATATTTCCTTGGGGTGCCTGGGAATCCCCAAGCTTAGGCTCTTGCCACTCCTTATTCCATAGTGCATCAAATCCTTACCCAAAACGTCAAAACTTCACAACACAAAACTCAACGGAAAATCTCATAAACTCCGTTAGTATAAGAAAATAAATCACCACTTTATGGTACTGTTGTGAACTCATTCTTAATTTGTATTGGTGTATTATCTACTGTATTCCAACTTTTCCATGGTTCATACCCTCTAATCCTACCCATAGATTCATCAAAATAAGCAAACAACACAAAGAAAACAGAATCTGTCAAAAACAGAACAGTCTGTAGCAATTTGTAACTCTTGAATACTTATATAACTCCCGAAATTCTGAAAAATTAGGACATCCTGAGAAATTTGTGTAAAAATCCATAGTAAAAAGAATCAGATCAAAAGCACGCTTACGTGAATTATGAAAATTATTTTCCTGGGCGCAAAAGTTTCTGTTTCTTAGCTAGGTCAAAATAACTATCACTGTAAGCTATCCCAAAGGTCTTACTTGGAACAAACACTAATTGAAACACAAAACCACATCGAACAAAGGCTAGATGAATTATTCAAAGCAAAACAGGAGCAAAAAGCAAAGAACAAAAATAAAATTGGGTTGCCTCCCAACAAGCGCTATTGTTTAACGCCCTTAGCAAGGCATGAAAACACGAATAGATCTAGGTATTGTCACCTTTGGTATGCAATCCATAAGTAGCTCTCATAATAGATTCATATGGCAATTTAATTTTATTTCTAGGAAAGTGTTCTGTGCCCTTCCTTAACGCAAAATGAAATCTAATGTTTCCTTCTTTCAAAATAATAATTGCACCAATCGTTCTAAGGAAAGGTCTGCCAAGAATAATAGGACATGTAGGATTGCAATCTATGTCAAGAACAATGAAATCTACGGGCACATAATTCCTATTTGCAACAATAAGAACATCATTAATCCTTCCCATAGGTTTCTTAATAGTGGAATCCACAAGATGCAAATTTAAAGAACAATCTGTTGGGGAACGCGGTAATTTCAAAAAAATTCCAACGATCATGCAAGATCTATCACTAGGTGATGCATAGCAACGATAGGGGAGAGTGTTGTCTACGTACCCTCATAGACCAAAAGCGGAAGCGTTATGACAACGCGGTTGATGTAGTCATACATCTTCATGATCCGACCGATCCTAGCACCGAAGGTACGACACCTCCGTGATCTACACACGTTCTGCTCGGTGATGTCCCATGAACTCTAGATCGAGCTGAGGTCAAGGGAGAGTTTAGCCAGCACGACGGCGTGGTGGCGGTGATGATGAAATTACTGGCGCAGGGCTTTGCCTAAGCACTACGACAATATGACCGAGGTGTGTAACTGTGGAGGGGGGCTCCGCACACGGCTAAAACAATTGTCAACTTCTGTGTCCTAGGGTGCCCCCTGCCCCCGTATATAAAGGAGCAAGGAGGAGGCCGGCCGGCCCTCCTAGGGCGCGCCCCCAATAGGGGAATCCTACTAGGACTCCAAGTCCTAGTAGGTTTCCACCTAAAGGGAGAGACGAGGAAGGAAGGAGAGAGAGATGGGGAAGGCAAGGGGGGCGCCGCCACCCCTCCCCCCCTCTTCCTTGCCCTATTCGGACTCAAGGGGAGGGGGGCGCGGCCTTCCCTGGCCGGCCCCTCTCTCTCTCCACTAGGGCCCATTGAGGCCCATTAATTCCCCCGGGGGTTCCATTAACCCTCCGACACTCCGGTTTTATTCGAAACTTCTCTGGAACACTTATGGTGTCCGAATATAGTCGTCCAATATATCAATATTTATGTCTCAACCATTTCTAGACTCCTCATCATGTCCGTGATCACATCCGGGACTCCAAACAATCTTTGGTACATCATACCACATAAACTCATAATACCAATCGTCATCCAACGTTAAGCGTGCGAACCCTACGGGTTTGAGAACTATGTAGACATGACCGAGACACGTCTCCAATCATTAACCAATAGCGGAACCTGGATGCTCATATTGGTTCCTACATATTCTACAAAGATCTTTATCGGTCAAACCGCATAACAACATACGTTGTTCCCTTTGTCATCGGTATGTTACTTGCCCGAGATTCGATCATTGGTATATCAATACCTAGTTCAATCTCGTTGCCGGCAAGCCTCTTTACTCATTCCGCAATACTTCATCTCGTAACTAACTCATTAGTCACAATGCTTGCAAGGCTTATAGTGATGAGTATTACCGAGAGGGCCCAGAGATACCTCTCCGAAACACAGAGTGAAAAATCCTAATCTCGATCTATGCCAACCCAAGAAACACCTTCGGAGACACCTGTAGAGCACTGTTATAATCACCCATTTACGTTGTGACGTTTGGTAGCACACAAAGTGTTCCCCCGATATTCAGGAGTTGCATAATCTCATAGTCTGAGGAACTTGTATAAGTCATGAAGGAAGCAGTAGCAATGAAACTGACACGATCATAATGCTAAGCTAACGGATGGGTCATGTCCATCACATCATTCTCCTAATGATGTGATCCCGTTAATCAAATGACAACACATGTCAATGGTTAGGAAACATAACCATCTTTGATTAATGAGCTAGTCAAGTAGAGGCATACTAGGGACTATATGTTTTGTCTATATATTCACACATGTACTAAGTTTCTGATTAATACAATTCTAGCATGAATAATAAACATTTATCATGAACTAAGGAAATAAATAATAACTTTATTATTGCCCCTAGGGCATATTTCCTTCAGTCTCCCACTTGCACTAGAGTTAGTAATCTAGATTACATAGTAATGATTCTAACACCCATGGAGCTTTGGTATTGATCATGTTTTTCTCATGGAAGAGGCTTAGTCAACAGGTGTGCAACATTCAGATCCATGTGTATCTTGCAAATCTATATGTCTCCCTCCGACACTTGATGAAGGATGGAATTGAAGCGTCTCTTGATGTGCTTGGTTCTCTTGTGAAATCTGGATTCCTTTGCCAAGGCAATTGCACCAGTATTGTTACAAAAGATTTTCATTGGACCCGATGCACAAGGTATGACACCTAGATCGGATATGAACTCCTTCATCCAAACTCCTTCATTCGCTGCTTCCGAAGCAGCAATGTACTCTTCTTCACACGTAGATCCCGCCACGACGCTCTGCTTGGAACTGCACCAACTGACAGCTCCTCCATTCAATAAAAATATGTATCCGGTTTGCGATTTAGAGTCATCCAGATCAGTGTCAAAGCTTGCATCGACGTAAACATTGACGACGAGCTCTTTTTCACCTCCATAAATGAGAAACATATCCTTAGTCCTTTTCAGGTATTTCAGGATGTTCTTGACCACTGTCCAGTGCTCCACTCCGGGATTACTTTGGTACCTCCTTGCTATGCTTATAGCAAGACATACATCAGGTCTGGTACACAGCATTGCATACATGATAGAACCTATGGCTGAAGCATAGGGAGTGACTTTCATTTTCTCTCTATCTTCTGCATTGGTCGGGCATTGAGTCTGACTCAACTTCACACCTTGTAACACAGGCAAGAACCCTTTCTTTGACTGATCCATTTTGAACGTCTTCAAAACTTTATCAAGGTATGTGCTTTGTGAAAGTCCAATTAAGCATCTTGATCTATCTCTATAGATCTTGATGCCCAATATGTAAGCAGCTTCTCCGAGGTCTTTCATAGAAAAACTTTTATTAGGTATCCTTTTATGCTATCCAGAAATTCTATATCATTTCCAATCAACAATATGTCATCTACATATAAGATTAGAAATGCTACAGAGCTCCCACTCACTTTCTTGTTAATACAGGCTTCTCCAAAAGTCTGTATAAAACCATGTGATTTGATCACACTATCAAAGCATTTATTCCAACTCCGAGAGGCTTGCACCAGTCCATAAATAGATCACTGGAGCTTGCACACTTTGTTAGAACCCTTTGGATCGACAAAACCTTCCGGTTGCATCATATACAACTCTTCTTCCAGAAATCCAATTAGGAATGCAGTTTTGACATCCATTTGCCAAATTTCGTAATCATAAAATGCAGCAATTGCTAACATGATTCAGACAGACTTAAGCATCGCTACGGGTGAGAAAGTCTCATCGTAGTCCTTGAACTTGTCGAAAACCTTTCGCAATAAGTCGAGCTTTGTAAACAGTAACATTACCATCTGCATCGGTCTTCTTCTTAAAGATCCATTTATTTTCTATGGCTTGCCGATCATCGGGCAAGTCCACCAAAGTCCACACTTTGTTCTCATACATGGATCCCATCTTAGATTTCATGGCTTCAAGCCATTTCATGGAATCTGGGCTCATCATCGCTTCCTCATAGTTTGTAGGTTCATCATGGTCTAGTAACACGACTTCCATAACAGGATTACCGTACCACTCTGGCGCGGATCTCACTCTGGAAGACCTATGAGGTTCGGTAGTAACTTAATCTGAAGCTTCATGATCATCATCATTAGCTTCCTCACTAATTGGTGTAGGAATCACGGGAACTGATTTCTGTGATGAACTACTTTCCAATAAGGGAGAAGGTACAACTACCTCATCAAGTTCTACTTTCCTCCCACTCACTTCTTTTGAGACAAACTCCTTTTCTAGAAAGGATCCATTCTTAGCAACAAACATTTTGCCTTCGGATCTGTGATAGAAGGTGTACCCAACAATTTTCTTCGGGTATCCTATGAAGACACACTTCTTCGATTTGGGTTCAAGCTTATCAGGTTGAAGCTTTTTCACATAAGCATCACAGCCCCAAACTTTAAGAAATGACAACTTTGGTTTCTTGCCAAACAATAGTTCATAAGGCGTCGTCTCAACAAATTTTGATGGTGCCCTATTTAAAGTGAATGCAGCCGTCTCTAAAGCATAACCCCAAAATGATAGCGGTAAATCAGTAAGAGACATCATAGATCGCACAATATCTAATAAAGTACTATTACAACATTCGGACACACCATTTCACTGTGGTGTTCCAGGTGACGTTAATTGTGAAACTATCCCATGTTGTTTCAAATGAAGACCAAACTCATAACTTAAATATTCTCCTCCATGATCAGATTGTAGAAACTTTATTTTCTTGTTACGATGATTTTCCACTTCACTCTGAAATTCTTTGAACTTTTCAAATGTTTCAGACTTATGCTTCATTAAGTAGATATAACTATATCTGCTCAAATCATCTATGAAGGTAAGAAAATAACGATACCCACCACGAGCCTCAATACTCATTGGACCGCATACATCGGTATGTATTATTTCCAACAAGTTAGTAGCTTGTTCCATCGTTCCGGAGAACGGAGTTTTAGTCATCTTGCCCATAAGGCACGGTTCACAAGCACCAAGTGATTCATAATCAAGTGATTCCAAAAGTACATCATCATGGAGTTTCTTCATGCGCTTTACACCGATATGACCCAAACGGTAGTGCCACAAATAAGTTGCACTATCATTATTAAACTTCAATCTTTTGGCTTCAACACTATGAATATATATATCACTGCTATCGAGATTCAACAAAAATAGACCACTTAGCAGGGGTGCATGACCATAAAAGATATTACTCATATAAAAAGAACAACCATTATTCTCTGATTTAAATGAATAACTGTCTCGCATTAAACAAGATCCAGATATAATGTTCATGCTCAACACTGGCACCAAATAACAATTATTCGGGTCTAAAACTAATCCCGATGGTAGATGTAGAGGTAGCGTGCCGATCGCAATCACATCTACTTTGGAACCATTTCCTACGCGCATCATCACCTCGTCCTTAGACAATCTTCGGTTAATCCGTAGCCCCTATTTCGAGTTGCAAATATGAGCAACAGAACTAGTATCAAATACCCAGGCGCTACTACGAGCATTAGTTAAGTATACATCAATAACATGTATATCAAATATACCTTTCACTTTTCCATCCTTCTTATCCGCAAAATACTTGGGGCAGTTCCGCTTCCAGTGACCAGTCTGCTTGCAGTAGAAGCACTCAGTTTCAGGCTTAGGTCCAGACTTGGGTTTCTTCTCTTGAGCAGCAACCTTTTGTCGTTCTTCTTGAAGTTCCCTTTCTTCCCTTTGCCTTTTTTTGGAACTAGGGGTCTTATTGACCATCAACACTTGATGCTCCTTTTTGATTTCTACCTCTGCAACCTTTAGCATCGCGAAGAGCTCGGGAATAGTCTTGTTCATCCCTTGCATATTATAGTTCATCATGAAGCCTTTATAGCTTGGTGGAAGTGATTGAAGAACTCTGTCAATGACACAATCAACTGGAAGATCAACTCCCAGTTGAGTCAAGTGATTGTGGTACCCAAACATTCTGAGTATGTGTTCACTAACAAAACTATTATCCTCCATTTTGCAGTTGTAGAATTTGTTGGAGACTTCATATCTCTCAACTCGGGCATTTGCTTGAAATATTAACTTCAACTCTTGGAACATCTCATATGCTCCATGACGTTCAAAACATCTTTGAAGTCCCGATTCTAAGCCGTAAAGCATGGCACATGAACTATCGAGTAGTCATCGACTTTGCTCGCCAGACGTTCTTAACGTCATCGAGCATCTGCAGCAGGCTCGCACCCAACGGTGCTTCCAGGACATAATTCTTCTGTGCAGCAATGAGGATAATCCTCAAGTTACGGACCCAGTCCGTATAGTTGCTGCCATCATCTTTCAACTTAGATTTCTCTAGGAACGCACTAGAATTCAAAGGAACGGTAGCACATGCCATTGATCTAAAACAACATAGACATGCAAAATACTACCAGGTACTAAGTTCATGATAAATTAAAGTTCAATTAATCATATTACTTAAGAACTCCCACTTAGATAGATATCCCTCTAATCATCTAAGTGATCACGTGATCCAAATCAACTAAACCATGTCCGATCATCACGTGACATGGAGTAGTTTTCAATGGTGAACATCACTATGTTGATCATATCTACTATATGATTCACGCTCGACCTTTCGGTCTCAGTGTTCCGAGGCCATATCTGCATATGCTAGGCTCGTCAAGTTTAACCCGAGTATTCTGCGTGTGCAAAACTGGCTTGCACCCGTTGTATGTGAACATAGAGCTTATCACACCCGATCATCACGTGGTGTCTCGGCACAACGAACTGTAGCAACGGTGCATACTCAGGGAGAACACTTGTACCTTAAAATTTAGTAAGGGATCATCTTATAATGCTACCGATGTTCTAAGCAAAATAAGATGCATAAAGGATAAACATCACATGCAATCAAAATATGTGACATGATATGGCCATCATCATATTGTGCTCACGATCTCCATCACCGAAGCATCATCATGATCTCCAACGTCACCGGCACGACACCTTGATATCCATCGTAGCATCATTGTCGGCTCGCCAACAATTGTTACTACGACTATTGCGGCCGCTTAGAGATAAAGTAAAACAATTACATGGCGATTGCATTGCATACAATAAAGCGACAACCATATGGCTCCTGCCAGTTGCTGATAACTTTGTTACAAAACATAATCATCTCATACAACAATTTATATCACATCATGCCTTGACCATATCACATCACAGCAAGCCCTGCAAAAACAAGTTAGACATCCTCTACTTTGTTGTTGCAAGTTTTACATGGCTGCTATGGGCTTCTAGCAAGAACCGTTCTTACCTACGCATCAAAACCCCAACGATTTTTCGTCAAGTATGTTGTTTTAATCTTCAACGAGGACCGAGCGTAGACACACTCGATTCAACTAAAGTTGGAGAAACAGACAGTCACCAGCCACCTATGTGCGAAGCATGTCGGTAGAACCAGTCTTGCGTAAGCGTACGCGTAATTTCGGTTTGAGTTGCTTCATCCAACAATACCGCTGAATCAAAGTATGACATGCTGGTAAGCAGTATGACTATTATCGCCCACAATTCTTTGTGTTCTACTCGTTCATATAACATCTACGCATAGACCTGGCTCTGATACCACTGTTGGGGAACGCGGTAATTTCAAAAAAATTCCTACGATCGCGCAAGATCTATCACTAGGTGATGCATAGCAATGAGAGGGTAGAGTGTTGTCTACGTACCCTCGTGGACCGAAAGCGGAAACGTTATGACAATGGGGCTGATGTAGTCGTACGTCTTCACGATCCGACCAATCCTAGCACCGAAGGTATGGCACCTCCGTGATCTGCACACGTTCTGCTCGGTGACGTCCCACGAACTCATCCAGCTAAGGCCGAGGGAGAGTTTTGTCACCACAACGGTGTGGTGACAGTGAGGATGAAGTTACCGGCGCAAGGCTTCGCCTAAGCACTACGATGATATGACCGAGGTGTGTAACTATGGAGGGGGGCTACGCACACGGCTAAAACAATTGTCAACTTATGTGTTCTAGGGTGCCCCTGCCCCCGTATATAAAGGAGCAAGGGGGAGGCCGGCCGTCCCTCCTAAGGCGCGCCCCCAATAGGGGAATCCTACTAGGACTCCAAATCCTAGTAGGTTTCCACCTAAAGGGAGAGAGTGGGAAGGAAGGAAAGGGAGATGGGGAAGGCAAGGGGGGCCCCCTTTCCTTGTCCTATTCAGACTGAAGGGGAGGGGGCGCGCGGCCTGCCCTGGCCGGCCCCTCTCTCTCTCCACTAGGGCCCATCGAGGCCCATTAGTTCCCCGGGGGGTTCCGGTAACCCTCCGGCACTCTGGTTTTATTGGAAAGTTCCCCAGAACACTTCCGATGTCCGAATATAGTCGTCTAATATATCAATATATATGTCTCGACCATTTCGAGACTCCTCGTCATGTCCGTGATCACATCCGCGACTCTGAACAATCTTCGGTACATCATATCACATAAACTCGTCATACTAATCGTCATCGAACGTTAAGCGTGCGGACCCTACGGGTTCGAGAACTATGTAGACATGACCGAGACACATCTCTGGTCAATAACCAATAGTGGAACCTGGATGCTCATATTGGTTCCTACCTATTCTACGAAGATCTTTATTGGTCAAACCACATAACAACATACGTTGTTCCCTTTGTCATCGGTATGTTACTTGCCTGAGATTCGATCGTCCGTATCTCAATACCTAGTTCAATCTTGTTGCCTGCAAGTCTCTTTACTCGTTCTGTAATACTTCATCCCGTAACTAACTCATTAGTCACAATGCTTGCAAGGCTTATAGTGATGAGTATTACAGAGAGGCCCCAGAGATACCTCTCCGTAACATGGAGTGACAAATCCAAATCTCGATCTATGCCAACCCAACAAACACCTTCAGAGACACCTGTAGAGCACCTTTATAATAACCCATTTACATTGTGACGTTTGGTAGCACACAGAGTGTTCCTCCGGTATTCGGGAGTTGCATAATCTCATAGTCTGAGGAACTTGTATAAGTCATGAAGAAAGCAGTAGCAATGAAACTGACACGATCATAATGCTAAGCTAACGGATGGGTCATGTCCATCACTTCATTCTCCTAATGATGTGATCCCATTAATCAAATGACAACACATGTCAATGGTTAGGAAACATAACCATCTTTGATTAATGAGCTAGTCAAGTAGAGGCATACGAGGGACTATATGTTTTGTCTATGTATTCACACATGTACTAAGTTTCTGGTTAATACAATTCTAGCATGAATAATAAACATTTATCATGAATTAAAGAAATAAATAATAACTTTATTATTGCCTCTAGGGCATATTTCCTTCACAATCATCAAATTCACGGAAACCTAACACATCACATAATTTTTTTGGAATTGTGGAAACGCTAGCACCTAAATCACACAAAGCATGACGCTCATAATCTTTAATCTTAATCTTAATAGTAGGTTCCCACTCATCATAAAGTTTTCTAGGGATAGAAACTTCTAATTCAAGCTTTTCTTCAAAAGATTGCATCATAGCATCAACGATATGTTCAGTAAAAACTTTGTTTTGATTATAAGCATGAGGAGAATTCAACATGGATTGCAACAAGGAAATACAATAGGAGTCACATCAATCACTTTAAGATCTTCATCATTATTTTCACGAAAACTAGAAGAACACGCTTTTTCAAACAAATCTCGTTTAGCACGCATCTTAGCGGTTCTTTCTTTGCACTCATCAATGGAAACTCTCATGGCTTTGAGAGAATCATTAATATCATGCTTGGGTGGAATTGATCTAAGTTTCAAAGAATCAATATCGAGAGAAATTATATCCACGTTCCTAGCGAAATCATCAATCTTGAGAAATTTTTCTTCAATCAAAGCATTGAAATTCTTTTGCGAACTCATAAATTCTTTAACACTATTCTCAAAATCAAGGGGCATCTTATTAAAATTTCCATAAGAATTGTTGTAGGAATTACCATAATTATTAGAGGAATTACTAGGAAACAACCTAGGATTAAAATTACCTCTATATGCGTTATTACCAAAATTGTTCCTACCAACAAAATTCACATCCATAGATTCATTATTATTCTCAATCAAAGTGGACAAAGGCATATCATTAGGATCAATAAAAGCACTCTTGCTAGCGAATAATTTCATAAGTTCATCCATCTTTCCACTCAAAACATTAATCTCTTCAATTGCATGCACTTTTTTACTAGTGGGAGATCTTTCGGTATGCCATTGAGAATAATTAACCATAGTATTATCTAGGAGTTTAGTAGCCTCTCATAAATTATTTTTCGTAAAAGTGCCTCCCGCGGCCGAATCTAATACATTTCTAGAAGCAAAATTCAATCCGGCATAAAAAAATTGTATAATCATCCACAAATTCAAACCATGTGTAGGGCAATTTCATATCATCAATTTCATCCTCTCCCAAGATTGTGCAACATGTTCATGATCAAGTTGCCTAAAATTCATAATATTGTTCCTAAGGGAGATGATCTTAACGGGAGGAGAATACTTAGAGATAAAAGCGTCTTTACACTTGTTCCATGAATCAATACTATTTTTAGGCAAAGATGAAAACCAAGTTTTAGCATGATCTCTAAGTGAAAACAGAAATAGCTTCAATTTAACAATATCATTATCCACATCTTTCTTTCTTTGCATATCACACAAATCAACGAAATTGTTTAGATGGGATGCGGCATCTTCACTAGGAAAGCCAGAAAATTGATCTTTCATAACAAGATTCAGCAAAGCGGCATTAATTTCACAAGATTCCGCACTAGTGGCGGGAGCAATCGGAGTACTAATAAAATCATTTTGTAGATCGAAAACTTATATGATGGAAAATAGACCCGGGGGCCATAGGTTTCACTAGAGGCTTCTCTCAAGATAGAAAATAATACGGTGGGTGAACAAATTACTGTCGAGCAATTAATAGAAAAGCACAAAGTTATGAAGATATCTAAGGCAATGATCATGAATATAGGCATCACATCCGTGTCAAGTAGACCAAAACGATTCTGCATCTACTACTATTACTCCACACATCGACCGCTATCCAGCATGCATCTAGAGTATTAAGCTCATAAAGAACGGAGTAATGCATTAAGTATGATGACATGATGTAGAGGAATTAACTCAAGCAATATGATGAAAAGCCCATTATCCTCGATGGCAACAATACAATACGTGTCTTGCTGGCCCTACTGTCACTCGGAAAGGACACCGCAAGATTGGACCCAAAGCTAAGCACTTCTCCCATTGCAATAAAAACCAATCTAGTTGGCCAAACCAAACTGATAGTTCAAAGAGAATTACAAAGATATCAAATCATGCATATAAGAATTCAGAGAAGATTCAAATAATATTCATAGATAAATTGATCATAAATCCACAATTCATCGGATCTCGGCAAACACACCGCAAAAAAGTATTACATCGAATAGATCTCCAAGAACATCGAGGAGAACATGATATTGAGAATCAAAGGGAGAGAAGAAGCCATCTAGCTACTAGCTATGGGCCTGTAGGTCTGTGGTAAACTACTCACGCTTCGTCGGAAGGGCAATAGAGTTGATGTAGAAGCCCTCTGTGGTCGAATCCCCCTCTGGCGGGACGCTGGAAAAGGCCCCTAGATGGGATCTCAAGGGTACAGAAGGTTGCGGCGATGGAAAAGTGTTTTTGTGGATGCCCATGTTGGTTTCGGGATATGGGAATGTATAGGCGAAAGAACTAGGTCAGGAGGTGCACGAGGGGCCCACGAGGGTGGGGGCGTGCCCTACCCTCCTGGGCGCACCCTCCGTCCTTGTGGCTGCCTCGTAGCTCCTCCGACTTCATCTCCAAGTCTCCTGGTTGTCTTCTGGTCCAAGAAAAAATCATCGCGAAGGTTTCATTCCGTTTGGACTCTGTTTGGTATTCCTTTTTTGCAAACTCAAAAACAAGGAAAAAAATAGGAACTGGCACTGGGCTCTAGGTTAATAGGTTAGTCCCCAAAATAATATAAAATAGCATATTAATGCGTATAAAACATCCAAAACAAATAATATAATAGCATGGAACAATTAAAAATTACAGATACGTTGGAGACGTATCAGGACCACAGGCGGCTTCGCCAGCACCGCGCTACGTGCCAAGGGGCGCACCCTCTTGGAGCCAGCCGCTCTTTTCTCGCGCAAGTCGCTTGCACGTTAAGGGGGGGGGGGGTACCTTGAGCAATGCACCTCAAGGGCTCTTACCGGCCCTCGATCCCTCACCCCTGGCCTTGACCACGGCATCGTGACCTTGCATACCAACGGCAGCCGAGCCTCGCTCGAGAGCCTGGTCCCGAGGATGTAAAGCACCCAAGCAAGCGGGGGAGATGGAGTTGGCAGAAGTCCTGTGGGGGGGGGGGCTCCATCGGGAGAAGGGCATACCCTAGCATCACACAAGAAGCTCGCCCACGCGGCAAAGGAACCACCTCAAGCTCGCCAAGATAACTCGCCTTGCATGCGCAGGCGTGAACCTCATGATCAATGTTCGGTCCCTCGCGATCTCGCTCGAGCAAGGAAACTTCCCTTTCAGTCCCTCGGGAGCCGCTTGCGCGCCAAAGGGGACCTCCTGAGCATCGCGCCTCAGGGGCTCTTACCGGACCTCGGGCTGCTCACCTCCTCGCCTTGACCACGGCATCACGACCTGGCATACCAGCGACGGCTGAAGCTTTCCTTGGGACTGGGTCCTGCCGACGTAGAGCACTAAGCTACCACGAGAATGAAAGGGGGAACCATGCCAGGGCGAGAGACGCAAACACGACATCGAACTGGAAATGATAACATTAAAGTACGAGCGTCACAGATTTTGACATACCCCCACGGGGCCCGTCATGATTTTAGCGCGGGAATGAAGCAAAAGGCAAAACCTCCTAAAGAACCATGGCCTGGCAGCATCACCGGCGATGTCGGGATGGCGCTTCTCCTCCCCTAGGCCCAGGCACGGCTACGCGGCGGCTCGTAGCTGTCGTCGTCACTCGAGCCTGGCTCGGATGAAGCGCTGCTGCTGTCGGAGGGGTCGCGGACAAGGCCAAGGGCATGTTCACCGTCGGTGCCCTCGCCGCCTCGCCCACCCGCGCGGGATCCGCTGCCTCCGTCGCCTCCCCTGGGGCAGCATTTCAGGCGTCGGCCGTCCTCTCCGAAGACCTTGAAGAGGAGTGTCGAGGCCCCGTCGTAATCGAAGTGGATGGCGTGCCTCCCCTCCGAGTTACTGGCGCGGGTGATCGCGCCCCATCCCTGAGTCATGAAGACATCGCCGTAGTCGACGACCTCAACCTCTGCCTCTGAGGCTTGGCTGTAGCAGCCATTGTGCAGCAGCCACAACTCGACAGGCCCCCTCGGCGGTATCTCCCTCGCCAGGGACCACGGGAGCCGGATCCAGGTGCGCGGCAGCGTTGCCGCCCACACCACAAACTCGCGAGCCGTGCCTTCGGCATGGGTTTGCGGGCGGGGTGGCCGTACGACCACCGCTTGTTCTCCTCCGCGGCTCCATTCCTCACGACGCCCGCGGCCGCTCCCATGGGCGGGGCTTTGCGCGCCAGCATACGCGCGGACCGGGAAGCTCGGTGGGGCGCGTCCGTGCCAAGGCCGCGTTGCCATGGGCGCCCCGATGGCATCGTGAGAGCAATCACTCCTCTTCTTTTGCGGGAGCATCTCAGGTTTCATCTGAGGAGCTTTTCCCTTCTCGGCGGGCCGAGAACCTCCTCACTGGCGCCATGGATGCTCTAGCAAGACAGTGGAACGAAGGAGAAGGAGAAGCAAGAGGCGAGAAGATGAAGATGAGGCTAACCGCCAGCCTCTCACGCTCCGGGCAATGATGCCCTTTCTGCATGCGCCTAGGTGGAATTTGGATGGCCCATTTGTTAGGAGGGAGAGAGGAGGTGGGCACTAAAAGTGAACGGACGATCACCAACTGGGAACTTTAAAAGTAGGAAAGATTACGGCTATGATATACTCCCTCCATTTCAAAATATAGTGCATCCGCGTTTCCCGAGGTCTAACTTTGACCATAAATTTAACCAACGAGACCGACTGCGGCGGGAGAAAAAATTATATAATTGAAAAACTTCTTTTGAATACGAATTCACTGATATAATTTTTGTTCCCGCCGCAGTCGGTCTCGTTGGTTAAATTTATGGTCAAAGTTGAAGCACGGGAATAGAGGAAGCACTACATTTTGGAACGGAGGGAGTAGTAGTTTCAGTGATCCTTATCGTGCTTTATGAAATCTTCTCCCGACTCAAGTGAAAATGCAACACAAAGGAATGTAGTCATTTGAGTGATATACATGTTCCGCATCGACCCTGCTTTGTCTTCCATGTTTCGTCGGTCATCCTCTCATAGAGCTACATCGCCTTGTTAGGCCTCAGTTTAATCTACAGTGTCCTCGTCATCTGCAGCTGCCATAGACGCGGCAAGTGTGTCATCGGCGGCGCAGAGAACAGCGATCCTGGCCAGGGCCACCGGTGATGCAGGTGGATCGCGCCTTGACAGTAATGTCCGTGAACTGCGAAAGCTACACTGCTAGTCTACTACACATCCTGTCATGATCACAATCTCAACAGTTGCTATCGAAGCAGATTTTGAAGCAAGAGTAGGCAGATTTTGATGCAGCAAAATCAACTTGTTGCAGCTTGGAGTTAAGTTTGGAGTCTCAAGGAATAAAAACAACTGCACATCAGAGTTCAGAACGATTTTTTTGGAGACCTGAAAGAAGTTCAGAAAGGTCTTGGAGACCGCGATCTTATGTTTCACCATCGCAGGAAAATGCAGCAGGGCTAGCGATGGGAGAAGCCCATGCAAGAGTAGCAGGAAATTTTCTTTTGGTGAGCAAGTAGACGGCAAATGATAATGAGATCAACAACGTAATAAACCGCCTTGTTCTCTGAATTGTAGTTAAACAATGGACTGCTGGATAACCTTTACATAGGATCTTGCTGATGATAGGATATGTTGGGGGAGTGAATTGACAGTCTAAATTGGTTTGTCATGTGACATACCATCAGTTGCATCATATTTTCACAAGTACAGAGAGAATTTTGACCAACCTTAAAATTCACCAATCAGATCCAGCGAGCAATGCCTTGAAATTGGACCTTAAAATGGACACACTTTAAAATCAGGTTAGTTGGACAAATTTTGTAAGCGTCGCTTAAATTTGGTGTCCATTTAGACCTTCTAAGTTCCAGCTCATGAATTATATGATCTTGCAAAGATTGTACTTTATGCCGTGCAGATCAAGTTAGATGTTTATTTTCTACTTGAAATTGCACAAGTTGGTGGTTTCACTTCCAGCAGTATCAGAACCTCTGCGTTGGACTTGCCTAGCAGAGCACAACTGCATACTTTTCCGACTAGAGCACCAGAATGATTTAAGAAGTCATAGATGCATACAACAAACATATATACAGAAAGTTACTCAAATGCTTTGCACAAATTCAGGCCAACAATTTTTCATTCATAAATATCTGAAACTGATTACAGTATGACTTGGTAGTCGGTACATCAAGGACTTGATAGTCGGTACATTGAGGACCTGCTTAGCTCAAAGCTTCACCCGCACACACACAAGAGTTCACTAACCAATGTTACTCGTCAGAAACTGCAACTTTAACTCACCAAGACGCCAATGCCTAAGAATCCAATTCAGCCAAGATTAAGTTTACAAGAGAGTCAACACAGTCTCCAAACGCTAGGCAGCTCACAAGATTACTGTGTGTATCGACAAAGTTCAGTTCTACTCCTTTTTCCTGCTACAAGCCGGGTAGCAAACGGGCTTTTTGCATTTTGCAGCGAGTGCGTTTTACGCTCTGTCTCGTGCCGGAATTGCAGTACATGAGTTTCCTTTTTAGGCTCATCTGCTTCACTTTGATTATTGAAAATGCCCTTTATTTACTTAAACCCTTAACTTAGGACCAGGTGTGGATGTAGTGTAACTATGTCGTACACATTTTAACAAGGTTTTTGCTGCCTAGCTAGATGGAGACTGTGCTGACACTTTTGTAAAATTACTAATGACTGAAAGAGATTCAAAGAAACACTAGAAATCTTGGTGATTAAGTGCATAACCTAGAGATGCAAAGATTAAATGAAACTCATGTGTGAATGGTTTTGGAAAGTAAAAGACTAGCAAGGGCGTAATACCACTGGACTCAAGCAAGGAATTGGTTGCTTCCTTGGTGCTGCAACAGCAGTGACAGGCACTGGCGATTGGTTTTGCTTCGGAACCTTGCAGCTGAGCTCCCCCATCCCCCTTCTTGCGCGCAGAGTTGAAACTGCTGGAGTCATCTTCTTCACAGCAGTGGCAGGGGCAGGCAGTGGTGTAGAGCCGACGAAGGAGCAAGCCTTGGAAGCGACGGGGCGAGAGACCTTCACGGGCGCAGCAGCATTGGCAGCCTTGGAAGTCGGGCGCTTGCGGTGGTGGCAAGCGGGCTCCTCGTCTTCAGCCATCTGGCGTCCACGGGCACGGATGGCGCACCGGACACCAACGGGTTCAGTACCAGCAGCGGCCGGCAAGGTGGTGGCAGGCCCAGGGCGCGCGGCGATGGCAATA
This sequence comes from Aegilops speltoides, assembly GCA_021437245.1. NCBI lineage: Eukaryota > Viridiplantae > Streptophyta > Magnoliopsida > Poales > Poaceae > Aegilops > Aegilops speltoides. The sequence goes on from CM038145.1 coordinate 229,880,662, forward strand.
TCGCAGGCATGGAAAGCGGTGGACGCCGTCGGCGCCGGGCTAGGTTCTCCGTGGTTGACACCCTTGAGGTGGTGAACGAGTTGGCACCAGGCACGGACGGGATCAGCACGGGTGGCGGTGGCTGGAGCAGCGACATCAGATGCGCCCGTGGCGGCGTGGCGACGGGGACGCCCTCCATGGTGGATGCCGCAGCGGCGGAGTTCTTGGGCGGCTGCGGCGGCCTCCTTGGCGAGGCCGTCTTCCTCGAGATGGCGCTGGAAGTCGGCGTCCCAGCGGGCGAGAGACTCCCGGGACTCACCGGTGGCCTTGGCCAGGCTGTGCTTGGTCCAGTACTGGAGCACCCTCTCGAGGGCGCGAGAGGGCACCCGCATCTCAAGCGGGAGGGCTTGGGCGGCGGTCGGGCGATAGTCCCACGCCGGAGCGACGAGCACCTTGCCGTCGGCGCTACGGAGCTGGAGCACCTTCGCCGCCATCGATGGCGTGTCTAGGTTTGGAGATCGGGAAGGTGGGCGAGCAGATCGAATTGGAGCTGCTGCTCCCACCGCCGCTGCCTTTATTCAGTGGAGAGCTCCTAATTCTTGCCGAACTCGGATTGGGACTGTCGCCGGCTGAATTGGGACTGGGATCCAACTCAAGCTCGGCCGCGGCGCTCATTTCGTTTTTAACTGAAGAACAAATGGAACGTCTTCAGTTTCTCAGTCCACAAATAGGATTTCTTCAGTTAAAAACCTGGACGCCCCTGCATCCTATTGATGAATTTCTACTGTATAAAATAGGATGTAGAAGACAGAAAGAAAATTCATTGCCAATTTATCTTTAGGGAAATTCGGTGGTACAAAAATCATCTTAGTTTGTATTGTTCTTGAGCACAACCCAAAATGATGTGTATAAACCGCACAATTGTTTTTGTTAGGCAAATCCCATAAATTTCTGAACCTACTAAATTTGACCTCTACTGAATATTGCTTTTTTTAATCTCAAAATATGTTTCCTTCCTACACAAATTTTCCCTGCTACTAAATGTGCTTCCGAAAGAGAAGCCCAGCAAAAATGGTCACGTGTTCCAGCGCCCTCGGACGTCGAACACCCGTCATAGCTCTTCGTGTCGCAGGTTGCAGCTCCCTCTGGGCGGTTGCAGCAGGCCCCGCCGGTGGGCGCATCTCCCCCTGTCGTGGCTTGCATCGCTTCCAGTCGTCGGTTGTAGCACGACCCTTCAGAGCACTCGACGACAACGACAGATGAGGATGATGAGGGTGGGTGGCACACGGTCATGGTGTCTTCGTGCGCGAGGCAGGAGGGACTTGCCGTAGCTCTGCCCCCCCCCCCACCACCACCACACACACAATCATGACAGGGGGTATACACGTGTGCGACACATGACTGTGCGCATGGAGTGATGGCTGTCAACGCTAGTGAACTGTTAGGTGGGAGGTGTGAGACGAGCATGAGAGATGCGAGAGAAGATGAATGGCTGAGAGCATAATACTCTCTGCTTATAAGAGGACTAGTAAGCATGCACATTCAACACACGTTTCGACTAATATTACAAACTGTTGTGAGCATTAATATGTATAGAAATGATATTTTAATAGTACTAAAAAAAGAGAAACTGACTGTGTTAAATGAGTTTTAAGATATGTACAGTTTAGCTTGTACATTATAGTGAAGACACAACTAATCATCCTAGTATTTCTTATATGCTTATGCAATTCTCAACATAGCGAAAGCATACAAGGTGCAATACATGTCTAGACTATTATAAATTATATTTGCAGGTGCAAGGAAAATTCTAGAAACAACCAAAAAATTATCCAACTTCAAGACCCTATATAAAAGCTATAAGACAGAAACCTTTCCAATGCCGTAATGGGTCAATAATTAGATGTGCCTTTTCATAGCTCATGTAACACATGTGAATCTCAAATGTCCGCAGGAAAACAAAATCTCAACTCCAAATGAAAATTTCGACTCTGTCGGCGCATTTTCTCCGAGGTAGAGAAAAACAAAGTTGTTATGAGACAATTGCTCTCCTATTCTACATGATGAGAAAACCATGAGCCAATGAGTAACCACAAATAATATTGGAAAAATATGTACTCATGCAACTCAAATATTTTTTATCATGCACATTTGAATCAGTACTTAAGGTAAATATCAATCTAAGGTGTGAATATCATTATACAGAAAAATGTTGCAATGGGAAGTATTTGTTAAGTTTCTTCACGACAAGGGCAAAAAATTGAATTCCAAGAGTGTTAGAAGGGTCAGCTGGGGCAGGTGATGTAGGTTGATTGCACATTTGTTATGATAATTTCAAGTACGTTGATTGAATATCTTCATCCCGGGATCTTTTGTGAGACCATCTACAAACAACCGCAAATAGATGTTAGTATTAAGTATCTGTACTTACATAAGATGAAAATAATCAGACCAACATTTTTGACAAGATCGCATGTAGACCACATTTAATCACAATCACATGTACTTAATTTCCAGAAACAAAGCCAAATTACAGCCCGCAGCACATGTACTGACACACAATAATGGAAAAGCAAATCCATTATCATTAACTGTTGATAAAAACATAATTAGGTATCAACACTACTCCCAGATGATGACCATAGTACAAAAATAGGTTCATTGCTCAGAAATGTAGTCGGTATATAGGGAGGCTGAACATTCCAGCCCTAAACAATCAACACCGTGTGTTCATCAAAAGACTAACAACTCGGACAAATCAGCTCCAACATAGTCAATAGGCAATGCATATTCGATGTTTAAGTCACACTAACAGAAGAAATATGCATAAGGTAAATGGTTACTTGCAGATTTTCCTTTGCAATTATCAGAAGCAGATAACCCCAAGCATGATGGACTCACCATCCTTGGAATGGAAGAAAATGAATTGCAAAGAACCCCAAGCACGATGGACTCACCATCATTGTCCCATATGCCAGGCATAAAAAATTCAAATGATCATTTTGAGAAACATTTTCTCACCATTTCATTACCTAGAAAGCATTTTGAGAAAGATTCCTCTCTACGAATGATTTTTTTCTACACATAAAAAACAAAAACGATCAAAGAAAATTACCAAATGTACAATGGCAACAAATCATTCCATTTGTTACTTCCTTCAAAAGTTACATCATCGATTAGTAATCAATGGTGTTTGTTTCCAAGTTTTAGTTTGACAATTTGCATACACATATTCCACTTGATTTACGACAATAATATACAGTTTAAAATGTGGACAATTGAAGAAATGATGTACCTAATTGAGTAATCCAAGAGTAAGAACTTTAGCTCTAGTCTCGTCAGCTTCGCATATTAATTTACAATCATGTGATTAACTGCTTCCTTTCCGAGTCCAGTCCATACCATAGAAACGAAATGGTTTAGTTATCTGATGATAATCAACATAATCCATCTCTCAACGCTTTGTCTATTTTTATTAACCTGGTGTTCTAAACGTAACTTAAATGCAAGTTGTATCCAGAAATATGAGAGGGATGGATGCCTGAGCTCTCTCAGCGATTTGAACTTTTCAGCCGTTGGATCTCTCCCTTGATGCGTTTCTGGCCGTCCGATCCCCCTCCCGAACGCCCTCGACCGTCGGATAAAAAATGAGATGCAACGCCCTCTCCAGCGTGCCACCGCCTGTAATTTTGCTGCCCCGCCGAGGGCATTTTGGTCATTCCGCATACATGGGTATAAAAGGGCCCCGCTCCTGTGGGATGACCTAGCCCCCCCCCGCGCGCCTCCTCTCCCCTCCCCTCCCACGCGCCTCCTCTCCTCCTTCCCCGCCGCCGCCCGGCCTCCTCCTTCCACCCCTCCGGCCAGCTCCTCTCCCGCCCGCGCCGCCTCCTCCTCCCCACCAGCGCCTCCCTCTCCTCCTTCCCCGCCGTCCCGCCCTGCCCGCCATGGCTGCCTACCCCGTCCCCGTCGCCGAGGAGGAGCTCGCGCTCGGGGAGGACGAGGAGACGGCCGCCTCCGGGGAGCAGCAGAAGGAGGAGGGGCACGCGGCGGCAGCGGAGGGAGGACGAGGAGCACGGCGGTGGCGGCGGCGGGGAGCAGCAGCGGTAGGCCAAGGTGGGCACCCGCCCGCACTCGCGCCGCCGCCGTCGCCCCCTCTCCTCTTCCTCCCGCCCGTGCCTCACCGTGGCTTCCTCCCGGCTCCTCGTCCGCGGCCTCGACGGCGCCCCCGTGCTCCACCTCGAGGCGCGCTACGTGCTCTCCTGCGACACCGGCCGCCGCATCTATGTCTTCACCGAGAACGGCACGCGTCCCTCACCCGTGTAGACAGGACTCCTCCTCTTCGCTACCTCGAGGGCACGGAGATGCTGACGGAGAAGCCCAGCTGGGTTCGCCATGACGGCCTGCAGATCTTCTCCATCAACATCCAGCCGAGCGGCCTCCGCTTCGCCACGGGAGGTGGTGACCAGAAGGTTGATTTCCCCCCTCTTGCTAATTTTTCTCGCTTGATTTGAGCTCTGTAGACCGGGTATTCGGCTTGGGTGTGCCAAGCTCGTTCTCTGCATTAGCCTGCGAGGTTCGGTGTTGTTGTTTCCGGCTCAGGGGAGTAGTGCCAGGCTCAGTTCTTTCCAGCCATGAATTTTGGCGTTGAGGCCAAGTGTGGATGGAAATAGTACAAATCAGTGTGTAGTAGCGCTTGCTCATTCTGTATATTGTTCCGTGCATAAGCATGTGAGGTTCAGTGTTGTAGCGGTAATCGTTGCTCATTTTACATGGCGTTCTCTGCATAAGCTTGTGAGGTTCAGTGTTGTCGTTTCCGGCTTACAAGAATCTGTGTGGTTGTGTGTCTCAATTGGTGCTGCTTCTCATTGTTGTCCTCGACTGAAGTTAGTTTTTGCTGTAGTACTAGGAACCTGTTATTTGGTGGCACTCTTTGGTCAAGCTTGAAATTTTTTGGGGCTCAAGCCTACCGTTCTTATGATGGTAACTGGGCCATTTTTCTTACTAATGGAAGGTAGTTAATAGAAAGTTATGGTTCATGATTTATTTACTGAAATAGCCGACTGACAGTTAAATTTTTTGGTAGGATGTTTGTTTGACGATGCAGATATATTGGTTGGATTCTGCAGTGTTGATGTTGTTAACTTCTTGTTGTGTCAGAGTAGGAGGCAGAGAGGGAGATGGGGTGGTAAGAAGAGAGGGTGAGGAAGGAGGAAGAGGAGACCCTCCCGGCACTCATGGTGGTCGCCAAGATCCCAGCGGGGATGGCAGTCCAACATGCTCTGTGTTGTTCTAAATGTGAGATGCCACCACCATGTTTTAGTAGCTCACATCTATCTGTATTCATTTGACTGAACTTGTGTTAAAACAAGAATACTGATAACCTGGCCATCTTTATAATAAGAATAGGGTTGATGTATCTGCAGAATATATGAAGAATATTGCATGTGCAGAATACATATATGTTACTGCATCTACATTGAGACAGAACACTTTTGACACATTTGTAAAGCATCTACATTGATAACCTGGCCATCACAGAATACCTAAATTTGATGAATATATTATATGCCTTCAGTACCAGCTTAGGGGAAGTACGCTGTCGAATCTCTTGCTCCTGGGTGCTGCTAGATCCTGTGTTACTAAATGTTCTTTTCCATTTAAGGTAATAAAATATCCACCTGCATTCATGTTAGTGTTAGCATTGCCTGCCACTTATTCTTTTGCATCTTTCTTTTTTCATTGGCCATGTATCAATAATGCTTATTTTTGCTGCGACACTGGATAAACGTAAATGTGTTTAGCTCATTTGCATCGATAAGATTGCCATGCGATACTATGTGTTGTGGTTGAATTATACTGAGTCCAACCTATCTTTGTGCTGCAGGTGCAAGGCCTGGATAGGAGGTCCGGTGGGTCTGCGACAGGCTGGCGATGCTTGAAGACGCAGTTGAGCTGCAGCCTCCTGCCCGCGGCGACAACACCGAGCAGCTCGCCATGCTGGAAGGGAAGATTAAGGAGCTATCGGAGAAAAATGAGCAAGGTTTGTAGTCCCATAAAAGCTGATATTGTCATGCTCCTTAGTCATGTGTTCTTAAAAGAAAGGGATTTTGCATGGACATATGGAACCAAAAATCTTGAACCTGACACCATTCATTTTTTATCATGGGTGCTGCTAGATCTTGTGTAACTGAATGTTCTTTTCCATTCAAGGTAATAAAGTATCCATCTGTATTCATGTCAGTGTTAGCATTGCTGAAAGAAAGAAAAGGCCCTTTTGATTCTTGCAGTACCCAGGATCAAAATGTATTTAAAATCAATTTGTTCGGGCTGAGCTCCATTCTATATTATGCGAGCCATTTCTTCATTTCAATATGATGCTATCTTTTTTCATTTCTTTTGGTCTAGGACAAAGGGTATGTGGATGTTTCTGTTCAGATAAAATACTGAATTAGATGCAATCTTCGAGAAATAATTACGCCCTTCCACTATTCCTATCTTTGTTTTGTTATTTTTGCTATTTCAGAGAACGGGATACACCACCTTGATGAAAATATATTTACCTAAAGATTTTATTTGTTTGGATACAACTTCTGAATTCAAAAGCAAAACATGGATGTCGTGATAATGGTGGAAGAAACACTCTTAATTATATATCATATCTCATCAGTCATGAATATTTGAGTTTTTTTTCTTTTAGTATCTCAGTCGTGTAGTCATCACTAAGAAAGATTAACGTATGTAGTTTTTTATAATTTGGACAGCCAAAACATGAGAAGGTGGGGTTTCATTCTGTACCCCTGATATTACGCACAATCATATATGTATGTTTCTCCCGTGGCCACGGCCTGGGGTGAGGAGATATCGATTAGGCTAGCCCGGACCTTCACGGACTTGGATATGGGGCTACAGATCGTAGACCTGGTAATATTTTTTTTTTTTGCAAATTGTGCTTGCAGTAGACTTTAGAGCTGAGCTAGATGGTCTCGCATCCACGCTGATCTATGAAAATATTAGGTATCAATCAAACTTGACTGTTTATGTTCTGAATGATGCAAATGTTGACCACCACATTTGGTAGGTTCATGCGAGCACTAAAATAATTGTGATGATCTCGAAAAATTTCTGAGCAATGTCATTGGTATTCATTTATTAGTTTGTTTAGGTCTGTGTTTGTGGCAACTAATTTTATATGTCTCCCTCAACATTATAGATTGCTTTGTTGCACAAAAGTCCATGCACTGTCTTACAAATAATGGTTGGTTGTTCTAAAAATATAGATTCTAAATTCCATTTGTCTTTGACTTCTTAATTTAACCTATGTGCATGTTCTTATGACAATGATGCGATGTGTGAAATTTGTTTGACTTTTTGTATGATTAGATTTTGAGGGAAACACCGCCTGCCAAAAAGCCAACCAGCCGAGCTAGCCACACTGTGAAAGGGCGAGCAACAACAACCTGATATACATCAGTCGACAATGAAGGTATGTGTATATACAGTGTGTAGCAGCGCTGTCATCTCAGACTTCCTGTTTAAGCTTGATGCATTCTCTTATAACTGCCCTATGATATGTGATATTTGTTTGATATCGAAGAAAGGCATGTGCCCATATTATTTCTCTTATAACTGCAGATTTTATGCTCTTCCATTTTGTATTTAGTCGAGTGATGTATGTAACGCTTGTGTGGACTAGAATGGATAACTTCTCCTATTTTTTTATGGAAATAGGCAACACATTGTAGGTTTTATTGGTCCATGACAATGGTGTACCCATGTTTTATCTATACAATGTTAAACAGTTCTTATTTGTACCTTCTGCAAGCTGGTGCAATTATTGTCAATAACATTGCCAGTTCAACGGTTGTCATCATGCAAAAAGTGGGCTCATTTGTTTGCTGTTTCATGGCTGGGTATGTCATGTTAGTAAGCACAATGCCAAATGTAGAATAAAAACATTGGAATTGAACTGGAAAATCTTTTAAAGGAAATCAGATAGATCCATTTGAACTAAATTTGAAAAATACAACTTCCATTGGCTTTGACTGAATAGCAGTAGACCCAGCCATGGCTAGCCATAATAGGTTCACTTAACAGCAGAAAACTATGTTCTTGTTTGTCAATTGGGCCAGAGTAGCATACAAATTTGTCGGTTGGTGCTTCCATGACTTAGAACAAGGAATGACTATTGCTATTCCCTGCCCTATGATCGTTGCTTACTACTCCCTCAGTATCATAATATAAGATGTTTTTTAGGCTCAATCTAAGCCTCACAAACATCTTATATTTTGATACAGAGGTAGTATTCTATTGCCATGGTTTGTTGTTTGTCATCTAAAAATGGATTCGTATGGATAAAATATAAGAGTCTTTTAATTTGCATCGAATTAGGACACTTGGTTCGTGATTTGTCTTCCTGTGTCCATGGTTGTTTTAGACATTAGTCTTGGTTTGTTGACGACCAAAGGCATTGCCAGGTTTGCATGTAGGCCTCTAGGGTGCTTAATAAGTTTCTTGAGATGTATATGCATGAAGGAGCACACTGTTGATTAATTTACCTTGTATACTATATACTGATTAATTTACCTTGTGTTTCTCCCTCCTGGGCAAGTTTTCTATCGCATACGTTAAGTATGAGAGTGCTCTTTCTGCGTTGGATCCAAAAGAGGAGGGGTCCCATCACAAAGATTCTGCCATTGAAGCATCTGAAAAGCCTGAGAGGTGCTTTAAATCATTGACCGATATTATTGGGACTATCACATTCTCACAAAATGACTGCTGTGAAAAAATTGGTAGTGATAATTCTGCTCAAAGAACATCTCAGTCATTTGACGAACATGAAAAGGTAGTTCTCAGATCTTAGTTATCTGGTTATGGCTTGATCTAAGTTATGCATATATTATTGGGTCAGTTTGTAGTGTTATCAAAGTAGTTTATAAATAAGAAACATGCCGAACCAATTTTCCCAACCTATATAATGTACCTAAAATAGCTGTAAGATGAAGAACTGCATTGTTTGGCTTCTGGCTGTTGGTAGCTGGTGCTCCTGGTGGTCCCAGAATAAATGCCTGACAAGCACACTAATGGTCAAATTCAATAGGGTGGAAGATAATTTTAGGTCTGGTATGAAGTGAGTACTTCAGATGGTACAGGATGCCAGTCCAGGGTCACTGTTTGATCTTGCCAATCATTTTAGATGTGGGTTCTGATATTTCCCTTCTTGGGATTATGTATGTGTATTTTATCTGGCTACATTTACATATTATGCTTTCGATTTGAATGTGTTTTTTACTTTCTCCTTATAAATAAAGCACCTCTTGTCACTTTCTAGCTAGAGCATAGTTGAAGCATGCGCCAAAAGTGTATTTACTTTGTCTCTTCTGTTATGCTTGAACTCAGGCGCACACAAGGATCTCTTCTCCACGATGCCAGTGGCCAGCGCACAGGGTCTCTGCTCGACCGTATCCTGGCAAGCAAGGTAGATCATGTACAGGTTGCTGCTCTGGATCTATCTTCGTACCATGATCATGTAGAATACACAAAACTAGGGTTTCTATTTTATTTATGCTGAACAGAAGGTGGCTTGACACTTTATTTCTAGCTAGAGCACTCTTTTCTACAAAACATATTTGATCTGACTTAAAAACATGACTACAATGCCATACTGTTATTAGCCATCATCTAAATGCTACTCCCTCCGTCCGGAAATACTTGTCGGAGAAATGGATAAATATGGATGTATCTAGAACTAAAATACATCTAGATACATCCATTCCTACGACAAGTATTTTCGGACGGAGGGAGTACATCATAGCAGTGGAAAATATATTAGTCTGTCTGATGTTTAGTGCCTTGTGGGTTGCCTATCGCCACTTCGATTACACCATTGTGTTGTGCCAGTTGTTTTTCGTAGGTCAGGTATGTCTATTCTTTATTTTGAGTGACCACTGCACACTCCTAATTGGCATTTTCAGATTGTAAAACAAAGAGAAATATGTTCCTCAAACTTCTTTGGTTAGAATCAGTAGTTTCGGTGCTTTTCTAATTTCATTGATTACCGCTGATGGCAGTAGCATCTTAGGCTGCCAGCTCTACAGATTATATAGTAACGATGCATGGTAGATCGGCAAACTAGGTCCATCCCTCTCTCTCGGTTGTGAGATTTTTTCCAAGAGTTGCTCTGCTCTAGGTTGCTCTCCTATGGCATGCTCTGTTTCAGTTTAGTTAGAACACTAGATCATGTACTCCAGGAGCCCAACCACACACACATACGGCTTGATTGATTTCTTTATATACTAGCAGCAGTACGTGTACGTGCGTGTCTCCTTGTCTTCCTTCTCTCCATGGATTGATTGGTCCCCTTACTTGTTTTCTTTGAATCGGAGCAACAGGAATCCTCCATGGATGAGGACGACCACCGGTACCTACACAATGATGCCGACGCCCCGCACATGGCCGAGTTGGATGGAACAACGATGCCTTGGTCGCTCGCCGTGGTCACGGGTGGCCTCCTCCGTTGCTCCCCATTCGATCTGGCGATTGCATGGTATTTCGAAGAACTCTTTTAATGGGGCATTGTATGATGTGCTATGGAAGTAAAGGATTAAGTTTGAGGCCTTCCCTTATATCTAGGAAAAAAAATCATTGTTATGCATTATTCTTAGTGGCAATGCTTCTGCAAATCAACTTATTCTAGATGCTGGTGTCGTAATGGTGGTTCACCCCTTACATGTTGGATAATTCTATATTTTTTAGAAAGAATAAAAAGATTTTATGGATCTGTTTAGGAACTACTCCCTCCGTAAACTTATAAATTAATCTTGAGTTTGCTGAGGTACTCTCTTGATCTATTAATTGTATTGCTGGTCTAGAGAAAGCTGCCAGGCCAGGCACAAGCAGAGAGCTCTGTATCACTGATCCATAAGAAGCTGGTGATGGAAAATCTCAGTGGTGAGCCATTTGAGGTATTATCGACCAACACATATGTCTAGCATTGTACATATCCCTTTTCTGTAATAAGAAATGGTCTTTCCTTCGGAGAGAGACGTGTCCAAGTCGGCTCATTTAGAAATTAGAATATCTGGAATGGAAGAAAACATAAATTTGTTTGACATATAATTTCTTATTTATTTATACATGCACAATCTCATATTTCAAGCTTTTATGTCGTATTTGAAGCTTGTAACGATATGTACACCCGAAACTTTTTTTTTGGGATATACTCCCAGACTTCTTAAATTGGTGTACACCTTTTCCTTGAACCATGTACGCCTTCTTGCAGCAAATGTCTGTTTTTGTTTCCTCCTTTCTTTATCCTAGGAAAAGATAAAACATTCCGTCTCTGCTAATATTAGCGCACCCTTTTTAGTCCGGGCTCTGTGCTAATATTGCCAGATTTAAGTATGATGTTTTATTTGTAAATGTTTGACTGCCTGCTTTCATATGAACGCCTGGCTGCTTGCTAGATTGGTGATTGTTTGCTTTGAACCGGTTATTGTATAGATATTCATGGCTGCCTGTATTAGAATGATTCAGTAGGAGATTGTTTATTTTCTCCATGGGAATACTACCTGCTAGCATGTATACATTTTATTTGATGCATCGCTATATTGATAGTACACTAGGTACCTCCTGAAGTACTGGAGTGTTCACCTTGCATAGTTGGATGGTTTAGGTGTATGGCTTAGAATCAAACTGAATTGTGATGATTTTAAGATGATGGATGGGTATTCACATGATAGATGACCATGGCTAAAAAATTAAGTAAATGTACAACTGTTGTATAAGTTTGGATTTAGGATGACAAATGCAGAACTTCTATAGATATGTATGCTAGCAAGTGTGATTGGTGATGGCTATGAGGTGTCTGCACTTGGGTACTGTTGTTTTATGGCAGCCGATATGTTATAAAATCAAGCAGTTATTTTAGACTGTTGTTTTATGGCAGCAGCACCGGAAGCTCGAGGCTCAAGTACCCCTTCTGGTAGCACTGGGCTGCCTTCCTGAAGCAACATCGGCTAAGCTCCCGACACTGATTCTAAGTTCGACCACACCGAGGAAGCACTGGACCTTCATCCTTGCGTCTGTGCACCTCTGGGAAGGAGACGACCCGAGGTAAGGCGCCTTCATCTTTGTTTGTTTATTATATTGGAGATGCCCTGTTCTAATGGTAATAGATGATATTTCTGCGGTTAGATGTCAGGGCATGTTCAGAATCCTTTTTTGGGTGTAAGTACCATATGGGGTTCCTTGGCAATCCTTCAGGATTTTGCTATTCCTGTAGTTGTTTGTCTGGACTCTGGAGAGGCATGTACATATGCAGATTGCCTAGGATTAAGGATAACCGACATTGATAGAATATTCTGTGTATATCTGGTAACAGTAAAGTCACAACAATGTTAGTCATATTATACAGTTCATTTCAGAAGGTTAATTTATGAAACGGGACGAAGGGCCTCAAGCGGTTAACACCACTTCACTGGAAAGTGGAATGGTGTGTTCTGAAGTTTATTTTGTGCCGAGTTTGATGTGCCTAAATTGTAATATGTGATATGTACTTTGATTGGAAAATTCACGAGGTTAAAGATTTGCATTGCCTTTGGTGTTGAAACGTGCATTGATTACATACTTCAGGGCGTGCTTCTTACCGATTTAGCATTACCTGCTTGACAAAAGGTTAGGACCGGCACCCTCGCGCCAAGGCGCGTTGCCGATCTAGTCTTGGTATCGTCCATGGCTGGATTCTGAGTTTCATGACAATCCTCTCAACGGTGAACCAAGAACCATACACCCATAAGGAACATGGAGATCCATGACAGAGGCCATGTGGTGAACATGTACCACTTTGATCACAATGTTGTACATATTGCTACATAAATTGCTATACAGAAACAATATGCACTACATTTTTCAAATCATTCAAGTACACTTTAGTAAAAAAAATCATTTTCAGTCTAACAAAGTACATTTTGCACTGCATTACTTGGCCATTTGTACATATTTTTACCTGTCTAATCATTAGGGTAACAAAATACAGTTGTGCAGATATTTGATTTGATCAAATCTTACCTTCTGGTGCAAGTAGACTGCAAATATTTCTCTTAGCCACTATTATAGCAAACTTTCAACAAAAGAGTGTATTTCAATGTGTCAGGTGCAACGCTATTTCGATGCAGCGCTAGTTAAAGTCCTTAATCAATAGCACACTGTAATGTTACAAATGTCAATATAAAATCCAATGAATATGTAGGAGCGTCACAACCATGAATATGCAGGATGCAAGTTGGCAACTATCATGAATATGTAGGAGCGTCACAACATAAAAGGTGCTGTAGTGGCTCATGGAGGAAATCTGAAGAAGATAATCATTTTGGTTTAGAAAAGAGGCCAATATGAATATAATCATTTTTGGTTCAAAAAAAAGAGGCGAAATCTTGAGGAGAATATTATCGAATGCAAGGAGGATGAAGAATTGCATAAGCTTATCACAAGATTTAACATAGGTAGCCAATGTGGTCATTTTGGTTCAGAAGCTAGCCTCAAGCTTCTAATCCAGAGCTTTGCATACATTTACAAATAAAATATGAATAGTAATGCTAAGTGGCTAGTCATGTGAAAATATGGAAGATGGTAGAAGATACAACACATGATTGCAGATAATTTTGTTGTTTATGAGGGCCAAAATTCTAAGCAAGCACAAACTGTGCACATGGTGTGTCAGAACGGCAGGAGCAAAAATTCATCAGTGGTCAGAGTCACCCAGCCACCCAGGCGCATCTACTCTTCCCTTGAACATTCTCCAGTGTCGCAGCTACAACAACCACGGAAACGTCGGTGTCCTTCTCCACCGCCTCACCTGCATCCTTCCCATGCTTCAGTGCAACTGACCAAGACCATCTCCTCTCTTTCCTAACATCGGATGCCTGGACAAGGAGCGAGTACATGTAGGATTTTGAGGAGCAAGGCACGCTGAGCAAACAAGGTTATATAGAGTACAAATTTAATATCTGGCATATTACCTCTTATATTTCTGAAGCAAGGAATCACAAACAAAAAGTATAGATAATCTTTGGCAAATATAAGATCACTGAAGCAATGCATGAATATGGCTATTGGAGCATACACATCATACACTACTCCCTGCAGCCGGTTGTCCAGTCCATATCCTAGTATATGCTTAAAGTAGCCACTCTTGCAAAAATAAGGACAAAAAAGGTGATTGGTGAGTGCTTTGCTAGATTGTAAAAATTATGCATCGCAACGGAAAGTGAAATTGTAATGAGATGAAAATGGACTTAGATGAGAGGACGAAAGTAAGATGCAAATAAGAGTGAAATAAAAGAGAACCTTCTCTGTAGTTGCAAATGGTTCCTCTGTTCAGTAGTGCTTTTAGGGTCGTAACAACCCAACAAAAACTCCCAGACTTCCTCTTTGATATTTGGGTGGACACTCTGTTCGCATAACCAAAATAAAGACAATGTCCTGGTTCAATTAATCTGAGCAGTCACAACATGTGCATAGAGGTAGTATATATGCTCCAAGGGTTATTAACAAAAGCAAAGAAAATGGGCAGTTGTTAAGAAGAAGACAAAATGCAAGGTTGAAAGGGTAGAAAATAGTGTGAAGGGATGCACCTCCAGGGAGTAAAGAACTGACACTGACAAGAATACGTGAAGTAGTCCCTTCAGGGACATTCGGTAAAAAAATTGAGAATACGTGGAGTAGGCTATGTAGCAGAGTGTATTTACCACTAATCAAGCAAGCATGCTTCAGAGTCTACCCACTGAATCTTGTATCAGTTGGAGAAACAAACTGTTGGAGCCAGAATGTCGAAGTATGCTCTGTGCAAAATGCAAATTTCTACAAGTTTTATTTTTCATGAATAATTATCTATTGATTGTATATGTAACATTATCCACTGCCCAGACCCTTTTTTAAAAAACGGTCAACAGTCCTGAATGTTATTTGTAGCAGTTTGACTACAGGTGTTGTCACACATGATACATGACATTTACCCTACCCGTGGGTGTGAGATCAATACAATATGTTGCTAAGCTAATTACACTGCTAGTGATGAAGGATAGATAGATATAGTTCACCCCACGTTGTACTCTCATGATCATTCCAGCCGCGTCTAGGCAACCCTCCTCGTTGAACAACAGCTTCCATCTCCTTGGACTCAGCGTGCGGCAAGGCTGCCAAGGACAAGAAGGAAATCAATATAAACCAATTGATGACCAATACACGCCGGTCGTTAATCTCTCTCTCTCTCTCTCTCTCTATCTAATCAGCTTTGGGGACTCTCAAATTTCATATGCATACATAGGGATTTATGCTTCTGTTGTAATTGGATAGCATAGATGTCCAGATGGGAACAATTCATAATGCAGAAAACGAATAGGTGGGTTGAAGAAAGGACAGAAGTTGAGGGGATCGCGTGCGTGCCTTAGGCTTGAAGTGCGACTTGGGGGCCGAGGGAGTCCTGGATTCGGGGGTTCTCAGATGTCCGGCCTATTCGATATGGGCCGGACTGATGAGCCGTGAAGATAAAGTGGAAGACTATCCCCCGTGTCCGGATAGGACTCCTGTGTGTGTGGACGGCAAGTTTGGTGTCCGGATGTGCTATTTCCATCTTCTGTAAACCGACTCTGTACAACCCTAGGTCCCTCCGGTGTGTATATAAACCCGAGGGTTTAGTCCGTAGAGGCTATCAGAATAATCATAGGCTAGACAGCTAGGGTTTAGCCATTACGATCTCGAGGTAGATCAACTCTTGTAACCCCTATACTCATTGAATACAATCAAGAAGGACATAGGGTTTTACCTCCTTTAAGAGGACCCGGACCTGGGTAAACATCGTGTCCTCATTGTCCCTTGTTACCATTGATCCTTAGACTCATAGCTTGCCCCCCCCCCTACTCAAGGTCTGCCGGTTTTGACACCGATATTGGTGCTTTCATTGAGAGCTCTGTTGTGTAGTCACAAAAAGCAATCTATGGCTCGCCTTGTCATCAACAACGACATCACTTCTGGAAGGAGCCTAACTTCAGGATAGATCCTCCAGTTCGGCAATTTCACCGTGGGTGCCTGCATGGCCCTTAAGCCGACAGCGTCCCCCATGATCGCCAAACACCACCCCTGCATCGGTCTCGAATATTCCGAAAATATGGATCCGGTGGACATCTCGTCCTTAAATGAGCTGCTAGATCGCATCGCCGCCCTGGGGGTTTCAACTGACTATGATCGGATCGGGCTTAAACCCGACCAGAGGGAAATCAATCTCCCACCGATCACTCACCTGGTAGCGGTCGTCGAGGAACGAGCCGATAACGCTTCTTCTCCTAAATTAAAAACCAGATATGTTCAGGTCTCTGAACCCCTTGAGGTGGATACCCTTGCTTCGGATGGGACTTCGCATCCCCCAAATTCAGGGTCGGACATAGGGTCCGGGGAGCACTTGGATCCTCCCGGACCCAAAATGGTGATCTCGGAGATTTTGCAAGCTCCAGACACAAATTTGGGTCGGGATTCAAGTTTTAGCCCACCCACCCACCCACCACAATCAATACTCTACAAGTAATTCAGGCCCTCCAGACATATATGACCTGATGTATATATGGCAGCAACCTCAGGAAATGGTCCATCACTTTTGGGCCAGGTTCCTACTTGTCAAAAACAAGATTAAAGATTGCTGCGATGATGATGCAGTCTCGGTCTTTCATCGCAATTGTACCGACGAGGGAATCCGGAATGCCCTCGACCGCCGTCGCATACAGAGTTTCGCAGAACTATTGCATGTAGTATGGAAGTACTGTGCGATGGAAAGCACATGGAAGGCCCAGAAAACCCAACTGGAACCTGCTGCCTTTAAGCAGTATACTGTCCGGGCTAAACGGATACACCCTTACGAGGCATCCGACCATAAGTCCATCGGCAGAAAAAACAAACCCTTTACGGGACACAAGTCCATTCTTGAAGAACTCCTCGACAAGCCCTGTCTGATACATGTGACTCCAAGCATAGACTCAACTCATAACTTCTGAGCATGTTGGGTACTCCGGCATGTATCTAAGAGTGGGGAGGCCATCCTCACCACCGCCACTCCAGAGAGGCATTTTTCGGAGGAGGATGATTTTTACATCCTCACGATCTTCGAACTTTCTCTTCAAATAATCAGCGTAAAAGGGCACTTCGCGACCTCGCCGAGGTCCACCAAGTAACCGCAACGAGCCCATGGAATGACGCGGCAATAACCTTCACCGCCACCGACGAACCAAAGGTCTGATCAGTTCGAGCACCCGCCGCTCTAGTACTAAACCCCATTGTGGATGGCTTCCGACTCACCAAAGTGATCATGGACGGCGGAAGTGGGCTTAAACTCATCTACAAGGACACACTCGACAAAATGCAGGTTGATAGAACACGCATCGAGCAAAGCAGTACCACCTTTCGAGGCATCATCCCTAGTCGAGAAGCACGATGCTCTGGGAGAATTGAATTGGTTGTATTTGGCACGCCTAAAGATTACTGGTCCGAAGAGTTGCTCTTCTACGTGGTTCCCTTCAGTAGCGGATATCACGCCATTCTCGGGCGGGACGCTTTCTCACGCTTCCAAGCTATACCCCATTATGGGTACATGAAGCTTAAAATGCCAGGGCCCAATGGAGTAATCACAATTTAAAGTGACCCGGATAAAGCACTCTGTGCTGAAAACAAAACCGCATCCTTGGCCCTTGAGGCACTATCCGAAACCTTAGCGGCTGAAGCACTAACCACCCTGCGATCCACGATGGACAAGGATGATGTGATTCTCGATAAGTGACCTAAATCCACCTCTTTCAAGTGATCAGATGAAATAGTTAAATTTCAAGTGCACCCGACGGACCCCAATAAAATATCGTCCATCGGTGCACAGCTGGATCCGTTGGTAGACGCCGCCTTACGCGGGTTCCTGCGCAAAAATTGGGATATCTCCGCCTGGCACCCTTCGGACATGCCCGGGATCCCACGCACAGTGGCCGAACACAACCTCAACATAATCAAAGGGTTCAAACCAGTCAAGCAAATGCTGCGGCGATTTTTCGAACCCAAACGACCAGCTATATGGGGGAGGAGCTAGACAAACTGCTCGAGGTCGGGTTCATCAGAGAAATCAAACACCCGAATTGGCTAGCCAACTTTGTCATGGTGCCGAAGAAGGACAAATCCTGGCGCCTTTGTGTCGATTTCAAAGACCTCAATAAGGCTTGCCCTAAAGATCCTTTCCCGTTGCCACGCATTGACCAGATCATCGATGCGACCGCAGGACACGACTCATTGTGTTTCCTCGATGCTTACTCCGGATACGATCAGATTAAAATGAAGGAATCTGACTAGGCCGCAACGATGTTCATCACCCCGTATGGCCCTTTCTGTTTAACACTACGCCTTTTGGGCTTAAAAACGCTGGTGTCACTTACCAACGCGTTATTCAAACATGCTTAAAAAAACAATTCGGCAAGACAGTCGAAGCATATGTGGACAACGTGATCATCAAAACCAAACACGTCGAATCATTGGTGGACGATTTTCGCCTCACCTTCGACAACCTCCGAACATACGTTATACGGCTCAACCCGGAAAATTGTGTCTTTGGTGTCCCAGCCGGAAAGCTACTAGGGTTCATTGTTTCCCATAGAGGAATCGAAGCAAATCCAGCTAATATTAGAGCCTTGTCGCGATTGGCTACACCAACAGACCTAAAGCAGGTCCAAAAGCTAGCAGGGTGCGTGGCGGCTTTGAGCTGCTTTATCTCCAGATTAGGAGAAAAAGCATTGCCACTTTACAGACTGCTTAGATGCACCGACAACTTTGAATGGACGGAAGCGGCCACAGCCGGATTGGAAGAAATAAAAACCTTACTAGCAGGCAACCCAATCCTAGATGCCCCAGGTGTTGGCGAGCCTATGTTGATTTATATCTCCGCAACTCACCAGGTATTAAGCGTTTTACTCGTCATCGAGCAAGGGGAAGAGGACATAAATTCCCCATCCAAAAGCCAGTCTATTGTGTATCGGAGGTCCTCACACCATGCAAATCCCGATACGCTCACTACCAAAAGATAGCTTACATGGTCTTTATGGCATCCCGAAAACTCTGACACTATTTTCAAGAGTGTTCGATCACAGTGGCATCTGAAGTACCACTTAACGACATTATCAATAATAGGGATGCCACCGGCCACATAGCTAAATGGGCCATTGAGCTCTTACCGTTCGAAATAACATACAAGCCATGCCGAGCTATTAAATCTCAAGTGCTGGCCGACTTCGTCGCCGACTGGATGGAAGCCGAGCTCCCTAAAGAGTACAGTTTATACTCCAACTAGATCATGTACTTCGACAGCTCTAAAATGCTAGCCCTGGGGGCTGGCATCATCTTGACTTCCGCTACGGGGGACACGGTCCGCTACGTGTTGCAAATCATGTATACGGACTCCAATAATGCAGCCGAATACGAGGCGCTTCTATGTGGTCTCCGCATGGATGTCTCCATGGGTATACAACGCCTAGAGGTGCACGGCGACTCAAACCTCGCAATATCTCAGGTAAATGGAGAGTTCAATGCAAAAGATCCAAAAATGGCGGCATATCGAAACACCGTATTAAAAATATCGGCTGGTTCAAAGGGCTTGAATTTCAACATGTCGCTTGAGACAGTAACCAGGCAGCCGACATCCTCGCTTGCTTGGGCGCCAAGCGCGACCCCGTCCCGCCTAATACCTTTGTGGAAAGGTTCTTTAAGCCATCCATGGTATGGCAGGGCGAGAGCGGAGACGCCAGTACGGACTAGGTCACACACCTTGCAGCCGAACACAACATAGATATCATCGGGGGTTCGGATGCCAAAATTACACCCTTTTCTCATGAGATCATGGCCGTTATTGCTCCATGGAACGAACCTTTCCTGGCCTACCTTAATAGGCAGGAGCTTCCTGATGATCAAAATGTGGCCCGTCACATAGTTTGACGTTCTAAAGCCTACAAAGTTCATGAAGGTGAACTGTACAAGAACAACACTACCGGAGTTCTCCAAAGGTGCATCTCTGAAGAGGAGGGGTGGCAGCTCTTGGAGGAAATACATGCTGGTCTGGGCGGTCATCATGCCGCAGGTCAGGACCTCGTAAGAAATGCATTCCGGACAGGTTTCTTCTGGCCAACGGCCCGAGCAGACGCACAAGCCCTTGTCCAACGTTGTGTGGGCTGTCAGCTTTTCGCCAATCAAAGGCATATGCCTCCCACTGCCTTAAGAACAATCCCCATCACTTGGCCCTTTGCGATCTGGGGGCTTGATATGGTCGGACTCCTTAAAGGGGGCCACAAAAAGAAATATTTACTGGTGATGGTGGATAAATTCACTAAATGTATAGAGGCCAAACCAGTAAAAATAGCTGAAGCAGGGCTAATGATTGACTTTATATCCAGTGTGGTACACCGCTATGGTGTCCCGCATAGCATCATCACTGATAATGGCTCCAATTTTACAGCTGATGAGGTGAAAAAATGGTGTGCTAACTTGGGAATTAAACTCGACTATGCATTCATCTAGCACCCTCAAACAAACGGTCAGGTTGAACGGGCCAATGGCCTGATAATGAGCGACATTAAGCCCAGACTGGTGCGCTCCTTACGGGAATCAGATAAGCACTGGGTTGAGGGACTCGATTCCGTACTCTGGGGGCTGCGGACTACGCCTAATCGAACGACCAGATACACACCTTTCTTCATGGTGTACAGCGCAGAAGTTGTCTTGCCCTGTGACATTATTCATGACTCACCTCGAGTGCACATGTACGAAGAGCGAGAAGCCGAGCTCGATCGGCAGGATGACCTAGATGGCCTTGAAGAGGATAGTGATATTGCAAAAGCCCGTTCCACATTTTATTAACAAAAGGCCAGGCGATACCAAAGTAGAGAAGTGCAGGCCAAGACATATAACATCGGCGACCTCGTCTTACTCTCCCGGAGAAGAAGAAGGATAAGCTCAAACCAAAATGGGAGGGCCCCTTGATCATAGATGAAGTTCTCATAGGAGGACCCTATCGCCTTCGTAATGCATCAGATAATCACCTTGAGCCGAATCCATGGAACGTTGCTCGGCTCCGACGATTCTATGGATAGTTCAGTCACACTCTTTTTATTTTTTACTTTGACTAGTGTAGCAACCACGATCCCAATGGACCGAAGTCTCTGTGCTTAAGTGTCATCCCTGGATCGGTAATGCTGACACACACAGTACTCGAGGAATTATAACAGAGTTCAATCACACACTTATTACATCAAGTCCTCATAAAGAGTATGATTACACAAAAATATCATGGTTGAAGGCCATCTAAACTAAATAACCGCGGAAGCTTCGAAGGTAAATGAGTCCATAACCTCCAATGGCATAGCTGAGTGCATGCCAATGACCTATCGCACCTTATTCGTCTGAGTAGTCTGCAACATCAGACGTTGCAGCCGTGTAGGTCAGCACATTAAATATGCTGGCAGAGTTACACTGTAAAGCGATGAATGCAAGAACTATGTCTACATGCAATATTTGGCTGGTGGAGGCTCTAAGTTTATGATTTTGCATAAAGCTAGTTTTCCCCTACAACAAAGGAATAAATTTAATTTAAACTACTCCCAAGTTGTACCAATATTTGAGAAGGTTCCTCCAACTCAAATCCCAATTAAACAAATATCATCATTAAACCCAATTTAGTTAATTAAAGAGTGATGAGATCAACAATAATATCCAATTCCAAATACTCAAGATGTCCATAACCGGGGACATGGCTAACCATGATTAGTTTATACACTCTACAGAGGTTGCACACTTTTCCCCACAAGACTCGACCGCATCCATGACCGGAAGATCGAGACATAGTCTTTCTGAAAGCATTAAATGTCTACTCCGGGCAGACCGGTACACCTACTTTCCCACTACATCTGCTAGTCCACCTCTTCGAGAGCTCATACTACTTACTCAACTATGCCAGAGCCCATAATGGCTGGTGGCTGCACACGGAAGATTCTAGGCATGAAATATCATATGATCCCTTTGAGCCTGGGTGGCGAACCGAGGGAAAAATCACACGGGTACTCCGGGATTTCCCTAATGGACAAACACTGGATTCTTCAGGTGCCCCAACCAATCCACCTAGATGTGTATTAAAGTTGCCACCTTAATGTTATCCAAGATTATAACTCTCATAACTTCCATGTGAATCATGATCCAATCCCCGTCTACGAGCATGGCTAAGCAATAATAAAGCATAACATATATTCCCGGGGTGATCAAAAGGTATTAGGTTCCTACCTCAAGTACTACAACCAAACACATGTTCCCAATCCTACTCATGCAAATAATTGAGGGGCAATACTAATGCATAGTAAAAGCTGGGTATAGAAGGGTATAATCAAAGTGTAACTTGCCTTGCTGACGATCTACAAACTCTAGGGATTCGTAGTACCAAGCTTCGCACTCCAGGTAATCTAGCGTAGACAAACAGTAGCATACATAAGCAATCACTCAAACGAAACAGAGAGAAAACGAGAAAAGATCCAAATCAAACACGAAACAAGCAATGCCTAAACTAAACAGAAAACAAAACCTAACAGCATTATTTTCATGTGAGTTAGATCTTAACAGTAGGTACATGTGATTAGCTACGATTTGCAAAAAGAAACAACTCAAACGGAGTTACAAAACTCAAGATACAAACAAAACAAGATCGTTTACTAATCTGAACTAAACTCAAATTTTATATTGTCAAAATCATGTTTAAGTTGGTTAACTAGAAAGAAGAGATTGTTACAAAGATTTAGGCGTTTGTTTCATCTAATTTGGATAAACGAGCAAAACGTTACGCTAGTTTTAAGATCAGGGGCTAAATCGCAAGAAAATATTCGCGGATAGTTCCCTGAACGAAAATAAAACTAAAAATAAAAATCTACCGAACGATTGTTTGCTAACAGAACTAAACGAACGAATTCGTTTGTTAAAACAAACGAACGGGTGAACGTTTACTAATTAAGCTAAAACAAAAACGAAAAACCGAACTAAACCTAAACCAATCTAAAAAAATAAAAACCGAGAAAACCGAACGGTTTTATACCGTTTAGCCGGAAAAGACCGGCAGTGAGATCCGGCGGCTCCAGTGACGGCGGCGGCGGCGAGGTGAGGCGAGACGGCGGCGCGGGCAGAGGCGGCAGCAGAAGCAAGCATGATAACAAAGAAAGGCGGCGGCGACGGCTCGACGCAGGCGGCGGCGGTGGTTGGCGGTGCAGCGATGAGGAGAGTAGGGGCGGCAGCGGTGGCCTTATAAAGGGGGTCCCGGGCCCAGTTCGGTCAGGAACGTGATTTTTTTATTTTTTTAAATAATTTTCTCACGGAAGAAAAAATCCTAATAAAATATAAAAAATTCTAAAAATTCCAGAAACAATTTTCACCGTCCAAACCTAATATTTAGGACAAGATGAACATTTTTCTGGACTAAAATGCAATTTTAAAAAAATGCAAGTTTTTCTCGAATTCAAATAAAATAGAAATAAAATAATAATTTGATTTCAACATTTCTTCTCTATTATTTCTCTTAGGTATTGAGGAAGTCATTTTATCCCCTCTCATTTATTTTTATTGTTGGAAATAATTGGAGAGAAATTATTAAAATCAAATTGATCCTCTTTTCAAATTTGAAATAAATTCAAATATGAAAATTTTGTGAAACCTCCAACTCTCTCCTTGGGTCCTTGAGTTGCTTAAGATTTTTAGGATCGCAACAAAATGCAAATAAAATATGATATGCATATGATGATCTATGTATTAAAAAAACACCGAAATTGAAAATTGGGATGTTACAAACCTACCCCCCTTAAGATGAATCTCGCCCTCGAGATTTGGGTTGGTCAACAAAAAGGTTTGGGTGGTCCTTGCGAAGATCTTCTCGCTCCCAGGTGGCTTCCTCTTCGGTATGGTGGCTCCACTGTACTTTGCAAAACTTGATAACCTTGCTGCGTGTAACTCGATTGGAAAACTCGAGAATCTTGACTGGCTTTTCTTCGTAGGTCAAATCACTATCCAACTGAGTTGCTTCCAGTGGGACTGTATCTCTCAGAGGAATATCGGCCATCTCTGCGTGGCACTTCTTCAACTGGGAAACGTGAAACACATCATGAACTCCTGACAATCCTTTGGGCAATTCCAACTTGTACGCAACTTCTCCCATGCATTCCAAAATTTTGTAGGGTCCCACAAAACATGGTGCTAGCTTTCCCTTGACTACGAAATGTTTTACTCCTTGAAGTGGGGACACACGAAGATATGCTCTATCTCCAACTTCAGAGGCTACCTCCTTGCGTTTAGTATCTGCATAACTCTTCTGCCTGGACTGGGCTACCTTGAGTCTGTCTCGAATCAGCTTAACCTTCTCCTCAGAATCTCTGATTAATTCTGGTCCGAACAATTATCAATCTCCAACTTCATCCCACGATAACGGTGTCCTGCACCTCCTTCTGTACAAGGCTTTGAAGGGGGCCATCTTCAAACTGGCTTGATAAGTGTTGTTATAAGAGAACTCTGCATAGGGCAAATTGTCATCCCGACTAGATCCATAATCTAGCGCACAAGCTCTCAACATGTCCTCCAGAATCTGATTGACTCTCTTGGTCTGTCCATCTGTCTGTGGATGAAAGGCTGTACTGAACTCTAGCCTGGTACCCAAAGTTTCATGCAACTAATTCCAAAACTTTGAAGTAAACTGTGTTCCTCTATCTGATACAATAGTCTTCGTAACTCCATGTGGACATACGATCCTGGTCATGTATATCTTCGCCAACTTAGCACTGGTATAAGTTGTCTTCATAGGGACGAAATGGGCTACTTTCGTCAAATGATAAACTACAACCCAGATAGAGTCATTGCCTGAACGAGTCCTTGGTAATCTAGTGATAAAATCCATGCCAAGTTAATCCCACTTCCACTCGGGTATAGGCAACGGCTGTAGTAATCCTGCTAGCTTCTGATGCTCTGCCTTAACTGTCTGACATACATCACATACTTCTACATACTCGGAAATATCCTTCTTCATTCCTGTCCACCAGAAACTTTCCTTTAAATCCCGACACATCTTGGTGTTTCCTGGGTGAATCGAGTAAGGTGAATCATGAGCCTTCTGAAGAATCAACTTCCTGATCTCAGGGTCATTAGGCACATCTATGCGATCCTCAAACCATAAAGTGTCATGCTCATCCTCACGAAATCCTTTAGCCTTTCCTTTAGTCATCCATTCCTTTATCTCAACAATCTCCTTGTCCGTCTTCTAGGCTTCTCTGATCTTACCCAGCAAAGTGGACTGAATTTCCAATGCTGCAACATAACCTCTCGAAACTATCTCAAAGCATAGCTCTCGAAGGTCGTCTGCTAACTCCTTAAGCAATCCTCCAGTTATGAGCGTGTTAACTTGACTCTTGCGGCTCAACACATCTGGTACGACATTGGCCTTTCCTGGATGATAATGCAATCTCATATCATAATCCTTTATGAGCTCCAGCCATCTCCTTTGCCTGAGGTTCAACTCCTTCTGCGTGAAGATGTATTACAAACTCGTGTGATCCGTGTATACATCACAACGGTTTCCGATGAGAAAATGTCTCCATGTCTTGAGTGCATGCACTACAGCTGCTAACTCCAAATCATGCGTAGCATAATTCAACTCATGAAGTCGAAGCTGTCGTGAGGCATATGAAACAACTCTTCCGTCCTGCATAAGCACTCCTCCAAGTCCTCGACATGAACCGTCGCAAGACACTTGGAAATCCTTGTGTTGGTCTAGGAGAATCAGCACTGGGGCTGTAAACAAACATTTCTTCAACTCCTGAAAACTGGCCTCACAATCCTCAGTCCATTTAAACTTGGTGTCCTTCTTCAATAACTCCATCATGGGCTTCGCAATCTTGGTAAAATTCTCAATAAACCTTCGATAATAACCTGCGAGTCCAAGAAAACTTTTGATCTCTCCCACTGAGGTGGGTGCCAACCATTTAGTGACAGAACCAACCTTGGTAGGGTCTACTGCTATTCCTTCTCCAGATATAACATGTCCGAGAAAGCCAACTTCCTTCAACCAAAATTTGCATTTGCTGAACTTGGCATACAACTGATGTTCCCTGAGCTTCTCGAGAACCATACGCAAATGCTCCTTATGCTCTTCCTCATTCTTCGAGTAGACCAAAATGTCATCAATGAACACCATGACGAATTTATCTAGAAACTCCATGAACACCTTGTTCATCATACTCATGAAATAGGCAGGGGCGTTAGTCAAACCAAATGACATAACTGCATACTCATATAGCCCATACCTTGTGGTAATAGCTGTCTTGGGTATATCTTGTTCTCGGATCTTCAACTGGTGATAACCTGATCAAAGATCGATCTTGGAGAAAACTTTAGCTCCTTGCAGCTGGTCAAACAAATCATTGATCATCGGCAGAGGGTATTTGTTCTTCATCACCTCATTCAGCACACGATAATCAATGACCATCCTCAAAGATCCATCCTTCTTCTCAACTAGAAGCACTGGGTCTCCCCAAGGTGATGAACTTGGTCGAATATAACCTTTCTCCAGTAACTCCTTAATCTGCTTCTTAATTTCCTCCAAATCCTTTGCAGGCATCCAATACGGTCTCTTTGATATTGGTCCGGTGTCTGGCAATAACTCAATCAAAAACTCAATATCTCGATCTGGTGGCATGCCTAGTAACTCTTCTGGAAATACATCGGGATAATCCTTCACCACTGGTACTTCCTCCTGAACAACTCCTGATAAGGAATTCACCTGAGTCCTCCTCGGCGCATGCCTGGATACATACTTGATCCTCTTTCCTCCTGGGGTGGTGAGAAGAATTGATTTATTGGCGCAATCGATGTTTCACTCATACTTGGATAGCCAATCCATGCCTAGTATCACATCCAATCCTTGTGACTCCAGAACAATCAGGTCGGTCGGGAAAACATGTCTACCTATGGTTACTAGCAACTGATAGCATCCCCTACTAGCCATATACTCTGCTCCTGGGGAACTTACTAACATAGGTGACTTAAGGGCTACTGTTGGCAACTTATACTTATCCACAAATCCCCTTGATATGAATGAATGAGATGCACCAGTATCAAAAATAACAAGTGCTGTAAATGCATTAATAAAAAACTTACTGACAACTGCGTCGGGTTGATCCTCAATCTCCTCCACACTGATGTGGTTCACCTGACCTTTGGTGAAGGGGTTGGGCTTCTTTGCAGAACCTCCATTGCCATTTCCATTCTTTGCTTCAGGACAATCAGTGGCATAATGTCCAGTCTTCCAGCACTTGAAACACGTAATGTGGCTCATATCTCTCTTGGCTGGCATTGCGGGGTTGGAATGGTTCTGGCTGCTGCTTCCTCCATTCCCATTGCCATTCTTGGGGCCACTGTGGTTGTGCGAACTTCCTCCATTGTGCGTATGTCCTCCATGGTTATGGCCTCCATGGTTGTGAGTATGTCCTCCCGAGTATGGGGAATAGCGGGGCTTCTGCTGAGATCCAGAGGTTTACCTCCCTTGTCCATACTTCCTCTTGCAATTGTCAATCTATTGCTGCTTGCCTTCTATCATGAGGGCCCTGTCTACCAACTCCCGGTAGTTGTTGAAAGTTGCCACCATCAACTGCATACTCAGCTCATCATTAAGTCCCTCAAGAAACTTCTCCTGCTTCGCGGCATCTGTGGCCACATCTTCTGGGGCATAACGGGCTAACTTATTAAACTCATCCACATACTGTCCCACTATATGACCTCCTTGGTGCAAGTTGCGAAACTCGCGCTTCTTCATGCTCATAGCTCCTGCTAAAACATGGGCGGTGTGGAAAGCCAGCTGAAACTGATCCCATGTGACTGTATCAATGGGGTAAGTGGTGGTCAAGTTCTCCCACCAAGATGATTCGGGTCCATCAAGCTGATGTGCGGCAAAGCGCACCCTCTCCGCATCTGTGCATCCTATAGTGGTCAGCTCTACTTCTAGTCTTGCAGAGCCAATCATCTGCAACAATCGGCTCGGTGTTGCTAGAGAACACCGGTGGATTCAATCTTAGAAAATGGGCTAGGTTGTCAACAGGGGGTGGTGGCGGTGGGTTGTTGTTGTTGTTGCTGCCTTGGTCTGGTTCTGAACTAGCATCTGCATCAAGGCATTCTGCTGCTGGATCAACTGAGTGAGCTCCGGTGGGAACATGAATCCATTGTCACGTCTCGGAGGCATCTGATGGGTTAGAAGTGGTGAGAAAATAGTATAGAATAAGGTCTAAGAGAGATTCACTACCCATATGCACATGAGACAAACACAATCAATTCGCTTTATTCAATATCAAACAAGGTTCACACAAATGATCTAAACTACGATTACAAACTCGATTGATTCTAACTACTTGGAAGAATACTACTAGTACCATGGTGGTCCTCTAGAAATTTTGATCAGAGGAAGACTCCATAATATCTGCTCCAGCTTCGTCAATGTAGTCGTCATCACTGTCATCATTTGCATCACTGTCCGTGTCGGTGTCGTCCAAGATGATGTAATCCTCCGAACGGATCTCCTTTGCTGGTTCTCGCTTATGGTTCTCCACGGGTAGTCCTAGGTTCCTCTTCAAATCTTCATGCTTCTCCAGTAGTACGACAATTTCTCCCTCATATCCATTGCGTGTAAACTTGAGTTCCTCTTCTAGCTTGATGTTCTTCCTCATCAGCTTCTTGATCTTCTTCATGTTGAAGCGTAGTTGATTCTCCTGTCGACGAATGTGATCACCCATCTCCTAAATGTAAGCTGCAATAGATCCATCCTTCCTGGTTCGAATCATCTCCCATTCTTTGTCTCAGCGTCCGCATATTTGATAAATGGTGTTTTCCAGCTCCTTGTGATACACCTCACATATGCGTCCAAAAGTGATGTGGGCTTCCATGCTCTTTCCCAAACTCCAGCTTGGTACATCCAGGTAGAAATCAATAGGCTCCGTTGTTGGCGCAAATGTCCTCCCAGGTACCCAAACTTTGATCTTTCAGCGCTCCTCTTCCGGTAAAGTTGCAGAGAAAGTCCTAGTGAAGCTTGGTAGTCCGATGTTCAAGTACTTAGTGACTTCCTTCAAGTGTCGTTCGAAAGGGGTGTCGTCATCCGGCCGAGTGAACTTGTTCCTGGGGTCTGCCATCTATAGAGTAGAAATAGAGGAGAATTAGAAATGAGCAAAGAAGAGAAATCTTGTGGATTATTCTAGTGGTCGCATCCTACAGTCAGCATGTGCTCTAATACCATCTTGTAGCAACCACGATCCCAACGGACCGAAGTCTCTGTGCTTAAGTGTCATCCCTGATTTGGTAATGCTGACACACACAGTACTCGAGGAATTATAACAGAGTTCAATCACACACTTATTACATCGAGTCCTCATAAAGATTATGATTACACAAAAATATCATGGCTGAAGGCCATCTAAACTAAATAACTGCGGAAGCTTCGAAGGTAAATGAGTCCATCAACTCCAACGGCATAGCTGAGTGCATGACAATGACCTACCGCACCTTATTCGTCGTCTGAGTAGTCTGCAACATTATACGTTGTAGCTGTGTAGGTCAGCACATTGAATATGCTGGCAGAATTACACTATAAAGTGATGAATGCAAGAACTATGTCTACATGCAATATTTGGCTGGTGGAGGCTCTAAGTTTATGTTTTTGCATAAAGCTAGTTTTTCCCTACAACAAAGGAATAAATTTAATTTAAATTACTCCCAAGTTGTACCAATATTTGAGAAGGTTCCTCCAACTCAAATCCCAATTAAACAAATATCATCATTAAACCCAATTCAATTAATTAAAGAGTGATGAGATCAGCAATAATATCCAATTCCAGATACTCAAGATGTCCATAACCGGGGACACGGCTAACCATGATTAGTTTATACACTCTGCAGAGGTTGTGCACTTTTCCCCACAAGACTCGACCGCATCCATGATCGAAAGATCGAGACATAGTCTTTCTGAAGCATTATCTCTCTACTCCGGGCAGACCGGTACACCTACTTTCCCACTACATCATCTAGTCCACCTTTTTGAGATCTCATACAACTTACTCAACTATGTCAGAGCCCATAATGGCGTGTGGCTGCACACGGAAGTTTCTAGGCATGAAATATCATATGACCCCTTTGAGCCTGGGTGATGAACTGAGGGAAAAATCACACGGGTACTCCCGGATTTCCCTAATGGACAAACACTGGATTCTCCAGGTGCCCCAACCAATCCACCCAGATGTGTATTAAAGTTGTCATCTTAATGTTATCCGAAATTAATAACTCTCATAACTTCCATGTGAATCACGATCCAATCCCCATCTACGAGGATGGCTAAGCAATAATAGTGCATAAAGTATATTCCCGGGGTGATCAAAAGGTATCAGGTTCTGACCTTTAGTACTACAACCAAAAACATGTTCCCAATCCTACTCACGCAAATAATTGAGGGGCAATACTAATGCATAGTAAAAACTAGTTATAGAAGAGTATCATCAAAGTGTAACTTACCTTGCTGACTATCTGCAAACTCTAGGGATTCGTAGTAATAAGCTTCGCACTTCGGGTAATCTAGCATAGACAAACAGTAGCATACATAAGCAATCACTCAATGAAACAGAGAGAAAACAAGAAATCGAACACGAAACAAGCAACGTCTAAACTAAATAGAAAACAAAACCTAACAACATTTATTTTCATTTGAGTTATATTTTAACAGTAGGTACATGTGATTAGCTAGAATTTGCAAAAAGAAACAACTTAAACGGAGTTACGAAACTCAAGATACGAACGAAACAAGATCGTTTACTAATCTGAACTAAACTCAAATTTTAAATTATCCAAATCATGTTCAAGTTGGTTAACTGGAAAGAAGAGATCATTATAAATATTTAGGCGTTGGTTTCATCTAATTTGGATAAATGAGCAGAAAGTTACGCTAGTTTTAAGATCAGGGGCTAAATCGCGATAAAATTATTCACGGATAGGTCCCTGACCGAAAATAAAACTAAAAAGAAAAATCTACCGACCGAACGTTCGCTAATAGAACTAAACGGACGAACAGGTGAACGTTTACTAATTAAGCTAAAACAAAAACGAAAAACCGATCTAAACCTAAACCGATCT
This sequence comes from Aegilops speltoides, assembly GCA_021437245.1. NCBI lineage: Eukaryota > Viridiplantae > Streptophyta > Magnoliopsida > Poales > Poaceae > Aegilops > Aegilops speltoides. The sequence goes on from CM038145.1 coordinate 229,911,880, forward strand.
AAAAAAATTAAAACTGGGAAAACCGAACGGTTTTATACCGTTTAGCCGGAAAAGACCGGCGGCGAGATCCGGCAGCTCTGGCGATGGGCATCGGCGGCGGGGCGAGGCAAGGCGAGGCGAGACGACGGCAGGGCGTTGTCTTGGCAGCGTCTTGGCAGCGCAACGCAGCGCAGCAGCAACAAAGAAGCGGCGGTGGCGCCTGGGTCGGCGTGGCGGCGGTCGGGCGGTGGCCTTATAAAGGGGGTCCTGGCCTTGCTTGGGCAGGGGGCGACGGGAGGCGGGGTCTTACCCAGACTCCTCGTCGGAGTCCGGCGTCCGCACGGGCGTGGCGAGGCGGCGCGCGAGCTGGGCCGGCCGGGCCTCCGTCCCAGTTCGGTCCGGAACGTGTTTTTTTGTGAAACCTCCAACTCTCTCCTTGGGTCCTTGACTTGCGTAAGATTTCTAGGATCACAACAAAATGCAAATAAGATATGATATGCATATGATGATCTATGTATAACATCCAAATTGAAAATTGGGATGTTACAACTAGGTTCCTCTTTCTCCTCTACTTCTTGTTTTTTTCCTTTTTATTCCCCAGGGTATGTTCGGATCTACCGAACTGTCAGAGGTACACATATTTAAATGTATACACCCCACTATAACTGGGGGCTTCTTTGACGAAGCTTATTAAAGGAATAAGTGGTCGGCAAGCAACGACAAAACGTTTACATTTACATAATTCTTCTGAACAAATACGAGATAGGCTGCCCGTAATTCGGACTCAAGCCTATACATGCATAATTAAGCATGCCGACCCGAAGGAAAGGAATCCTTAACGGAACTATTTTACCTAGAATATGTTTCTTCTGTTAAATAGTAATATAACATACCTCCCCGAACAAATTTTGTCTGTTCGAGCAATATGACCGGATTGCCTGGTTTTCGGACATACCGAATGCTTATTACATTCTAACATGGTATCCAGAAATACTCAAACTTCTTGGTTCGGAGGTTGAAGCCGAAGGCCTGTGATGACAAATTTCGACAGGTTCGGTTGGAGATAAGTTCGATGATAAAGTACATTGGTACATGAAATCAAATGCCTACTCTTTATCTATGTCATCTATACGACTGGTTAAGCAACAATTTTCTTGCAAATATTTTGCAGCTATCATCACTTGGTCATATACAAAGTTCACGGGAATCTCTTTCCCGTCCAGTCCCTGAGGTCCAACTCGAGCCATATGATTCGAATCGAGCCCGGTGTAGTGCGTTTTCACCATTGCCCATGCCTCTCGTGCACCTTCCCGGCATGCAATTTGAGGTGTCCCAAATGTGGGCGGGATAGATTTCGGCCGAGCGCATGGGTGTTTAGGTGCCCACGGCGTATGAATGCTTCTCGGAGGCGGTTGAGACTGGCGTCTTGGTGAAGTTACAAACCTACCCCGGTTTAGACCTTTGGACATCGGGCCGATAGGCTACACGGTCCAGAGTCAGGACAGTAATTTCCTACCACCAAACATTAGTCTCGCGCGGTTTCGGGTGACCAAAGGCCTATTTGGCGCTTCATTCAATATTTGGGAGCAGAAGCATTAACGTTTTTGGTTCTCTTGAATTGAACTTTCAGGATTTGTCAAACTTCACAAATCTTTACTCTTGAAATCCTAAAGCTACGATTATTTTGGAATGGAGGGGGTACATTTGAATATACATTGTACACGAGTATATATTAAAAAAATATGCAACTTACCTCAGTTCATGCATGGTTCCAGATATAATCTCCTTGGTTGCAAAAAAAAGTTTGACATGCGTATGAATATATATAGCATGTTCAAACGCACAACAAAGATTGATGCCCCCTTTTACATCTGATTTACAAATGCCATTTTCTCGGGTTTGAATAGATGAATGCACTTCCTATGAATTCGAATCTTCGAAACCCCCTTTATGTTGAATTCGACATGTATTCTATTTCGTAGCTAGCAATTTGGAATGTATCCATGCAAGTGACAAATGTATAAAGTGCTTCACACTAACAACATGGAGTGCACTAATTGATATTTATATATGAATTGCAAAAGCATCCATTTCCTGTATTTCAAACAACTCTCACTCTATGGATCGATAATATGAAATAAACACATGCACATGCTAGAATTCAATGGAGTATGGGTGTCTGATAGACCGATTTTCGTCCATACGCAATTTGCGAAATTCATGATCTCATCCAAAACTAATAATGCCATTTATATTTTAATTTAATGCGTAGAACCTCCTTTTACAAGTAGATGCACTATGCTTCGGCCCGTTCTCACAAACGCGTTATATATCTCTCTATCTAATGCATAAGTGCACACACTTTGTATGCATCAACATGTCTCTTTCACACATGCTCACAATCTCTCTCGGGGTGTCGGGATGTCTCACGCACATGCTCTCTCGGTTTCTCTCTCTCTTTTTCTGACTACTATGGCTATGTTTGGATCCATGGGTTGGAGTTAGTTTGGGTTAGTTTGGACTCAACTAACCCAAAAAGATCCAAACAGGAGGGTTAGTTTGGGTTAGATGCATCTAACCCATCCAAAAAAACTAACCCATCCAAGAGGTGCTTATTTGTGTTAGTTCTTCTTGGGACCACTAAAAACACTTTTTTCTCTCGCTCTCCCCGCAGCAGATCCCTCCCCACTTCCTCAAAGCTTCCCGTCCTCTCCCTCCCTCCCTCTCGCACCGCCCGTGAAGGTGCCTTGCCGTATCCGCGCTCCATCTAGCCCTGCCATCCAAACACCTCTTTACTTAGAGTTAGTTCAGGGTTAGTTTAGGATTAGAATCTAACTCTAACCTCTAACTGAGTTAGAGTATCCAAACAGGGCCTATGTACCACTCTTTTCACTAATCTCAGTTGGAAAACACTATTTCTCTCACATGCATATATACACACGCATGGTCTCTACTAGCCCTCTATACGCACATATATGTGCCTACGTGTCTCCCACACATTATCTTTAGGCCTCTCTACACACATTGCCCCCGACACACCTCTCTCTTAGTAGTTGGCGATATGATTTCATCATATCATTCGGTAGGATATCCCCGATCGTTAGGCTGGATGGTATCTGAGGCAAAGTTTTACCCTAGTTCGCACCCTTGCGCTTGAAGAAAAAGCCTACTCCCGGCATCAGATATTAGTGATAGGGTGTGTACAAAGTACACGTGAATACCAGGCATTGTGCGTGTGTGTATACTATCGACGAACTAGCCCCCAAGCTTCTATAACATACTAGGGGCCTAGGGTTACAAATCATATATAGTCGGCTTATCACCAGTGGGGATAGAGTCCTCCGCGACTCTGGTAGCTTCATGTTGTACGCCGAGTCCTCCACATGGGTCTTCGTATAACGCGTCTCAGTCCAACCTATATGTGGCGCAGGATGGAACCGACCCATGAGTCTTCATGTTGACCCACCACAACTAGAAATGATGTGCCCACCACACCACACACGCAATCGGACACTAAGAAAATAAGCATATACAATTGTACAATGTTATACATGAAAGTTAATTGCATGGTGCATCCAAAAATATTTGTTCTGCATTGTGAGTTTATATATTCTCCTAAAATATTAGTCACGGGAAAGAGAAACGAAGGGCATATATCTCCTTGTCTCCACCGGACACCCCCTCTTTCTACACCACTTTCACGTACGCACACAAACTATCACTCGCCCCTCTAAAAGTATGCATTCCCACGACACATTCACGTGTGACGGTCAATGTATTTCAAGCTAAAGCACTATACGGTCACTGGACTTCAGAATATGCTCATTACGGCCACCGTATACATTCTCGTGGTGATCATACAGTATCTAGCTCATGATACGTCTCCATATTTTGTTGATGACACTAACGGACTTTGCATTTGATGTGTGCTCCGTATTTTGTTGACGACACTTATGGTCATTGTATTTGAAGCGAAAGCACGATATGGTCACTGGACTTCAAAGTAAGCTCATCACGGTCACCACATACATTTTGTCGTGCTAACCAACATGTGGTTGAATGGTTAGGAGGACAGTGGTTTTTCGAGCCCACCAAGTTTAAAGTCCTGGTGCTCGCATTTATCTTGTGTTAGTATTTTCCAGTGATGTGCGTTCAGTGGGAGGAGACGTTCCACTTGACTACGAGGCACCTACGGTGACTTTGTAAAATATCAAGATCATATGCTGGCCCACTCTCTCAAAGGTGCTCATATGGGTAGGGTCTGCGTGTGTGCGCTTATAGCGGTGAGTGCTTGCACATATATATGAGCCCTTGCATCTGTACCGTGTTAAACAAATACATGTCATGATTATACGGTCACTAGCTCACCCGTACAACTCCATATTTTGTTGATGACACAATCAATTGACCAGTCAAACACTCCACGTGGCGCAACTAGTGTTGCACCATCGGGGCGCATAACCGTGGGGCCCACCTGTCAGCCCGTATATGAAAGAAAGAAACGGTAGTTTGAGTCTGTACTGTGTTAATAAAATAGGAGTACATTTTAGGGTGATCATACGGTCACTGGCTCACCATACAGCTCCGTAATTTGTTGATGACATGATCAATTGACCAGTCAAACGGTCCACATTCAGCAGCGCACATTACCATAGGGCCCACCCATCAGCGCGTATATGAAGGCCAGAAATGGTAATAAATTAGTGGTCGGTGGGTATTCGAAGTCGTGAGACCTCTGGTTGGTAGTCGCCGACAGTGGGGGGCGTTGATTGGGCGATGGGGTGGGGATCGCCGGAGAAAAAGCTCGGCGCCGGGGGGGGGTGGGGGTGGGGGCTAGAGGGATGGCCGGTGCGACGGCAGACTGGCAGTGGGGAGTGGTTTTGGGGCGGGTGGGGCGGCGCGGGCCGGCGGTTAGGCCGGTGGTGGTTGGCGGCTCAGGGGGGTGGAGTTTGATGATAAACTGGAGGCCCTTGATTTCGTATCCAACGGCTGGAAAATCACCAGAGATGAAAAAGTTAGTCGACTGATGTGTAGCCTCACCACGCACGTACACATGCATGCACACAAGACATGCACGCATGCAGGCGTGCAACACTGACACGTACACATAAAGAACACACGCACGCATGCAGGCCTGCAACACTGACACGTACACATATACTCACGAACACACGCACGTACGCACCCATGCATGCAATACTGAAACGTTGCACGCACGCAACACTCACATGCCTGCATGCACACAACACACGACGCAAACACACGCTCAACATATACGTGCATGCACCCTTTGTTAAAGACATGGATTATTACGAGTATTAATCAATCTTATCTGTGATAAGCAGAACATTGATGTTTGCATCAGTCTTTATGAATCACAACATATCGAATGGGCTATCAACATAGTAGGCTTATCTACATGAAAAAGATGACGTCACACTCAATGAACAATCATCGGTTTATGAAATGCCCGCTTCTGACCGCCCTGGTCCACCAAAGATCCCTCTACTGTGCGCTGCCTGCGTTGGGTCACTGACATGCAGGCCATGTACCCAAAGAGCCCACACGTTAGTGGAAGAACGGCGCGGTGTCCTACGTCAGAGTCGAGGGCGCCACTCGCTGCACGCCTGGCTGAACACGCCTCCTTGCCGCATTCAAATGCCTCCATGAAACCCGCCCGGGTGGAAGCCGAGAAACCCACTCTGGACGCACGTCCGTTCATGACCGGGCTGGCATTAAACGCAATGCCAGCCGAGCTCCTCCTGTCCGCCGTCTATTTAATCTCCTATTTAAACGAGGCCAAACACCGGCCAAGAATCGCACACCTCCGCCGCTCCCCTATCTCCTCCTTCACCATTTTGTCCACTCTTACAATGGCTTACGAAGAGTAGTTATTGCGCATTCGAGCCGACTGGGTAGCCCGCCGGATACGAGCTATGGAGCTCCCTGATCCACCTCCCTCCCCTCGCCCGACGGAGCCAGTTGCCGCCCCAAGCTGGTGCGGGGTTCAGCAAGTCACCGCTCCAGGCCAGCTCGACAAGGAGCAGCGCACGGGCGTCGTTGCTGCCGTCCATGCCGCTGCCTCGTACCACGTCTATCGTTTCTATGGTCGAGACTCCCATGACGGCGGCCGCGCCATGCAAGCAGCGACAGAAGCCGGGTGCACGGAGAGCGACGAGTCGGTGGCCAGCGCCTCCGCGTCCACTGCCATCATTGAGGAGAAGTAGAACACAGGAGGCCGCCACCGCTTGGGTCCCATGAAGGCCACCGCGGAGGTGATGCCAGCGTACACAGCAGGTGTCTTGCCGGATCCTTTAGTTGCGAGGACCTTCTTCGACCCCGCATGGGCTCCACGGAATCGGGGAAGCCCCCTTCCACCATCATCTTCGGCATCAGCCAATGATACCAGTTGGGCAGTAGGGAAGCGAGCCGTCCTTTGCGCTGAAGGATATACCTTCGGGGCTCCCGGCAGTCTGGTGATCATGCTGCCGGACATGAGGAACACAAATCGATCGGCGGGCGACCATTTAGGCCAGGTATTATATACATGTGCTATCCAGAACTAGCAGTGCATAGTTCATTCGAATGTAATGAAATCCGTCATGTTTGAATGAAAATTCGGTATTATGATTTCCGTCGTTGTTTATATGAAATATCAGTTTGTCTACGTGTTTGCGTGAATTTCATCCGGTTGGTTGTGTTGCTATCATAATATGTGCGGCTACGGTTGGATGGCGTAATTTGCGGGTTGCCGGTCGGTCTGCGAGCAGCTCGGGCGGCATGGTGGGACAGAAAAAACACAGCTCGTGCGAGCTCGTCTCCAACGTGCACGCTGGAGGATGCATGAGCAGCCGAGCCATTCCTTGTTCATCGGTGGCAAAAGGCACCGGTGGACAAAAGGGTCGCCAACATTTTGGCTACCCCGGGCAAGATCCAAACAGCCCCTCCCAACAGATTCAAATCCCTCGTTCGCCATGGAATTTTTCCAGGTGTTGTTTTCATGGACTAGCAAGATGCCCGTGCATTGCACGGAACATCAAGATGCATTTTTTTACAAACTCCCGCAGGCATGCAAGGGATAATGAATGTCCTCCTTTGCTAGTACTAGGAGGCAAACACCATTAATATTGCATCGATTAGTGTTAGTGGCCTTGTATATCTGCAAATTGTAATTTTGATAGTGGCCCCTTGTATATAAAAATGGAGGAAGAAAGATGAGAGATAAGGTGAGGAGGAGTGGGGCGTGGTGGTGACTGGTGGTCGGACTGGGCGGAGGCATGGGGATGGATGTCGCATTATGTCTAGGTTTGTATCTCTCTCACACACACCCACGTAGGTGGGGGACGTGCACAAAGAGAAGAGGTGCACGCACGGAGCACATACTCCCGTCTCTTTCCCAACCACATCCATGCGGGTACATGGTGGAGCTCATTTCTGTACGAAAAGGCAGCCCACGTGGTAATTTGACACGTGTACTGGTTGTCCACTTGGTGGAGGGAGGATCGTCTACCACGGGTAAACAAAAAAATTGCGACTTGACGTGTTTTGTTAAAAAAGAGGCAAACCATGTGTGGCCTACCTTACAGGCTAGGCTCTATACACTGGAGTACTTTTGATGTGTCCCGTCAACTCACAGAACGAGGAGAAGCTTGCTTAGTACGCTGTCTCCCCCGCCCACGGGCGCGGTGGCTCGCAGGATGAGGTGAAGCTTGCTTACTAGTAGTAGTACTACTACTGTACGCCTTACGCCCGCTCCCTCGCCCACGCGCGTGGTGGCTCGCAGGACGAGGAGAAATTTTTACTACTCCCTCCGTTTACTCCTCGTCCCTACTACCTTGGTTAGAGAGATTATCATATTGTTTGGAATATATATGTCCTTTAGTACTCCCTCCATTTACTTATACAAGGCCACTATAAAAAAATACATTTTGCATCTAATACAAGGCCACAAATAGTAATCGAGACAAAAGTTACTACTCCCTCCTTTCCAGTTTATGGCTCAATTTCAAAATCTCTCCAACCAAGGTAGACGGTGAGTGGTCGAATTAATTTCGTAGTTTGCACAAGTAATTAGTACGCTCGTTTTTCTCAAGAAGTTATGTTTACCGAGGCATTAATTAGAACGAATGCATTAATGACCACTAAATTTCCATGAACTTCTACATGCATTGGTGAGTTTCCTCTTGACACTGCTTGCATCGGGTGATCTAACGCACCTCGAAATCCAACATGTGATGATACTACTACTAGTAGTAGAATTGAGAAGTATCAAACAGAAAAACGAATGTTTTTTAGATGAGCCCTATAAACCCTAGTGGGTGCGTACTCCATAAAATCAGATTTTTCCAAAACTAAGTCGCTCAACCTTTATTTGCTTGTTTCCCTTCCTGCCTCCTTGCCTCGAACAGACTATGCCAAACTCCACTGCCTGCCGCGTGGGAAAAGACGCTCCCCCGCCTTTTTTAGTCCGGGTTTGTATCGATGGATTGCGCGAAGCAGCAAAAACCCAAGCCGTGTTTTGTATACTCCTCCGTTGACGCTCCCTTTCATGAATTCTGTACTTCCTGTCACCGACATGTGGGACATATGGCAACCGGGTCGACGTGTCAACCACCAAATAATAGTGCAGAATAGCAGGGGGACGCACCCCACTCGTACCGGCCCAAAAGTAGTAATGAGAAATGAGACGTCAAATCACAATGCCGAACCTTCCCATACGGACGAAGCAACCATTATTTCACACTTCGGATCGCCATCATCTCACACAACGTAGTATTGCTTCTGCCTCAAGAGGGACACGCGCATCCGCTTGGTACATCATGACACGTGGGACCGCATGACAGGCCATGCTCCCCCGCCGATCGGTAAAATCACCTCATTTTTACTATACTTCCTCGGTATCGGTTTACATGGCATGCACGTCGTTCTAGGTTGAGAATTTAACTGGCTATATATGTGATGAACAATACTCGAGCCTTTTAAAAAATGTATACTTTTGTACAGTAGTAGTATCGATGGATTGCGCCATGGTGCAAAAATTGAAATTAAAAAAAAGGTGGTACATATAGAGAGCGCTCGTCGCCAAATTATGCATATAGTACTATTAAAAAAGCTAGTACATGCTTAAATGGGTTGCTAAATGAAATGTAAGAAATACTAGTATGTACATACTGAAGAGTTAAAGTAACGAGAAGAAACATAACATAGTTCTCATTGGGGCTCAAAGACAACACACCCTCAAATTAAACTAAGCACACCTGAAATTAAACTATGCAACTAATCCGGTAGACACTGCATTAGAACCACCATGAGCAACGACACTGCCACCTTACTCGGAGTCCTCGTCCACGTCCTCGACTTTGTCCTTGTCCCTCTTCCTCTTGGCCGATACTTCTTTGCTTAAACCGCACACTTGGCTATTGCTCTTAATCCAACCCTTATAGATATTGAAACAAAGGTATCCATCCATTGCAGCATAGTGGATGTGGTCTATATTGTTGGAAATATGCCCTAGAGGCAATAATAAAATGGTTATTATAGTTCCTTGTTCATGATAATTGTCTATTGTTCATGCTATAATTGTATTGATCGGAAACCATAATACATGTGTGAATACATAGACCACACCATGTCCCTAGTGAGCCTCTAGTTGACTAGCTCGTAGATCAACAGATGGTCATGGTTTCCTGACTATGGACATTGGATGTCATTGATAATGGGATCACATCATTAGGAGAATGATGTGATGGACAAGACCCAATCCTAAGCATAGCACAAGATCGTGTAGTTCGTTTGCTAGAGCTTTTCTAATGTCAAGTATCATTTCCTTAGGCCATGAGATTGTGTAACTCTCGGATACCGTAGGAGTGCTTTGGGTGTACCAAATGTCACAACATAACTGGGTGACTATAAAGGTGCTCTACAGGTATCTCCAAAAGTGTCAGTTGGGTTGGCACGAATCGAGACTGGGATTTGTCACTCCGTATGATGAAGAGGTATCTCTGGGCCCACTCGGTAATGCATCATCATAATGAGCTCAATGTGACCAAGTGGTTGGTCACGGGATCATGCATTACAGAACGAGTAAAGTGACTTGCCAGTAACGAGATTGAATGAGGTATTGGGATACCGACGATCGAATGTCTGGCAATGTATCGATTGACAAACGGAATTGTATACGAGATTGCTTGAATCCTCAACATCGTGGTGCATCCGATGAGATCATCGTGGAACATGTGGGAGCCAACATGGGTATCCAGATCCCGCTGTTGGTTATTGGCCGGAGAGCTGTCTCGGTCATGTCTGCGTGATTCCCGAACCTGTAGGGTCTACACACTTAAGGTTCGATGATGCTAGGGTTATTAGAAAGATTTGTATGTGATTACCGAATGTTGTTTGGAGTACCGGATGAGATCTCGGACGTCACGAGGAGTTCCGGAATGGTCCGGAGGTGAAGATTTATATATGGGAAGTTGTCATACGGTCACCGGAAATATACGGGGGCATACCGGTATTGTACCGGAGCCACCGGAGGGGGTCCGGGGGTCCACCGGGAGGGGCCACCTATCCCGGAGGGCCTCATGGGCTGTAGAAGGAAGGGAACCAGCTCCTTGGAGGGTTGGGCGCCACCCCCTAGGGCCCATGCACCTAGGGTTGCGGGGAAACCCTAAAGGGGGCGCCCCCCTTGCTTGGGGGGCAAGCCCCCTCCCCTTGGCCGCCGCCCCCCTCTAGATCTCATCTAGAGGGGGCCGGCCCCCTTCCCCCTTCTCCCTATAAATAGAGGGGCGAGGGAAGGGTGCTATACCACATCCAAGGCGCAGCCTTGATAACCCACAAGTGTAGGGGATCGCAACAGCTTTCGAGGGTAAAGTATTCAACCCAAATTTATTGATTCGACACAAGGGGAGCCAAAGAATATTCTTGAGTATTAGCAGTTGAGTTGTCAATTCAACCACACCTGGATAACTTAGTATCTGCAGCAAAGTATTTAGTAGCAAAGTAATATGATAATAAAGGTAACGGTAGCAAAAGTAATATTTTCGGGGTTTGTAGTGATTGTAACAATAGCAACGTAAAATGAAATAAGCGAAGAACAATATTTGAAAAGCTCGTAGGCAATGGATCAATGATGGATAATTATGTCGGATGCGATTCCTCATGTAATAGCTATAACATAGGGTGATACAGAACTAGCTCCAATTCATCAATGTAATGTAGGCATGTATTTCGTATATAGTCATACGTGCTTATGGAAAAGAACTTGCATGACATCTTTTGTCCTACCCTCCAATGGTAGCGGGGTCCTAGTGGAAACTAAGGGATATTAAGGCATCCTTTTAATAGAGAACCGGAACAAAGCATTAGCACATAGTGAATACATAAACTCCTCAAACTACGGTCATCATCGAGAAGTATCCCAATTATTGCCACTTCGGGGTTGTCCGATCATAACACATAATAGGTGACTATAGACTTGCAAGATAGGATAAAGAACACACATATATTCATGAAAACATAATAGGTTCAGATCTGAAATCATGGCACTCGGGCCCTAGTGACAAGCATTAAGCATAGCAAAGTCATAGCAACATCAATCTCAGAACATAGTGGATACTAGGGATCAAACCCTACCAAAACTAACTTGATTACATGGTAAATCTCATCCAACCCATCACCGTCCAGCAAGCCTACGATGGAATCACTCACGCACGACGGTGAGCATCATGAAATTGGTGATGGAGGATGGTTGATGATGATGACGGTGACGAATCCCCCTCTCCGGAGCCCTGAACGGACTCCAGATCAGCCCTCCCGAGAGAGATTAGGGCTTGGCGGCGGCTCTGTATCGTAAAACGCGATGAAACTTTCTCTCTGATTTTTTTCTCCGCGAGGCAGAATATATGGAGTTGGAGTTGAGGTCGGCGGAGCCTCAGGGGGCCCACGAGACAGGGGGCGCACCCAGGGGGGAGGGCGCCCCCCACCCTCGTGGACAGGGTGTGGCCCCCCTGGTCTTGATTCTTTCGCCAGTAGTTTTTATATTTTCCAAAAAGTGCCTCCGTGGATTTTTAGGACATTCCGAGAACTTTTGTTTTCTACACATAAAACAACATCATGGCAGCTCTGCTGAAAACAGCATCAGTCCGGGTTAGTTTCATTCAAATCATGCAAGTTAGAGTCCAAAACAAGGGCAAAAGTCTTTGGAAAAGTAGATACGTTGGAGACGTATCAACTCCCCCAAGCTTAAACGTTTGCTTGTCCTCAAGAAATTCAGTTGATAAACTGAAAGTGATAAAGAAAAACTTTTACAAACTCTGTTTGCTCTTGTTGTAAACATGCAAAGCCATCATTCAGGTTTCAGCAAATATTATGAACTAACCATACTCACAATAACACCTAGGTCTCACAATTACTCATATCAATAGCATAATCAGCTAGCGAGCCATAATAATAAAACTCGGATGACAACATTTTCTCAAAACAATCATAACATGATATAACAAAATGGTATCTCGCTAGCCCTTTCTAAGACCGCAAAACATAAATGCAGAGCACCTTTAAAGATCAAGGACTGACTAAACATTGTAATTCATGGTAAAAAAGATCCAGTCAAGTCATACCTAATATAAACCAATAGTAATGAATGCAAATGACAGTGTGCTCTCCAGCGGGTGCTTTTTAATAAGTAGGGTGATGACTCAACATAAAAGTAAATAGATAGGCCCTTCGTAGAGGGAAGCAGGGATTTGTAGAGGTGCCAGAGCTCGATTTTAAAATAGAGATTGGATAACATTTTGAGCGGGGTATACTTTCGCTGTCAACGCAACAACTATGAGATGGTTGTATCTTCCATACTACATGCATTATAGGCAGTTCCCAAACAGAATGGTAAAGGTTTATACTCCCCCAACCACCAACAAGCATCAATCCATGGCTTGTTCGAAACAACGAGTGCCTCCAACTAACAACAGCCCTGGGGGAGTTTTGTTTAATTATTTTGATTTGCTTTGATCTTTTTGGACCATGGGACTGGGCATCCCGGTTACCGGCCCTTTCCCGTGAATGAGGAGCGGAGTCCACTCCTCTTTAGAATAACCCACCTAGCATGGAAGATATAGGCAGCCCTAGTTGAAACATGAGATGCTCGAGCATACAAAACATAATTTCATTTGAAGGTTTAGAGTTTGGCACATACAAATTTACTTGGAACGGCAGGTAAATACCGCATATAGGAAGGTATGGTGGACTCATATGGAACAACTTTGGGGTTTAAGGAGTTTGGATGCACAAGCAGTATTCCCGCTTAGTACAGGTGAAGGCTAGCAAAAGACTGGGAAGTGACCAACTGAGAGAGCGACAACAGTCATAAACATGCATTAAAATTAATTCACACCGAGTACAAGCATGAGTAGGATATAATCTACCATGAACATAAATATCATGAAGGCTATGTTGATTTGTTTCAACTACATGCGTGAACATGTGCCAAGTCGAGTCACTCAATTCATTCAAAGGAGGATACCATCCCATCATACCACATCATAACCATTCTAATAGCATGTTGGCACGCAAGGTAAATCATTATAACTCATAGCTAATCAAGCTCACAAGTAACTATAATATCTAAATGTCATTGCAAATATGTTTACTTCATAATAAGCTGAATCAGGAACGATGAACTCATCATATTTACAAAAACAAGAGAGGTCGAGTTCATACCAGCTTCTCTCATCTCAATAAGTCCATCATATGTCGTCATTATTGCCTTTCACTTGCACGACCGAACGATGTGTATAATAATAATAGTGCACGTGCATTGGACTAAGCTGGAATCTGCAAGCATTCAACTCAAGAGAGAAGACAGAGTAATATGGGGTCTAAGTTAAATAAACAATCATGCATATGAGAGCCATTAAACATTTTCAATATGGTCTTCTCGACCCCCAAAGGAAAGAAAATAAAATAAAACTATTTACACAGAAAGCTCCCAACAAGTAAAAGAAGAATGAGAAATCTTTTTGGGTTTTCATTTTAACTTCTACTACAAGTATGGAAATTAAACTAACTAATTTTTTTGGTTTTTTCTTAAGTTTTATCAAACACACAAGAAGAAAGCTACAAAAATAAAATTAAACTAGAATGGATAATACAATGAAAGAGTATGAGCACCGACGACTAGAATAGTGTGTGAACATGAATGTAAAGTCGGTGAGAAATACATACTCCCCCAAGCTTAGGCTTTTGGCCTAAGTTGGTCTAGTACCAAGGACCGCCTGACTGATATCCGTAGTTGTAGCTGGGGTCGTACTGAGATGCAGCGGCAACCGCCTCCTGAGCTGTGACATGTTGGTGAGCCGCCTCCGCTCTCCCCTCGTGTTCAGCTGCTTCTTCCCTGGTAACAACATATCTTCCTTTTTCCTGATAATCAAAAAGGAGAGGAGCAGGAAGAGTAACATGGACGACGTTGCGTCTGTCATAGATTAGTCGATAATGGAGGAATTGTTAATTCCTCCTAAGAAAATGATGGTTGACCATAGTGTCATAATCTAAATAAGCAAGAGGTAACATCATATCCCCCTCTCGTGGGGCTATACCAAGATAATTGGCCACACGGGTTGCATAAATTCCTCCAAATAAATCTCTAGCTCTACCATTATTATGCAACCTACGTGCAACTATTGCCCCCAAGTTATAACCTTTATAACCTAACACAGCACTCTTGAGGACACAAAGATCAAGGACACACATATGACATGCTTCGTCTTTACCGTTAATGCATCTACCAATGAAGAGAGCAAAATAATGTATAGCAGGAAAATGAATGCTCCCTATGGTAGCTTGTGCTATGTCCCTGGATTCTCCCACAGTAATACTAGCAAGGAAATCTCTAAATTCAGATTTGTGAGGATCATTAATATTACCCCACTGCGGAAGTTTGCAAGCAGTTGTAAAATCCTCTAAGTCCATGGTATAAGATGTATCATAGATATCAAATAGGACACTAGGAGAATTACGTCTTCAATTATATTTAAACCTCCGCACAAAGGAATCAATCAATTGGTAGTACTGGGGACACTTATCTTGTAAGAAGTCTTCCAGCTCAGCATTACGCACATACGCGTCAAATTCCTCCTTAAAGCCTGCTTCGGCCATAAAATCGTTGGATGGCCACTCACAAACTCGTACATCTGCGTCCCTCGGTAATTCAACGTCTTGCTCACGTATAGCAATCATGGGTCCTTTCTTTACCAAGGAACCACCTTGGTACATTCTCCTAGACATATTTCTTTTTCTGAAAAATTTCTGAAATTTTAGTAACTTCAAAATAAAAGTGAATAAAACTAAACAAGATTGGTAGCAACTACTCCTACAAGTGCCTAGAGCCTATATCATGCATTAGAATTGCTTGGGACCTCATAAATTTAACATGCAAGCTCAAGAACATGGTCACCTATGCAGCAAAAATTTGCAATGAATAAAGCACTAGAACAAAAACTAATTGGACCAATGGAGGAGTCACATACCAAGCGACAATCTCCCAAAGCAGTTTTGTGAATGGAGCTTTGAGCAAGGAGATCGAAAATTGCAGCAAAACTAGCTAGAACTCGTGCTTGAGCTGGATGGGGATTTTTTGGGAAGAAGGTGGAGTTTGCGGGTGCTGGCATAAGTGGAGGGGGGCCACCAGGGGCCCACGAGACATGGGGCGCGCCCACGGGGGGTGGGCGCGCCCTCCACTCTCGTGGCCTGGTGCAGTGCCTAAAATCCCTAAATATTCCATAAAAAATCATACTAAATTTGCAGGGCATTTGGAGCACTTTTATTTTCGGGATATTTTTTATTGCACTGATAATTCAGAAAACAGATGGATAATACTATTTTTTCTTTATTTATTCTAAATAACAGAAAGTAAAAAGTGGGTACAGAAGGTTGTGCCTTCTAGTTTCATCCATCTCATGATCATCAAAATGAATCCACTAACAAGTTTGATCAAGTCTTGTTAACAAACTCATTCCTAATAGCACGGAACTGGAGAAATTTCGAATAACACTAAGTTACCTCAACGGGGATATGAAAATCCCCAACAATAATAATATCATACTTTTTCTTGACAGTAGGGAGAGGAAATCCAAAACCTCCAATAATGATAGTTGGGACTTTCCCAATAGAATTGATGCTATGAACTTGAGATTGTTTCCTCGGAAAGTGTACCGCATGCTCATTACCATTAACATGAAAAGTGACATTGCCTTTGTTGCAATCAATAACAGCCCCTGCAGTATTCAAAAAGGGTCTACCAAGGATAATCGACATACTATAGTCCACAGGAATATCAAGAATAACAAAGTCCGTTAAGATAGTGACGTTCGCAACCACAACAGGCACATCCTCACAAATACCAACAGGTATAGCAGTTGATCTATTAGCCATTTGCAAAGATATTTCAGTAGGTGTCAACTTATTCAATTCAAGTCTACGATATAAAGAAAGAGGCATAACACTAACACCGGCTCCAAGATCACATAAAGCAGTTCTAACATAATTTCTTTTAATGGAGCATGGTATAGTTGGTACCCCCGGATCTCCAAGTTTCTTTGGTATTCCACCCTTAAAAGTGTAATTAGCAAGCATGGTGGAAATTTCAGCTTCCGGTATCTTTCTTTTGTTTGTAATGATATCCTTCATATATTTAGCATAAGGGTTTTACTTTAAGCATATCAGTTAAGCGCATACGTAAGAAAATAGGTCTAATCATTTCAGCAAAGCGCTCAAAATCCTCATCATCCTTTGTCTTGGATGGTTTAGGAGGAAAGGGCATGGGTTTTTGAACCCATGGTTCGCTTTCCCTACCGTGCTTCCTAGCAACAAAATCTCTCTTATCATAATGTTGACTCTTTGATTGTGGGTTATCAAGATCAACAGCAGGTTCAATCTCTACTTCGTTGTTTTTGCTAGGTTGAGCATCAACATGAACATTATCATTAACATTATCACTAGGTTCATGTTCATCACCTGATTGTGTTTCAGCATCAGAAATAGAAATATCTTGGGATTCTCAGGTGTGTCTACAGTAGGTTCACTAGAAGCATGCAAAGTTCTATTGTTTTTCTTTTTCTTCTTTTTAGAAGAACTAGGTGCCTCTAAATCATTTCTCCGAGAATCCTGCTCGATTCTCTTAGGGTGGCCTTCAGGATACAAAGGTTCCTGAGTCGTTCTACCAGTTCTAGTAGCCACTCTAACAGCAAAGTCATTTTTATTATTTAATTCATCAAGCAAATCATTTTGAGCTTTGAGTACTTGCTCAGCTTGAGTAGAAACCATAGAAGCATATTTGCTAATGAGTTTAAGTTCACCTTTAACTCTAGCCATATTATTGCTCACGCGTCCTATCTCGAAGGCATTATTCTTTAACTATCTACCAACATAAGCATTAAAACTTTCTTGTCTAGCCATAAAATCATCAAATTCATCTAAGCATGGGCTATGAAATTTAGTAGAAGGGATTTCAACTTTATCATATCTATAGAGAGAATTTACCTTTACTACCTATGTCCGGTTATCAAGACAATGTGGTTCTTCTACAGGCGGTATATTAAGACCATGTATTTCTTCAATAGGTGGTAAATTCTTAACATCTTCAGCTTTAATACCTTTTTCTTTCATTGATTTCTTTGCCTCTTGCATATCTTCAGGACTGCGAAATAAAACACCTCTCTTCTTCGGAGTGGGTTTAGGAGTAGGCTCAGGAGTTGGCTCAATTGGTTCAGGAATTGCCTCAGGAATTGTCTCAGGAAGAGTCCAATTATTTTCATTAGTCAACATACTATTCAATAATAATTCAGCTTCGTCGACTGTTCTTTCCCTGAAAACACAACCAACACAACTATCCAAGTAGTCCTTGGAAGCAGCGGTTAGTCCATTATAAAAGATATCAAGTATTTCATTTTTCTTAAGAGGATGATTAGGCAAAGCATTAAGTAATCGGAGAAGCCTCCCCCAAGCTTCTGGGAGAGTCTCTTCTTTGATTTGCACAAAATTATATATTTCCAGCAAGGCAGCTTGTTTCTTATGAGCAGGAAATATTTAGCAGAGAAGTAATAAATCATATCCTGGGGACTATGCACACAACCAGGAGCAAGAGAATTATACCAAGTCTTAGCATCACCCTTTAATGAGAACGGAAATATCTTAAGGATATAATAATAGTGAGATTTATCATCATGAGTAAACAGGGTGGCTATATCATTCAACTTGGTAAGATGTGACACAACAGTTTCAGATTCAAGGCCATAAAAAGGATCAGATTCAACTAAAGTAATAATATCAGGATCAACAGAGAATTCATAATCCTTATCAGTAACACAAATAGGTGAAGTAGTCAAAGCATGGTCAGGTTTCATTCTAGCATTAAGAGACTGCTGCTTCCATTTAGCTAATAATTTCTTAAGATCATATATATCTTTACAGGCAAAGATAGATCTAGCAGCTTCCTCTTCCATAACATAACCCTCAGGAACAAAAGGCAATTCATAATCATTAGGAGAACCTTCATCATCACTATCGTCAATAATTTCATTCTCAATAATTTTGTTCTCTCTAGCCCTAGCAAGTTGTTCATCAAGAAATTCACCTAATGGCAAAGTAGTATCACGCATAGAACTAGTTTCATCATAAGTATCATGCATAGCAGAAGTGGCATCCTCAATAACATGCGACATATCAAAATTCATAACAGTAGTAGCTTTAGGTGTCGCAAGCTTACTAATAACAGAAGGAGAATCTAGTGCAGAGCTAGATGGCAGCTCCTTACCTCCCCTCGTAGTTGAGGGCAAAATCTTAGTTCTGTCGTCTTTCAAGTTCTTCATAGTGATCAACAGATATAAATCCCAAGTGACTCAGAGAATAGAGCTATGCTCCCGGA
This sequence comes from Aegilops speltoides, assembly GCA_021437245.1. Taxonomy (NCBI): domain Eukaryota; kingdom Viridiplantae; phylum Streptophyta; class Magnoliopsida; order Poales; family Poaceae; genus Aegilops; species Aegilops speltoides. The sequence continues at coordinate 229,930,775 of CM038145.1, forward strand.
ACGGCGCCAGAAATTAGTCTTGATAACCCACAAGTGTAGGGGATCGCAACAGCTTTCAAGGGTAAAGTATTCAACCTAAATTGATTGATTCGACACAAGGGGAGCCAAAGAATATTCTTGAGTATTAGCAGTTGAGTTGTCAATTCAACCACACCTGGATAACTTAGTATCTGCAGCAAAGTATTTAGTAGCAAAGTAATATGATAATAAGGGTAATGGTAGCAAAAGTAATATTTTTGGGTTTTGTAGTGATTGTAACAATAGCAACGGAAAAGTAAATAAGCGAAGAACAATATGTGAAAAGCTCGTAGGCAATGGATCAATGATGGATAATTATGTTGGATGTGATTCCTCATGTAATAGCTATAACATAGGGTGACACAGAACTAGTCCGATTCATCAATGTAATGTAGGCATGTATTCCGTATATAGTCATATGTGCTTATGGAAAAGAACTTGCATGACATCTTTTGTCCTACCCTCCCGTGGGAGCAGGGTCCTAGCGGAAACTAAGGGATATTAAGGCATCCTTTTAATAGAGAACCGGAACAAAGCATTAGCACATAGTGAATACATGAACTCCTCAAACTACGGTCATCACCGAGAAGTATCCCGATTATTGTCACTTCGGGGTTGTCGGATCATAACAAATAATAGGTGACTATAGACTTGCAAGATAGGATCAAGAACACACATATATTCATGAAAACAGAATAGGTTCAGATCTTAAATCATGGCACTCGGGCCCTAGTGACAACCATTAAGCATAGAAAAGTCATAGCAACATCCATCTCCGAACATAGTGGATACTAGGGATCAAACCCTAACAAAACTAACTTGATTACATGGTAAATCTCATCCAACCCATCACCGTCCAACAAGCCTACGATGGAATTACTCACGCACGGTGGTGAGCATCATGAAATTGGTGATGGAGGATGGTTGATGATGACGATGGCGACGAATCCCCCTCTCCGGAGCCCCGAACGGACTCCAGATCAGCCCTCCCGAGAGAGATTAGGGCTTGGCGGCGGCTCCGTATCGTAAAACGCGATGAAACTTTCTCTCTGATTTTTTTTCTCCGCGAGACGGAATATATGGAGTTGGAGTTGAGGTCGATGGAGCCTCAGGGGCCCACGAGACAGGGGGCGCGCCCAGGGGGAGGGCACGCCCCCCACCCTCATGGACAGGGTGTGGGCCCCTTGGTATTGATTCTTTCGCCAGTATTTTTTATATTTTCCAAAAAGTGCCTCCGTGGATATTCAGGACATCCCGAGAACTTTTGTTTTCTACACATAAAACAACATCATGGCAGCTCTATTGAAAACAGCATCAGTCCGGGTTAGTTTCATTCAAATCATGCAAGTTAGAGTCCAAAACAAGGGCAAAAGTGTTTGGAAAAGTAGATACATTGGAGACGTATCAACTCCCCCAACCTTAAACCTTTGCTTGTCCTCAAGCAATTCAGTGTATAAACTGAAAGTGATAAAGAAATACTTTTACAAACTCTGTTTGCTCTAGTTGTAAGATGGAGGAGAACAACAACAATTAGGTAAGAAACGTTCTTGCTAGAAACCTATAGCAGCCACGTAAAAACTTGCAACAACAATTAGAGGACGTCTAACTTGTTTTTGCAGCATGTGCCATGTGATGTGATATGGCAATGAAGGATGTGATTAATGAAATATATGTGATGTATGAGATTGATCATGTTCTTGTAATAGGAATCACGACTTGCATGTTGATGAGTATGATAACCGGCAGGAGCCATAGGAGTTGTCTTTATTTATTGTATGACCTGCGTGTCATTGAATAATGCCACGTAATTACTTTACTTTATTGCTAAATTGTTAGCCATAGTAGTAGAAGTAATAGTTGGCGAGACAGCTTCATGGAGACACGATGATGGAGATCATGATGATGCAGATCATGGTGTCATGCCGGTGACGATGATGATCATGGCGTCCCAAAGATGGAAATCAAAAGGAGCAAAATGATATTGGCCATATCATGTCACTATTTGATTGCATGTGATGTTTATCATGTTTTTGCATCTTATTTGCTTAGAACGACAGTAGCATAAATAAGATGATCCCTCATAATAATTTCAAGAAAGTGTTCCCCCTAACTGTGCACCGTTGCGAAAGTTCGTTGTTTTGAAGCACCACGTGATGATCGGGTGTGATAGATTTTAACGTTAACACACAACGGGTGTAAGCCAGATTTACACATGCAAAAACACTTAGGTTGACTTGACGAGCCTAGCATGTACAGACATGGCCTCGGAACACAAGAGACCGAAAGGTCGAACATGAGTCGTATAGAAGATACGATCAACATGAAGATGTTCACCGATGATGTCTAGTCCGTCTCACGTGATGATCGAACACGGCCTAGTTGACTCGGATCGTGTATCACTTAGATGAATAGAGGGATGTCTATCTGAGTGGGAGTTCATTAAATAATTGATTAGATGAACTTAATTATCATGAACTTAGTCTAAAAATCTTTACAATATGTCTTGTAAATCAGATGGCCCACGTGAATGTTGTCCTAAACTTCAACGCGTTCCTAGAGAAAACCAAGCTGAAAGACGATGGTAGCAACTATACGGACTGGGTCCGGAACTTGAGGATCATCCTCATTGAGGGAGTCCTGGATTAGGGGGTATCCGGACAGCCGGACTATATACTTTGGCCGGATTGTTGGACCGTGAAGATACAAGACTCAAGACTTCGTCCCGTGTTCGGATGGGACTCTCCTTTGCGTGGAAGACAAGCTTGGCGATCCGGATATGAGATCTCCTTCTTTGTAACTGACTCTGTGTAAACCCTAGCCCCCTCCAGTGTCTATATAAACCGGAGGGTTTAGTCTGTAGCAGGACAATCATAATCGTCATAGGCTAGCTTCTAGGGTTTAGCCTCTACGATCTCGTGATAGATCAACTCTTGTAATACTCATATCATCAAGATCAATCAACCAGGAAGTAGGGTTTTACCTCCATCGAGAGGGCCCGAACCTGGGTAAAAAATCGTGTCCCTTGCCTCCTGTTACCATTGGCCTTAGAAGCACAGATCGGGACCCCCTACCCGAGATCCGCCGGTTTTGACACCGACATTGGTGCTTTCATTGAGAGTTCCTCTATGCCGTCGCTGCAAGGCTCGATGGCTCCTTCAATATTCAACAACAACACGGTCTAGGGTGAGACTTTTCTCCCTGGACAGATCTTCATGTTCGGCGGCTTCGCACTGCGGGCCAATTTGCTTGGCCATCTGGAGCAGATCGACAGCTACACCCCTGGCCATCAGGTCAGATTCAGAAATTTGAACTACACGGCCGATATCTGCGGAGACTTGATCTTCGATGGATTCGGGCCTACGCCAGGAGCGCCGAACAATCACGACGAGCACGGCTCAGACCTGCTGTCGGATAATACTCAGGACATCGCACCCGTAGGAGCTCCGAACTTAAATCCGGTGCAGATCGCGTCGTCCGAGGATGGGTGGATAGACCCCACCCCGGAGGCCGCACACTCATCGGCGGTAGAGCCGAACATAGACTCCACCCCCAAGGAAGCCTATGTCATCGGACCCCCGAACTCGTGTCCGGCTGTAGGTTCCAGACTGCGCGCCCCCGAGCCCGCCGAATCTGGTTGGGCTCCGGTAATGGAGTTCACCGCTGCGGATATCTTCCAGCACTCGCCCTTTGGCGACATGCTAAACTCATTAAAGTCTCTCTCTTTGTTAGGAGACTCTTGGCCGATCTATGTCCGGCTTGAGTGGGAAGCAGGCGATGAGGCAATTCGTTGCCCACCCACCACCCACTTCATTGCCACTGTCAATGATTTGACCGACGTGCTTGACTTAGACTCTGAAGACATCGACGGTGTGGACGATGATGTAGGAGAAGAACAGGAACCACCGCCCACGGGGCGCTGGACAACCACCTCCTCGTATGATATATATATATATGTTGGACACTCCGAAAGAAACCAATGGCGATGAGGCAATGGAGGACAACCCCTCAAGGAAGAAAGCAAAGCATGGGCGTCATCAGCGCCGCTCCAAGCCCCGCCACAGCAATACCGGCACAGGAGACGAAAACAAATCCGGATGATGCCGAAGATGAATACAACCTCGATCAGCCTGCCTTCGACTAGGCCGAACAGGAAGACGGGCAGGTCAGCCCAGACGAACAGGCGACGGACGGATACCCGGAGGAGGACAACTACATGCCCCCTCCGAAGACGAGATTAGCCTCGGCGACAATGAATTCGGTGTGCCTGAGGACCCCGTAGAGCAAGAGCGCTTCAAGCGCCGGCTTATGGCCACTGCGAGGAGCCTGAAAAAGAAGCAGCAGCAGCTCCAAGCTGATCAAGATCTGCTCACAGACAGATGGATTGAAGTCCTGTAAGCCGAGGAATATGGACTCGAGCGCCACACCAAAGGTTACCCGAAGCGCAAGTTGCTACCAAAACTCGAGGATGAGCCTATACTACCAGCACAGGACGAGGCTGACCGGCCACCTCGTGGCCGGGATAAAATGGCGTATCAGCCCGAATACTAGCCCGCACCCCCATGCCAATACACTACGGCCCGGGGCAATAGGCAGGACCTGCGAGACATACTGAAAAACAAGGCAGTATAGCCAAGATCGATCTACGGATCGCGGGGGCGCGCCCCAACACATGACGATGATCGTCACGCCTGATACACTATCAACAAGTCCGGTCGGGCCGAACATAGCCAACCAGACTCATTCAAACTGCGTAGCCACATAGCCCGGCAAAGAGGCGCCGTACACCCCCTCTGCTTCACCGACGAAGTGATGGATCACGAATTCCCAGAAGGGTTTAAACCCGTAAACATCGAATCATATGATGGCATAACAGACCCCGTAGTATGGATCGAAGATTTCCTTCTCCACATTCACATGGCGCGCGGTGACGATCTACATGCCATCAAATATCTTACCCTTGAACTCAAAGGACCGGCCCGACACTGGCTGAATAGCATGCCGGCAAATTCCATTGGCAGTTGGGAAAACCTGGAGGACGCGTTCCTCGATAACTTCCAGGGCACGTACGTGCGACTACCTGATGCTGATGACTTGAGTCACATTACCCAACAACCCGGAGAGTCAGCAAGGAAATTCTAGACTCGGTTCATAACTAAAAAGAACCAAATTGTCGACTGTCCGGACGCCGAAGCCTTGGCGGCCTTTAAGAATAATATCCGCGACGAGTGGCTCACCCGACACCTCGGTCAAGAAAAACCAAAGTCCATGGTGGCCCTCACGACACTCATGACCCGCTTTTGCACGGGCGAGGACAGCTGGTTGGCTCGCAGTAGCACCACTCCAATAAACTCCGGCACTTTAGATGTCCGCGACAATAACGGCAAGCCATGTCGCAACAGACATAAGCGTCGGAACAATGGCGACAAGACTGAAGACACGACAGTCAATGCCGGATTCAGTGGCTCAAAATCCAGTCAGCAGAAAAGCCGTTCAAAAGAAACAACCAGGGATCGTCCAGTCTGGACCGCATACTTGATTGCTCGTGCGAAATTCACGGCACCCCTGATAAGCCAGCAAACCACACTAACAGAAATTGTTGGGTGTTCAAATAGGCCGGCAAAATAAATGCCGAGAACAAGGACAAGGGACTGCACAACGACGATGACGAAGAGCCCTGTCGTCCGAACACGGGGGGACAGAAGAAATTTCCTCCCCAGGTGAAAATGGTCAATATGATCTATGCCACCCACATTCCCAAATGGGAACGAAAACGAGCACTAAGGGACGTCTATGCGATGGAGCCAGTCGCCCCAAAGTTCAACCCATGGTCAGCCTATCCGATCACTTTTGATCGCAGGCATCACCCTAGCAGCATCCGTCACGGCGGTTCAGCTGCATTGGTCCTCGACCCAATCATCGACGGATTCCACCTTACGCGAGTCCTTATGGATGGTGGCAGTAGCCTGAACCTGCTTTACCAGGACACAGTGCGCAAAATGGGCATTGATCCTTCGAGGATCAAGCCCACCCAAACCACCTTCAAAGGTGTAATTCCAGGAGTAGAGGCCCGCTGTACGGGCTCCATAACACTGGAAGTGGTCTTCGGATCCCCGGATAACTTCCGAAGTGAGGAGTTAATCTTCGATATCGTCCCTTTCCGTAGTGTACAATTAATGCATTAAACAGAAGCAAATAGGACTATTTGACATGTCCTATCCAAGGGCCGACCGTATGCGGGAATGTAAAACAGGTGTAGTCCTATTTGCTTCTGTTTAATGTATTATCTATCAATGGGAAATAATATATAGCGTCAGCTTATTATTCCTATCCTCACATTTTCCCTAAAAATGTTTATTTAATATTGAATCCGTACACTTTGGTACGTTCAGTTTGCCAGGGGCTTCTTACGGTGCCCCATAATACGGCAAGATAAGTCCGAACACTTTCAATAGTGCGGCACCCCGATCTTATAGCATTATATGCATCAGCTCCGAATCATGTCTTGGGCCAATAGTTAGGTTTGCCTGGCTCCGTTGTTTTGGTACCTTACGTTCCGTTATATCAGCTAAGGTAGCGCAGGGAGAACTACTGTGATTGTGCCTCGGTTCTTCCGAACGAGCACCTCAGTACAGAAAGCCGAAAATTGACTGTCATGATGCGGCGAGAGCCGATTGTTGTTCGAGAGGTCTTAAATCCTTAAAGATTTTTTCCGCTTCAGGCGAGGAATCGGCCTTGTCCGATTTAGGCGTGTATAGCGCCCCAATTCGGCTTTCCGAATTCTAGGGGCTTCGCCGAAATTGAAAATTGTAGACTTCTATGGCTAAGTGAGAGTTATAAAGTCGCATAGTCCGATTGCCTTGTTCGCTGCGCCAAACACCTCCTTCAAGGACCAAAATTTGGATAAAGAGTGTCTGGGTTTTCCACGAACACCCCGGTACTAGTTACGTGGGGGCGGAAGCCGACGACTGGCCTACTTTCAGAATTTTATAAACAACCGCATAGAAGGTAATATTTTAAATCAACAAAGCGCCATATAGCGCAAACAAATTCAATTTAATATTACAAAGACGACATGAGTACATTCACTCGAAGATTGTGTCCTTGGTACATTCATCGGCCATGAGGCGAGCGCCTTCATAACGCCGTCATAATATTTCTCGGGGTAGCGATGCGCCTTGCCCTCTGGTGGTCCATCCTTCACCAGCTTCTCTGCATCCAGCTTGGCCCAATGCATCTTCGCACGGGCAAAGGCCCGGCGGGCACCCTCAATGCAAACGGATCGCTTGATAACTTCAAGCCGCGGACAGGCATTTACCATCCGCTTTATAAGGCCGAAGTAGCTGGCGGGTAGGGGCTCACCAGGCCACATCCGGACTATGAAGTCCTTCATGGCCACTTCGGCCGCCCTGTGGAGTTCAACCAATTGCTTCAATTGGTCACTCAGAGGCATCGGGTGTTTGGTTCCAGCATACTGGGACCAGAATAGCTTCTCCGTCGAGCTCCCCTCTTCGGCATGGTGGAACTTCGTGGCATCCGATATGCTGCATGGCAGATCTGCGAATGCCCCTGGAGAGCTCCGAATTCGGGTAAGTAAAAGAAATATCTCCTCCACATGCTTGCTTTGCATAATGAATGCCTTACCGACCACTATCTTCTTGGCCGCCTGGATTTCCTGCTGGGCCTTTTGGGCTTCGGCCTTGGCGTCTTTTGTGCTCAAAAGGGCCTTCGCAAGCTCAGACTCTTTCGTCTTGAAGTCACGCTCCACGGACTCGAACTTCTTGTCGAGCTCCTGGAGCTCTTGCTGCACATCGCCCACCCTAGCATCTTGCTTTTCACGCTCAATGCGCTCCACGGCCGCCTTGTCTTCGGCCTCGGATAGCGCTTTCTTCATGGCCGCCACTTCGGTCGTGGCCCCTATTACAAAATCATGACGCTTTTTGTTAGCGTCACCAATTTTTTCTCCTCTATATGATATGTGAACGGGGTATCACTCACCTTTGTTCTCTTCGAGCTGCCTCTTCATGAGGATGAGCTCCTCTTCGGCCTGCTCAGGGTCCAGTTTGAGTCCGGTGACCTCTGCTGTGCGGGCAGCAGCGGCAAGCAGCATTGCCTGCTTATTCACATAGACACATACTGTTAGACTCCTGCTGTTTAGAGTTGACCCTCCGTTTGGCTTTTCTTTTCGAACACCAGACAGAGTATCAGGGGCTACTGTCTATCGGGTGATAATTTCTCACACTTTTGATTACTTACCTCAAAGCCTGTCAGGAGGCTGGTGCAGGCTTCGGTCAATCCGCTTTTGGCGGACCGAACCTTCTGAATCACCGCACTCATAAGAGTACGGTGCTCGTCATCCATGGAAGCACCGCAAAGCATTTCCAGCAGACTATTCGACGCCTCTGGCGCAACAGAAGTCATCGGCATGGCCGGCTCGCCCTCCTTAGCGAGGGGCTGCCTACCCGAATCTGGAACCTTTAGAGGTTCCAGTACAGTGTCCGGCTGGGAGCCCGACTTGCTGCGGCTCTCGTCCGCATAATCTGCGGGGATCTTACTCCCCTTGTGCCCGACGTCTGGAATTTTGCCTCGGGGCGTCTCTAGATCCGCCTCCCCCCTGCTCCGGTACCCTTTGGGACCACACCTCCGTGTCATCTGCAAGCCGAGGGGAGGTGGCCGTCGGGTGCGAATTCATTGCCGAATCGCTCAAAGACCCATCCGAAGAGGATACCTCGGGATGGGCCCTGGCCGGACTGCATATACGTGTTCGGCGTTATAACAAACTATGAAGCTAAGTCGCACTAAAGTACTACAGAGTGCGGATACTTACAACCTCACCAGGGGCTTGCCCCTGGGCAGCCACTCCTCCTCGTTGTAAGCGGCCGTGGTGGAGTGATCCGGAAGGGACGCTTTTCCCTTCTTTGGCGTCCCAGCCTCCCCCTGCGAGGCGACTTTCCTTTTCTTCTCCTCCCTAATGTGGGGAGGCGGAATTTCTTCGTGTTTCCCCCCGCCTCCGCGGGAGGAATCTGCCTCGTCGTCCTCAGACGATGAGTCTATGATGGCCTTGCGCCGAGGACCCTTCCTGGTCCCCAAGGCCGCCCTCTTAGACCCTTCGTCCTCCTCGGATGGGGCGGCCCTTTTCTTCTCCTCCTCCCCTTCATGGGAGGAGCGCGCCTCATCGTCTTTGGACGAGGCATCCGGTGTGACCTTACGCTGGAGACCCTTCCTGGTCCCTCTGGCCTTCTTTTCGGCCTTCTTTTCCGGCGCCTTGTAAAGCGCCAGAACGAGCATCTCCGTCAGGAGAGCGGTTGCTGGATCTTCTGGTAGTGGAGCCGGACAGTCGATCCACTCCACCGTCACCATGTAATCCTGGTTAAATACACACGATGAGTTAAAATCCTCCCATGGGTATGCTGGGAAAGGTACATTTGGTGATTGTCAGAAAACTCACCAGATGGGGGAGCCGCGTGACATGGAGTGTGCGGTCCTCGGTTGTGGGAGGAGGTATTTTGGAGGCCTTGAATAGCACCTTCCATGCGTCCTTGTGCGTCGTGCCGTAAAGCTCTTGAAGTGTCTGGTGTTCGGCCGGATCGAACTCCCACAGATTGAATGCTCCTCTTTGGCACGGAAGGATTCGGCGGACGAGCATGACCTGGACCACGTTGACAAGTTTGATCTTCTTGTCCATGATATTTTTAATGCAGTTCTGAAGTCCTGTCAGCTCCGCAGGTTAGCCCTAGGCCAGGCGCTTCTTCTCCTAGGAAGTGAGCCACATGGGAATGCCGGATCGAAATACGGGGGCTGCCGCCCAGTTGGCGTCGCGCGGCTCGGTGATGTAGAACCACCCCGATTGCCACCCTTTCACGGTCTCCACGAAGGAGCCGTCAAGCCAGGTAACATTGGGCATCCTGCCCACCATGGCGCCTCTGCACTCCGCTTGCTGGCCGCTCACGATCTTCGGTTTCACGTAGAAGATTCATAGCCATAGGCCGAAGTGGGGCTTGATGCGGAGGAAGGCCTCGCACACGACGATAAACGCCGAGATGTTGAGGACGAAATTTGGGGCTAGATCATGGAAGTCCAGCCCATAGTAAAACATGAGCCCCCGGACAAAGGGATGAAGTGGAAATCCCAGTCCGCGGATGAAGTGGGCGAGGAACACGATCCTCTCGTGGGGTCCAGGAGTCGGAGTAATCTACCCTGCATCCGGCAGCCGATGAGCGACATCTGCGGCCAAGTATCCGGCCGCCCGGAGCTTTGTAATGTGCTCCTCCTTGACGGAGGAGGCCACCCACTTGCCTCCTGCTCCGGACATGTTTTGTTGTGCAGAGAAGGCGCGAACTAGGGTGCTGGAGCTCGAGGGTGCGAGAATGGATAAGCGAAGGAGGAAGAAGGCGTGGGTAAAAATGGGGAATCCTTATCCCTTTATAGAGCCGATGAAAATGGAGCGCCTCCCCACTTGCCCGTTAAAAATCGCTTGTTTCCCAAGCACCACGATTGATGGCGCGGTTGGGTTACCCATACCCGTATTGATGAGAATCTTGTGATAAGGGGACATGATCTCTGCTTCGACAAGACGTGCCAAGGAAGCCGCCTCGCAATAGGTGCGGTGGCTGGTTGTGGGAAAACGGTTCGAATAATGACTCAACCATGGTGTGATGGCACGTTATCTAAAGTTGTCAGCAGATTATATTTATGGAATAATCGTTCTCTCTACGGTGGTATGTAAAAATTGCCTTGCAGAGCCGGACACTGTTCATTACAACAGGTACTTTGGAGCATTCGGAGATGGAAGCCGCCTTGCAATGCCGAAGACAAACTGCGCGCCGGACTCATCGTCATTGAGGCCTGGTTCAGGGGCTACTGAGGGAGTCCTATATTAGGGGGTATCCGGACAACCAGACTATATACTTTGGCCGGACTGTTGGACCGTGAAGATACAAGACTCAAGACTTCGTCCCGTGTTCGGATGGGACTCTCCTTTGCGTGGAAGACAAGCTTGGCGATCCGGATATTAGATCTCCTTGTTTGTAACCGACTCTGTGTAAACCCTAGCCCCCTCCGGTGTCTATATAAACTGGAGAATTTAGTCTCTACAAGGACAATCATAATCATCATAGGCTAGCTTCTAGGGTTTAGCCTCTACGATCTCGTGGTAGATCAACTCTTGTAATACTCATATCATCAAGATCAATCAAGTAGGAAGTAGGGTTTTACCTCCATCGAGAGGGCCCGAACCTGGGTAAAACATCGTGTCCCTTGCCTCATGTTACTATTGGCCTTAAATGCACAGATCGGGCCCCCTACCCGAGATCCGCCGGTTTTGACACCGACACTCATAGCTGCCAAGAAAGCATATGTCCTTGAAGCACTGCTAGGTGAAGCACCTGTCCCAGTGAACCAAGATGTTATGAACGCTTGGTAGTCGCGTGTTGATGATTACTCCCTGGTTCAGTGCGACATGCTTTACAGCTTAGAACCGGGGCTCCAAAAGCGTTTCGAGCAGCACGGAACATATGAGATATTCCAAGAGCTGAAAATGATTTTCCAAGCTCATGCCCGGGTCGAGAGATATGAAGTCTCTGACAAGTTCTACAGTTGTAAGATGGAGGATAATAGTTCCATCAGCGAGCACATACTCAAAATGTCTGGGTTGCACAACCGCTTGTCTCAGCTAGGAGTTAATCTCCCGGATGATGCGGTCATTGACAGAATCGTTCAGTCGCTTTCACCGAGCTACAAGAGCTTTGTGATGAACTTCAATATGCAGGGGATGGAGAAAACCATTCCTGAGGTATATTCAATGCTGAAATCAGCAGACATGGAAATCAAAAAGGAACATCAAGTGTTGATGGTGAATAAAACCACTAAGTTCAAGAAAGGCAAGGGTAAAAAGGGGTTCAATAAAGACGGCAAGGGAGGTGCCATGCCCGGCAAGCAAGCTGCCGGGAAGAAGCCAAAGAATGGACCCAAGCCTGAGACTGGGTGTTTTTATTGCAAGGGAAGTGTTCACTGGAAGCGGAACTGCCCCAAGTACTTAGCGGACAAGAAGGCCGACAACACCAAAGTTATATGTGATATACATGTTATTGATGTGTACCTTACCAGTACTCGTAGTACCTTACCAGGAGTTGTAGAACAAGCGGAGACTGGCGAAGGACGAGGTGACGATGCGCGTCGGGAATGGTTCCAAGGTCGATGTGATCGCCGTCGGCATGCTACCTCTACATTTACCTACATGATTAGTTTTAAACCTCAATAATTGTTATTTAGTGCCAACTTTGAGCATGAACATTGTATCTGGATCTCGTTTAATACGAGATGGCTACTCATTTAAATCCGAGAATAATGGTCGTTCTATTTATATGAGAGATATGTTTTATGGTCATGCCCTGCTGGTCAATGGTTTATTCTTAATGAATCTCGAATGTGATGTTACACATATTCATAGTGTGAATACCAAAAGATGTAAGGTTGATAATGATAGTCCCACATACTTGTGGCACTGCCGCCTTGGTCACATTGGTGTCAAACGCATGAAGAAGCTCCATGCAGATGGACTTTTGGAGTCTCTTGATTATGAATCATTTGACACGTGCGAACCATGCCTCATGCGAAAAATGACCAAGACTCCGTTCTCCAGAACAATGGAGCGAGCAACCAACTTATTGGAAATCATACATACTGATGTGTGCGGTCCAATGAGCGTTGAGGCTCGCGGTGGCTATCGTTATGTTCTCACCCTCACCGATTACTTCAGTAGATATGGGTATATCGACTTAATGGAACACAAGTCTGAGACCTTTTAAAAGTTCAAGGAATTTCAGAGTGAGTTTGAAAATCAACGTGACAGAAAAATAAAGTTCTTACGATCAGATCATGGAGGGGAATATTTGAGTTACGAGTTTGGCACACACTTAAGGAAATGTGGAATCGTTTCACAACTCACGCCGCCTGGAACACCTCAGCGTAATGGTGTGTCCGAACGTCGTAATCGCACGCTATTGGATATGGTGTGATCTATGATGTCTCTTACTAATCTACCACTCTCTTTTGGGGGATATGCTTTAGAGACTGCCGCATTCACTTTAAATAGGGATCCGTCAAAATCCGTTGAGACGACACCGTATGAATTACGGTTTGGGAAGAAACCTAAGTTGTCGTTTCTAAAAGTTTGGGGATGCGATGCTTATGTCAAGAAACTTCAACCTGAAAAGCTCGAACCCAAGTCGGAAAAATGCATCTTCATAGGATACCCTAAGGAAACCATTGGGTATACCTTCTACCTCAGATCCGAAGGCAAGATCTTTGTTGCCAAGAACGGGTCCTTTCTGGAGAAATAGTTTCTCTCGAAAGAAGTAAGTGGGAGGAAAGTAGAACTTGATGAAGTACTACCTCTTGAAGCGGAAAGTAGCGCAGCTCAGGAAGATGTTTCTGTGGTGCCTGCACCGGCTAGAGAGGAGGTTAATGATGATGATCAAGGTACTTCAGATCAAGTTGCTACTGAACTTCGTAGGTCCATGAGGACACGTTCCACACCAGAATGGTATGGCAACCATGTTCTGGAAATCATGTTTTAGACAACGGTGAACCATCGAACTATGAAGAAGTGATGGCGGGCCCATATTCCAACAAATGGCTTGAATCCATGCAATCCGAGATAGGATCCATGTATGAAAACAAAGTATGGACTTTGACAGACTTGCCAGATGATCGGCGAGCGATAGAAAATAAATGGATCTTTAAGAAGAAGACGGACGCGGATGGCAATGTTACCATCTATAAAGCTCGACTTGTCGCTAAGGGTTATCGACAAGTTCAAGGGGTTGACTACGATGAGACCTTCTCACCTGTAGCGAAGATAAAGTCCGTCCGAATCATGTTAGCAATTGCCTCATTCTACGATTATGAGATATGGCAAATGGACGTCAAAACGACATTCCTTAACAGCTTTCTTAAGGAAGAATTGTATATGATCCAGCCGGAAGGTTTTTTCGACCCTAAGAATGCTAACAAGGTATGCAAGCTCCAGCGCTCCATCTATGGGCTGGTGCAAGCATCTCGGAGTTGGAACATTTGCTTTGATGAAATGATCAAAGCGTTTGGGTTTATGCAGACTTATGGAGAAGCCTATGTTTACAAGAAAGTGAGTGGGAGCTCTGTAGCATTTCTCATATTGTATGTAGATGACATACTGTTGATGGGAAATGATATAGAACTCTTGGAGAGCATAAAGGCCTACTTGAATAAGTGTTTTTCAATGAAGGACCTTGGAGAAGCTGCTTACATATTAGGCATCAAGATCTATAGAGATAGATCGAGACGCCTCATAGGTCTTTCACAAAGCACATACCTTGATAAGATATTGAAGAAGTTCAATATGGATCAGTCCAAGAAAGGGTTCTTGCCTGTATTGCAAGGTGTGAAATTGAGCTCAGCTCAAAGCCCGACCACGGCAGAAGATAGAGAAAAGATGAGTGTCATCCCCTATGCCTCAGCCATAGGGTCTATTATGTATGCCATGATGTGTACCAGACCTGATGTAAACCTTGCCGTAAGTTTGGTAGGAAGGTACCAAAGTAATCCCAGCATGGAACACTGGACAGAGGTCAAGAATATCCTGAAGTATCAGAAAAGGACTAAGGATATGTTTCTTGTTTATGGAGGTGACGAAGAGCTCGCCGTAAAGGGTTACGTAAATGCTAGCTTCGACACAGATCTGGATGACTCCAAGTCACAAACCGGATACATGTATATTTTGAATGGTGGGACAGTAAGCTGGTGCAGTTGCAAGCAAAGCGTCGTGGTGGGATCCACATGTGAAGCGGAGTACATGGCAGCCTCAGAGGCAGCACATGAAGCAATCTGGATGAAGGAGTTCATTACCGACCTAGGAGTTATTCCCAATGCGTCGGGCCCGATGACTCTCTTCTGTGACAACACTGGAGCTATTGCCCTTGCCAAGGAGCCCAGGTTTCACAAGAAGACCAGACACATCAAGTGTCGCTTCAACTCCATTCGTCAAAATGTTCAAGATGGATACATAGATATTTGTAAAGTGCATACGGATCTGAATGTCGCAGATCCGTTGACTAAACCTCTTCCTCGAGCAAAACATGATCAACACCAGAGCTCTATGGGTGTTCGATTCATCACAATGTAACTAGATTATTGACTCTAGTGCAAGTGGGAGACTATTGGAAATATGCCCTAGAGGCAATAATAAAATGGTTATTATTATATTTCCATGTTCATGATAATTGCCTATTGTTCATGCTATAATTGTATTGATCGGAAACCGTAATACATGTGTGAATACATAGACCACACCATGTCCCTAGTGAGCCTCTAGTTAACTAGCTCGTTGATCAACAGATGGTCATGGTTTCCTGACTATGGACATTGGATGTCATTGATGACGGGATCACATCATTAGGAGAATGATGTGATGGACAAGACCCAATCCTAAGCATAGCACAAGATCGTGTAGTTCGTTTGCTAGAGCTTTTCTAATGTCAAGTATCATTTCCTTAGACCATGAGATTGTGTAACTCCCGGATACCGTAGGAGTGCTTTGGGTGTACCAAACGTCACAACGTAACTAGATGAATATAAAGGTGCTCTACAGGTATCTCCGAAAGTGTCTGTTGGGTTGGCACGAATTGAGACTGGGATTTGTCACTCCGTATGATGGAGAGGTATCTCTGGGCCCACTCGGTAATGCATCATCACAATGAGCTCAATGTGACCAAGTGGTTGGTCACGGGATCATGCATTACGGAACGAGTAAAGTGACTTGCCGGTAACGAGATTGAACGAGGTATTGGGATACCGACGATCGAATCTCGGGCAAGTAATGTATCGATTGACAAAGGGAATTGTATACGAGATTGCTTTAATCCTCGACATCGTGGTTCATCCGATGAGATCATCGTGGAACATGTGGGAGCCAACATGGGTATCCAGATCCCGCTGTTGGTTATTGGCCGGAGAGCTGTCTCGGTCATGTCTGCGTGATTCCCGAACCCGTAGGGTCTACACACTTAAGGTTCGATGACGCTAGCATTATTAGGAAGATTTGTATGTGATTACGAATGTTGTTCGGAGTCCCGGATGAGATCCTGGACGTCATGAGGAGTTCTAGAATGGTCCGGAGGTGAAGATTTATATATAGGAAGTTGTCATACGGTCACCGTAAATATTCGGGGACATACCGGTATTTTACCGGGGCCACCGGAGGGGTTCCGGGGGTCCACCGGGAGGGGCCACCTGTCCCGGAGGGCCTCATGGGCTGTACAAGGAAGGGAACCAGCCCCTAGGAGGGCAGGGTGCCACCCCCCAGGGCCCATGCGCCTAGGGTTGAGGGGAAACCCTAAAGGGGGTGCCCCCCTTGGTTTGGGGGCAAGCCCCCTCCCGTTGGCCCCCGCTCTAGATCTCATCTAGAGGGGGCTGGCCCCCTTCCCCCTTATCCCTATAAATAGAGGGGCGAGGGGAGGGCTGCTATACCACATCAAAGGCACAGCCCCTCCCTCCCCAACACCTCTCCTCCTCCGCAAGAGCTTGGCAAAGCCCTGCCGGAGAACTGCCACTCTACCACCACCACGCCGTCGTGCTGTTGTTGGAGCCTTCTTCCTCAACCTCTCCCTCCTCCTTGCTGGATCAAGGTGCAGGAGACGTCACCGGGCTGCACGTGTGTTGAACGCGGAGGCACCGTTGTTCGGTTCTTAGATCGGATTCGGCCGCGATCTGAATCGCTACGTGTACGACTCCTCCAACCGCGTTCTTGCAACGCTTCCGACTCGGGATCTTCAAGGGTATGAAGATGCACTCCCTTCTCTCTCGTTGCTAGTTACTCCATAGATTGATCTTGGTGATGCGTAGAAAATTTTAATTTCTGCTACGATCCCCATCATATATCTAGTACATTCCGCTGCCATGCATGACGATGAAACGTGTATTGAGGTTTCTCCAGTTTACCGTACGAAGGATGAACCATGGCTCCTACCAGGGTCAGCATTGAAGGCTGGCCACTGGAGGGCATCAGCCGATTCTTCTGGAGGTCGAAGGGGTTGCCTACAACGAGGCCTATCTGACCTAGGACTTTTTTGCCTTTCGTAAAGTCTTCAGTAACGAATTTGACTAGGTTGCTCTTGAGGAAGTTCTTAAAATCCAGGCATTCAACATCGGCATGGAATATGTGGTAGACCAAGCATAAGTCATGCACGCAAACCTGGATCACGGTGGGCTTCTTCCTCTCTTCCTCCTTTAGATCCTTCTGTCGTCCCAGGACTGTGGTGTACTCAACATCTAGCCCAACGACCCACTCATCATCTGAGTTTTTGAACATGCGTCTGAAGCGAGCAAGGCATCCTTTCACCGTCGCGGAAGAGCGGGTGTAGATGACGTCAAACTCATCGCCGGTGATGGTTCTGACCTTGTACTCACCACCAATCATGGAGATTTGGGATGCCATGGATTTCGGAGGGTTAGGATTAGTGGAACTGCCGTAATGAGAAAGGACATGACGACTAGGAGCGAACCGCCGTAATATTAAAGAACATGCAGGGACGAGTAGGAGCGAACTACCAGCGTGCAAATGGCAGGGTAGTGGCTTTCCATTCTCCCATGATATGGGCTTCCGAGAGCCCTTGGATCTGAGGTCGAATGGTTGCATGGCGTGATTCTAGACCTATGGGTGAATATCCTATCCTGGAGGGTTAATCTGCAAATTTTCAGCAACTTAGCATGCGACCGTTTGATCTCAGATCCAAGGGCTGCTAGCAGCCCTTATCATGGTCGCGCCTACCACGACCGTCGCACCACTCGCGCGGTCGCTCCCTTGGAGATTTAACACGGTGCGTTAGGCTATCTGATGTTGGCATGTCATACATAGTCATCACTTAGTCACTCATACTACAACAAGGTTAGCTATAAGGTTGGCTATAAGTGTATTTATTGTTTTTTACTTCTCTCTATCTCTTTCTTCGTAGTCCCTTCGTCCCGTAATATAAGAACGTTTTTGGCACTAGTGTAGTGCCAAAAACGTTCTTATATTACGGGATAGAGGGAGTAGTATTTATTGCATTTGCCAAGGAGTGACCTCTTCCAATGAAATGGTGCTTAGATGAGGTGCTAAGGGCATTAAATGGCTTAGCAATCATGTCCCCAATGCATAGGTGCTTATTAGTTTTTGGTTGATAAGTTTGCTTCATTTAATTAGCTATAGACTCAAAATTGTCTTTTCACCTAGGTAAATGCGCTTAGCACCGTTTCTTCCTTGGGTCACCAAACTAGTCTCTCTCTTCTTAATTAACTTGCCACATCAGACTTTATGCCTATGTGGCAAGCTTAGCACCTGTAGGAGCAACTAAGCACTAGTACAATAGTGGGCTATAAGCCCACTTTACATGGCATTTTTGCATATGTGGAGGAAAGAGAGGCAAGGGAAAAGTGGAGAAATGGGCTCTCATGCAAGAGCCAGCCTCTACATGGTGTAGCATTGGGAGGGGCACCTGTATGGAGGTGGTCAGGAATCGGGAGACTCACGCCGGTCGTAGCACCGTAGTTAAAATGATAATGGTAAGTCAAATCACGGGGCCCCACCTGTCCAGTAGTAACTCGCTGTCAAATCACACAGCCCTACATTTGCAGCAGCCTACTCCCTCATCTGCTTGCGTCTCTATCGAACCGACTAGGTGGAACTGCCCCGCCTAC
Source organism: Aegilops speltoides (assembly GCA_021437245.1). Lineage (NCBI taxonomy): Eukaryota > Viridiplantae > Streptophyta > Magnoliopsida > Poales > Poaceae > Aegilops > Aegilops speltoides. Next base: position 229,949,501 of record CM038145.1, read on the forward strand.
CGTGCAGGAAAAGCCATGCCCTCGACTTTTAAATACAACTACATCCGCTTAAGAATCCAATGATATACTTTTTGTGACATAGTAACTCATATTTAGTTAGTCAAATGGATGACTTAGAACTACGTGCACGCCCTATAAACCGAGACGCCTAAAAACGAGACGGAGAGCGTAGTTCAACATGTATCTTTTTAGATCAATATAGTCAGGATTCACCAAGGAGCAAAACCAAGTGGTAGGCTGCTCCTGTCGTTTTGGCGTAGCAACTCAAGCAGGGTCAGTCCGCACACGAAATGGCGACACACTCAACAGGACCCCTTTAGCTGACATGTGGCTCATCCACCATCTTGTTCCACGTGTGATGCACCAAATTACAGTTCGGAGTAGCGGTTGGAATTGGAGGCACCCCGGTCGTAGCGCCGTAGTAGTAGAAAATGAGCGATGAGGGGTCAAATCACAAAGCCCCACCTTTCCCGAATTAAGCTGGACGGACGAAGCAACCATCATTTCACTCTTGGGCGCAAGAGCATAAAGAAAAGAGAAAACAATGATGTGTGCGGCAGCTACCTAGGGCACCCTAGGGTAGGGGTCTCCACTATAGATCCTTTTTTTAGAGCGCCTCCACTACAAATCGGCTTCTCCCTCGTCCTCTTGAAGAAAACCGATGATGAGCGGCGGTAGGGTTTGTAGGAGTACTACGGCATGCGGGGCCACGTCATAGTAAATGGGAGAGGGATTGAGTTCGAGTCAACGCCTTAAATATGTGTGGGTCGCTTGGTTTTACGGGAACGAGGCAGCATTTTGGGTTCGGGGACCAGTGGAGATATAGTACGTACAAAAAATTGTGGACGTAGGTTCGACCGAAAGGCAATGACGCATGGGCCCTGCATTTTGATATACCCGGGGCCGCGTGAAATTTGCTACTCTACTCAAAACTAATAAGGTACACATGCATTGAACGCATGAGATTTCGAAACCAAATTATGAATAAATACACACTATAGCATGTAAAGCTTTGAGTCATGTATGCATGATGTAGATGTTCATTTAGTTCTTATTGTTCATCTCATTCAAAATCAATTAGTTTTATAAAAATGTTAAGATTCATGGGGTTGTGCATTGTAAAGCATAAAGTAAAAAACAAATAATGGCAATTCATTTTGAAAAATATATTCAATTATGATATAGAAGATTCTAGAACAAAGGAGAAGTGCTTGTGTTTGGAGGTTTGTGCATTATGCTTACGTTCAACCATGGAGTCTTCTAAATTATACATGTGGCAGATCTGGTGGAATGTTGATGATATTCGACGGCCAGTAGTGCTCAGATTTTCCATCTCTGCACTGTTGGATTAACTTCATCCAGCGACCATCTTTCAAAGTTATTGGCACACTATATAGTTCTTGTGCCATAGTTGCATGTCTTGGAAAAAAGCTACTAGTGGGTTGTACTAGCTATTTAGGAATAGAAGATGTATACATGGAAGTTGTAGGGAATGAGATGACATGGAGTATCTCAATTCGTATGAGTAGGGATTGGAAAAGAGATGTCATTTGGTTCACATCATAGGAACTTTCAATTGAATCTAGAGATGACATGTATCTCAATTCCTATGAGGAGGGATTAGAAAAGAGATGTAATTTGGTTCATATCATAGGAACTTTTCTATTGAATATACGCTAATGTTTATTTTCCTTTGAAATTAAGGGAGTATAGGAATCCATTCATATGAACCAAGTGGCTCTAAAGCTATAGAAATGATATCATGTTTATTTCCTTTCAAATGTGGAGTATATGAATCTATTCCTATGAACCAATTGGCTCTAAAGGAAAAAATCCTATAAAAATCATATCATATAGAGTTCCTATGATATTCCTCGACACCAAAGGATGGTTGAAATCGCTGCGGGTGATATGATGGTCTTTCTTTGTAGACTCCTCCCCCATCTTTATAGTTACCTCTCGAAGATGAATGAAATGATATATACAGGGTATTCTACAAGTGCAATTTGGTACACGAAAACTCGGTAAAAGTTTGCAAGGTTCGAATTTTCAATAAAGCTATATGCACTGCATTTTGCAACGGAGGGAGCATACGGCAGTTGCTAACACTCACGTGGAAGATTTGTGTGTAGGAGGAGTGGCTGTTCTGTTAAATGACATGGCAAAACTGACACTGTTGGATGCCGATCTAACGGTTCTTACAGCGTTCGTCAAGAAAAGGCTTGTGGCGAACGTTTGTCGGATAATGATTTACGGACACATGCATTGAATTGATACGTGCCCCCTCTCTCTCACGCACACGCACCCTCACGAGTCACGACTCTCCCGAGTCCTCTCGCAGACTCGCACCACCTTCTATCTGCAGGTAGACGTCACGCACATATGTGCTCTTCACACCCTACCCTCAGAACTTCTAAAAAACAAAAGACGTCGCGCACATTTTATTTTAGCTCACACGTCACGCACTTATAATATTACTCTTGCGGCGAACGTTCTTTGGGCATAGTATATTGTACTCTCACGAAGAGAAGCGGTGCACGCACACACTAGTTCTCTCACACCCACTTGCGGGTACACGTAGGGGCGCATTTTTTTTGAAGCTGGTACAACAAAATCACTCCACTATATATATAAGCAGGAGCCTTAGTGCTTGCTTTACTAGGGTTCCTCTCATTCACTCTCTCATGCTCTCTAGATCTAAGCAAGACATAGGTGGCCACACTCTCTCTCAGCTCACAGCTGGTCACAAATCCGGCCGGACAACCTCGACAGGGGCAAGTCGTCGGCGGCAAGGGAGGAGACCAACGGCTGCCCGCGTGTCCCGATCGGCGGCCGCGCCATTCTCTCCGAGAGAGCGCCGGCTCAGGAGGGCCTCCGACCCCTTCTTCCTCCCTGCGGTATTGTGGCCAAGATGCGGCCTCCCGACGCCGTGTTTGCCACATGCCGTTGACCCTCAGGTATATATTCCTTCGAAACCTGCCTTGCTCTACTGCCCCAGCTCCCTTCGTGTGGATCTTTTTCTACTTCCGTCCGCTGTTCCAAAGCCACCTAGACTTTTACTATTATTAGAGGTAAAGCTAGTTCATACAGTCGACTCTAAGAGTTGGTTCAAACATGGAAGGAAGTGGGAAAGCTGTAGCATAAATCTAGGACTTGGTTCTAAGAGGAAACGGGGGAAAGTAGTAGATACTGGCTACCCAACCGGTCTCTTGGTTGAAAAGACAAAGAAAGCATGGTGGATGGCGAAGGGTGGGGGGAAGTGGACCTATCTCTTGGTTGAAAAAGGAAAGAAAGTGACGGGTGTTGGGGGACAAGCAAATGAGAATGAGCAGGTCTAGATTTCCTGTGCTCACATAGGAAAATGTCGATGAGGAGATAAAAAATGGGACAAATGCAGACATGCTGCCTGAGTGTTTGCCGCTCTCGGCAGCCACATCTGCCTCACCACTTTATGCCACTGATGTCCCTACGCCCATATCGCTACCGTTAATGTAAAATCACATGAAGCATTAAGCAATGCCACCTAATGTCACTATAAGTAATGGTCTAGTGCCGTCGATAAATTGAAGCAATGCCACCACCATTTTATGAAGTGCTTCCGTCTTGCTTTATTTCCCATGAATTGTGTTTTTGCAATTACACTTAAATCTCACACCGCTAACATTGCTTCATCCTAGTGGACTGCACAAATTTGATCGCACATTTACTGACTATGTGCTACTCTCATGACAGTAATACTAATGCTATTGTTCTGCATGTTAATCTAGTGGCAGTGTTGATGTGATGTGATGCTACTTACTTAAGGACACTTCATACTGTCAATCTAGTGCCAATTATAACATAATAGATGCTGATGTTAATCATACGCCACTGCAAATATCTATCACTGTTTAAATAACCGTATTTCGTATTTGCTTAAACTGGGATGTATGTCTCCATATCGTTTCGGGATTTCTGTCTCCGTATCGTTTCTATCCGCGCAATCAAAAGCATACACCTCAGTTTTAGTAGAACTGTGCAAAATGAGATGGCTATCCCTTGTTGTCATTGTCTAACCACCTGTCTTCCAGGTATTCCTACATTGGTAGTTACTAGGTAGAATGACCAACGCAATCTAAATGAAGTTGATTCATATGTTTTACTTCCTGATTGCAGTGTAGGGACGAGCGAAAACAATACATCCTAGTCCAGAATGCACTTTCTACCAGTTCATCCATGGACTGAGGACTAGCTGGCACGGCTAAACGGCGGTTTTTTGGACAGGTGCGCGGACAAGAGGTGTCGTGGAATTGTCACGTCAGATGTCCTCGTGAAAGGACTTAGTTGTGGAGCCATCACAACTAGGAAGCTTGAAGGGATTAATCAGGACAAAGGAGACGAGAGATTTTATACTAGTTCGGCCCCTTACGGTGAAGGGAAAGCCTACGTCTAGTTGGGCTGATATTGATGTTTCGATGGCCAAGGAGCGAGATATGCTATGCCCGGCTCTCGATGAATTGTTTTCTTGCCCCTAAGCCGCCAGCGGGTCACCCCCTTATATACACGGGTTGACGCCCTGTGGCCTACAGAGTCCCGGCCAGCTTATAAACAGTGTTCGGCTCGGTGACTAGTTAAATCTACCTTATGATACAAGTCATGCCATTATGACGGTTTACTACGACGGGCCTTAAATCGCCTGTGGGCCTTAGACCCTTTATTGAACCGCCATCTTCATGCTTGGTCTTGGGATTCTTTCTGGCGAGTCTTCCTTGCGTAACCCGGCCCCTCCTGGGTGGCTCACACAAATAGTTATATCCCCAACATTAGGCCCCAGATTGATTTGAACCGGTACATGTCAATCTTAAAATACCTTAAGAAATAAATCTTCAGCCTTCTGCTTTTGTAAAAGGTTTTCTTTAACCCGCCATGACATCATCTTCTGGATCCGCGTTAACTCGCCGTGATGTCATCTTTACTTAAATTCATTCTTTATTACACCATATCCTCCAACGGATCTTTGCTTTTACTGACCATTCCAAAAACCGAGGCGTCGGGGCCGCTGGATAATAATGCTTATCTCCTTGTTTCTCGCGCCGTCTCAATCAGCCCTCCCTTATAAATAGGTGCGACTTAGGTCTTTCCCATTCTCCCTCAGTCGTTCGTCTTCTTCCTCCCGTTGTCTCTCTGTCGCTCGAGCTCCGCCGCCGCCGCCGTCGCAGATCCCCTCGTCTTCCTCAACTCAGGCCGTTGCATCAACCTGATTTGACCAGAGAAACGCGACGAACCTCCGCAGCGACTCTGCATCTGTAAGTTTCCTCCTTCGTGTTCCTCAGATCCGCATTTAGGACCTTCGAGTTCTTCGGTGTTCTCCGTTGTTCATTAAGAACCCCTCCTAGATTTCATCTCCACCGTCGTTTCTTGATCTTGAAGATGGTATAAACTGATGCGGTAGCTGTTTCGCACCCGTTTCGAATGCAAATAGATCCCTTTCCCGCACAGAGGCCCTGCTCGAGCCCTTGAACTTCATCTGTGCCAGTTCTAGGTCTAGAAATATTTCTTTTTAGGGCAGCTGTTTGATCCAAAATAATAACCACAACTTGTGAAACCTGTTTGTTCCACCCTAAAAAAGCTGCCTCTGTCGAATATGTTTAACCACGACTGTCCATGTGGCCAATTTAAGTAAATGAAACTGATCTGTGAACCTTGCTTGCTTCTCACGACTTAAGAAAATTTAACTGCTCTTAACACCTGTAGCGGCTTAAATATTGCTGCATAGTTACCCATATATCATTAGGCCCCTTCTTAAGCCGCTATCTTGAATAGACTTAACTTGTTTTCATCCGGGTTAAATTTGAACCGGAACCTTTTTATTTGTCATAGGCTTCAATTTACATCATGGCACCTAAGGCAACCAAGGCTCTTGTGACCTGTAATTGGGTCCCATCAACTGTCACAAGGAGCAAATTGTCAGAATTTGTGAAGTCTGGCCATCTGCCTAAGAAGGAGGTCATGTCCTATCATGCCCCTGACCCGTCCGAGGAGAAACCTCAGCCCAAAGAAGGGGAGGTGATAGTTTTTACGGATCATATGAGCAGGGGATTTGCACCACCCGGTTCAAATTCTTCAGAGATGTTTTGCATTTCTTTGACCTTAGGTCTCAAGACATCGGGCCAAATTCAGTGTCAAACATTTGCAACTTCCAAGTCTTCTTCGAGGTGTACCTGGGAGAAGAGCCCAATTTGCTTTCGTTCAGAGAGCTGTTCTACTTAAACCGGCAGAATGAACGTGCCAATGGGCCCAGTCTTGAACTTGGTGGCATTTCGATTCAACCCCCGAGAGACTGCCTCTTTCCTTATGCTGAACTGCCGAGTCACCCAAAGGATTGGAATCAGATGTGGTTCTATTGTCAGGACACTTCTCCGGCTGACGAGAACCCTCTGCCCGGCTTCCGCGCTCTGCGCCTTGAATCCAACCACCCACTGGCAGATAAACTTTCCGCTGTTGAACGTCTGCCACTTGCTCCCACCATTAAGAAAATCAAAGCTCCTTTTGGAAACGGCTTAGATGGCATTGACCTGGTCCGAGTCTGGGTTACTTGGCGAGTGCTTCCGTTAAGCCGCCGTCCCGGCTTAATGTGCGCTTACTCAGGCGAGAAGGATGACCCACTATGTCATAGTCTTGACAATCTGCCAGAAGATGTGGTGGAGGCTACGACCCAAACATTGCTGAAAGAGGGCACAGTAACTAGTAACGCCTTTGGCTTACTTCCTTTCTGCAAGAAGAACCCGGCCCCCGCAGTGAGTCATCAATCCTCAACGAATAATCTTTTAATGCATTACACCTTACTTTTACTCATAACCCCTTTATCTTTTTCATAGGCCGATGATAACTTCTGGAAGGTCAAGTATGACCATGAGGCTGCCAAACAAGCCAGAGCGGCCAAGAGAACTGAAAGAAAAACCACCAAAACCGGAACTAAAAGGAAGAAGAAGCCAAGCGCTTCAGATTTACTCAAATTGGATGACACTTCCGAGGATGATGAAGAGGTAATCCTTAATTCTCTTGACTCCTTTGTCATTATTTTATTGACATTCTATCTTTTCAGGAGGATACGGGGAACAGCCAAGCGGTTGACGAAGAGGTAACTATAATCTCCTCCGACTTAGAGCCTTTTCCAAAGCAAAAAATCCGAAGGGTGACCCGGAAAGTAAGATTTTCACATCCTCTAGCTTATCAAGATCCTCAATTTCTTTTGAAGCAACAACAGCTTGAAAGACGGAGGCAGACCCGGACCAGCAAGGATGTAGAACTCTCCTCCGGCTTACCTGACGTAACCAGGAGGCGTCGGACCGAGGTTATCTCCAATTTACGTTCTGTTTTACCTTTGGCGGGTTTAATTCGCCAACCTCTCAATTCATCTGACTCCAATTATCAGGATACCTCTCCTTCCTCCGGCAAGTCTATGCAATCCAACATGCCGGCTTTCAAAACTGCCCCCGGGTAATGTAAGTTTGTTTACCTTATGCTTTACCTTACTCATGCTTTTGTATTCATCCTTCTGCCTTTGTCCACAGCATGCAAGTGAAGCCCAGTAAGAGGGCGAAGAAGAATAAGCCATCCCAAGACCCGGTCGTGACCAAACCGGCACTTGATATGTCTGCTCCTGACAGTTCCACCCATCAGCCGCCGCCTGAGCCGGCCTCTGACATTCCAGCACCAACCTCTGATCCACCCGCCGAAGATACACTCAACAACTTGGATAACCCGGAAACTCCTAGCCCGGTCAAGACAAATGACCCAGAAGTTGAGATACTGAAGAGTCAGTTTGTTGAGACAGGGCGGCCCACTGTCCTTGCCAAATGCACTGCTAAGGAGGAACTCATAGAACGCCGAAAGGCCAAGCTGGACATTACTGATTATACTCACTTAAGCATTGGAGACATAGTCTCTGGCTATCTTAATCAAGTGCATAACAGCCGTGACCTGGAAATTGACATGGTGAAGCAGATACAGCAAAAATCTAAGGTATACTGTCGGTGTCAAAACCGGCGGATCTCGGGTAGGGGGTCCCAAACTGTGCGTCTAGGCGGATGGTAACAGGACACGAGGGACACGATGTTTTACCTGTGTTCGGCCCTCTTGATGGAGGTAAAATCCTCGTCCCGCTTGATTAATATTGATGATATGGGTAGTACAAGAGTGGATCTACCACGAGATCAAGGAGGCTAAACCCTAGAAGCTAGCCTATGGTATGATTGTTGTAATGGAGGTTATGTCCTACGGACTAAAGCCCTCCGGTTTATATAGACACCGGAGAGGGCTAGGGTTACACAGAGTCGGTTACAATGGTAGGAGATCTACATATCCGTATTGCCAAGCTTGCCTTCCACGCCAAGGAAAGTCCCATCCGGACACGGGACGGAGTCTTCAATCTTGTATCTTTGTAGTCTTGGAGTCCGGCGGACGATGATAGTCCGGCTGTCCGGACACCCCCCTAGTCCAGGACTCCCTCAGTAGCCCCTGAACCTGGCTTCAATGACGATGAGTCCGGCGCGCATAATGTTCGCATTGCAAGGCGGGTTCCTCCTCCGAATAATTCAAAGAAGATTGTGAACACCAGGATAGTGTCCGGCTCTGCAAAATAAATTCCACATTCCACCGTAGAGAGAATAAAATGTACACAAGTTCAATCTGGCGGCGTATTTTTGCGGCATGACGTCACACCACTACCAAGCCTTTACTTGAATCGTTTTTATTATACCGCCTCGGCATGTTTAGCGGCGCGTTTCCTTGGCACGTCTTGTCGAGCGAGATCGTGTTCCCCTTATTCGGGATTCTCATCAATACGGACGTGGGTAACCCAACCACGCCATTGATGGTGGCGCTTGGGAGATAAGCGAGTTTTACCAGGCTAGTGGGGGACGAATAGTCTTCGCCCGCCTATATATAAGGGATAAGGATTCACCTTTTCACCTATGCCTTTCTTCCTCCTTTGCTTATCCATCTCCATGCATTCGAGCTCCAACGCCCAAGTTCGCGCATCTTGTCTCGACCTTGTCCGACCATGTCCGGAGCGGGAGGCAAATGGTTGGCCTCCACCATTAAGGAGGAGCACATCTCAAGGCTGCGCAGCGCCGGATACCTTTCCGGCGACGTCGCGCACCGGCTGCCCGACGAGGGGCAACTCATCCCCACCCCCAGGCCCCATGAGAGGGTCGTTTTCCTCCCCCACTTCCTCCACAGACTGGGCTTTCCACTTCACCCCTTTGTCCGGGGGCTCATGTTCTACTACGGCCTGGATTTCCATGATCTGGCGCCAAACTTCATCCTCAACATCTCGGCGTTTATCGTCGTGTGCGAGGCCTTCCTCTGCATCCAACCCCACTTCGGCTTATGGCTCAAGACCTTCAATGTCAAGCCGAAGGTAGTGAAGGGCACTCAAGCGGAGTGCGGAGGCGCCATGTTGGGCAAGATGCCCAACGTCCTCTGGTTCGAAGGGGCCTTCGTGGAATCTGTCAAGGCGTGGCAGTCGGGGTGGTTCTATATCACCGAGCCGCGCGACCCTACGTGGGTGGCGGCCCCCGAGTTCAGATCTGGAATCCCTACGCAGCTCACCTCCTGGAAAGAGAAGGGCTTGCTATGGGGTAATTCGAAGGAGCTGACGGGACTCCAAGCCTGTATCCAGAAGCTGGTGAATAAGAAGCTCAGGCTGGTCCAAGTCATGCTCGTCCACCGGATTCTCCCATGCCAAGAACGGGCATTCAATCTGTGGGAGTTCGATCCGGAACAGCACCAGGCGTTGAGCGGGCTCTTCGATACGACGTATGAAGGCGCTGGAGGTGCTGTTTAAGGCGCCCGAAGCCCCGATCCGCGACGGAAGATCGCGGATTTCACTCGCAGCGTCCAGCTGACGAGGTAAGTGATTCTACCCCTTTACGGGACACTTATTGTTAATAGATTGATTCTAAGCGGGTTTCAATCTCCCTTTTCCTTTGACAGGAATGGATGAAGAAGGCCGAGCAGCTCATCTGCCCGGCTCCCATGCCAGAAGACCCAGTGGACGCCCGTCTAGCGGGGCTACTGGTTCCGGCACCGCATGTGGTGCCGGACAAGAAGGCCAAGAAGGTGGCCACAGGCACTCGAAAGAGTTCCCGTTTTCAGGTCTCCGACGACTCCGAGGCGGACTCCTCCCCCGAAGACGAGGAGGAGGAAGAAGACTCTCTCCCGGAGGAGGGAGAAAGGAAGAGGAAGGCTTCCCCAACAGGGGAGGCCGAAGGGTCCAAGAGGGGAAGAACTATTCCCCCGGACAGCTCCGCCAACACCAACATTGGTGGTGAAGAGTGGCCCTCAAGGGCCAGGCCTCAGCCGAGATCGTAAGTATCCGGATCCCTGAATGATTTGTAATTTCTCTTTTGTGTCACATAGTGTCCTTCTAATGCTGCATGCTACCTGCAGTCCGGCCGATGATGATCTCCCCGCTTCATCGAGCGGGTCGTTGGCTCCGTCGGATGTGGATTCCATCCCGACTGCCTCCACCCCTCACGCCGATGAGGATGCTGAGGTGGGATCCCAGAAAGGGACCCATCAGGAGGAGGCTCCGGAGGTGCCGCAAGGCAGCCTCCCAGACTTTGCGCCGGACTCTACGCCAGAACCTGCAGTGGTTCCGGAGTCCGGCAAGCGGCCCCTTCGAAAGAAGGGCAAGACCGTGACGCCGGGCGGCCTCCGTCCCAACCGGCGCGCCGGACAACTTGCTGGAGGCGCCCAAGGTGCCTCCATTGAGGAAGAACACCGCCTTTATTATGAGTGCGGTGATTGAAGGTTCAGCTTGCCAAGAGCGGGTTGACCGGCTCTGCGGTAGCCTTCTAACAGGCTTTGAGGTAAGAAGTTTAAAATTATGTAATGTAATACCGCATAGACGGTAGCCTCGATGCTCGGTTCGGTGTTCGAAAGAAAAGCGGACTAAGGATCTCAAAAGATATCTGCAGGTTGCTAATAAATTATGTCAATATGGGTTTGCAGGCTGCGCTGCTGACCTCTGCCGACCGATCATGGAGGTTGGTGCATTGAAGCAAGATCTCGGCGGTCGGCGAGAGCTCGGCCATGCCAAGAGGCAGCTCGAGGACAAAGAAGGTGAGTAGCACCGCTTTGAATTTTTACCTTACAGAAAAGGATTTCGGTTGCAATAAAATTAACAAGGATAGCGTGGGTACTGCAGGGGCCACGAACGAGGTGGCAACCCTGAAGGAGGTTGTGTCCGTGGCCAAACGCAATGCGGCCGCGGAACGGGCAGAGCGAGAGAAGCTAGAGGCGCGGGTGGCGGAGGTGCGGCAAGAGCTCCAGGCTCTCATGGAGAAGCATGAGAGTTTGGAGCGCGACTCAAAGACTCGAGAGTCCGAGCTCACCTTGGCTCTCGAAAGTGCCAAGTCCGCCAAGGCCGAAGCCCGTAAGGCCCTTCAAGAGATTGAGGATATGAAAATAGCGGCGGGTAAGGCATTTTTCATGCAAAGCAAGCATGTTAATGTAAATTACCTGACACTTACCCGAATTCGGAGCTCTCCAGGGGCGTTTGCAGATCTGCCTCGTAGCGTATCCGATGCTGCCGCATTCTATCGTGGCGAGGAGGGAGCTCAACGAAGAAGGTCTTCGGTCTCGATCTGCCGAGGCCGGCCATCCGGTGCCCCTAGCGACCAGTGAAGCAGTGGTCGAGCTCCTAAGGTAGCCGAGGAGGCCATGAAGGGCCTCGAGTCCGGCTGTGGCCTGGACAGGCCATGCCTGGGAGCTACTTTGGCCTCGTGCGGCGGCTGGTGGATGCATGCTCTTGGGTGGAGGTCATCAAGCGCTGCGCCTGTATTGAAGGTGCTCGTCGGGCCCTTGCCCGCGCAAAGGTGCACTGGGGCAGGCTGGATGTGGAGAGGCTTCTTACTGACCCGCCACCAGCGGGCAAGGAGTATCTTACGCCCGAAATGTACTATAAGACTGTCCTGAAGGGTGACCGCAATATTGCGGATGAGTGCCCCAGAGATGTAATTATTGAGTAAACTCTCTATGTATTATCCTATGCGCTGAAAACTTTGTTCATATGCGCTAAGCAACGCTTGTTTAATTTAAAATATTACCTTCATGCGGCCGTTTATAAAATCGAGAGATGGCAAGTCGTTGGCTTGACCCCCAAGCCACGAGTCTTTGGGGTGTTCAGATAAACTTGAGCACTCTTGTTCCCATTTTGGGTCCATCTAGGAGGCGCCAACACAACGAACAAGGCAATCGGACTTATAATGCTTGAACACTCTCACTTAGCCATAGAATTCTATAATTTTAAATTTGGTGAAGCCCCTAGTATTCGAAGACCGAATTGGGGTGCTATCCACGCCTTCGTCGGACATTATCCGTGCCCGCTCGAGCGGCATAGGTCTTTAGGGACCCGAAAAGACCTCTCGAACAGCGACCAGTCTCTCGCCTTATCATGCCGGTCAGTTTTAGCTTTCTCCATCGAGGCGCCGCCAGCTCAACCGGGCGCAATCGCGATGGTTCTCCCATGCCACCTTAGCCGGCGAGCGGGCGTAAGGCACCAAAACGTGGGGCCGGCAAACCCAACTATTGACCCAAGACATGATTCGGACCCGATTCATATAATGCTATAAGTTCGGGGTGCCGCACTTGTGAAAGTCTTCGGACTTATCACACCATAATGCGGGGAACATAAGCCCCTGGTGTATTCGGCCGTACCAAAATATGCGGGTGCGAGATGTCATTAATGAACATATGTGTAAAGTAATGCAATAACAGGCAAAAAATGTTGCATTATTTATTCAAGGAATTCTGCTATGAGTGCGGAAGGATACAAATAGTGCGGTAAGCAAGGGATTGGACTAAATAAACATGTCCCCCTCCAGGTGGGCTGCGATCGGTGTATATAATCGAATTTAATGCTCGTAATGGAGACCACCTGAATGTTAATCGCAGCCTTCTTTCTTCCCTGGCTGTTGCATCGTGAGTTCGGCGGGTCCACCGCCGAACAGGGCTTCTGGGAAATGGAGTCCTGTATATAAAAAGAAAAATAAAAAGAGTGACACACTTGGGAGCCCCTGGTGTGGTCGAGCCGCACTCTGGGTCTGTTGTGGTCGTGCCCCTCCCCCTAAGCCCATGGTATCTCCAGAGCATAATGATGTACACGGAGGGTTGGTCTTGCAATTATGCAAGGGCTGGGGTTGGGGCCGTATTGCTACGCATGCTCGGATCGTGCCAGGTGGTCTTGGTTGATGTTGCTTCGGGCGCGTTTGGCCATATCCGGCCGTTTAACGGCCGGACTCGAAAATTGCCTTAAAAGGCTGCTGTAACGCCCTGAGACCGACGCTCCAGAAGACTTCCAGCTACTTCGAGTTTCGTCGTGTGATTTGTTTTGTTTGTTGCATCATTTGCATTGCATCATGCCATCATGTCATTTAATTTTTAAAACTTAACTAAATAAATTGCATAGATCGTTGATCTATTTAAATCGAGGGATATTCACATGGTGATTTCTCTTTATAACATATCCTCCAATATTAGGGAGCTATAATAAAATTATTCCATTTTTTGGAATTAACCATAACCCCCTTGCAAAATATCCCATGCCTTTTGTGCTCCGAGTTGACCTCAAAACCTTGTCAATAATTCTTTCTCTGTTTATCGAGGCTCCTCATAAAGTCTCAACATTTTTGGACACTCCTAAATCCTAGACTCCATTCAAACTCCTTTGGCGCAAGTTAAAAAATTTTAGATTTAACTTCTCCTATTTTGTTGGGACCATTTTTATTGGGTTGGAAATATTCCGTAAAGCCTTACAAATATGTCCCACCATTTTATTCTTGTTCTTGGCCTTTTCTTTTAATTCTTTTGAAATGCTCTCTATTTTTGTTTCTGCTAAAGAGAGAGCAGAGAGCCCAGCCAACCTCCCGCGCCCACCTAAGGTCATCCAGCCCGTAGGCCGGCCCATCCATTCCGGCCCAGTCCTCCTAACCCTAGCCCCTCACCACGCTCTCCACGATCCCCATCTCTCCCCTCGTTCCTGCCGCCGCCACACATCGCTGTCGGGAAAGCGCCGACCCGCTCTCCTCCATTCTCCTCGATCTCCTCCTCTCCCTCTCGTCCTCCCACACCGCCGCCACTCACACACGCAGCGCCCGAGGCTGTGCCTCCTCTTCCCTCCTCTGCTTGATCCCGAGTGGATCGTGAGCACCAGCGCCTTTCCGCCGCCTTGCGCGTCCACGCCGCCGGCAACAATAGCAGCAGTAGGTGCTCAACCACCCAGATGCCAACCTCGCCGCTGCCTCCCCGCCTCCGGCGATGGCCATCGCCCGTCGCGCCATCTTCTGCGTCATCACCTCGCCATGTCACCTCGCCCGCGCCACCGCTTCTCCACCTCTCCCGGTGCTCCAAGTCCGCCGGCCACCGGAGCCACTGCTGGCTGCCGCCCCGCGCTCCTCGCTCCCCTTGCCAGCCAGGAGCTCGTCCTCGATCTTGGCCAACTCCAGCGGCCCCGGCGCCCGCGCCAAGCTGTCGTCAGGTCCTGTGTCGCCATCCAAGACCCCGCCGCTCTCCTCGGCCTCCTGCAGCGGCCAGTTTCCGGTCATCCCCATGGCTCGAGGAGCCTAAGTCTCTATCTACTCCTCTCGCCCTGAGCCCCCTGGATCCGGCCATCTTCGCCGCCTCCTCGCCGGATTCCGCTGTCATCTGCATCCCCGGCCTCCTCTGCTTCGTGGTGACCACCACCATGGCCGCGGCTACCATCAGCCAACCGCGTGGCTCGCCCCCTGCCTCGGCCCTCTTCGACCTTGCTCATGCACGACGTCAGCCGCCTCCTGCTTCGGCCATAGTTCCTTCGCCTCCAAGCTAATTCTCGAGCTATCGCTCGAGGCTGTAACCTCCGTGTGTGCTATCACCCCGTGCATGTCGCCAAGTACCACAACATCGATGACCATACAGACCGCCAAGAACGACTACGGGGATTCACCAAGTACCCTTCGGATGTGCCAAGTTTGAGTACATGGATAACGCCAAGTACCACGACACCCATGTTCGTCTACGGAATGTGTTCCACTACCGCCGACATGTACGACTACGAAACGTGAACGTCAACTTGCACTACCGAAACGTGTACAACTACTTCCACTACGACCCGTGTACCACTACTTCCACGACGTCCCGTGAACGCCTACTTCCTCTACACCGCTCCGAACTCGAACCGCTCCAAAAACGCACGCTTCAAAGGTATAACCCGAGACGACCGCGATGAGATGCCCTTGCATGTATGAGATGTACCATATGTTTGCACCATGTCCGAATTGTCATTGCAAGTTCCTCCTTATTTGCCATGCCGTCGACCCGTGAACCCGGTAATCCGGGATCACCCCACCATCCTTGCATGACACGCTCACGCCTACTTCCTTTTGCATCGGTATCTCCATGAGCTACCGGAACCGCTATGTTGTCGTGGCATCATTTTCGGATATGTTGCCGTGGCATCATTTTCGGATATGTTGCCGTGGCACCATTTTTGTTTCGCCGCCGTGGCACCCTTTTCGTTCCGCCATGGTGACCAAATGCTTCATAACATGCTTATGTCAACATTTTCATAATAATTGCATAAAACTTGCATATGTCATCCACATCATGATAATAACAATTAAAATGTTTAAAATTGTTGTTTGCTTTAATTGCTAAATGACATATGGGGATTTTCCGGAATTGTTGTTTGTTGTTTCGGCCTCATTTAAACTTGCCTAAATTTTTAGTTTAATTATGCTTCACCTCTTGCCATGCTTAACAACATTTAATATTGTTGAGTAGCATACCCGAGAGAGAACTAAATAATTGATGTGGTGTTTTGTCAATATGCAACTCGTTGCATATTGAGCTCCACTTAACTTGTAGTATTGTTTGTTGCACTTTGCCATGCCATGCCTCATTAAACCGGACATGCATCATACTTGATTGTGCTTCATGCCATGTTTATGCTTGTGTGTTTACCATGTTGTTTGCTTCTTTCCGGGTTACTTCTCTCGTTAGCTTCGGTTTCGTTCTGGAGTTGTGAGGATCCATTCGACTTCTACCGTTTGTCTTCTTCTTGGACTCGTTCTTCTTCCTTGCGGGATCTCAGGCAAGATGATCATACCCTTGAAATCACTACTATCTTTGCTATGCTAATTTGCTCACTCTTTTGCTATGCCAATGCTATGATGCCTACCATTTGCTTGTCAGCCTCCCAAATTGCCATGTCAAACCTCTAACCACCATGTCCTAGCAAACTGTTGATTGGCTATGGTACCGCTTTGCTCAGCCCCTCTTATAGCGTTGTTAGTTGCAGGTGAAGATGAAGTTTGTTCCTTGTTGGAACATGGAGATGTTGTTCCTTGTTGGAACATGTTTACTTGTTGGGATATCACAATATCTCTTATTTAATTAATGCACCTATATACTTGGTAAAGGGTGGAAGGCTCGGCCTTATGCAGTGTTTTGTTCCACTCTTGCCGCCTAGTTTCAGTCATACCGGTGTTATGTTCCCGGATTTTGCGTTCCTTACGCGGTCGGGTGATTTATGGGACCCCCTTGACAGTTCGCTTTGAATAAAACTCCTCTAGCAAGGCCCAACCTTGGTTTTACCATTTGCCTACCTAAGCCTTTTTCCCTTGGGTTCTCAGACTCAAGGGTCATCTTTATTTTACCCCCCTGGGCCAGTGCTCCTCCGGGTGCTGGTCCAAACCGAGCGATGTCCGGCGCCCCTGGGCAACCAGGGTCTATGCCAACCCGACGTCTGGCTCATCTGATGTGCCCTGAGAACGAGATATGTGCAGCTCCTATCGGGATTTGTCGGCACAGCGGGAGGCTTTGTTGGTCTTGTTTTACCATTGTCGAAATGTCTTGATGTACCAGGATACCGAGTCTGATCGGAGTGTCTCAGGTGAAGGTCTATTCCTTCGTTGATCGCGGGAGCTTGTCATGGGCTAAGTTGGGACACCCCTGCAGGGTATAAACTTTCGAGAGCCGTGCCCGCGGTTATGTGGCAGATGGGAATTTGTTAATGTCCGGTTGTAGATAACTTGACACCAGATCCGAATTAAAACGCATCAACCGCGTGTGTAACCGTGATGGTCTCTTTCCGGCGGAGTCCGGGAAGTGAACACGGTGTTGGAGTTATGTTTGACGTAGGTTGCTCTAGGATCACTTCTTGATCAGACTTTTATCGACCATGCTTTGCCTTCTCTTCTCGCTCTCATTTGCGTGTGTTAGCCACCATATATGCTAGTCGCTTGCTGCAGCTCCACCTCATGCCTTTACCTTACCCATAAGCTTAAATAGTCTTGATCTCGCGGGTGTGAGATTGCTGAGTCCTCGTGACTCACGATACTTCAAAACCAGTTTGCGGTGCCTATGTTACGGCGGTGGCGACAACCAAGCTCAAGGAGGAGCTCGATGACGATCTTGCCCTTTGTGTTGTTTCGTTCTAGTTGATCGAGAGTGGAGCCCGGTTGGGGTCGATCGGGGACCTTTATCGATTTGGGGTTCTTCTTTTATTTTGGTTCCGTAGTCGGACCTTGATTGTATCTGGATGATGTAATGCTTTATTCATGTAATTGTGTGAAGTGGAGATTGTAAGCCAACTATGTATCTCTTTCCCTTATGTATTACATGGGTTGTGTGAAGATTACCTCACTTGCGACATTGCTTTCAATGCGGTTATGCCTCTAAGTCGTGCTTCGACACGTGGGAGATATAGCCGCATCGAGGGCGCTATGTTGTTAATCGAGCCTTCCCCGACCTTAGGAGCCCCACTGCTTGATCGTTTTTAGCGGCCAAGTTGTGTCTAGAAAAATGTTTTGAGTCATTTAGGATTATATATATCGGAGAGTTAGGAATTCTTTTTACTCCCCAGTCTCTTCATCGCTCTGGTAAGGCATCCTGACGTAGAGTTTTGACTCTTCTCTTCTCAAATTTCACTAAAAAAAATTTAGGATCACGCGGGTATCTTGGAATCGTTCCGATGGTTTTATGATGAGAACATTGTCTTGGTGCCTCCTGTCAGGGGTTTAGTGGAAGTGTCCCGGGGAGTTGAGCTCTGAGGTGTTGTCGTCATAATTTTATCGTTGCAGTTCTGGAATACCTGAGTTTAGTACGCCGACATCAAAAATCTCTTTTATGCAGTTGTTGGTGAGATAACCCGATAACCCGATCTTGAGGTGAGTACGGAGTATTGCCATGACTCATATAACGGATGCTTTTGAAGGTTGAGGTACACGATTTCGAAGGTTTCTTGGTTATGTGTTGAAGGATGGATACAGCTGGATGTAGGATTTGCTAGTTTTGGGTGAGATATTATGCTTCCCCTGTATCCCCAACACCTGATTGCATAACCGAAAAGTTTCAGGAGTTTCATAGGTGGGAATTCAAGTAGCTCTTAGGATATCTTTCCGACGGATGTATGATATGAAATTGGGGTTCGACGTCTAGTGGTCCGCCTATTCACGGTTGGTTTTACATGGTCTCGTTGTGTCTTAAAGAGTCCTTGGCTATGCCGACTGGGGGCGCTTCGTATGTCATGTGCCTTGCCTTGTACATGATGGTGCTGTGTCTGATCGAGCCGTGTAGGCCCCACCATGAAAACTTGGACGAAATCTCTATCATATGTTTGTTCCGCTTATTCGCAAGCCAGTCCTTTGTTTTTGTTTTGAGTTGTGGTATTGAGTTGCTTCAATGTCAAGTGTTGATTCCATACCTTTCCAAATGGTGTTCTCATACTCGATGTGAATACCAATCCTTCTCGACAATCGAGATTGTCATGTCAATCCTTTGCAACCGGTGTGTTTCTCTTCAAGTGGATCCGATCACTTCAACATCAGCAAGACCAATTATCATTTCTTCTCAACGGTGTTTGTTTCATCCGTCTCCAAGTTGCCTTTGTTTTTTCCCGCCCACCCACCCTTTTTCCTCAAGGACTAAGATTTCTTTACCAAGTATCCTTTTATTTTTGTGAAGTTTCTCTATTCTTTTCCGTCAATGTTCTTACCCGGTGGTTCTCAAGAAGATGTTCTACTAGTTCTTCATTCCTCATTCCTTTCTCTTCCTCGGTGAATTCAAGTCAAGTTTTGTTGATCATACCTTTTTCCTCATTTCAATGTCTTCTCATACCGGTGCACCTCATTATCATTCTACTTCTCGCTATTTGTTTTTCCGGAGTGCTCAAGATATCTTGAAGATTCATGTTTCCACTCTGCATTCGTTCAAGCTCTTTCGAGATTGGTATCTCATTCAAGTCATTCAATTCAATTGGTGCAACATATCTTTTAAATCTTTTCAACGGTGTTCTTTTGAGTGGGCCCTAACCCACAGGTCTTTTCCCAGGATCTTACCTGACTCTTCTATTTTCCCAGAGCTATCCTAAATTCTTCCCCAAGTTTGACGTAAGAATGAGTTATCATCACCAAATGCTTTTCTCCAAGATCTTTCAAATTCTTTTCATAGTTGGCTCAACCTCTTCGCTTTTGATTCTTCCGGTGTGCCTCAATAATTCTTGGTGGTGTTTCTCATTGTCATTCTCATCATTTGAAGACCGAAGAAGAGTTTCTCTTTAATTTTGCTCTATTCTCTTCAAGATTCATGGTGCTAGCTTGTTGCCATCCTCTCATAATTGTTTTCGATTGTGAGAATCTTTTTCACCCATCAGGAGATATTCAAGAGTCTCCTCAGTTTGTCATCCGGAGTCCATCAATTCAGGTTTATTCATTCTCAGCTGTCAGTTATCATTCTCCTATCTTGCCGGTGCATCAATCGAATATCCTCTAATCAGTTCTTGATCTCTTTGTTCTCATGTTTCTACTTTGTCTCAAGCACCTTCGTTCATTTGCTAATTCTTACCGGTGATGCACCCCTACTTCGATCATTTTCAATTTTTATGGTGGTTCGTTCAAGATTTCTCTTCCTATGTTCTCATATTGATTTATTCGTTGTTTCCAAATCCTACCGATGGTTCCACCAATACCTTCTCAAGTTTGCGCTATATCTCTCTTAATCCTTTCTACGGGAATAAGTAGTATGCCTAATCCATTGCTTGCCATCAATTTAATTTGATGATGGATAAACATACAATAAATCTTATTCTTATTACCTCGAGGTGATTCAATTCTTTTCTTCCGGAGATTGTTCCTGATGAAGTAATTTTTGGCTCTAGTGCTTCATCTTTTCCTTTTCTGGAGTTCCAAGTTTTCTCGGTTATATCATCGCGAGATCCATCTAAATCATCGCAAGGCTTCACCTTGTGTTTTCAACTTCTCCTTCTTTCCACCATCCTTTTAATACCGGAGTTTCTTCATGGTGGTTCGTCAAGGATTCCTTTCATTCTTCAATTGTTCTTCAAGATTTCTCTCAAAGTTATGATCCGCCAAGCTATACTCTAAGATAAACATGGCGCTCAACACATGTTTTGTATTGGGGAGTTCAAGTATTCTTCATCTTGCATTCCAAAGTGCGATTCTTTCTACCTTATCTTCTGAGGTAGTGTTAGGTCATTCTTGATAATTTTCCTTCGCGTTTCATGATTCACAAGTTTTCAAGAGTGACATATTTAAATCCATCATTTTCTCTTTGTTCAAGAGATCTTTTCAACCGTCAATCTCTTCATTGGAGTTATCTTGGTATAGATTTCACCTAAAGCCTTCCCTAAGGAATGTAGCTATTTGTGGTGCTTATCAATGATCCAATTTTCTCCTTCTCATCTCGGTGAAGAAGTTTTTCATCTCTTTGGTGCTCTCAATCAAATCAATGGTTTCCATTAGTGGCCGGTTGTCACCTCATAGTCTTGAGATGTTTTCCATAAGCCCGCTACAAGCTTATTCGTTTTGTTGTTGGTTTTCCAACAACTCCGTTATAACCTTCTTGGAAGGGTGCTTGGCATTTTCTTCTCCATTCTTCTATTTCAATTATCTATCTTCTACTCTTTTGTTTCGGAGGTATTGTAATGTTTCTCTTCTCAACCCATCATCTCGTTTGTCTAAGATCATGTTCTTTTCATGATTGTCCATTTAACCGGAGTGTCGTGTCCTCTGCTCAAGCTCTTTTCTTCCTATCAAGTCTTGTATATGTTTTCAACCGGAGTGCTATTAGAATTTGTTCTTCCTTGTTCCTTGTTTATCTCGTTTCAACCAGAGTGCTTCAGTCCCTTCTTGTCCATTGTACTCGTCATTCATAGCTTTGCAACCTCCAAGGTTCAAAAGGGTGTTCCTTGTTTCTATTTTCTACCGCAGTGCTCTCAATTGTATTCAACTCCGTTGCGCTCTTTCTTTCAAATTTTCAACCTCTCAAGGTTCTTTGGTTGCACTCTTTTGTCGAAGAAGCAACTTAGTTTTACCTCTTCTCTTCCTCTTCCGTTTCTCTCCGGTGCCATCCTAGATCTCGGGACGAGATCCTCTTGTAGTGGTGGAGTGTTGTAACGCCCTGAGACCGACGCTCCAGAAGACTTCCAGCTACTTCGAGTTTCGTCGTGTGATTTGTTTTTTTTTGTTGCATCATTTGCATTGCATCATGCCATCATGTCATTTAATTTTTAAAACTTAACTAAATAAATTGCATAGATCGTTGATCTATTTAAATCGAGGGATATTCACATGGTGATTTCTCTTTATAACATATCCTCCAATATTAGGGAGCTATAATAAAATTATTCCATTTTTTGGAATTAACCATAACCCCCTTGCAAAATATCCCATGCCTTTTGTGCTCCGAGTTGACCTCAAAACCTTGTCAATAATTCTTTCTCTGTTTATCGAGGCTCCTCCTAAAGTCTCAACATTTTTGGACACTCCTAAATCCTAGACTCCATTCAAACTCCTTTGGCGCAAGTTAAATAATTTTAGATTTAACTTCTCCTATTTTGTTGGGACCATTTTTGTTGGGTTGGAAATATTCCGTAAAGCCTTACAAATATGTCCCACCATTTTATTCTTGTTCTTGGCCTTTTCTTTTAATTCTTTTGAAATGCTCTCTACTTTTGTTTCTGCTAAAGAGAGAGCAGAGAGCCCAGCCAACCTCCCGCGCCCACCTAAGGTCATCTAGCCCGCAGACCGGCCCATCCATTCCGACCCAGTCCCTCCTAACCCTAGCCCCTCACCACGCTCTCTCCTGATCCCCATCTCTCCCCCTCGTTCCCGTGCCGCCGCCACACATCGCTGTCAGGGAAAGCGCTCGACCCCGCTCTCCTCCATTCTCCTCGATCTCCTCCTCTCCATCTCGTCCTCCCACACTGCCGCCACTCACACACGCACCGCCCGAGGTTGTGCCTCCTCTTCCCTCCTCTGCTCGATCCCGAGTGGATCGTGAGCACCAGCGCCTTTCCGCCGCCTTGCGCGTCCACGCCGCCGGCAACAATAGCAGCAGTAGGTGCTCAACCACCCAGATGCCAACCTCGCCGCTGCCTCCCCGCCTCCGGTGATGGCCGTCGCCTGTCGCGCCATCTACTGCGTCATCACCTCGCCATGTCACCTCGCCCGCGCCACTGCTTCTCCACCTCTCCCGGAGCTCCAAGTCCGCCGGCCACCGGAGCCACTGCTGGCTGCCGCCCCGCGCTCCTCGCTCCCCTTGCCAGCCAGGAGCTCATCCTCGATCTTGGCCAACTCCGCCGGCCCCGGCGCCCGCTCCAAGCTGTCGTCAGGTCCTGCGTCGCCATCCAAGACCCCGCCGCTCTCCTCGGCCTCCTGCAGCGGCCAGTTTCCGGCCATCCCCATGGCTCGAGGAGCCTAAGTCTCTATCTACTCCTCTCGCCCTGAGCCCCCTGGATCCGGCCATCTTCGCCGCCTCCTCGCCGGATTCCGCTGTCATCTGCATCCCCGGCCTCCTCTTCTTCGTATTGACCACCACCATGGCCGCGGCTACCATCAGCCAACCGCGTGGCTTGCCCCCTGCCTCGGCCCTCTTCGACCTTGCTCATGCACGACGTCAGCCGCCTCCTGCTTCGGCCATAGTTCCTTCGCCTCCAAGCTGTTTCTCGAGCTGTCGCTCGAGGCTGTAACCTCCGTGTGTGCTACCACCCCGTGCATGTCGCCAAGTACCACAACATCGATGACCATACAGACCGCCAAGAACGACTACGGGGATTCACCAAGTACCCTTCGGATGTGCCAAGTTTGAGTACATGGATAACGCCAAGTACCACGACACCCATGTTCGTCTACAGAATGTGTTCCACTACCGCCGACATGTACGACTACGAAACGTGAACGTCTACTTCCACTACCGAAACGTGTACAACTACTTCCACTACGACCCGTGTACCACTATTCCACGACGTCCCGTGAACGCCTACTTCCTCTACAGCGCTCCGAACTCAAACCGCTCCAAAAACGCACGCTTCAAAGGTATAACCCGAGACGACCGCGATGAGATGCCCTTGCATGTATGAGATGTACCATATGTTTGCACCATGTCTGAATTGTCATTGCAAGTTCCTCCTTGTTTGCCATGCCGTCGACCCGTGGGAACCCGGTAATCCGGGATCACCCCACCATCCTTGCATGACACGCTCACGCCTACTTCCTTTTGCATCGGTATCTCCGTGAGCTACCGGAACCGATATGTTGCCGTGGCATCATTTTCGGATATGTTGCCGTGGCATCATTTTCGGATATGTTGCCGTGGCACCATTTTTGTTTCGCCGCCGTGGCACCCTTTTCGTTCCGCCATGGTGACCAAATGCTTCATAACATGCTTATGTCAACATTTTCATAATAATTGCATAAAACTTGCATATGTCATCCACATCATGATAATAAAAATTAAAATGTTTAAAATTGTTGTTTGCTTTAATTGCTAAATGACATATGGGGATTTTCCGGAATTGTTGTTTGTTGTTCCGGCCTCATTTAAACTTGCCTAAATTTTTAGTTTAATTATGCTTCACCTCTTGCCATGCTTAACAACATTTAATATTGTTGAGTAGCATACCCGAGAGAGAACTAAATAATTGATGTGGTGTTTTGTCAATATGCAACTCGTTGCATATTGAGCTCCACTTAACTTGTAGTATTGTTTGTTGCACTTTGCCATGCCATGCCTCATTAAACCGGACATGCATCATACTTGATTGTGCTTCATGCCATGTTTATGCATGTGTGTTTACCATGTTGTTTGCTTCTTTCCGGGTTACTTCTCTCGTTAGCTTCGGTTTCGTTCCAAAGTTGTGAGGATCCATTCGACTTCGACCGTTTGTCTTCTTCTTGGACTCGTTCTTCTTCCTTGCGGGATCTCAGGCAAGATGATCATACCCTTGAAATCACTACTATCTTTGCTATGCTAGTTTGCTCGCTCTTTTGCTATGCCAATGCTACGATGCCTACCAATTGCTTGTGAGCCTCCCAAATTGCCATGTCAAACCTCTAACCACCATGTCCTAGCAAACCGTTGATTGGCTATGTTACCGCTTTGCTCAGCCCCTCTTATAGCGTTGTTAGTTGCAGGTGAAGATGAAGTTTGTTCCTTGTTGGAACATGGAGATGTTGTTCCTTGTTGGAACATGTTTACTTGTTGGGATATCACAATATCTCTTATTTAATTAATGCACCTATATACTTGGTAAAGGGTGGAAGGCTCGGCCTTATGCCTGGTGTTTTGTTCCACTCTTGCCGCCCTAGTTTCCGTCATACCGGTGTTATGTTCCTGGATTTTGCGTTCCTTACGCGGTCGGGTGATTTATGGGACCCCATTGACAGTTCGCTTTATATAAAACTCCTCCAGCAAGGCCCAACCTTGGTTTTACCATTTGCCTACCTAAGCCTTTTTCCCTTGGGTTCTGCAGACTCAAGGGTCATCTTTATTTTACCCCGGCCAGTGCTCCTCCGGGTGCTGGTCCAAACCGAGCGATGTCCGGCGCCCCCTGGGCAACCAGGGTCTATGCCAACCCGACGTCTGGCTCATCTAATGTGCCCTGAGAACGAGATATGTGCAGCTCCTATCGGGATTTGTCGGCACAGCGGGAGGCTTTGCTGGTCTTGTTTTACCATTGTCGAAATGTCTTGATGTACCGGGATACCGAGTCTGATCGGAGTGTCTCGGGTGAAGGTCTATTCCTTCGTTGATCGCGAGAGCTTGTCATGGGCTAAGTTGGGACACCCTGCAGGTATAAACTTTCGAGAGTCGTGCCAGCGGTTATGTGGCAGATGGGAATTTGTTAATGTCGGTTGTAGATAACTTGACACCGATCCGAATTAAAACGCATCAACGCGTGTGTAACCGTGATGGTCTCTTTCGGTGGAGTCCGGAAGTGAACTCTGATGTTGGAGTTATGTTTGACGTAGGTTGCTCTAGGATCACTTCTTGATCATACTTTTATCGACCGTGCTTTGCCTTCTCTTCTCGCTCTCATTTGCGTATGTTAGCCACCATATATGCTAGTCGCTTGCTGCAGCTCCACCTCATGCCTTTACCTTACCCATAAGCTTAAATAGTCTTGATCTCGCAGGTGTGAGATTGCTGAGTCCTCGTGACTCACAGATACTTCCAAAACCAGTTTGCATGTGCCTATGTTAGCGAGCAAGTGACGCAACCAAGCTCAAGGAGGAGCTCGATGAAGATCTTGCCCTTTGTGTTGTTTCGTTCTAGTTGATCAGTAGTGGAGCCCAGTTGGGGTCGATCGGGGACCTTTGTCGCATTTGGGGTTCTTCTTTTATTTTGGTTCCGTAGTCGGACCTTGATTGTTTCTGGATGATGTAATGCTTTATTCATGTAATTGTGTGAAGTGGCGATTGTAAGCCAACTATGTATCTCTTTCCCTTGTGTATTACATGGGTTGTGTGAGGATTACCTCACTTGCGACATTGCTTTCAATGCGGTTATGCCTCTAAGTCGTGCTTCGACCGTGGGAGATATAGCCGCATCGAGGCGCTACAAGTTGGTAATCGAGCCTTCCCGACCTTAGGAGCCCCACCTTGATCGTTTTTAGCGGCGAGTTGTGTCTAGAAAAATGTTTTGAGTCATTTAGGATTATATATATCGGAGAGTTAGGAATTCTTTTTACTCCCCAGTCTCTTCATCGCTCTGGTAAGGCATCCTGACGTAGAGTTTTGACTCTTCTCTTCTCAAATTTCACTAAAAAAATTATTTAGGATCACGCGGGTATCTTGGAATCGTTCCGATGGTTTTATGATGAGAACATTGTCTTGGTGCCTCCTGTTAGGGGTTTAGTGGAAGTGTCCCGGGGAGTTGAGCTCTGAGGTGTTGTCGTCATAATTTTATTGTTGCAGTTCTGGAATACCTGAGTTTAGTACGCCGACATCCAAAATCTCTTTTATGCAGTTGTTGGTGAGATAACCCGATAACCCGATCTTGAGGTGAGTACGGGAGTATTGCCATGACTTCGTATAACGGATGCTTTTTGAAGGTTGAGGTACACGATTTCGAAGGTTTCTTGGTTATGTGTTGAAGGATGGATCTGAGCGGGATGTAGGATTTGCTAGTTTTGGGTGAGATATTATGCTTCCTGTATCCCCAACACCTGATTGCATAACCGGAAAGTTTGAAGTTTCATAGGTGGGAATTCAAGTAGCTCTTAGGATATCTTTCCGACGGATGTATGATATGAAATTGGGGTTCGGCGTCTAGTGGTCCGCCTATTCACGGTTGGTTTCTGATGGTCTCGTTGTGTCTTAAAGAGTCCTTGGCTATGCCGACTCGGGGGCGCTTCGTATGTCATGTGCCTTGCCTTGTACATGATGGTGCTGTCTGATCGAGCCGTGTAGGCCCCAATATGAAAACTTCGGACGAAATCTCTATCATATGTTTGTTCCGGCTTATTCTGCAAGCCAGTCCTTTGTTTTTGTTTTGAGTTGTGGTATTCGAGTTGCTTCAATGTCAAGTGTTGATTCCATACCTTTCCAAAATGATGTTCTCATACTCCGATGTGAATACCAATCCTTCTTGACAATCGAGATTGTCATGTCAATCCTTTGCAACCGGCGTGTTTCTCTTCAAGTGGATCCGATCACTTCAACATCAGCAAGACCAATTATCATTTCTTCTCAACGGTGTTTGTTTCATCCGTCTCCAAGTTGCCTTTGTTTCTTTCCTGCCCACCCACCCCTTTTTCCTCAAGGACTAAGATTTCTTTACCAAGTATCCTTTTATTTTTGTGAAGTTTCTCCATTCTTTTCCGTCAATGTTCTTACCCGGTGGTTCTCAAGAAGATGTTCTACTAGTTCGTCATTCCTCATTCCTTTCTCTTCCTCGGTGAATTCAAGTCAAGTTTTGTTGACCATACCTTTTTCCTCATTTCAATGTCTTCTCATACCGGTGCACCTCATTATCATTCTACTTCTCGCTATTTGTTATTCCGGAGTGCTCAAGATATCTTGAAGATTCGTGTTTCCACTCTGCATTCGTTCAAGCTCTTTCGAGATTGGTATTTCATTCAAGTCATTCAATTCAATTGGTGCAACATCTCTTTTAAATATTTTCAACGGTGTTCTTGAGTGGGCCCTAACCCACAGGTCTTTTCCCAGGATCTTACCTGACTCTTCTATTTTCCCAGAGCTATCCTAAATTCTTCTCCAAGTTTGACGTAAGAATGAGTTATCATCACTCAAATGCTTTTCTCCAAGATCTTTCAAATTCTTTTCATAGTTGGCTCAACCTCTTCGCTTTTGATTCTTCTGGTGTGCCTCAATAATTCTTGGTGGTGTTTCTCGTTGTCATTCTCATCATTTGAAGACCAAAGAAGAGTTTCTCTTTAATCTTGCTCTATTCTCTTCAAGATTCATGGTGCTAGCTTGTTGCCATCCTCTCATAATTGTTTTCGATTGTGAGAATCTTTTCACCATCGGGAGATATTCAAGAGTCTCCTCAGTTTGTCATCCGAAGTCCATCAATTCAGGTTTATTCATTCTCAGTATCGGTTATCATTCTCCTATCTTGCCGGTGCATCAATCGAATATCCTCTAATCAGTTCTTGATCTCTTTGTTCTCATGTTTCTACTTTGTCTCAAGCACCTTCGTTCATTTGCTAATTCTTACCGGTGATGCACCCCTACTTCGATCATTTTCAATTTTTACGGTGGTTCGTTCAAGATTTCTCTTCCTATGTTCTCATATTAATTTATTCGTTGTTTCCAAATCCTACCGGTGGTTCCACCAATACCTTCTCAAGTTTGCGCTATATCTCTCTGAATCCTTTCTACGGGAATAAGTAGTATGCCTAATCCATTGCTTGCCATCAATTTAATTTGATGATGGATAAACATACAATAAATCTTATTCTTATTTCCTCGAGGTGATTCAATTCTTTTCTTCCGGAGATTGTTCCTGATGAAGTAATTTTTGGCTCTAGTGCTTCATCTTTTCCTTTTCTGGAGTTCCAAGTTTTCTCGGTTATATCATCGCGGAGATCCATCTAAATCATCGCAAGGCTTCACCTTGTGTTTTCAACTTCTCCTTCTTTCCACCATCCTTTTAATACCGGAGTTTCTTCATGGTGGTTCGTCAAGGATTCCTTTCATTCTTCAATTGTTCTTCAAGATTTCTCTCAAAGTTATGATCCGCCAAGCTATACTCTAAGATAAACATGGCGCTCAACACATGTTTTGTTTTGGGGAGTTCAAGTATTCTTCATCTTGCATTCCAAAGTGCGATTCTTTCTACCTTATCTTCTGAGGTGGTGTTAGGTCATTCTTGATAATTTTCCTTCGCGTTTCATGATTCACAAGTTTTCAAGAGTGACATATTTAAATCCATCATTTTCTCTTTGTTCAAGAGATCTTTTCAACCGTCAATCTCTTCATTGGACTTATCTTGGTATAGATTTCACCTAAAGCCTTCCCTAAGGAATGTAGCTATTTGTGATGCTTATCAATGATCCAATTTTCTCCTTCTCATCTCGGTGAAGAAGTTTTTCATCTCTTTGGTGCTCTCAATCAAATCAATGGTTTCCATTAGTGGCCGGTTGTCACCTCATAGTCTTGAGATGTTTTCCATAAGCCCGCTACAAGCTTATTCGTTTCGTTGCTGGTTTTCCAACAACTCCGTTATAACCTTCTTGGAAGGGTGCTTGGCATTTTCTTCTCCATTCTTCTATTTCAATTATCTATCTTCTATTCTTTTGTTTCGGAGGTATTGTAAAGTTGCTCTTCTCAACCCATCATCTCGTTTGTCTAAGATCATGTTCTTTTCATGATTGTCCATTTAACCGGAGTGTCGTGTCCTCTGCTCAAGCTCTTTTCTTCCTATCAAGTCTTGTATCTGTTTTCAACCGGAGTGCTATTAGAATTTGTTCTTCCTTGTTCCTGGTTTATCTCGTTTCAACCAGAGTGCTTCAGTCCCTTCTTGTCCATTGTACTCGTCATTCATAGCTTTGCAACCTCCAAGGTTCAAAAGGGTGTTCCTTGTTTCTATTTTCTACCACAGTGCTCTCAATCGTATTCAACTCCGTTGTGTTCTTTCTTTCAAATTTCCAACCTCTCAAGGTTCTTTGGTTTCACTCTTTTGTCGAAGAAGCAACTTAGTTTTACCTCTTCTCTTCCTCTTCCGTTTCTCTCCGGTGCCATCCTAGATCTCGGGACGAGATCCTCTTGTAGTGGTGGAGTGTTGTAGCATACGAGACCGACGCTCGAAAGACTTCCACTACTTGAGTTTAAATCGTGTGATTTGTTTTTTTGTTGCATCATTTGCATTGCATCATGCCATCATGTCATGTAATTTTTAAAACTTAACTAAATAAATTGCATAGATCGTTGATCTATTTAAACCGAGGGATATTCACATGATGATTTCTCTTTATAACATATCCTCCAATATTAGGGAGCTATAATAATATTATTCCATTTTTTGTAATTAACCATAACCCCCTTGCAAAATATCCCATGCCTTTTGTGCTCCGAGTTGACCTCAAAACCTTGTCAATAATTCTTTCTCTGTTTATCGAGGCTCCTCCTAAAGTCTCAACATTTTTGGACACTCCTAAATCCTAGACTCCATTCAAACTCCTTTGGCGCAAGTTAAATAATTTTAGATTTAAATTCTCCTATTTTGTTGGGACCATTTTTGTTGGGTTGGAAATATTCCGTAAAGCCTTACAAATATGTCCCACCATTTTATTCTTGTTCTTGGCCTTTTCTTTTAATTCTTTTGAAATGCTCTCTATTTTTGTTTCTGCTAAAGAGAGAGCAGAGAGCCCAGCCAACCTCCCGCGCCCACCTAAGGTCATCCAACCCGCAGGCTGGCCCATCCATTCCGGCCCAGTCCCTCCTAACCCTAGCCCCTCACCACGCTCTCTCCTGATCCCCATCTCTCCCCCTCGTTCCCGTGCCGCCGCCACACATCGCTGTCAGGGAAAGCGCTCGACCCCGCTCTCCTCCATTCTCCTCGATCTCCTCCTCTCCCTCTTGTCCTCCCACACCGCCGCCACTCACACACGCAGCGCCCGAGGCTGTGCCTCCTCTTCCCTCCTCTGCTCGATCCCGAGTGGATCATGAGCACCAGCGCCTTTCCGCCGCCTTGCGCGTCCATGCCGCCGGCAACAATAGCAGCAGTAGGTGCTCAACCACCCAGATGCCAACCTCGCCGCTGCCTCCCCGCCTCCGGCGATGGCCGTCGCCCGTCGCGCCATCTTCTGCGTCATCACCTCGCCATGTCACCTCGCCCGTGCCACCGCTTCTCCACCTCTCCCGGAGCTCCAAGTCCGCCGGCCACCGGAGCCGCTGCTGGCTGCCGCCCCGCGCTCCTCGCTCCCCTTGCCAGCCAGGAGCTCGTCCTCGATCTTGGCCAACTCCGGCGGCCCCGGCGCCCGCGCCAAGCTGTCGTCAGGTCCTGCGTCGCCATCTAAGACCCCGCTGCTCTCCTCGGCCTCCTGTAGCGGCCACTTTCCGGCCATCCCCATGGCTCGAGGAGCCTAAGTCTCTATCTACTCCTCTCGCCCTGAGCCCCCTGGATCCGGCCATCTTCGCCGCCTCCTCGCCGGATTCCGCTGTCATCTGCATCCCCGGCTACCTCTGCTTCGTGGTGACCACCACCATGGCCGCGGCTACCATCAGCCAACCGCGTGGCTCCCCCCTGCCTCGGCCCTCTTCGACCTTGCTCATGCACGACGTCAGCCGCCTCCTGCTTCGGCCATAGTTCCTTCGCCTCCAAGTTGTTTCTCGAGCTGTCGCTCGAGGCTGTAACCTCCGTGTGTGCTACCACCCCGTGCATGTCGCCAAGTACCACAACATCGATGACCATACAGACCGCCAAGAACGACTACGGGGATTCACCAAGTACCCTTCGGATGTGCCAAGTTTGAGTACATGGATAACGCCAAGTACCACGACACCCATGTTCGTCTATGGAATGTGTTCCACTACCGCCGACATGTACGACTACGAAACGTGAACGTCTACTTCCACTACCGAAACGTGTACAACTACTTCCACTACGACCCGTGTACCACTACTTCCACGACGTCCCGTGAACGCCTACTTCCTCTACACCGCTCCGAACTTGAACCGCTCCAAAAACGCACGCTTCGAAGGTATAACCCGAGACGACCGCGATGAGACGCCCTTGCATGTATGAGATGTACCATATGTTTGCACCATGTCCGAATTGTCATTGCAAGTTCCTCCTTGTTTGCCATGCCGTCGACCCGTGGGAACCCGGTAATCCGGGATCACCCCACCATCCTTGCATGACACGCTCACGCCTACTTCCTTTTGCATCGGTATCTCCGTGAGCTACCGGAACCGATATGTTGCCGTGGCATCATTTTCGGATATGTTGCCGTGGCATCATTTTCGGATATGTTGCCGTGGCACCATTTTTGTTTCGCCGCTGTGGCACCCTTTTCGTTCCGCCATGGTGACCAAATGCTTCATAACATGCTTATGTCAACATTTTCATAATAATTGCATAAAACTTGCATATGTCATCCACATCATGATAATAACAATTAAAATGTTTAAAATTGTTGTTTGCTTTAATTGCTAAATGACATATGGGGATTTTCCGGAATTGTTGTTTGTTGTTCCGGCCTCATTTAAACTTGCCTAAATTGTTAGTTTAATTATGCTTCACCTATTGCCATGCTTAACAACATTTAATATTGTTGAGTAGCATATCCGAGAGAGAACTAAATAATTGATGTGGTGTTTTGTCAATATGCAACTCGTTGCATATTGAGCTCCACTTAACTTGTAGTATTGTTTGTTGCACTTTGCCATGCCATGCCTCATTAAACCGGACATGCGTCATACTTGATTGTGCTTCATGCCATGTTTATGCTTGTGTGTTTACCATGTTGTTTGCTTCTTTCCGGGTTACTTCTCTCGTTAGCTTCGGTTTCGTTCCGAAGTTGTGAGGATCCATTCGACTTCGACCGTTTGTCTTCTTCTTGGACTCGTTCTTCTTCCTTGCGGGATCTCAGGCAAGATGATCATACCCTTGAAATCACTACTATCTTTGCTATGCTAGTTTGCTCGCTCTTTTGCTATGCCAATGCTACGATGCCTACCATTTGCTTGTCAGCCTCCCAAATTGCCATGTCAAATCTCTAACCACCATGTCCTAGCAAACCGTTGATTGGCTATGTTACAGCTTTGCTCAGCCCCTCTTATAGCGTTGTTAGTTGCAGGTGAATATGAAGTATGTTCCTTGTTGGAACATGGAGATGTTGTTCCTTGTTGGAACATGTTTACTTGTTGGGATATCACAATATCTCTTATTTAATTAATGCACCTATATACTTGGTAAAGGGTGGAAGGCTCGGCCTTATGCCTGGTGTTTTGTTCCACTCTTGCCGCCCTAGTTTCCGTCATACCGGTGTTATGTTCCCGGATATTGCGTTCC
This sequence comes from Aegilops speltoides, assembly GCA_021437245.1. NCBI lineage: Eukaryota > Viridiplantae > Streptophyta > Magnoliopsida > Poales > Poaceae > Aegilops > Aegilops speltoides. Next base: position 229,982,306 of record CM038145.1, read on the forward strand.
TTACGCGGTCGGGTGATTTATGGGACCCCCTTGACAGTTCGCTTTGAATAAAACTCCTCCAGCAAGGCCCAACCTTGGTTTTACCATTTGCCTACCTAAGCCTTTTTCCCTTGGGTTCTGCAGACTCAAGGGTCATCTTTATTTTACCCCCCCGGGCTAGTGCTCCTCCGGGTGCTGGTCCAAACCGAGCGATGTCCGGCGCCCCCTGGGCAACCAGGGTCTATGCCAACCCGACGTTTGGTTCATCCGGTGTGCCCTGAGAACGAGATATGTGCAGCTCCTATTGGGATTTGTCGGCACAGCGGGAGGCTTTGCTGTTCTTGTTTTACCATTGTCGAAATGTCTTGATGTACCGGGATACCGAGTCTGATCGGAGTGTCTCGGGTGAAGGTCTATTCCTTCGTTGATCGCGAGAGCTTGTCATGGGCTAAGTTGGGACACCCCTGCAGGGTATAAACTTTCGAGAGCCGTGCCCGCGGTTATGTGGCAGATGGGAATTTGTTAATGTCCGGTTGTAGATAACTTGACACCAGATCCGAATTAAAACGCATCAACCACGTGTGTAACCGTGATGGTCTCTTTCCGGCGGAGTCCGGGAAGTGAACACGGTGTTGGAATTATGTTTGACGTAGGTTGCTCTAGGATCACTTCTTGATCATACTTTTATCGACCGTGCTTTGCCTTCTCTTCTCGCTCTCATTTGCGTGTGTTAGCCACCATATATGCTAGTCGCTTGCTGCAGCTCCACCTCATGCCTTTACCTTACCCATAAGCTTAAATAGTCTTGATCTCGCGGGTGTGAGATTGCTGAGTCCTCGTGACTCACGATACTTCAAAACCAGTTTGCGGTGCCTATGTTAGCGGCGGTGGCGCAACCAAGCTCAAGGAGGAGCTCGATGAAGATCTTGCCCTTTGTGTTGTTTCGTTCTAGTTGATCGATAGTGGAGCCCGGTTGGGGTCGATCGGGACCTTTATCGCATTTGGGGTTCTTCTTTTATTTTGGTTCCGTAGTCGGACCCTGATTGTATCTGGATGATGTAATGCTTTATTCATGTAATTGTGCGAAGTGGCGATTGTAAGCCAACTATGTATCTCTTTCCCCTTATGTATTACATGGGTTGTGTGAAGATTACCTCACTTGCGACATTGCTTTCAATGCGGTTATGCCTCTAAGTCGTGCTTCGACACGTGGGAGATATAGCCGCATCGAGGCGCTACAAGTTGGTAATCGAGCCTTCCCGACCTTAGGAGCCCCACCGCTTGATCGTTTTTAGCGGCGAGTTGTGTCTAGAAAAATGTTTTGAGTCATTTAGGATTATATATATCGGAGAGTTAGGAATTCTTTTTACTCCCCAGTCTCTTCATCGCTCTGGTAAGGCATCCTGACGTAGAGTTTTGACTCTTCTCTTCTCAAATTTCACTAAAAAAAATTTTAGGATCACGCGAGTATCTTGGAATCGTTCCGATGGTTTTATGATGAGAACATTGTCTTGGTGCCTCCTGTCAGGGGTTTAGTGGACCATGGCGGATACTGGTCGGATGGTCTCTTCGATCGAAAGTGATCGGGCAAGAGGACCATGGATTGAACTTCGGGGCGACTGGCTCCATCGCATATACGTCCCTTAGTGCACGCTTCCGCTCCCTCTTGGGTATATGGGTTGCGTATATCATGTTCACCGTTCGCACTTGTGGGGGGAAACCCTTCTGTCCTCTATTGTTCGGCGGTCGGGTCTCTTCCTCGTCGTCGCTGTGCAGCCCCTTGTCATTGTTTTCGGCAATTAACTTGCCTGCCTGCTTGAATTCCCAACAATCTCTATTGGTGTGATTAGCTGGCTTTTCGGGGGTGCCATGTATCTGGCATAAGCGGTCGAGTATTCGGTCCAAATTGGACGGACCAGGAGTGGTTCTTTTGAATGGCTTCTTCCGCTGACCGGGTTTAGAGCCTCGGAATCCGGCGTTGACTGTCGTATCCTCCTTGTCGTCGCCGTTAATGCGGCGTTTATTTTTGCTTCAACGCGACCTGCCATTGTGGTCCTTGGTATCCGGACTGCCAGAATTTTTAATGAGGTTGTTGCTGCGAGCTAGCCAGCTGTCCTCTCTCGCACAGAAGCGGGTCATTAGAGATGTGAGGGCTGCCATGGATTTCGGATTTTCCTGTCCTAGGATCCGGGCTAGCCACTCGTCGCAGATGTTATGTTTGAAGGCTGCGAGGGCCTCTGCATCCGGACAGTCAACGATTTGATTTTTCTTTGTTAAGAACCGTGTCGAGAATATGCGGTTGATTAAATGCAGCTGCTGAATTATGTGGCTTAGGTCATCGGCGTCTGGTGGTCGCACATATGTGCCCTGGAAGTTGTCGAGGAATGCGGCTTCCAGGTCTTCCCAACACCCAATTGACTCTGCGGGCAAGCTGTTAAGCCAATGCCGAGCTGGTCCTTTATGCTTGAGTGGGAGATACTTGATGGCGTGGAGATCGTCGCCGCGGGCCATATGGATGTGAAGGAGATAATCTTCGATCCAAACCGCGGGGTCTGTTGTGCCATCGTAGGATTCAATGTTTACGGGTTTAAACCCTTCAGGGATTTGATGATCCATTACTTCGTCAGTGAAGCATAGCGGGTGTGCGGCGCCTCTATATTGAGCAATATCACGATGTAGCTCGAGTGAGCATTGTCTGCTGTGTTCGGCCCGGCCGGAGTTATTGTATCCGGCGCGACGGTATTCGTCGTGGGTCGTGGGGTGCCCACGTGATCCATAGATGGATCTGGATTGCCTTGCTTTGTCCTCCAATATATCTCGCAAGTCCGGCGCGTTCCCTCTTGGCTTCGTACTTTTGGAGCGATGCCGGGGTACGGTCTTGGTGGAGGGCCTAGATGCCTCTCTGTCGCGACCACGGGGTGGTCGTTCGGCCGTATTGTGTGCTGGTGATGAAGGTATGTATGCTTCCTCCTCTAATCGGGGGAGCAACTTGCGTTTTGGGTAGCTTTTGGAGGGGCGTTCGAGTTCGTACTCTTCGGCTGCGAGGACCTCGGTCCATCGATCGGCCTGCAGGTCTTGATCAGCTTGAAGCTGCTGCTGCTGCTTTTTCTTTAGGCTATTTGCCGTGGCGATAAGCCTGCGTTTAAAATGCTCTTGTTTGACGGGATCCTCGGGCACGACGAATTCGTCGTCGTTGAGGCTTGCCTCGTCTTCGGAGGGAGGTATGTAATTATCATCCTCGACCTCTTCATCTGCCGCTCTCGTGAGGCTTGCTACGCATCCTCCTGCGCTGAATCTTCTTTGGAGGGATTGTCTTCGGCACTTTACGGGGTATTATTATCTCCTGTGCTGAATCTCCATTCTTCTTTGTGGCGGGATTTAGAGCGGCGCCGCTGACATCGGCGCTCGGGCTGTTTCTTTAAGGAATCTGCCTCCGCTGCTTCTTCGCCGTCCCCCTCTTTTGGGGTGTCCACCATGTATATGTCATATGATGAGGTGGTCTTCCAGTGCCCTGTAGGCGCTGGTTCTTTTTCGTCTCCGGCATCGTCGTCCATACCGTCGATGTCTTCGGAGTCGTAGTCTAGCATGTCTGTTAGATCGTCGACAGTGGCTACAAAGTGGGTGGTGGGTGGGCCTTGAATTTCTTCATCGTCCGTATCCCAACCGTCCTGGGCATAGTTCGGCCAGGTCTCTCCGGATAGCGAGAGATGTTTTAGCGAATTTAGGATGTCGCCAAAGGGCGAGTGTTGGAAGATGTCCGCGGCGGTGAACTCCATGACCGGTGCCCAATCAGATTCAATTGGCAGGGGCGCGGGAGGTTCGGAGTCCGGCACCTCGGAGTCATGAGCTTTGCAAGGGACAAGGTTAGTGTTCGGCTCCATCACCGTGGAAGTTGCAGCCCCCGAGGCGGTGTCCAGCCACTGGTCCTCGATCTGGGCGATCGGCTCCGGACTAAGGGCCGGAGTGGATTCGTGTGCGGCCACCAAGGCACCTTTGTCCGTGGCGAGCTAGATCATGCCCATCGTGATGATCGCGGCACGCTTCGGTATGGCTCGAGCCCGTCGAAGATCAAGTCCCGCGGATGTCGGCCGTGAAGTTTAGGCTTCGAACCTGACTGACGGCGGGCGTAGCTTCGATCTGCTCGGATGGCCAAGTGAATTAGCCCGCATGCGAAACCGCCCGAATCTGAAGATCTGTCCGGGAGAAAAGTCTCACCACGGACAGCGTTGTTGATTGAAGAAGCCATCGAGCCTATCGGTGGCGACGAGGAACTCTCAATTGAAGCACCAATGTCGGTGTCAAACCTGGCGGATCTCGGTAGGGGTTCGAACTGTGCGTCTAGGCGGATGGTAACAGGAGGCGAGGACACGATGTTTTACCCAGGTTCGGCCCTCTTGATGGAGGTAAAACCCTACGTCTGCTTGATTAATATTGATGATATGGGTAGTACAAGAGTGGATCTACCACGAGATCAAGGAGGCTAAACCCTAGAAGCTAGCCTATGGTATGATTGTTGTAATGGAGGTTATGTCCTATGGACTAAAGCCCTCCGGTTTATATAGACACCGAAGAGGGCTAGGGTTACACAGAGTCGGTTACAATGGTAGGAGATCTACATATCTGTATCGCCAAGCCTGCCTTCCACGCCAAGGAAAGTCCCATCCGGACATGGGACGGAGTCTTCAATCTTGTATCTTCGTAGTCTGGGAGTCCGGCGGACGATGATAGTCCGGCTGTCCGGACACCCCCTAGTCCAGGACTCCCTCATATACCTTATGCCCCTTTTCTGAATCATACTTACTGTATCAGCCCCTAAGTCTATTGCTTATTAATAAATATGCCGTAGACTTTAGAAAACTGCTTACCACTGTTTTGTCCCGTTTAGAGAGAAGATATTTAACCCGGTTATAACATGATACCTTGAACTTGCGATACACATTAGGCCCCAAGTGTCAAGTATCTTTGCTTGCAAAGTGATTGGGACTTAATTTTCATGAACCGGCATTGTAGGTTAAAATTCTTTAGCATACATTAGCCCCCAAGTGTCAAGTATCTTTGCTTGCAAAGTACTTGGGACTTAATGTTATCTTACCATGATTCTGACTATAACTCAGCATCAATGCAGGCCACCATAAGTCAATTTGAGTCGGAGATTACTGACTTGAAGAGTCGTCTGACAGCTCAAGAACTTGAAATTCAAAAGGCCAACTCCAAATTTGAATTCAGCGTCTCTGAACAAGAGAAGTTGAAGAAAAATTTTGAGTCGGAGAAGAAAATCTGGGTTGATGAAAAGGCTTCACTGGTGACCCGGGCCGAGACGGCAGAGGCATCACTTGCAGAAGCAACAACTGAGCTGTCCAACTTAAAGCGCCAGATATCTCAAATGGTCTCAACCATCTTTGGTAAGTTACTGGACATAACCTTAAGCATTGTAATCCTTCCCTTTATGATTATTGTAATCGTTATCTCCGGCTCACTTTACACTTGAGAACGCAGGCCCCAGGAGCAAAAACCTCAAGCAGAATATGTTGATCAAGCTGAAAGCGGTTTATACTCTGGTGGAGCAGGTAGACACGGGTCTGGCGATGCTTTGGCCGTTGTAGCTTTGTCAAATAACACTCCCACCTCCGCAAGGCGTCTTTGAAGTGTCTTGCATCTTGCCTCAACGGATCCAAGATCTAAGGCAGGCGTCCTCAAGAGCGGGGCCATAGCAGCGTTGAGCCGGGCGAAGCATGGATTCGAACTAGACCCGGCCGACCTCGCTCTTGGATACCCGAGTCTGAAAGAGGATGGGACCGTATTTGATGATCAGGATTTCACCGCCTGCGTCAAAGACATACGCCCCATGGCTACCCTTATTGGGAACGACACTGAGCTTAGCAAGTATCAACCGGGCTATGATAGTGAGAACCGGAGAATTCCAACACCTCCCTATGATCAAGTCAGCATGATCCCTCCAACTCGTAAGCATACCTTTGCCCCTGAAGTGGACCCGGCCGGTTTAATAGATGACAAAGCTGAGTTTGAAGCCTTGAGTGGCATTGACTGGGCCTCGTCAACCTTCCAGGACAAAGCAACCGACGGAGAGGCGGAGAAGGATAACCCAGAATTTTCAAGCCCGCCAAAGGAATGAACCGCCAGGCGTTTTATGACTTTGCAAAAATAATGCTTCGTTATTCAGACTCAGGGAGTCTTGTAAAAGGGTAGAAAACTTCTCAATTTTGTCATGCCTTTGCACATGTTTTATGACGCTTAATACTTTCGTAAGCCGCCACCTGTTATATATTTCTAGCTTATGTCGACCGTTTATTTCCTTGATGTTAAATTTGCTTGTCTTATCCTGCATATAAAATAAGCAAAATTCCCTTGGCGGTTTATCGCATCGGGGGTCACATAAGGTATTGATAAACCAGAGGGCGAGCCCAAAACATCATATACAGGCCAGTTTATGATTATATTTGTTAAACATAATCACAATAGCATACCTGCAATCCCTTTGGTAATCTTGCCTGCTTATATGACCATTACCATGCGGGTAAATTCAACTCCTGAAAGTTGGAACATATAATGCTCACCTGGCACTTAACAACCTGGGGTGATCATTATTAAACCGGAAGAACAAAAAACCATCTCAAAAAAGGTCTCAAGATAGTAAAATAATTATGCTTATGAAATATAATGGATAATAGACAATATTTGTGGGCTTCTGATTCGAATACGATCAGTAAACCGTTCCAAAGGGGTTAAGCTAAGATTCGGATACGATCATATAGCCCCCAGTGGCTTTGGCAATGCCGATCAAGTGGGTATCGACAGCTATGTTCTCTTTGGTTCGAATACGACCTATGTTTTAACAGGAAGCCCCCAAGCAACCATAAGAGTTGTCTAATGATGCTGATTCGAATACGATCCATGTCAGACCCAAAGGGGTTGAGCTATGATTCAAATATGATCAAGAAGCCCCCAAGTGGGTTTGGCAGTATGCCGATCAAGTGGGTATCGACAGCTATGTTCTCTTTGGTTCGAATACGACCTATGTTTGAACAGGAAGCCCCCAAGCGACCATGGCTAGATTCAGATATGATCATAAGCCGGACCAAAGGGAAAGCCGGATTCAGATATGATCCTCTCCCTGTTGGTTGTTTCCGCCACCGGCTAAAGAGGACACATAAACCTTTTTGAAGGAGAAAAGGACAAAGGTTTATTGCTTTATATAATATGTACATGGTCAAAATATATACACTTTGAAAGCCGGTGGCTCAAGTATAGTAAGGCCGAAGATGGGCGATATTCCACGGCCGGCGGGTCTCCTCCTCCGACTTACGTGGGTCTTTGTGCTCTCGAACATCGATGAGATAGTATGACCCGTTGTGCAGATTCTTGCTGACCACAAATGGTCCTTCCCAAGGAGGGGATAGCTTATGCATATCAGACTGATCCTGGATGAGCCGGAGCACTAAGTCGCCTTCCTGAAAGGTTCTGCTTCTAACCCGGCGGCTGTGATAGCGACCACGTGTCTTCTTTGGTAAATCGCCGGCGGGCTATTGCTAAGTCTCGCTCCTCATCCAACAAGTCAAGTGCATCCTGACGAGCTTTTTCGTTATCAGCTTCAACGTAAGCCGCCACGCGGGGTGAATCGTGCCGGATGTCACTTGGCAGGACTGCCTCTGCTCCATACACCATGAAGAAAGGGGTGTAACCTTTAGATCTGTTAGGTGTGGTGTTGATGCTCCATAGTACAGAGGGTAAATCCTCCACCCAACAACCCGGAGTCCGCTGCAAGGGGACAAACCGCCGGGGCTTGATACCCTTCAGGATCTCTTGATTAGCTCTTTCTGCTTGACCATTGGATTGAGGATGAGCAACATCCGAAACATCAAGCCGGATATGTTCTCTTTGACAAAACTCTTCCATGGCACCCTTGGACAAATTAGTGCCATTATCAGTTATAATGTTGTGTGGAAAACCAAAATGAAAGATCACCTTTTTCATGAACTGAACCGCCGTGGCTGCATCACACTTACTGACTGGCTCTGCCTCCATCCACTTTGTAAACTTATCCACTGCCACCAGGAGGTGTGTCTTTTTATCCTTAGACCTCTTGGAAGGTCCAACCATGTCAAGCCCCCAGACTGCAAACGACCAAGTGATTGGAATCATCCTCAACTCGGCACATGAGCTCGTCGTGAAATTTTTTGACATCCATCACATTTACTGACCAGATCCTCCGCATCAGCATGAGCCGTCAGCCAATAGAAACCATGACGGAAAGCCTTGGCCACAAGGGATTTTGACCTGGCATGATGGCCACAATCCCCTTCATGGATCTCACGAAGTATCTCCTGGCCCTCCGCAGGTGACACACAACGTTGAAACACCCCAGTGACACTTCGGTGATGTAACTCGCCATGAACAATCGTCATAGATTTGGATCGTCTGACGATTTGTCTTGCTAAGGTATCATCCTCAAGCAACTCTCCCCGGGTCATATAGGCCAAATATGGCACTGTCCAATCCGGGATGATGTGAAGAGCCGCCACCAGCTGTGCCTCCGGGTCTGGCACTGCTAGTTCTTCCTCTGTAGGTACCTTGACAGAAGGATTATGCAAAATATCGAGGAAGGTGTTAGGCGGCACCGACTTACGTTGAGATCCCAGCCGGCTTAAAGCATCAGCCGCCTCATTCTTCCTTCGATCAATGTGCTCCACTTGATAACCTTTGAAGTGCCGAGCCACAACATCTACTTCACGATGATAAGCCGCCAAAAGGGGATCCTTGGAGTCCCACTTTCCTGATACCTGTTGGGCCACGAGATCTGAATCGCCCAAGCACCTTACCCGGCTCAAGTTCATCTCTTTGGCCATCCGGAGACCATGGAGTAAGGCCTCGTACTCAGCTGCGTTGTTAGTACAAGGAAACATAAGCCGGAGCACATAATAAAATTTGTCACCTCAGGGGAAAGTTAAAACAACTCCAGCCCCCGAGCCTTCTAACTGCCTGGACCCATCAAAGTGAATAGTCCAATATGTGTTATCTGGCTTCTCCTCAGGTGCCTGCAACTCTGTCCCATCATTGATAAAATCCACCAAGGCTTGAGACTTAATAGCAGTACGTGGCATATATTTTAAACCATGAGGCCCAAGCTCGATAGCCCACTTGGCAACTCGTCCTGTGGCCTCCCTATTCTGGATTATGTCTCCCAAGGAGGCTGAACTTACCATAGTTATAGGATGACTTTGGAAGTACTGCTTCAACTTTCGGTTTGCCATAAACACTCCGTAAAGAAGTTTCTGCCAATGTGGATACCTTTGTTTAGAGTCAATGAGCACCTCACTGATGTAATAAACCGGCCGCTGAACAGAATGCTCCTTGCCGGCTTCCTTACGCTCCACCACGATCGCAACACTGACGGCTCGTGAATTAGCAGCCACATATAACAGCAATCGCTCTTTATCAATGGGAGCCGCAAGGACCAGTGGCTCTAACAACCGTCTCTTCAAATCTTCAAAGGCAGCATCAGCAGCATCACTCCAGACAAAAGTGTCTTTTTTCTTCATCATCTGATACAGCGGTAGGGCCTTCTCACCCAACCGGCTTATGAACCGGCTTAAAGCAGCAACGCGACCCGGCAGTCGCTGAACATCATTGATGCATGCCGGTTTAGCCAGAGAGGTAATTGCCTTGATCTTCTTTGGGTTAGCTTCAATGCCTCTGTTCGAGACCAGAAAACCCAAGAGCTTGCCTGCAGGTACACCAAACACACACTTGGCCGGGTTAAGCATCATCTTATAAACTCGGAGATTGTCAAAGGTCTCTTTCAAGTCAGAAATCAAGGTTTCCCTTTCTCTGGACTTCACCATGATGTCATCAACATAATCATGAACATTACGCCCAATTTGATCATGGAGACAGTTCTGCACACATCGTTGATAAGTCGTCTGAGCACTCTTGAGCCCAAATGGCATAGATACATAGCAGAAGGCTCCAAACGGAGTGATGAAAGTCGTCTTCTCCTGGTCCTTAACTGCCATTTTGATTTGATGGTAACCAGAGTAAGCATCCAAAAAACTCAAACGTGCACAACCCGCCATAGCATCAATGATTTGATCAATATGGGGGAGAGCAAAGGGATCAGCCGGACAAGCCTTGTTTAAGTCCGTGTAATCCAGAAACATTCGCCAGGTGCCGTTCTTCTTAAGCACAAGCACCGGATTAGCCAACCACTCTAGGTGAAAAATTCAATGATAAACCCGGCCGCTAGGAGCCGGGCAACTTCCTCTCCAATAGCTTTCCGTCTCTCTTCGTTGAACCGTCGAAGAAATTGCTTGACCGGCTTATGCTTCGGATCAATATTGAGAGTGTGCTCAGCGAGTTCCCTCGGTACACCCGGCATGTCAGAAGGTTTCCATGCAAAGATGTCTCGGTTCTCACGGATGAACTCGATGAGCGCGCCTTCCTATTTAGGATCCAAATTGGTACTGATACTGAATTGCTTAGAAGAGTCGCCCGGAGTAAAGTCAACAAGCTTCGTCTCAACGGCTGATTTAAACTTCAATGCTGGGTCATGCTCTGTAGTTGGCTTCTTCAGGGAAGTCATATCCGCCGGGTCAACATTATCATGATAAAATTTTAGCTCTTCCGCTGCACAAGAAGACTCAGCATAAGCCCCGTCGCCTTCTTCACATTCCAATGCTACCTTTCGACTCCCATGCATAGTGATGGTGCCCTTGTGACCCGGCATCTTGAGCTGCTAATAAACATAACACGGCCGCGCCATGAACTTAGCATAAGCCGGCCGCCCAAACAGAGCATGATACGGATTCCTGATTTTAACTACTTTAAATGTCAATTTCTCAGCCCTGGAGTCATACTCATCTCCAAAGGCCACTTCCAGTTCAATCTTGCCAACTGGGTAAGCTGACTTACCAGGAACCACTCCATGAAAAACAGTGTTGGATGTCCTCAAATTCTTATCAGTTAACCCCATGCGTCGAAAGGTCTCATAATAGAGGATATTGATACTGCTACCTCCATCCATGAGTACCTTAGTGAATTTATATCCACCAACCTGAGGTGCTACCACCAAGGCTAACTGACCCGGATTATCAACCCGTGGAGGGTGATCTTCTCTGCTCCATACAATGGGCTGTTCTGACTACCTCAAATAATGAGGAACCGCCGGCTCAACAGAATTCACGGCCCTCTTATGAACCTTCTGATCATGTTTGCATAAGCTAGTGGTGAACACGTGATACTGCCCACTATTAAACTGCTTCGGATGGCTTTGATAACCCGACTGCTGCTGCTGCTGTTGCTCTCCTTGGCCAGACTGCGGTTGATTATAATTGCCTTGATGTCCCTGGAAACCGGAGTTTGAACCGCCACCCGGGCCATGAAAGCCACCAGCTCCTGAACCGCCGCCTGACCCATGATTGCCATCAAACATGTTGGAATTCTTGAAAGCCTTCATGATTGTGCAATCTTTCCATAAGTGGGTGGCGAGTCGTTCCCGGGTGCCGTGTCTCGGGCAAGGCTCATTGAGTAGCTGCTCCAGAGATGGGCCTGACCCGCCAGATCGAGGGGGCGGTTTGCCCTTACGCCTTTGATTGTTACCCTGTGCATTGGCGTTGGCTACAAACTCCGGGTTACCTTCCGCCTTACGCTTATTGCCTCCTTGATTCATCGGGTTATGCTGCTGACCTTTTCCAATGCTGTTCTTCTTTCCCTTCCCTGTATTTTCCTCATCAGATGCAGGATCCTTGGTACTATCAGAGTCGGCGTATTTGACTAAAGCTGCCATCAGCGTACCCATGTCGTTGCAATCACGCTTAAGACGCCCCAGTTTCTGCCTCAACGGCTCAAAGCGGCAATTCTTCTCCAACATGAGGACTGCAGAACCGGCATCCATCTTGTCAGACAAATGTATTATCTCCTTCACCCGGCGTACCCAATGAGTCGTGGACTCACCTTCCTCCTGCTTACAATTTGTCAAATCTACAATCGACATAGATTGCTTACAAGTGTCTTTGAAGTTCTGGATGAAATGGGCCTTTAACTCTGCCCATGAACCGATGGAATTGGGTGGTAAACCCTTTAACCAAGACCGGGCCGTTCCATCTAGCATCATGGTGAAGTACTTAGCCATTGCCACGTCGCTAACCTCCAACAGCTCCATGGCCATCTCATAACTTTCGATCCATGCTCTGGGCTGTAAGTCGGCCGTGTAATTCGACACCTTTCGAGGTCCCTTGAAGTCCTTGGGCAAACATACGTTACGCAGAGCCGGTACCAAACAGGGAACACCGCCGGTTCTAGTGGCTACTCCCGTCTCAAAGGAAGTCGTCGGATAATCTGGGAACTCTTGATGAGCCGTTTGTTGAGCCGCTAGCTGAGTCGCCCGCTCGTTCTCCTGACGTACTCGGTATTGCACTAGATTATAGCCACCGGGCTGGTTACGACGCTAGGCGTTGCTTGACAAAGCTTCTGACTCCATGTGCCTGCTGTAACTTGGACTCTTTTGACGAGGCGGTGCTAACCAAGGCAGAGGAGTAGAATGAATCATGTCCCGGCTGTAAGAATAAGTCTCTTGCTGAGCCAGGGCCGTCTGGAGAAGTTCTCTGACCCTCCGGGTCTCCACGCTGTCGGGTCATCACCATCCACTGGGAGAGCCGCCAAGCACGCCGATGCTGCGATTAAGTTCTCCACGGGGTTGGAAAAGTGACCCGGCGGTATCGGCACATAACGGGGCGGTGCCATACTCCCATGAGGAGGTGCCATCCCCCGAGGCTGAGCCGGTCCTCCTGTTCCGGCTGTCATAAACTGATTTGCGTCTGGCGGGTTACTCGGGCCGGCTCCAGGTGTAGCAAAAAGATTCTGAGGATCATAAACCGGAGGTAAACGGGACTGGGATTTTTTATGTCTCCTCCTCATCACCACGTTGGACGCATTTAGGCTCATCGTGAGCTGGTAGGCTTCGATCAGTAGCATTGTGCCCGCATATCTAAAGCCGCCTTACGTGGCTAACTTTGGTGTCCTCGGTGCCAAGGCCTCCTTGGCTGAGCTATTTCCTCGCGCACCCGTGCCACCTCCGCGTCATGCTCATCTTTATTTGCAGGAATAACTGTGGAGGTTAACAGGGCCATAAGCTTATCCATGAGATCTATCAGCACCTGGGCCAGCGGGTGCACAGGGCCTCCTGCCCCGTCTGCTCCTGTCCTGGACATTATTGCTGTAGCAGTTGTAGAGTTTTGGCCGGGTTGAGTCCCAGCCATGAAGACTCCTGCCCATCTTGGCGGCTCATAGGGGTCCGGAATACTAGTGCCATCGGAACAGCCCTCAAGCACGCCGTCTTGCACTTGGTATAGCGAATCTGTTGAACCGTTCGGACGAATCACCATCCGAAAGGACGGCCGTCTCACCACCATCTCCAGATCCTTCAGAAAGTTCCTCTCCATGGATGCAGCCCACGAAGTCACACTTCACGACGGGTTCTACTCAGCCGACTCTCGCGCGCTGAGCCGTCTCGATGAGGTCGATGTAGTCCGACTCAGGGCCCGGCTCACCAATCCGGCCAATGAAAACATGGATTCCGCCAAAGGGGACCCGGTACCCATACTCAATTGAGCCGGCGTCGGGGCCCCAGCCTTCGTCATCGATGTAGATCTTGCCGCGATGACTCTTGGTCATCCGGCCCACTACGTATCCCTTGAGCCCTTCGAAGTTGCCCATCAAGAACTCAAATCCATCGTGCGCTGGCCCCACGGTGGGCGCCAACTGTCGTGGAATTGTCACATCATATGTCCTCGTGAAAGGACTTAGTTGTGGAGCCATCACAACTAGGAAGCTTGAAGGGATTAATCGGGACAAAGGACACGAGAGATTTTATACTAGTTCGGCCCCTTACGGTGAAGGGAAAGCCTACGTCTAGTTGGGTTGATATTGATGTTTCGATGACCAGGGAGTGAGATATGCTATGCCCGGCTCTCGATGAATTGTTTTCTTGCCCCTAAGCCGCCAGCGGGTCACCCCCTTATATACACGGGATGACACCCTGCGGCCTACGGAGTCCTGGCCGGCTTATAAACAGTGTCCGGGTCGGTGACTAGTTAAATCTACCTTATGATACAAGTCATGCCATTATGACGGTTTACTACGACGGGCCTTAAATTGCCTATGGGCCTTAGACCCTTTATTGAACCGCCATCTTCATGCTTGGTCTTGGGCTTCTTTCTGGTAAGTCTTCTTTGCGTAACCCGGCCCCTCCTGGGCGGCTCACACAAATAGTTATATCCCCAACAAGAGGCATTGTGGTCTGCTTATTTCTGCAAATAGCGGTGCTTAAATTTAGTGGAATGCACAAGAATTTCACAGTCGATTACCTTTGCATGGTTCGAGTTCAGCATTCCAATTGAGACCACAATTATAATTGGTTATTCTGGAATGAGAGAACCTAACCCTGGATGGTGGCAACAAGAAAAAACTAGAGTGAACTCCAGGAAATTTAAGCCTGCCGGAAGGCCCTTTGCTCGGAGAAGCCTTGCTTGTTTTTTCCTGATTTGTAAACCTGCTCACAACTTTGTCTTTAGCTATGAACTAGTATATGTTTGTTATGTTCTATGAATCATTGAGATGTATAAAATTGCTTAACTTATGCTTTTCAAGTTTTTTATGTAGACGAGTTTAATGTGAGTGTTCCACATGAGCGCTGGACTAGCGTGTGAACGTTTGGAATTTACATTGTGGCCTCGATTAATCGCATGAACCCTTTGTAACAAGATACATAGTTGCTTATATGTCAGACAATAGATTATTGATTGTTAGCTAGTCGATAACCTAGTGTTGAAGCGAGCTGAGCCAATGGGCCGTGTTTTGCCCAACTGCTTACAAGTGGGGTAGCACCAACTGTGTTTACAAGTACTTATGTATACGTCAGCGCATAGTTCTCGAACGAGTGCTCTATTTCATCAAAACACACACTTTGCTTTCAGTATGATAAACCGTGACAATTTATGTCTTACCATGCCATATTCATGAAAAAACTAGTGAGGACGCATTTGCTTCGGCAACAATTACGATGGTTCTCACATGATTCACGGGCACACAAAAGTAGCAGCAGTTCCCATAGATGGATTCAAACAGAGTACTAGCCCCAGAGGGCTTGAAAACAGGCAAGGTTCAGATAATTATACACAATCCAAACTACTATTAAACACTAGCCGGGGCAACTATTTCATGCCTCAATCTAATTTGGGCTGGACACAAGACGGACCTTGCCATGAACATCATCGAGGACGCCCCGCAGCAGCTCAATCTTGTGAACCTTCATGAAGACAACCTTGTGGCCTTGCCACTGATAAACTTGTTTGTGGAGGCATGCCATGTCATCTTCCTGCGTAAGCTTGACAAGAACAGTATGCCTCACAAACAAAGGAGTAGCTTTGAACTTCTTGTGCTTCAGTACACCCTGGACAACACGACTGACAATAATGAGGCTGGAATACAACTCTTCATTGGTATAACCACAGATGGCTTCCAGGATCCAATAGCCTAAGAACTCTGTTTTCCCAGTGCATATATTCAGGTCATCCGCCTCATAGCGAGTGACATGTACAACCACACAATCCTTGTCTGCATCAGGGCTCTAATTGAAACAGAAATAAGTTCTGATTACTTTCCAGTATAAGAAACACAAGTTATTTAAACCACTATGTATAGCATGGCATCGAAGCTAATAAAATTTTGCATTATTCATCACCACATACATAGATGAAAAACCTTGGGCAGCTCAGCGGGGGGAGGGGGGACACATATTCGAAGGGGGAAAACTGCTCCTGTAGTGCCACGGGGGCTGTAACTTCAAACAGGGCGTCGACCATCTCAGTAGTGGTCGTGAGTGTATCTGGGGTCGGCTCGTTGGCTGCCTCCATCTTCTTGGAGCTCTCTGTCTCATGGGGATCAGCCTCCCGCGTCTGCTACAATATCGACAGATCTTTGCCTGGTTCTCCCTGGTCCATCATGAAACTGACGAATACTAGGAGACCACTGAAAGGAAAACACAACCACAATGACAATGAAACAAAAAAGAGAGTGAGGATTGATTACTGATTTGCAAAACTTCTTTTTTTCTGAATGAAAATATACCAACATCACGGATCCGCTTACCTTCCCTTCGTTGGGAAAGAAGAACTGTGGCAGATGCGAGTGTTTCCTTACTTGAAGACGGTGAGGGAGAAGGGGATTCAGCGAAGAGTGAAATGATGGTTGCTTTGTCCGTCTAACTTAGACTGCGGAGAGGTGGGGTTTTGTGATACGACGTCTCGTTACTGCCGCACTACGACCGAGGTGACTCTCCGCCTACATACTACCTTCTAATTTGGTGGATGGCATTTGGGCCCGCGCGCTGCATGGCCCGCAGGTTGGTGAACAAAAGTATAACAGCATTCAGTAGAGGGAGACGTTCAATGACCTAGGAGGAGCCAGAAGCGGTATTTTATCCACTGTACTAGTATTAATTGTTTTTCTGGGTAGCTGTAGAGTGTCTCCACTGTACTAGTAGTAATTTTTTTCTCTGGGCCCAAGACAAAACATCCCATCCCCACTAGTAAATAGTAAAATCAATTCAAGCCCATATATTTACTGAATGAGAGGCGCTACCCACACCCAGCACACCGCCCCCCAAAAAACCTGGGTGCTCTTCTTCCTCCTCGCTCCCACCCACCTCACGTCAGCTCGCTCCACTCGTACCCCTAAATTCCTCACCTCACTCCTACAGAAAACCCCAGCTCCCCTTCTTCCTCACTACTACAGAAAACCCCCAGCTCCCCTTCTTCTTCACTCGAACTACATCTAGGCTTGTCATTCGTTACTCTGCTCAAATCTATGAGCGTGACGCAACGCCCTCGAGGAAAATGGAGTCGGCTGACTCTAGCGCCAAGAAGATGAGGCTCCCACCAGCAGCGACACCTATTGTAGATCCCGCACCCGGCAGCACGAGGAGAAGCAGCGACCCTGCCCCCACCAGATCCCAGGAACCCATAGAATCTCGGGTGAACCGCATCAGCGATCTCCCAAACACCGTCCTTGGGGAGATCACCTCGCTTCTCCCCACCAAGGATTGTTGCCGCACCCAAGTCCTCTCAATTCGGTGGCGCCCTCTATGGTGCGCCGTGCCCCTTAATCTCGACTACCGTCAGCTATCTCTGTTCAGTGATTTTGAAATCTCTAGAGCCATCATCTCCTCCCACCAGGGCTCCGTTCAAAGCCTCTGCATCTCGTCATGCTACCTGAGCAAGCATACCATGCCCTGCACGGTGGACGCCTGGCTGAAATCCCCTGAATTCATAGAACTATAGCTGCTTGAGTTCTACTATTCCCCTGGAAATCACATACCACATACCGAACGCCATGTGCTTGTGCCCTCAGCACCGATGTCCATCTCGCGGTTTTCCTCCTCTCTCCACACCGCCACCTTTGCGCTGTGCTACCTACCAGACAATCTGGTACTAAACCTTCGACTCCCATTTCTCAAGAAACTTTCACTTGTGCGGGTTCGTATATCGGAGGCCTCATTGCACAATCATCCACTCTGATTGCCACCTGCCTCGAGTGTTTGGTGCTTGTTTTCACAGTTAGAATCGGTTGTCTCCAAATAAAGTCGCCTAACCTTGTAAGAATTGGAATTTCTTTTGATGGAAGGTAGCTCATCATCCAAGATGCCCCTTCACTTCAAAGGTTGATCCTTGATTCTAGTTATTCATTGTTGCAAATAACCGTCCTCTCTGCGCCTAAACTGGAGACCTTGGGTGTAATACATGATCTTTGTGCTCATTTCAATATGGTGTTTGGCTCCACGGTTCTTCAGGTACTTTATAGTATCATCTACACTTGTAACCATAAGGTGCATTTTAAATTTCTGCGCATAAGTTATATATCATCTTGGAGTAAACATTTTGTACTAATATTATGTTCTATGCTCAATGAAGAGTTTCTCCATGCATGGCCTATCAATGGTGTTGGATTCTGTCAAAATCTTATATATCCAAATGTATAGTTTGATCTGAACAAGATTATTGGCTTGTTGCAATGCTTTCCATGTCTGGAGAAGTTGTATATAAAGGTGATAATTTCACACACATTGGAAGCCCGCATATTGTGTACTAGAATTAACAGTTCAGTTGTTGCTCTTTCGACACACTTTTTTTAGACCTTAATTGTTTTCAATCTTCATGTCTATTTAGGCAACAGGACGGGGTAAGAAAGTTATAACCAATAGGTGGGTTCGTAAGCATCGGGATTTTCTCACTTCTCATGAGATTCGATTGAAGACAATAACGCTAGAACGATGTGTAGCCAACCGCGCAAACACTAGATTTGTCACATTCTTCCTGCTGAATGCGAGGTTACTATTATCCATCAGGCTTAAGTTTATCAGCAGCATGGTTTTGACGGATGGGTATGTCGAAGAGCAAAAAAAGGAGTTTCAGGTGGGCAAAAGAGCTTCTGAACGTGCCGGGGTTCTATTTACAACATATTGTGGTCATAATCCAGTAAATTTTATGACCGAGGATGTTCATTCTATGCACTGACCGATCCATTTGATGTGATTTGCCAAAACAAGTCTTTGAGTTAGATGTTGTTTCCCTTTTCAACCTGGATTTTTTTTGTAAACCTGATGAACAATGAACCCTCGTACTTTTGTAAAGTTTGTAAGCTAGAGTTAGATGCTCTTGCCCTTTTCAACTCGGCTGTGAGTGTCATATTTTCTTTGAAACAAGTCAAATGGCTTGCCATTCATTTAATTTGGAGTGAAATATTGTAACAAATCGCAACCAAGGGAAATAACATCACTCACGCTGGCTGCTTGAGCTCACTGTGCATTACAGAAGCCAAGTGATTAGCCCTCACCAGCATCCACAAACTTATTTCGAACTAGCACATCAAATGGGCTGTAAATTTTCATAGGAAAGGCTGGATGACCGTGACAGATTTGGATTCTGACATTTGGGACCCGCGAGGAAATAGCCTAACCAAGGTGGTGTCGACTTACTAGCCAGTCAACAAATGATTCTGCCCACTAGCCGTTGGATTGGCAACCAACATCTGTCGTGTATCTTCTATCTCTTGTCTTCTTCTTCCTCCAGTCGCCCAAACCAAACCACCCCGTCGGCTCCGCCTACTCCCGCCTCCCATGGCTGGCTGCGCCTCTGCCGCCCTACCGTACGTATCCTCCAATGTTGGCCAGTCCCTCCCTCTATTCCCCCACACGTCATGTTATTCTCCGACAATGTCAGCCCCAACATGCACCCGCACCCGAATCAGTCAACCCTCGTACTCCCCTCTGCCTGTGACTGGACCGACGCATCTTCCACGGCTCCTGTTCATTCCGTCCGAGGCCTCACCATCGTCCTCCGCCTTGCGGCCATGGTTCGCTTGCCGTGTGTGGTGTGCCGCCCTCTTGCGTTGTCAACGTCATCAACAACCGAGAGGAACAAGGGATGATTGTACGTGGAGAGGTTGACAGTAGGGGCCCACTAGCGTCATGGCAGTACGCAAGCAAGTGCCTCTATATTACAAGCCCAAAAATATGGTTCCTCCTAATGGTTGGACATCTGGGGCTCACACCATTGTCAAGGTAGTCAATAAACGAGAGAATTACACTTGAGCGGCTGACACCAGGGACCCAGCAGGTCACGCATTTTTTTTGAGGAACAAGCAGTTGTTATTTATACTAGCTTTAGCGATGGATCAGGGTAACAACAGGGGCTGTCTTGGGGTCAGGCCCGTCTAGCGTGGTTTTATTTATGTTTACCACATCATGAGCCCAGTTGTGTTTTTTTCTTGCTGAAAATGGCTAGCGCAGTTCTATTTTTTTAAAGACTACCCAAACGAGGCCTACTTGCTTTATCGGCCCTGCTGGGCTGCAAATCTTTCAAGAAGAGGAGAGTTTCATTCGGTTTGCCCAGAAATGGGCTGTACATTTTTAAAACACATCAAACCGGGAATTAGTTTCAATTTTTTTCATTACAAGATTTTAAATTCCATTGATTTTTATGTGTGGACAATTATTTGGATTTTATATTTATATAAATTATTTTCAAAATAGTTTGAATGTGAATCGATATTTCGGGATTAAAAATTGTTGATCGCACCGAAATATGCAAAATTTCATAACTTTTTAACCGTGGCCACAATATGGGGTGTAATGCTAACAAAAAGAAGATGGGCTCCAAAAAATTCTTAAGAATTAGCAAATGGGTTGTACATTATTAGAAATAATGGCAGATGGATTGTATGCTGTTTTCCACAGATTTGAGGCTGACTTGTGCGCCTACTACAGGTTGACGCATATGCTTTCCTAAAAAAAGGTTGACGCACACCCAACGCCCTGTCAACTTAGTCAACACATGAGAGCAGTGATTGTTGGATGTCCATCCAACGGCTGTCGTGCTTCTTCAATCTCTGCTCTTCCTGCTCCAGCCGCTCAAACAAGCGCCGCGGACTGCTCCTCCTCCTCCTGGGCGGCTATCTTTGCCAAGAGCCTCACGGCCCCACCGTACTCCCATCGCTGGCCTAGCCATCCCTCTACTCACCCACACCTGCTATTATTCTACGGGGACGGTAGACGAACCAGTAAACCCTCTACTCCTCCGCGTGGGAAACAACTGCCGAGTATTCCCTGGATCCATGTCAATCCCTTCCTAGGCCTTGCTGTCATCCACCACCCTGGTGCTCTCGGCGCGGCCTGGTCAACGTGGTCAATGAACGAAATCCATCGGAAGTGGACTGTACATGGAGAGGCTGACAGCTGGGTCCACGACCGCACGCAATGAAATGCCTCATTAAGCGAAAAATAATGATTCCTCAACCTGACAACTAGGACCCACGGTAAGGGCCTCTGTATTTCATGAAAAAAAGTTCCCCCCGCTGACAGGTCAGACCCACGAGCTATATCTTCGCACACAAGAAAGTGTCTCCTTATTGCGCACAAAAAAATGAATACCCCCCTACTAGCTGGGACCCATCATAGTGGGTGGCTGACTTGTGGGCCTACTAAGTTGACGGGGACGGATGGGCTTTGTCAACTTAGTCAATACTCCAGTGACCGTATGATATCCATCCAACGGCCATAGTGCTTCTTCAACCTCTGGTCTTCTTGCTCCAGCTGCCCAAAGCAGCACCGGTCGTGTCCGCTTTGCTCCTGCCTCCGTGGCGGGTGTCTTTGCCAGGAGGCCTCACCGCCCCATACTACTCCCACCGCTGGCGTGCCATCCCTCCACTCACCCACACCCCCTGTTATTCTGCGGCAACGGCAGCCTCACACCGCAGCCGAACCAGTGAACCTTCGTACTCCTCTCCCGTGGGCATCCACTACCGTGTCTTCCCTGGCTCCGCGCCATCCCCTTCCTAGGCCTCGCCGTCGTCCACCATCGTGGTGCTCTCGGCGCGGCATGGTCAATGTGGTAAACGACCGACTTCCATCGGAAGAGTATTGTACGTGGAGAGGCTGACAGCTAGGTCCACGGCAGCCGCAAGGAAGTGCCTCCTTATTACACGGAAAATAATTATTCCTCCACCCGACAGTAGGGACCCACCGGACGAGCCACCGTATTTCGCAAAAACATGTTTCCCCCCTAACTGCTGGGACCCACCGGATGGGCCACCGTATTTCATGAAAAAAATGTTCCCCCCGCTGCGTGCTCAGACCCACCGAAAGTGCCTCCTTATTACGCACAAAAAAAAGAATACTCCCCCTGCTAGCTAGGACCCACCTTGGTGGGAGGCTGACTTGTGGGCCTACTAATTTGACGGGGATGGAGGGCTTTGTCAACTTATTCAATATGAACGATTCTAGCTCTAGTGACCGTACAATGTCCATCCAACTGCCATAGTGCTTCTTCAACCTCTGGTCTTCTTCCTCCAGCCGCCCAAAGCAGCGCCGGTCGTGCCGGCTGTGCTGTCGCGGAGGCCTCACCGCCTCCTACTATTCCCACCGCTGGCCAGGCCCTGCGGCGACGGCAGCCTCACACCGCAGTCAAACCAGTGAACCCTCGTACTCCTCTCTGCGCGGGCTTCCACTGCCGCATCTTCCTCGGCTCCGCGTCATCCCCTTCCTAGGCCTCGCCGTCGTCCACTGCCCTGGTGCTCTCCGCACGGCGTGGTCAACGTGGTCAAGGAATGACTTCCATCGGAAGAGTACTGTACGTGGAGAGGCTGACAGCTAGGTCCACGGCGGCCGCAAGGAAGTGCCTCCTTATTACGCACAAAATAATTATTCCTCCACCTGACAGTAGGAACCCACCAGACGGGCCACCGTATTTCGTGAAAAAAAATGTTTTCCCCTGACTACTGGGACCCACCAGCTACATATTCGCACGCAAGGAAGTGCGTCCGAGAAAAAAACGATTCGCCCCCCTGACTGTTGGGACCCACCAGCTACATCTTCGCACGCAAGGAAGTGCCTGACAGTCGGGACCCACCTGGTCAAAGCATACGTAACATTGTCATTCTGGTCGCAAATGTGTACATACATACTGGTTGATGTAGAGGCGCACACGTGTCGTAGTAGAGGCGCGCACGTAGCATGTACACGTCGCATGCACGCCGCAGCAAGAAAGAAAATACGGCCACGTACGTACATACGGGCGGGGTCTCGAACGCCTACTCGGGCATACGTACGGCCAGGGCTCGTGTACATGGCTGGGTCGGAACGGAGAAACAGCGTCATCGTCGTGTTCATGGGGAGGCAACCGGCTGGGTCGGAATGGAATGCGTCATCGTGTTCATCGGGAGGGCTAGGACGGAATAGGCGATGGAAACGAGGCCCGATGTACCGCAGAATGGAGGAAACGGCCTTGTGTTCGACCTCCTACGGTCCAAATGGGGTCCTGTTGATCAGGAGGGGTGTGGCGTACCGCAAAACGGAGGAAACAGACTTGTGTTGGACCTCCTATGGTCCAAATGGGGTCCTGTTGATCAGGAGGGGTGTGGCGTACCGCAAAACGGAGGAAACGGACTTGTGTTGGAGCGCTACGGTTGAAACGGGGGTCCTGTTCATCGGGAGGGGTGTGGTGTACCGCAAAACAAGACTCCACGGGATATTGCTCATCTCCACCGTCGACCTCCTCCAGCCTCCATGGGCTACTGTTCATCCACCATCGACCTCCTCCAGCCTCCACCTGCGACTGTTCATCCAGCCTCCACCGTGTGCTACTCCACCGGCTACTGTTCAACCACCCCTCTCCACGGGCTCCTGTTCAACCACCCCTCCACGGGCTACTATTCATCCACCCCTCCACTGTCTACTATTCATCCATCCCTCCACGGGGTTGTCTTGTTCATCCAGCCCTCCACGGCGTCCTGTTCATCCAGCCCCAACCGGCTCGATCGATCGGGGTCCCATTCATCCAGAGGCAACACCATGGGGTCCTGTTCATCCACCCCCACCGCTCACTGTTCATCCAACCCCCCCCCCCCCGCCGCAATGCTCACTGTTCATCCAAACTCCGCTACAACGCTCACTGTTCATCCAGAGGCAGCATCGATCGGCTTCAGTTAGCAGCAGTAGCGAAGGAATCGCTCGATCACTCAGGTTCAGTAAAGCGTAGCTTGTAGTGCAATTGCTCGGGTTCAGTTAGGCGACGCCTCGCTCGGGTTCAGTTAGAGCCCAACGCCTCGCACACACGCGCGTACATGTACGAGAGAAATGCGCATCGCTCGGCCCCCGACCACCCACCGTAACCGGGAACTCCCCGAAATTTTCCTCGCCCTCGCTTCTAGCACGGTTTTTTCCGTCATGGATGGCCCAAAGAATGTCATGCAGCTGCATCTCCGGCCCACCCATGACGAAAAGCCAATTTTCTGTCATGATTTTTTGTCGTAGAAATAGGAGCCCACCACATCTATGATGATACCGGGTTTTGTCACAATTAATCGTCATAGAAGTGTCATAAGTATGACAGAAAAAATTTCGTTCGGCCCAAAATGTCACGAATATGTCTTTTTTTTGTAGTGCTAACTCGACATCTTGCTGGATCAAGAAGGCGAGGGACATCACCGAGCTGAACGTGTGCAGAACTCAGAGGTGCCGTACGTTCGGTACTCGATCGGTGGATCGTGAAGAAAAGTTCAAGTACATCAACCGTGTTTGTAAAATGCTTCCGCTTACGGTCTATGAGGGTACGTAGACACACTCCCCCTCGTTGCTATACATCTCCTAGATAGATCTTGCATGAGCGTAGGATTTTTTGTTTTGAAATTACATGCTATGTACCCCAAAAGTGGCATCATGAGCCAGGTCTATGCGTAGATGATATGCACGAGTAGAACACTAAGAGTTGTGGGCGGTGATTGTCATACTTCTTACCACCAATGTCTTATTTTGATTCAGCAGTATTGTGGGATGAAGCAGCCCGGACCAACCTTACATGACCACGTTCACGAGACAGGTTCCACCGACAGACATGTAACTAGTTTTGCATAAAGGTGGCTGGCGGGTGTCTGTTTCTCCTACTTTAGTTGAATCGAATTTGACTGCGGCCGGTCCTTGTTGAAGGTTAAAACAACAAACTTGATTAATCACCGTTGTGGTTTTTGTGCCATAGGTAAGAACGGTTCTTGCTAGAAGCCCATAGCAGCCACGTAAAACTTGCAACAACAAAGTAGAGGGCATCTAACTTGTTTTTCCAGGTAATGTTGTGATGTGATATGGTCAAGACATGATGTGATATACGTTATTTTATGAGATGATCATGTTTTGTAATCTGTTAGCCACCGGCAGGAGCCTTATGGTTGTCTCTTTATTGTATGAAATGCATATGCCATGTAATTGCTTTAGTTTATCGCTATGAGTTAGCAATAGTCGTAGAAGCAATAGCTGGCGAGATGACCACGATGAAAAGATGGAGATCAGGGTGTCGAGTTGGTGATGATGTAGATCATAACGATGCTTTGGAGATGGAGATCAAAAGTACAAGATGATGATGGCCATATCATGTCACATATTTTTGATTGCAGGTGATGTTTATCCTTTATGAATCTTATTTTGCGTAGAATGGCGGTAGCATTATAAGATGATCCCTTCACTAAATTTCAAGGTAAAAGTGTTCCCCCTGAGTATGCACTGTTGCGATAGTTTGTCATGTTGAGACACCACATGATGATCGGGTGTGATAGACTCTACGTTCACATACAATAGGTGTAAGCCAGATTTACACACGCGGAATACTTGGGTTAAAATTGACGAGCCTAGCATGTACAGACATGGCCTCGGTGAAGGAAATATGCCCTACAGGAAATAATAAAGTTGTTATTTTATATTTCTTTATTTCTTGATAAATTTTTATTATTCATGCTAGAATTGTCTTAACCAGAAACTTGATACATGTGTGGATACATAGACACACTACCGTGTCCCTAGTAAGCCTCTACTAGACTAGCTCGTTGATCAAACATGGTTAAGTTTCCTAACCATAGACATGTGTTTTCATTTGATAAACAAGATCACATCATTAGGAGAATTATGTGATGGACAAGACCCATTCGTTAGCTTAGCATTATGATCATTCAGTTTTATTGTTATTGCTTTGATCATGTCAAATACATATTTGTTCGACTATGAGATTATGCAACTCCGGATATCAGAGGAATGCCTTGTGTGCTATCAAATGTCAGAACGTAACTGGGTGATTATAAAGATGCTCTACAGGTATCTCCGAAGGTGTTTGTTGGGTCGGCATAGATCGAGATTAGGATTTGTCACTCCAGGTATCGGAGAGGTATCTCTGGGCCCTCTCGGTAATGCACATCATAAGAAGCCTTGCAAGCAGAGTGACTAATGAGTTAGTTTCAGGATGATGTATGAACGAGTAAAGAGACTTGCCAGTAATGAGATTGAACTAGTTATGAAGATACGGACGATAGAATCTCGGGCAAGTAACATACCGGTGACAAAGGGAATAACGTATCTTGTCATAACGGTTCGGCCGATAAAGATCTTTGTAGAATATGTGGGAGACAATATGAGCATCCAGGTTCTGCTATTGGTTATTGACCGAAGAGGTGTCTCGGTCATGTCTACATAGTTATCGAACTCATATGGTTCGCATGCTTAACGTTCGATGACAATATAGTATTATATGAGTTATGTGATTTGGTGACCGAATGTTGTTCAGAGTCCCGGATGTGATCAAGGACATGATGAGGAGTATTGAAATGGTCGAGTGGTAAAGATTGATATATTGTATGATGGTATTCGGACACCGGAAGTGTTTTGGGAAGCACCGGGTACTTATAGGGTCACCGGAAGGGGTTCCGGGCACCCCCGGCAAAAGATATGGGCCTTATGGGCCAAGAGGGGAAACACACCAGCCACATAGGGGCTGGTGCGCCCCACCCCCATATGGGCTGGCCAAATTGGAGAAGGAAAGGGGAAGGGGTAAACAAAAAAGGGAATAGGATTCGCCCTTCCCCCTCTTCCCTTCCTACTCTGGATAGGAATAGGAGAGGGGGTTGGCTGAATTGGGAGAGGACACCAAGTAGGATTCCTCCTACTTCAGGCACCCCCTTGGCTTCCTCTCCTCCCCTCCAACTTATATATATGTGGGGAGGGGCGCCTACAACACGAACAACAACTGTTAGCCGTGTGCGGCGCCCCCTCCATAGTTTACACCCCCGATCATATTGTCGTGGTGCATAGGCAAAGCCCTGCGCGGATTACTTCACCATCACCGTCACCATGCCATCATGCTGACGGAACCCATCTACTTCCTCGACACCTTGCTGGATCAAGAGGGCGAGGAACGTCGTCGAGCTGAACGTGTGTATAACTCGAAGGTGTCGTACATTCGGTACTTGATCAGTCGGAGCTAGAAGAAGTTCGACTACATCAACCGCATTGTCAAATGCTTCCACTTTTGGTCTATGAGGGTACGTTGACACACTCTCCCCCTCTCATTGATATGCATATCCTAGATAGATCTTGCATGAGCGTAGGATATTTTTTGAAATTGCATGCTACGTTGCAACAGTGGTATCAGAGCCAGGTCTATGCGTAGATGATATGCACGAGTAGAACTCAAAGAGTTGTGGGCGGTGATCGTCATACTTCTTACCACCAATGTCTTATTTTGATTCGGCAGGATTGTTGGATGAAGCAGCCCGGACCAACCTTACCTCACCATGTTCATGAGACCGGTTCCACCGACAGATATGCAACTAGGTTTGCATAAAGGTGGCTGGCGGGTGTCTGTTTCTCCTACTTTAGTTGAATCGAATTTGACTGCGGCCTGTCCTTGTTGAAGGTTAAAACAACAAACTTGATAAATCACCGTTGTGGTTTTTGTGCCACAGGTAAGAACGGTTCTTGCTAGAAGCCCGTAGCAGCCACGTAAAACTTGCAACAAGAAAGTAGAGGATGTCTAACTTGTTTTTGCAGGGCATGCTTGTTATGTGATATGGTCAAGACATGATATGATATACGTTATTGTATGAGATGATCATGTTTTGTAGAAGTTATCAGCAACCGGCAGGAGCCTTATGGTTGTCTCTTCATTGTATCAAATATAAACGACATGTAATTGCTTTACTTTATCACTAAGCGGTAGCGATAGTTGTAGAAGTAATAGTTGGCGAGACAACCACGACACAATGATGGAGATCAAGGTGTTGAGCCGGTGACAATGGAGATCATGATGATGCTTTGGAGATGGAGATCAAAAGCACAAGATGATGATGGCCATATCATGTCACATATTTTGATTGCATGTGATGTTTATCTTTATGCATCTTATTTTGCTTAGTACGACGGTAGCATTATAAGATGATCCCTTAACTAAAATTACAAGGTATAAGTGTTCTCCCTGAGTATGCATCGTTGCGACAGTTCTTCGTGCTGAGACACCACGTTATGATCTGGTGTGATAGGCTCTACGTTCAAATACAACTGGTGCAACACAGTTTTGCACATGCGGAATACTTAGGTTACACTTGACGAGCCTAGCATGTATAGGCATGGCCTCGGAACACTAGAGACCAAAAGGTTGAACGTGAATCATATAGTAGATATGATCGACATAGAGATGTTCACCATTGATGACTACCCCATCTCACGTGATGATCGGAAATGGTTTAGTTGATTTGGATCACATATCATTTAGATGACTTGAGGGATGTCTATCTAAGTGGGAGTTCTTAGGTATTTTGATTAATTGAACTTAATTTATCATGAACTTAGTCCTGATAGTATTTGCAAATTATGTTGTAGATCAACAGCTCGCATTGTGGTTCTCGTGGAATAGTCACGGCAGATGCCCTAGCATGAGTACTTAGATGAGGAGCCATCGCAACGTAGTTAGCTTGAAGGGGTTAAACGGGACAAGGGACACAGAGAGTTTTACCCAGGTTTGGCCCCTCGCAACGAGGTAAAGGCCTACTCTTGCTTTAGGTTGTATTGCTTGGGTTTCGATTACGAAGGAGCGAATACACTTGACCTAGTTCTCGACTTGTCGTTTCTTGCCTTAACCCGCCGCTGGGTCACCCCTTTATATACACAGGCTGATGACCGACGGCTTACAGAGTCCTAGCCGGCTCATAAACAACATGTCCGACTCGGTGACAGAACTACGCTTTCCTTAACATACAAGTTAAACATATGGTGGTTTATGCCTGTGGGCCTCAAGTCTCCTCCGGGTCTTGGGCCTTCAATAAGCTTGCTTCATGAACTGCCATCTTCAACATCTTCTTGGGCCTTCTCGTTATGAACCTCCAGTGGTATGACCCGGCCCCTCCTGGGCGGGTCATACCCAATAGTTATATCCCCAACATTGGGTCCCAGGTTGATGTGAACTTGTTCATATCAATCTTCAACACTTAGAAAAATTCCTTCCTCGTCAGTCCTTATGAAATCTTATAACCCGCCGTGATGTCAGCTCATAGAGTCAAGGTAAGCCGCCATGACGTCATCTCGCATTAATATCACATGAAGCCCAAATCTTAATATGTCGTCATTTTTAATGAACCTCCGAAAATCAAGGCGTCTGTGTTGTCACATAGCCATTTTTCAGCCTCTTCCATTCCCGCACATTCCATCTATCCATTGCCTTATAAATAGGGCCAGGGGTCCTTTTTCCCCCTTGCCTCCTTGTCTTCATCCTCTTCCTCATGACGCCTCCAGCGCCCGAGCTCCGCCGTCGCCATCGACCACTGCCTCAACCTCGGCCGCTGTATCAACCTGAATGCACCAGAGCTCCTCCGTGCGCCTCCGCTGTCCAACAGCCCTAGTAAGCTTCTGTCGTTTCCTCACCGTAGATCCCATTAGGGTTTTCTCAAGTTCTTCAGGGTTCATCTCTGTTCCTCTTTTTTCATCCCTGTCTTTTGTCGCTTTGGTCTGAGCTTAGTGCTCATCCTGCGCGGCATCAGTTTTAGCACTCATTTTTGATATTTAAACGCCTCCTCTCCGTGAGAGATCCCATCTAAACTGCTCTACTGACACAACTTAGGTTTAGAATTTTCTTCATTATTTGAACTGCTATAGATCCAAAATTATAGCATCGATCTGTGAAAGCTGTTTGTCCAACACTTAGCAATTTTTCACTCATAGACCTAAAAATTGATAGCCCTGTAGGCGGCTTAACTTATAAACCATAACCCGCCAGGTACCATTAGTCCCCTCTTAAGCCGCCAATAGTTTGCCTTGCATAACTCCAATGCTATCCTCCAGCTTAACACACTACATGCTTATCATTCTTACCCTTGAACCAATGGCCGGCTTAACAACATAATCTTAAACCGGGAATGCTTTTCTTTCATACCTTCATCAACAATGACTAAGACATTCACTGCATGAAACTGGGCATCATCCCGGGTCACCGAAGAAGATTTGAACAACTTTGTTGACACTGGCGTCTTAGCCAAGAAGGATGACATCCACTTGAGGGTCCCAGACCTTGGAAATCCTCCTGGGCCCAAGGAAGGAGAAATAATTTTTTTATTGATCACATGATCCGGGGGTTTACCCCGCCCGGTTCAAAATTCTTTCGGGATGTGTTGCACCTTTTCCAACTTCATCCTCAAGACATTGGGCCAAATTCCGTCTCCAGTATTTGCAACTTTGAAGTATTTTGTGAAGCTTATATTCAAGAAGCGCCCACTGTTGAACTGTTCAGAGAGTTTTATTACTTAAACCGGCAGATAGAGTTTACTAACGGGCCCAGTTTGGAGCTATGTGGAGTTTCAATTTAGAAGAGGAAAGAAGCCAGTTTCCCCTATGCCAAGCCGCGCAGTCATCCCAAGGACTGGAACCATACTTGGTTCTATTGCCAAGACACATCTCCAGCGGGTGAGAATCCCCTGCCGAGTTATCGTGACCACCAGCTTAGCAACACACATCCGCTCCCACAGCGGATCAGTATGAAGGAGCGGGCCAAGTATGCGTCCACTTTTTCAGAGATCAGAGCCTTCATGGCTAACGGCTTAACCGGCATCAACCTTGTTCGGTGCTGGGTCTCCTGGAGGATACCGCCCTTAAGCCACTGCCCCGGCTTAATGTGCGAGTACACCGGCAACTTGAAAGATCCCCAATGCCACTGTGAAATCCAATTATCTGATGCTGAAATCATTGAAGTGACCAAAGCTTTGTTGAATGAAAGCTGGGCAGAATGCAATAAAACCGGACTTGGTCCTTACTGCACCTTCAACCAGCCGCCAGCTGTAAGTGTTACACACTATGTTTCCAGTCTGAATCATTTTTTTCATTAATACTGTCCACTTACGATCATCTGACCTCAACAGGCTGATTCTCCATTTTGGAAGAAGAAGCCGCAGGATAAGCCGGGCAAGCCGACCCGGACCAAGACCAAGGTTACGAAAAAACCTGCCAAGAAGAAGAACGACCCCTCCGAGTTACTGAACTTGGATGACAATGGTGATGATGATGAGTCGGAGTAGAACTTGATTCTCTTGGATCATTTTTTGTACATCTCATTGGCGATGGCCGTTATCAGGAGGAAGCGGTAGCCAGCCGTGCGGGTGACGAAGAGGTAATTGTTCTTTCCTCCGGCTCAGAATCTCTGCCAAAGCAGAAAACTCGACAAGCAAGCCGGAAAGTAAGGTTTTCTCATCCTTTGGCTTATTTGGATCCCAACTTTATTTTGAAGAAGCAGCAACATGAAGCTCCCCGCACAACCCGGAACAGTGGAAGCGGGATCCTTTCCTCCGGCTTACCAAACACTCCGACTCCCCTCAACTGTCGTCCAGAGGTCTCAACAAACTCCGATTTAACTTATCCTAGGGCCGGTCTTTTTTGACAACCTCTTAATCCTTTTGATTCAAATTATGAGGGAACGTCTCATTCCTCCTCTGGCGACTCAACGGGGACTCATGTCCCAGCCTTCAAACCTGTGCCTGGGTAAGACTGCCAAGTCTTTGCTTTCAATTATATACTCAATTGATGTATTAACCTCATCTTGTGTTTCATTCATAGTGCTATGGCAAAGCCCAGCAAGAAAATGAAGGTGACAAAAACTACTAAAAACCCCTCTGAGCTGGAGTAGCAGTCAGCAGAGACCTCCCACCAAGCCCCTGCAGCCACAGTCGATGAACCGCCACTGGTCGAGCACTATGTTGACATAGACCAGATGCATGTTGATCCTGCCACCACCAAGCCGCCAAGGCCATTAAGCCGCCAAGCCCCATCAAGTCTGCTGAAGAAAAGGCTGATGATGTTATCATCACTGGGCATGGTAATACAGAGCCAGGCAACCCCACTGTCTTATCAAAGCATAACGCTAAGGAAGAAATTTCTGCTGCTGACAAAGGCAAGTGGTCAGCCAATTTAGAGAGCTATGCCCACTTCAGTGCTCAAGAGATCCACTCTGGGTACTTGAACCGCATGTACACAAGCCATGATTTTGAAGCCGGCTTGGTAAACTTGATGAAGGAGCGCTTTGAGGTAAACACTACAGCCCTCTTCATATGAATACACTTCCATTAGCCACCAAGTTTACTGGACATGATAGAATAGAATGTGATGTAGACTTTAAATAGCTTTGTAGATCAAATCCAGTAGCCCCAAAGGTCCGGCTTATACTTTCAAGATAAACTGGGACCTCCAATAGTAATACTTCAACTTTGCATATGTAGCCCCCAAGGGCCGGTTTAATCTGTCAAGATGAGCCGGGACTTTGAATAGTAATGATTCAATTTCACCTGTAGCCCCCAAGGGCCGGCTTAATCTGTCAAGATGAGCCGGGTCTGATTACCATAATTGTCCACAAAATCCAAGTATATAGCCCCCATGAATCGGCTATAGTCATCATAAAGCAGCAGATCATCATAAACTTGTCTTCAAAAAGAGCAATGTGCATTAGCCCCCAAGTGCCAAGTGAAATACTTGTATTGTGCTTGGGACTTTTAAGTAAAATGATTGTAATTCGCCTATTGTTTATATCCTGCAGGCTGAACTTACTGCCAAAGAATCCCAAGTCGTCAATCTTCAAGAAAACATCAAATCTCAACAATCTGAAACCTCCAAGGCCAAGGAAGAATTAACTATTGCCTTGGTAGAGATGGAGAAGCTGAATAAAGACTTCAAGGTTGACCAAGCAAGTTGGGATAGAAGAAATCATCTCTATTGAAGAGAGCAGAAGAAGCAGAAGCAGCTCTTAAGCCGGTGGCTGAAGAGCTTGCCGGTTTAAAACATCAAGTAAATGCCAGGACTACTGCCATCTTCGGTAAGTAACTTCATCTTAAGTTGATACTACCAAAGCATTGCAGGAATCCTTCATCCGGCTTATAGATTTATTTATTGATACAGGCTCCAGGATCACCCACCTCGGCTCAGATATGCACAAAAAGCTGAAAGCAGCCTACACCCTTGTAGAGCAATTATATATTGGCGCACAACGAGCCATTTGCATAGCTGCGCATAAGAAACAACCGCCAACCCTCATCAAGGACACACTAGATAAGCTACCTGTGCTGCCCCTACGAGTCGAGGAACTTAAGAAATCAGCTGCAAGAGCCGGTGCACTCACTGCGCTTACCCGGGCTAAAGCATGGCAAGCAGATCTTGACCCGGGAGACTTGTCTAACGGCTGCCCCAACATGAAAGAGGACAGGTCTCCCTTCAGTGTAGAGGACTTTGCTTCAATAGCAAGGGAAATGCATCCTCTAGCAAGCAAGCTAGCTGAAGATACCGACCTATCACATTATTAGGCGGTTTACGACGCTGACAACAAGATGGTCAAGGCGCCAATCCATGATTCACATGACCTTACTCCTCCAATCCGTAAGCACAGTTTTGCTCCTGACATTGACCCGTCAACACTTATTAGTGATGAGGCTGTATTCAAAGCTTTGACTGGGATCAACTGGGCAACCTCTGACTTCCAGCCAATGGGTGAAGAGGAGGATAATGAACCGGTGCTGGATGACCCACAACCCTAAACTCGCCAAGGCCAAGACCAGTAAACCATAGGTCAGCTTAACATCTTGCAGTTGTGATACTTTGCCAAAAACACTTATTCTTTTGGGTCGTCTGTTGCCTTGTAATAGGCTAGCTTGAAAACAATTATCTGTCATGCCATCACGCATGTTGATCTGCATAGCACTTATGAATCATCTTGATCTTCTTTGATGATCCATTGTTTAGGCGCATACTCATTATCAATTTCATTTAAGCATGATGTCATAAACCCTGTGATATTTATGTATATTGCCGGCTTACCATGCCATATGAAGTAAGGTTAATAACCCAGACTCAATGCGTAGCGCTCTGTGCAATTTGTTCACACTACCGGCTTACAACGCCAGAGATAGCAAAGGTTAATATCCCAAAAAATTTAGAGAATAAAACTCAAAACTGTGATCATCATACAATGGCGAATTAACATCCAAAGCCAGGCCGGGTTAACAAAACATCGGATGTTTATCAAATAAAGATCAAGGCATCAAGGCCTGAATCGAATTTCAACCATATATCAATATGACACAAACATAAATCACCAAAAAGATTCAAAGGCAAAAGAAAACAAAAGATCAAGGCATTCAAAGGCTGCCAAGACTCAACATCAAGTGCTATTCGAGGGGTGCACAGCCACTGAGTTACTCCTTAATTCAAACATGTAAGCCGGGCCTCACATGACCAATCGCCGTTTTAACTTTGACAAGTTCAGGGTCTTTACAAGATTGAATGTCAAGAGTACGGCGAGTCATTCCAGGATTACCAGGTTGGAGTGGCAAGCATACAAAGGCAGGATAACCCGGATTTTTGGTGAATACACCTAGCGTCCAAGCCTATTATGAAGGACAACAAAGCTCCTGTTCATTTAACAAGAAGCCACCAAGTAATATTTTGATCCAGGCGTTCAAGCCGGACCAGCAGGGTAGTCATAGCTATGCTCAATGAGCAGGAAGCCCCCAAGTATTTGCAATCAGGACGTACAAGCCGGATCAAAAGGGTAATCATGGCTATGCTCAATAAGCAGGAAGCCCCCAAGTGACCTTATGAAGTAACAATAAAGACTCATATTCTCAGAAATGAAACGACAGAGGCCCTGAATCGTCAGGGATGCCGGCTTTATTGTACTAGTCATAATATATACATTGGTAAAGGTATGTACATCACAAGAGCCGGTGGCTCAGGTGTAATAAGGCCGAAGATGAGCAATATTCCATGACCGGTGGGTCTCCTCCTCCAACGTGCGCGAGTCCTTGTGGTCTCGAACATCGGTAAGGTAGTATGACATGTTGTTCAGATTCTTCCTGATCACAAAAGGCCCTTCCCAAGGTGGGGATAACTTGTGCATGTCAGTTTGATCCTGGATGAGCCGGAGCACCAAATCCACTTCTTCAAAGGTCCTGGTCTTAACCCGGCGGCTGTGATAACGACATAGATCTTGCTGGTAAATCGCTGAATGAGCCGCCGCAAGGTCATACTCTTCATCCAACAGGTCAATAGCATCTTGGCAGCTTCCTCATTATCATCTTCAACATAAGCCGTCACACGGGACGAGTCATGACTTATGTCACTAGGGAGAACTGCCTCTACTCCGTAAACCATGAAGAATGGCATGTAACCCGTAGATCTGTTGGGGATGGTATTGATACTCCTAATCACTGAGGGCAATTCTTCCACCCAACAACCCGCTGTCCTCCACAAAGGGACCATAAGCCGGGGCTTGATACCTCTCAAGATTTCTTGATTAGCTCGTTTAGCTTGACCATTAAACTAGGGGTGAGCCACTGATGACACATCAAGCCGGATATGCTCTTGTTGATGGAATTATTTCATTGCCCCCTTAGACAGATTAGTACCACTATCAGTAATTATACTATGAGGGTACCCAAAACGAAAGGTCACCTTTTTGATGAATTGAACCGCCATGGCTGCATCACATTTGCTGACCGGCTCAGATGCAACCCTCTTTGTAAATTTGTCAACAACTACCAGGAGATGAGTCTTTTTATCCTTAGATCTTGTAAAAGGCCCAACCAGATCCAGCCCCCAGACTGCAAACGGCCAAGTAATTGGAATCATCCTCAATTCTTGAGCCGGCACATGAGCTCGTCTTGAAAATTTCTGACATCCATCACATTTACTGACCAGATCTTCTGCATCGGCATGAGTCGTCAGCCAATAAAACCCATGATGAAAAGCTTTAGCAACAAGAGATTTAGACCTGGCGTGATGACCACAATATCCTTCATGAATCTCACTCAGAATTTCACGGCCCTCCTCAGGAGAAATGCATTGTTGAAACACTCCTGTAACACTGCATCTGTGGAGCTCACCATTGACAATAGTCATTGACTTAGACCTTCGGGTTATTTGCCTGGCCAAGGTTTCATCCTCAGGTAACTCGCCCCGGGTCATATAAGCCAAATATGGAACAGTCCAATCTGGAATAACATGGAGAGCCGCCACCAACTGTGCCTCCAGGTCAGGAACTGCCAAGTCCTCCTTTGTAGGCAACTTAACCGATGGATTATGCAAAACATCGAGGAAAACATTAGGGGGTACCGGTTTGCGCTGAGACCCCAGCGGACTTAAAGCATCAGTAGCCTTATTTTCCTGCAATCAGCATGCTCCACTTGATAACCTTTGAAATGACCAGCAATAGTATCAACCTCTCGGCGATAAGCCGCCATGAGTGGGTTCTTTGAATCCCAAGTTCCTGACACTTGCTGAGCCACCAAATCTGAGTCGCCAAAGCACCTTACCCGACTTAGATTCATCTCTTTAGCCATCCGAAGACCATGGAGTAAGGCTTCATACTCAGCTACATTGTTAGTACAAGGGAACATCAACCTTAAAACATAACAAAATTTATCACCTTGTGGGGAAGTCAATATAACTCCAGCCCCCGAGCCTTCCAATTGCCTGGATCCATCAAAATGAATAGTCCAATATGTATTATCTGGCTTATCCTCAGGCATTTGCAGCTCTGTCCAATCATTGATGAAGTCCACAAGTGCCTGAGATTTTATAGCCATTCAAGGCACATACTTCAATCCATGGGGTCCAAGCTCAATGGCCCACTTAGCTACCTAACCTGTGGCTTCTCTGTTTTGAATAATATCCCCCAAGGGAGCAGAACTAACCATAGTGATGGGATGACGAAGGAAATATTGCTTCAACTTGCGACTGGACATGAACACGCCGTAAACCAATTTCTGCCAATGTGGGTATCTGTGCTTCGACTCAATGAGCACCTCACTGACATAATAAACCGGCCTTTGAACCGGGTGCTCCTTGCCTGATTCCTTCCTTTCAACCACAACTGCCACACTAACAACTCTGTTGTTTGCAGCCACATATAAAAGCAAGGGCTCCTCAATAGGAGCTGCAAGAACTAGCGGCTAAGCCAGCTGTCTCTTAAGAGCCTCATACGCCTCATTAGCAGCATCACTCCAGACGAAGTCATCTGTCTTTTTCACCATTTGATACAAAGGGATGGCCTTCTCTCCCAGGCGGCTTATAAACCGGCTCAAGCCCGCAATACGACCCGCTGGACGCTGGACGTCACTGATACATGCCGACTTAGCCAGAGAAGTGATAGCTTTGATTTTCTCCGGGTTAGCCTCAATGCCCCTCTCAGAAACTAGGAAACCCAATAACTTGCCTGCTGGCACGCCAAAAACACACTTGGCCGGCTTAAGCATCATTTGATAGACCCGAAGATTGTCAAAGGTTTCTTTCTGATCATCACAACAATATCATCTACATAAGCGTGAACATTGCGTCCAATCTGGTCATGAAGGCAGTTCTAGACACACCGCTGGTAAGTCGCCTGGGCACTCTTGAGACCAAAGGGCATAGACACATTGTAGAAGGCTCCAAAGGGAGTGATGAAAGTTGTCTTCTCCTGGTCCTTAACTACCATCTTGATCTGATGATAACCAGAATAAGCATCCAAAAAGCTCAATCGCTCACAACCCGTCGTAGCATCAATAATCTGATCAATACGAGGAAGAGAGAAAGGATCATCCGTACAAGCCTTATTAAGGTCTGTATAATCCACACACATACGCCAAGTGCCATTTTTCTTAAGTACCAGCACCGGGTTAGCCAACCACTCAGGATGAAAAACTTCAATGATGAACCCGACCGCCAATAGCCGGGCCACTTCTTCACCAATGGCCTTACGCCTCTCTTCATTAAAACGATGAAGAAACTACATGACCAGTTTAAACTCGGGAACTGTCGAATGTTGGGTTCCGGCAGACCCTTAAGGTTCGAACTCTGGGGTGCGCACGAAGATCTCTCCCCTACCGATCTACATCCAATCGCCTCGTGCGATCTAAGCTAGAACCGATGAACAGCACGAGGGACACAAGATTTATACTGGTTCGGGCCACCATTGTGGTGTAATACCCTACTCCAGTGTGTGGTGTGGTGGATTGCCTCAGGGGCTGATGATGAATAGTACAGGGGGAGAACAGCCTCGCTAGAGGTGTTCTTGAGCTGGTGCGATGAACTTCTCGAGTGAGTTCGATCGCCTCTAGGTCTAGTGAGTACTCTATTTCCTCTTCCTTTCCTCTGTGGTGGCTAGTCCTATTAATAAAGGCCCTGGTCCTCTTCCCAAATATTGAGCGGGAAGGGTGC
Organism: Aegilops speltoides; assembly: GCA_021437245.1. NCBI lineage: Eukaryota > Viridiplantae > Streptophyta > Magnoliopsida > Poales > Poaceae > Aegilops > Aegilops speltoides. Next base: position 230,020,383 of record CM038145.1, read on the forward strand.
CAACAACGGCCATTTTGAAGGGGAACATCTAGTACAAGTTATCCTGACTAAAGTTGGTCTTCGGCTGCCAAAAGCACTGGCGATGACGCCGTCTTGGGCTCCACGGTGACCTCCTTGTTGCCGCTCCACTGGTCTTGGTCTTGTTGCACTGAAATGGCAACCTTTGCCTGATGCCTCGGTACTCCATGCCTGTGCTTGCCCCCTTTGCACCAAAGAGGAAACAAGGACACTGCGCAGGCCGGCGCCCGCCTGGCGCCCGCCTGGTCTCGATCGTCATGGCTTGCGTCACGAGCACCTTGCGAGGTACCCTGCCTTGATCTCTCCGCCTCCTCGCGAGCCTGCCTGGCGAGGCCATTCCTAAGGAAGTCGTGCGTCGTCCGCCCCGCGAGGCTTGGCGCCTCGTGAGGGTCTTGAGTCTTGTGCTGATGAAGGTGGGCCGTACTGGGCCACCACTTGAGCCACGCCGCAGGCCGCAGGTAGGCAAGTATGGGGACCCCCGTTCCCAGAACGCCGACAGTAGCCCCCGGGCCCAGGGCACGCTCGAACTTGGCTTAGCGGAGAAGCGAAGAGGCAAGTGCGAAGCACGGCGGGCCCCATCAACATGTGGCCTTGGGCGCCGCGTGGCGGTTGATTGGACATGGGCATCTCCGCTTCCCCACGCTGCCTCGGCAACTGCCCGACTTGACAAGTCCCTGCTTGCAGAAACGGGTCACGATTACCTGCGGTCGTGGAGGCCGATGGTTGGCCTCCTCCGATTATAAAGGCGGGAGAGTGCAAGCCTCCGATGTATATCTTCCTCTTTGCTTCCTTCTTCCTCCCCATCCCAGCTACTCGCCATCTCCAATGGCGCCACCGAAGAGGTTCTCAGCCGCAGAGAAGGGAAAGCTCGTCGGGAAGGGCCCGACTCTCTCCCGCCCAAGCGCGGCCGGGGTCGTCCTCGCAAGCATCCTGCATCTCTTGTTGTGGCTTCCCGCGGTTGCGGCTGCGATCTCCTGCGCGGCAATGTGCGCCTGGTGGGCAAGAGAAGTCATGTCGTGGCTGCGCGGCCTCCCAGGCCGCGCTTCCACTCGACGGAGGTGCTGCCGGAGTTCATCGTGTGGTCAGTGGACCCAACCGGCATATGGCTCCAGCTTCCTCGCTTCTTTGCAGGTGAACTTCCGGCCGACACTCCTGGCGGCCTCTAGCTTCAAGCGGACTGTTGCTGCAGTAGGGCCTCCTGGGCTTCGCTGGAGATCTCCTCCACCGGGAATGTGGCCCTGACCCGCGGCTGGCAAATGTTTGCCCGCGCGCGTGGCCTGAGCTGGCGGTGCACCCTGCACTTCAAGTTCGATGGCGACGCCGCCCTCTACGTGAGGGTGTTCGGGGAAGACGGCCGCCGCGTTGGGTGCTGCCCTGAAGATGATGATGACGGCCGGGTGCCCGGCCTCGGCGATGGTCAGGATGAAGACGAAGGCGGGCGTGTGGCCGGCGGCATTTGCAGTTCGCTAAGCCTCGGCGGCTCACCTTCGGACGGCAGCTCCTCCAGCGGTGGTCGCGACCAGCCCCCGCGCCGCCGCTCTCGCCTTGAGGGAGGTAGCGGGTCAGCCCACTGTCGCGCCTCGGTGAAGCGTGAGGAAGGGTCCGACTGAGCTCCGGAGGTAGTACGAGCCCTCGCCATGGGTCAGTGCCGAGCAAGCCGCGTCTGTTTTGTTTTCCTCCTTTTCCTGCGCAAAGAATGAGTAGTGTATGGCCCCGCAGGGGCGTGGTGGACAGTTGCCGTTAATTATTATGCCATCCCTGTTATTCCCGTGCTGTGTTTTGGCGCTGCGTGCTCGCGTGTAGGAGTTACTTAACTCGGGGGGACTCGCCGCAGTCTTCGTTTCTCGAGGCCAAGGCCTCATCGCACGCATTGTGGCCTGCAAGAATTGGCTAGGAGGGGTAACTTCCGGTCTCGGTCGTGAGGGCAACCGACTCATGTCCTGTGTTCGTGTCGCGATGCCCGTGGGGCACGGACTGGGAGGGGTGCGCCCGTAGTGGACTTGGATAGGAAAGCCTCACAACACTGAGTCAGAAAACTCTCGCGATGGCACCCGCGTAGCCCCCTCGCGAGACTTATGAGAGAGAAAACGAGCCAAGTGGGCCAAAAAGACAAAGAGTCATAGGTCAAGGATGGCAACAACGCTGAAAGCAACTCCAATAAAACTTCAAATAGGAAAGAACAAGCCAACTGCAGAAAGCAAATGAAAAAGCCGCGTTCGGCACCTAATCTAGTCTTCGACGTCTTCTCACCAAATAAGAGAGCTAAGTGCTGCCATCAAGCGTGGGCAGGAGCCCCCGAGGCCTGAGGGCAGCTCTCCGGAGACTCCAGGGCGTGTACAGCCCCAACTCATTATTACGTGAGAGTGTCACAGGCGGCGAGCTTCACAGGCATTGGCCTTCTTCACAGGCTCCAGGCCTTTCTCGGGGGAATGAGCTTCACAGGCGTTGGCCTTCTTCACAGGCACTGGGCCTTTCTTGGTTTGCCTAGCTTCACAGGCACCGGGCCTTCTTTACAGGCACTGGGCCTTTCTTCAAGGGTAGAACTTCCGGAGGTGCTGGATGTTCCACGCGTTCGGGATGGGTGCCCCCTCCTGAATCTCCAAGCGTGCGGCGCCAGGCTTGGAGACATGAACAACCTTGAACGGGCCCTCCCACATGGGCGAGAGCTTGTGCAGCCCCTCCCTGGAGAGCACCCGTCTGAGCACGAGGTCACCTACCTCAAGGGTCCTGGGGCGGATGCTGCGATAGTGGTACCGCCGCAGCGCCTGCTGGTATCTCGCAGCCCGAAGCGCAGCCTCCCAACGGTGTTCCTTCCCAAGCACGAGGTCCACCCCCCGCATGGCGTCCTGCTATGCTTCGTCAAAACCAGGACCCGTGCGGAGCGATGCCTGACCTCGTGAGGAAGGACCGCCTCAGCACCATAGACGAGGAAGAACGGGGTTTCGCCGGTCGACTTGGTAGCGGTAACGCGGATGGACCATAGCACGGACTGAAGCTCGTCGTGCCAGCCCCTGCCGCAGGCCTCCAGCTTCTTCTTGAAGGTCCACGTTTTGAGGCCTTTCAGGACCTCCGCGTTGGCACGTTCAGCTTGGTCGTTGCTCCGAGGGTGTGCCACCGAAGCGTAGCATATCTGCGTTCCAAGGTTAGCACAATATGTTTTGAAGAGATTGCTGGTGAACTGCGAACCGTTGTCGGTGATGATGCGATTAGGTACCCCAAACCGGCTCACGAGGCCCTTGATGAATTTGACTGCTGAGCCAGCCGGGATGGTGTGGACAGCTTCCACTTCCGCCCACTTTGTGAACTTATCAATGGCGAGGTAGAGGTAGCGGTAGCCCCCTGGCGCCCGAGGAAATGGGCCAAGGATGTCCAGTCCCCAAACAGCGAATGGCCATGAGAGGGGAATGGTCTGAAGGCCCTGAGCTGGCTGATGAATCTGCTTGGCGTGGAATTGACAGGCTTCACAAGCCTTCTCTAGCTCGGTTGCGTCGTTGAGTGCTGTCGGCCAACAGAACCCGCTGTGAAACGCCTTGCCGACGAATGTGCGTGAAGACGAGTGGTGCCCGCAGTCTCCATCGTGAATGTCTGCCAGTAGTTCTTTCCCTTGCTCCCTAGAGATGCATCATAAGGTAACGTCATTCGGCCGCTTCCGGTAGAGCTCCCCGTCTTGGATGCAGTAGGCCGTGGCCTGCCGCCACGCATTCCGCGTCCTCCTCCTTTTCTGGCAGAATCCCTCGCACCAAGTAATCCTTGAACTCCGCAGTCCAACATCCCTCCTAAGGCGCCAGCGCCAGGAGTAGGCGCGCTCCTAAGGTCGGGCCACAGGCCGGGGCTCCCGAGGCCGGAGGTTGAGGGAGCTCCTCCCGAGGCTGTGCTGTGCTCAATAGTGATGGCGCCGCTGAAGGTTTGAAGAGTCGCTCCTCGAAGACGCCAGGCTCCTGAGGCAACCGCCTGGACGCCCTCCTGGCGGTGTCATCAGCCTCTTGATTTGTGTCGCGGGGCACATGTTACAACTCTAGCCCCCAAAACTGTTTCTCCATCCTGCGGACCTCCGCAAGATATGCTTCCATGTGTTCGTCCTTCGGCTCGTACACCTTGTTGGAGAAGTTAATGAAGAGTTGTGAATCGCCCTTGATGATGAGGCGCTTTACCCCCAAGGCGGCTGCAGCCTTCAAGTCTGCTATCAGGCCCTCGTACTCTGCTATGTTGTTGGAGACCTTCTCTCCATGCTGGAAGCAGAGTTGCACAGCATAGTAGAGCTTGTCCTGAGTGGGGGATATGAGCACTGCGCCAGCCCCCGCGCCATGTCGCGAGAATGCCCCATCGAAGTACATGATCCAGCTGTCCGACGCTTCACTTCCCGGGGAAAGCGACCGGTCCTCGCCCGCTTTGAGCCCCGGTGCCTCCACCCATTGTGCCATGAAATCTGCAAGTGCGGCCCCCTTGATGACTCTGGTCATGCTGAATTCCAGCTGAAACACTTGCAACTCGATGTTCCATTCAGCGACTCTTCCAGCTGAGTTGGGGCTCCTGAGTACCCTTTCCAAGGGGTATGCTGAGACGACCTTGATGGGATGGCCTTGAAAGTAGCGCCGCAGCTTGCGTGAAGCTACTAACAGCGCGAGGAGGAGTTTTTGGGGCATGGGGTATCGCGCCCTTGTGTCCCGTGAGCCGTCTTGGCCGAAGTATCTGAGGATGCTCGATGAGGTTGAGGTCTTTGGCGCAGCTCAAGGCTCACCGGAGGTTGAGGCGCCTCCTGAGATGACGGAGCCCCCAGTGCTTGGTCGCCTGGCGGGGCCTCCTCCGCTCTGGGTGCGTCCCCCTACTGAGGCTGATCCCCGTCTGCTGCGGTTGCGGTCTTTGCGAGGCCTTCTTGGCTTTGCTCCGCCTCGGCCGGGGTTGTGGCCGGCACGGCCTTGGCCCGACGCTCCTCCCGTACCGCCACCAGGGCTGCACTAGCGGAGTAGGGTGTGGCTGCAAGGTAGAGCACCAAGGGCTCCCGAGGCCGCAGAGCTACCATCACCGGAGGACTGGTAAGGTACTTCTTGAGATCTTGGAATGCTTTGTCGGCCTCTTCAGTCCATTCGAGCGGGCCCTTCTTCTTCATCGGCTTGAAGAAGGCGGTGCTCGCCCCAGCTTGGAGATGAAGCGTCCCAACACGGTTACTCGCCGGTGAGCTTCGCATTTCTCTGAGGTCTTTGGCGGACTCATGTCTTGATGCCTTGACCTTCTCTCGGGTTAGCCTCGGCGCCTCAGGGGATCTGAGAAGCCCAAAAGCTTGCCCGAGGGAACTCCGAATACGCACTTCTCTTGGTTGAGCCGCAGATCCACTTTACGGACGCTCACTAAGGTTTCTTCCAGGTCCTATATCAGGGTTTTCGCCTCCCGAGACTTCACCACAATGTCATCGACGTAGGCCTCGGCATTTCTCCCGAGCTGCTGTCCCAAGGCGATGTGCATCAGTCGCTGAAAGGTCACGCCTGCGTTGCGCAACTCGAATGGCATGCAGGTATAGCAGTATACTCCACACGGGGTCAGGAAGGCCGTTTTCTCCACGTCTTCTACCGCCATCTTGATCTGGTGATAGCCCGAGAAGGCATCCAGGAAGCACAATAGGTCACACTTGGTGGTAGAATCGACGATCTGGTCAATGCAAGGGAGCGGGAATGGATCCTGTGGGCAGGCCTTGTTGAGGTTGGTGAAGTCGACACACATGCGTTCCTTTCCTCCCTTTTTTGGCACAACAACAGGGTTGGCCAGCCATTCAGGATAGTGGACCTCGCGAATGACGCCAGCTGCCTCTAACTTGCGGGTTTCTTGGACGATGAAGGCCTGCTTTTCAGTGGACTGTCGCCTTGCCTTCTGCTTCATGGGGTGCACGTTGGGGCACACGTTGAGATGATGTTCAATCACATCCCTTGGGACCCCTGCCAGCTGATCAGGTTCCCACACAAACACCTCCTTGCTTGCGCGCAGGAATTTCACCAAGGCCTTCTCTTGCTCAGGATCGAGGTTGGCGCCTATGGTGAAGGTGGCACCAGAGGATCCATCCTGGTCTACCGGTACTTGCTTGGTCTCCACCTTGTCTTGGGTGAATAGTTGCTTCTTCTTGGCCGGTGCAGCCCCCTTGGGCTCGAGGGTATCTGCGCCAGCAGGCTGCGCCACCGCGGCCGTCTTGAAAGCGAGCTTGAGTGCCTGCAGCGCATCCCTTATGTCTCCTGACACGGTAAGGACGCCACTGCTCCCGGGCATCTTCATGAGGTTGTACGACGGGTGAGTCACTGCCATGAACTAGGCCAAGGCTGGGTAGCCGAGGACGGCGTTGTACGGGAGGCCGATGGGGGCGATGTCGAAGTCGACCAGCTCCGCGCGGAAATTGTCGTGGGTGCCGAAGGTCACCGGGAGGCGGATCTGCCCAAGGGAGCCGGTGGAACTGCCTCCGACGCCCGAGAAGGGCCTGCTGGGTTGAAGCCGCTCTAGCGGCACATGGAGGAGGCTGAAGGCCTCCACCGAGAGCACGTTAAGGCTGGCACCACCATCGATGAGGGTCCTGGTGACGGCCACCTAGCAGGTGGTGGGGGTGCATAGCATCGGGAGTGCGCCCGAACAGGCGGTGTTGGAGGGGAGATCGTCCGAGCTGAAGGTCAAACCAGCCTTGGGTGCCACCCGGCCCGGGGGGGCTTCACGGCGCTTGAGGGCGGCGCCGATCTGGCGGATGAACGGCTTGACGTGGCGGCTCAAATGGGGTGCCTGTGATCCGCCCAGGATGGCTGCGACGACCGGGGGTGCTGGCGCAGCGTGATGGGCAAGGAAGAGGTTGCGCAGCTCCTCGCAGGAGGCCAGAGAAGCCGTAGGCAGGTGGAGCAGCCACATGCGCGGGACGCCGGTGAGGGCCATGGGCAGCCAGTTAGCCATGACCTTGTCGTCGCCTCCGGCCTTGAGGACGACTTCTTCATATGCTAGCAGGAAGGCCAGCGGGTCGGCCACACTGTCGTAGCGCGGCGGCATATCCGGCTTGAACTTGTTCCGCCACCTCACCTATCGCAAGGCGGGGGCCAGGGCTCGGAGCCCCTTGGTTTCCGCGCCAGCGTCGACAGCCGGAGCAGGCGGTGCGTTGGCCGCCATGAGGGCAGAGCGCGGTGCTGATGGAGAATGGGTCGATGGAAGGGAGAGCCCTGGCGCACCCCTACCTGGCGTGCCAAATGTCAGATGTTGGGTTCCGGCAGACCCTTAAGGTTCGAACTCTGGGGTGCACATGAAGATCTCTCCCCTACCGATCTATGTCCGATTGCCTCGTGGGATCTAAGCTAGAAACGATGAACAGCACGAGGGACACAAGATTTATACTGGTTCGGGCCACCGTTGTGGTGTAATACCCTACTCCAGTGTGTGGTGTGGTGGATTGCCTCAAGGGCTGATGATGAACAGTACAGGGGGAGAACAGCCTCGCGAGAGGTGTTCTTGAGCTGGTGCGATGAACTGCTCGAGTGAGTTCGATCGCCTCTAGGTCTAGTGAGTACTCTATTTCCTCTCCCTTTCCTCTGTGGTGGCTAGTCCTATTTATAGTGCCCTGGTCCTCTTCCCAAATATTGAGCGGGAAGGGCGCCAGAAACGGCCATTTTGAAGGGGAACATCTAGTACAAGTTATCCTGACTAAAGTTGGTCTTCGGCTGCCAAAAGCACTGGCGATGACGCCGTCTTGGGCTCCATGGTGACCTCCATCCTGCCGCTCCGCTGGTCTTGGTCTTGTTGCACTGAAATGGCAACCTTTGCCTGATGCCTCGGTACTCCACGCCTGTGCTTGCCCCCTTTGCACCAAATAGGAAACAAGGACACTACGTAGGCCGGCGCCTGCCTGGTGCCCGCCTGGTCTCAATCGTCATTTCTTGCGTCACGAGTACCTCGCCAGGTACCCTGCCTTGATCTCTCTGCCTCCTCGCGAGCCTGCCTGGCGAGGCTATTCCTAAGGAAGTCGTGCGTCGTTCGCCCCGCGAGGCTTGGCCCCTCGCAAGGGTCTTGAGTCTTGTGCTGATGAAGGTGGGCCGTACTTGGCCACCACTTGAGCCACGCCGCAGGCCGTAGGCAGGCAAGTCTGGGGACCCCCGTTCCCAGAACGCCGATAGGATCCATATTAAGAGTGTGCTCAGCGAGTTCCCTTGGTACACCTAGCATGTCAGAAGGTTTCCATGCAAAGATGTCCCGGTTCTCACGGATGAACTTGCTGAGTGCGCTTTCCTATTTCGGATCCATATTAGCACAGATGCTGAACTCTTTGGACGAGTCGCCAGGAACAAAATCAACCAACTTAGTGTCATCTGCAGACTTAAACTTCAATAGGGGGGCATTTTTTGTAGTTGGCTTCTTCAAAGGGTTCATATCTGCCGGGTCAACATTGTCCTTATAAAACTTCAACTCCTCAGTGGCACAGGCCGACTCAGCATATGCAGCTTCATCCACTTCACAGTCCAGAGCGACCTTCCTATCACCATGCACCTTCATGGTGCCCTTATGACCCGGCATTTTCAGCTGCAAATAAACATAACACGGTCATGCCATAAACTTGGCATAAGCCGGCCGGCCGAACAAGGCATGGTACGGGCTTTTGATCTTAACTACCTCAAAGGTTAATTTCTCAGCTCTGGAGTCATGATCATCTCCAAAGGCCACCTCCAGGGTTATCTTACCCACTGGATATGCCAACTTACCAGGCACCACTCAGTGGAAAACAGTAGAAGACGTCTGAAGATCCTTGTCAGTCAAATTCATACGACGAAAAGTCTCATAGTAAAGGATATTGAACTGCTGCCCCCATCCATGAGCACCTTTGTAAGCTTATACCCCCCTACATGTGGAGCAACCACCAATGCCAACTGACCCGGATTTTCAACCCGAGGCGGGTGATCCTCACGGCTCCACACAATTGGCTTCTCAGGCCACCTCAAATAACAAGGCACTATCGGCTCAACAGATTCACCACCCACTTATGGATTTTTTGATCTCGTTTCCACAGTCTTGTGGTGAACACATGATATTGACCACCATTCAGCTACTTTGGATTACTCTGATAACCAGACTGCTACTATTGATTCCCTTGTCCAGATTGCTGGTTAAAACCACCCTGATTACCTTGGCCATGAAAGCCAGAGCTTGAGCCCCCACCTCCAAAGCCAGGCCCGTGAGAGCAGGAACCTGAGCTGCCATGCGGGTCATAATTGTTCTGGAAAAAAATTAGAGTGTCTATACTCCCTCATGATGAAGCAATCCTTCCACAGATGACTAGCCGGCTTATCCAGAGTTCCGTGCTTCGAAAAAGGCTGATTCATCATGGCCTCAAGGTTGAACTTCGGCCCTCCAAACCGGGGTGCTTGCGCCTTATCCTTACGACGCTGGTTATTATTCTGCGCATTGGTGTTAGCCATGAAGCTAACCCGCCGCCTGCCTTACGTTTAGCATTGCCACCTTGACCCATCGTATTATGATGTCCCTTTGTATTGCCACTCTTCTTCCCTTTCCTAGTCTTCTCTTCATCAGACTCGGGATCTTTAGTGCTATCAAAGTTAGCATATTTAATGAGAGCCGCCATGAGCTCCCCCATATCATTGCAATTAGGCTTAAGCTGCCCCAATTTCTACTTAAGGGGAAGAAAACGACAATTCTTCTCCAACATCAGGACTGCAGAACCGGCATTGGTACTGTCCGATGAGTGTATAACGGCTGAGATCCAGCACACCCAATTGGTTGTTGACTCACCTTCACCTTGGACGCAAGAATCCAAATCCAGAATCGACATAGGTTGCTTGCATGTGTCTTTAAAATTTTGAATAAATCGCCTTTTCAACTCCGCCCATGACCCAATGGAGTTAGTGGGCAGCCATTTCAACCAAGTACGAGCCGGCCCATCCAACATCATGATGAAATACTTAGCACATGCAGCATCACTGACATCTAGCATCTCCATAGCCATCTCACAGCTCTCAAGCCAAGCCTCTGGGGGCTGATCCGCAGTGTAGTTAGGCACCTTACGGGGACCCTTGAAATCCTTAGGCAAGCGCTCATTGCATAGTACCGGCACTAGACATGGCACACCCAAGGTTCTAGAAGTTACTCCTACCTCAACAGACGCCGACAGATAAACTAGAAATTGCTGCTGAGCTGCCAATTTTGCGTCACGCCATGCTCTGCCCCTGGTCCACCAAAGTCTGAGCCTCATTGCTAGCGTGCGATGGGTCAGGCCTACGAAGCTGATTGCGGTGTCGCTCACTGCTCGACACGGCCGGTTCATCAATGTGTGTGCTGTAACTCCGGCTCAGACGAGGGGTTCAATGAATCCGGTCACGACTATATGAATAAGCTGCTTGTTGAGCCACTATTGTCTGAAGAAGTTCTCCGGCTCTCCGTATTTCCATCACTGCTGGTGATTCATCCTGAACCGGGAGAGCCGCCAGTCGAGTAGCCGCAGCTATCATGTTATCCAAAGGATTACAAAAATGACCCGGGGGCGTTGGAACGTGCTGAGGGGTCAAATTCCAGTGTGGGGGTCTGCAGCACTAGGCTAAACCAGTGCTCCGGCCGCCAGTGCCTCAACGACCCAATCCACACCACGCAGGTTACTGGTTCCTACCCCAGGTGTGTTGAAAACATTCCTTGCATCGTAAACTGAAGGTAATCGAGTCACATGCCTTCTGTTGAAGACCGCGTTCGATGCTTCCCGGTCTAAGATCAACCGCGAATTCTCTGCTAGAAGCCGTTCTGCCTCCCTCTGCAAGGTGGCTCGCTCTGTCGCCATCCGGGTGTTCTCAGCGTTTAGATCTTCCTTGGCTTGCACTATCTCATCACGTAACTTTGCAACGTCCGTGTTATGCTGTGTTTGGTTCACCAGGTTTACCTCTGCCATTAAGAGCATTGCTAGAGCATCCAATAAATCGGATAAGACTTGAGCCGGCGGGCCTACAGGACCTCCTGCCCCGGCTGCCGTTGCCGTTGTTGACCCGGTGATCATCGCTGCTGCAGTTGAAGAATTCTGCCCTGGCTGTGTACCGGCCATGAAGATCGCAACCCGGTGTGGCGGCTCGTAGGGTTACGAAATATTGTCACCATCGGAATAGCCCCCAAGCCCACCATCCTGAACTTGATAGACGGAATTGGTCTCGCCGATTGACGACTCATCTCCTGAATAGACGACCGTCTCATCACCGGACTCAGATCCTCCTTCTAGATCCACTCCTTGAGTAAAGCCAACAAAGACATGCTTCGGGGCGGCTTGAACCTTGGCGGGTTGCGCACGCTGAGCCGTCTCGACGATGTCGGTGCAGGTGTCCGGCTCAGCTTCCGACTCACCAATCTTGCCAATGAAGACATGAATTTCGCCGAAGGGGACCCGATACCCGTACTCGATTGAGTCGGCCTCGGGGCCCCAGCCCACGTCCTCGATGTAGAGCTTGACGCGACGACTCTTAGTCATCCGGCCCACAGCGTATCCCTTGAGCCCTGTGAAGCTTCCCTTCAAGAACTCGAAACCACCGTGCACTGGCCCCATGGTGGGCGCCAACTGCCGTGGAATTGTCATGGTAGATGCCCTAGCATGAGGACTTAGGTGTGGAGACATCGAAAGCACAACAGGATGATGGCCATATCATGTCACATATTTTGATTGCATGTGATGTTTATCTTTATGCATCTTATTTTGCTTAGTACGACGGTAGCATTATAAGATGATCCCTTAACTACAATTCCAAGGTATAAGTGTTCTCCCTGAGTATGCACCGTTGCGACAGTTCTTCGTGTTGAGACACCATGTTATGATCGGGTGTGATAGGCTCTACGTTCAAATACAATGGTGCAAGACTGTTTTGCACATGTTGGAATACTTAGGTTAAACTTGACGAGCCTAGCATGTATAGGCATGGCCTCGGAACACTAGAGACCGAAAGATTGAACGTGAATCATATAGTAGATATGATCGACATAGAGATGTTCACCATTGATGACTACCCCATCTCACATGATGATTGGACATGGTTTAGTTGATTTAGATCACGTATCATTTAGATGACTTGAGGGATGTCTATCTAAGTGGGAGTTCTTAGGTATTTTGATTAATTGAACTTAATTTATCATGAACTTAGTCCTGATAGTATTTGCAAATTATGTTGTAGATCAGCAGCTCGCATTGTGGCTGTCATGGAATTGTCACAACATATGCCTTAGCATGAGGACTTAGTTGTGGAGCCATTGCAACATAGTTAGCTTGAAGGGGTTAAACGAGACAAGGGACACCGAGAGTTTTACCCAGGTTCGGCCCCTCGCAACGAGGTAAAGGCCTACTCCTGCTTTAGGTTGTATTGCTTGGGTTTCGATTACTAGGGAGTGAATACACTTGACCTAGTTCTCGACTTGTTGTTTCATGCCTTGACCCGCCGTCGGGTCACCCCTTTATATACACAGGCTGATGCCCGGTGGCTTACAGAGTCCCGGCCGGCTCATACACAACGTGTCTGGCTCGGTGACAGAACTACACTTTCCTTAACATACAAGTTAAACATATGACGGTTTATGCCCGTGGGCCTCAAGTCTCCTCCGGGTCTTGGGCCTTCAATAAGCTTGCTTCATGAACGGCCATCTTCAGCATCTTCTTGGGCCTTCTCGTTATGAACCGCCAGTGGTATGACCCTGCCCCTCCTGGGCGGGTCATGCCCAATAGTTATATCCCCAACAGTAGCCCTCCTAATTTTTGATGTGTTCCTAGAGAAAATTAAGTTGAAAGATGATAGTAGCAATGATGCGGACTGGGTCCAGGATCTGAGGATTATCCTCATTGTTGCACAGAAGAATTATGTCCTTAATGCACCGCTAGGTGACAGACCTATTGCAGGAGCAGATGTAGACGTTATAAACTTTTGGCAAGCTCGATATTATGAATACTTGATAGTTTAGTGCACCATGCTTTAAAGCTTAGAACCGGGACTTCAAAAATGTTTGAACGCAACAGAGCATATGAGATGTTCCAAGAGCTGAAATTGGTATTTCAGACTCATGCCCGTGTCGAGAGGTATGAGACCTCTAACAAGTACTTTGCCTACAAGATGGAGGAGAATAGCCCAGCTAGTGAGCATGTGCTCAGAATGTCTAGGTACTACAATCGCTTGAATCAAGTGGGAGTTAATCTTCCAGATGAGATAGTGATTGACAGAGTTCTCTGGTTACTATCACTAAGCTACTAGAACTTCATGATGAACTATAATATGCAAGGGATGACGAAAATGATTCTCGGGTTTTTTCGTGATGCTGAAATCGGCGAAGGTAGAAATCAAGAAAGAGCATCAAGTTTTTATGGTTAACAAGACCACTAGTTTCAAGAAAAGGACAAGGGGAAGAAAGGGAACTTGAAGAAGAATGGCAAGCAAGTTGTCACTCCCGTAAAGAAGTCCAATGCTGGACCTAAGCTTGAAACTAAGTGCTTATACTACAAAGGAAATGGTCACTATAAGCGGAACTACCCCAAATATTTGGCGGATAAGAAGGATGGCAAAGTGAACAAAGGTATATTTGATATACATGTTATTGATGTGTACCTTACTAGTGCTTGTAGTAGCTCCTAGGTATTTGATACATGCTCGGTTGCTAAGATTAGTAACTCGAAATAGGAGTTGCAGAATAAATGGAGACTAGTTGAGGGTGAAGTGACGATGTGTGTTGGCAGTGGTTCCAAGATTGATATGATCATCATCTCACACTCCCTATACTTTCGGGATTAGTGTTGAACCTAAATAAATGTTATTTGGTGTTTGTGTTAAGCATGAACAAGATAGGATCATGTTTCTAGCAATACGGTTATTCACTTAAGACAAAGAATAATTGTTATTATGTTTACATGAATAAAACCTTCTATGGTCATATACCCAATGTTAATGGTTTATTGAATCTTGATCATAGTGCTACACATATTCATAATATTGATGCCAAAAGATGCAAAGTTGATAATGATAGTGCAACATATTTGTGGCACAGCCGTTTAGGTCATATTGGTGTAAAGTGCATGACGAAACTCCATGCAGATGGGCTTTTGGAATCACTTGCTTATGAATCACTTGATACTTGCGAACCATGCCTCATGGGCAAGATGACTAAAACGACGTTCTCCGGAATAGTGGAGCGAGACAATGACTTATTGGAAATAATACATACTGATGTATGCGGTCTGATGAGTGTTGAGGCATGCGGCGGGTATCATTATTTTCTGACCTTCACAGATGATTTGAGAAGATATGGGTATATCAACTTAATGATACACAAGTCTGAAACATTTGAAAAGTTCAAAGAATTTCAGAGTGAAGTGGAGACTCATCGTAACAAGAAAAATAAAGTTTCTATGATCTGATCGCGGAGGCGAATATTTGAGTTACGAGTTTGGCCTTCATTTAAAACAATGTGGAATAGTTTCACAACTCACGCCACCTGGAACACCACAACGTAATGGTGTGTCCGAACGTTGTAACCGTACCTTATTAGATATGGTGTGATCTATGATGTCTCTTACCGATTTACCACTATTGTTTTGGGGTTATGCATTAGAGACAGTTGCATTCACATTAAATAGGGCATAGTCTAAATCCATTGAGAAGACACCGTATGAACTGCGGTTTGGCAATAAACCTAAGCTGTCATTTTTTAAAGTTTGGGGTTGCAACACTTATGTCAAAAGGCTTCAGCCTGATAAGCTCGAACCCAAATCGGAGAAGTGCGCCTTCATAGTATACCCTAAGGAAACAATTGGGTACACCTTCTACCACAGATCCGAAGGCAAGAACGGAACATTTCTAGAGAAGGAGTTTCTTTCAAAAGAAGCAAGTGGGAGGAAAGTAGAACTTGATGAGGTAATTATACCTTCTCTTAATTAGGAAAGTAGCTCATCTGAGAAATCCGTTCTCGTAATGCCTACACCAACTAGAGAGGAAGCTAATGATGATGATCATGAAACTTCAGATCAAGTTACTACTAAATCTCGTAGGTCAACCAGGACACGATCAACACCAGAGTGGTACGGTAATCCTTTTCTGGAAGTCATGTTACTAGACCATGACGAACCTACGAACTATGAAGAAGCTATGATGATCCCAGATTCCGATAAATGGCTTGAGGCCATGAAATCTGAGATAGGATCCATGTATGAGAACAAAGTGTGGACTTTGGTGGATTTGCCCGATGATCGGCGACCCATAGAGAGTAAATGGATCTTCAAGAAGAAGACTGACGCTGATGGTAATGTTACTGTCTATAAAGCTCGACTTGTCGCAAAAGGTTTTCGATAAGTTCAAGGAGTTGACTACGATGAGACTTACTCACCCGTAGCGATGCTTAAGTCTGTCTGAATCATGTTAGCAAGTGTCGCATTTTATGATTATGAAATCTGGCAAATGGAAATCAAAACTGCATTCCTTAATGGATTTCTTAAAGAAGAGTTGTATATGATGCAACCAGAAGGTTTTGTCAATCCTAAAGGTGCTAACAAAGTGTGCAAGCTCCAGCTATCCATCTATGGACTAGTTCAAGCATCTCAGAGTTGTATACGCTTTGATGAGGTGATCAAAGCATATGGTTTTATACAGACTTATAGTGAAGCCTGTATTTACAAGAAAGTGAGTGGGAGCTTTGTAGCATTTCTAATATTATATGTGAATGACACATTGTTGATTGGAAATGATATAGAATATCTGGATAGCATAAAAGGAAACTTGAATAAGAATTTTTTTAATGAAAGACCTCGGTGAAGCAGCTTACATATTGGGCATCAAGATCTATATAGATAGATCAAGATGCTTGGTAAGACTTTCAATGAGTACATACCTTGACAAGATTTTGAAGGAGCTCAAAAATGGAGCAGTTAAAGAAGGAGTTCTTGCTTGTATTGTAAGGTGTGAAGTTGAGTAAAGACTCAAAACCCGTCCACGGCAGAAGATAAAGAGAGAATGAAAGTCATTCCCTATCCTCGGCCATAGGTTCTATAAAGTATGCCATGATGTGTACCAAACCTGTTGTGTACCTTGCCATGAGTTTGACAAGGGGGTACAATAGTGATCCAGGAGTAGATCACTGGACAACGGTCAAAATTATCCTTAGTTACCTTAAAGAGGACTAAGGAAATGTTTCTCGGTTATGGAGGTGATAAAGAGTTCGTCATAAAGAGTTACGTCGATGCAAGCTTTGACACCGATCTAGATGACTCTAAGTCTCAATCTAGATACATAATGAACGTGGGAGCAATTAGCTAGAGTAGCTCCATACAGAGCTTTGTAGACATAGAAATTTGCAAAATACATACGGATCAGAATGTGACAGACTCGTTGACTAAAGCTCTCTCACAAGCAAAACATGATCACACCTTAGTACTCTTTGGGTGTTAATCACATGGCGATATGAACTAGATTATTGACTCTAGTAAACCCTTCGGGTGTTGGTCACATGAGATGTGAAATATGGGTGTTAATCACATGACGATGTGAACTATTGGTGTTAATCACATGGCGATGTGAACTATATTATTGACTCTAGTAAACCCTTTGGGTGTTGCTCACATGACGATGTGAACTATGGGTGTTAATCACATGACGATGTGAACTATTGGTGTTTAATCACATGGCGATGTGAACTAGATTATTGACTCTAGTGCAAGTGGGAGATTGAAGGAAACATGCCTTAGAGGCAATAATAAAGTTGTTATTTTATATTTCCTTATTTCATGATAAATGTTTTTTATTCATGCTAGAATTGTATTAACGGGAAACTTGATACATGTGTGGATACATAGACAAAATACCATGTCCCTAGTAAGCCTCTAATAGACTAGCTCGTTGATCAAAGATGGTTAAGTTCCCTAACCATAGACATGTGTTGTCATTTGATAAACTATATCACATCATTAGGAGAATGATGTGATGGACAAGACCAATTCGTTAGCGTAGCATTATGATCGTTCAGTTTTATTGCTATTGCTTTCTTCATGTCATATTCCTTCGACTATGAGATTATGCAACTCCCATATACCGGAGGAATGCCTTGTGTGCTATCAAACGTCACAACATAACTGGGTGCTTATAAAGATGCTCTATAGGTATCTCCGAAGGTGTTTGTTGGGTTGGCATAGATCGAGATTAGGATTTGTCACTCCGAGTATCGGAGAGGTATCTCTGGGCCCTCTCGGTAATACACATCATAAGAAGCCTTGCAAGCAAAGTGACTAATGAGTTAGTTGCAGGATTATGTATTACGAAACGAGTAAAGAGACTTGCCAATAACAAGATTGAACTAGGTATGAAGATACCGACGATCAAATCTCGGGCAAGTAACATACCAATGACAAAGGGAATAACGTATGTTGTCATAATGTTTGACCGACAAAGATCTTTGTAGAATATGTGGGAGACAATATGAGCATCCAGGTTCCGCTATTGTTTATCAACCGGAGAGGTGTCTCGGTCATGTCTACATAGTTCTCGAACCCGTAGGGTCCGCACGCTTAACGTTTGATGACGATATAGTATCATATGAGTTATGTGATTTGTGACTAAATGTTGTTCGGAGTCCTAGATGAGATCACATACATGACGAGGAGTCTTGAAATGGTCGAGAGGTAAAGATTTATATATAGGATGATGGTATTCGGACACCGGAAGTGTTTCGGGAAGCACCGGGTACTTATCGGGTCACCGGAAGGGGTTCCGGGCACCCCTGGCAAAAGATATAGGCCTTATGGGCCAAGAGGGGAAACACAACAGCCACATAGGGGCTGGTGCACCCCCCGCCCATATGGGCTGGCCAAATTGGAGAAGGATATGGGAAGGAGGAAAGGAAAAAGGGAATAGGATCCCCCTTCCCCCTCTTCCCTTCCTACTCCGAATAGGAATAGGAGAGGGGGGTAGGCCGAATTGGGAGAGGACCCCAAGTAGGATTCCTCCTACTTGGGGCGCCCCCTTGGCTGCCACTCCTCCCCTCCAACCTATATATATATGTGTGGGGGGGAAGGGGCGCCTACAACATAGAACAACAACTGTTAGGCATGTGCGGCGCCCCTCCTCCACAGTTTACACCCCGGTCATATTGTCGCGGCGCTTAGGCAAAGCCCTGCGCGGATTACTTCACCATCACCGCCACCATGCCATCGTGCTGACGGAACTCATCTACTTCCTCAAGAGCTTGCTGGATCAAGAGGGCGAGGAACGTCATCGAGCTGAACATGTGTAGAAGTCGGAGGTGTCATACGTTCGGTACTTGATCGATCGGAGCTAGAAGAAGTTGGACTACATCAACCGCATTGTCAAACGCTTCCGCTTTCGGTCTACTATGGTACGTAGACACACTCTCCCCCTCTCGTTGCTATGCATCTCCTAGATAGATCTTGCGTGAGCGTAGGAATTTTTTTGACATTGCATGCTACGTTCCCAACACTCGGAACACTGGAGATCGAAAGATCGAAGATGAATCATATAGTAGATATGATCAATATAGAGATGTTCACCATTGATGACTACCCCATCTCACGTGATGATCGTAGATGGGTTAGTTTATTTGGATCACGTTACACTTAGATGACTTGAGGGATGTCAGTTTAAGTGGGAGTTCTTAAGTAATTTGATTAATTGAACTTTAATTTATCATGAACTTAGTCCTAATAGTTTTTGCAAATTATGTTGTAGATCAATAGCTCGCGTTCTAACTCCCCTATGTTTTTTGATATGTTCCTAGAGAAAACTAAGTCGAAAGATGATAGTAGAAATGATGCGGACCGGGTCCATGATCTAAGGTTATCCTCATTGATGCACAGAAGAATTATGTCCTTAATGCACCGCTAGGTGACAGACCTATTGCAGGAGCAGATGCAGACGTTATGAACATTTGGCAAGCTCGATATGATGACTACTTGATAGCTTAGTGCACTATGCTTTACAGCTTAGAACCGGGACTTCAAAAACGTTTTGAATGCCATGGAGCATATGAGATGTTCCAAGAGCTCAAATTCGTATTTCAAACTCGTGCCCATGTCGAGAGGTATGATACCTCTGACAAGTACTTTGCCTACAAGATGGATGAGAATAGCTCAGCTAGTGAGAATATGCTCAGAATGTCTGGGTACTACAATAGCTTGAATCAAGTGGGAGTTAATCTTCTAGATAAGATAGTGATTGACAGAGTTCTCTAGTCAGTATCACCAAGCTACTAGAACCTTGTGATGAACTATAATATGAAAGGGATGACAAAAACAATTCCTGAGCTTTTCGCGATGCTGAAATCGGCAAAGGTAGAAATCAAGAAAGAGCATCAAATGTTGATGGTTAACAAGAACAATAGTTTCAAGAAAAGGGCAAGGGAAAGAAATGGAACTTCAAGAAGAATGGCAAGCAAGTTGTCACTCCCGTGAAGAAGCCCAAAGGTGGATCTAAGCCTGAAACTGAGTGCTTCTACTCCAAAGGAAATGGTCATTGGAAGCGGAACTACCCCAAATATTTGGCGGAGAAGAAGGATGGCAAAGTGAACAAAGGTATATTTGATATACATGTTATTGATGTGTACCATACTAGTGCTCGTAGTAGCCCCCGGGTATTTGATACCTGTTTAGTTGCTAAGATCAGTAACTCGAAACAGGAGTTGCAGAATAAATGTAGACTAGCTGAGGGTGATGTGAACTAGATTATTTACTCTAGTAAACCTTTTGGGTGTTGGTCACATGGCGATGTGAACTATGGGTGTTAATCACATGACGATGTGAACTATTGGTGTTAAATCACATGGCGGTGTGAACTAGATTATTGACTCTAGTGCAAGGGGGAGATTGAAGGAAATATGCCCTAGAGGCAATAATAAAGTTGTTATTTTATATTTCCTTATTTCATGATAAATGTTTATTATTCATGCTAGAATTGTATTAACCGGAAACTTGATACATGTGTGGATACATACACAAAACACCGTGTCCCTAGTAAGCCTCTATTAGACTAGCTCTTTAATCAAAGATAGTTAAGTTTCCTAACCATAGACATGTGTTGTCTTTTCGTGAACGGGATCACATCATTACACTACTGGAATCAGCTACTTTGACATCTCCCTGATCTTTGCCGTCGGCTAGCGGACGGCAAAGAAGCTCTTTGCCATCAGCTACCGAAAAGCCGACGGCAAAGAAACGGCGGACGGCAAAGAAGCTGATGTAGGGTGGAACCCTATAGCGACGATCTTTCACGTTTGGAGTGGGATCCCTCGAAGAACATGATGAACCCGGGGAAGAACGGGGAGAAATCACAAGGGGAAACACTCAAGAACAAGTCCAAATCACACATCCACTAGACAATCAAACACACAAGATCACAAGGTACATGAACAACAAAGGGAAAGATACAAGGTAAGGTTCATCTCCAAGAGGAGGTCTTGATGATATCCTAGATGGATCTTCCCACAAGGGGGTCTTGATGATATCCCGCAGGATCTTCTCACATGGAGGTCTTGAACTCCATGGGAGTGGTAGTCTCTCTCTCTCAAGAGTAGAGGTAGGAGCAAAGCTCACCTAAGAATGAGCTATCATATTTGCTTACCCTAGAAAGGAGGTGGAGGAGGTCTATTTATAGTCTAGTGGGCGAAGGGGTAAGTGAGGGGGCGAATGGGTACATGGGCCTCGGCCCGAAGCGTTGCACGCATGCAAGGCCCGGATGATTCGGATGGGGGTCCGGATGATCCGGCCGTCGTCCGGATGATCCGGGAGGTGGCCCTGATGATCCGGCTTTAGGAGAAACCTTCGGGTATCCTCGGCGCGGTTATCCGGATGATCCGGAGGGGGACCCGGATGATCCGGCTAGGTCCGGATGATCCGGACGGCGGTCCGGATGTCCGGGCTAGCTTCAGCCACTGCTCCGTCTTCTTCTCCTTTCTTCCGTCTTCTCTTCCATGCTTCCCTCGCGGATGGTGTAGACGTACACTTGCGCTCGCACTCCTCCTCGACATCCGTGATGTTCCGACAATACCTATGCATGCACACGTAAGGAGTGTCAAGTAGTATACCATCCTCGAGAGTGTCAAGTGAGCATGTGTAAAGGAGATGATTCACCTTTGTGTATGTGAAGTAGATATCGCACGTGTCACTTGCCAAATGGACTCTTGACATGGTGATGTCCATAGGATGCTCCGCATCATCCCCTCCCCCTTGGGAAAGATCCGACCTCGGATCGAAAACCAAATCACCATGGGAAAGAGATGGCGTTGCCATGTAGAAGTGGTCGATCACCAAGTTCTTGTCATTTTGAAGCTCTAAATGGGCACTCTCCAATGTCGCACCGTCTTGTAATTCCTTCAAAAGTAGCAAAGATAACAAGCACTTGGAAAAACAAATGTGGTTGTCGTAAGAGCAAAACCAAGCATTCAAGAGGTGATTCACCCAACAAGTGTTGTCATCAAGCATAGCATATGGTTTGACAAAGAAGTGTGTCATGACATTTGGACATATAAGTTGAGCACAATCAAGTACATCATGGGAATAAGCATGTAAATGGGAGGTCAAGATGCAAATAATGTGATAAGTGAACAAGCATCTACCTCGAGGTCATAGCAAGCATTGACAAATTGCTCAATGAACGGTCTATGGTAGGCATAAGAGTCATTCACAACACCAAATATAGTGAAATGTCTAAACACATGGGGCAAGTGCAAGACAATCCAAGCATAACGTGCATAGGGTGTAGTGAAGATATCATGGCACTCAACACAATGGAAAGAGCAATTGTTCAACATGTGTGAGGCAATCAAGTCAAGCATGTGATAAGCAAAGGGACATGGCATATGTGAAGAACTAGATGCAACACACAAGACATATATGTCATGGGGCATGGCAATGTGGTAATGAGAAGTCGAAGCAACATCGCTAGCATGTGTGCAAAGTGTCGTGGAGCAAGCAACACATGAAGTATGATCCACAATATGCATGCTCATGGTTTGGGTGTTCTCGAGATAGAAGGATATCACCTCAAAAGCATGTCCTTGTGCGTTCTTCACAATGTCAAAGTGGTAGGAAGTATGGTGTAGAAGCGTGTCGCGATCGATTGTATGAGGCTCGCTCTCAAGAGCTCGAATGGTCAACTCACGTGAAGTGGAAGTCGACACTAAGTCCAAGTATCCTACACATGCACACAACAAAACAAAGAACGTATGCACATGGTAGACAAACACATCATCCATCATGAGGGTTCTCTTCTCTTGCACATAACCATTAGAAGCACAAGTGCATGAGTGATATGATGCAACAATGGCGATATTCACGGCACTAGGTATATGGTGCAAAGAGATAATACAAGCATGCTTCACAAGGAATATTTCAAAATCTCCAAACATGTGTGAGAATGCTATGGGGGCAATCTCATGAGCAAGACTATAAGCATTGTTGCACTCAATACATGGTAAATCATCTAGCATGAGAGAGGCAACACATGGAGATATATGACACGAAGCAATATGAATCATGTGCAAAGCATATAGATGGTTGTCATCAACCGCATGAGATGAGCACTTATAACACAAGAGACAATGATCAAGATATATCATGTGAGAGGCATGAGCATATATGTCATCAACCCAAGAAAGCAAGTAGTGGAATATGGGTGATGCAATATAGCGAGCATTCATAGCTATCAAATCAAGCAAGCTAGTAGTGCGAAGATGCAACATACTAGGAGGAATCATGGCAAACATGTCATTGGTGCAAATAGTGGGCATGAATAATTCACAAGTCATAGCACAAGCATGAAAGCAAGATATGAGTACAATATCATGAATGTATTGGCGAGAGGCCACATGTGAATAGTAATGGGTCATCATGACTCTCCCAACACAACAAGCATCAATAGAATGGGGCACATGATAAACATGGCAAAAGCAACAAGGATATCCACCAAGCATGCAAATACACATAGGAATATCATAATGGAGAATCATGGGTAGATGCAAACAAGGGTCACAATTGCATGGCAAAGGCATAGAAGCAAGCATAACATGCAAAGTGAACACGGTAAAATGAGCATAATGTGAGAAGTGGTAAATGGCCCATAGCCGTGTGAGAGCCAAGTAGAGGAGTTGCGCGTAGTCCTTGCGCAAAGGGAACGGTGGTAAGGATAGTCCACGGGATCCCAATTCGTCATTGCTCTCAAGAGCTCGTTTTGTCAACTCGTGGGATTGCGAAGTTGACAAGTATTCATGGGTACCTACACAAAAGAGACACAAACGAAAGAAATTGTGTGTGTGGTAAATGTACACATCATCCATCATGATGTGTATGTGCACGTGTGAGTTAGCACAAGATAAGCATCGCTCAAAGAAATTTGATGCATGGTATAAGAACATGTCATCCATCATGAAAGAATAGTTATTGTGTATGACACGATGGGGACACAAATTGAGAATGCAAGTATATGGCACATCAATAGTATGTTTATTCGTGGGTAGCATATGGTGCACACAAGTATGGGGATCATGCAATGAATGGGATGGATAAAATTCCCTAACATGTATGAGGAAACTATGGGGCCTCCTCATGAGCAATATCGGAAACATCATATGGAGAAAATGGACAACATCCAAAACAATGCATATCCGGCTAGGTGGTCATGGCATGGCATATGAGATAAATGATGCAAAGGGAGCATATCAATATCATCACAAGAGAAACAAATGCCAATAACCATGGGCTTGTCATCTATGCCATATGTGCAAATTGGGTTTATTTTAATGGCATATGCATAGTCACTATGAAGAGATTGCAAATAAGACATATGGTTGATCTCATGCATAGCATATGACAAGTCAAGCGGATTATCAAACATGATGTGACCTAAAGAATTGTCACAAGAAATCCTATGTAACATGGCATCACAACTAATAGACTCCACAATAGAATCATCATACTCATCATAAATGGGCAAATCATTGCATGGGGAAATCATACTAGCATGAAGCATGGCAATAGGTGGATCAACATCATGCAAGCAATCAATGTCAAGAATGTCCACTAGTGGGACTAGAGCATCACCGTCACCTTTGTTACCTTTGTCATTCCACTCAAGTGGTGTAGGTGAGGTGGGAAAGACCAAATGGTGGTCAGCTTCATCTTGATGGAACCATGTGGGTGGTGCATCATATTCCACCATGGCCATCGTCTTGTCCAAAGGGAGGACGAAGTCGTCGAGGATCGGCGCGTCATCATAAATGGGACCTAGCACCAAACGAGAAGACACAATAGAGGTAGAGGTCAAGTTGTTAGAAATGCAAATGGCCTCACGAGACCTATCAACTATCTCACTCTCTCTATGTGGTGGTTCACTCACTCCCTCAAAATAGGTGCACTCAAACTCACGTATGGTGGAGTCACTCATCTCACTCAAGTGGTGGGGGTTGTGGCTCTCCTCACATGGGAATTGTGGCAACTCATCATATATGGGGCTAGTGGTGAAGTCACTCTCACTCTCAACATGGTGGCAAAGTCACTCAAGTCATCATACGTCGCCATGGTCGAAGGGAGAATCCCATTCTCAACCATCTCGTCGTTGTCACCGTGGATGAAGGCCGAAGATGGCACATCATCACTCTCCTCCATGACCGAAGGGAAAATCCCATGCTCGATCATCTCGTCACCGTCGCCGTAGATGAAGGCCGAAGATGGCACATCATCACTCTCGCCTCCAAAGATGGAAGCATCATCCTTGCTCGCCACCTTGTCGCTCGCCTCCAAAGCTTGGTCCTTGAGGGTCTCCGTAGTCGTACTCGTCGCCAAAACGTCTTGAAAAAGAGTCGAAGTAGACTCGGCACCATCAATGCCACAAAGAGGGATGGCGGTGAAGTCAAACTTGGGAGCATCGTCTTGGAGCTCGTCGGGCTTGGACATCTTCGTGGTACTAGCCTCATGCTTGTCGTAGAGCTTGGTCGCCGCGAAGTTTGCTTGGGGTGGAGAAGCCTTGGCCTTCATGAGTTCTTGTTCCGCCTTGAGAGCACCAATGTAGTAGTCGTCGATGGACTTGTAGTTCTCGAGGAATATGGTCTTGGAGATGTCATTGTGCAATCCCATCATGAAGTGGAACTTCATCGAAATGGGGTCGTCCACGCCGGCTCGTCGCAAGGCAATTATCATCTCCTTGAAGTACTTGTCGATGGACTTGGATCCTTGGGTGGTGTTCTCCAATTGGCGTCGGTTGTTCCGTAGGTTGGAGGCACAAACTCTCGCCGTAAAGCTCTCTTCGTCTTGGGCCAACTCATCTCGTAGCTCTCCGAAGGTGTGTGAAGCCACCATATCAAGGCGTAGTCGTGGAAGTTTCTTGTGGCGCACTTCACTTGATCTTCGGACGAACTTGATGTAGCTTGAGGTAGTCGCCCATCAAACGCTCCCACTCGAGGTACTCCTCGGGTTCTTGAGTCCCATAGAAAGGAATCGCGTGGTCGATGTCGAGGTCGTAGTAGCTCCCGGAAGTCGCGGACTTGGCGTGGGGAGCTTCTCTTGAGCGTAGTCTTGGGGTTCTTGTTGGCGAAGATGCCGTATGTCCGTGGCGAAGATGCCTTGAAGTCGCTTGGCGAAGATGCCAAGGGAGATGGTGAAGTCATTGAGCGGTTGTTGATGTAGAGCTCTTGACCTTCACGTTCTTGTTGGTGATGGTGTCGATGCCGATGTGATCTTGCCGAGATGGTAGCTCGGAAGCATGTGCTCTTGGCGTCTTCTCGAAGATGAGGAAGATCGCTTGTAGGACTTGATGAGGGCTTTGATCTCCTCCATTTTAGCTTGCATCTTGGCGTCGGAGTTGTTGTTCATGGCATCGAACTTGTCGTTTTTGTTGTAGACCGAAGATGAAATGCCTTGCCTATCCATCACAAGACTCGAGTAGAGGTGAGTAGGAAATGAGATAAACAATACCAAGTTACCTTTTCCCAAAATTGAGGATGTATCCCGTTTCACTCAATGTGAAATGAAAGAATAGTGGAATTGGTACCGGACTTGTTCACTCACACCTATCAAGTAAAGTTTATGGTAGAGCTCGGTGAGGATAGTGGCACAAAATTTGATGCAAAATGTTAGCAACAAATAATAATGTTGAAAGAGATTCACAATTTCGCAAGCGAAACAAGTAGACCAATAGCAATATGTGGCTCACGGAAACACACACACGGATAGATAAATGGGGTCGTGCAACCAAGGAATGAGCACAAAATGTGGAATCCACGGAAAACGCTCGTGTTGCACAACTCAAGAGAGACGCTAGCACGATTGCTCAATAGGTGGATACGACACTTGTGCACAACCTATAAGATGCAAAATGGATAAACTTTCTATCCCAAGTATGCTATATATGTATGGTTCCCGGTGTTTCTCACACAATGATCCAAGATGATCAAATATGATACCGTATGATATATTATGATGCTATGGCTATTGCTTACAAGCTCTTTGCTCTCTTTCTTTTTCTATGGCCACTTTTGCACAATGCACAAACCAAGATAGCAATTGTGTATATGCGGGAACAAACTTGAGGCACAATGGATGATATGATACCAAGATGATATGGTATGTATGCAATGGATGGTGTAGACCACTAATGTGCACAAGTCACGCTGCCGCAATACTCAAATGGCTAGTCTCGATAGGCAAGTAACATAAAATGGGCTAGGGGTTAACAATGCAATTGCAAGGGAATATACAAAGGTGTCGTCGAGGTTACCGTCCTTTGCGATGATGAGTGGTGGTGTTCTTGGTGTAGATACCAAGATGATGGAGACTCGTCCCTAAGTAGCCGAAACACCTTAGGAAACGGAAAAACTGCAAACTCAAAATCTCAAATGAAAAATGTCAAATGGTGGTAGCGGAAAGCGGTGGTGGTGTTGCACTAGGCAATGCGGAAGTGGAATGATGGGCTATACACGAGTCAGAGTTGAATTTGCCGTCCCTAATTAGCCAAAACACCTTAGGAGACACAAGCCACAACTCAAATAAAATTGGGTTAAGTTGGGGTGGAATTGTATGGTGGGCAAGGTTATGCGGAAGTGGTGGTGGTGGTTGATGAAGAAGCAATTGTCCCTAAGTAGCCGAAACACCTTAGGAGACTCTAGTCACAACTCAAACAACCACATATGCAATGGGGAACAAAATGGATTAGGTTGCGGAAGTCGGTGGTGGTAATGCGGATGATATGGTGGAGGGCCTAGGCAAACTTGCCAAATTTTCAAAACTTTGATGGAGTCAAATGATGTTGGTGGTATTTTTGTTGGATGGGGGATGTCAATAGCTTCAAAACGAGCTAAAGAACGTCAAAATTGGACTCCGGATGAATTAGTTATGACCAAAACAAAATTTCAGCCGAGTCAGTGTCAGGGTTAACCGGAGGATGTCCGGATGATCCGGGCTAGGTCCGGATGATCCGGGTGTACATCCGGATGATCCGGGTTCGTCAGCTCCGGTTCTGTTTTCTGGGTGCATGGGGTATCCGGACGTCCGGGAGAGGGTCCAGCTGATCCGGGAGGTGTCCGGATGATCCGGGAGAAGGTCCGGATGATCCGGGCAGGTCAAACTGCTCGGGATTTCCTCTCGGGGACGAATTTTTGGGCGGAATTTGGGGATTTTGGGGTCAAAATTGACGAGATTTCGAGGATGGAAGGTGGGGAAACTTGGGGAAATGCTATATCCACTTGAAACCAAGCAAATCCACGGATCAAAATCAACAAAACATCATCAAACCAACAAATCATAAAAAAATTTGGGGCTATTTTTGGTGGGGATTTTCGGATTTAGGACGAAAACAACAAAATCAAGCTAGAAAAAGAGGGGTAGGGGCTCCAAAAACATGATCAACGTGGCTCATGATACCATATGATGTAGGGTGGAACCCTATAGCGACGATCTTTCACGTTTGGAGTGGGATCCCTCGAAGAACACGATGAACCCGGGGAAGAACGGGGAGAAATCACAAGGGGAAACACTCAAGAACAAGTCCAAATCACACATCCACTAGACAATCAAACACACAAGATCACAAGGTACATGAACAACAAAGGGAAAGATACAAGGTAAGGTTCATCTCCAAGAGGAGGTCTTGATGATATCCTAGATGGATCTTCCCACAAGGAGGTCTTGATGATATCCCGAGGATCTTCTCACATGGAGGTCTTGAACTCCATGGGAGTGGTAGTCTCTCTCTCAAGAGTAGAGGTAGGAGCAAAGCTCACCTAAGAATGAGCTATCATATTTGCTTACCCTAGAAAGGAGGTGGAGGAGGTCTATTTATAGTCTAGTGGGCGAAGGGGTAAGTGAGGGGCGAATGGGTACATGGGCCTCGGCCGCTGTTACGCAGCAAGGCCCGGATGATCCGGATGGGGTCCGGATGATCCGGCCGTCGTCCGGATGATCCGGAGGTGGCCTGATGCTCGGCCAGGAGAAACCTTCGGTATCCTCGCCAGTTATCCGGATGATCCGGAGGGGGACCGGATGATCCGGCTAGGTCCGGATGATCCGGACGGCGGTCCGGATGTCCGGCTAGCTTCACCACTTCTCCGTCTTCTTCTCCTTTCTTCCATCTTCTCTTCCATGCTTCCCTCGCGGATGGTGTAAACGTACACTTGCGCTCGCACTCCTCCTCGACATCCGTGATGTTCCGACAATACCTATGCATGCACACGTAAGGAGTGTCAAGTAGTATACCATCCTCGAGAGTGTCAAGTGAGCATGTGTAAAGGAGATGATTCACTTTTGTGTATGTGAAGTAGATGTCACACGTGTCACTTGCCAAATGGACTCTTGACATGGTGATGTCCATAGGATGCTCCGCATCAGAAGCTCTTTGCCATGAGCCATTTCTTTGCCGTCCGCCAGCTGACGGCAAAGAGGGAGGTGGCCCCCACCCACCCGCCCGTTTAAAAAAACTTGATAACGGTGGACGGCAAAGAGTGGCGGACGGCAAAGAGCCGACTAACTAACGGACCCCCCCTGCCCGTTACTCTCCTTCTCTTCCTCTCTCCTCCCGACCCCCGCCCTAGATCCGCCCGCCCGCCCTGCCGCCCGCCCGCCCGCCCCCCCCGCCGCCCTGCCCTACCGCCCCCCCCCCTTCGCCCACCGCCCCCCCCCCGCCCCACCTCACCCCCGTCGCCCGCCGCCCCCCCGCCTCCCACCCCCCGCCCCGCCCCCCCCCACCCCGCCCCGCCCCCCCACCCTCCCACCTCCTACCCCACCCCACCGCCCGAACCGCCCACCGACCGTCCCATTGCTCGGTGAGGGAACTACTTTTTTCTGTTTTTCATTATTTTTTTGTTGTTTAATTGTTAGTGCTAGATTGTATTAGTGTTAGTGTTAGAAAAGAATTAGAAGAAGTAGAAGAAGTAGTAGTAGAAAGATGAAAAAAGAAGAAGAAGAAAAGAAGTAGAAGAAGAAAAAGAAGAAGAAAAGAAGAAACAAAAAGAAGTAAAAAAGTAGAAAAAAGATGGAAGAAGAAGAAGAAGAAGAAAGGAAAGAAGAAGAAGAAGAAGAGAAAGAAAGAAGAAGAAGGATAGAAGGAAACACCCCGACCCCGACCCCGACACCTGCACCCGACACCCCGACCCTCGACCCGACACCCGACCCGACACCACACCCGACCTCGACACGACACCCGGACACCCGACACCCGACCCCGAGGCCGGCGTGGTCTTATATTTGTGAATTATTAGTTAGGTCATATATTTTCCGATTTTGTTATGAAAAACATCATATATAATTGTGTTGATCGGGTTGATTTAAATGTGCAGTTGTTTCACCACTGCGAGGTTTGGTGTTCGACGACCTCGCCATGCGTTTGACGAGCTCTGCCCCTTTGTTCGTGGGTGAGCACAAATGACATGTCCTCCTCCCCCATTAATTATTTGCTCTGTTCCAGTGTTCGTGCCGATGAAACTTGATAGCTAGCTATATATGTGTCTTGAATCATCAGTATGCATAACCAATATGTGTCTCCCGTTCGAAAGCTTCATAGTTATAAATATGCATGCATTTGCATATCTATAACCTTGATTCTTTCGAATTGTCCAACGCTATCCATGGACAGCCCGAGTATGTGTAGATTGGGTTCGTTTTCCCATATGCTTTGCTCCGGATCCGACACATAAATTTCGTCAGTGCCTCCCTCGTTGTCCTCCGGGTACACATCCTCTCTGTTTATTGCAGAGACGTGTATCAGGAGAACAGCGGGGAGGTGCTGCCGAAATTTTGTGTCGGATCCGGAGCATAGCTTGGGAAAATGAACCCAATCTACACATACTCGGGTGAGATTAGGACCTATCATTACCTATTAGAGTGTAGGTTGCATGGACGTAATAAAATTGACAAAGTAGATCAACCGATGAATATATACATGGTGAATTATATATATAATTGTTGTGTGTCCAAGAGCTCAAAGTCAAGATGAGTGATCGTGCGTGGATGTATACGGTCACACCGGTCGTAACAAATGGAGCATCAATGGTTCACAAAACCAAGGGGTTTGTGCAAGCCGCATTGCAAATGGCCGAGGAAAACTTGGTGCCCTGCTTCCGATCGCGGCAATTGGGAAAAGAGGACAGAGGCTGAAATGGGTAAACACCAGAGAAGAATGGTTTTACGCCCGATTATACGGTGTGGACATTTCATGGTGAGTCCGCCTAACGTGACCGAGCTGAGGTGGATCATCGCCGCACCGACGAGCATGGTACCGGATGGAAAACATGGTGCAAGACTATGATGATGCTCGGGATTGGACGAGGAGATGGAGGAATCTGCAAAGGCCTTCAATGAAATGTTGGAGTCTTCAAAGCGTCCGCTCCACGAGCACACCGAGCTTTGTCGGTTGGATTCCATCTCACAAGTAATGGCTTTGAAGGCTCGATTCAACTTGGGCGAGAGAATGCTATGACGCAATTATGACAAGATTTGGACGCTTTCTACCCAAAGGCCATGTAATGCCTACAAACCTGTACCAGTCGGACAAAATCCTCCGTGCACTGAAGATGCCCTATGAGAAGATACATGCCTGTGAGAAAGGATGTGCCTTATTTAGGCTTGACTATACGGACTTGAACTATTGTCCCATTTGCAAGTGTTCCAGGTATATTGTGGTAGACAACAGTATGGGTGAGAAGACACAGACCAAAATCCCTGTTAGTGTTCTTCGGTATATGCCAATCGTACCAAGACTTCAACGTCTTTTCATGGTCGAAGAGACGGCCAGACAGATGACATGGCACAAAACAGGCAAAAGAACCGAACTAGATGCGGATGGGAAGCTCGATGATGGTACACACATCGGATGGTGTTGCGTGGAAAAGGTTTGATGAATTACATGCCGACAAAGCGGCGGATCCGAGGCATCCTCGAGTTGGCATCAAGACCGATGGGTTCGATGTGTTTGGTTTGACGGCAGCCCAATACAGCTTGTTGGCCTGTATTTGTCTTTCCACTCAATCTCCCCGACAGATTATGCAAAGAAAGAACATTTTCTGGACGTTGATAATTCCAGGCCCAACTATCCAGGGACAAATATGAATGTGTACATGCAGCCGCTTAAGGACGAATTGCAAGAAGCCTGGGATAATGGGTTCAAGACATACGATGCCTATAGCAAACGAAACTTCATAATGCATGTCTGGTACATGTACTCGACGCATGACTTGTCGGCGTATGCGCTATTCGTTGGCTGGTGTGTGCATGGAAGGTTCCCATGCCCCACATGCAAGGGAGCTCTTGAGTTTCGTTGGCTTCAGGCCGGTCGCAAGTTTTCTTGCTTCGACATGCATAGATAGTTCCTGGATCCTCGCCATAAGTTCAGAAAGACAAGAAGAACTTCATCGAGGTAGAGTTGTAAAAACTCGCACCACTGCGTTGACAGCCAATGCCTCTGGATCGCTTAAACGCCTCGAGCGGATCCAGGCGTCCAGGTACTTCAAGGGTATAATTACGAGCACGCTGGACTCACAAAACATGCTTATGGGATCTGCCTTACTTCAAAGACCTCCTTTGCCCACACAACATCGACGTGATGCACACTGAGAAGAATATCGCCGAGGCACTTTTTGGTACATTGTTCGGCATATATGGGAAGTCAAAGGATAATACTAAGGCTAGAGTCGATCTGGAGGCGCTATGTGATAGGTCGTTACAAAACATGAAAGAACCGAAAGGAAAGAAGAACTGGACGAAGCCAAAGGCATGGTTCAATCTTGGAAGGCCAACTATGAGGGAAATTATCATGTGGGTGAAAATGCAGTTGATGTTCCCCGATGGGTATGCAGCGAATCTAAAGAGGGGAGCGAGTCTTGATAAATTGAAGATATTTGGTCTCAAGAGCCATGATTGGCACATATGGATTAGCGGTGTGCGGTGATGTTCGTGGCTTCATCCACGAGGATGAATGGCTAATCTTGGCAGAACTTAGCTATTTCTTCCGCGTTCTTTGTGCGAAAGAACTATCGCTGGCGTGCTAGAAGAAATGGAAGAGTTGGCGCGAGTTGATCTGCAAGTTAGAGAAGATCTTTCTACGGGCTTCTTTAATCCAATGCAGCATTTGATTTTGCATCTCCGACCGAGGCAAGATTGGGGGCCGTGCAAAATTGTTGGTGCTACCTAACCGAGAGGATGCGAAGACGCTTGAGAAAAATGTAAAATAAGCGTAGAATTGAAGCGTCTATGGCTGAGGCATTCATCACCGAGGAGGCGGCAAACTTCGTGACAGCACACTATGAAACCAAAATCGCGTCATTTGCATAATCCGAAGCCTCGGTACAATCTTGACGAGCCTAAAAAGGGTGGATCAACCTCAGCTTATTCAAAGGCAATCTCGCACCAGCCAGTGTTTCAAATCCAGTATCTTTGGATAACGAAGAATGGCGGACCATTTCGTTGTATATCTTCAACAACTTGATAGAAGTGCGGCCGTACATCGAGTAAGTTCTCGGTACATTGTTTCGCAACTTCTATTTCCTTTGAACTGCTCTTATTCTTGGATATTTCATACAGTCGATACGTCGCCCTATTCTCGTATGGAGCGGTGATCCAAAAGGATTCCGTCGAAGAGTATGAGCTTCTCGCAAAGCAAGGAGGCAGCTATCCCGGTTTCATCTCTTGGTTCAAACAAACGGTAAATTCTATTAGACAATTTCATTTCATTTGCTAATTTGTGCGTAATGCAACAATCCTTTCATATTAAACTTGTAGGCTAATTCAGAGTCTATGGACGCCGAATTGAGACAAGTCGCTAATGGTTTTGACTATAAGGTCCGCTCATTTGACAAACGACATCAACGGGTATCATTTTCGTACCTATGGAAAAGAGCTATCTATGGCCGACCGAAAGTCTACAAATTGTTGTATATCTGCTATCGGCGAAGGAGGTACCGAGTATTATGGGAGAGTTGAAGCAATTTATGAACTTCTATTCTATGGTGAAAACCCACGAATGTCGTAGTCTTCAAATGTTATTGGTTTCACGAAGGAGACTAGAAGGACTCATGAACATATAGGGCTAGTTGAAATCAACCAAAGCACCCATTTAGATGTTCCCGATGTCTATATTATGGCTCAACAAAGCACCCAAGTATTCTATCTACCACAGGTCCGCCAAACTAATCCAAATCTGAAAGGTTGGGATGTCGTTTATGAAGTGTCGCCACGTGCTAGACTATCTCCCCAAAGGAAGAGGATTATGAACCTCACATTAACCTGCACACATATGAAGGTGAATTCTTCCAAGAGATGCGTCTTTCAAAAAGCGTTTCAAGAACTGGTATACTTCACCCCAAAACATTGAAGTAGACAATGACAGTGAATCCCACATCACCCGGAGGAGGAACAAGAAGAGCCGAACAAGAAGAGGTTATCGCAGATGACCTCTCAATGCTTGACCGATTACGTAAAGGTGGCCTTCCACATGTTGATGCCATCGAACCCTATGAGCCCGCCATTGATTATAGTGATGATGATGATTATGCATTTATTGATGATCTTGATCGAGATTATTAGTAGTGTCGTATTCAATTTTTTATGTTGTACTTGCTGATGATACACTTAAGTGATATACATATTATTATTCATGTCGGTATTTTTTTATGTTGTACTAATTTCGTTTACTCTTTGTCATGGCGGTGTTGAAAGATGGAAGGGGAGCCGATCGAGGCCAAGGACAACGTGCCCAAATTGAAGGTGTGCCACACCATCAAGGTAGCTCCACTTATATCGGTTCAGGCGAATTGGGTAATGTGGTTTGCTTCATGATTAATGCAATTCATTCATCATGCTAGCTTGAGCCCTTTAATTACTAATTTACTTTGTTTCTCTCTTTCGGGCATGCTACAATAAGATGGATAAGGTGCGGAGGGTACGACCAGTATGCCATGGCCCATTGCCTCTTACAAGCAAGTCAAGGGAAGGCGAGGAAAGGGAGGAGTTTAACCCGAGCGGATCCCTACAATCCAGAGTAGGTGATGATATCTAGTGGCGGGAGGTCCCGTGGCTCCATAGCCATTGATCCGAGATTGCTCCGAGACCACGGTGAGTTTAATTTGAATGGACGTTACTTGCTAGTCTTAACATTTGAGTGTCATCATGCTAACGAAACATTGGAAATGATCTTTGGTGTAGCGTTACTCCACACAAGCATCACACGATCCTTCTCCAGCTACTGGCATGAGCCAGCCCGCTCCCACACCTCCATGATCAAGGTAAGTTTCTCTAGTTTTTTGCTTAACAAATGCATAAAGACCTAGACTTAGCTTTATTTCATCCAATATGCTTACCTTAATGACCTAGAGTTAGCTTCTTTTCCTGCAAAATGACTTAATAAGCTTACTAACCTCCAAAACCAGCCATTTTACCTAAGTTAGCGCCAAAATGATCTATACTTAGCTTTGTTTCCTCCAAAATGACCTAAGTTAGTTATAATATGCTTAGTTAACTAGGTTTGCTCAATAATGACATGTACTTATCTTACTTATGTAAAAAACGGCATAATTAGCTTAGTTAGCTCATAAACGATCCATTTTACCTACATTAGCTCTAAAATGATGCATTTTACCTAAGTTAGCTCATAAACGATCCATTTCACCTAAGTTACCTCACAAACGATGGCATGCTTCTTCTTCTAGTCTTCTTCTTCTAGTCACCTTTTCCTAACTTTCTTATTTGCCATTTTGCAGATTTCATTCACTTCTCGAAAGCTAGCTTGCTATGGAGTGCTTGTTTTTTATTTCATTCTCTTCTAGTATTCTTCTAGCTTGCTACGATGGAACTTGCTATCTTGATGAAACTTTGCATTGTAATATGTATGTGCAACTTCCTAATGGTTGCAACTTATGTGTATGTGCAACTTGCTATGTATGAGTGGATGGAACTATATATGTATGTACGATGAAACTTATGTGCTGTTAAATAGCCCTGTGAAAAATATCTATATATGTCATATATATTTGTTGTGAAAATTGTTGGATTTAAAAAAACAGGGAAAAAAAGCCATTATGCAGGCTCTTTGCCGTCTGCCACCGACGACAAAGGGCTCTTTGCCATCAGCAGTGGACGGCAAAGAGGCCACGTGGCAGGCAACTATGCTTCCTAGGAGGCTGACCTATTTGGTCAGTTTGCCAACAGTGGAGGACGACAAAGAGGAAAAAAACTTTGCCTACACAATGTTTGCCGTCAGCGGCCGACGGCAAAGGCTTGCTGTTAACCACCTAACGGAGTAACAGCGCAATTATTGTCGTCAGCATTCTTTGCCGTCGGCAGCTGATGGCAAAGGACCCTTTGCCGTCAGCCGCCCGAAGCGGACAGCAATGTAGCTCTTTGCCGCCCTTACATTGCCGTCCACTTTTGCCGTCCGCGGCGGACGGCAAAGACCTTTGCCGTCTGCCATACATGCCTTTGCCGTCCGCCGTGGCCGATGGCGAAGTAGCTGATTCCTGTAGTGTTAGGAGAATGATGTGATGGACAAGACCCATCCGTTAGCATAGCATATTGATCGTTCAATTTTATTGCTATTGCTTTCTTCATGTCAAATACACATTCCTTCGACTATGAGATTATGCAACTCCCGGATACCGGAGGAATGCCTTGTGTGCTATCAAACGTCACAACGTAACTGGGTGATTATAAAGATGCTCTACAGGCATCTCCGAAGGTGTTTGTTGGGTTGGCCTAGATCGAGATTAGGCTTTGTCACTCCGAGTATCGGAGAGGTTTCTCTAGGTCTAGGTAATAATAAGCCTTGCAAGCAAAGTGACTAATGATTTAGTTGCAAGATGATGTATCCGGTGACGAGATCGAACTAGGTATGAAGATACCGACGATCAAATCTCGGGCAAGTAACATACCGATGGACAAAGGGAATGACGTATGTTGTCATAACAGTTCGACCGATAAAGATCTTCTTAGAATATGTGGGAGCCAATATGAGCATCTAGCTTCAGCTATTGGTTATTGACCGGAGAGGTGTCTCGGTCATGTCTACATAGTTCTCGAACCCATAGGGTCCACACGCTTAATGTTCGTTGACGATATAGTATTATATGAGTTATGTGATTTGGTGACCGAATGTTGTTCGGAGTCCTGTTTGTGATCACGGACATAACGAGGAGTCTCGAAATGGTCGAGAGGTAAAGATTGATATATAGGACGATGGTATTCAGACACCGGAGTGTTCCAGAGTGTATCGGGTATTTATCGGATTATCGGAGGGGTTACCGGAACCCCAGGGGGAAGATATGGGCCATGAGAGGGGAGCACACCAGCCCACAAAGGGGTGCCCCCCTATGGCAGGAGGCCGAATTGGGAGAAGGAAAAGGGGGTTCGGCCCCCCTTTTGTTTCTCTCTTCCCCTTCCCTTTCTTCTCCGGTGAGAAAAAAAGGCAAGGGGGCGCCACTTGGGGAAACCCCAAGTAGGATTCGGATCCTACTTGGGGAAACCCCAAGTTGGATTCGGATCCTACTTGGGGCTCCCCTAGCTGCTCCCTCCTCCCCCCCACCTATATATATGTGGGAGGGGGGCGCCTAGCACACACCAGACATTATCTTAGCCGTGTGCGGCGCCCCCCTCCACAGTTTACGTCCCCGGTCATATTTTCGTAGTTCTTAGGCGAAGCCCTGCGGAGATCACTTCACCATTGCCGTCACCATGCCGTCGTGCTGACGGAGGTCATCTACTACCTTGACGTCTTGCTGGATGAAGAAGGCGGGGGACATCACCGAGCTGAACATGTGCAGAACTCGGAGGTGCCGTACGTTGGTACTCGATGGGTGGATCATGAAGAAAAGTTTGACTACATCAACCGCATTATGAAACACTTCCCCTTACGGTCTACAAGGGTACGTAGACACACTCTCCCCCTCTTTGCTATACATATCCTAGATAGATCTTGCGTGAGCGTAGGATTTTTTTTTGAAATTACATGCTACTTTCCCCAACAGTTGCATCACATCTACTTGGGCCATGAGCCTTGTACGACCTAGAATTAGTTTTAGGCTGTGTTGTGGTGTCCTCCCACCTTCTTGGCCATCACCCCTTGCTCCTATATAAGTAGATCAATCTAGTAGCTTTTTCCTAGGGATTTGTTTAGTTAAAAGTTAGCCATTGCAACTTTGTGTACTTCGTTTGTGTCCAACGACCAGACCAAGACGCACAGAACCCCACCTTGATCAATAAAGTTTTCCTCTTATATTCGTAATATCCTGATTGCAATCTCAATTTCTTGCTTGTTCTTAGTTTGTTTGCATGAAATAGACCCTCGTGGTCAGGTTGATCGTTCTCCGGCTTGGTCAATAACCTCTCGGGATTGGTTTAGCGATTGCTAAGGCGCGACGTCCTCGTACGTTCGTAGTCGGATCGTTAAAGTCTACTCCTCGAAAAACGATAATCGCCATCTCATCAAAATATGGTATACCTTTGCCTCTATCAATGGGTCCACAATATGTCCATGTAATTTTAAAAGTGTTCACACACCTATATATTAAAAATTCCATGTACTTTGAGTAAAGTGTTCATGCTCTAGAAAAATTGTTCATCTAATAAAAAAGTTTCCGTGCATTTTCAAGAAACAATCATGTAATTTAAAAAGTCTTCATGTATTTGTATGATTGCGTAATTTTGGAAAGTGTATGACATTTTAGAAATATTCCTGTAATTTTTAGAGAAGTGTTCACACATTTAAAAAAGAAACAAAAAATATAGTGGATCAACCTGGAATGTTTCAGTACCTCCGAATCGGTACGCATGAATGCTTTGGAGATCTCATCTTCTTCAACACTAGATCTGTGGATCGTCCCAGAGAAATTCACATGACTGGAAGGTATAACCTAGTTGTGGGAATCGGCAAATCTTCACCAACTCTTCTTCATCTACTTCTACTGTGTGGATCATCAATGAGATGATTGTTACCTAGTGTTCATGGGCTTGTATGTGCAAGGATTATATTATCGTTGCGTATCACGTTGCCCTACAAGCCGTTCTAGCCGTCATGGCATCCATTCCCGATCACGCCGTCGCGCTTGTGGTGTGGGTGCTCGGTGGACTCCTCCATCTTCTGTCGCATCCTGTTGGCTTAGAGGCGGACCATGCGCTTGGACTCGACCAACCCAACACGGTGGAAATTTTCGTTGAGATGACACATCAGTAGGCGACCTCCTCCTTGGTGGTCTTGGACCGATCGAGGGTCCAATCCTCCACGAGCGCGGGGGGCGTGAGGACCCAGGGCGGTGCCCCCATGGCCTTGGTGAACATCGCTAAGCATTGTACCCAATGCTCCTCTACCCCGTCAAGACATTTGGATTCCCCTGACAACGAGAACGACCCGCTAACTTGGAGGTAGTAGTCGAGGCAGCTACGGGGCTTTGGTTGGGAGGACTATTGCTTCACTGGGGTCGAGCACCATTTGGCACC
The DNA here is from genome assembly GCA_021437245.1 of Aegilops speltoides. Lineage (NCBI taxonomy): Eukaryota > Viridiplantae > Streptophyta > Magnoliopsida > Poales > Poaceae > Aegilops > Aegilops speltoides. The sequence goes on from CM038145.1 coordinate 230,059,315, forward strand.
AAGGCGGCGGGGACGACTGCCCGCAGTGTCTGATTTGGACACTATGGTTATGCGGAGGGGCCGGCGTTGCCAAACCTCGGTCGTCCAATGACTTCCGCATTGCGAGCTGCATAAACTCAGTGTCTGTTGTCCCGGGTAGGGGGCGCTCCACCTCCTTCACGGGCTTCTCCTCCAAGACGTCATCATTTGAGACCAACTCCTCCTTCGTGGCGGGTGGAGTGGTGGATGAAGATGAACCCGACGATCGAGGGAGGCGTCACGGATTCGCTCGGAGCCCCCCTCGGATTTGTAGTCCTGGTGCAGCGGAGGTTGTTCCGAGCGGTAGCCACCGAGCAGCCACCATGATTGAGTCTTCTTCGCCTTGGTCTTCTTGACCATTGCGGCGGCCGATGGAGGTATTTTGTGTGACGACTCTCAGATAGGGGGAGTCGGATGATAGGTTTTAGAAGACGCCGACCGGTTTTAAGATCCGAAGTGGGCCTCTCGGGCACCGCGCCAACATGAATGCGAGTAGACGGCGAGACGGTGATAGTGGCTTCAGTGCTGGGGGTTCTAGAGCCGGAGAGGGTTTCCGGATAGGACCGAGTTGTTGGAAGTTGGCAGACGTATGGGCTCCTCAAGAGCTCCCTGGTTTTCGGCCGACATAGAGGATTTCAAGCATCCAAATCAGTCTGGTCCGATTTGGTGAGCTGCTTTGAAGGCCTAAAAATGTTTTGGACCATTCATTTCAAATATTTAGGATAATTTGATAAGTCGCGTTGAAGATATCATATTGGAAAGAGGAGTTCACAACGGTGTGATACGGAGCACCTTAGCAGTGAAAAGGTTGTCCAACTTGTCTACAAAAATTTCCTCAAAAAAAACTTGTCTACAAAAATAACCAATTTGTTTTTTCAGAAAAGAAAAAGAATAACCAGTTTGTTTAAGTTATCACTGGGCACTCGTGATACAGACGGTGGTCCCGACACGCTACTTAAGTCCCACGTGTCAGTGTGACGGCGAGCAAACTGGATAAGAAGGACCTCATAAAACCTCGGGCTACCCTCCGAATAGAGAGGCAACCCAACGAAGCAAACCGCGACAGAAACTGGTGGCTGGGCCACTGGTTTCATTTATCTTTTTCCTTCCTTAGCTGACGATCGATAGAAGCCAGTGGGCGCGCTGCGCAGCTACAAATACGCCACCAACCTGACCCACTGATCCCATCCAATTCCCCATTCCCAAAGAAAGCCATCCGAGAATCACTGTAAGAGATCAGGAACCTCGTCCACCGGAGATGGAGAAGATGAGCTCGTCGGTGCAGTCATGGGTGGACCAGCACAAGCTCGCCACCGTCGGTCAGTCTCAGTCTCTCGGTCCCCCCTTCCCTCCCGCGATCTCCGATCGGTGTTCTTGTACGTAGTTGTGATGTGAGACCGGGCAATAATTTTGGCTGCGTCTTTGCCGTGGATGCAGGGGCGATGTGGACGACGGCGGTTGGCGCCTCGGTGGCGTGCGGCCGGCGGCGGGGCAAGGCGGCGGGGTTCACGGTCGCTGCCGCGCTCGGCGGAGCGGCGCTGGCGCACCACTACTACGCCGCCAAACGGAGGGAGGAGGAGGCGAGGTGCTTCGAGCTGGACTTCTACTCGCAGCTGCCGGCGGCCACCGGCGAGGACGGCCAGGAGAACGAGCGGTGGAGCTACTAGCAGATCAGACGTTCAGATCACGGCCGGCCGGCCGGACGGCCGTGGATCGAAACGAGACGATGATGATGACGACCAATTAGGAGTACCAGTTAATTAATAGCCCATGACGTGGCGCGGCTCATTTCTCCTAATCCATCCAGCGGGGAAGACGGGATTATCTTATCTGCTTTGTACTATCCATCCGGCAAGTGGCGTTGTTGTCTCCATCATCTAGTAGGTGTGATGGGGGTGGGGGTAGGATTAGTTCCCTCTTCTCTATGTCTATGATTGAAGGAACCAAGAAACCCAGCGATGCCTTGCGGATTATAGTAGATAGAATTCTGTCTGTTCGGATGAAGTTGATCGAATAAACAACAGCGAGGTCGCTTGAGTTATCCAAGTTTTGAATTTTTAATAGTGTCCGGCACACAGTGAGAAGCGAGGCCGGCCTAGTCATCTCTACTATTAAAGGAGAATCGAACGTCGTGATGGTTCGACCATCTCTGCCCACCCCCTCGATACCTCTTCCCACGCACGCACCCACCCACGTCCTCTCGCTCCCTCCCACTGTTTTTTTTCAATTACCCTCCCAACAAAACCAGCGGCATGTAAAGGAACCGACCGGTTCGCTAACCTCTTCCTCCCATTTGCTTCCCACGATAAACACTAGGAAACCGGCCCAGGTTTTGTTAAAAAAGAAAAACATGGAAAAACAAAACCACGTCCCACGCCCCATACCTCCCCACGCCCACCCCCTCGCTCCCGATCCTGTTTCTTTCCTCTCCCCCTTCGTCGTATGCTCGCCGCCCTGCCCCACGCGTCACCTGGCCAGCCCAGATCTCGACCAGCCGTCTCGCACCCCAGTAAAGCCCCGAGGTTGACGGCGTTGTCGGTTTTGTCCTTAGAAGCCGGTTGCCTCAAGGATGGCCCATGGCGCGGTTTCGCGGGAGAGCCCGGCAACGGCGTCGCCGGCAAGGGCACCGAGGCTACGCAGAAGTAGATCACGGTGGCGAGGCCGAGGGGCTTGGGCGCGGATGCCACAGCGACGACAACCTCATCGCGGGTGACTGCGACATCGACCGATCCGACGTCGAGACCGTGGGTGGTAGCGGTGGTGACAAGGAGCTCGGAGGAGGAGTCGGACGTTGTGAGGAGGAGCTTGTTCAGCAGCACTGCTCGGAAATCCAGCAGCCATATGTCGAAGATGTCTGACAGGGGTCCTCTCCCCTCCTCCACTAAATATACTGTGATGTGCTTCTTTGATGACTGCATATGTGATTTATCCTTTTGCAACGTAGTATTAAGCATTGTTGTTTGTTCCTGGTATTAGCTAGCCATATGAGACATGAGGAAAGCAACATGAAGAGGCCGTGATGCACAACCATGGATTAATGGTACAAACCCTACACGGCGGAATTTTGTCGGTCAGTCGCACTGCTCCACCATGGAATCGACTGCATGAGGTCTTTTCCCTTTCCGGATTATAAAATCTTGCTATTCTACATATGAATTTCTTACTTGTTACTCAAATGTTTGAATTAGCAAGGTACATCAGCTATTGTTTACATCAGCTGACCCATCCGATATAGTATCAATTATTTATGTTGCCTTTATTTAGCCCTCTTTTGATCACACAATTCAGTAAAAATTCATTTTGGGTGCATATTGCCAAACTTGCCATACTTTATGTCGCCCTCATTTGGCCTCTTTTGATCACACAATTCAAGAGAAATTCATTTTGGGTGTATTTTGCCAAACTGACCTAATAAAATCAAGCTAAGTATTGTACTCACATATCTAGCAAAAATTGTAAATTCAGAAAACTCAAACAAAATGCACTTGCTGATTCAAGAATTAGAATTGAGAGTTATGTATAAAAAGTTTTTGCATAATCTTTGTTCCATTGAATCATCTCAGGTGATTGTTCTCGTTGCTTCGACTTCAAGTAATGTTGTTTGACCCTTATCTTGAAAATTGTTGAGAGAAGTGATGAAAATTGTCAAGCTTAAAGAACTACAGGTTGTACACTGAAATGATGAGTGTGCAAGTTAAGTAAGTTAACTTAACACCAAGGATGGTAGTTTTTACTAGGTTGTGTTAAGCTAACACGTAAGATTGAACTTCTTACTATTTTGTGAAATTTTTGAATGGCAATTTGAATGGAGACCATTTACAAAGTTTATATGTCTTTAATCCTTCTAATATAACACTTTATATAATGGATTATGTTGTCCCTGTTCAATTACTTAATTTACATTAACACTGTACCTGCAATGAAGTACTTGCTTCTCTAATAAATGAAATATACTTGTGGATGATTCTTGGATTTCTAATTAGGTAGGGTTGAGATTTCTAATTAGGCAGCGATGACAACAGCCCATCCCCTTCTCCCTCGCCCCCAGTGGCGACGCGACCGACAGGGGCTCGAAGGACAATGCCGATAAGCGCAGGGCGCATGGGTCCGAAGCATCATCAGTAGTGGAAGGACACCTATGGGAAGAAACTCTTGATGGTCTTCCAGTAACGGCCTAGGTGAACAGACAACCTCAGCGTAACCTCCACGCATCCTTTCATATTTTTTTACTGCTGTAATTGTACTAGACTGATGCATTGGAGAGCACGGTTCTTTTGTACTAAATTGATGCACTTGAGTGCATGGTTGTTTTGTCTTTTGATCCTTTAGTGTACGGGTCGATGTCTATGAGTTATGCGAAACATTTCCTTGTTTGGCTAGACGATTAGCAGCATATGGGTTTGGATGGGTAGAACGCCTGCAGGGCGTCGCTTGTTAAGCAGTAAAGGTTGGGATGATTGCTAGAACTATCACCGTATGTATTCTGTTATCGACTGATATGTATTTAAGCAAGATATTATATTAGAATTGAAGGAAATATGCCCTAGAGGCAATAATAAAGTTATTATTTATTTCCTCATATCATGATAAATGTTTATTATTCATGCTAGAATTGTATTAACCGGAAACATAATACATGTGTGAATATATAGACAAACAGAGTGTCACTAGTATGCCTCTACTTGACTAGCTTGTTAATCAAAGATGGTTATGTTTCCTAACCATGAACAAGGAGTTGTTATTTGATTAACAAGGTCACATCATTAGTTGAATGATCGATTGACATGACCCATTCCGTTAGCTTAGCACACGATCGTTTAGTATGTTGCTACTGCTTTTATCCATGACTTATACATGTTCCTATAACTATGAGATTATGCAACTCCGTTTACGGAGGAACACTTTGGTGCTACCAAACGTCACAACGAATCGGGTGATTATAAAGGAGTACTACAGGTGTCTCCAAAGGCGATGTTGGGTTGGCGTATTTCGAGATTAGGTTTTGTCACTCCGATTGTCGGAGAGGTATCTCTGGGCCCTCTCGGTAATGCACATCACTTAAGCCTTGCAAGCATTGTAACTAATGAGTTAGTTGCGAGATGATGTATTACAGCGAGTAAAGAGACTTGCGATAACGAGATTGAACTAGGTATTGGATACCGACGATCAAATCTCGCAAGTAACATACCGATGACAAAGGGAACAACGATATTGTTATGCGGTCCGACCGATAAAGATCTTCGTAGAATATGTAGGAGCCAATATGGGCATCCAGGTCCCGCTATTGGTTATTGACCGGAGACGTGTCTCGGTCATGTCTACATTGTTCTCGAACCGTAGGGTCCGCACGCTTAAGGTTTCGATGACAGTTATTATGAGTTTATGTATTTTGATGTACCGAAGGAGTTCGGAGTCCCGGATGAGATCGGGGACATGACGAGGAGTCTCGAAATGGTCGAGACGTAAAGATCGATATATTGGACGACTATATTCGGAGTTCGGAAAGGTTCCGAGTGATTCGGTTATTTTTCGGAGTACCGGGGAGTTACGGGAGAAGTAATGGGCCTTGATGGGCTTTAGTGGGAAGAGGAAAAAGGCTGCTGCGCCTCTCCTCTAGTCCGAATTGGACTAGGGAAAGGGGCCGCCACCTTCCTTCTCCTCCTATTCCTTCTCCTTCCTCCCTCTTGATGGACTCCCACTAGGACTTGGAATCCTAGTAGGACTCCACACCTGGCGCGCCAAACCCTTGGCGGCCTCCTCCTCCTCCCTCCTTTATATCACGAGGGGGGCACCCCATGAACACACAAGTTTGATCTACGGATCGTTCCTTAGCCGTGTGCGGTGCCCCCTCCACCATATTCCACCTCGGTCATATCGTCGCTGCTTAGCGGCTCTGCGCGATAGAACATCAAGATCGTCCACCACGCCGTCGTCTCGACGGAACTCTCCCTCGACACTCGGCTGGATCGAGTACGAGGGACGTCATCGAGCTGTCGTGTGCCAAGAACTCGGGGCGCCGAGTAACGGCGCCGGATCGGTCGGATCGCGAGGAGAACGTCGACTACTTCCTCTACGTTGTGATCGCTTCGCCGGGTCTCGAGGGTGCGTAGACAACACTCTCCCTCTCGTTGCTATGCATCACCATGATCTTGCGTGTGCGTAGGAATTTTTGAAATTACTCGTTCCCCAACAATGGCATCCGAGCCTAGGTTTTATGGTTTGATGTTTTGCACGAGTAGAACACAAGTGAGTTGTGGGCGATACAAGTCATACTACCTACCAAAGATGTCATACTTTGGTTCAGCGGTATTGTGAGATGAAGCGGCCCGGACCGACATTACGCGTGACGCTTACGCGAGACTGGTTTCACCGCCACGAGCACTCGTTGCTTAAAGGTGACCGTGGGTGTCTGTCTCTCACTTTAGTTGAACTGAGTGTGGCTACGCCGGTCCTTGAGAAGGTTAAACGGAGTCTATTTGACGAAATATCGTTGTGGTTTTGATGCGTGGGTGAGATTGGTTCTTGCTTAAGCCCGTAGCAGCCACGTAAAATTTGCAACAACAAAGTAGAGGACGTCTAACTTGTTTTTGCAGGGCATGTTGTGATGTGATATGGTCAAGACGTGATGCTATATTTTATTGTATGAGATGATCATGTTTTGTATCCGGTTATCGGCAATCGGCAGAGCCATATGGTTGTCGCTTTATTGTATGAAATGCAACGCATACTGTAATTGCTTTACTTTATCACTAAGCGGTAGCGATAGTCGTAGAAGCAATAGGTGGCGTGACGACAACGATGCTACGATGGAGATCAAGGTGTCGCGCGGTGGCGATGGTGATCACGACGGTGCTTGGAGATGGAGATCACAAGCACAAGATGATGATGGCCATATCATATCACTTATATTGATTGCATGTGATGTTTATCCTTTATGCATCTTATCTTGCTTTGATTGACGGTAGCATTTTAAGATGATCTCTCACTATAAATTATCAAGAAGTGTTCTCCCGAGTATGCACCGTTGCCAAAGTTCGTCGTGCCTGCACACCACGTGATGATCGGGTGTGATAAGCTCTCGTCCATCTACAACGGGTGCAAGCCAGTTTTGCACACGCGAATACTCAGTTATACTTGACGAGCCTAGCATATGCAGATATGGCCTCGGAACACGGAGACCGAAAGGTCGAGCGTGAATCATATAGTAGATATGATCAACATAAGATGTTCACCATTGAAAACTACTCCATCTCACGTGATGATCGGTTATGGTTTAGTTGATTTGGGTCACGTGATCTCTTAGATGACTAGAGAGATGTCTATCTAAGTGGGAGTTCTTAAGTAATATGATTAATTGAACTTAAATTTATCATGAACTTAGTCCTGGTAGTATTTTGCAAATTATGTTGTAAGATCAATAGCTCGCGTTGTTGCTTTCATATGTTTGTTTTGATATGTTCCTAGAAAATTGTGTTGAAAAATGTTAGTAGCAATGATGCGGATTCGATCCGTGATCGGAGGTTTATCCTCATTGCTGCACGTAAGAATTATGTCCTTAATGCACCGCTAGGTGAGCGGACCTATTGCAGGAGCGGATCTGCGGCGTTATGAACATTTGGCTAGCTCGATATGATGATTACTTGATAGTTTTGTGCACCATGCTTTATGGCTTAGAATCGGGACTTCAAAGATGTTTTGAACATCATGGACCATATGAGATGTTTCAGAATTGAAGTTAATATTTCAAGCAAATACCGAGTTGAGAGATATGAAGTCTCCAACAAATTCTATAGCTAAAAGATGGAGGAGAATCGCTCAACTAGTGAGCATGTGCTCGATTATCCAGGCACTTCAATCGCTTGAATCAAGTGGGAGTTAATCTTCCGGATAAGATATCGATTGACGAATTCTCTAGTCACCATCACCAAGTTAGTAGAACTTCGTGATGAACTATAGTATGCAAGGATGATGAAAATGATTCCCGAGCTCTTCGTGATGTTGAAATCGACGAAGGTAGAAATCAAGAAAGAGCATCAAGTGTTGATGGTTGACAAGATCACTAGTTTCAAGAAAAGGGCAAAGGAAAGAAAGGGAACTTCAAGTAGATTGACAAGCAAGTTGTCACTCCCACGAAGAAGCCCAAAGCTGAACCAAAGCACTGAACCGAGTGCTTACACCGCAAAGGAATTGGTCCTTTGAAGCGGAACTGCCCTAAATATTTGGTGGATAAGAAGGATGGCAAAGTGAAAAAGGGTATATTTGATATACAGGTGTTTGATGTGTGCTTTACTAGTGTTTATAGCAACCCCTCGGTAATTGGTACTGGTTCAGTTGCTAAGAGTAGTAACTCGAAACGGGAGTTGCAGAATAAACAGAAACTAGTTAAGGGTGAAGTGATGATGTGTGTTGAAAATAGTTTCAAGATTGACATGATCATCATCGCACACTCCCTATACTTTCGGGATTAGTGTTGAACCTAAATAAATGTTATTTGGTGTTTGCGTTGAGCATGAATATGATTTGATCGTGTTTATTGCAAAACGGTTATTCATTTAAGTAAGAGAATAAACTGTTGTTCTGTTTACGTGAATAAAACCTTATATGGTTACACGCCCAATGAAAATGGTTTATTGGATCTCGATCGTAGTGATACACATATTCATAATATTGAAACCAAAAGATGCAAAGTTAATAATGATAGTGCAACTTATTTGTGGCACTGCCGTTTAGGTCATATTGGTGTAAAGCGCGTGAAGAAACTCCATGCTGATGGGATTTTGGAATCACTTGATTATGAATCACTTGATGCTTGCGAACCGTGCCTTTTGGGCAAGATGACTAAAACTCCGTTCTCCGGAACAGTGGAGCGAGCAACTGACTTATTGGAAATAATACATACTGATGTATGCGATCCAATGAGTGTTAAGGCTCGCGGTGGGTATCGTTATTTTCTAACCTTCACAGATGATTTGAGCAGATATGGGAATATCTACTTGATGAAACATAAGTCTGAAATAGTTGAAAGGTTCAAAGAATTTCAGAGTGAAGTGGAAAAATCATCGTGACAAGAAAATAAGGTTTCTACGATCGATCAGGAGACAAATATTTGAGTTACGAGTTTGGTCTTCAATTAAAACAATGTGGAATAGTTTCACAAATTCATGCCACCTGGAACACCACATCATAATGGTGTGTCCGAACGTCATAACCATACTTTATTGGATATAGTACAATCTATGATGTTTCTTACCGATTTACCAATATCGTTTTGGGATCATGCATTAGAGACAGCTGCATTCACGTTAAATAGGGCACCATCTAAATCCGTTGAGACGACACTATATGAACTGTGGTTTAGCAAGAAACCAAAGTTGTCGTTCCTTAAAGTTTGGGGCTGCGATGCTTATATGAAAAAGTTTCATCCTGATAAAGCTCAAACCCAAATCGGAGAAATGTGTCTTCATAGGATACCCAAAGGAGACAGTTGGGTACACCTTCTATCACAGATCCGAAGGCAAACATTCGTTGCTAATAAATGGATCCTTTCTAGAGAAGGAGTTTCTCTCGAAAGAAGTGAGTGGGAGGAAAGTAGAACTTGATGAGGTAATTGTACCTTCTCCCTTATTGGAAAATAGTTCATCACAGAAATCTGTTCCTGTGACTACTGCACCAATTAGTGAGGAAGCTAATGATGATGATCATGTAACTTCAGATCAAGTTACTACCGAATCTCGTGAGGTAAACCAGAGTGAGATCCGCACTGAGTGGTGCGGTAATCCTGTTCGGAAGTCATGTAACTAGATCATGATGAACCTACGAACTATGAGGAAGCGATGATGAGCCCATTCATGAAATGGTTTGAGGCCATGAAATCGAGATGAGATCCATGTATGAGAACAAAGTGTGGACTTTGGTGGAGTTGCCCGATGATCGGCAAGCCATAGAAAATAAATGGATCTTCAAGAGGAAGACGGACGCTGATAGTAGTGTTACTATCCACAAAGCTAGACTTGTCGAAAAAGGTTTTTGACAAAATTCAAGATGTTGAATACAATGAGATTTTTCTCACTCGTATCGATGCTTAAAAGTCTGTCCGAATCATGTTAGCAATTGCCGCATTTTATGAAATCTGGCAAATGGATAAACAAAACTGCATTCCTTAATGGAGTTATTAAAGAAGAGTTGTATGTGATGCAACCAAGAGGTTTTGTCGATCCTAAAGGTGTTAACAAAATGTGCATCTATGGACTGGTGCAAGCATCTCGGAGTTGGAATATACGCTTTGATAAGTTGATAAAGCATATAGTTTATACAGACTTGCGGTGAAGCTTTGTATTTACTAGAAAGTGAGTGGGAGCACTACAAGATTTCGATAAGTATATGTGAATGACATATTGTAGATCGGAAATAATGTAGAATTATTCTGCAAAGCATAAAGGAGTGTTTGAAAGAAGTTTTTCAAAGAAAGACCTCGGTGAAGCTACTTACATATTGAGCATCAAGATCTATAGAGATAGATTAAGACGCTTGATAAGTTTTTTCAATGAGTACATACCTTGACAAGATTTTGAAGTAGTTCAAAATGGAACAGTCAAAGAAAGAGTTCTTGCCTATATTACAAGGTGTGAAATTGAGTAAGACTCAAAACCCGACCACGGCAGAAGATAGAAAGAGAATGAAAGTCATTCCCTATGCCTTGGCCATAGGTTTTACAAAGTATGCCATGCTGTGTACCAGATCTATTGTATACCCTGCACCGAGTTTGGCAAGGAGTACAATAGTGATCTAGGAGTAGATCATCGGACAGCGGTCAAAATTATCCTTAGTGGAATAAGGATATGTTTCTCGATTATGGAAGTGACAAAAGGTTAAATCGTAAAGGGTTACGCCGATGCATGTTTTGGCACCGATCCGATGACTCTAAGTCTCGATCTAGATACATATTGAAAGTGGGAGCAATTAGCTAGAGTAGCTTCGTGCGAGCATTGTAGACATAGAAAATTGCAAAATACATAACGGATCTGAATGTGAAAGACCCGTTGACTAAGATTATCTCACAAGCAAAACATGATCACACCTTAGTACTCTTGGGTGTTAATCACATAGCGATGTGAACTAGATTATTGAATCTAGTAAACCCTTTGGGTGTTGGTCACATGGCGATGTGAACTATGGGTGTTAATCACATGATGATGTGAACTATCGATGTTAATCACATGGTGATGTGATCTAGATTATTGACTCTAGTGCAAGTGGGAGATCTGAAGGAAATATGCCCTAGAGGCAATAATAAAGTTATTATTTATTTCCTCATATCATGATAAATGTTTATTATTCATGCTAGAATTGTATTAACCGAAACATAATACATGTGTGAATATATAGACAAACAGTGTCACTAGTATGCCTCTACTTGACTAGCTTGTTAATCAAAGATGGTTATGTTTCCTAACCATGAACAAGGAGTTGTTATTTGATTAACAAGGTCACATCATTAGTTGAATGATCTGATTGACATGACCCATTCCGTTAGCTTAGCACACGATCGTTTAGTATGTTGCTACTGCTTTTATCCATGACTTGTACATGTTCCTATAACTATGAGATTATGCAACTCCCGTTTACGGAGGAACACTTTGGTGCTACCAAACGTCACAACGTGAATCGGGTGATTATAAAGGAGTACTACAGTGTCTCCAAAGGCAGATGTTGGGTTGGCGTATTTCGAGATTAGGTTTTGTCACTCCGATTGTCTGAGAGGTATCTCTGGGCCCTCTCGGTAATGCACATCACTTAAGCCTTGCAAGCATTGTAACTAATGAGTTAGTTGCGAGATGATGTATTACGAGCGAGTAAAGAGACTTGCGGTAACGAGATTGAACTAGGTATTGGATACCGACGATCAAATCTCGGGCAAGTAACATACCGATGACAAAGGAACAACGATATTGTTATGCGGTCCGACCGATAAAGATCTTCGTAGAATATGTAGGAGCCAATATGGGCATCCAGGTCCCGCTATTGGTTATTGACGGAGACGTGTCTCGGTCATGTCTACATTGTTCTCGAACCGTAGGGTCCGCACGCTTAAGGTTTCGATGGCGCTTATTATGAGTTTATGTATTTTGATGTACCGAAGGAGTTCGAGTCCCGGATGAGATCGGGGACATGACGAGGAGTCTCGAAATGGTCGAGACGTAAAGATCGATATATTGGACGACTATATTCGGAGTTCGGAAAGGTTCCGAGTGATTCGGTATTTTTCGAGTACCGGGAGTTACGGGAGAAGTAATGGGCCTTGATGGGCTTTAGTGGGAAGAGGAAAAAGGCTGCTGCGCCCTCTCCTCTAGTCCGAATGGACTAGGGAAAGGGGCCGCCACCTTCCTTCTCCTCCTATTCCTTCTCCCTTCCTCCCTCTTGATGGACTCCTACTAGGACTTGGAATCCTAGTAGGACTCCACACCTGGCGCGCCAAACCCTTGGCGGCCTCCTCCTCCTCCCTCCTTTATATACAAGGCGGGGCACCCCATGAACACACAAGTTTGATCTACGGATCGTTCCTTAGCCGTGTGCGGTGCCCCCTCCACCATATTCCACCTCGGTCATATCGTCATGAAGCTTAGGCGTAAGCTTCTGCGCCCGATAGAACATCAAGATCGTCCCACGCCGTCGTCGTCGTGAACTCTCCCTCGACACTCGGCTGGATCGGCACGAGGGCGTCATCGAGCTGTCGTGTGCCAAGAACTCGGGGCGCCGAGTAACGGCGCCGGATCGGTCGGATCGCGAGGAGAACGTCGACTACTTCCTCTACGTTGTGATCGCTTCGCTTGGGTCTCACGAGGGCGTAGACAACACTCTCCCCTCTCGTTGCTATGCATCACCATGATCTTGCGTGTGCGTAGGAATTTTTTTGAAATTACTACGTTCCCCAACAAGAATTTATGATCATGTGATCCGTTTGGGGTGTCACAATCTGCCGATATTAGGCAGGTCAACTCAATTCCTGGTCCTGGTTTTTTGAGCATCTCATTCAAGCAAGTGAGGTCTATGCTTTCGGTGAACTTTTGCGAGGTAAATGGAGCTCTAATTCCAGTTTTACTTTATCGTGAACCTGAGTTTTAAATTCACTCCGAGTTTGGAGAGCAGCTAGGCGAGACAAAACTAATGAATAGAGAAATGTGTACTGCAAAATTTCTGGAATGGAAGAATCACAAGGAGCGGCGAACTGCTCATAGAAACAATCTCAAAATTATCACCTAACCATATAGCGCGCTATTCTTCCTTTGTACGGGGCAGATGTGAGTTTCCTTCTTTATTGGTTGACTCTCGTGTTTCTATTTAAGTTTTCTGCCTGTACTTGATGTCATGTTACTTTGTGCATGTGATGGTGTGCGGTACAATAGTACTGGCAGTGCATTCTGCAGGATCAAATTTACTGGTGTGTGTCCCACCTTCGGGTTGCAACATGACTAAGTGAGTGATATGGTCAGTCGAAGATGAGGTAGGCCATATTATATTTTCCTTTTGGTTCAGCAAATTGTCAACTGTAAACTTTGTTAGGTGCTTATCATGGTCATTTGATTTCAGTCAATTTTGTCAATCTCTCCTCCAAATAGTCTAACCATGTTTGTTTATTTCTAAGGTGTCAATACTCCTACATAATCCACCTCTCAGTGTGGTGTACTGATGGCCTACGTTTTGGTTCAGTCTTGCACACTTACATGATATATGAATTCTAATTAGATATATGTAGATACCTTGAGGTACAAGGACTCATTTTACTACTTTTTGCATCCTCACTACAAGGCATGTACATGTTCTAGACTATACATACCAGCATGGTTTTAGTTAGAGCATGGTTCTATGATAAATTTGGGCCGTCGCCACAGGCCACCGTGCTAGACCACAAAATGTAGTGCTGGTTTTCTTGTTGATATGTCGTAGAAGTGAGTTGTTTACTCGTATGAGAAAACTGATCTTAGTTCCAGGATTATGCACTAGATTATTTTTATGCATGCCTGATCATTCATGATCGTGTATACCCAAATTGAATCACGTGGTTTTTGTATGATTGGTTCTATATCAGATTGCCCCTACAGTTTTGAGTAATATTATCTCAAAGGAACATGGCAGCAGCACTCCGAGAAGAGCGGAACCAGAAATCCAAAAAGGTACTGCGCACAAAGGAACATGGCAGCAGCCCTCCGAGAAGAGCGGAACCAGAAATCTGAAAAGGTACCGCACAGGAGACCGATCAGTGAAGGGTGTGCGGCACAATGAGTTACACAATGAGGTAATAGTTGGCTGATTGCTCTGTAAAAGCAGTTCCTTTATTGGATTAATTCTTGTGTCCCGCCCCCTTCCCGTTGATTCAATTTTATCATTTCTCAATATTTCGAATCAAAAAGGCTATGCCAACAGTGTCAGTTCTTCTATATACCGTTGGAATCCATTAGCAATCTCGGCGGAGTTGATTTGTGAGTTCATGGATGAGAATCAACAAAATAGTTGTTTCATATTTGATACATATACTTGCTTGTAAATATATCTTCCACATATGTAATATGGATTGTACTCTGGGAAACCAGTGCCAAGAGAAGATAAGAATATGACTTGATAAAGGGCAGAGACAAAGCCAACAAGAGGATGTGCAGAGGCAATTACTGCAAGGAGATGGAAAAAAGTGAGAGAAAATGACTCGATCTTGGGCGGGGCAGAGGCAAAGTCGACAAGATAGGCCACAGGAGTGGCACAAAAATGCTACCCCCCTCCTCCCCATCCCGTCCCGTAATATAAGAATATTTTCAAGCTATGTTAGCTTGAGAAACGATCTTATATTGTGAGAAAGAGAGAGTAATTGTCACTGTGATGTTGAATATGTAGCATAAACCCTATTAAGAATCTATGTCACACATGGGAGGGCCGTTTAGCTTTGGGGCTCATGAACGAACAGTAAAAGAAAAAATCTGATTTTTTAGATATTCGTGTTAGTGTAACAAGTGTGCTTGATAATTTTTATGCGAAACGGGTTACCGCTGCTTCTCCAGTGAAAAAACAAAATTAAGTGCATTACATTAGGTGTTTGACTTGTTTTTCGTTTTTGCACACATCAAAATTCTTAAGCTTTCCTCCTAAAAAAATGGTGTGCCGAAGCATTTGCTCCTGGGAATTGAATTGGATTTACGGTCACAGACTCACTATTCTTGTTAATATTAATGTGTCAAAGGCGTTACAAATTATTTTCACGACTATACGAGCACGTCGTAGTGACCAAAGTTATTGAAGACATTATGCATGTGGTGGTTGGTGAAGGCGATGTGCGCTGGAGAGAAAGAAAACCCATGGTGGGAAGAACAAGTCACATCGCAACCTTCACCAAAGAGATAATGAGGAAATGAGAAAAATAAATGAATGTTTACTGGAAAATTATAAGCTACACGTTTATCTTTCTTCAAAGTTCTTACAACTTGATTGTTGAATACAATATGATGCTATTTAGCATGTATCTTTTCACTTCATTATGAATACTAAACTAAGGGGTTTAATGTGCATTCATCCATTGAAGAGATTATGGGGACTACCGAATTACCTCTATAGTTGAAGAATGCAAGCGCATAAGTGGAGGTAGCATGATTGAGAACCACAACCGGGAGGCAACATCAAAATAGTTGGAGATAGACATGAGGTCAGATGGAGACGGATGTGGATGTTGGGGAACGTAGTAATTTCAAAATTTTCCTACGCACATGCAAGATCATGGTGATGTATAGCAACGAGAGGGGAGAGTGTTGTCTACGTACCCTCGTAGACCGAAGCGGAAGTGATCACAACGTAGAGGAAGTAGTCGTACGATCTCCTCGCGATCCAACCGATCTAGCGCCGTTACTCCGGCGCCCCCGAGTTCTTGACACACGTACAGCTCGATGGCGCTCCTCGGGCTCCAATCCAAGAGAGCTTGGGGAGGAAGAGTTTCACGTCGACCTGACGGCGTGGTGACGATCTTGATGTTCTACGGCGCGGGGCTTCGCCTAAGCTTTGCGGACGATATGACCGAGGTGGAATATGGTGGAGGGGGCACCGCTGCGGCTAAGGAACGATCCGTAGATCAACTTGTGTGTCTATGGGGTGCCCCTGCCCCGTATATAAAGGAGGGAGGGAGGAGGAGGCCGCCTAGGGAGGAGGTGCGCCATAGGGGAGTCCTACTCCCACCGGGAGTAGGATTCCCCTTTCCTAGTCCAACTAGGGATCCTTCCATGTATTAGCAGAGGAGACTAGGAAGGGAAGAGAGAAGGGAAGGAAGGAGGGTGCGGCCCCCCCAGCCCATTCGGACTAGGGCAAGGGGCGCGCCTGCCTGCCTAGGGCAGCCCTCTCTCTTTCCCGTATGGCCCATAAGGCCCAATACTTCTCCTGGCGAATTCCGTAACTCTCGGTACTCAATAATTACCCAATGACTCGGAACCTTTCCGAACTCCGAATATAGTCGTCCAATATATCGATCTTTACGTCTCGACCATTTCGAGACTCCTCGTCATGTCCCCGATCTCATCCGGGACTCCGAACTCCTTCGGTACATCAAAACTCATAAACTCATAATATAAGCATCATCGAAACCTTAAGCGTGCGGACCCTACGGTTCGAGAACAATGTAGACATGACCGAGACACATCTCCGGTCAATAACCAATAGCGGGACCTGGATGCCCATATTGGTTCCTACATATTCTACGAAGATCTTTATCGGTCGGACCGCATAACAACATCGTTGTTCCTTTGTCATCGGTATGTTACTTGCCCGAGATTCGATCGTCGGTATCCAATACCTAGTTCAATCTCGTTACCGCAAGTCTCTTTACTCGTTCCGTAATACATCATCTCGCAACTAACTCGTTAGTTACAATGCTTGCAAGGCTTAAGTGATGTGCATTACCGAGAGGGCCCAGAGATACCTCTCCGACATTCGGAGTGACAAATCCTAATCTCGAAATCGCCAACCCAACATCTGCCTTTGGAGACACCTGTAGTACTCCTTTATAATCACCCGATTCGTTGTGGCGTTTGGTAGTACCAAAGTGTTCCTCCGCAAGCGGGAGTTGCATAATCTCATAGTTATAGGAACATGTATAAGTCATGAAGGAAGCAATAGCAACATACTAAGCGATCGTGTGCTAAGCTAACGGAATGGGTCATGTCAATCGATCATTCAACTAATAATGTGACCTTGTTAATCAAATAACAACTCCTTGTTCATGGTTAGGAAACATAACCATCTTTGATTAACAAGCTAGTCAAGTAGAGGCATACTAGTGACACTCTGTTTGTCTATATATTCACACATGTATTATGTTTCCGGTTAATACAATTCTAGCATGAATAATAAACATTTATCATGATATGAGGAAATATATAATAACTTTATTATTGCCTCTAGGGCATATTTCCTTCATCTCCCACTTGCACTAGAGTCAATAATCTAGATCACATCACCATGTGATTAACATCGATAGTTCACATCATCATGTGATTAATACCCATAGTTCACATCGCCATGTGACCAACACCCAAAGGGTTTACTAGATTCAGTAATCTAGTTCACATCGCTATGTGATTAACACCCAAAGAGTACTAAGGTGTGATCATGTTTTGCTTGTGAGAGAGTCTTAGTCAACGGGTCTTTCACATTCAGATCCGTTATGTATTTTACAATTTTCTATGTCTACAATGCTCGCACGGCTACTCTAGCTAATTGCTCCCAGTTTCAATATGTATCTAGATCGAGACTTAGAGTCATCGGATCGGTGTCAAAACTTGCATCGGCGTAACCCTTTACGACGAACCTTTTTTCACTTCCATAATCGAGAAACATATCCTTATTCCACTAAGGATAATTTTGACCGCTGTCGATGATCTACTCCTAGATCACTATTGTACCCCTTGCCAAAACTCGGTCAGGGGTATACAATAGATCGGTACACAGATGGCATACTTTATAGAACCTATGGCCAAGGCATAGGGAATGA
This sequence comes from Aegilops speltoides, assembly GCA_021437245.1. Lineage (NCBI taxonomy): Eukaryota > Viridiplantae > Streptophyta > Magnoliopsida > Poales > Poaceae > Aegilops > Aegilops speltoides. The sequence goes on from CM038145.1 coordinate 230,077,349, forward strand.
CTTTGATTCTCTTTCTATCTTCTGCCGTGGTCGGATTTTGAGTCTTACTCAATTTCACACCTTGTAACACGGCAAGAACTCTTTCTTTGACTGCTCCATTTTGAACTACTTCAAAATCTTGTCAAGGTATGTACTCATTGAAAAAACTTATCAAGCATCTTGATCTATCTCTATAGATCTTGATGCTCAATATGTAAGCAGCTTCACCGAGGTCTTTCTTTGAAAAACTTCTTTCAAACACTCCTTTATGCTTTGCGAATAATTCTACATTATTTCCGATCTACAATATGTCATTCACATATACTTATCGAAATGATGTAGTGCTCCCACTCACTTTCTAGTAAATACAGGCTTCACCATAAGTCTCATATAAAACTATATGCTTTGATCAACTCATCAAAGCGTATATTCCAACTCGAGATGCTTGCACCAGTCCATAGATGGATCGCTGGAGCTTGCACACTTTGTTAGCTTCCTTTGGATCGAAAAAACCTTCGGTTGCATCATATACAACTCTTCCTCCGAAAACCATTCAGAATGCAGTTTTTACATCCATTTGCCAAATTTCATAAATTGTGGCAATTGCTAACATGATTCGGACAGACTTAAGCATCGCTACTGCTTGAGAAAATCTCATTGTAGTCAACATCTTGAACTTTGTCGAAAACCTTTTGCAACAAGTCGAGCTTTGTAGATAGTAACACTACTATCAACGTCCGTCTTCCTCTTGAAGATCCATTTATTTTCTATGGTTTGCCGATCATCGGGCAAATCCATCAAAGTCCATACTTTGTTCTCATACATGGATCATATCTCGACTTCATGGCCTCAAACCATTTTATGAATCTGGGCTCATCATCGCTTCCTCATAGTTCGTAGGTTTGTCATGGTCAAGTAACACGACCTCGAGCAGGATTACCGTACCACTCAGTGCGGATCTCACTGTTTTACCTACGAGGTTCGGTAGTAACTTGATCTCAAGTTTTATGATCATCACCATTAACTTCCCCACTAATTGGTGTAGGTGTCACAGAACCAATTTCGTGATGAACTACTTTCCAATAAGGGAACAGTACAGCCACCTCATCAAGTTTTACTTTCCTCCCACTCACTTCTTTCGAGAGAAACTCCTTCTCTAGAAAGGATCCATCTTAAGCAACGAATATCTTGCCTTCGGATCTGTGATAGAAGGTGTACCCAACAATTTCCTTTGGGTATTCTATGAAGACGCATTCTCGATTTGGGTTCGAGCTTATCGGATGAAACTTTTTCACATAAGCATCGCAACTCCAAACTTTAAGAAACGCAACTTGGGTTTCTTGCTAAACCACAGTTCATATAGTGTCGTCTCAGCGGATTTAGATGGTGCCCAATTTAACGTGAATGCAGCTGTCTCTAATGCATGATCCCAAAATGATATTGGTAAATCGGTAAGAAACATCATAGATTGCACTATATCCAATAAAGTGCGGTTACGATGTTTAGACACACCATAACATTGTGGTGTTCGGTGGCGTGAGCTGTGAAACTATTCCACATTGTTTTAATTGAAGACCAAACTCGTAACTCAAATATTCGTCTCCGCGATCGATCGCGAAACTTTATTTTCTTGTTACGATGATTTTTCCACTTCACTCTGAAATTCTTTGAACCTTTCAACTATTTCAGACTTATGTTTCATCAAGTAGATATACCCATATCTGCTCAAATCATCTTGTGAAGGTCGAAAATAACGATACTTGCCACGAGCATCAACACTCATTGGATCGCATACATCGGTATGTATTATTTCCAATAAGTCAAGAGCTTGTTCCATTGTTCCGAGTAACGGAGTTTTAGTCATCTTGCCCAAAAGGCACGGTTCGCAAGCATCAAGTGATTCATAATCAAGTGATTCCAAAATCCCATCAGCATGGAGTTTCTTCATCGCTTTACACCAATATGACCTAAACGGCAAAGCCACAAATAAGTTGCACTATCATTATTAACTTTGCATCTTTTGGTTTCAATATTATGAATATGTGTATCACTACGATCGAGATCCAATGAACCATTTTCATTGGATGTGTAACCATATAAGGTTTTATTCATGTAAATGAACAACAGTTTATTCTCTTACTTAAATGAATAACCGTATTGCAATAAACACGATCAAATCATATTCATGCTCAACGCAAACACCAAATAACATTTATTTAGGTTCAACACTAATCCCGAAAGTATAGGGAGTGTGCGATGATGATCATATCAATCTTGAAACTACTTTCAACACACATCGTCACTTCACCCTTAACTAGTTTACATTTATTCGCAACTCCTGCTTGAGTTACTACTCTTAGCAACCGAACAAGTACCAAATACCGAGGGGTTGCTATAAACACTAGTAAAGTACACATCAATAACATGTATATCAAATATACCTTTGTTTACTTTGCCATCCTTCTTATCCGCCAAATACATGGGGAAGTTCTGCTTCCAGTAACAAGTCCCTTTGCAGTAGAAGCACTTAGTCTCAGGCTTAGGTCCAGACTTGGGCTTCTTCACTTGAGCAGCAATTTGCTTGCCGTTCTTCTTGAAGTTCCCTTCTATCCCTTTGCCCTTTTCTTGAAACTAGTGGTCTTGTTATCCATCAACACTTGATGTTCTTTCTTGATTTCTACCTTCATCGATTTCATCATCATGAAAAAACTCGGGAATCATTTTCATCATCCCTTGCATACTATAGTTCATCACGAAGTTCTACTAACTTGGTGATGGTGACTAGAGAATTCATCAATCACTATCTTATCCGGAAGATTAACTCCCATTTGATTCAAGCGATTGTAGTACCCGCAATCTGAGCACATGCTCACTAGTTGAGCGATTCTCCTCCATCTTTTAGCTATAGAACTTGTTGGAGACTTCATATCTCTCAACTCGGGTATTTGCTTGAAATATTAACTTCAACTCCTGGAACATCTCATATGGTCCATGACGTTCAAAACATCTTTGAAGTCCCGATTCTAAGCCGTTAAGCATGGTGCACTTAAACTATCAAGTAGTCATCATATTGAGCTAGTCAAACGTTCATAACGTCTGCATCTGCTCCTGCAATAGGTCTGTCACCTAGCGGTGCATCAAGGACATAATTTTTCTGTGCAGCAATGAGGATAAACCTCAGATCACGGATCAAATCCGCATCATTGCTACTAACATTTTTCAACACAATTTTCTCTAGGAACATATCAAAATAAACATATGAAAGCAACAATGCAAGCTATTGATCTTACAACATAATTTGTAAAATACTACCAGGACTAAGTTCATGATAAATTTAAGTTCAATTAATCATATTACTTAAGAACTCCCACTTAGATAGACATCTCTCTAGTCATCTAAGTGATCACGTGATCCAAATCAACTAAACCATAACCGATCATCACGTGAGATGGAGTAGTTTTCAATGGTGAACATCTTATGTTGATCATATCTACTATATGATTCACGCTCGACCTTTCGGTCTCGTGTTCGAGGCCATATCTGCATATGCTAGGCTCGTCAAGTATAACCCGAGTATTCTGCGTGTGCAAAACTGGCTTGCACCCGTTGTAGATGGACGTGAGCTTATCACACCCGATCATCACGTGGTGTCGGGCACGACGAACTTTGGCAGCGGTGCATACTCGGGAGAACACTTCTTGATAATTTAGTGAGAGATCATCTTATAATGCTACCGTCAATCAAAGCAAGATAAGATGCATAAAGGATAAACATCACATGCAAATCAATATAAGTGATATGATATGGTCATCATCATCTTGTGCTTCGTGATCTCCATCTCTGCAGCACCAAAGATGATCACCATCGTCACCGCGCGACACCTTGATCTCCATCGTAGCATCGTTGTCGTCTCGCCAATCTTATGCTTCTCGACTATCGCTACCGCTTAGTGATAAAGTAAAGCATTACGAAGCGATTGCATTGCATACAATAAAGCGACAACCATATGGCTCCAGCCGATTGCCGATAACCGGTTACAAAACATGATCATCTCATACAATAAAATATAGCATCACGTCTTGACCATATCACATCACAACATGCCCTGCAAAAACAAGTTAGGCGTCCTCTACTTTGTTGTTGCAAATTTTACGTGGCTGCTACGGGCTTAAGCAAGAACCAGTCTCACCTCGCATCAAAACCACAGCGATACTTCGTCAAATAGACTCCGTTTAACCTTCTCAAGGACCGGCGTAGTCACACTCGGTTCAACTAAAGTGAGAGAGCAGACACCCACCAGTCACCTTTAAGCAACGAGTGCTCGTGGCGGTGAAACCAGTCTCGCGTAAGCGTCTGGCGTAATGTCGGTCCAGGCGCTTCATCTCACAATACCGCTGAACCAAAGTATGACATGCTGGTAGGTAGTATGACTTGTATCGCCCACAACTCACTTGTGTTCTACTCGTGCAAAACATCAAACCATAAAAACCTAGGCTCGGATGCCACTGTTGGGGAACGTAGTAATTTCAAAATTTTCCTATGCACACGCAAGATCATGGTGATGTATAGCAACGAGAGGGGAGAGTGTTGTCTACGTACCCTCGTAGACCGAAGCGGAAGTGATCACAACGTAGAGGAAGTAGTCGTACGATCTCCTCGCGATCCAACCGATCCTAGCGCCGTTACTCCGGCGCCCCCGAGTTCTTGACACACGTACAGCTCGATGACGCTCCTCGGGCTCCAATCCAGTAGAGCTTCGGGGAGGAAGAGTTTCGTCAGCACGACGGCGTGGTGACGATCTTGATGTTCTATCGGCGCAGGGCTTCGCCTAAGCTTTGCGACGATATGACCGAGGTGGAATATGGTGGAGGGGGGCACCGCACACGGCTGAGGAACGATCCGTAGATCAACTTGTGTGTCTATGGGGTGCCCCCTGCCCCCGTATATAAAGGAGGGAGGGAGGAGGAGGCCGGCCTAGGGAGGAGGTGCGCCATAGGGGAGTCCTACTCCCACCGGGAGTAGGATTCCCCCTTTCCTAGTCCAACTAGGGATCCTTCCATGTATTAGCGAGGAGACTAGGAAGGGAAGAGAGAAGGAAGGAAGGAGGGTGCGGCCCCTCCCCAGCCCACCCGGACTAGGGCAAGGGGGCGCGGCCTGCCTAGGGCAGCCCTCTCTCTTTCCCGTATGGCCCATAAGGCCCAATACTTCTCCTGGCGAATTCCGTAACTCTCCGGTACTCCGATAATTACCGAATGACTCGGAACCTTTCCGAACTCGAATATAGTCGTCCAATATATCGATCTTTACGTCTCGACCATTTCGAGACTCCTCGTCATGTCCCCGATCTCATCCGGGACTCCGAACTCCTTCGGTACATCAAAACTCATAAACTCATAATATAAGCATCGCCATCGAAACCTTAAGCGTGCGGACCCTACGGTTCGAGAACAATGTAGACATGACCGAGACACGCCTCCGGTCAATAACCAATAGCGGGACCTGGATGCCCATATTGGTTCCTACATATTCTCGAAGATCTTTATCGGTCGAGACCGCATAACAACATCGTTGTTCCCTTTGTCATCGGTATGTTACTTGCACGAGATTCGATCGTCGGTATCAATACCTAGTTCAATCTCGTTACCGCAAGTCTCTTTACTCGTTCCGTAATACATCATCTCGCGAACTAACTCGTTAGTTACAATGCTTACAAGGCTTAAGTGATGTGCATTACCGAGAGGGCCCAGAGATACCTCTCCGACATTGGAGTGACAAATCCTAATCTCGAAATCGCCAACCCAACATCGCCTTTGGAGACACCTGTAGTACTCCTTTATAATCACCCGATTCGTTGTGACGTTTGGTAGTACCAAAGTGTTCCTCCGGCAAGCGGGAGTTGCATAATCTCATAGTTATAGGAACATGTATAAGTCATGAAGGAAGCAATAGCAACATACTAAACGATCGTGTGCTAAGCTAACGGAATGGGTCATGTCAATCAGATCATTCAACTAATAATGTGACCTTGTTAATCAAATAACAACTCCTTGTTCATGGTTAGGAAACATAACCATCTTTGATTAACAAGCTAGTCAAGTAGAGGCATACTAGTGACACTCTGTTTGTCTATATATTCACACATGTATTATGTTTCCGGTTAATACAATTCTAGCATGAATAATAAACATTTATCATGATATGAGGAAATATATAATAACTTTATTATTGCCTCTAGGGCATATTTCCTTCAGTGGAAGCAAGGGGCAGATTGTCTTTGGGGACAAAAACTTGAAAAAAAACGTCCAAGGGTTTGTGACATAATGAGAAACTGTATTGACATTGTGTTTTACACTGTATGTGCAAGGTAGATAATGTAGGGAAAACTTTGTTTTTAGCACTCTAGCTTTTACCAATTTTGCTTATGCCACTCTAGAATTCGACATCACATTTTTGCCACTCTTGGCTTTTGACAATACATCACAAATTGTGTTTTTGTGATGTCAAATTCTAGAGTGGCATAAGCAAAATTGGCAAAAGTTAGAGTGGCAAAAACAAAGTTTTCCCTTATTGGGAAAACTTTGTTTTTCATTGTTTTTGTGATGTATTCTCAAAAGCCAAGAGAGGTAAAAAAAATGAGATGTCAAATTCTAGAGTGACATAAGCAAAATTGACAAAAGCTAGAGTGTTTTCCATTCCATGGCAAAAACGATAATTTTTCTTTTCACTTTTGCCACTCTTAGCTTTTCACAATGTATCATAATTGCCACTCTGAAAATTTTGCTTTTGCCACGGAATGGAAAAAGTGATATATTGTCAAAAGCTAAGAGTGGCAAAAGTGAAATGTCAAATTCTAGAGTGGCATAAGCAAGTTGGCAAAAACTAGAGTGGCAAAAACAAAGTTTTCCCAATAATATATATGTATATCTCATCATTAGTCCGTGGCAACGCACGGGCACTCAACTAGTGAGAAAATAATCATGGAATCCGTGGTTGTTACATTATCCATTCAAGGGGTCCATATGTTAACTGGATCTGGAAGGAAGAATCTTTCTCGAAAGAAAGTGGAGAAAAGAGAGCAAGAGAGAGAAGCTGGCATTTTAATTTCAGTTGCACACAACTGATACTCATGACAAATGCAATTGCAAGGTATGGTAATGTTTTGAGTATCTTTAGAGTATTTTGCTGCAACATGCAACATAATAAAGCATATAAATTAGGTGTAAAGTTATGGCTACAACGGCAACCAGCGAATTTTCTCTCGTATTCGTTCGCGAACAGGGGACCAGTCCACGGATACATGTGCGGGTGCGGGTGCAGGAGGCAGCCATCCAACCGTATCCTGTATATGTCAGCCAAAATTCAAATTCAAATATGCGCTGATCCACACAACACGTCGAATCACACCGGCGCCGGATCGCATCCTGATCACAACCAAAAAGAGGCAAATATGCTTAGTCTTTACATGCCCAAATCCAAAAGAACATCAGGCTGGCAGTCCATGCATTTCTGCCCTGCCGAACCGGCAATCCTAGCAAGCTGCTCCCTAATCAAGGAGGTGTCGCCGCCGCCGCGTAGGCAACCTTCGTGTCCGCGTCCGCCTCCGTCGATTCATCTTTTTGCCGCTGCAACATCTGGTAGCGGACGGATTGATCCAGCCTTTTCTTCGCTTCGGTAGTTAATCACCCCTATCCTATATTCTCTCTATCTATAGATGGAGAAAGACATGCTCGATATGAATTGGGACAAAGAAGAAAGTAAAAAGCAGGAGGTAGGTGCACGATCATTCTAGCGTCGGCATTCAAAGAGTCGACATTCAAGGTCAACATCTTGACGTCCTCTGCATTGGCGGTGATCACCACCCTCTTTTCCTCGAGCGCGACCTTCCTCTCTTCGAGCTTGATCTTTTTCTTAGTCGCCTCCATCAACTGTTTGAACATCTCCACCTTCCTCTCCTCCTTGATTTTCGAGCTCCTCACACATGCCTCCTCCTTCGCCAAGATCTCCTCGAACCTCTCCGTCAGCTTAGCCGTCGCACCTTGTCGCTTCGCCCTCTCCTCCTTGTTGGTGCAATGATAGGCCCCTTATGTTTTGGAGTTTGTTAACATAAACAGATGGGACTTATGTGTTTGCTAGTGCACACGGAGTAACAGGTTCCTGATGTATCGAGGAGTTTGATGCAAACGACGAAGATAATCTCCCTGCACAGCAGTGAATGTTATCACTGAAGATAAAGCTATCAGGAGTGACCCCTAAAAATTATTGAAGTCGAAGTAATTGGTTCGGTGCATATCCGAAGCAAATGACTGCGTTCGAGGAATAATGAAGACAAAATGAAGATGTCGCATTTATTTTGTTCTTCTTCTTCTTTCATTGAGTCATAGGACCACCGTACTATTAAGAGGGGTATAGCGTTTCGAAGCTTTGATTCTCTGATGCTAAACCCAAACCTATGAAAGTTGTGAGAGAAGTCTCTTTGTGCTCCGAGCAAATACTTGCCAGCAAGAGACTGTGATCTTCTTCGCTGCGAGAAATTTGCCTCGGACCGAGGAGTTAGCACTACTTGTTTCTCAAGTAATGTTAACGTTGCTCCAAAATCCGACCATTGTGAACATGTCGGTTGGCCATTGGCTGGACTCGTGTCCAAAATGGTCATTTCCCATCTGGGAAGGCTGAGGCTATAAATAGCCACCCCGCGCCTGCTTTGTCCGGTGGCTGCTTCGTTTAACTCTGAGAAGATTGTTGAGCAACCCCCTCTGAGCGATTTGAGTTTAAAATCCACCGAGAGAAAAACCCTAGAACCAAAGAATTAGATAGTGGTTCAGCATCACTGGAATCTAAGTTTAGTACACTCTGCCTATTACTCTTGAGATCTGCAAACTCTCTAGACGGTTAGGTGTCAATTTCTTCAGAGGCCAAGAGTGATTGTGGTTCTCGAAGAAGAAGTCTGTAAAGATTTGGAGATCGCCTTCAAGTATCTATCACGAGTGATCGGCATCAGTTGACGAATTGATTGTCGAGGATAATAGGGTGAAGAGAGTTTATCTTCCGTGTTAAGTCACAACCCCTCCAACCAGACGTAGTCCTTGTGCAGAAGAACGAACTGGTCTGTAACATCCCAAAAATTTCCAAATTTTGGAATGTTAATAATAAGATATGATTGAGTGAGTTGTTGTGATTGTCAAGTAAAAAAACTTTTGAGACATGTTAAAAAAAAATCAAATTGGATTTCTTTGTTTTGGACTCCTATGAAATATTCGGAACCACCTTTAGATTTACGGAGTGAGAATAAATGACTTTCTCAAATGTGGTGGATGGATATTTCATTCGAAGTTCTTTGAAATTATGAGTTTCAGTGAAGTTGGATCTTTTATGGAATTTTAATACCATTTAAATATTGCAAAGCATTTAAGTAATGAGAGGAGATAATATGACTTCTCCATAAGAAAAAGTTAGAAAATATTTAATAGGGCTCATTTGAATATTTGAGTGAGTTTCAAATCATTGTGGTTCTTATAGGGAATTTATAATGACCTTAAAAGATTAGAAAAACATATAAAATTGAATTGGGCCATTCTACAATTTCTCGCACATTGTTTCTATCTCTCTCCAACCGAATTGGGCTAAGTCCACCTCACTTCTATATTAATTTTTGTTTCTCTTGCTCTTTGGGCCTAGTATTTTTCCACTAAAGCCCATCTAGCTTATACACCTCAAGCCCAGGCGCATGCAGGTGCTCGTCTCCTTCCTCTGCACGTTCAATCTACAGAAACTATACTTGAACAGCCATGGCGTCTTTTCACCTCTTCCTCTCCCTCTAGTGCTAACCACAGTCATCCTTTCGACTTGCCACCGACACGAAACTTACAGAGGAACGTAAGGAGAACCCATTCAAAGAATTAAAATCCAACATTACTGCCATAAATCGCCGAATTGATTCGTGAAACGTACACGCACAAACAGCCATTAATGGCCATGTTGAGCTCCCTTGATCTCCCCGTACCGGCTCCCACTGCCATTATAAATAGACCCCGAGGAGAGCCCTCATCCCTAACACCTTCCAGACCCAAAAGCCCTCTCCCTCTCGCCTCAAAACCGGAGAATTTGTCGCCGGACCCGAGCTTCGTTGTCGCCGTCCGTTGACGATCACGTCGCCTCCGGTGAAGCTCAGGACCCCACATTCTTCCTTTCTCTATGTATCTCCCGTGCCCACCTCGCTGACCCCTTTTCCCCCTCAATTCTCCAGCCAGGTCGCACGAACGACGGCACCCGAGCTCCACCATCGTTCTGCCTGCAGCCGCTGCCCACGCCCTCCAGTGGACGAGATCGACAGCGCCAATACCCTATCGTCTTCATTGTTGGAATGATTGTAATCCTGTCAAACTAGTCGCTTAGTGACGTGGGATGGCGCGTCCGAGTAGCTGGGTCGTGGCGCAAAGATAGGATCAGTTCGGTTAAGCCTTGAGCTGTTAATAAAAGGAGAAAACAGAAAAGCTGCAAGTAAGTGCGCAGCGCAAAACTCTCCTCTCGTGTGTGTGCGCGCGCGTTCGAGTTCTCTTCCGATCGACTACAACAAGTGGCATCAGAGCCTCCGATCAAGGGCAGAGAGCCATGGCCGGCGGACGAGGTTCGCAGGCGACGGCAGGGACGCCGGTGGATCAGCGCGCCCGCACGCAGAGCCGCGGGCGGAGCCCTGTGCGGCATGGTGGGCGTGCTGTGGTCGTTCGAGAGAGCACCAGGGAGGTCGGCGGCGGCGACGTCGTCTGGCCCATGCTGACACGGACCAACTATGCCCAGTGGTCCGTGGTCATGATCGTGAACCTGCAGGCGAAGATGCTCTGGGACGCGGTCGAGACGGAGGATGCCCCGGTCCGCGAAGATCGAAGTGCGTTGGCGGCGATACTGCGCTCCACCCCGGAGGAGATGCACGTGTCGCTCGCCACCAAGGAGACGGCAAAGATGGCGTGGGACACCATCAAGATTCAACGCGTCGGCGTTGAGCGCGTCCGCGAGGCGAACGCGCAGAAGCTCCGCAAGGAGTTTGAGGCCATCTCATTCCGGGACGGCGAGACGGTGGACGAGTTCTCCATGCGCATCTCAGGGCTCGCCGGTTCTCTCCGCTCGCTCGGGGACACACTTGAAGAGGTAAAAATTGTTCGCAAGTTCCTGCGTGTTGTTCCTGCCAAGTACTCTCAGGTGGCCATCGCCATCGAGACCATGCTCGACGTCACAACCATGTCGGTGGATGAACTCACCGGCCGGTTGCGCGTCGTCGAGGATCGCCTGGAGGAGGACAACAACGACGGCGGCTCGGGTGGCTGCCTCCTTCTCACGGAAGAGGAGTGGTACGCCCGTCTGAAGGACAGGGAGCAGGGTGGCAGCTCCACCGGTGGGAACGACGGAGGAGGCCGTGGCCGCGGCCGCGGCCGTGGCCGTGGCGGCGGGCGCAACGGAGGCGGGCGCGACAAGGCACCGAAGCGCAATGGCAAGTGCCACAACTGCGGCGTGTGGGGGCATTTCGCCCGCGAGTGCTACAAGCCACGCCAGGAGCGGCATGACAGCGGCGAGGAGGCCCACCTCGCGCAAGGAGAAGACGACCAGCCGACAATCCTGCTGGCTCAGGTGTGCGACGAGGTCGTGCACGACGCGGCGCCGGAGGAAAGCAGCGGGGCGATGGCGCTAACGGCGCGCGGCGGCGCCGGCGGCAGCCGCGAAGCAGTCCGGCGCGATCGGGTGGTGAACCTCAATGAGGACCGCGTCGTGCCGGTGGACGCAGGCGCCGGGGTGTGGTACTTCGACACCGGCGCGAGCAACCACATGACCGGAGACAAAGAGCTGTTCGCCACGCTCGACGAATCGATCAAGGGCATGGTCAAGTTCGGGGACGGATCGCTCGTCAGCATCTGCGGGCGTGGCACGATCGTCTTCGAGAGTCGCCAGAAGGGTCACCGCGCGCTCACGGACGTGTACTTGATCCCGAGGCTGCGCAGCAACATCATAAGCCTCGGCCAGTTGGACGAGCTCGGTTGCAAGACGGTGGTCGAGGGCGGCGTGCTGGAGCTGTTCGACCGCGACCGCGCGCTGCTCGCGCAGGTGACGCGCTCCAGGAACAGGCTGTACACCATCAAGCTGAAGATGGCGGCGCCGTCTGCCTCTTGTCCGTCATGCAGGACGAGGCACGGTTGTGGCATAGATGCTACGGCCATCTCAACTTCCGCTCACTCCGCGCTCTCGTAGAGAAGGGCATCGCGGAGGGGGTGCTGACGATCGAGCGCGTCGAGGAGTTCTGCGACGGGTGCGCTCTTGGGAAGCAGCACCGCGTCCCGTTCCCACAGGCGTCTAAGTACCGTGCAGAGCACGGGCTCGAACTGGTCCATAGCGACCTGTGCGGGCCGATCAAGCCAGCCACGGCGGGCGGCAACAGGTACTTCTTGCTAATGGTCGATGACCATAGCCGTTTCATGTGGATCGAGGTGATCAAGTCCAAGGATGAGGCGTTCAAGCGTTTCAAGCGGGTCAAGGCGCTCGCAGAGGCGACGCCGGGCAGGAGGCTCATGGCGTTTCGCTCCGATCACGGTGGCGAGTTCAACTCCGCCGCATTCCGGGAGTACTGCGACGAGCACGGCATCAAACACTGCACCACCGCCCCGTATACACCGCAGCAGAATGGTGTCGTCGAGCGCCGCAATCAGACGGTGGTGGAGATGGCGCGCTGTCTTCTGAAGAGCATGGGCATGCCGGCGATCTTCTGGGGTGAGGCCGTGCGCACCGCGGTCTACCTGCTGAACCGCGCGCCCACACGCAGCCTAGATGGGCGAACTCCGTACGAGGCGTGGCACAACCGGAAGCCCAAGGTACATCATCTTCGTGTGTTTGGATGCATTGCACATGTGAAGCGCCTCGGCCCCGGCATTGACAAACTGGCCGATCGCTCGACGCCCATGGTCTTCGTCGGCTACGAGGACGGCGCCAAGGCTTACCGGGTGTACGACCCGGTGACAAAGCAGCTGCGCGTCACGCACGACGTAGTGTTCGAAGAGCACCGGAGATGGGACCGGAACGGCGGCGGCGAGACGACGCCTACGCCGCACGCCACACTTGAGGTGGTGTACTGTGACCTGCCGACCGGCGGGCACCACGACTGGCGCGACACGCAGCTGCCGCGCTGATGGACCAGGGCGGACAGCCCACCGCAGTAACGCCGGGCACGACGGCCTGCGCTCCCTGGCGGGCGACGCCACCGTCGCATGACATCGACGGCATGGCGCGCGGCGGCGCTGCGCTGCGGATAAAGCATGGCGGCATCGGCGAGAGCTCGGCGGCGCAGGGAGGAAGAGCAGGTGGAGGTGAACCACCTCTGCTTGCTAGCTGCGGAAGAACCAGGCGGCGTTGAGGAGGCAAGAGGGGATCCAGCTGGAGGCACGCGATGGAGGATGGACTGGACGCGATCAGGAGCAATGGCACCTGGGAGCTGGCCTCACTCCCGCCTGGTCACGTCGCCATCGGTCTCAAGTGGGTTTTTAAGGTCAAGAAGGATCCAGCTGGCAACATTGTGAAGCATAAGGCGAGGCTAGTCGCGAAAGGATATGTGCAGCGGCAAGGGGTGGACTTCGACGAGGTCTTCGCTCCAGTGGCGCGCATGGAGACCGTGCGCGTCCTACTCGCGCTCGCCGCGCACTCCGGGTGGCAAGTCCACCACATGGATGTCAAGTCAGCGTTCCTAAATGGCAAGCTGATCGAAGAAGTGTACGTGCACCAGCCCCCCGGCTTCATCGACCCCGACAACGAGAACAAGGTGCTCAGGTTGCGCAAGGCGCTCTACGGGCTGCGCCAGGCCCCGCGCGCCTGGAACGCCAAGCTCGACGGCGAACTCACCAACCTGGGTTTCGAACGGAGCCCCTTGGAGCACGCCGTGTATCGAAGGGCAACTGAAGCGGGCGTCTTGCTGGTCGGCGTGTACGTTGACGATCTGGTGATCACCGGCACTGACATGGAGGAAATCAAGAGCTTCAAGGAGCATATGCATCATCTGTTCGACATGAGCGACCTTGGCCTCCTGAGTTATTACTTGGGGATCGAGGTTGAGCAGCGTGAGGGCGTGATCACGCTGTGTCAAAGCACCTATGCAGAAAAGGTACTGGAGCAGGCAGGGATGAAGGATTGCAACTCGAGTCACACGCCCATGGAGCACCGGCTGTAGCTGATCAAGGGCGACACTGGCGGCGGCATCGATGTCACCAAGTACCGGAGTGTTGTTGGGAGCCTACGCTACCTCTGCAACATTAGGCCGGACATCACACACGCCGTCGGCATCGTCAGCCGGCACATGGAGGCGCCGGGCGTGCCGCATTGGGCGGCCGTGAAGCAGATCCTCCGCTACGTCCGAGGGACCTCTGGCTATGGATGCTGCTACTGAAGGACCATGGAGGAAGCCGAATCGTGGGGTGCGACTGACGGTGACCTCGCCGGCGACGTCAACAATCGCAAGAGTACAACTAGGGTGGTGTTCTTCCTCAATGGCAGCCCGATCACATGGACATCACAGAAGCAGAAAGTCGTCGCCCTCTCCTCTTGTGAAGCAGAGTACATGGCGGCGGCGACGGCGGCGTGCCAAGGCATCTGGCTGAGCCGTCTCTACGGCGAGCTGGCTGGGAGTGATCCCATGACGGTGAAGCTGTTCATCGACAACAAGTCAGCGATCGCGCTAAGCAAGAACCCGGTGCATCATGATCAGAGTAAGCACATCGACATACGTTTTCACTTCATTCTGAATGCATCGAGGATGGAAAGGTTCAGGTCGAGCATGTTGGGACCGACAGGCAACTTGCCGATCTTCTCACCAAGGCACTTGGACGCGTCAGATTCAGCTTGCTGTGTCAGTCGATTGGTGTCACTGAAGTGAAGGAATCTTAGGTGACAGGATTAGGTGGTGATTTGTTGGAATGATTGTAATCCTGTCAAACTAGTCGCTTAGTTTCAGTTTCAGCAAATAAGCCGGTCCATGCAAACGTGAGCTTGTTCATGGCGGGATCGGGGCAGTAGCTAGGTAGTTGGCATGAGGCTTTGTGCGTGGCCTAGGACGTGGGATGGCGCGTCCGAGTAGCTGGGTCGTGGCGCAAAGATAGGATAACTGCCTCCGGTTTAGGTGGGCAGCCCGGAAAGTAGACATCCACAAGAATTAACTTATCAACTCCCCGAACAGTACTATAGGAATCCGTACTGAACATTCCCCCTGTAATAGTACAGGCTCCCATAGCAATGACGTATTTTGGTTCAGGCATTTGCTCGTATAATCTCACTAAAGAGGGAGCCATTTTCATTGTTACCGTGCATCGGCTGTTAAAATTAGGTGCCTTGCCTAGGACTTGATCTTGGTACCAATCCATAACGATCAAAGTCGAATCGTGAGCCTATTAATGAAGCAAATTCAATGAAACAACAACTGGTACTGTATAGAAGGGGCCATAAACTAGAGAGTCTTGACCAATTCGGTTAAGCCTTGAGCTGTTAATAAAAGGAGAAAACAGAAAAGCTGTAAGTAAGTGCGCAACGCAAAACTCTCCTCTCGTGTGTGTGTGTGTGTGTGCGCGCGTTCGAGTTCTCTTCCGATCGACTACAACATTCGTCTCGTCGTCAGGAAAGGCGACGTGAACCTCCTCGTGCACGATCGAGCCACGCGCCGCCGCCCCGACCAACTCCGGCGACCGGACCACCTCTCCCCGGTGAGTATTCCTCTCCTTTTGATTGTTCAATCCATCAGGCAACAGGCCGCTCTCTCAGTTCAGTTAAAAAAAAGAATGAATCGGTACCAGCCAGTGAGAACATCACACATGGCATCTCCTGTAAATCCCGTAATTGTATTTTTAGAAAAATATCCAAACTTCGGAATTGTATGTCCGATTTCGACAAATAAGATATCCCTGGATTCGCTGAAACCTGTACTTTTTTATGAAATTATAAAATCTCCCTTTTCGGCAATTTAAAATTTAGTTTTGATTTAAGTGGTAAGATGAGTATTTTCACCATATCTTTTATTCTGTAAATCATATAAAAAGGTTTTATATATGAAAGTTGGACCTTAGGACCTCACCCTTCTGTTAGCATTCATAGAATAATTTTTTCAATGATGTTTAGTCAATGTTTTAGCATCATCGCCTTAATTTGACTTTCTTTAATCATAATTTAATAACTTTATTAGATTGAATTTGATTCTTCAGTAGAAATCCTTAGATGGATCCCTTGAGACCTCTTTGGTCATTTGATATTACCACAAAACTTTGAAGTTACAAGATTAAGGATTTAATCCTTTTATCTTGAAACTTATGCCATGCCAGTTTTATTTAACCCAAGTCAACTATTCTGAATAATCTCATGATAGAATTTGTTGTAATAACTTGCCTCACAACCCATCTTCTATATCAAACCAAGATCTTCACTTAGTTTCACTTGATCCAACCCTAGGATATGACTATATCATGTCTCGTTCAAGATCAAACTTGATTATATCTCAAACCATAGCTACGTCATGATAATTATCCTACAAATGTATTCATATTGTTGATTTGAATATTTTATTTGGATCTTTATTTGAATTGTTGTGTGTTGAAGTATTTTCTCTCATCGCTAGATATAACGTAAAGTAAAGGAGAGACGATAACGAATAGAGAATCAACTTCAAGAATCAGGCAAGTTGCAATTTGATCATGCCCTGACCTATATTTTTATATTATGCATATCGCTTTGAATTTAAATACTATGCATGTTTTATAAAAGTTTTGGAAAATATTATTACTAGCTATAGCCATAGATTCAAGACTTACTACCATGCTTGGACGCGCTTGCACAAATGGGTGGGTTGAAAATCAAACAAGTTTTTAAACAAATAAACTTGCCTTCTTTTGGGCAACGTTTTGTGAAATCTTTTGAAAACAAAATTATATACTATGTTACCTCTACTCCTTGGGCGGAATGGTATTGACGGGATCATCTACAAGTGATTGCGCCCATCGGGGTCTTGAAGTGAATGCGCCCGACTAGGGTCTTGCACACAGGTTTTTGGCGGGGACCGCCGTCCAGGGGACTGAGATTTTCCAAGTACAGTTTGATGTAGCTTCCAGTACATCCACATGCTACTATGGGCTCTGGCTTAGCTTAGTACTAACGGGAAACCCTACCCCAGGACCGCCATCGGAGAGAGGCCTTCATGGCGAAGTTGCGGGCGGCTTGGCGGTATAGGGGGCTGTTATGGAAAGGCTTCGTCACAATCTCCTCTTAGTCGTACACCCAAGTGTGTAACGATAAACGGGGTTGGTTGTGTCATGTGGGGAACGTGTACGACCTCTGCAGAGGGTTTAACCTAATTGATTAGCTGTGCCCCCGATTATGGGCAATTTTGAGCAACTGAAGACTTGGACTGAAGAAGAATCTCCCTTCTCTTTTCTAAAAGTCTGTTTTAAGGGAAGGGAAAGTTGATGAATGAGCACAGTGAATGTGTTTCACTTCAACCATATTTATGTTTTACCAAAATTTGGAGAATGAGCACTGGTGCATATATCCATGTGTCTCATTCCTACCTTTTATATTAAAATTATTTTTATTTCAAAAGAAGTTTATAAAAAATAATATAGGAGAAAATTGGCTTTATGCAAAGGAAGCATCCACCAATACTTACTCTACATGTATATTTTGTTAAACATTCCTTTGCAACTTGCGAGCACATTCCACGTACTCACCTACACCTGTCATGTGTAGATCTCATAGCTTAAGAGACGATAGGGTTATGGTCTACACTCAACGAGCCCAATAGCGTTGATGGAGCCCTAACTTAGCGACTACGTATTATTCCACTGTATTACGTGCCAGCATTGAGCTATGCCAATGGTATGTATTTACTTAATTCTGGATTTATCGTTGTAGTGAAATGATGTATGTTTTACTGATATTCATTCTTGTTACTGTGTGTGCTAGCTATGATCCAGGGATAGCACAGTAAGCACAGAGACTTGGATTCTACCAAATCCGGGTCGTGACATGGTCGAACAAATACCTTGTCGCCATCGAGCATCTTTGGTTACCTCTGTCACTCATGTTTACTTTTGATGCATTCCATTCATGTAATTTACTCCGATGCATGCTTTAGTTAACCTTTGTACTTTGGTGTAGTTCTTCTTAGCTTGTTTATCCTTTATTCTGCTACTGGGTTCTTAGAGATCTAAGTTTTTCGAAGAAAATTTAAAACTCCCATTCACCCCCCCACCCTCTGGTAGACATACTTCGTTCCTACAATTGGTAACAGAGCATGGTACTCCTTGACTCTGCTCATTTTAGTCTAACGACTTTGGAGTTTAAGTATGTATTCAGTTAATTACAAGTCGCGTGTCAAGATTTCCATATTCGATGGGACGGACTATCCCTTCTGGAAGGAGAAGATGAAGATCCGTCTTGAGCTATAGATGATGATATGTGGAACGTGGTGCATGTGGGTTCACAGTGGTTATTCCTCAAGCTCCTATGGATGAAGAAAAGAAGCTCATTCAACTGAATGCTCAAGCCAAAGATGAAATTGGTGGCCATCTCTCTCGAGCACAATTTCTTTGGTATCGCCAGTGTGATACTGCAAAGGAGCCGTGGGATGTCCTCGAAAAGATCAATGAAGGAGTTTCAACTCAGAAAGAGGCTCAAACTGATACTCTCCAGCGAAGTTCAATCGCTTCAAGCGTATTGGAAATGAAAGCTGTCAGCAAACCTTCGACCGCCTCAGTGACATTGCTAATGAACTTCAAGGACTCAGCGCCAAGGATATCACTGACCATGAAGTTGTGAAGAAACTGCTTCGATCTCTTGACTCTTCATTTGGCATGCTTGTTCTGATGATTCATGAGCCTCCTGATTTCAAAAGCCTCAACTCTGTTGATGTCATGGAAGGACTGAACACTCATGAAGATCAAGAAGAAGAGAAGAGAGATCTGTATGGATCTACTCAACGCAAAATTCATGCTCTCAAAGTTGTGGCTGATTCCTCCTTAGAAGGAAATGCCGAAGAAGATTCAGATGATCCAGAACGACTCAGCAAAGATCTCGCACTGATCACAAAACGATTTCAATGTTTCCACAAGAAAAGCCAGTTCCAGAAAAAAGTTCAAGCAACTCTGGGGGTTCAAAATCTTCAAAACAAGTCGGAGAATACACCTGTTTCAAGTGCAAAAAGGCAGGACACTTCATTTCGAACTGCCCTCTCTGGGAAGCTAAAATCCATGCAAATGGGAGATATGATTTGGGCAACCATCAAGACAAAAGCAAGATCTAGAACTACGACCCAGATGATGAGAAGAAAATGAAGAAATTCTTCAAGAAGAAGGACAACTCACGCCAAAATCTTCGTCAAGAAATCCTTCCAAGGCCTCCTCCAACCGCAAGAATACCTCTCGCAAGGCCGAGGCATACATCGGCAAGGAAATGGACTCTAATGAAGAAAAAGAATCAGGCTCCGAGGAAGAAAAAGAATCCGGTGAGGATTTCATCTCCGGTATGGCTGGCATAGCATTTTCCTCATCTCCATCGACAAACTTCTTTAGAAATCTTTCAAGCAATGATGAATATCCTGCCTATTGATTCATGGTCAAGGCCTCGAAAGAAAAGGGCTATGTCTCCGGGTGTACAGAATGGGTAATGGATAGTGGATGCACTAGTCATATGACCGGAGACAAGTCGTTGTTTGTTGACCCCAACTTAACTACTTCTCCTCTGAAGTATAACACTTTTGGCGACAACAACAAAGGAAAGGTAATTGGGCTAGGTCAAATTGCTATATGCAAGGACAAATCTATTGATGATATGCTACTTGTTCAGTCCCTTGGTTACAATCTTATGTCTGTTGACTAGTTATGTGATCTTGGCATGCTAGTCTTATTCTCTATATCCAAATGCATTGTCTTCATGGCCTCTGACAATTCCTTCGTCTTTGAGGGAATTAGAAAGGGTGATCTTTATATTGTGGATTTCTCTATGGGTCCCTCAGTCCAAACTTGCTTGCTTGCAAAAGCAACTGAAGGTTGGCTGTGTCATGCAGGTATGAGAAATTTGCAGACCCTTGTGAAGAAGAATTATCTTCGTGGAATTTTGGATGTAAAAATCGATAAGGATCGTCTCTGTGCTGCTTGTGAGGCTGGTAAATTGGCTAAGAAGCATCACTCCTCCAAGACAGTCATGACCACTGGAAATTCTTCATATGGATTTATTCAGTCCTCAAAATTATGCAAGCTTCGGTGTCAGTCATTACAGCCTGGTTGCTGTTGATGATTTCTCTCGATACACTTGGGTATTCTTTCTCGAAGACAAAACCTATACTTATGATATCTTCAAAAGCTTCGCCAAGAAGGCCTAGAATGAATATGATGTGCGAATTAAGCATGTTAGAAGAAGTGACAATGGAACCGAGTTCAAAAATACTCCTATCGATGAATTTCTTGATGATCATGGTATCACTCATGAGTTCTCTGCTGCATACACTCCCCAACAAAATAGAGTTATCGAACGAAAGAACAGAACTCTCATTGAAATGGCGAGAACAATGCTCAGTGAGTATAAAACTCCCATTCGCTTCTGGGCTAATGCTATTAACACTGCTTGTCATGTTATCAATCATGTTTATCTTCACAATTTCTTTAAGAAAACTTCATATGATCTTATCACTGGCAAGAAACCAAATGTTTCTTATCTACGTGTTTTTGGTGCACCTTGTTACATTCTTGATATGAATCATTCCTCAAAGTTTGCACCTAAGGCACATGAAGGTTTTCTTCTTGGTTATGGCTCAAACTCGCATACGTATCAAGTCTATAACTCTCACCACATGAAAGTTATGGAAATGGTAAATGTGCAGTTTGATGAATCTAACGGCTCTCAAAAGGAGCACTGCCAAATGTTATAGTCGGATGCTATTCGGCAAATGGCCATAAGGAGCGTCAAGCCCGTTGAAGGAAATGCACCAGAGTCATCCGATGATGATGCTCGTATGACTCAAAGCAGAACTCGTCAAGCCACTGTCGAGAAAATGCTCCTCCAAATGGAAATGAAAATTCAAATGCCGATCAAAATGGCAATCCTGAAGGGAATGATGACACAAATGTTGATGCTGATGATAATGACAATCACGGAGAAAATGCTCATCCTCGTGTGGCAAATCAAGTACCCTCTTTAATTCTCGACAAAACTGAGAATCCAGGTTATCGACCCACAACTCATTTGTGCACTCGTTTGGCTAACTACTATGGAAGTTTCTCCTTTGTTTCATTGGAGAACCTACCAAGTATGAAGCCATGAATGATCCAGACTGGATGAATGCCATGCAAGAGGAGTTGGTGCAATTCAAATTTAATGATGTATGGGAACTGATTAACAAACCGAATCCCAAGAAGCACAATATCATCGGCACAAAATGGATCTTCCGCAACAAGCAAGATGAAAATGGTATTGTGGTAAGGAACAAAGCACGACTTGTTGCTCAAGGCAACACACAGGTAGAAGGTATTGATTTTAGTGAAACATATGCTCCTGTTGCATTCCTTGAGGCAATTCGCATTCTTCTTGCTTATGCAAATTACAATGATATCCTGCTATATCAAATGGATGTGAAAAGTGCTTTCATCAATGGTCAAATTGATGAGGAAGTGTATGTTAGACAAGCACCTGGCTTTGAACACCCTGAGTATCCTAACAAAGTTTTTAGGTTGAAGAAAGCTTTATATGGGCTAAAACAAGTTCCTCAAGCTTGGTATGACACCCTGAAGAAGTTTTTGCTCGACAAGGGGTTCAAACTAGGATCCATAGATCCCACACTTTTCACTTGTGTAGTCGATAATGAATTATTCGTCTGTAATAACAATGCTTGTAGCTTAGAATTCGGGAAAATGATGTCCGATAAATATTAAATGTCCATGATGGGTGAACTCAAATTCTTTCTTGGACTACAAATTCGTCAACAAGCAAATGGTATCTTCATTTCTCAGGAAAAATATCTGAAGGAGTGCATGAAGAAGTTCAAAATGCAAGATTCCAAAATGAAGGGCTATAAAACTCCAATGCCCACGAATGGTAAGCTAGATGCAGATGTGTATGGTAAGGATTATGATCAGAGAGCCTATCGTTCGATGATTGGATCTCTTCTTTACCTATGTGCATCCAGACCTAACATTATGTTGAGTGTTTGCATGTGTGCCCTCTATCAAGCTGCACCGAAATAATCACATCACCAAGCGGCCAAGCGCATTCTGAGATATTTGGCTCACACCCCCACCTTAGGATTATGGTATCCTAAAGGAGCACTGATACGTCTCCATCGTATCTACTTTTCCAAACTCTTTTTCCCTTGTTTTGGACTCTAATTTGCATGATTTGAATGAAACTAACCCGGACTAACGCTGTTTTCAGCAGAACTGCCATGGTGTTATTTTTGTGCAGAAATAAAAGTTCTCGGAATGACCTGAAACTTCATGGAGATAACTTTTGGAGTAAATAAAAAATATTGGCGACAGAATCAACCGAAGGGGACCCACACCCTATCCACAAGGGTGGGGGGCGCGTGAGGGAGTCCTAGATTAAGGGGTCCTCGGACGGCCGGACTATTAACATGGGCCGGACTGTTGGGCTATGAAGATACAAGACAGAAGACTTCTTCTCGTGTCCGGATGGGATTCTCCTTTGCGTGGATGGCAAGCTTGGTGATTCAGATATGTAGATTCCTTTATCTATAACCGACTTTGTATAACCCTAGTCCCCTTCGATCTCTATATAAACCGGAGGGTTTAGTCCATAGAGGCAATCATAATCACATAGGCTAGACTTCTAAGGTTTTAGCCATTATGATCTCGTGGTAGATCAACTCTTGTAATACTCACATTCATCAAGATCAATCAAGCAGGAAGTACGGTATTACCTCCATAGAGAAGGCATGAACCTGGGTAAACATCGTGTCCCATGTCTCTTGTTACCATCGACCTTAGACGCACAGTTCGGGACCCCCTACCCGAGATCCGCCAGTTTTGGCACCGACATTGGTGCTTTCATTGAGAGTTCCACTGTGACGTCGAAGATAGGTTGATGGCTCGCCTTGTTATCAAGGACAACATCACCTCCGGAGGAGCCCTGGCCTCAGGCCAAACCCTCCGGTTGGGCGGCTTCACTATGACCACCCGTTCGGCCGTCGAGCCGATGATGACTTCTGGGGTCATCGAAATCGCCTTCGCGTCAACTCAGAATACTCCAAACAGATGGATCTGATGGAGTTGTCATCTTTAAACAAACTCCTGGATTGCATCGCCGCCTTGGGGGTTGCTACAAACTACGATCGGATCGGGCTTAAACCCGATTAGAGAGACATTGAATTTCCACTGATCACCCATCAGGTAGCGATAGTGGAGGAGCAATACAACAACTCTTCCCCTGTATTGAGGACAAACTATGTTCGGATTTCTAAGCTCACAGAGCCGGATACCCGTCCGTGGGAAGACGTGCCCCGTACTCCGAACCCAGAGTCGGACTACGGGCCTGAAAAATTGGTTGATATCCCGGAGCCCGAACTATTAAGCTCGGAAGTTCCTCAAACTCCGGTTCGTAGATTGGGTCAGGGTTCGGACTTAAATCCACCCACCCACCCAAATACACGCGATCTTATCCACATCAGACAGCAGTCTCAAGAAACGGTTCATCACTTTTGGGCCAGATTCCTCCTTATCGAAGACAAGATCAACGACTGTCGCGATGAAGACATGATCTCATTATTCTGCAACAATTGCACGGACGAGGGAATCCTCAACGCCATTAACCGTCGTTGCGTATTACACTTTGTTGACCTGACAACCATAGTACAGAAGTACTGCGCAAAGGAAAGCGCCTGGAAAACACACACAGCTTCTTGGGAGCCACTGGTTTCCACTCAACCCCTCGTCCGGATAAAAAGGACGCACCCTCGTCGGTCGCCTACGCCAATAGTAAAGAAATCGAAGCCCATTACGGGGTGCGGAACTGTTCTGGAGGGATGGCTCGATAGGCCATGCAAAATACATACAACGTCGGATACCACACCAACTCACAGCCTTAGAGCATGTTGGATACTCCAGCAAGTGGCCAAGAGCGGCGAAGATCTCCTCACCAAAAATACCACAGAGCAACATCCCACAAAAGACAATGACCCTACAGTATTGACGGTCTTCGAGACTTTCGCCTCAAACAATAGGCACAAAAGGGCACTTCGCGGCCTCGCTGAAGTCTGCCAAGTGGCAGTAATAAACCCCTGGAATGACACGGCCATAACTTTCAATGCCAGTGACGAACCAAAATTCAGAACAGTCCAGGCACCAGCCGGATTGGTCCTCAGTCCTATCGTGGACGGCTTTCGGCTTACCAAAGTGCTCATGGACGGCAGCAGTGGACTAAACCTCATTTACGAGGAAACTCTCAACAAAATGGAAATAGACAGGAGCCGCATTGAGCAAAGTAGCACGACCTTCCGAGGAATCATTCCCAGTCGGGAGGCGCGATGCACAGGAAAAATCACACTCAATGTGGTATTCGGCACGCCGGAGAATTACCGGTCCGAAGAGATAACCTTTCAAGTGGCCCCTTTCAACAGTGGATATCACGCCTTATTAAGGCGAGATGCATTTGCATGCTTCCAAGCTATACCCCATTATGGGTACATGAAGCTCAAGATGCCCGGGCCCAATGGTATTATCACTCTTGCCAGTGATCCGGACATAGCACTCCTCGCCGAAAACAAAACTGCAGCCCTGGCCCTCGAGGAATTGTCTGAAGCCCTCGCGGCCAAAGAGTTAACCACATTGCGCACCAAGGTGGATAAGGACGACGTGATCCTGGACAAGCGACCCAAATCCACCTCCTTTAAACCAACAGCCGAAATAGTGAAATTCCAAGTCCACCCGACGGACCCCAAGAAGACAGCATCCATCGGGGCACAGCTGGACCCAACGGTTGACGCCGCACTACGGGCGTTCCTATGCAAAAATTGGTACATATTCGCCTGACACCCTTCTGATATGCTAGGGATCCCACTCAGGCTGGCCAAACACAACCTCAATATATTGAAGGATATAAGCCGGTCAAGCAAACACTGCGGCACTTTTCAGAGCCCAAACGACAAGCTATGGGGGAGGAGCTAGCCAAGTTACTCGAGTCCGGATTCATCAGAGAGATAAAACACCCGGACTGGCTAGCAAACCTGGTGATGGTACCAAAGAAGGATAAATCCTGGCGCCTATGTGTCGATTTCAAAGACCTCAATAGAGCCTGCCCTAAAGATCCCTTCCCCCTCCCCCACATCGATCAGATTATCGATGCTACTGCAGGACACGACTCACTATGTTTCCTCGACGCATACTCCGGATACCATCAAATCAAGATGAAGGAGTCCGATCAGGCCGCAACAGCATTTATCACCCCATATGGGCCTTTCTGCTTCAACACTATGCCCTTCGGTTTAAAAAACGCCGGTGCCACCTACCAACGCATGATTCAAACATGCCTGGAGAAACAAATCGGCAAGACAGTTGAAGCATATGTGGATGACGTAATCATCAAAACTAGGCACGTCGAGTCATTAATAGACGATCTATGTCTCACATTCGACAACCTCCAAACATATGACATCAAGCTCAACCCGGAAAAGTGTGTTTTCGGCTTTCTCGCTAGAAAACTGCTGGGCTTCATCGTTTCCAACAGGGGAATTGAGGCGAACCCAGCTAAAATCCGAGCTTTGTCATAGTTGGCTACGCCAACAGACCTCAAACAAGTCCAGAAACTATTCGGATGTGTGGCAGCTTTAAGTCACTTTATCTCCAGACTAGGAGAAAAGGCACTGCCACTTTATCGCCTTCTCCGACGCGCCGATCACTTCGAGTGGACGGACGCGGGAACAGCCGGACTAGAAGAAATAAAGGCTCTTCTAGCAAGCAACCCAATCCTGGCCGCGCTGAACGTTAGTGAACCCATGTTATTATACATATCGGCCACACACCAAGTCGTAAGTGCGGTGCTCGTCATCGAACGAGAGGAGGACAGACACAAATTCCCGCTTCAGAAGCCGGTATACTATGTATCCACTGTCCTGACACCATGCAAATCTCGGTACCCTCATTACCAAAAAATAGCATACGCGGTCTTCATGGCATCATGGAACCTACGACACTACTTTCAAGAGTGCTTAATAATGGTGGCCTCCGAGGTACCACTCAATGACATAATAAACAACCGCGACGCCACGGGCCGGATTGCCAAGTGGGCCATTGAGCTCCTCCCATTCGACATAACATACAAACCGTGCAGGGCCATCAAATCCCAAGTACTAGCCGACTTCGTCACAGAATGGACAGCGGCCGAACTCCCTAAAGAGTACGGCACATATTCCAACTGGGTCATGCACTTCGACGGCTCCAAAATGCTGGCAGACCTAGGAGCAGGCGTTGTCCTAACATCCCCTACTGGAGATATAGTTCAGTACGTACTCCAAATATTATACACGGACTCCAACAATGCAGTCGAATACGAGGCCTTATTGCATGGTCTTCGGATGGCCGTCTCCATGGGCATACAACACCTGGAATTGCGCGGGGATTCAAACCTCGCAATATCTCAAATAAATGGAGATTTCGATGCCAAAGATCCGAAGATGGCTGCTTACTGTAACGCCATTCTCAAAATGTTGGCTCGGTTCGAGGGGCTCGAGTTTCACCATGTGGCTCGAGAAAGTAATCAAGCAGTGGATGTCCTTGCTCGCATCGGTGCCAAGCGCGACCCTGTCCCACCTAACATCTTTTTGGAAAGGTTTTCAAGCCATCCGTGGTGTGGCAAGGGGAGAGCGGCAACACCAATCCGGATCCGACTATAACCCCAGATTCCGAACACACCGACATCATCGGGGGCTCAGCCACCGAAATTACACCGTCGGCCCATCTCATCATGGCAGTCATTGACCCATGGACCGAACCCTTCTTGGCCTACCTTAATAGGCGAGAACTCCCAGAGGATTAGAATGAGGCGTGCTGCATTGTGCGGCGCTCTAAAGCCTACAAGGTTCACGAGGGAGAACTCTACAAGAAAAGTGCTACCGGAGTACTTCAAAGATGTATCTCCGAGGAAGAAGGGCGGCAGCTCTGGCTGAAATTCATGCCGGCCTCGGTGGTCACCACGCCACGGCTCGGGCCCTTGTAAGCAAGGCCTTGTTTCTATTGGCCGACGGCCCGAGCAGGCGCACGGGACCTTGTCCCACATTGCGTCGGATGCTAGCTTTTTGCCAACCAAAGCCACATGCCACCAACCACTCTACAAACAATCCCCATCACTTGGCCTTTTGCGGTCTGGCGGCTTGATATGGTCGGACCCATTAAAGGAGGAAGCCATAAGAAAAAATATTTGTTGGTCATGGTGGATAAATTCACTAAGTGGATAGAAGCCAAACCAGTTAAAATGGCCGAAGCCGGACCAGTGATAGACTCCATATACGGTGTTGTGCATCATTATGGTGTTCCACACAGCATCATCACCGATAACGGCTCCAATTTCACAGCCGATGAGATGAAAACCTGGTGTGCCAATCTGGGCATTAAGCTCGATTACACCTCCTTCTATCACCCACAAACCAGTGGTCAAGTCGAACGAGCCAATGGTCTTATTATGTGTGGCATTAAACCCAGACTAGTGGGGTCTTTGAAAGAATTAGACAAGCACTGGGTCGAGCAGCTCGACTTTGAACTCTGGGGGCTGTGGACCACGCCCAATCGCTCTACCGGATATACACCTTTCTTCATGGTGTACGGCGCAGAAGCTGTGTTACCCTGCGACATTATTCATGACTCACCTCGAGTGCACATGTATGAAGAGAGAGAGGCCGAGCTTGATCAGCAGGACAGCTTAGATGCCCTGGAGGAGGAGCGCGACATCGCAAAAGCCCGTTCTGCATTTTATCAACAACAGGCCTGCAGATATCAAAGCAGAGAAGTACGGGCCAAGACTTATAATGTTGGTGAACTCGTTCTATGCTTGCTGGAGAAGTAAAAGGATAAACTCAAGCCCAGGTGGGAGGGTCCCTTCATCATTGACGAAGTCCTCACCGGAGGAGCGTACCGCCTATGTGACACATCAGACAATCGCCTAGAGCCGAACCCATGGAACGCGGCCAGACTCCGAAGATTCTATGCCTAGCGTCGAACTCTTCGTTCGTCTCCTTTTTCCCTTTTGTTTCCATTATTTATTTTCCTCTCTTCACATTTTCTTTTTTTAAGCCTTAAAGCTCTCGTACGGCTAAGCCATACACCTACGACACACACATTCTCAAATATGTACATCAATTATACCTGGGGGCTTCTTGTACAGAAGCTTATCATTATTATTTTCCGAGCATCAAGCTCACCACATATGTGTCTTTTCCACGTATGTACCTTTTCTTCGCCATTATATGCATCGATATGACTTAAGTTTTGGCCAAGCTGGGTTGCCTGGCTCCTGTGCTTATGCCCTATGTTCCCGTTAGTTTGGCCAGGGCATAAAGGGAGCACCTCTGCGATTGTTACTGCCGGGTCATCCGGATGTGTACCTCAGACTGGGTGAAGCCGAAAGCTAGCGTTCTTAAGGGAATATTCGATCGACGGACTAAAGATGTTTTTTACTCGTTACACTATGAACCCCCAGATGATACGTATGCTGTGATTTTTCAATCGCAGTTCGGACATGCACAATTAACGCATGCTGACCTAGGGAAAGGAACCCTTAATGGAACTATTCTCTCTGGAAAATGTTTCTTAAGATCAAACTGTAATATAATATAGCTAGCCGGATACTTGTCTGTTCAAGCAACTATGACCCCTACGCCTGGTTTCCACGCATACCCCGGTATACATTACCGAGCGGGTATCCGGAAACACCCCGCACCTTCGGGTCCAGAGGTCGAAGCGAAAAGGTCTGCCATGACAATCATTTTACAATCCGGCTAGGGACAAATTTGTCAATTGAAGTACATAGTCACTTGGACTCAAAAACTTCTTACTCTATGCCATCTAACAGACTATCTAGCCTACAATCCTGTTGGGAATATTTGGCAGCTACTTGTACCTGGTCATATACCAAACTAACGGGAATTTCTTTTTCATCTGACCCTAAAGGTCCGACCCGGGCCATGTGATTCGGATCGAGCTTGGTATACCGTGTTTTCAATATGGCCCACGCCTCTCGCGCACCTTCCCGGCAGGCCGATATCTTCTATAATCGTAAGCGACGTTGCGCTCCCTTGAATAGCTCTACCGGCTCCTCCATACTTCCTGGAGGGGAGTCAGATGGCCATAAGGCCTTGGAAATACTTTGCATCGCCTCCTCAGCTCTCTCGTGCATTTGCGACAGCTCTTGTAGCAGATCGCCCGAAGATCTGGACATCTCCTCTTCGGGACGGCCAGTCAGCATACCTGCAGACATAATTCTGTCAGTTCCTTTCCTCACCGAACTATGTGAAGGTAAGTTTGAACACATACTAAATATGCCGCCTCGTAGCCTCTTATTTGCCTTCACGGAGTCAGCCAGCTGGGCCCGAACATCTTTTAGTTCCACGCCCAGCTCGGTGTTGGAATCTGAGTTTGTTTTCTCCTCCACGACCGGTGTCGGGATCGTTTACCCATGACGATTGCCTTTGAGCTTACGGACCTCCGCTTGTCGCGACTTACGCACGTCTCCCGAATGATCTGACGGCTCTGCCATAAGATATGCACCTGTATTAATAATCCTGGTATATGATTATGTTTTTTCGATGGAGGGTATCATTACCAGACACGGCCTTCTTGGATTTCTCCAATTCGGCGGTAGCAGTGGCTAGCTGGGTCCGACACTTTTCCAGTTCCTGAGACAACAGGTTGTTCTTCTCTGTGAGCACCTGGATATACAATGATCCTCAAATCAGTTGCTTCAACTGCTTCGAGTCTAGGGGGCTACTGGTATATAATTATCAGAATTGTACAAGTGTGTACTTACTCGCATATCTTTCAAATATTGGTCAGTGGCTCTGGTAAGCCCATCTCGAGCAGCTCGGATGTATGCATCACCCGAGCTGAAGGCGTTGAAAGCCTCTTCTAAGAAATCGGGGTCGCGAAGAGCGGCCCGCCGGCGCCGATGATTCATGGCGCTTTCCACTTTAGAGTTTGTGACGGATACATCATCCGAATCCTCTGCAGTAGGACAATCCGGTGTCACTCCCGCGTCAGCCTCAGTCCTTGAGTCAGGGTCCGGAATCTAGCTAATGGAGGAATGACCGGCAGGATCCCCGGACATAGTTTGGCGAATGTTTTTCCTGATAAGACACAACGGATAGAGTCACACTCCAATGTGATAGCCAAGGAGCATATTTAACAAACCATACCTCTTTGATGAAGGCTCGGCCGTGTTTCTATTTGCCTTCCTCTTCGAAGGCCTGCCCGGTGTAGGCGCCGCTTTCTTGTGAGTCGCCTCAGGTGCAGCGTGGCGTGCCAATTGCCTCCCCTTTGGAGAACGAGATAGTGTGGTGGGTGAGGCAGAATGAGGAAATTCTTTCGAAGGAGAAGTCTCCTGATTACTTACATGTGAGGCAGGGAGAAGGCCGGGATAGTCAGCGGTGATGGCCACTTCCGTGCCGTCATGGATCGCCTGGTAGAACACTCCATCCTCAAGATCCATGAATATATCTGGATCCTCTTTGAATACGGGGTCAAGGGCCTGGTTGTGGTCCTCTGGCTATGGTGCAGGGTTGTGGAGCTCCTTGGTGATCTTCCGCCATTCCTGTTACAAAGGGACGGATTAATGTCTATGGAAAGTGACTCAGGCAGTAAATTGAGTGGAGTAGTCGGATGGAAACTTACCTAGCTTGGAGGGTTGTACATGGAAAATCCATCTCTGCGCTTAATGCGGATGAACTCCTCTTTCTCCCATTTGTATAGTCCGGCCAGTATTTTGGCCAAAGCGGCGGGGGTATCCGAACCCTTCCGACCGCAACGGGTAGCGTCATCTTCTCCGTTATAGTGCCACATGGGACGCCCTCTGTATTAGAGTGGCTGGACCCCCCGTACTATGGATGTTGCCATAACCTCGACTATTGACAATTCGGACCCGGCAAGCGTCTTTATCTTGTCCATCAATTGACAGACTTCTGTGCTATCTTCCTCCCGGAGGCTTCGAAGGTGCCAGTTGTAACGTTTCTTCAATGGAGCACTTGAAAATTCAGGAAGACCCATTCGGACTGGGTCGGGAAGGGAGACGTCCTCAATATAGAACCATTCAGAAGGCCACTCTTCCGATGCCTTCTTCGGCATGCTGGACAGCTATCTGGTCCTGGCGATGCGCCATACCTCGGTGCTGCCCACTTGAAATATTGATCCCTCTTGATTACGAGGGATGAGGCAGAATAGTTTCTTCCATAATTCAAAATGGGCCTCGCAACCCAGGAATAGCTCACAAAGAGCAACGTAACCCGCAATGTGCAGGATGGAGGCAGGTGTGAAATTGTGCAGTTGGAGGCCATAATACTCCAGAAGCCCTCGGAGGAACGGATGGATTGGAAATCCAACACCTCTCAACAAGTAGGGAACAAGGCATACTCGTTCCGCCTGGATGGGTTGGAGAAATTCTCCGCCTGCTCTCCCCCATCGAAGGAAGCCAATCCGGCTCGAACGCAGACTAGATCTGCGCGGGGGGGGGGGAGAAATCTCTATGTCTTCAGCTTCACTTGCTTATTATGGGATATGGAACACTTTTCCAATTTACTTTTTTGGGGCCATGAGGGCAGGAGGAAGAGCTGGGAGCGCTAGCCATGTTGGGGTGGTTTCTGCTGGCAAGCTCTAAGGATTCCACACTTGGTGTGGGCTGGATCTGAAGATCCCCATCTCTTTAAATAGACAACTTTCTCACATGGTCAGGGTGGTATGCACAAAAATGCCCCGACCTCTCGTATTCGCTCGACACGTGGAAGCTGAAATCATGAAGGTGCAGAAGCCGATGAGCGCGACATTAAGTGAAAAGTCGGATGCTGCTCTTTAAGTCATGTACTTTGAAGTAATCGGAGAAGGAACCTGCCTTGCAATGCCGCAGACAATTTGCGCGCTGGACACCTCGTCATTGAAGCCAGGTTCGGGGGCTACCGATGGAGTCCTGGATTAAGGGGTCCTCGGACGGCCGGACTATTAACATGGGCCAGACTGTTGGGCTATGAAGATACAAGACAGAAGACTTCTTCCCATGTCCGGATGGGACTCTCCTTTGCATGGATGGCAAGCTTAGTGATTCGGATATGTAGATTCCTTTCTCTATAACCGACTTTGTATAACCCTAGTCCCCTCTGGTGTCTATATAAACCAGAGGGTTTAGTCCGTAGAGGCAATCATAATCACATAGGCTAGACTTCTAGGGTTTTAGCCATTATGATCTCATGGTAGATCAACTCTTGTAATACTCATATTCATCAAGATCAATCAAGCAGGAAGTAGGGTATTACCTCCATATAGAGGGCCCAAACCTAGGTAAACATCGTGTCCCCTGTCTCCTGTTACCATCGACCTTAGGCGCACAGTTCGGGAACCCCTACTCGAGATCTGCCGGTTTTGACACCAACAGCGCGCCCCCTGTCTTGTGGGCCCCCTGGACCTCCACCGACCTCAACTCCAACTCCATATATTCACGTCCGGGGAGAAAAAAATCAAAGAGAAGGATTCATCGCGTTTTACGGTACAAAGCCACCACCAAGCCCTGTTCTTCCTCGGGAGGGCAGATCTAGAGTCTGTTCGGGGCTCCGGAGATGGGAATCCGTCACATCGTCATCATCAACCATCCTCCATCACCAACTTCATGATGCTCACCGTTGTGCGTGGGTAATACCATTGTAGGCTTGCTGGATGGTGATGGGTTGGATGAGATTTACCATGTAATCGAGTTAGTTTTGTTAGGGTTTGATCCCAAGTATCCATTATGTTCTAAGATTGATGTTGCTATGACTTTGCTATGCTTAATGCTTGTCATTAGGGCCCGAGTGCCATGATTTCAGCTCTGGACCTATTATGTTTTCATGAATATATGTGAGTTCTTGATCCTATCTTGCAAGTTATAGTCACCTACTACATGTTATGTTCCGACAACCCCGGAGTGACAATAGTCGGGACACTTCCCTGTGATGACCCTAGTTTGAGGAGTTCATGTATTCACGAAGTGCTAATGCTTTGGTCTGGTACTCTATTAAAAGGAGGCCTTAATATACCTTAGTTTCCAATAGGACCCCACTGCCACGAGAGTGTAGGACAAAAGATGTCTTGCAAGTTCTTTTCCATAAGCATGTATGACTATATTCGGAATACATGCCTACATTATATTGATGAATTTGAGCTAGTTCTGTGTCACCCTATGTTATAACTGATGCATGATGAATGCCATCCGACATAATTATCCATCATTGATCCATTGCATACGAGCTCGTTTCATATTGATCTTTGCTAAGTTACTGTTCCGTTGCCACTGTTACGATTGCTACAAAACTGCTACTATTACTTTTGCCACCGTTACCGCTACTTCCATACTACTTTGCTAATAAATAATTTGCTACAGATATTAAGTCTTTCATGTGTGGTTGAATTGACAACTCAGCTGTTAATACTTGAGAATATTATTTTGGCTCCCCTTGTGTCTAATCAATAAATTTGGGTTGAATACTCTACCCTCAAAAACTGTTGCGATCCCCTATACTTGTGGGTTATCAAGCACACTTTGATCTTGTTGGATATTAAGACTCACATTGGGATGGTGACTTGGTTGATCCAAAATCTACTTTGGGGACATGTCATTTCCTTGGTAGATCATTTGTCTATTAGTCTTCAAGGAAGCAGAATTGCGTATCATTGTCTACGACTGAGGCCGAATATATTGATGCAGACACTGAAGGATTATGGCATCAAGGTCAAGCATATCCCTCTATTTTGTGATAATGAGGGTGCCATCAAAATTTCACACAATCCTATGCAGCACTCTTGCACGAAGCACATTGCCATCAGACATCACTCTATTCGCGATCATGTGGCCCCAGAGGATATTGTCATCAATCACGTCAAGATCAAAGATAACCTCGCTGACATTTTCACTAAGCCTCTCAACGAGAAAAAATTATGTGTGTTACGGTGTGAGCTAAACATCCTAGACCTCGCAAACATGCAGTAAGCTGGACTCGGCACCCGTGCTAATACTTTGACATCTTTGAAGGAATGGGTGCATAATACTCAAAGAGTCTGAAACTTTCGACAAAGTGAAAGTTTCTTTTTGAGAGTGAATACATTAACGAAGAACTAGACTAACCAGGTGCCACGATAATTGTGCGACGCTCGGGGTCATACAGTTCTTATACGGCGGGTTAGGCCGCCACAATTTTCTTTCGTTGAATTTCTCTTTGATTCGGTGGTTTGATCTCTGTCCAAATGCATTTATCTCATAGCTATTTTCTCGTTTGCTTGCGTTCTCTGCTGAGTGAAAGGCCTAGGACCCTGGTTTTTCCCTCTAATCTATATCTTCCACTCTATGCTCTATTACAAGTGCTCAAATTTATCTGGAACAAAACTTATTTGGTGTCCTTGACCACGATTGATTCGGTCCGAACATCAATCTATTTTGGCGAAAGCTGTCCAAAATTTGGGATTTCCTGCCCAAGTCAGGACCATGATCTTTGACGGTTTCCACGTGCAACACATCAACTGCCAGTTCATCCTATCCGTTGAATCGCAATCGTCTCTGGCTAGAGACCGTCCGATCAAAAACCTCTGCATGCGGTTATTTTTCTTTCACCTATATAAACCGCACCGCACCCTTCGTCCTCCTTTACCTTCTTTCTCCTTGCTCTCTCTCCACCAAAACCCTCGCCGTAGTGCTCCACCTTGAGCTCGACACCGACGACCCCTTCGTCGCCTAGCTGCCGAAAAGAGGTCACCAGAGTCATTCCACGCCGCCGTGGGACATCTTCTTCCTCGTGTCGCTGTAGTTGCTGCACATCACCAAGCTAGGGTACATGTAGTTCGTACTCGGACTTCCTTCTTCTGATTTGAGTTCGTCCACGGTTAATTTTCACCGATTTTATTGCATATCTTAGATCTAGGTTTTTACTTCTCTAGTGAGGATGTGGTTTATAGTTATTCCCCACATCCGAATCCTTCAGATCTAGGGTTTGTGTTATGTTTCGCTCGAATGAAATGCCTAGCTTGCTGTCTAGTATTCTTCTTCAGATCTACTAGGTCAATCTATATGTTTCATTCTTTTGAAACATCTCTCAAAATCTGCATCTGATTCCTCCTCAAAATGTTTTCGTTCGAGAAAATATTTTGCTATGAGCATTTGTAACCCTGTCCCCATTTTCCCTTGTACGTATTCTCTTCCACAGGTCAATGCAGTATGTTGAAGATTCTGCTAAGATACACAGTATGGCTGATGATGAAGAGGCTTTCATGGGAACATCTGACGAATCTAAAGCGCCAAAGGGCCCAACGATAGGCCCATCCACTAGCAAATGAAAACGAGCCGAACAAAATGCAGATGAACAAGAAGCAGATGCACCGAAGAAGAGGAGAGGTGGCGGGCAACCACTCAAAAATACAGATGAGCTTGTCTCTCATGATGAGTACAACACAGTTCCAGGAGAAGATTCCAATCAGAGAAAAGGACGTGTGCAAAAGATTCGGCATCATTTGGTAAGGAAGTGGTTCATCCTCGATACGCTAAGAACTTTGCTTTCCATCCCCCTTGGGGTGACAGTCGTGAAATTGGGCTCATAGGGGCAGGTGAACCTTACCAAAGGCCTCCACCACCTCCTGACGCTCATGAGTCATCCACCAAGACTCCGGACTCTTATCCTAAAGAAAAGGCCAAGCGCCTCAAAAATGCTGAGAAGCATGCCAAGAAGGCTGCAAAAGATCAGGCAAAGCAAGAAGAAAATTGTCGTCTTATCAAATCAGACGTCGAGAAGAAAAACGCTGAAGGAAAAGACGAACGCAGAATGAAGAACAAACATGATCCAAAATCTGCTACCCTGAAGAAAAAGAGCGCCATGATGAAAAGGCCTGCGAAGCTAGCTGAACCTTTAAGTGATTCATCTAATCAAGACAATCCACCGCTCACCCGAGAGAAAATTGATGCAACTCTCTCCGAACAAGTGAATGTTACCACATCCACTGTTCTACCTGATCTTCGTGTAGATGCACTCCCTGTTGCACCTTGCTACTTCTTGATCTTGCGTTGGTTTTTCCCTTGAAGAGGAAAGGGTGATGCAGCAAAGTAGAGATAAGTATTTCCCTCAGTTTGAGAACCAAGGTATCAATCCAGTAGGAGAAGAATGCACAAATCATCAATACCTGCACAAACAATGAAACAACTTGCACCCAACACGATAAAGGGGTTGTCAATCCTTTCACGGTTACTTGCAAAAGTGAGATCTGATAGAGATAGATAAACAAAAGATAAAATATTTTTGGGTTTTTTGGTTTATAGATCTAAAAATAAAAGATTGCAAAATAGTATATCAGAAACTAATATGATGGAAAATAGTAGATCGGGAACTAATATGATGGAAAATAGACCCGGGGGCCATAGGTTTCACTAGAGGCTTCGCTCACGAAGGCAAATAATACGATGGGTGAACAAATTACTGTCGAGCAATTGATAGAAAAGTGCAAAGTTATGACGATATCCAAGGCAATGATTATGCAATATAGGCATCACGTACGCATCAAGTAGACCGGCTCCTGCCTGCATCTACTACTATTACTCCACACATCGACCAACTCCTGCCTGCATCTAGAGTATTAAGTTCATAAAGAACAAAGTAACACATTAAGTAAGATGACATGATGTAGATGAATAAACTCAAGCAATATGATGTAAAACCCATCTTTTTATCCTCGATGGCAACAATACAATACGTGCCTCGCTACCCCTACTTTATCACTGGGTGAGGACACCACAAGATTGAACCCAAACTAAGCACCTCTCCTATTGCAAGAAAAACCAATCTAGTTGGCCAAACCAAACCGATAATTCAAAGATAAATACAAAGATACCAAATGATGCATATAAGAATTCAGAGGAGATTCAAATAATATTCATAGATAAGCTGATCATAAATCCACAATTCATCGGATCTCGACAAACACACCGCAAAAAAATATTATATCGGATAGATCTCAGAGAACATCGAGGAGAACATGGTATTGAGAATGAAAGAGAGAGAATAAGCCATCAAGCTACTAGCTATGGACCCGTAGGTCTGTGGTGGACTACACACACTTCATTGGAAGGGCAATAGAGTTGATGTAGAAGCCCTCCTTGATCAAATCCCCCTCCAGCAGGATGACGAAAAAGGCCCCAAAATGGGATCTCACAGGAACAGAAGTTGCGGCGGTGGAAAAGTGTTTTCATGTATGCTTCTGAGGGTTTGGGAATATTTGCAAATATATAGGAGGAAGATCTAGGTCAGGGGGTCACGAAGGAGCCCAGAAGGTAGGGGGCGCGCCCTCCACCCTTGTCGCAGCCTTGTGGCTCTTCTGACTTGCACTCCAAGTCTCCTGGGTGTCTTCTGGTCCAAGCAAAATCATCGTGAAGTTTTATTCCATTTGTACTATGTTTAGTATTCCTTTTCTGCAAAGCTAAATAACAAGGAACAAACAGAAACTGGCACTGGGCTCTAGGTTAATAGGTTAGTCCCAAAAATAATATAAAATAGCATATTAATGGATATAAAACGTCCAAAACAGATAATATAATAGCATGGAACAATCAAAAATTATAGATATGTTGGAGACATATCAAGCATCCCCAAGCTTAATTCCTGCTCGTCCTCGATTAGGTAAATGATAAAAACAGAATTTTTGATGTGGAATGCTACCTAACATATTTATCCATGTAATTTTTTTCATCATGGCATGAATGTTCAGATCCATAAGATTCAAAACAAAAGTTTAATATTGACATAAAAACGATAATACTTCAAGCATACTAATAAAGCAATCATGTCTTCTCAAAATAACATGGCCAAAGAAAGCTATCCCTTCAAAATCATATAGTCTGGCTATGCTCCATCTTCATCACACAAAATATTCAAATCATGCACAACCCTGATGACAAGCCAAGCAATCATTTCATACTTTTGATGTTCTCAAACTTTTTCAACTTTCACGCAATACATGAGCGTGAGCCATGGACATAGTGAAGGAAACATGCCCTAGAGGCAATAATAAAGTTATTATTTATTTCCTTATTTCATGATAAATGTTTATTATTCATGCTAGAATTGTATCAACCGGAAACTTAGTACATGTGTGAATACATAGACAAAACATAGTGTCCCTGGTATGCCTCTACTTGGCTAGCTCGTTAATCAAAGATGGTTATGTTTCCTAACCATAGACATGTGTTTTCATTTGATGAACGGGATCACATCATTAGGAGAATGATGTGATGGACATGACCCATCCATTAGCTTAGCATTATGATCGTTACAGTTTCATTGCTACTGCTCTCTTCATGACTTATACATGTTCCTTAGACTATGAGATTATGCAACTCCCGAATACCAGAGGAACACTTTGTGTGCTACCAAACGTCACAATGTAAATGGGTGATTATAAAGGTGCTCTACAGGTGTCTCCAAACGTGTTTGTTGGGTTGGCATGGATCGAAATACGGATTTGTCACTCCGTGTTTCGGAGAGGTATCTCTGGGCCCTCTTGGTAATACTCATCACTATAAGACTTGCAAGCATTGTGGCTAATAAGTTAGTTGTGGGATGAAGTATTATGGAACGAGTAAAGACACTTGCCGGTAACAAGATTGAACTAGGTATGATGATACCGACGATCGAATCTCAGGCAAGTAACATACTGATGACAAAGGGAACAACGTATGTTGTTATGCGGTTTGAACGATAATTATCGTCATAGAATATGTAGGAGCCAATATGAGCATCCAGGTTCCGCTATTGGTTACTGACCGGATATGTGTCTCGGTCATGTCTACATAGTTCTCGAACCCGTAGGGTCCGCACGCTTAACGTTCGATGATGATTTGTATTATGAGTTGTGTGATTTGATGACCGAAGTATGTTTGGAGTCCTGGATGAGATCACGGACGTGACGAGGAGTCTCAAAATGGTCGAGACGCAAAGATCGATTATTTGAAGGCTATATTCAGACATCGGAAAGGTTCCGAGTGATTCGGATATTTTTCGGAGTACCGGAGAGTTACGGGAATTCGCCGGGGGAAGTAATGGGCCTTAATGGGCCATATGGGAAAGGCGAGAAGGGCCTCAAGGGGTGGTCGCACGCCCCCCCATGGGCTGGTCCAAATTAGACTAGGAGGGGGCGGTGCCCCCCTCCTTCCTTCTCCCCTCTTTCTCCGTCCCTCCTTCTCCTACTAGGAATAGGAAAGAGGAGGGGAATCCTACTTGGACTGGGGAGTCCTAGTAGGATTCCCCACACCTAGCGTGCCCCCTTTGGGCGGCCACCTCTTCCCTCCCCTCCTTTATATACATGGCTAGGGGGCACCCCATAGACACACAAGTTTCTCTCCCAACCGTGTGTGGTGCCCCCTCCACAGTTACACACCTCGATCATACCATCATAGTGCTTAGGCGAAGCCCTGCGCCGGTAGCATCATCATCACCGTCGCCACATCGTTGTGCTGACGGAACTCACCCTCATCCTCAACTGGATCAAGAGTACGAGGGACGTCATCGAGCTGAACGTGTGCTGAACGCGGAGGTGTCGTACGTTCGGTACTTGATTGGTTGGATCGCGAAGAAGTTAGACTACATCAACCGCATTATTGAAACGCTTCCGCTTTTGGTCTACGAGGGCACGTGGACACACTCTCCCCTCTTGTTGCTATGCATCACCTAGATAGATCTTGCGTGATCGTAGGAAATTTTGAAATTACTGTGTTCCCCAACAGTGGCATCCGAGCCAGGTCTATGCATAGATGTTATATGCACGAGTAGAACACAAAAGAGTTGTGGGCGATAATAATCATACTGCTTACCAGCATGTTATACTTTGATTCGGCAGTATTGTTGGATGAAGCGGCTCAGACCGACATTACGCGTACGCTTATGCGAGACTGGTTCTACCGACGTGCTTTGCACATAGATGGCTGGTGAGTGTCTATTTCTCCAACTTTAGTTGAATCGAGTGTGGCTACGCCCGGTCCTTGTTGAAGGTTAAAACAGCACACTTGATGAAAAATCGTTGTGGTTTTGATGCGTAGGTAAGAAGGTTCTTGCTAGAAGCCCGTGGCGGCCATGTAAAACTTGCAACAACAAAGTAGAGGACGTCTAACTTGTTTTTGCAGGGCTTGTTGTGATGTGATATGGTCAAGGCATGATGTGATATAATTTGTTGTATGAGATGATCATGTTTTGTAACAAAGTTATCAGCAACTGGCAGGAGCCATATGGTTGTCGCTTTATTGTATGCAATGTAATCACCATGTAATTGTTTTACTTTATCACTAAGCGGTAGCGATAGTCGTAGTAACAATAGTTGGCGAGACGAAAACGATGCTACGATGGAGATCAAGGTGTCGTGCCGGTGACGTTGGAGATCATGACGATGCTTCGGTGATGGAGATCATGAGCACAAGATGATGATGGCCATATCATGTCACATATTTTGATTGCATGTGATGTTTATCCTTTATGCATCTTATTTTGCTTAGAATGGCAGTAGCATTATAAGATGATCCCTTACTCAATTTCAATGTACAAGTGTTCTCCCTGAGTATGCACCGTTGCTATAATTCGTCGTGCTGGGACACCACGTGATGATCAGGTGTGATAAGCTCTACGTTCACATGCAACGGGTGCAAGCCAGTTTTGCACACGCAGAATACTCGGGTTAAACTTGACGAGCCTAACATATGCAGATATGGCCTCGGAACACTGAGACCGAAAGGACGAGCGTGAATCATATAGTAGATATGATCAACATAGTGATGTTCACCATTGAAAACTACTCCGTCTCACGTGATGATCAGACATGGTTTAGTTGATTTGGATCACATGATCACTTAGATGATTAGAGGGATGTCTATCTGAGTGGGAGTTCTTAAGTAATATGATCAGTTGAGCTTTAATTTATCATGAACTTAGTACGTGATAGTATTTTGCATGTCTATGTTGTTGCAGATCAATGGCCCGTGCTACCGTTCCTTTGAATTTTAATGCATTCCTAGAGAAAGCTAAGTTGAAGACGATGGCAGCAACTACACGGACTAGGTCCATAACTTGAGGATTATCCTCATTGCTGCACAGAAGAATTATGTCCTGGAAGCACCGTTGGGTGCCAGGCCTGCTGCAGATGCTACTGATGACGTTAAGAACGTTTGGCAGAGCAAAGCTGATGACTACTCGATAGTTCAGTGTGTCATGATTTACGGCTTAGAATCAGGACTTCAAAGACGTTTTGAACGTCATGGAGCATATAAGATGTTCCAAGAGTTGAAGTTAATATTTCAAGCAAATGCCCGAGTTGAGAGATATGAAGTCTCCAACAAGTTCTACAACTGCAAAATGGAGGAGAATAGTTCTGTCAGTGAACACATACTCATAATGTCTGGGTACCATAATCACTTGACTCAACTGGGAGTTGATCATCCAGTTGATTGTGTCATTTACAGATTTCTTCAATCACTGTCACCAAGCTATAAAGGCTTCGTGATGAACTATAATATGCAAGGGATGAACAAGACTATTCCCGAGCACTTCGCGATGCTAAAGGCCGCGGAGGTAGAAATGAAAAAGGAGCATCAAGTGTTGATGGTCAATAAGACCACTAGTTTCAAGAAAAAGGGCAAAGGGAAGAAGGGGAACTTCAAGAAGAACGGCAAAAAGGTTGTTGCTCAAGAGAAGAAAACCCAAGTATGGACCTAAGCCTGAAACTGAGTGCTTCTACTGCAAAGGGACTGGGTATTTGATACTGGTTCTGTTGCTCATATTTACAACTCGAAACAGGGGCTTCGGATTAAGTGAAGATTGGCTAAGGACAAGGTGACAACGTGCGTGGGAAATGGTTCCAAAGTCGATGTGATCGCGGTCGGCATGCTACCTCTACATCTACCATCGGGATTCGTTTTAGACCTGAATAATTGTTATTTGGTGCCAGTGTTGAGCATGAACATTATATCTAGATCTTGTTAAATGAGAGACAGTTATTCATTTAAATCAGAGAATAGTGGTTGTTCTATTTATATGAGTAATATCTTTTATGGTTATGCACCCCTGCTGAGTGGTCTATTTTTGTTGAATCTCGATAGTAGTGATACACATATTCATAGTGTTGAAGCCAAAAGATTGAAGTTTAATAATGATAGTGCAACTTATTTGTGGCATTGCCGTTTGGGTCTTATCGGTGTAAAGCGCATGAAGAAACTCCATGCTGATGGACTTTTGGAACCACTTGAGTATGAATCACTTGGTGCTTGCGAACCGTGCCTTATAGGCAAGATGACTAAAACTCTGCTCTCCGGAACAATGGAACGAGCTACTGACTTGTTGGAAATAATACATACCGATGTATGCGGTCCAATGAGTATTGATGCTCGTGGTGGGTATCATTATTTTCTTAGCTTCACAGATGATTTGAGTAGATATGGTTATATCTACTTAATGAAACACAAGTCTGAAATATTTGAAAAGTTCAAAGAATTTCGGAGTGAAGTGGAGAATCATCGTAACAAGAAAATAAAGTTTCTACGATATGATCGTGGAGGAGAATATTTGAGTTACGAGTTTGGCCTTCATTTTAAACAATGTGGAATAGTTTCACAGCTCACGCCACCTGGAACACCACAGCGTTATGGTGTGTCCGAACGTCGTAACCGCACTTTATTGGATATAGAGCGATCTATGATGTCTCTTAATGATTTACCACTATCGTTTTGGGGTTATGCATTAGAGACAACTGCATTCACTTTAAACGTGGCACCATCAAAATCCATTGAGACGATGCCTTGTGAACTGTGGTTTGGCAAGAAACCAAAGTTGTCGTTTCTTAAAGTTTGGAGCTGCGATGCTTATGTGAAAAACTTCAACCCGATAAGCTCGAACCCAAATCGGAGAAGTGTGTCTTCATAGGATACCCAAGGGAAACTGTTGGGTATACCTTCAATCACAGATCCGAAAGCAAGATATTCGTTGCTAAGAATGGATCCTTTCTAGAGAAGGAGTTTCTCTCGAAAGAATTGAGTGGGAGGAAAGTAGAACTTGATGAGGTAATTGTACCTTCTTGGAAAGTAGTTCATCATAGAAATCAGTTCCAGTGATTCCTACACCAATTAGTGAGGAAGCTAATGATGATGATCATGAAACTTCAGATCAAGTTACTACCAAACCTCGTAGGTCTTCCAGAGTGAGATCTGCACCAGAGTGGTGCGGTAATCCTGTTCTGGAAGTCATGTTAGTAGACATGGTGAACCTACGAACTATGAGGAAGCGATGATGAGCCCAGATTCCGCGAAATGGCTTGAGGCCATGAAATCTGAGATGTGATCCATGTATGAGGATAGAATGTGGACTTTGGTGGACTTGCCCGATGATCGGCAAGCCATTAAGAATAAATGGATCTTTAAAAGGAAGACAGACACTAGTAGTAGTGTTACTATCTACAAAGATCGACTTGTAGCAAAAGGTTTTCGACAGGTTCAAGGAATTGACTACGATGATACTTTCTCACCTGTAGCGATGCTTAAGTCTGTCTGAATCATGTTAGAGATTGCTGCATTTTATGATTATGAAATTTGGAAGATGGATATCAAAACTGCATTCCTGAATGAATTTCTGGAAGAAGAGTTGTATATGATGCAACCAGAAGGTTTTGTCGATCCAAAGGGTGCTAACAAAGTGTGCAAGCTCCAGCGATCCATTTATGGACTGGTGCAAGCCTCTCGGAGTTGGAATAAACGTTTTGATAGTGTAATCAAAGCATATGGTTTTATACAGACTTTTGGAGAAGCCTATATTTACAAGAAAGTGAGTGGGAGCTCTGTAGCATTTCTAATATTATGTGTGGATGACATATTGTTGATTGGAAATGATATAAAATTTCTGAATAGCATAAAGGATACTTGAATAAGAGTTTTTCAATGAAAGACCTTGGTGAAGATGCTTACATATTGAGCATCAAGATCTATAGAGATAGATCAAGATGCTTGATAAGATTTTTCAATGAGTAAATACCTTGACAAGTTTTTGAAAGAGTTCAAAATGGATTAGTCAAAGAAGGAGTTCTTGTCTGAATTACAAGGTGTAAAGTTGAGTAAGACTCAAAGCCCGACCACGGCAGAAGATAGAAAGAGGATGAAAGTCATTCCCTATGCCACAGTCATATGTTCTATAAAGTATGTTGTGTTGCGTACCAGACCTATTGTGTACCTTGCCTTGAGTTTGGCAAGGGGGTACAATAGTGATCTAAGAGTAGATCACTGGACATCGGTCAAAATTATCCTTAGTGAGGACCAAGGAAATGTTTCTCGGTGATGGGGTGATAAAGAGTTTGTCGTAAAAAGTTATGTCGATGCAAGCTTTTACACCGATCCAGATGACTCTAAGTCTCAATCTAGATACATATTGAAAGTGGGAGCAATTAGCTAGAGTAGCTCTATGCAGAGCATTGTAGACAGAGCATATTTGC
The DNA here is from genome assembly GCA_021437245.1 of Aegilops speltoides. Taxonomy (NCBI): domain Eukaryota; kingdom Viridiplantae; phylum Streptophyta; class Magnoliopsida; order Poales; family Poaceae; genus Aegilops; species Aegilops speltoides. The sequence goes on from CM038145.1 coordinate 230,122,042, forward strand.
AAAATACATACGGCTCTGAATGTGACGACCCATTGACTAAACTACTCTCATAAGCAAAACATGATCACACCTTAGTAATCTTTGGGTGTTAATCACATAGCAATGTGAACTAGATTATTGAATCTAGTAAACCTTTTGGTTGTTGGTCACATGGCGATGTGAACTATGGGTGTTAATCACATACAGATGTGAACTATTGATGTTAAATCGCAAGGCGATGTGAACTAGATTATTGACTCTAGTGCAAGTGGGAGACTGAAGAAAATATGCCCTAGAGGCAATAATAAAGTTATTATTTATTTCCTTATTTCATAATAAATGTTTATTATTCATGCTAGAATTGTATCAACCGAAAACTTAGTACATGTGTGAATACATAGACAAAACATAGTGTCCCTAGTATGCCTCTACTTGGCTAGCTCGTTAATCAAAGATGGTTATGTTTCCTAACCATAGACATGTGTTGTCATTTGATGAACGGGATCACATCATTAGGAGAATGATGTGATGGACATGACCCATCCGTTAGCTTAGCATTATGATCGTTATAGTTTCATTGCTACTGCTCTCTTCATGACTTATACATGTTCCTCAAACTATGAGATTATGCAACTCCCGAATACTGGAGGAACACTTTGTGTGCTACCAAACGTCACAACGTAAATGGGTGATTATAAAGGTGCTCTACAGGTGTCTCCGAAGGTGTTTGTTGGGTTGACATAGATCGAGATTAGGATTTGTCACTCCATGTTTCGGCGAGGTATCTCTGGGCCCTCTCGGTAATACTCATCACTATATGCCTTGCAAGCATTGTGACTAATGAGTTAGTTACGCGATGAAGTATTACGGAACGAGCAAAGAGACTTGCCGGTAAAGAGACTGAACTAGGTATGATGATACCGACGATCGAATCTCGGGCAAGTAACATACCGATGACAAAGGGAACAACGTATGTTGTTATGTGGTTTGACCAATAAAGATCTTCGTAGAATATGTAGGAGCCAATATGAGCATCCACATTCCGCTATTGGTTATTGACCGGATATGTGTCTCGGTCATGTCTACATAGTTATCGAACCCGTAGGGTCCGCACGCTTAACGTTCAATGACAATTTGTATTATGAGTTATGTGATTTGATGACCCAAGTTTTTTCAGAGTCCCGGATGAGATCACGGATGTGACGAGGAGTCTCGAAATGGTTGAGTCATAAAGATTGATATATTGGAAGGCTATATTCGGACATCGAAAAGGTTCCGAGTGATTCGGGTATTTTTCAGAGTACTGGAGAGTTACGGGAATTCGCCGGGGGAAGTAATGGGCCTTAATGGGCTATACGGGAAAGGAGAGAAGGGCCTCAAGAGGTGGCTGCGCCCCCCCCCCCATGGGCTGGTCCTAATTGGACTAGGAGGGGGGCGCCCCCCCCCCTCCTTCCTTCTCCCCTCTTTCTCCTTCCCTCCTTCTCCTACTAGGAATAGGAAAGAGGAGGGGAATCCTACTTAGTCTGGGGAGTCCTAGTAGGATTCCCCACACCTGGCGCGCCCCCTTTGGCCCGGCCACCTCTTCCCTCCCCTCCTTTATATACGTGGCTAGGGGGCACCCCATAGACGCACAAGTTTCTCTCCCAACCGTGTGCGGTGCCCCCCTCCACAGTTACACACCTTGATCATACCATCGTAGTGCTTAGGCGAAGCCCTGCGCCGGTAGCATCATCATCATCGTTGACACACCGTTGTGCTGAGGGAACTCACCCTCGTCCTCAATTGGATCAAGAGTACGAGGGACGTCATCGAGCTTAACGTGGCTGAACGCAGAGGTGTCGTACGTTCGGTACTTGATCGGTTGGATCGCAAAGAAGTTCGACTACATCAACTGCGTTATTGAAACACTTACGCTTTCGGTCTACGAGGATATGTGGACACACTCTCCCCTCTCGTTGCTATGCATCACCTGGATAGATCTTGCGTGATCATAGGAAATTTTGAAATTAATGTGTTCCCCAACACATAGCACTATAGGTGAAAAAGAATATGGTGGTCGGAGAAGAAGAAAGAGATAATCTCACATCAACTAGGCGTATCAATGGGCTATGAAGATGCCCATCAATAGATATCAATGTGAGTGAGTAGGGATTGCCATACAATGGATGCACTAGAGCTATAAGTTTATGAAAGCTCAAAAACAAACTAAGTGGGTGTGCATCCAACTCGCTTGCTCATGAAGACCTAGGGCATTTTGAGGAAGCCCATCATTGGAATATACAAGCCAAGTTATATAATGAAAAACTCCCACTAGTATATGGAAGTGACAACAGGAGACTCTCTATCATGAAGATCATGGTGCTACTTTGAAGCACAAGTGTGGAAAAAGGATAGTAATATTGCCCCTTCTCTCTTTTTCTCTCATTTTTTTGTGGGCTACTTTGGCCTCTTTTTATTTATTTTTTATTTTTCATCCGGAGTCTCATCCCGACTTGTGGGGAAATAATAGTCTCCATCATCCTTTCCTCACATGGGACAATGCTCTAATAATGATGATCATCACACTTTTATTTACTTACAACTCAAGAATTACAACTCGATACTTAGAACAAAATATGACTCTATATGAATGCCTCCGGTGGTGTACCGGGATGTGCAATGACTCAAGAGTGACATGTATGAAAATTATGAATGGTGGCTTTGCCACAAATACTATGTCAACTACATGATCATGCAAAGCAATATGACAATGATGAAGCGTGTCATAATAAACAGAACGGTGGAAAGTTGCATGGCAATATATCTCAGAATGGCTATGGGAATGCCATAATAGGTAGGTATGGTGGCTGTTTTGAGGAAGGTATATGGTGGGTGTATGGTACCGGCGAAAGTTGCACGGTACTAGAGAGGCTAGCAATGGTGGAAGGGTGAGTGTGCGTATAATCCATGGACTCATCATTAGTCATAAATAACTCACATACTTATTGCAAAAATCTATTAGTCATCGAAACAAAGTACTACACGCATGCTTCTAGGGGGATAGATTGGTAGGAAAAGACCATCCTTTGTCCCGGACCGCCACTCATAAGGAAGACAATCAATAAATAAATCAAGCTACGGGAATCACAAACTTTAAGACAAGTATTTGTACAATCCACAATTACTCACTAGCATGACTCTAATATTACCAACCTCATATCTCAAAAAAATCATAAGGAATCAAACTTCTCATAGTATTCAATGCACTTTACATGAATTTTTTATTATATCCCTCTTGGATACCTATCATATTAGGACTAAAATCATAACCTAAGCAAATTACCATTTTGTTTAGAGAGACTTCAAAATAATATAAGTGAAGCATGAGACTTCAAAAATTACGCATAAGGAGGATGATTGTTGAAAACTAAAAAGCAAAGACTCAAATTATACAAGACGCTCCAAGCAAAACACATATCATGTGGTGAATAAAAATATAGCCTCATGTAAAGTTACCGATAGACAAAGACGAAAGTGGGGATGCCTTCTGGGGCATCCCCAAGCTTAGGCTCTTGGTTGTCCTTGAATATTACCTTGGGGTGCCTTGGGCATCCCCAAGCTTAGGCTCTTTCCACTCCTTATTCCATAGTCCATCAAATCCTTGCCCAAAACTTGAAAACTTCACAACACAAAACTCAACAGAAAATCTTATGAGATCCGTTAGTACAAGAAAATAAATCACCACTTTATGGTACTTTTGTGAACTTATTCTTTATTATTGGTGTAATATATATTGTATTACAACTTATCCATGGTTCATACTCCCCGATACTACCCATAGATTCATCAAAATAAGCAAATAACACAAAGAAAATAGAATCTGCCAAAAACAGAACAGTCTGTAGCAATTTGAAAACTTCGAATACTTCTGTAACTCCAAAAAATTCTTAAAAATTAGGAAAGCCTGGGAAATTCGTATATCAATTTGTGTAAAAAAATTCAGATCCAAATCACACTTCTGTGAATTATGAAAATTATTTTTCTGCGTGCAAAAGTTTCTGTTTTTCAGCAAGATCAAATCAACTATCACCGTAAGCCATCCCAAAGGTCTTACTTGGCACAAACACTAATTAAAACACAAAAAGACATCTAACCAGAGGCTAGATGAATTATTTATTGGAAAACAGAACCAAAAAAACAAGAACAAAAATAAAATTGGGTTGCCTCCCAACAAGCGTTGTAGTTTAACACCCTTAGCTAGGCATAAAACATAGATCTAGGTTTTGTCATCTTTGGTATGCAATCCATAACTAGCTCTCATAATAGGTTGATATGACAACTTAATTTTCTTTCTAGGAAAGCATTCCATGCCCGTCCTTAACGGAAATTGAAATCTAATGTTTGCTTCTTTCGTATCAATAATTGCACCAATCATTCTAAGGAAAGGTCTACCAAGAATAATAGAACATGTAGGATTGCAATCTATATCAATAACAATGAAATCGACGAGCACATAATTCCTATTTGCAACAATAAGAACATCATTAATCCTTCCCATAGGTTTCTTAATAGTGGAATCCGCAAGATGCAAATTTAAAGAACAATCATCAAATTCATGGAAACATAGCACATGGCATAAAGTTTTTGGAATCGTGGAAATGCTAGCACCCAAATCACACAAAACATGGCACTGATAATCTTAATCTTAATCTTAATAGTAGGTTCCCACTCATCATAAAGTTTTCTAGCGATAGAAACTTCCAATTCAAGCTTTTCTTCAAAATATTTCATCATGGAATCAACAATATGTTTAGTAAAAGCTTTATTTTTGGTTATAAGCATGAGGAGAATTCAACATGGATTGCAACAAGGAAATACAATCTATCAAAGAACAATTATCATAACTAAAATCCTTGAAATCCAAAAGAGTGGGTTCATTGCTACTCAAAGTCTTGACCCCTCCAATCCCACTTTTATCAATTTTTGCATCTAGATCTATAAACTCCGAATCATTGGGACGCCTTTTAACTAAAGTTGACTCCTCTCCAGTCCCATCTTTATCAAGATTTACATTGGAAAACAAAAATTCAATAGGAGTCACATCAATCACTTTAAGATCTTCATCATTATTTTCACAAAAACTAGAAGAACATGCTTTTACAAACCAATATCGTTTAGCACGCATCTTAGCGGTTCTTTCTTTACATTCATCAATGGAAATTCTCATAGCTTTTAGAGACTCATTAATATCATGCTTGGGTGGAATAGATCTAATTTTCAAAGAATCAATCTCAAGAGAAATTCTATCCATGTTCCTAGCCAAATCATCCATCTTAAGGAATTTTTCTTCAACCAAAGCATTAAAACTCTTTTGCGAAATCATAAATTCTTTAACACTATTATCAAAATCGGAGGACATCTTATTATAGTTTCCATAAGAATTGTTTCAGGAATTACCATAATTATTAGAGGAATTACTAGGAAACGGCCTAGGGTTTAAATTGCCTCTATACGCGTTATTACCAAAATTGTTCCTACCAACAAAGTTCACATCCATAGATTCATTATTATTATCAATCAAAGTAGACAAAGGCATATCATTAGGATCAATAGGAGCACTATTGCTAGCAAATAATTTCATAAGTTCATCCATCTTTCCACTCAAAACATTAATTTCTTCAATCGCATGCACCTTTTTACTTGTAGAAGATCTTTTGGTGTGCCATTGAGGATAATTAACCATATTATTATCTAGGAGTTTAGTAGCTTCTCCTAAAGTAGTTCCCATAAAAGTACCTCCCGCGACCGAATCTAAAAGATTTCTAGAAGCAAAATTCAATCCAGCATAAAAAAATTGTATGATCATCCATAAATTTAAACAATGAGTAGGGCAATTTCGTATCATCAATTTCATCCTCTCCCAAGATTTTGCAACATGTTCATGATCAAGTTTTTTAAAATTCATAATCTCGTTCCTAAGGGGGATGATCTTAGCAGGAGGAAAATACTTGGAAATAAAAGCATCTTTACACTTATTCCATGAATCAATACTATTTTTAGGAAAAGATGAAACCAAGTACTAGCACGATCTCATAGTGAGAACGGAAATAGCTTCAATTTAATAATATCATTATCCATATCTTTCTTCTTTTGCATATCACACAAATCAACGAAATTGTTTAGATGGGATGCGACATCTTCACTAGGAAGGCCAGAAATATGATCTTTCATAACAAGATTCAACAAAGTGGCATATTCCGCACTAGTGACGGGAGCAATTGGAGTACTAATAAAATCATTGTTATTAGTATTGGAAAAGTCACACAATTTGGTATTCTCTTGAGTCATCATGACAAAGCAAGCAATCTTACACACGAGTAAACAAAAAGAAAACGAAAAGACGAACGGAAGAAGGGCGAATGAAAAAGGGTGAATCTTTTTGAAAATCATTTTATAAGTGGGGGAGAGGAAAACAAGAGGCGACTGGCGAATAATTTATGCAAGAGATGAGAGTTTTATGATGGGTACTTGGTATGTCTTGACTTGGCATAGATCTCCCCAGCAACGGCGCCAGAAATTCTTCATGCTACTTCTTGAGCTTGCGTTGGTTTTTCCCTTGAAGAGGAAAGGGTGATGCAGCAAAGTAGAAATAAGTACTTTCCTTAGTTTGAGAACCAAGGTATCAATCCAGTAGGAGAAGAACGTGCAAATCACCAATACCTGCACAAACAATCGAAGAACTTGCACCCGACGCGATAAAGGGGTTGTTAATCCCTTCACGGTTACTTGCAAAAGTGAGATATGATAGAGATAGATAAACAAAAGATAAAATATTTTTGGGTTTTTTGGTTTATAGACCTGAAAAATAAAAGATTGCAAAATAGCAGATCGGAAACTAATATGATGGCAAATAGTAGATCAGAAACTAATATGATGGAAAATAGACTCGGGGCCATAGGTTTCACTAGAGGCTTATCTCATGAAGGCAAATAATACGATGGGTGAACAAATTACTGTCGAGCAATTGATAGAAAAGCGCAAAGTTATGACGATATCCAAGGCAATGATTATGCAATATATGCATCATGTTAGTATCAAGTAGACCGACTCCTTCCTACATCTACTACTATAACTCCACACATCGACCGACTCCTGCCTGCATCTGGAGTATTAAGTTCATAAAGAATAGAGTAACACATTGTTGGAAATATGCCCTAGAGGCAATAATAAAATGGTTATCATTATATTTCCTTGTTCATGATAATTGTCTATTGTCCATGCTATAATTGTATTAATTGGAAACCATAATACATGTGTGAATACATAGACCACAACATGTCCCTAGTGAGCCTCTAGTTGACTAGCTCGTTGATCAATAGATGGTCATGGTTTCCTGACCATGGACATTAGATGTCATTGATAGCGGGATCACATCATTAGGAGAATGATGTGATGGACAAGACCCAATCCTAAGCGTAGCACAAAGATCGTGTAGTTCGTTTGCTAAAGATTTTCTAATGTCAAGTATCATTTCCTTAGACCATGAGATTGTGCAACTCCCGGATACCATAGGAATGCTTTGGGTGTACCAAATGTCACAACGTAACTGGGTGGCTATAAAGGTACACTACAGGCATCTCCGAAAGTGTCTGTTGGGTTGGCACGAATCGAGACTGGGATTTGTCACTCCGTATGACGGAGAGGTATCTCTGGGCCCACTCGGTAATGCATCATCATAATGAGCTCAATGTGGCTAAGTAGTTAGTCACGGGATCATGCATTACAGAACGAGTAAAGTGACTTGCCGGTAATGATATTGAACGAGGTATTGGGATACCGACGATCGAATCTCGGGCAAGTAACATACCGATTGACAAAGGGAAGTGTATACGGGATTGATTGAATTCCCGACATCGTGGTTCATCCGATGAGATCATCGTGGAACATGTGGGAGCCAACATGGGTATCCAGATCTCGCTGTTGGTTATTGGTCGGAGAACGTCTCGGTCATGTCTGCATGGTTCCCGAACCCGTAGGGTCTACACACTTAAGGTTCGGTGACGCTAGAGTTGTTATGGGAAATAGTATGTGGTTACCGAAGGTAGTTAGGAGTCCCAGATGTGATCCCGGACATCATGGGGAGTTCCGGAATGGTCCGGCGATGAAGATCGATATATTGGACAAAGGGTATTGGAGTCCGGAAGTGTTCCGGGGGTACCAGGCTATGGCCAGCATGACCGAAAGGTGTTTTGGGAGCCCCAGCAAGTGTTGGAGGGCCTCATGGGCCAAAGGGGAAGGGGCAAACCAGCCCACTAAGGGGTGGTGCACCCCCCGCCCACACCCTTTCCCATGTTATTTGGGAGGTGGGGCGCCTCCACCTGGCTTGGGAGGCAATCCTCCACCGCTTGGCTTGGGGGGCAAGTCTCCCTAGGATTTTCCCTAGGGAGATCCAATCTGCTTGGCCGCCGCCCCCTAGGGAAACCCTAGGGCGCATCCCCCTCTCCCCTTGCCCCTATATATAGTGGAGGGGTGGGAGGGCAGCCGTACCTCTTCCCCGGCACAGCCCTCTCCCTCCTCCAACACCTCCTCCTCCTCCGTAGTGCTTGGCGAAGCCCTGCCGGAGAACCACAAGCCCCATCGCCACCACGCCGTCGTGCTGCTAGAGTATTCCCTCAACTTCTCCTCTCCCCTTACTGGATCAAGAAGGAGGAGGCATCCCCGGGCTGTATGTGTGTTGAACGCGGAGGCGCCATCCGTTCGGCGCTTAGATCGGAATCGACCGCGATCTGAATCGCTGCGTGTACGACTCCACCAACCGCGTTCTTGTAACGCTTCCGCATCGCGATCTTCAAGGGTATGAAGATCAACTCATACTCTCCCTATTTTGTTGCTAGAATCTCCATAGATTGATCTTGGTGACGCATAGAAAATTTTGAATTATTGCTACGTTCCCCAACACACATTAAGTAAGATGACATGATTTAGAGGAATAAACTCAAGCAATATGATGTAAACCCCATCTTTTTATCCTCGATGGCAACAATACAATACGTGCCTTGCTACCCCTACTTTTTCACTGGGTGAGGACATCGCAAGATTGAACCCAAAGCTAAGCACCTCTCCCATTGCAAGAAAAACCAATCTAGTTGGCCAAACCAAACCGATAATTTGAAGAGAAATACAAAGATACCAAATCATGCATATGAGAATTCAAAGGAGATTCAAATAATATTCATAGATAATCTGATCATAAATCCACAATTCATCGGATCTCGACAAACACACCGCAAAAAATATTATATCGGATAGATCTCAGAGAACATCGAGGAGAACATGGTATTGAGAATGAAAGAGAGAGAATAAGCCATCTAGCTACTAGCTATGGACCCGTAGGTCTGTGGTGGACTACACACGCTTCATTGGAAAGGCAATAGAGTTGATGTAGATGCCCTCCATGATCGAATCCCCCTCCGGCAGGATGCCAAAAAAGGCCCCAAGATGGGATCTCACGGGAACAGAAGGTTGCGGCGGTGGAAAAGTGTTTTCGTGGCTGAGGGTTTGGGAATATTTGCAAATATATAGGAGGAAGATCTAGGTCAGGGGGTCACCGAGGGGCCCACAAGGTAGGGGGCGCCCTCCACCCTTGTCATCGCCTCGTGGCTCTTCTGACTTGCACTTCAAGTCTCCTGGGTGTCTTCTAGTCTAATAAAAATCATCGTCAAGTTTTATTTCGTTTGGACTCCGTTTAGTATTCCTTTTCTGCGAAGCTCAAAAACAAGGGAAAACAGAAACTGGCACTGGCTCTAGGTTAATAGGTTAGTCCCAAAAATAATATAAAATAGCATATTAATGCATATAAAATATCCAAAATAGATAATATAATAGCATGGAACAATCAAAAATTATAGATATGTTGGAGACGTATCACACCTCCGAAGAAGAACCCGTTGAAGAGGAAGACCCCAGCAACCAGTGTCACCATGGTTGACAAAGTGAATACAGAACCTCGTCCCTGATGCAATTAACTTGCAAGATTTGGTAGTCAGAGCTCCTGTTGGCACAGCTAAGCCAGGAGAAAAGCTTCTGAAAGATACAGTGAAGCAAACCAAAGGGCCAGATGCTAAGCTGAAGGTTCCCAGTTCTGATGCTGTGAAAGAAAAAGCTGCACAATTTTCTTCAAAACTGACTCAACCTCTGGCTTCTATGCCTCCGACTAAGCAAAATGTGGCTCAAACTACTTCCTCTGCTCCATCTAATGCACAGTTTGAAAATGCCTCTGCTGCACCACATTCTTTTGATCATCAGTTCATCATGGAGCAGTTACACAGATTTGTCAAAGATTGTTTGATAGAGAAGTGCCATCTTTGCCAATTCCCTCTGAAGTTATTTCTCGAGTGTTTGCTATGATCCAAGATATGAGAAATGATTCAGTTGAGATCAGTGACCTCATTGGTCAACTCAAGGAGCTAGACAACCGTATAAAAAAAATGCAAAGTCCAAGTTTGTCATCAGGCAACTTGAAGAATCTTATGATGATATTAACAAGGACCTGAAAATTCTTCGTCACAGAAGATTGGGATTTCATTCCGATTTGGATCAAATCATTTGCAAAATTTACCTTGATCACCAAGCCGGAATGACTGGCTATAATGATCTGGTCAAAGGGCACATTGATACTTCAAAGCTGAAGAAGAAGAAGATTGCGAAGAAAATTGCTCCTCCTCATCCAGATGCTAATACACAGAGAGAAAATTCTCCTGTGCAAGCTAATCCTTCGACTCCTCATGAACCAGTTGCAAATGAGTCAACTTCGCCAAGGACAACTGAAGCAATGCCTTTGATTTCTCCAGTTCATAAAGCAAATCCCTCTCAGCTCCAAGTGTCTGAAGAAGGTGAAATTCCTCCATCTGAACGACAAATTTCTCCTGTCTGCGCTGTACCTAACGATTTGGTTCCACACTCTGCTCCTCCAAGTAATTCCACAACATCCCCCAATGACTGATAAAGATTCGGTGCCTGAACAAGTGTCAAATCCGTCTCCTTTGAGGATATCACTCGGCATCGCATGAAGAACCTCGAATGTTGATCCTTATGTATCAAAGTCCTCATCAACTCATCATTTAGATTCTGTCATCTATGGCGATGAAGTGCTTTCTGTTGAAGATGAACTTAAGTACCCTTACCCTCGCAAGCGACTGCCTTTGTTTTCCATAGGCGTTGGAGTCAAAGGGTCTCTGTTCAACAGAAATACTCATCTAGGTTTCTTTTGAGAAAGTCCATACAACAAGCCCAGAACGTCTGAATCTCCTCGGTTCTTGACTCAGGAACATGCAAGGCTCTGGTATGGACTTCGTATCTCTTTCATTTTCCTTGGTTTGAACATGCCAAAACAGAGATTCGGGTTCATAACATTGATGCAATCACTGATGAAGATTTCCGTTGCACAATGGATGAAACAAAAGTCATGATTATAATGGTCCTCCTATGCTCGAGCACCTGACATTCGACAATCAAACATTGTATCACATTCTCACTTACACCCTCTGTCCGCTGGCCGGGATGAATATTGATAATGCTATATCTGATGTTCTTTGGAACACCATCCATGCCATCTCACAAGGCTATATCTTCGATGTCGAAGACATGTTTTTGCACATATTGATGGATTCAGCTCAGTGTCCAAAAACCATCAAGGTGTATGTGTCCTGGATTCAGAAGGTGATTGACTATGCAATGAAGACTGAATATCTTGCCAAAGTCAGACATAAAAGCTTTATTCCTCCTGTGCGTGATATGTTGAAAGTGATGGAAGATTTCTCTTCGGGAAAAACTCCAGTGACAAGTCCTGATTATCATACTACCTTCAATGGACCCAAGCTACCTCAGCGTGATCGAATGCCAAACACTCAACCTCCTTCACATCTTGAAGTGACCATGCACACTCAACAATTTCTATTGAAGCATATGGCCGAAGATCGTCAAGAAAAAGGACATCTGGCTGCCAAACTTAATGCCATTCACAATCGAACAAAAGTTATGCATATGATTATAGCTGAAAACAAGAAGCGCTTATGGAAACTGCTTCGGAAATTTTTCTCCAAGAAGCAACTCGGCAATTCTCACCTCCAAGAACTCTATCAGTACATTGACCAAGGGTTTACTACTGAAGATTATCAAGATCGCTCCACTCCACCTTTGCCAGCTCGTGAACCTACTATGAATCTACTTCGAATTCAGCTGCGTAAATTACTCGACGAATCAGAAGCAACATCGCCTACTGAAAAACCTGCTGAAGCAAATCCTCTGTCTCGCAAGACTCTCGAAGTTGATCCAAATGTGCCTTCTTCTTCCAAGATCCAAGTCAGTCTAGAAGGATCAGCTACTGCTGCAGCTGAAGATGAAGATGTTCCAGACACTTCCAAATCAGAAATCCTCGGGCAGTTCATCAGGCGATGCCTCAGAGTGAATCATATTCACCATTTTCTAGCACTCGTGTTTTTCATCACCTTTTGGACACTAGTTGAAAAAAAGGGGAAGAATAACATCGAGAGTTTGATATATTTGCTCTGTTGGATTTGGTGTTTGTGTTTTCTTTCTCTATCTTTTGAAACTTTTATGACATTCCTTGTGCTCTGATGTAAAACTTCTGTTATGGGATGTAATATTAATAACCCTGCCTGTTGCACTACTCTCTCTCGAAGCTTATTGTTTTGCAGGTGGAATTATTAACAGAAGTTATGAATGATTGCACTTTATTCTCGTTGGATTATGTATCATCAGTGTGAATCATTACCTCGTATGATTGAAAATCTTCCACACACTCCAATGAATTGTAATTAATTTCATTGTATATCAATTGACCCTGCATACATCCAGGGGGTATATTTCATCATTGAATCAAGTAACGCAAGTTCACTCTTGTTCGATTTATAATACTTATCTATCTTCACTTTGATGATTATCTTTTTTGTAAACAACCGTCCAAAAAGGGGGAGATTGTTGGTGCAGTGATAGCCCCCTTATGTTTTGGAGTTTGTTGACACGAACAGTATGGGACTTATGTGTTTTCTAGTGCACACAAAGTAACAGGTTCCTGATGTATCAAGGAGTTTGATGCAAACGACGAAGATAATCTCTCTGCGCAGCAGTGAAGGTTATCACTGAAGATAAAGCTATCAAGAGCGACCCCTAAAAATTGCTGAAGTCGAAGCAATTGGTTCGGTGCATGTCCGAAGCAAATGACCGCGTTCGAGGAAGAATAAAGACGAAGTGAAGACATAACATTTATTTCGTTGTTCTTCTTTTTTCATTGAGTCATAGGACCACCGTACTATTAAGATGGATATAGCATTTCGAAGCTTTGATTCTTTGATGCTAAACCCAAACCTGTGAAAGATGTGAGAGAAGCCTCTTTGTGCTCTGAGCAAATACTTGCCAGCAAGAGACTGTGATATTCTTTGCTGCGAGAGATTTGCCTCGAACCGAGGAGTTAGCACTACTTGTTTCTCAAGTAATGTTACCATTGCTCCAAAATCCGACCCTTGTGAATGTGTCGGCTGGCCATTGGCTGGACCTCCTATCCAAAATGTTCATTTCCCATCTGAGAAGGCTGAGGCTATAAATAGCCATCCCACGCTGGCTTTTTCCGGTGGCTGCTCCGTTTGATTCTGAGAAGATTGTTAAGCAACACCCTCTGAGCGATTTGAGTGTAAAATCCATCATGAGAAAAACCCTAGAGCCAAAGAATTAGATAGTGATTCAACATCACTGGAATCTAAGTTTAGTACACTCCGCCTATTACTCTTGAGAGCTGCAAACTCTCTAGACGGTTAGGTTTCAAATTCTTCAAAGGCCAAGAGTGATTGTGGTTCTCGAAGAAGAAGTGTGTAAAGGTTTGGAGATCGCCTTCAAGTATCTACCATGAGTGATCGGCATCGGTTAACGAATCGATTTTCGAGGAGAATAGGGTGAAGGGAGTTTATCTTCCGTGTTAAGTCACAGCCCCGCCAACCAGACATAGTCCTTGTGCAGAAGGACAAATTGGTCCAAAAAATACTTTGTCGCCATCGAGCAACTTCATTTACCTCTGTCACTCATGTTTACTTCCGATGCATTCCATTCACGTAATTTACTTTGATGCATGCTTTAGTTTCCCTTCGCTATTTCGCCGTTGTTCTTCTTAACTTGTTTATCCTTTATTCCGCTAATGGGTTCTGAGAGATTTAAGTTTTCCAAAGAAAATTTAAAACTCCCATTCACCCCCTCTGGTAGACATACTTCGTTCCTACATTCCTCCCACTTCTTGCCCCATAAATTTCTTCTAACTTTCTTTGGCAGTTCTTGCGTTGGCTCGGTAGGGTTACCAGTTTCTTCCTCGTTGGCTTGGGCGGCGGTCTTGGCAATGAAAAGGTTCCACTTCGGTTGCGCATTTAATTTCAACTAACAATGCATGACGGTGAAGGACTTCTTCTCCAACTTCTTATACACCACACAAGCATGAGTAGGCTATAAAGTGAAACAATGCATATCCGTCTACCGAGCAACAAAAGAATACATATCCGGCTAGTGATCAACAAAACTAAAGCATATCCGGCTAGTGATCAACTTACTTGCTCGGTGATTTGTGCACCCCTAGGCCACCGTGCTATGAGATGCTTCAAGTGCTCGCAATACTTGGACATGTCCTCTTGGATGGTGTACCATCGATGGTTGAGGGACTTCCAATCACGGTTGCGGATGACCGCGTCAGAGTAGGGCGTGAAATGGTTGTGTTCATGGAATCATATGTGAATGTTCCTCCAAAAGGTTGTGCCCTTTTGCTCCGTGTCGTGACGAGGATCAAGGCTAGTAGCCAACCATGCATCGCACAACAGCTCGTCCTCGCGCATGTTGAATCTCTCTCCTCTACCCTTCTTCCTCGGATCGCCAGCTGTATCATTTGGATCATCGTCGTCGCCGTCCTCCTCCCCACCCCCCTCCGGATGCTGCTCTCAGGCGGCCCAATATTGTTGTTGTTGTGTGTCATCACCGGTCTGAGTGTAGGACTGTTGCGTGTCTGTGTGGGTGTAGGACTGCTGCTGCTAGTAGTCGCCGGACTGGGTGGGATCCGAGTCTTCCACCTGCCCGTTCTCATATCCCCCTCCTACTTCCTCGCCTCCTCGTGGATGATGTCGAGCATCTAACTGTCTGCACCGTACGCTGGCCCCCTTGTTCTAGGCATTGCAGCGATCAGCGTGCGGGCACCCATCTGCTCCCGGGTCGCCAACCGCGCCCGGACAAGCTGCGGCAAAGAATACTCAGAGAGGAGCGGCGCCGCGTTAATGTCGACGATGTAAGGCACCGTACTGGCGGGGGTTCCGAGCTTCTTGGCGGCATAGTAGACTGGAGGCTTGTAGGGCTTCGGCCACGACGTTGTCTCTACTGTCGGCGCACCTATCTGCTGGCATCCGCCACAGCCTCGCCGACCGCCTTATCCGCCACGACCTCCACGCCCATCGCCACCACAAGGCCCACCAGCGGCCAACCGTTTCTTGAGCTTCTCCTCTACTGCCTTCGCTTTGACGCAGCGATTTTGCCGCGTCTCCGAGTTGATCTTCTGGGCGAGCGTGATGCTCCGATCCTCCGGCACCTCACCGGCTCCATCTCCGACAGGTTCTCCGACGGTTCCATGCGTCGTCGGTGGAAGGAAGGAGGGGTGGGAGAAAAGAGCGGGAATTAGGCGGAGAGCGGCGGGGAATGGACGAAGAAAGCGAGACATTTTGGCGCGGAAACAGTGCTGGATGCTACAAAAACGCGGGCTCCGCCTTCCTTTTGGGAGGGCCAGGGGCGGAGAGCGATGTTTTGCGTGTCCGGTCTCACGCAAAGCCCCCCAGGTTTGTCTCAGATTTGCGGGAGAAATTGCGTCCGGACCGTTCTGCGAACCGATACAGGACCGCGTTGGATGGCTTTCGCGGTCCGGACGGTTGCGGGAGGTTTGAGAGTCAGCGTTGGAGATGCAGCGACAACAATTTAAACATACCTTTTTGAATCGCATGCTGGTGCACCAAGCCCCTAATTAATACTTGCATAAAATAAATAAAATATTATAGAGCCATCGTCAAGTTAGCCTTGCGGCAGTCATCTTCTCTATCCTCTCTCACTATCTTATTACCCGGGACCAACATCCACAAGCAAAACAAGGAATTCAGCAAGGAAAACGGTGCACGAGACAACACAGAAGAAATCATTGCTCAAGTGGCGATGTTGCCTCGTCCAACCAGAACGATCAGATGTGAAGTTGCCACTCCCTAAAACGGAACTCAGAGCAACACCTTAAAGACCTGATCCACCTGCTGTTGCTGCCAACATTTGTTAATTTGAATGTGACATTTTGCAAGGTCAACACCAAGCCACCTGAAGAGAAACAACAGACTGCCTAAGAAGACGAAAAATGCTACATCTGCTGAAGGGGCTAGGACAGGAAAGAAGAAAGGCAACAAGGAGTAGCATATGAAGTTTGCAGTTCTAGGCAGTTGTTGTTAGGTGGCTCTTTATGTTTTGGGGTACGTTGGTAATAAGCACTATGTTATTCAGACTCTTTTTTTATGTCACCCTGTGATCGGGTATTATGTAAAACTGTAAATAGGCATCCCGCATCCAGTTTGCTAGACATTGTTTCGGTTACCAGCTTTCAAGATCACTTCATAATATTACACTGTGTGAAACGCCACGCTGGAACAGCAGGGATCGGTGGCTTGTGTCGGTACACATACAAAAGAGCATGCGTGCCCGGGCGCAACAGAGTTTCCGGGAGCCACCTAAGAGCGTCTCCAGCCGAGCCCTCAACACGCCCCTCAAGGCGATTTCTTCGTGCCAGCGTCAAAAAAGGGCCCAGTCGCGCCCCTAAGAACCCGTTTTTCACCGGTTTGGGCCGAAATTAGCGTCGACGGTCCTAGGCCGAACCCTGCGCGCTGGGGGCACCAGAGCGGTTTTGGCGCGAACGGGGGCGGGCCCGCCTAGTCAGCAAGACGCCGCTTCGTCTCCCTCATCGCCTCGGTTCCCGCGGGAATCAATGCCAAGACTGCCGCGCTGCCGCGCCAGTCAGCCTCCATTGATGCCCCATTGTACTTCGAGCGCCACCGCGAGGAGCAGATCGCCTCCGTCAACGGCGTCATTCCCCGCGGCCGCCTCAATGCCGAAGGACGGCGCGAGTGGCGGGGCGTCCCTGGCCGCACCCTCGAGGCCGTCCTTGACCACATCGAGACCGGCAACGTGCCGCGCCTCGAGTACCCGACGCGACCGTCCTTCTCTCGCCGTCGCGGCGAATGGAGCCGACGTCCTCGTCGTCTCTGACTCGCTCTCCTCCGGCTCGCCGGCTCTCCGTCCCGTCAAGCCAGAGCCCAAGGAGACACCGCAGCGGCGCCGCACACGCAGCGGCGCCACACCCGCAGCGGCGCCCTCGTCATCAACGAGGTGCCGCCTTCTTCCTCCCTTCGCTGGTCCGGCCGAAGCTCGAGCCGGCCTGCTCCCGTGAAGCCGAACACGCCGACATGGTGGCCCCGACGACGGCCGCCCTAAAATGGGCGAAAAAGGACTACGTCCGCGGCGAGTCGCCCGCCGCCAGCGTCGCTGAGCTCAAGCCCAGCGACGCGGTCGCGAGGAGGGCGGCGCGTCATCGTCCTTGACAGCGACGAGGAGGACGAGGCCGGGCCGTCTAGTGCCCCGCCAGCAGGCGTCGCGACCACAAGCGAGGTTGCGGCGAGGGGCGGGGTGGCTCGGCGGGCGCGACGACGACGGCGACTACACCCGCTTCTACAGGCTTCCCGCATGTAGATGGCGGGCGTTGGACGTGGCGTAGTGGCTAGCGCAGTTTGGCTGGCGTAGTTTGCCGTAGTTTGCATGTTTTTACTTTTTTATACAAATTTCAATGAAATTTCGCCGAGTTCGTATCAGATCATCGAGTTTGCACAAATTTGTATGTAATTTCGTTGAACTCTGGGTGACCAGGTGGGCGACAACTGAGAACCGAGTCGTCCCCAAGCGCCAAATTTGCGCCGGTTCGCCCCTAGGCAGCATTTTTTCGCCGCCCGGGGGGGCCGAACGGCTGGTGATGCTCTAACAAAGAGATTCGAGGAGAACTGTGAATTGACACCCAATGAAATTAGTTTAGCCTCCTTTCCTCGATATTTAAGTCGTGGGAATGTGCATGGTGACTTTCTTTGAAAATAAAATTGTTTTTATGTTATATATACATATAATTATGTAGAATGTAAAAACCAATCTGGGTGTTTGGTCTAGTGGTATGATTCTCGCTTCGGGTGCGAGAGGTCCCGAGTTCGATTCTCGGAACACCCCGCTTTTTTTAATTGCCTCAAGCCACCATAAAATACCCATTAGCTACTCTGAATTTTCGTACAGCCATACTGCTCAAATGCATACATCTCGATTCTACTACTTGCTACGATGCTACACGTACCATATATAAACATGGCAGTTCTCACTTGACGACCACGGTTAATTAGCTCTAGCACAAGCAGCAGCTAAAGAAACAACAAAATCGCTGCACATCCTTCTCTGCATAAACGAAGCTCGACGGCAGTTTCTTCAGAACCAATTCGAGTAGTCAAAATCTCTGAGCTTCCGGAAATGCTTCTCCACGTCCTGTCTTGATTTCGTCCACTCTTCTCTTTGGATGATGGTGGTGGCGTCGTCTCTTTGAGACTGTCATACCAATGACCGAAATTAGCTCTACAAGCTTGTTGCTAACAAGAGAATAATTGTGAAGCAAGTAAACTACCTTGTCAGTTATTCTGAAAGACTCGCCTCCGTCCCGTATGAGTAGCAGGTCATTTCTCCTATCTCTCCTTTTTCCTTCAGGGACGTTCACCTGCATATCAGTCACCTCAGACAGTACACCAAAATTAGTACTCCCTCCATATCAGTCACCTCAGACAGTACACCAAAATTAGTACTCCCTCCATATCAAAATATAATACTCCCTCCGTCCCAAAATTCTTGCCTTAGATTTGTCTAAATACGGATGTATCTAGTTATGTTTTAGTGTTAGATACATAGACAAATCTAAGGCAAGAATTTTGGGACGGAGGGAGTACCTAATATAAGATGTTTTTTGACACTTTAACAGTGTCAAAAAACATCATATATTTTGATACGGAGGGAGTACTTAACAAAGAAAAAAATCACCTAAAAACAAGTTTTTGGTGTTAGAGAAGTCTGCAATCCACCTACCCTAGTTTCTTGACATCATCAGGCTGCTAATAGTTTTTATTTGTTTTTCAAATGGATGCTTATGGGTTACGGATATTTGTTAAATGGTCAATGTAAGGATTGAGAATCTCAGTGTCCGGCCATAAATTTTGATTGTGAAGACACTTGAACTGTAGTAAATTCACATAATACTAATATTTACATGAGATCCACAAATATGGACCCAGACTAATATGATTGACATTGTGTGACAAATAACAGGTATTATCCAGAAGAAACTGCAACATTTGACATTGATACATCCGATTAGAATCCAGAATCATCACTAGTAAACAAACAGAGCAAATGAACAATGACTAGTGAAAACTTATCTTTCAGGCACATAGGTGAAACGGCTGAACTATTTAGATTAGATGAGAAACTAGTATAAAATTAGTTACAGTAGATTCCATATACATGGTTGCTTTTTGTGAAAGATATACTTGATTACTTAAATACATAAGAGAAACTATTATTTTCATATCCTGAAAGAATTTAGATTTCAATTGTCTTACCACTACTTTTGCCCTTGTGATTGACCTTGTTTTTGAGTCAATGACATAAATCTCCTCAAAATCAAGGAAAAAATCTGTATCGCTGAACCGCCTGTTTCTGTAGTGTTTTGTTAAGAAAACCTACAGCAGAAGAAACAAAAATGAAATACATATACTTAATACGATCATGAAGCTAGACGCATATGTACTTAATATATCAATATCATGGAAAAGAATATTTAGTATTAACAATAAGCTAGCATGTCCAGTGAGCAGAACTGCTGGCCTTGAAACATACTAAGGTGAAAGCAGTAAAACATATGATGCAGTTAACAACAGTTAAAGTGTCCCAAATCTTGGGCTGGAAATCGAGTTAAAGCTTGGCCAGTAGAAAACCCACTGATGTAGCCATGCAGCTTAAGCAGCTCTAACTAAGTGATTGTACTTATTTGCTTATTTTGCTCATTTCCTGTTTTAGCACCTACAATAATTTGCACTGTGAGGACAATAAAGAATGCATTACACATCCAGTAAAGAAGCTATAAGAAGTGTAGAATCTGCCACGCGGGATGTTTTTCAGGAGTTTCACTGCTAATTTCATGTCAATCGAAGCTTGGATATGCATCAACAACAACAACAAAGCCTTTAGTCCCAAACAAGTTGGGGTAGGCTAGAGCTGAAACCAACCTAGAAGATCTCGCAACCAACTCATGGTTCTGGCACACGGATACCAAGCTTCCATGCACCCCTGTCCATGTCTAGTTCTTAAGTGATACTCCAGTCCTTCAGATCTCTCTTTACGGACTCCTCCCATGTCAAGTTCAGTCTACCCACTTACCCAGACCTCTCTTCAGATTATCAGCACACTTTAGCCGTCCACTATGCACTGGAGCTTCTGGAGACTCGCGCTGAATATGCCCAAACCATCTCAGACGATGTTGGACAAGCTTCTCTTCAATCGGATATGCATATTAAGATCAATTTTACCTCACAAGTCAAAACTAACACTGGCAAGGACATGTCTCACCAAGCAACTATGATACATTACTACTGCAAATCGAGTGACAAAAACTAAGGATGCAAGCAGTGCACCCCGTTTCCCGCATAGTACTAGCACACTCTAGTACAAACGTTGAGGCCATTAGTACACTCAAATGGCATGGTTAGCAGGACAAGCGGGCACTGCTTGCATCCCTAGCAAAAACCCTGGACAGAACTTCAGAACCTTTATGGCTGTTAAATACTTAATTCTCAAGCCACATTCAACCAGTTCATTTGGTTTACAACAGAAGGAACATAATGGAATGGCACAACAAACTAGCAGAGTAGGCAACGTTCTCACACATACCTTCATAATCTCCCTCTCTGTCTTGTACAGGGGATCACGCAGATGCTCAACCGGTGGCTCACTTACATGGTAGCGGCCAAAGTTTTTCTTCGCGCACCTCACGTACTGAATTTCAAAGAGAAAATCAACAATTAATAACCTAATGCATTTTACATGCACCAAAAATAAGAAATAGCAAGATATGTGTACCTTTTGTGGCATCGGGGCAAGAACCCTTGGAATGGAGTAGATGTCGGTGTCAGGCGGTGTGACATACATCTGTTGCACACAATGCCATATTGAGCAGAATAAGCACCACACAGTTAGCTCGAAGAATACTACTCCCTCCGATCGATATTAATTGTCATTGATTTAGTACAAAGTTGTACTAAATCAGCAACAATTAATTCGGAGGGAGGAGTAGTTGTTAACTGTCCTAATATTGCCGTCGATTGACATGTTAGTCTGTTAGATGAAATGTCACATAGGCCAAACGCATTTTTGTAGACATGAATGTTGAAATAGTCTATTTCAAATAGAGCAGGAAATTACCGGAAAATGTGTAGTAGATAAGGGGAATTATTAGTATACCTCTCGGAAGTCGTAGACGTCTTGGTCAGGGTCGGGCACCTTGCGGATGAAGAAGTCGCAGTGGAGCAGGCGAATCTTGTGAAACTCATCTTCGTCGACGGTGTAGTCGACGACGGTGTCGGAGGCGGACGCCCCAGTGGACACGAAGCTCTCGGCCGCGACCATGGCGATGTCCCCCTCCCCTTCCTCGCCTCCGCTGCCAACCCCGGAGAGCTGCGGCCGAGGCTTGACGGGGGCGAGGAGGCGGTCATAGTCGACGTCGTAGTCCTGCTCGTTGTCAAGGTCGTCGTCGTCCCCCACACCGTCGTCTCCGTCGAGGTCGAAGTCGCCCGCATCGCCGAAGTCGTCGTCCATGTCGCCGTCACCGTACGCCGCCGAGATGTCACGCTGCCGCCGGCCCTGCCTGCGGGGGAGGAGGAGGGGCGCCGGGGTGGTGAGGAGGGAGAGGGAGAGGGAGTGCGGAGGAGAGAGCTTGGAGGTGGAGGTGGGGTTTAGGGTTTTGGAGAGCAGAGAGGGGAATGGATAGGGAGAGGCGGTCGCGAGCGGAGTGGTCGCCATTAGCGCGAGAAGGTCTTGCACTCTCGCCACTGTCCACCGTATGCGACTTAAAATGGAAAAATCCTCGTACTACAAGCTGTATAAACACAATAACAAAACTGAAAAGACAATAGAAAACTAGCATTTAAATAAAAATTTATCGTTCAACTTGCGCATTTATCATAACCGTCTCAAGTTGAGAAATGCTCCACTAAATACGGAAATACATCACATCTATATTTTCCATAATCTTGTCGCGCCCTCGACGGCAGCCGATGGTTGTACCTTTGCGATATGGCCCCTACTACATCGCAAATCCATTCGAGCCCTGTGCCACCCGAAATGCCTCTTTCCTCTCCCTCGAGGACGACGATGTCCCGCGGCGGTGTGACGTGATCATCATTGTGGCGTCGAACGAAGAGGCTCTTACACGATCAATCTAGTGTTCCCTTCTGCAGTACGGTAAGAACCCCTGGTTGTTTTTGTGTTCAACTGCAAGCAATTAACTGTATTCAGACGATTTTTTATACTAAATTTCAAGTTTAATTCAAGCTCGTTTGCCTACTCGGAATTGTAGGGTTCCAGTCGGCTGTGTTGAAGCTTTGTTTTTTTCTCGCTTGGCAGATGCAGGCACTGACCTCTACACTGTAGAGTTAGTGCATTACAGTTGTTTCTTTCGTATAATGGAGCGAATAGGTCTTATCTCTTATGTGAATGGAAAGGTCTTTTATGATTTTCGTGATGCTAGGAAAAATTGCATGTCAATGTAGTATGATTTAGTATGAGGATTTGGAGTATGAGAAGATAGGAAGAATAAATATCTGTTTGTTGCTTCCTGGAATGCAAATCAATAGCATGGTCTTAAGTTGATTGCACAAAACAATGACAATAACTGCATCAGGGGACTCGTTAGAGAGGGGCATATATTATCTAAAGTTTTGACTTCATCGTTTAGACTGACTTGATCATTTAGACAACATGTGTGGGTGTAAGGGCAATTATCGAATAGAGGGAAGTGAATTGGAGATTTTGAAAATTACTTCAAATAAAATTAGCTAACCAAAGTTTAACAGCGACAACATGGACGGACAAATGCTGCAGTCAAGACTAACTACACAGACAACAAAGTACTTAGCAGACATATACGCTAACATGTCGATAGCAGAAGCATGGTAGCATAGAGCATCGCGAAGACTAAACTAGGCATAGTTCATGCCGCGGAATAGAAAGACATACATCAAAGTCTTCGCAATAAAGAAGGGAGCAAGATCTTTGGAATACAAGTACAAAAGTAAACTGAGTGCGAGGAAATAGAACCCGAAGGCTTGGTGAAGAGAAATTTGTTCACCCAGTTCAAGTTGCTGACACAACTCTACGTCGGGTTGGAGGGTAACTAAGCCTCCTTTTGATGTTTATAGTGGGCGAAGACTGGTACAACATATGTGCTACACTCATAGTCTTTGTATTGCACACGCCACTCCCTAT